>CM057456.1:1241322500-1242572500 GCA_016271365.2 Neoceratodus forsteri
CACCACCACCGTCTCCTGAAGACGAACAGGATCTGTAGCAGAAAGAGAGTACATGTGAGTGCATGTGAACAACAGTCCCCTCCCAACAACACCACCATGTCATACCGTGCAGTGATGGGCTTCCACCTTCTGGAATCCTCCGCCTGGTACACCCGCAATGGCACTCGGCTGCATGGCCACGACCAGTGTCTCCACTGTAGGGGTCAGCTGCAACACCACTGGTGGGCCTCCACCAGTGCCAGCATGTGCCGCCCTGAACGCTGCCACCTTCTCCTTCAGCCTCCTGCGGTCAGTCCCCATCTTCTTCTTGCATTCCTGCACGGAGCGCTGGTGGCTTCCGTGCAGGTTGACGGCCCAAGCTACCCCCTCCCATGCAGCTGCACGTTCCTGAGGGGTGCCCCTCTGTCCACTCAATAGTGGCTCATCCTCCAGGTAGGCCTGGAAGAGGGCCTCCGTCTCCTGCCGCGGTGAAGGTCGGCTCTCCTCGCCCGCCGTCACACCCTCAGCTTGGCTCTGGTCAGTCATGGTGATCTGTATGGGTGGAAGTGGACACCTGTCACTGTGCAGTCAACAGCATTTCCCCATGAGCATAGCTGCTGGCCCAGGGGGGGGTGGAAGCCCCCCACGTTTCCTCTCCGCATGGCAGATACTGATAGAAAGGGTGCCCTTTGTCCCTTTCTAAGTGCCCTTTTCATGCTCAGCCCCCTCAGCCTTTATCATCCTCCGCCCATGAGCATTGTCCTGAGCATCACACAGCATGTAACTCACCTCTCACCTGCAGTAACCAAATCTGGCCAGCACAACCCACTGTCGCATTTTTATAGTGCAACACATGCAAATGAGGTGTGGCACAACTTAATGACATGCTAATCACGCCACTGCACCTTTGAATGGCTGATCGAATGATTTGCATATGTCGGCTGAATACTCGGCGTATTTGCGCTTTGCACTGTCGGAAGGTCGGCTGAGCCAATGGCGCGGGTTTGTGGCTCGTGCTACACTGCATGCGCATGCCCAGACAGCTTCGCATGCGTCTATCATGCTGCAGACCTGCTGGCGCAATAGGCGATTCAGGTCATAGGCCACCATTGTGCCAGTGGCGCTACAGCACTGGGCACTATGCATGGCGCTGTGGCACTACCGCTGATAGTCCACTGTGGCACTGGTGCACAGCTTGGCAGTCGCGCGAGGATGCCTATATGTCCGATGGCGCTGTGCGAGCCTTGTGTCATTGCCGTGACCTTGTGTATGCCCTCTGACCCCTGGCGCTGTTGGCATGCCATGTGTACGTCCCTATTGCGCTGTCTGGTGACAGTGCCATGTGAAGTGACGGCGCTGTTCGAACAGCGCGATTGGAGCCTGTGGTGGTCTATTGCACAACAACTCCATGTGGGGTTCTGGCGCAGTGGGGCGTCATATTGCCTGCTGTAAAGTTGGTGCCATGGCTAGGAGGAGGGCGGTGTCCTGGAGCCAGATTGAAGTGGCCAACCTGGTGGCCCTAGTTGAGCCACACTATGATGGCCTGTATGGTGAGGCACCCCTCACCAGTGCCAGGACTCAGCTGTGGCAGCAAGTGGCCACTGACCTGGTGGAGGTCACTGGACGGGGCCGGTCTGCTGAGCAGTGCTGGCACCGGTACAGTGACCTCTGCCGGAGCCAGAACTTTTGTCGTGGCTGCGGTCTGCGTGCCAGGAGGGGCGTAGTGCCTAGGCCAGGTGAGTGTACCATCTATGCACCTATATTCTCTGTAGGGGTGTGTGTGTGTGCTTGGGTGGCTGTGCATAGGTGCCGGCTTGGACACGGTTGGCTGTGTCAGTGTGTGCAGCTGTGCGATGGATGGTTATGGCTGTGTGGGCAGGCACTTTCACTGGGGCAGGGGGCACTCTGCTTTTGAGTCACACTGATGTTTGTCTCAACATATGTCTCCCACAGGCTGGAATCTGAGGATGCAGGGTGACGGTGACGTGGGCCGTGCCAGGGCCCCGGTGCCGGGGGGTGTTGTGCCCCAGCAGCAGCAGCAGCAGCAGCAGCAGCAGCAGCATCAGCAGCAGCAGCGGCAGAGCCAGCTGCTGGAGGAGTGTGAGTATCATTACTTCATGGATGCTATTGCATGCTGGGGGCAAGACCACCAGCCATGCACAACACAACCATGCAGGAAAGGGGAGGTCATAATTCCACTATACAAGACACTGGTGAGGCCCCACCTGGAGTACAGTGTACAGTTCTGGAGACCGTGACCTCACGTATGGACATGGACTGGGTAGAGAGGGTTCAGAGGAGGGCAACACAGATGGTGCATGGATTGCATCACAAGTCCTATGAAGACAGGTTGAAGGAACTGAACATGTACTCCCTGGAGGAGAGGAGGGAGAGGGGATATGATGGGGACATACAAGTATCTTACAGGGGGGAACAGAGTGCAGGAAAACACTATTTTTAAGCGTAAAGATGTTCCAGGACTAGAGGGCATGGGATGAAGTTGGAGGGGGGACGATTCAGAGGAAACATGAGAAAGAATTTATTCACAGAACGGGTGGTGGACAAGTGGAACACCCTGCCAGAGGAAGTGGTGGGGGCTGACTTGGTCATGGGATTTAAGAATGCACGGGATAGCCATAAAAGAATTCTGGAGGTCAGGGGTAAGGTGCAACAGACTTTTAGGAAAACAGAGTGAACTTACAAGGTCAAATGGCCAGACTGGGTGGCCCATAGGCCCTTATCTGCCGACACTGTCTATGTATCCATGTATGTAGGCACGACACAGGTGACATGCATCACTGTGCAGTATCACAGCACGTCTGTGTATGCGTCCACTGGTGGTCCAGGCATGCACTGGGCACATAGCTGTGTAACTGGCATCGCACACGTTGCCACATCACTTGCCAGCCTAGTTTGTACTGTGATTGACGTGGGCGTGTGTGTGGGTGGTGGTGCACATAGCTGGTGCCGCCTGTTTGTGATGGCCATGTGCATGTTCACTGTGGGTGGGTGTATGCCATCACAGGTGCGGACATTGGGCAATATGGCTTGCAGGTTGGGTGGTGTTCAGGGTTGTGGTCAGTCACAGCCATTGACTGTGTTCCCATTTTCCTAGGCCTCATTGTGCTCGGAGGATCGAGCAGGCACTGCAGCAGCTCACCCAGGTCTCCGTGGACAACAGGACCATCCTCAGCAACATGCAGCGCCATGGGGTACGGAGGCAGCACAGCCATACACGAGAGCACCAGGCGGCAGAGGACCAGCCTCCAAGGCCTTAGGCCGGATTACCCTTCCCACTTCGCCCATCCTTCCCGCCCTGCCTTCCCTCTCCAAGTTCTTCATCCCTACCCCTTGCCCACCCCTACCTTGTATCCCTCTCCCCTCTTGTAAACAGTTATGTTGTTGTGGATTTTGTAATTACATTTTTCTAATACATTTATATTTTGATATGAATACTGTGTTGGTCTCTGATTTGCAGCTGGCTATGGTTGCTCAGTTGCAGTGGTGTGCATGCCATCTGGGCTGTTATGGTCCTGGGTATATGTGTGTGTGTGTGTGTGTGTGTGTGTGTGTGTGTGTGTGTGTGTGTGTGCATGTGTGTGCATGGGGAGGTATCTCCAGCATGGCAGTGGCTTTCGGTTGGTCTTGCCATCTGCTGCCACCCACTGCTGGGTGCACAGGGTGTGTCTGGCTTGTAGGCTTCTGTGTTGCATGGGGCTGACGTGTGCTGGGGGGACTGCATGGTTTCCTGCAGTGCCAGATCTACACATGGGTGGTGTCTTGGGGTCACAGTGCAGGTGTGCTGTGCATACGGGGGCTGATGTGCACTGTGGTTGTCAACCCTGTGTGTGTGGCACTCTCCGCCTGCCAGTGGTTGTGCTGGGGTGTCAGGGCTCTGCTATGCTTTGTTGGCTTGTCCCCATGGGCACGTGGATCATCCGTCCCACCCCAGTGATGCTGTGCTTGGGGTGTGCAGGTGTGGTGTGGGTTCTGCAGTGTGTTCCTGTGCCCATGTGTGGCATGGCTGGCGGTGGGCCCCAGCCTGCTTCCCTGGATGTGCAGTTCCATTGCTCTGGGGGCTGTGCTTGCGCTATGGCAGCTCTGGAATGCTCAGCTGAGCTTCCTGGTTGCGCCATAGCGCAACATTTTGGCTCAGCTTCTCCTTCCTGGTTGCACGATGGCGCAGTATGTGCAATATTCAGACGTTGGTTGCTTGCGCAATTTGCTCTGCTCCATGTTTGGATATCGCACCTGTTGCGCATTTGCGCAACTGGTTTGTGCTTGCTCCTGCTGTTGCGCTACTTATGAGCGCAGTTTGAATATCTGGGCCTTGGTGCTTAGAAATCCCTGCACTCAGTCACCACCTCTAGCACTTTTATGGTGTGCTCGTTCTTATTGGTCTGTACCTTATCTAGTTACCTGTAACACTCTTGTGCTCATGGTATTGCTACACTGTATCTATCTCTATACAATACTGTCTGTCCCAGTTCTTCCCATTGTCATGGACTGCAAGTAATTACACTTTGTATTGCACTTATGTATAGTAGCCTGGTAATGTTTTTTTTTGTTTGTTTTTTTTGTTCTCCCCACTTATGTAACCCCTCCCCCCAGGATGCTTCTGGAAATGAGCTGTTTACAGCTCATGTTGTCTTTCCTGGTGAAACCTTTTTTTTTTCCCCCTCCAGTCGTGCCTCCGGGTTTTGCCACTCCTTCCGGCTGCACATTGCCACTTGTGACCCCCTCGTCCTGTCCCCCCTTCCCTCACCTCACATCGCAGCCAACCCAGTGGTGGCCCTGCATATCCCTTGCCGAGTGGGTCCCCCTCCTCCGAGGGGAAAGACACCGGGGGGGTGGGGCCCCAGCGTACTAGGCGTCAGTCCCTGGGCGCTGCTGAGGTGGGATCGGAGGGCACAGGACCCCTCGGGTCAGCGAGAGCAGGCAGCCATCATCCGGCGAACCCGGAGGCTGGTATTTCCACTTTTCTCTGGGGGCGTGGTGTGCCGCGAGCGTCAAGCGTAGCCGACATTCCTCACGCCCCCCCGTCCATGCTGGCTGCGACTGGACCCCGGCCTCCACCAGGGGTACCATGCAGTGGTCCTGGTTACCCTCCCGCCCCTGGAGTGGGTGAGCAGTCATGGAGGCTCAAACCTACTCCACCCCAGCTGGCTGTCCAGTGACCCGAGTCCGTTCCCGAACCCAGGTCGCCGGGTAAGCGGAAATCCAACCGCTGCGCCGACGAGCCGGCTGGTAAAGCCTTTTTAAATAAACCTTTTCAAATAATAAATAAAAAAACATATTTTAATTGTTTTCCTTTTATGGACAACATTCTGCATAGTTTTCTTCATGGAACCAGTCAAGTTTTGACTATGTCAATCTGTGTTCAGAATGCTAAGCATGAGCTATTAACCTACAGTATCAGAACCATGGTCAGAGTTCTGAACACAAACCATGTCATAATTAAAACTCTAGGTCACTGATACCACGAAAAGAACTGTAACAGAAGGCTGCCCATAAAAACAAAACAATGCAAAATTATTTTTTTTATCTAACTTTATATTCAGGCACAGCTACATAGCAATCATTTAGGAACATGAATATAATTCCTGAAAATAAGAACATTGTATACAAACAGCAACCAATTAGAAATAATTTGCCATCCTCTTTAAATATTTTGAGACAGCCTCATTAAAATTTGTTTGATTGTGCCTCAGATGGGATGCTGCTCATTTTTCTATTGTGTATTCCATTTTAAATATTGAGGAGCAGACTGGTTTTTATGTATGACAGACCATTTTCTGACTATTCTGCCTAAGACTAGAGCAAAATATTCTACTTGAGATATCTTAGCTCACATTTAGCAGTCGCTTCTCACTGAATCTGAAAACAATTGTGAAGGAGGAGAGCTCTTCAAGTATGAGAGATCATTCCTTTAGAATGCTAACATTGGAGATAACAGAGGATAATGGATAGGCAACAGTGAACAATGCTGTGTTTGCTTCAAGAGGTTGTCATGACAACCATTAGACCTTGAGACTGAAGCTTGGGATGTCCATGGTTGTCATGAAACCTTGAGAAGTAAACTCAGGGTTGTTGTTCACTGTTACACACCCATTGTCTTTTATAGTATGTGGGCAACTTAGAACATCAACATCAAGTTTGCAAATTTAAATTACATGTGGCATTTTACATTTGTTCTTGCCTTCTCATGCCATGTCAACAGTCCCAGCCCCTGGCAGTCAAATCATATAGTCAGAGCATACAGTAATTACTGGAGAAAGTAGTGTTTACATTAAATTATTTTTTATTATGTGCAATTTAAGTGATACGTTTAAAAAAAAAAACTTGTTTTAAGACTCAAGTGTCCAAAGTTCAACAGGGATGAGAAGACATCAAGTGGCATGATGCGTAGATTCAAATGACCGATGGAAGTGAATTGAACAAAGCAGGAATAGTTAATTAGAAAAGTAAACAGTGCACTAGTTTTTCTACTTGTGGAGCTTTGTATCGATGAGCACAGTAAAGGTATCTAAAATTAGGAGAAAATAGAAATTAAATAAGTTTTTTCACATGCGAGCGAGCAGGAGGCTAAAAGGGAAAGCTGAATGTGTGGCATTCTATGTTGTTTTATTCTAGTAGTGATGTACGCAAGATGGTACAACAGCAGTTTCACGTCACTACTAGAGTACAACAACACTAGGAATGTATTAAATTCCATACAAAATAGCCCTCTCTCATATATTAAATTGAGTATAATCCTCGCTTCTTCTTCTTCATCTGGGGAGTGCAGAGTTGGAACCAGCACCCCTGTGGCATTCAACACCTTCCCTCTGTGAAATCTTTACAGTTTACGTTTTCCAGATGAGTCCTCTCGATCCTGATGTGCTCAACTTGAATTAGAAACAAGTGGAAAATGGTCGAAACATAGAAATAGAATTTGACAGCAGAAAAGGACCACTTGGCCTATCCAGTCTGCCCAGTTGCAGTGTAAGCCCAGTCTTTGGTTCTCTAGTGCTGCTGGTCAGTACCCATACCTCATCTAGTGTGCAGGGGAGAGCTCATCATAGTGGTCAGCTGTGTTGACTTTGTACAGTATACACAAAAAATGCCTTCCCTTGATCTTGAGGGGCACACTAATCTACTGCTTCCTCTTACATGCTCATTAATTGGGGGGGGGGTGACTGTCTATCAGTGTTGTCTTCAGATGCTAAAATAAAAAGCCATTTGGCTAAATCCCCTATATATGTTCTAGTCACTGCCTTTTTATGGCTGCATAGTGAAAGCTATGCTGAAATATTGTTATTATTTAGTAGAGAAAGCGGACTCTGAAAGCATGTGACTGGATTCCTAGACTGTCTCCTTCCATGACTAGAGTTGAAGTAAGTAATAATACCCGACAGGGTGGGTGTTATTGGGATATAACGGACCGCCCAGGGGCGTAGTGAGGCCCGGCGCCACAGGCGGAGGGCCTTATAGCCCCTGGAAGGTCCGTTATATCCCATAACGCCCACCCTGGAGGGTATTATTACACTTAGATAATGGAATTACATTATTTTTTTTTGTTACATAATGCTTTGATTTGAAAAACAGTGTTAAATATTATTATAAATGAACAGAAATGTGGGTTGTGTAAAATAGTCCCTTGCCACTAGAGGGTGCTGCTGTTTTTGATGTGTTTTTTTTTTTTTTTTAGTGGCGTGTTGAGAGAGAGCATCGAAAGGATAGGAAGTAAATGAGTGTGAGCGTGGTCAAGAGACTGAATGACATGGTATTGGCGAATTAGAAGAGGAGCTCAGATAAGAGGCAAGAAAGTGATTTTTAATCTAAGAAACAATATACAGAGTTACGTTGATGTTTCAGCTGCTGTTTCTTTAGTGCGCGACTGTGGGTAGAATGAACCCGACTGGGATTAGAAATGACTGGGTGGTTAAAGGTATATGAGCGAGTGCAGTCGTTGGACTGTCGGAAATGTTTTTAGCGGGTGAAACATGGACTACAGGCTTGAAGAAATATATGAGGTACAAAAAAAAAAGAGAGAGAGAGAACTACTATTTTGCTTTTGCCGCGATTTCTGTTTTAGGTGAGGGTGGTCAGAATGCAATGTGGGTATGTTGTGGAGTCGCTCGTTTAGCGAGCAAGAGAGAAATGGCGCTGGTAAGATTTAAAATTCGGTGTGGCGAAGGATACTGTTGGTAACAGGGCATCCCGAAGTGGGACTTGTTTTTAAGTGGGCCGTAGTTAAGTAATAACAGCCTGGGGGAGAGGCTGTTTCAGCCAATCAGAATGTGAGTTTTGGTTTACCCATTATTTAAGCACATGTAGCCCTCTCCAATTAACCACAGTTCTGTTTCTTTGTCTCTCCCCTCCTCTCTGCCAAATGCTACCACACTATTTCTTGCTCCAGCACTCACTTCTGGTTCACTTACATAGAAACATAGAAGTTGACAGCAGATAAGTACAGCAAGGCCCATCCTGAAACTTGGCTTCCCAGCCAAATGCCCTTTGGGGTAACCCTTGCCTCAGTGTTTACGCACAGAGGTTCTTTGTCTAAGGCCCATCCAGTCAGTTTCAGTCACCGTGATTTGGATAATCTTTATGGCTACAAAACACAAAGTCTGCTTCCTCACTCTCTCTCTTTCCTTCTAATGTTGCATTTCAGTTATGGGATGTTTTAATGGCTACAAAAGCAATGTCCACTTTTTGTCTCTCTTTCTCTTCCTCCCCTGCAGCATTTCAGTTATTGGATGTATTTACAGCTACAAAAAACAAAGTCCACCTGCTCCCTCTCTCTCTTCCTTCCCTGTGGCATTTCATTTATGGGCATCTTTATGGCTACAAAAAACAAAGTCTTCTTCCTCTCTTTCATTTCCCTCCCCTGCAGCAATTTAGTTATGGGAGATCCCTCATAATGAGGGACAATTCAAAAGTATGTTTCAGGGCACTTCTCTATCCATTTTCTTCAGAAGCCACAGTAAACACCTACTAACTTGTCATACACAGGCAAATGGACAGTCTGTGTAAATTTTCACATCATCCTCCTGCCTCATAATAATACCTGATATAGCCATCAGTTTACATTGTAACTACTGAGTAAAGAATGGGCAACTTAGTTAATGAATGCAGATGGGAATCTGATTTGCAAATAGACCATGTTTTTATATAAATAGTGTAAGTATCTTAAGTTGTACACAACTGCAACAGGCAGAATAACAGATTGTAATGCTGGGAATTCTATCCTCCTAAACTCGGTTCCTAAACAGATGATCAGTGACAGGAAGAAAAACAACCTGGTTGTAATGTGATTGCAATATTCGTGACATTCCATGGATTTGATAGGATTGTCAACTACCCTCTGCAGTATTCAGTATTTTAGCACAGGCTCACACATCCGATTAAAATTGCTGCATGTATTTAAGCATTACAGTAGTCAATACTGACTGCTGCTGTTCTGGCAGCTGTACCACAGAAAGACATATATAGGATGGAGGAAGTCCAGAGCAGTGCAACTAAAATGGTGCGAGTGTTGCATCAGAAGCTCTATGAACAGAGACTGAGGGATCTCAATATGTACATTTTGGAACAGAGGAAAAGTGAAAGTGGACATGATGGAGACCTATGAGTACTTCACGGGGGTGAACATAGTGCAATAATGAAGTTTCTTTCAAAGGAGGAAGAACATCAGGACCAGAGGCAAGTAATGAAGCTGTAGTAGAGGAAGTTAAAGGAGGATGTCAGGAAGTACTACTTCACAGAAAGAATGGTAGAAACCCAGAACAGAGTGCAAGCAGAAGTGGGGGAGGAGAAAACAGCAGGGGGCTTCAACATAAGGGAATATTAGTAAATAGGCAGGGAGGAGGGAAGGTTGCCAGAGATCAGTTAGTGTCTGTGGAGGAAGACTAGGCAGGGACCATCTGGACAGACTTGGTGGACCAAGCAGTCTTTTTCTGCTGACAGATTCTATGTTTCCATATTTGTATGTTTAATTTAACAGTTTTAGCACTTTTTTCAAATGAATGCCTGCTAACATTGCATGAAAAGCACAAGCCAACAGTGGCTAATTATATTTTGTCTTTTTTGCCAAATAAAACAAAAAGCTCAGTGGCTTATACTTAGAGGCAGCATTGATGTCAACTCACGTGCATATTGGTGACAGGAGGAAAAAATGGCAATCATTTGGGGTGGAGCACCCTAGATGCCTTCAAACATGCCTCACCTTGAACTGTAATGACACTAAAGGTCAATGCCTCCTGCTGCCACCATACTCATGGCTTGACTAGCCCTTCACCAATAAAGAAGCATATTGGGGTGCCATCAATGGAAGAAGGTGTGCTCCAAATAATTTGAAAAGCAATGGTATATGATAAATAGATTGTAGGGATATTTTCAATTAAATTGAGGAGTGGGCTTATTCTCCAAGCCAGAGGCCATCTTTGGTCACTGGGTGTCATAAGTCTTACCTTATTAGGGGCTCCCCAATGCTACTTGCCAGCCTTGAAGCAAGAAGCCAAACCTGTGAACTTTTGCTCCCCCAACCAATTTGGTATGGGAGTGATGACCAGGGACAGGACATTTAGCCATCCAGCTCTGCAGTGTGGCACTTGCCACTTCACTCTGAAGTCAACCTCCTCTGAGAACTCAGTAGGGGTTTCTTCTTCTTGTCAGCTGCCATCTTTGGCCACTGGGGCCATGCACTTTACCTTCCCAGTGGTTCTCCATGCCACTTACCAACCTAGAAGCCAGCAGCTCAGCCTGTGAAAATTTTGCTCCCTGACCATTTGGGTTTGGGAGCAATGACTGAGGGCAGGACTTAGCTGCCATTTAAAACTCTGCCTTGTCTGGCACACTAGTGACCTGGGTTCATGCCTGAGCCTGGGACAATAGGAGCAGAGACTGGTGGAAGGGCTTAGAGTGTCCCTGGGATGCTGTCCTCCCTGGAGGGGGTGGGAGAGAGCCTGCATCACCCTTGAGAAGCTCCTGGAAGACAGTTGTGGCAGTGCACCTTGTGGCATGGGTGACCACATGCCGTGGTGTGTCCACGAGGCTGCCACGTGCATGCAGACATCTTGGGAGAGGGTGGTTCATGGGACAAAAACTAGAAAATGCTCACTCAGTTGGCTGGATGACAGCAACTGGTCCCCCCCACCACACAGCCCGAGAATGCCTGTACCAATCCCCTCATGAGCCCTGGTGAATTCACAATGACTACAGGCAACACTTTCCTCCCTGGTTTCCATTTCTAGGGGGGGGCCCCATGAAGGGATACATCAGACAACCAGTGCCATGGACAGTGGGATGGCAGGATGGTGATGGGGGGTGATCATTGGGTCTGGGTTGGTCCTAGGCAGCCTTAAGGAGTGGCCAACCAGGGGGCCAGGGAGCATAATACAAAAAAAAACTCTGCCTTGCCTAGTGGTCCTGTGTTAGCAATCCCAGTGTGAATGAATCAGCAGGAGTAGGAGTCCTCCATGGGATAGGCACAAGGGAATCCTGGCAATAGGAAAGAAAGGGTAAAAGCCGGCGATCATGTAAGAACTGTGGTATTGCAGTAGGTAGGGGAAATGGTCAGACTAGGTGGGCCAAGTGGTCCTTATCTGCCATCAGTTTCTATGTTTCTATGTTTCCTATAGGGTAGTGGCCAGAAGGAAATGCCACAATGCCAGGGGACCAACTTTCACCAAGCAAACTGTAAGTGTAATTGTATCTCCTTTTGCCTATTCCATATTGCGTACGTGTACTGCTGAACAGAGCTGGTACTGCTTTGGTTTGCTACTTTTTTAAGGACGCTATTACGTTTTGCATTGCTGCATTGTATTTAGGTCACTGCTTATATTGCACTGCCTTAAATAGTGGGATCTTGTCAAGTTTGAATTCTGTTCCGCCCATCTGCTGCTTCTTGTTTTGCTCAGTGTTTTAATTTGTTAATCTGCCTCCTGCCTGAGCTTCTTTACTGAGTAAAAGAGACCCATAGCATAGTATGCTGCCACCCTTCCCCACCTACCTAGTTATCTAATTTCATCCCACAACCCCCTAATTGATTAAGCTTTCTCCCTATCTGGGTGAAGCCCAGACGCCCCCCCCCCAACTGTTAAATTTCAGATTTCCTCCCTATCTGGCTGAAGCCTGCATCACCATTTGTTGAATTTGAGACTTCTGCCCTACCTGCCTATAGTCTACTTCCCCACTATAATTAAATTTTAGGTTTTCTCACTATCTGGGTGAAGCCTACATCCTCCATTTGTTTAATTGTATTCTTCGTTTCTATTTGGTGAATCCCAACCTTTCACCCTCACTGTTTCACCTAGACTTCCTCCCTAAATGAGTGAAGCCCCCCTTCCCCACCTATATTATGAAACTGGCTTTTTCCCTTCCAGGGTAAAGCTTACTTTCCCACCATCTAAATTGATAAAGTACAGGGCAATAGCTGTCACTCTGATAATGTTGATTTTAACCTTATAATGCTTTCCCTTCTGTTTTCCCTCACTTCCCTCCCCCCTACTGCTTATCCTTGCTTTCGCCCCTCCATCTCCCTCCACTCTCTCACCAGCCCTTTCTCCAACCTACCACCATCTTTTCCCCCCTTTTAACCTGGGTGCAGTATCCTCCCTTTTGTCTCATCTTCACCTTGAAGCCCTCAGCTACCTCTTCCCTCTTACCCCTATCGTCCTCCCCACATTCCCCCTCCTCTCCCCATAAGTGACTCATATGCTCTCTCAAGCTCCTTGTCTCATTGTTTCTTTTGTAGCAGGTGATAGTGACCTCAATCCTGGACTGCCCAGTTATCTCCCTCTCATCTCCCTAAAGGACTGAGAGTGACCCATATCAACATCTGAAGTCTCCTCTAATAAACTGATAAGCTGCAACCACTCATGGTTAATCTCAAGCCTGATGTTATTTTTTATTTAATTTATTTTATTAAGGGAATCAGAATTACAAACGTTTGAGTCAGAGACTCTTTTGCAAAGGCTCCACGTCAGGGAGGTATAAAACAAGGATACAGGAATTGACAAGCACATTAGGTATAAATAAAACAAACAATACCATACAGGATAAAAACTATCCAAGGTCAAGTAAACACATTATATAATTAATCAGGCAAACAAGAACAAGATTGAAATCAGGAAAATAGTGCCTGACAGAGCTGGGACAAGGAGAAAGTAGTAGGTATGGAGAAAAAACTGAGGAGGGGGAAAGTGGGAGAGGGAGGGGAGGAAAGGGAGAGGGAGGCAAGAGATGGAGTAATTAATGACCAGTGAAGAGGAATATAGGTAGGCAGGAAGTAAAGTTAGATGCAATCGCAGGAGCTGGAGGAAATGATGTGTTCCCTAAGGAGAGTTTTGAAAGTGCCAAGTTTGGATACAGCTGAGGTAGCAGCCGGTAGAGTTTAACCAAAGCGGAGCCCAATAATGGCAAGCTCGCTGTCCAAGGGAAGTCCTGCAGCAGGGAACCTGCATGGATGCTTTGGAAGAACTTCTTGTGGCTCTTTGCAAAGGGGCAGTTTAAGGAGATTTAGGAGCCCAGGAGGGGAAAGACCTATTGAGATCTTTTTTGTGAGCAGACAGGTCTGACATTTTAGCCTGCCATCAAAATTCAGCCATTTAGACAGACTGTAGAGGTCGAAAGTATGGATGCACCTGACACAACCCATGTCAAGTTGACAGGCTTTATTCAGTGACACTTTAATCGTACAGAGGGCAGTATGGTCAGTGGCTCCATAGATAGTAATCCCATAGTCCAAGAGGGAGAGGATGGAGGATGAGACTGCAAGCGAAGTGCATCGGGGGCAGACAGCATCTACAGCAGTACAGGAGCCCTATTCTAGTGTTTATGGCAGAGCTAAGTAGATGGATATGTTCATGGAATGTAAGGGCAGAATCAAGTGTGACTCTGAGATATTTAAAGGTGTTAACCTGATCCAGGTAGGAGTTATGAAGGTTGCAGATTTGCAGAGGGACACCATTATGTTTATTCCGGTGGTGAGAAAAGACCATGGCCTTAGTTTTCTTGTAGTTACTGCAAGTACAAGTTTATGGGCAGAGAACCAGGTTTCAGCTTCTGAGAATACATTTTGGAGGGCTAGCTGGAGAGGGGTGTGGTCAGGCTGGATGCTGAAGTGAACAGCATCATCTGCCTAGAGTAAAAGTTTTCCAGAGCAGGCCATGGGAAGAGAGTTCAAGAACAAACTGAACAGAAGTGGTCTAAAGATAGAGCCTTGGAGAACCCCAGACCTCACAGGGAGGCTGGAGGAGAGGGTACTGTTAATACGGACTTTCTGGGACCTGTTCCATAGCTAGTTGGTAAATCAAGAGGAGGCATCCTGAGATAGCACCAAAGAGAGGAAGGACCTGCTGAGGAGGGCGCAGTTTACAGTGTTGAATGCCTTAGTCAGGTATATGCACACACAGACCCAACTAGGTGTCCTCTGTTGAGAGCCTGGTGAATGAAAGTGGTATATTCCAGGACAGCAGTGGTGGTACTGTGGCCCTTCTGGAAACAATGCTGTTCCAGGCATAGTAGGTTGTGTTTAGTTAGTCAAAGAGCTGTTCAGCAACTATTTTTTCAATAGCCTTGGAAAGTGGAGGAAGGAAAGAAATGGGATGGTAATTTCCTGGAAGGGTACAGTCGCCATCTTTAAAGATAGGCATGACAATGGTGGGTTTCCAGTGGGAGAGGGATTGACCAAGACAAAGGGAAAGATTGAACATTTTGTGACAGGAGAGAGGACTGCATCAAAAGTCAGATGAAGGAGCTTAAGATTTAAGAAATCACCACTATGATATGTTTTACCTAAAACCTTGGACAGAAAAGATTTGGCCTCGTGGGTAGAAATAGTTCTGAAATGGAAGAAAGGGATGTCGGAGGTAGGAGGTGGGAGGGGGATGAATGAGAGTCAAAGAAGTCTGGGGGAAAAATGCTGCTGAGGTCCGAAAAAGTAGTGTTGAGAGAGTCAGCAATGACCTGAGGGTCCTGAATAGGGGTACCATCAATGTTAAGCAGGGATGGAGGAAGGGACAAGGAGGTCTTATTATGTTCCTTGAGGTTATTCCAGAACTTGCATCCTGAACCGCAGGTGGACGTAAATGGTTTGTTGGTAATAGGTGGCCTTGGCCTGCCTTATCCTCCTGGTGCATAGATTCCTGGCAGTCCTATGCAACTGCCTGTCTGAGGGTCTGCCAGAATCAAGGGCTTTATACCACAGGTTATCTCGGTGATGCATACTATCTAGGACAACCTTGGAAATCCACAGCGAGTCCCATACTTTGACAGTACATTTTGTGAAGGGGCAAATAGATGACAGGCATAGCTGAAGGTACAAAACAAATGGGAGAGTGCCACATCAATGTTAGGAGCAGAGTCAAGTGGAGACCAGTCACAATTGATCAGATAGTTTTTGAATTTATCAAGCATCCCATTTTTTAGGCAGAGTTGTTAGGTGACTTTTTTGGGGATGGGGATTTTTTTGCCCTAGAGGACCAGTGACAAAGCGCTGGCAAGTGATTGCTAAGCACATCAGGCAGCATAGAGACATTGGTGAATCTATTTGGGTGGTTTGTAAGAATAAGGTAAATAAGGATGGATGTCCCAGTTTTCTGATCAAGCATCATTGGAGAGGTTACCAGCTAAGAGAGATCAAGCACATCTATGGCATCTTTATAGGGGGCAGCAGAGGAGGACAGCCAGTTAACGTTGAAATCTCCCAAAGTGATAATTTCCAGGTGATTAGGTAGAAGAGAGATGTAGTTTGGAACTGCATTGAAAGCTAGCTTTTGCTCCCGGGGTGGAATATAGACCAAGCAGACTAGAAGAGATTTGGAAGAGAGACCTAATGGAACTTTAACTGTTAAGGCCCGTGCACCATGTTCAGAGGGAAAGGTGGAGAATAGAGAACCCTGAAGGGAGTCCTGGTGATCTCTGAGTCTTGGCTATCCTCTTAGATTACTGATACGGTAGTTACCATCCCTGGGTACACAATCACCCAGCAGGATCATGCTAAGTGGGTTTGTGGAGTTGTAGTCTCCTCTCTTCTAATATCCACTTGGAGCCTGTACTCTCTGTCATCTCTCCCCCGCCTATGAGCTGCTCCTCCTCAAGTTCTCCCTCCCCTCCCCCCCTTCTCTATCCCTTTGTTCATGGCTGGTGCTACTGCTGTGCTACTGTGGCTCTGCCATGACTTCACTTTCAGTCCTTGAGCTCCTCACCATGATCTCCTCCCATGCCTCCTCTGGTGAACTGCTAATCTTTGGATTATAACCTCAGTTAGCTCTCCCCCTCTCTAAATAAATTATCCCCCCAAATTAAGTACCTCCAACTTCCCAACTGATCACTGATCCAATCAGATACAATCACAGATCCCTCAATCACACCCTTCTACTCTGGGTTCTCACCTCCTAAACCCACTTTATTGTGGATGCTGGTACCTTCCATGATGCCCTCAGTGACCACCATATGGTCTACTTCCTGTGCAAGATTTTCCATCCCAAAGCCCCACCAAAGTCATGCTGATCCAGTCATTTAGGTCACTGAACTTATTTTCCCTCCAAACTGGCCTGTTGGCCAATGATTGGTCTCCCGTCTCTACAGCCAGCAACATAAGTACTGCCCTCCATTATTTCAACACCAAACTTGTCAGCCTGGGATTTCCAAGCTCCGTTAGAAAAACCAGGGTCCGGGGTTCCCACCGCCCATGGATCTCAGCTAAGCTGCTGGCCTGTCTCCATGTGCATGACTATGCCTGACAAACGCACAAGTCCTCTGTCTCCCCTGACAACATAATCAAGTACCAGACTCTTCATAATGCCTGTATGAGAGCTACCAGGCTTGCCAAGTATGAATACTTTGCATCCACACTCCAAAACTACCTTAATCACTGCTCTAAGTTCTGGAGGGTCATACACGTTCTCTCCTCCCCCCAACATAGTTCCCTCCTCCATCCTCATGATGGATGACACTTCTGTTTCTGACCCCTCTTCTGTCACCTAGGCTTTCAACTCATTCTTCCCCTCCTGTGCCCACTCTCTCCTCTCCTCCCCTCCTCCTCCTCCCCCTCTTCCTTCCACACCATACCACCACATCTGATTCTCTCCTACCACTCCCATTGCATCCCTCAAGGCTGCCTTGACTCTTTACCCCCACAAAAGTGTGAGCCCTAATGATCTTGACCCCAGAGTCCTACATCTCTCTATCCCTGCCTTTGCTCTACCTACTACCTCCCTTCTCAACCTCTCATTCTCCTTAGTCTCCATCCCTGACACTTGGAAGCAGACCACAGTCATCCCTTTACCAAAAGAGGTGACTACAATTCTTCTGGCAACCACCACCTTATCTTCCTTCTTCCCACTCCGGCTAAAATCCAGGAACACCTTGTGCTATCTTAGCTTTCCCTCTTCTTGATTCATTCACCTTTTTCACCCCTTTCCAATCTGGCTTCTGGAAGTTCCACTCCATCTCCTCCTACTTATTCCAGCTTACTGATTCTATTCTGCCTGGCATGGATCAGGGCTTGGTCATTTCTGTCATTTTTGTTGACTTGGCCAAAGCCTTTGACACTGTTGTCCACCCCCTTGTACTGGACAAGGTCAAGATTGCAGTGCTCTATTACTCCTCAGTCAGTTGGTTCCACTCCTGCCATGAGGACAGGACCTAAGCTGCATGCATTGGAGAATCCATATTCCCCCCACTCCCTATCAGCTCAGGTGTTCCTGAGGGTTGGTCCTTTGTGTAATACTCTTCTCCTTTGTCCTTAATTACCTCCCTGCTGACTGCTTCTCTGCATCCATTAATATAAATGCAGATGAAAAGGTAGTCTTTGCCTTCAGCTCCTCTGCCTCTGACATAATGGCCAGGCTGTAACTGCATTGTTCTAATATCCCACACTTGTTCCAGGCAAATTAACTGTCCATCAACACCAAGAAAGCCATCTCTATATCCTTTGGCATAAGGCAGAGGCTTGCCAGGCTCACCATCTCCCCTCTTTCTGTACTATTGGTGCTTCAGCAATTAAGGATGTCCTGTCATTCAAGTACCTGAGGGTCTGACTGAACTGTCACCTCAGCTTTTTAGTGCACAGGGGTGCCATCCACAAGAAGCTGTACCCCAAATTTGGTGTGCTTTCTAGGAATAAAGGGTGTAGCCTGCTTCCCTCACTTGTAGAGATCATCTCGAAGATGACACTCCCCATTTTCAGCTATGCTGACATAGTATATAGTGTTGCTCCCAAGTCCATTCTAGCCAGACTGGATTCCCTTTTTCCCTACTTTTGCCACTCTAGACTGTCCGTCTGCAACCTCATTGTTCCCAGTACTCCTCCCTCTTCTTCCCCTCCCTTGAGGTCAGATGTCTCACCTATTGTGATTCCTTCATCTCCAAATACTGGCTTGGCTCACTCCCCTTCTACCTTGCTACCCTCCTTTTTTCACCTCCAACCATTTCTTAACCCCTTTGCAACTCTTGCTATCATTCTGCTGCACACCCTTCAAGGAAATCCAATGCTAGTCAAGCTATATTCTCCTTACATTTCTCCAAACATTGGTGTTCTCTCCACCTTATCATCTGCTCTGTCTCTTTCCACCACTCACTTTCCTCCCTCCTCCATGCCTTCACTAGTCACTCATGCAGTTTCCCCTGATACTGATCCCTCGGCTGCTGACCACCACCCTCCTACCTCTGATCCTCCTCCTTCACCCTGCACCTACACTAGTGTAGTTCCCTCTTCATCCTCCTGAATTGACTACCTTTGCTCCTACCCTTAACTCAGCATTGCCACTGCACATTGCAAATGTTGTTATCCTTCAGCAATTTTTTGTATTGTAATTGCAAATCCAGTTATCATCCAGCACTTTATTTGTATTGTTTTATATTTTACTTCTTGCAATCCTCGCCCTTGTGCAGTTGTTATTTATGATGCTTATTCACCCATTATTGTTATTATTGATTTTTTGTTCTTAGTGTTCTCATTGTTCTACCCCCCCCCAGATATGTCTGGAAACAACCTATTACCAGTTCAGTATGTCTTTCCTGGTGAAATGTTTGAAATAAATAAACTAAATGCACTAAATAGATGAAATCTCACATCATATCTACCATAAACTTTACCTTACTACACATAGGTAAAGGTGTGCAAAGTTGGGAAAATTTGCTTCACAAAAATCTTCTTAATGCTTCCAGACTCTGTGTAGAATGAAATGCCACTTTGCATGATTCTTCACATGGTGAAGTGCCTACTTCACCCAGCAGTCTATGCACGGTAGCACTTCAGCGAAAGTGGTGGCAAATGTTTTGCCAGGCAAAGTTACATTGTTTTTCCAGGCAAAGTAACTTTGTCTTGTTACACAAACCCTATAATTCATCAAACCATCCCTCAATCTACCCCATGTATCACACTACCTCCTTCCTTCCCCAAAAGCACCCAAAATGTTAATGTATACTGCAATGATGATTTGGTAATGCACCCCCTCCTTGGTGGGGTCTACTTGTCTCTTTGCTAGCAGCTCACTGAATGAATGGTGATGTTCTCCTGAGTAGTAATACCTGATTGGATAAGATTCACAGTGGGGGGTATGCCATTTGAAAAACCCTTTATAAAATCTTCAACTAGTGAAGCATAGCACACAATTCCTGACTTCACACCTTCAGTTTGCAAAATCTATGCATGAAGCTGAAGTTGATAACTTCTCATCAACTTCACCTGCATGATTTAAAACTCTTACAGCATTAAGCATACAGTATGTCTCCTCTAGTCAGCCCACTGTGGAGTTTAAGATTCAGGATGCAACCCCTGATAACCTGGCTGGTATATAACTCCCCATTCACTGTGTTTTTGGGCCTGCCTATTATTTCTAATATTTATCCTGTCATATTTATGTTATTATCTCACTATGTTTTACCTAACATTCGCATTCAGTGCTACCCACCAGAACTGTGTGAGATGTCACTATTTACTGAATGGCAAACTGGAGTAATTGCCTTTTGATTACATTCAGTTACTACAGTATCCTGCAAGATATCTCAGAAGAAACTGTGATAAAAAGCCAGCCTGGTGGCACTGAGGGTTGAGGTGCTGGACACCACAGCTCATGCCACACCTGCAACCCATGTTCAGGAACAGGCATGGCACACCGGGGGTCAGCAGGGGAGGAGAAGACTGAGCATCCAATGGACTGCTCTCCTTCTTTGGGGAGGGGGGATTACCAGTATTGGTGCCCATTCGCCCCCTGGCAGAGGCTGGGGGATAGGGTGCCATGCTGCAGTTTGAGTGGAGTTGGGGAAGATGCCTGGAGGGGAGCACACACGGATGAATGCACACTCCCTTCTGTTGGCATCATTGCACGCCTCAGCTCCAGGGAGAAAACTGGAGGAAAATGGACATGGCCACAGCACAATGGTGGAGGGCCCCTTTCAGGCTCTGCTCCCAGCAAGCCACGGCACTGGTCTGCTGAAGTTGGCCTCAGTTGGGGGTTGGGGGAACCCCACTGACCCCGCTGAGGGGGGGATAAGCCCTGGAGTTTGGGTCAGTGTCAGCTGGTGGATGCTGGGGGATGGGGCTGGGAGTGCTCTCCAGAGGAATGCCAGCCAGGGAGAAAAAGGTAAGGAAAAAAAAAGAAACTGTGATAAAAGCACTTGATCTTGGCTGGTGCCACTGTATTTGTTTTAGTCATTAGTTGCAGTCAGAAAAGAAAAGCAGTGCATTGACATACTCTGTTAAACTAGTTAAGAGCTATCACCTTACAAATTATGGTATCTATAGTTATGGTTCAGCTTTACTGCCAACTCAAACTGCTTTGCCTACAGCATACTAATGTTATACATTAGTAAAATGTTGTCCTGCCTATTGCAGCAAGCAGTATTGATATATATACTGTATAGTTATATTCCAAAAACTATCATAACCCTCTCCCAGAAATATTTTGGGCTGCTGTTACTTTGTGTTAGGGTTCTAGACCCTCTCCCCTTAAAAAACAGTGCAGGTTGAGGAACAATGTGTCAGTTTCCATATATTGTCAGTTTCTATCTAATTAATAATACTTTTCTGCAACGAGTGACAGTGTCTCCTCAAGAGCTCGATACCTTTAGAAACAGAAACATGGCTACCACCCCAGCTTGAGCTATGATGTCTAGCTACGATCAAGCAGATTTAGTTCCCTTAGTTACATCTGAGCAACTCTACAACTGCCTATTAACTCTGATTGACTATTTAATCTGAAAACAAGGAATCATTTGCAAAGGGCACTGTTAATTGGGTTTACATTTACAGTAAGCACCTGTTTCAGATAATTAGTATCATCCTCATCATGTGTATCTGCTATTGATATTAACTAGTATGTTGTTGGTCTGTATAGTTAATTTATTTTGTTGAGTATGTAATTAGATGCTGCTTTGCTGTCTTCTTGACCAGGACTCTTAAGACTCTTTGGTCTCAATTAGACTTAATAGTTAAGGCAAAGCTAAACAAATAAATGAATAAGCTTAGGCTGGATCATTAGCTTTTTTGTTCATTCTGATTCTGATCCAATGAAGGGCAGTTCTTCTCAAACACAATAATGTTTGAATGTTCCTTCAAACTGGAACATTATGCCCAAATTCTCATAGTGATGATATCTGCTGTATATAAGATACTGTAAGATGATTCTTCAAGCATTCTGGAATACTAATGGAATAAAACAATGTGGTTAGCTGTATTAAGTTCCTTGGAAAATAGCATTACACATGAAATACAGGGTTGAAAAACATTCAGATCACTTCAGCTTCAAGAGTTTGATTTTCTTTTCAAACAGATATGGATTTTGGAGCTAAAGAACTGAGTGAAGTTTTTTTTTATGCCACTAAAGCTGGTCAAAGCCACTTAAACCATATTTTTGGCCTGCTGTTCATGCCTGGTAATGTAAAATGTAATTGCACAGAGTGTCAGGTAAATCAAAAATAAGGTATAAACCTGGATCTGAAAGCTTAGCCTTCTGATTGACTTGGACCAATAAGGATACCACTCAGAGTTGACATAGCTTGCTTGTGTAGCATACATTTGCATGAAACAGGGCCTCATGCCCCGTTAATGTGTAACAGGAGGGGCAGAGAAAGTATGGTTTATTTTTGTTTTAATAAAACATTCCAAAACCCTCACTGTGTTTTGTAATCATGCTAAGGCACTCCAGGGTGTGGGCTGCTGATTGGTAACTTACTGTATTTATGCATCTGCCAGAAATTCTGCAAAATTGTCATATTTGGCAGTCAGAATTATTCCTTGTTCTGTGTGTTTTCCTGGATGATTTGCATCAGAAAATTATATATATATATATATATATATATATATATATATATATATAACATGCTGCCTTTACTGCCATGGAAAGAATTTTGCAGATCACATCATGGTACATGGACACGTATGGTATGTGACTGCGTAACAATGCAATCTGCAGAATATTTTCCCTCAAAAATAAAAGTAATAAAACTGGTGTACAGCATACAGTGTTTGCTCTTGCACATCATCTTCAAAACTGCCATCACAGAGGCAACAAGCCTTTGTGTGAAGCAAATAAAAAAAATCAAAATGAAAGAAAAAACCACTATGGTTGTCAAAAGAAGTGGCAGGGAAGGTAAGGGAGAAAAAGATAGCATTCAGGAGGTATAAGGAAATACAGAAGGAGCAGGACAGAGAACTGTACCAGTTAAAGCAGAAGGAAGTGGGGAAGGCAGTCAGAATAGCAAAGGTCCAAACCAAGGAAAAGATAGCCAACTTGGTTAAGAAGGGGGATAAAACCTTTTATAAGTTCATTAGGGAGCAAAGAAAGACTAAGGCAGGAATATTGAAGCTGAATAAAAAGGAAGGTGGTTGGGCAGAGAGCGACAGTGAAAAAGCAAGGATACTGAATGAATACTTCTGCTCTGTATTCACAATGGAAAAGCAGTGGGAGATACCTAATCCAGTCAATAGAAGCACTCTGGATAGGGGGGTTGATATTAGTTCTTTCACAGAAGAAAGGGTTCTGAAAGAACTCTTAAAACTGAAGGTGGATAAAGCAATGGGGCCTGATGGGATGCACCCCAGAATTCTAAAAGAACTAAGGGAAGAACTAGTGACACCACTGACTACCCTTTTTAATAAATCATGGGAGGATGGTGTGGTACCTGAGGACAGGAGAAGGGCGGATGTGATTCCCCTTCACAAAAGTGGGGGCAAGACAAAGGCAGGAAACTACAGACCTGTCAGTTTGACCTCAGTGGTAGGGAAAATGATGGAATCACTTCTGAAGAAAAGAAGTGTTGAGTACCTAGAGGCCAGTGGGGCATAGGACCCAAGGCAGCATGAATTCACAGCAGGAAGGTCATGTCAGACAAATTGAATTGATTTCTTTAACTGGGCGACCAAAGTAGTAGACCAGGGAGGGGCTGTGGACATGGCCAACCTAGACTTTAGCAAGGCATTTGACACAGTCCCGCACAAAAGATTAATAAACAAATTAGCCAGACTGGGAGTGGGTCCCAGGGTGGTAGTATGGGTAAAACACTGGCTGGACAACAGGACACAGTGGGTAATAGTAAATGGAGTCCACAGTGAAGAAAGGGAGGTTACTAGTGGGGTACCTCAGGGTTCAGTACTGGGGCCGGTCCTTTTTAATGTCTTTATAAGTGACATTGCAGAGGGACTGGAAGGGAAAGTATGTCTCTTTGCAGATGACGCAAAGATCTGCAACAGGGTTGATACACAAGGTGGGGTGGAAAGGATGAAAAGGGACTTGGCAAGGTTGGAGGAATGCTCAAATGTATGGCAGCTTAGATTCAACATAAAGAAGTGCAAAGTAATGCACCTGGGAAACAAAAACCCAGGGCAAGAGTACACAATGGGGGGTGAGATACTGACAACAACAAAAATGGAAAGAGACCTGGGGGTAGTCATATCAGATGACTTAAAGGTGGGCCAGCAATGTGAGAAGGCAGTAAGGAGGGCTGGGGTGACACTGGGATGCATAGGGAGAGGCATCAACAGTAGAAAACAGGAAGTTGGCCCTCTGTACAGACTGTTGGTAAGACTGTATCTGGAGTACTGTGTACAGTTCTGGAGACCCCTTCTCTGCAAAGACATGGACAGGGTGGAGGCCGTTCAGAGGAGGGCCACCAAAATGGTGCAGGGTCTGCACCAGAAGACATATGAAGAAAGACTAAAGGAGCTTAAGATGTATAGCCTTGAGGAAAGGGGAGAGAAGGGGTACATGATATAAACTTTCAAATACCTAGCATCTTTCAGAAAAAGAGATGTGCAAGAACAAGGAGGCACAATTTGAAGATAGAGGGGGGATGGCTTAGAGGTAATGTGAGGAAGTATTTCTTCACAGAGAGGGTTGTAGTTGCATGGAACGGCCTTCCTGAGGAGGTCATAGAGTCAAAAACAGTGGGGGAATTCAAGAATGCCTGGGACAGACATAACACAATTCTAGTAGGGGGTAGGAGGAAGTAGGCTGTTGGTTAACTAGGATCTGCAGCTTATCTGTTAGGTAGGGAAATGGGCAGATGAGGTGGGCTAAGTGGTCCTTTTCGGCCATCAAATTCTATGTTTCTATGTTTCTATTCCAAGAACCCATTATAAATACACATTCTGACATTTAGAAAAATGCTGTAACTTTTGCAAATCTGTAGAAAGTTTAAAATCTGCTGTAGAGTTCCGTAGGAACAAAAATCCTTAATTCTGCCCAGTTTTAATGGCCATCTGCACTTGCCTTCAATGTGTGCCATTTGTCACATTTGGGTGGGATAACCTTATGATAAACCACTCCAATTAAAGTGAAAACACAAAAAAAGCAGCCCTCAGGGGTAGGATAATCAGCATGGGATTATAAAAGATATGTTCGAACATACTAGCAAGTAATTGTATCACTTTTTTAGGTGGTGTCATGGTCATAAGAAAGTGCAACAGAGTGCAGTGCTCAAATGTTGCCGATACAAATGCACTGATTTTTTTTAAATACAAAAACCAATACCTTACCCCAAATGTAACAGCTGTGTATACATCCCAGCGATTCACTTGAATGAGCTTCATCCTCCTTGCTGATTACTCTACTCCTGAGTGCTGCCTATTGTAGTTCATGTATTTTGTTGTTTCAGTTTGAGGATTTAGTTAACCCTAGATAGGAACCGTCCCTGTGCAACTTGAATGCTACATTTAGTGTGGAACTACATGCAACAGATGTGGTAGCTAAGAGGTTTGCAAAACTTGAAACCCTCTACAGGGTGAAGAGTTGTCTGCTGCTAACTACAGGGAATCAGGTGACTGAATGCACAGTCTTACCCATAATGGACTACAGGGATGTTGTGTACTCTGGAATCTCCCCTTCTGCCCTAATTAAACTCACCATTCTATTTAATGGCCAGTGCAGGTTTGCTCTGGCCTGCCCTGTCCACACCCACCATTATTCTATGTGCAGTGATGACCTGGGTTTATCACTTCCTCCTGTGAGGCACTTGCTGCACACCTCCTTGGTGGGCACCAAACTCTGGGCCAGCAACTGGCCAGCTACCACTGTGACCTCCTGTACCCCTGCTCCAACCCAGTCTATTTGCTGAGATCAGAGGAAGGTCATCAGCGTCTAACCCCATGCTGCAGATGCAATCTCAGGAAAGCCACTATTAGAGATAGGCTTGCCAGAATCTATAACCATCTACTTGCCAAGATCACCAACTCACTGTACTTTCAAGCAGCCAAAACCTTGACCAAGGCTCAGTCACTGTAGTTCTCTGCAGTCCTATATCAGACACTCTTTGGATCTCCCCAGAGACAACAAAACTAGCACCTTGTGCTGCTCACCCCATCAGAGTCCTTGGCGCCTAGGTATGCATTTCTGGTAGGTAATGCAACCTTAGTACTCTGATTCCATATGATCGATCCTGCTCTATGAATTTTGATTTTACCAATAAGTGTGTTCACTGGATTCTGTTGTTTGTAACTTCCCCTGCAGCCATACATGGGCTTTGCTGTAACTTTATCCCTTACTCTTTGTACAACTTACATCTACTTGTATATTGCATTTGTATTCTAGTAGTGATTGAATGCATTCCCTGTGCATATCTATGCTCCCTTCCTTCTCCTAGGTAGCAACATTAAATGAGCATTGGGCTCTGTTTGATTATTTGGTAAAATATGTTTTAAATAAAAGAAGTAAATGAGTAAATAAGTGTGTGTGCCTAATGAGTTTTGCAAATGAAAGACTTCCCAGTGGCAATACTTCCAGCTACTTTTTTTGAGCCACCTGCACAGTCCACAGACCTACAGAAATGTTTTATGCAAGTCAGCAGCCAATGTGCATCAAATACAAAGTTTTGCAATTATGTGAGCAAATACCCATGCAAAAAGAGTTGTGGTTGCAAAAACCTTTGTGCACATATATTGCTGGTAAAAAGCCTTTTGTTTACAAAGACTACAACTCATCTTTGAAAACTGAATACATTTTCTCTTGGACATCTCTATTCAGAATTAACTAGACATAAAAAAATCAATTATCATAAGACCTCCGTAGTGGGGCAGTAACATCACTATATTACAGAACAAACACACTGGTTTCTGAAAGTGGCCCCTGAAGCAGGAACTCAGCATGGTCTACTGTTCCTTCTATGAGCTTTACTTTTTAGCATGTATCTACAGAATGACAGGAGCTATTCTTAGGTTGCTTGCTCCTCCTAGTGGCTACTTTGATTTCTAGCTAACCTGATATATCAGTTTAAAACTCTAAACAGGTTTTTTATGTTAGTGAAAGTGTACGTCTTAATTTATTTTAAATTCAATCCTTACAGATGGAAAGTCACTTATGTGCAATATAGTCAGCTGCTAAGATAATTTGTTTTATGTATTGCAGCTAGAGTTACGTGATTTTAGTGACTCAGGCTGATATGAGGCACTAGGGCTCCAGAGGATTTTCCTCAATGAATTACTTTTCTACCATTCATCTCTATTATATTATTTGTTCATTAACGAGAAAGATGAGAGAGAGACAGGGGACTAAATTTAATAAAAACAGGACAAAACCTAACTGAAAATAAATTGGTTATATGACAGTACTCTTCCATAAATATCCACAAGGTAAGATTACCGTGGGAGCCAAGCAGGTTAGAGATTCAGATTGGTTGGGTTTTGCCTTGCCAGTCCAACCAGTTTCTGATCTGATAACTTTTAAGTTTTGTTTTTCCCTTTTTCATTTTTTTTTCACCAGAGGACAGGATTCCAAGGCAGGCATTCAAGTAATTTTTCAGGGACTCTGGTTGAGTCTGTCTGGTACCATAAGCATGGTGATGTCACTGACCATCACAGACATGCTGAGACTCATAGAGACAGACAGTGCGAGTGATTCTTCCCCGGTTCCTCCAGTTTTGTTGATCACATAACTGTGATTCAGTGTCAATGTCAGATGACCAAATAAAGATTCAGAGGCATCAGCTGACAGAGTTCAAGTCACACTTGCTACACTGAAGGAATGCTGGTAGACAGTTGGGACTTGAGGGGGAGGTGCACATGTCATGTTACTCGAGGATTTGAAAAAGATAGAGGCATACAAACAGCATCATTGGCTGACAGCAGGGGATGAGTTGGATGAGGCAAAGTACAGAGTTGGAGGCTCATTTTTAGTCTCATCATACTTCCTTTGGATTAGCTGGCACCCCAGGACTAGTCAGTCACTTGATGCCTCTTCTTGCTATAGCCACTATTGGTCAAACATAGTGCCAATTAAGAGAGAGAGGAGGCTTTGTAGTCTACCTTCTATGAGGGGTGGGAAGGGGAACAGGCAGATCACAGTGCTGAAAGCAGCTTCATGTACCAGTAAGAGATTAAGCAACACAATGGGATGGTTGGTTCAGCTCGAGAGTGAGAGAGCACACATTTAAAACAACATACTGTATATGCAAGCTGCTTCCTGGTTCTTGCCTGCTGCAGTGCAAATGAAACTTAGCTGAAAGAAAATAGATTTATAAAAAAACAGTTCACAAAGCACTGGCAGTTCTACACAAGGGCACACCAATACACGTGTCCCAGTAACAAATGCTGGGTACCTGTTGGTGCGAATGTGGAGCAGAGCAAGAGCCATACAAACAATATGCACACTTTCAATTAGTGTCCTGATTGCCAGTTGTTGTGCCTCATGTGCCATGGTTATCAATTTCAAATGGAGCCTTCCAGGTTGCAATGCAGTATCTCAGGTTACTGCATGACAAAAAAGAAGAACAGCCATTGAAATTGCATTGTTTCCTGCAGTAGCTCTACTGAAGAATCCTGCTGTATTGTGTAGAATCCTGCAAGGCTCCATTGTGGGGCTGAGCTGCTACCATCACAAAGTCAGACAAGAGCAGAGAGAACTATGTAGAAGCCTGCAGTGAAAACCAGAAGGTAGGGGTTGGGGACTGGTGGTTTTGTATTCAGTCTGGGTATGGGATTTTGAGCTCACAACTTTATTTTTCAAATAATTAATGGTTGATTGGGGAAGATAACCACAGTTCATTTACTTTTTATGGATTTGAGCTTTTTTTATGGATTTGAGCTTTTACTTTTTAAGGATTTGAACTAATTGGAAAAAAAGAGAGAAACTGAAATAAAAAGCTTGTTGCTTTTTTTTATAGATCTTTTCCTCACAGCCATGGTTGTCTCTCTTCAGAGTTATACCCTGCTTACAGGGACATATCCTGATCAGGCCAGTTATCCCCTTGCCTTCCCCAGGACCCAGCTCAGCCTGACATCTCCTACTGGTCTGCCCTGAGTGGTGGAGGCCCCAAGGCAAGGACAGTCCTCCACCGAAGACAGTCCCCCATGTAGATTAGGATCCCTGTCGGCTGGCACTAGGAGTTAGAGGAGTCCTTGGAAACCAGTCAGGCATACAGACAGCCATGGGATTTTAACCCCGTTTTCTCCCCAGCTCCTCCCACCACACAATGTAATGACATAGCCTCTGGATGGACATGACTGCATGAAGCAATATCCTGCAGATGGAGCAAGCTCCCTTGTCCCACCCCAGAGGTCACTGTGGCACTGGTGCAAAAACACCCTCCATCACCAACTGCAACATACTGCCAAGCAGCAGCTGCTGTGGCCAGGCCTGCCTCCTGATGTGGTGGAAAGTAACCACAAAATACCTGGCACACTGAGCAGGCTCCCGTAAATGACAGTCTCAGACAAGTTGCATATTTCCAAAAAAGGACAATACCTTTTTTGTAGAAACGGGAACACAGTGAGTTGGCGTTCAAGCAGCAAATACTCAATAACCCAAGCATTTCACACAAAGTCTTCATCAGGGGGTGGAGATTGAAGTGATGAAAGCCTCCCCCTTTTTTATTGCTACTATTGTTATTCATTTTTGTATTGCTACTATTGTTGTTGTTCTCTACCATTGTTTAACCTTTCCCCCTGACTATTGTATTCACTGATGTATCTTACCGATCATGGTGATTGTTTTGCATTTATTGTACTCTATTACTTGGTATGGACTGTAGTTGTATTTTCTTTGTACTCTCCTGGGTCATACCTGAAAATAGGCATTTTCTATGTCTAGCGCACCTACCTGGTAACCAAAAACAAATAAATAAGTACCAGTGGACTTAGTACTACAATGTTGCCCCCTGTTGGTATTTTGTGAATTACATATTATTTTACTGTGGTACAGGGAGGGATTCGAACATGCTAACTAGTATACAAAAAACAAATATTTCTCTATGCAAACTAAATAAAAATACATTGTTGTAGAGCATGTAAGACAGCCTGCCAGATTTTAAATACACAATTGCAAAAATTACAAAGAAAAACATGGTTTTATACAACAGTTCTTTTGAATCAATTAACTGATGCTTTCTTGTTTTAATTCAAACCCTAGGTTTTGAATTAATTGTTTTACTTCAAACTCTAGGTTTATTCTTATGGTACAGTGAAGTCAAAAAAGATACATATTTCTAATTGAGAAATCAAATACAGAATAAAGCAAAGCAAAATAAGTGAATTGGTTGTCCAAAAGAAAAAGACAAGTGATGTCCCCATTGGCAATAGTTTTCCAGCTTCTGAGTCTGGGGGATCAGCCAATCTGAATCTTTGAAGGGCATCCACAATCTAGAAAAGAGAAGAAGAAGAAGAAGAGGTATTTAAAATCATACCTTATTCAAAGAAAAAAAAAACATAGCAAATAAAGTTACCAATGCCTAGTTTTGACTTTTACTAATATATAATCCTTTAGCTCTTTTTTAGAAAAGGTTTCAGATCCCAGTCTACATTGTGCCCTTTAGGCCATAAAGTGTCCAAACTGAATATCGAGAAGCTCTCTCTTTGTAATACCTTGTTCTGTCTATCTCCTTCCCTTGGGTCATTCTGCACACATTCTAATGTCATGAAAGAAGTCCCATCCAGATTCATGTTATGTTTCTCAAAGTATTGTCTGCCCAAGGGTGTATTAAGGAGTCCTGCTCTAATGTTTCTAGTATGATTGCAGGGACACCATATAGCATATATACATAAGAGCTGGCACAGTGGACAAAACTCCTGATGTCTACCCTCTGGTATAGCTTTCTAGTTCAAATCATTTCCCTTGTTTGCAAAAACTGCAAATGTTGCATTTACCACACTTAAACATTGCCTGAGGTAGTGGTGGAAGCCAGTTTCTCATTGGTAGATTAGTTTTCTTGGGGTAGAATCTGCTGTGTAACAACTTGTCACACAAGTTATCTGCCCTAGAAAAGGTAATTCTGGGTAGATCCACAATTTCAGTCTCTAAAATGGAGTCATTTAATAAGATGGGTCAAAGTTTTCTTGTGATTGCAGCAGTCTGATTGGCTTTCTTGCTAAATTTGTTAACAAAAGTGATTTTTTTTTTATTATTGGAGTTCTATGCTTTGGTTTCAAAAAGGTATTTCTCCCTTGTGAGTTGGCTCTTTCAAGGGAAGAATCTAGTACTGGTCTCTCATGCCCCCATCTAAGAATCTCTGAAAAAGTTCCCTAGATTATTTATTAAATTTCTCTTTTCTAGAGCAGTTTATATTTTAATGGAATTTCCCACAAAAAATGAAATTACAGACTTGAGCACATATAAGTTTGAGATGATGCATCATAATGCCATGAAATTTGGAACATTGTTAGAACTCCTAAGATCAAGCAATTGTGCCAAATTTAAGACTTCTAGCCCCACAGACAGCTGAGGTATATGCAGATAAAATGTTTCATGAAATATCTCACAAAAAATAAAATGACAGATTTGAGCACCTATAATTTTGAGACAATCCTTCCTAAGTTCATGATATTTAGTATATCATTAGAACTTCTATAATCCAGTAATCATGCCAAATTTAGCATCTGTGACCCAACAAACAGCTGTGGTATATGCAGATAAATAGTTTCATGACATTTCACGAAACACAGAAAGAGTAGGGGAATTTTTTATTGAAATCATAACAATAATCATAATAATAAATATACAAAATCAGTATTATATCATACATAACAAAAAAAGAAGGAAAGAGAGACAACAACAAAAAACAAAACCAAAGTTTGTATGTATTCATACACTTACTTTAAACATTTAAAGAAAATGTCATAACCTGTCTCTACCCCCTCTCCATTATAAATGTAGTTTTTTTTTGAAAGCATAACAAAATCCTAACAGTATATACAAATCTTATTTACAACATAAAGAGTTTGAAAGAGAACTATCCAAAATTAAAACATAAACAAATGTGAATTGATAAACAAAACTTTGGAACATTTAAGGGAAATTATGGGACCCTCGTAGTCTCCTCCACCATTTTACTAGATGAAAATCAAAACAAATCATAGATAGTAATTCTCGCATCCTCCCCATTGTTTCAGATGTACATTTCCCACTGTACTTTATTTATAGCAATTCAAAAGAGTTGGGTCTGTCAAAATGCTATGATGAAGCAAAGTACACATCAAGATATAAAATCGAAATCCTTCCATAATGTACCCCATTCTACACTATTAAAACTCATTTTCTCATATGTCTTCAGTTGGACCAAATCATGATGGACAATAAAAAATAAATTGATCGCTAAAATGTTTTGTTGTTGTAATAATAGCCGACACATAGAAATCCAAATCCAATAAAGAAAAAATACATGTATAATTTGTTGAGTGTTAAGGGATCCATATGACATATCTGTATGTGGGAACCCAAAATATAAAAAATCTTCAGAAGGTGGAACTAGCACATTATTCTTCCAGTGGTTTTTAACCACATCCCAAAATTCCTGCGCATATGGACATTGAAAGTATAAATGTTCCACCGTTTCTAAAGTAAATTCGCAGCTGTTTCTGGGGCAATAACGTTCTTGCAGCCGTTTGTGTTTTTGATTATTATGTACATTAATCTTTTTATGTAACCCTAACCAAGCAGTATCCCACATATGTATTGGTATACGCAAATTAGTAATATAATTAGAAATACCATCTCAGAACTGAGGGGGCTTATCTGCAAAGGGGGGTTCAGAAAAAAATACATTTAAAATCGTCCGATACATCATTTTCTGTGTGTGTCGTGAGACCAAATCCCAGCTTACATCCCATTGCAGGATCTTATCAAAAACTGCAGTCCATTCTTGATTTAATCTAGGGCATCTTTTGTTTTTATGAATAAATTGGTTTGCTTGCCATTCTTTCAAAACAACACATAGTTTTGTAATAACCAAGGTAGCCCAAAGGGAGTCTTGGGACTTCAAAATTGGTACTAAATTTGTATATAAAAAAAAATAAAAATAAAAGAGGATTGAGCATATTCAGTCCTCCTGACTTGACATCCAAATATAACACATTCCGTTTGATCAGATTTAAGCAACTCCCCCATATCCCTAAAAAAAAACATCGCATTACTGCCATTTCCAAATATTTAGGTAATAAGTAAACATTACTTAAATATAAAAAGAAACGGAATCAAAAAAGGTTTTAACAAATAAACCCTTTTTTTTGGGGATAATTTCCATTTATTCCAGTTAGCTACCTTCATATTACCAATTTGTAAAGCTTTGGACCAGTTAAAACCAGCGCTATCGTCGCTCCCAAAATAAATGCCCAAAATTTTACATGGGGCTCGGTCTGCCATAATCCCACCTACTATTTCAGTTTCGGTAGGAAACCCTGTCAGTTTTAAACAATGTGACTTGTTTTCATTTATTTTAGCTCCCGTCACCTTCCCTATTTCCATAATCAAGGCACAAGCCTTGTCAATAGAATCACCATCACGCAATATTAAACATAAATCATCAGCGTAACCACAACTTTCATATATATCCCTGCTCCTCCATTTACATGTAACAATCGAGGAGATTTATTCAATACCCGTAACATAGGATCTAAAGCCAAAACATATAAATATGGACTAAGTGGGCATCCTTGACATACCCCTCTAAAAATGCGGTATTTATTACCCTACCATCCATTTTCATCCGGAATAATGTATGCCAATGCATAACATAACTGAATCCAGTTCGTAAACAAGGTGGGAATCCCAAAACCTGCTAAACATTGCCATAGATAAGGGTGTGATACTTCTTCAAAAGCTTTAGCCTGGTCTAAACTCACTAAATACCCCAATGTAGGGTGCACTCCCACCTCCCCTTTTCCATTAGCTGTAATTTCTCTAAGAAATAATAAGACATCTTTAATATTATGTCCTGGGATAGAACAAAACTGTGACCTACTAATTAAATCAGGCATTCTAAAGATAATCTATTTCCTAATAGTTTAGGGAAAATTTTAAAATCCACATTAAGCAAAGTTAAAGGACGCCAATTTCCAATATTGGAATGATCTCCCTTCTTATGAAGAAAGATCATTATTCCTTGATACATTTGGGAGGGTAGATACATGTCATGAAGAAAAAAATTATATAGTTCTACAAGCTCAGGTGCCATAATCTCCCACAAAACCTTGTAAAACTCGCTCGGTAATCCATCTGAGCCTGGAGATACATTAGATTTAAAGGATGAAATAACTGATTCAAGCTCTAGCTTTGTAAAATCAGCTGTCAACCCCTGTCACATTCCAGCTGGAACATGGGGAAGATCTGCAGCTTGTAAAATTTGCGCTGCATAATCCGACTCCTTATACTGTACCCCAAAAGTTTGTTTAATATGGGCTTTTAACATTTGCATAATCTCTGAGTTACTAGCAGCTAACAAACCAGTAGAGGTCCATAAATTTGAAAATAATATTTTTTCACGGAGATGTTGACTAGCTAAAAAGGGATTGGCATAAGCTGACTTGCCTTGAGTACCAAAGGATTGTTCTTTATATAAAGATTGTAGCCTGTCATATTGATAGTTTGACATATGCATTTTAACATTCCTAATGTCCTGAGACACATCCGTCACTCCCGCTATTTGTATTGACATAAGTGACCTCAGAGAACTCCTGAGAGATAAATAATGTTCATATTTTGTTCAAACTCTTAATTTACCTATTGACTGTAGATAGAAAATAAGACATTTTTTCAAATCTACCCACCAATCAGCTACAGAATTATATAAAATTAACGTAGATTTTTTATCTTGCACAATAGTACGTAATTCCAACAGCACTGAAGATTGCAATAATAAGGAAGTGTTCAATTTCCATAATCCAGGATCTTTTTGCCTACTTGGAGGATTTTCTATTTTAATACCAATCAGACAATGGTCTGAAGATTCCACAGGATCGTAAAGAAGTTTCTCAAACAGTAAAGTTTTATGGATAAATAAAAAATCAATCCTGGAAGATAAAACACCCTTAAAGAAGGTAGGCCTAGCCTTATTTTTACCGATGGAATGGGAATCCACCAAACCCACTAAAGAAATAAGAGATTTAAAAAAATTTTTATCACAATATTGTTTACCAGTTTCAGATTTAGTTTGGAGATTTATATTAAAATCCCCACCCAAAAAAAGTTGTCGGATGGTAAAAAGGTAAGGCTGTACCTTTTTCAGCAATTCTATCCGAGAGGCTTTTGTCTGGGGTCCATACAAAGTAATTAATTGGCATGATAGGCCTTTTAGTACCACATCTAAAATAAAGACTCTCCCAGGTTCTACATCGATCAATCTGTGTAAGCATACCTCAGGAGTAAGAAAACATATTCCTACTCTGCTGCACACTTCACTTCCCATGGACCAATAAGACACTCCCCAATTCCAATCTTTTGTGGCTTGTGAAACTTCTTTACATGTATGTAATCTGGTATCTTGCAAAAAATATTCATCATATCTCAAGTTTAACAAGACTCCAAATGTTAGCAGTCTTTTCCTCTGAGATTTTAAACTATTAACATTTAGAGTGGTTATCGTAATCGATGATAATTCAGGGAGGGGGTTTAGGACATTTCACACTCGATCTGGTTATGTGTTTTCTAGAACCAGGCCTAGGAGTTTTAGGGGGGTCATTTTTATTATTTATAGTTCCAGCAATTTCACTTGAAACATTGGGATCTGACAAAGGTTGTGCCTCTTCAACCTGGTGTCTCCAAGAAGAAAAGACTTCAAATCTATTCATCAAGGGTAATGGAGACAGAGGGGGGTTACTCTGTCCAGACATAGGAAGATCCTCAAGCTCTGTGGAATCCATGCTATACCTCGCTGGTTCCTCCTCAAGTAGAGCTGCTGACATAGCAGAATCAGCCAGGAAATCTTGAGATCCTTTCCCTGAGGGAGGCTCATTCAGTCGAGATAAGGACTACAATAGTTGGGGGGAACCCTGAGGGGTCACAAAAAGAGTTTCTTTATCATCCCATCTCTCATGACTGGGAAGTGGATGTGTAGTCTGCAAATCTATGTGAGAAGGAGGGATATATTCTTCCTGGAAGGCTGGAAACTGCAAAGGATTAATTAGTCTATCCTCGCTAAAACCTCCTCCACCTCTCCCTCTACCCCTTCGTCTATTCCCAGTAAAATTGTCAGAATTATTAAATTGTCTCCTGGCTTGTGCTAAATAATACTCGTGATTAGAGGTATCATCAGTATCTACAGATGCCCAGGGGCAATCAGCAAAAGAATGAGACTGTTCTTCTCACAAATTACAGACTGGTGGGGATACACAGTTGTGTGCAGCTTGGCCCAGTACACCACACCTAAAACATTTTATTTGGTCACAAGAGGTATTTAAATGGGACAAAGATCCACATTTATAACAGCTTTTGGGTTGGCCTGCATAAAATATAATGCCCCTATCTCGTCCTATAAAAAAGGAACTGGGCAGATGTTGTATGCCTTCTTCTGTCTGGTGTAGCTGCACTCTCACTAACCAACCCCCATTCCAAAAACCATTCTCGTCAATGATAGGTTTGGGTTTATCATGCAATGAACAACGTTTCTCTAACCAAAATGGTATATTAGTAATATTTATACCTTCATTCCGAAAAAGAATCATAACAATTTTAATTGTGGGTTTTGTTACAGGAATAGCTATAAAATCTTTCCAAATCTCTTGATCTTTAACTTCGTAATAGAGTCTCCAAAATTTGTCAAGAGAAGTCATTGAACAGAAACTGATGTCATAATTATAATCCCCTGAGGGGTGAATAAAGGCATAAACTTCAGCTGGAGAAAATTTCATAGAGTCAATGAGTAAGGTCTTCCCCACCCATACCCGGTCTGGGACCACTGGGGCTTTCCTTTTGTAGCGAAGTCAGACTAAGAAGCGATAGTTGGCTGCTACAGCTGGTTTGCGGAATAAACCCGCATAGGATTGCGGTACAACATTCGCAGACAGGCCAGTACCACTCTGTGAACAGTTTAAAGGAAGAGTAAATTCAATACCTGGCTCTAGGTTAGGTTCCATACTTTTCCCTATTTGCAATATAGAGGAGTGATTGTCTGTAAAATGTTTTGTAGGAACAGGACCCAAAGTCATAGTATCTTCTCCGTGAACTTCAGCATCTGATGCATCAGATATTCCACCCATCCGAACAAGAGGTTGCGCATCCTCAGTGTCACAATCTGGAGACTTAGACTGACCAGAGATCTCATTCACCAAGGGATCATGTAGTAATTCAAAATGGCTTGTCCAAGACTGTAAAGTAACTGGAGAACCTGGTATAAGTATTCCAGGGTCAGGTATCCACTTGTTACTTGCCCATAGCCATCTGGCTTGACTCAAAGCTTCCCCCGGAGACCATGCCAATGGTTGACAAGGTACTTCTGTAGATGTAATAGGTGTAGAAATATCGCATACTTGTTCCAGCTGCTCAGGTGGCAAATCTTCTGGACCCATAGGTAAGCGTTTGTTCCCTTCTTTCGAAGGACTGGCAATTGAACGTTTACACTTCGAACGTTCCGCTTCCAATTTTTGTCCACACTACTGATAATCTTGTTCTGCAATAGATATTAAGTCCAATAGTTGTATCTTTTTTTCTCCAATTCCTGTTGTAATCTTTTTTCTTTATCTTGGCTATCAACAGTTCTTATTGGAGAAACCTGTAAGACTGGCAAATTATGAGACATTACATAAGTCGTATCCATACCAGCAGTATCTGAAGACTGAGAAATAGTAACCGAGAACTCAGAGCTCACAACAGCATGACTGCTCTCTTTCACTGTCTCCTCCTTACTGAGGTCGTCCATCCCTGCAGACCGATGGACAGTGCCACCTGCCTACAGAGTAGGGGAATTTCCCCAATGTCCTAGCCAAATTTCCCCCATTCACTAAAAATACTACTAACCACTTAATCTGATTCAGTGTCAGTTGGCATGCATCTGTATCCCCCTTCCCTGGGATGAGGCTGAAAATAAGCATAATTGTATAGTCTTCCTTTCCTGGTCAACAAAAACACTAAAAAAAATCTAAATGAATGCAGTGGTACATTTTTTGAAGAACACATATACAAATCCTTTAAGATAAATAGACATTAAACAAGTGTATTGCTGAGACAACAAAATAAGGAAAGGAACTATAAAATACATAAATAATAAAAATGTAATAGCGGGAGACTACAGACTGCATCACTTGCTCAACTATAAATTTATTGTACAGTATCTTATGAGGTGTCCTTGTGATCAATCCTATATCAGACGGACTTTAAAAATATTAAAAGTTGGGGTGATGGAGTTGGCGCAGGAACAGTGAGTCTGAAGGGGGACCTGGTACAGGTTTGTAATCCAGTAGAGTAAAGTATAAATGAAAAAAATATATAAATTAAAAATCAGAATTTCAGAACATAAAAGTAACACAAGCAGGGGTGATCTTATGTTATGTGTTGCATGTCATTGCACAGAGACAGGTAATGGTATTAACAACCTTTGGTCTGGGGCTTAGAAAAGGTGAAGATGAATACTGACTAGGATACAAGTAAAGAGAATTTCTTAAGGAGAAAAACTTATTGGATCCATGATTTCAATTTGTTGGATAAAAAGTGTGGTACTAAATATGTTGAATTGGAGTGAGCTTTCCTAATCCACTGCTCACTTCCCTTTTATCTTGCCTATTTATTTATTCTTTTTAATACCAGCCACAACTATAAGCACAGATTCAACATTTGTTCATGCCACTGCTGATGCTTATACTGAGAGAGGGGATGTCTCTGCACTGGATGACAGTTTTCTTCTTTTCAGGTTAAAAAAACACAGAAATGTTCTGGGTATTTGGGGGGGTCAGAGAGGGATTGGGTGGGTGGATTTTATTTATGATCTGGATCTGGGAGGGAGGGGGAGGGTTTTTGGTGTGTGGGTGGGGGAAGAAATATTATTTGGACAGGTCTTGTCAAACTAATCTTATAGATTTCTTTGACTGGGTTACGAGGGAGATGAATCAAGGGAAAGCAGTGGACATGACCTATCTGGACTTCACTAAGGCTTTTAACACTGTGCCACACAATATTCTAGTTAAGAAACTAAGCGGCCTGTATCAAACTGGTTAAGGGGAAGGAGGCAAAGGATGGTGGTAAATGTTAGACACTCAGGTGATAGAAGAGTGACTAATGGGGTGCCACAGGGTGTGGTGCTAGGATTAGTCCTCTTCAAATAATTATGAAGTGAGTAAGGTTTATTTATATGGTTCCCAATCCTAGAGGCTCTGGGTGCCTTCATAGTCAGAAACAGGCATGGTAATAATAATAATAACAACAGTAGAACAAAGCGGTAGAGGGATTTTGTTAACACTTTTTTAAAATACAGACATGAACTAATTATAAATAGTTTATAAATACTAAAATGATAAAACAGAGTTAAAACATTATGGGTAGTCTGGAAAGGCCATTTTAAATAGATATGTCTTTTGGCCCTCTTAAATACCTCCACCATCAGGGCCTCCCTTGTAGATCTGGAAAGTAAGTTCCAGAGGGCCGAGTCAGCCACCACAAAAGCATGATCACCAGACTGGCCCCTGGAACTGCAAAGAGGCCCCTGGTGGAGGAGTGAAGGGAATGGAATGGAGTGGCAGAGATGAGATCCTCCAGGTAACCAGGGCCCAATTCATAGAGGGCCTTGTATTTGAGCAAGCCCCCCTTGAAGATGATCCTCCATCTGACGGACATCCAGTGCAGATCTTGCAGGACCGGGGTCACATGACATGACATGTCCCAATCAGGCCCATCAGCAACCTGGCCACTGCATTCTGCACCAGCTTCAGACAGCGGATGATCCCTCTACAGACCCCAAAGTATAGAGCATTACAGTGGTCAAGCCTGAAAGTAACAAAGGTGTGTACTAGTAATAGCAGGTCTTCAGGAGGAACTTGGGGTTTAGTCCAGGCAATATTCCTTAAGTGGTAGAACCACTTTGGGCAACAGATGACACCTACTTGAGCATCAAGTGTCAAAGCTCTGGACCTGTTTATCAAATGTTTCAATGAAGCCTGTGACATCTATGCACCAGTGAAAAAGATGAAGGTCAAAGGACAGACCAACCCCTGGGTTACTACTGACCTTTTAACTCTGCTCAAGCACAGAGACCACCTCTGGCATTCTGCTCGTGCAACTCTGACACAAGTAAACATACAATTATACAAAGCAGCCAGAAATGATTGCACTCAAAAAATACGGAATGCTAAACGCAGCTATTACAAAGAGACTCTGACCAACTCTTGGGGCCAGGGAAACAAATTCTGGAACAACATGAAAGAACTCACAGGCAAGGATCCTAAAGCACCACCCACTATGCTCAACCTTCATGGCACTCCTACACTCTACCTAGGTACCATCACCAGCACTTTTAATAATGCATTTACAAACCTGGACAATGTCCTTCCACCAAATTTGTTCGACGACCTCCCCTCCAGCTCCTCCCAAGTTACCCCCCAACTAGAACGTACAACCCCAAAGTTTTTTTTTAAGGAGGTCCCACCACAAGTAGCTAGAAAATACATTCAAAAAGCCATCGGCAAACAAGGGTACAGTGGTGACTCCCTTGACCTGAAACTGCTGGCACAAGTCCTCAATGAAATCTTAGAACCACTTACAAGGATCTTCAATCTCTCGCTTAGATTGAGCCATTTCCCCTCTTTCTGGAAGAAAGCCACTGTCATACCGGTTCACAAAAGCAGAGATAGGACACTGCACACCAATTACAGACCTATCTCACTCCTCCCCCCACTATCTAAAGCACTGGAGCAAATAGTGTCGGACCAACTAGTTGAATTCCTGGATAAGTACAATGTACAGTGCCCAGAGCAGCATGGCTTCAGAAAAGGACACAGCATCACCACTGCTCTATTGGAATTTACAACCTTCATCCATGCCACGCTTGACAAAGGGAATTGTGGAGGGGCAGTATTTATAGACCTTACCAAGGCATTCAACACAGTTAACCACCCCCTACTGCTCAAGCAACTGTCCTCCATTGGAATCTCCAGCGATGCCCTTCCGTGGTTCACCAGCTACCTTGATAATCAGATCCAATGTGTAAGGATTGCAGGGATCTCTTTGGATGAGAAACCTGTCTGCTCCGGAGTCCCCCAGGGGTCTATTCTGGGCCCTCTACTCTTCTCCGTCTTCATCAACAATCTCCCCAGTGCCTGCCACCAAAACATATTACTATACGCAGATGATGCAGTCCTGTTTTCCAGCCACCATGACATTACAGTCCTTGAATCCCAGCTGCAGCTCGACTTCAAGCGCATCGAAGACTGGTTCAGTTCTCATAAACTTGTCCTGAACCACAGCAAGACTAAAGCCATGTCCTGTAACTGACAGAGCAGGCACAACTCTCTGTCCCTCACCATCATGAACCATGCTAGGAACCCACTCTAACATGGAGTTCAAGTACCTTGGTATTGCCCTGGATAGTACCCTCTCCTACACTCGGCATATTGGCACTGTTGCCAAGACCGCCAATATACGGATTGGACTACTACACAAACACAAGCACTGTATGTCTGTGGATGCCCTTAAACTAGCCATCTACAGCTCTGTCACCTCTATCATTGACTACGGCCTTGCCATCTATGGCTCTGCCTCAACAAGTGCCCTCTGCAGGATCTCAGTTGCTCTCAACAAAGCCTGTAGACTACTAACGGGTGCAGCCCGTCAAACTCACACCTGTGACCTCTATGCACAGGCCAGCTGGCTACCCCTACACAGCAGAATACAATACCAGACCTGCTTACTTACCAAAAAGATTCTCCTTGGTCTCATGCCACCTGGTGTTAGCTCACTCCTTACTACCTACAGTGGCACTCAACAAACACATGGTGCCCAATCTCTAACCTTTCAGGTTCCCAGATGTCGTACCTCCATGGGTCAGAGGTCTTTTATCTATAGAGCCGCTCAATGGTTCAATTCCCTCAATAAAGAAGCACTTTCCTCTACTACACTTGGACCCTTCAAAAGGAATCTCAAACTTTACCTCACCTCTACCACTCAATGTGACTGCTTCTCTGAACAGAGATCTCTCTAAACACCTCCCAGCTCACTCATGTCTCACAGCCCACCCTTTCCCAGTCTCATTCCCTCTGGCACTGGGCCTTCCTTGTGACTCCTTTCCTGCTTCACATCTCTACTGATACAAGACATTTTCCACCACCATCTGACAGTGGCCCATTAGCCTGCCAACTTTCTCTCCCGGTCGCACGCCTGCAATACTAACTGCCTATGGTGCCCTCTATCTCTTATTGTTACCGCAGCCAGCTGCCTACTCAAGCTACTCGCTATATAAAATATTATCTCAAAGTATGTTATAACTGAGTATCTTTATTTTTTCTTTTAGTTGTTTTGGTTGTTTATTGTGCATTCTTCTACTACCTCTGTATGTATGTTGATCCTCATCCTTTGACGTGGAACCTATGTAAACGAGCAGTTTCTGCTCAAAGGTATTTGTAATCTGAGAATTTCATAAATAAAAAAAAATAAATAAAAAATCTGTCATCCAGGACAATAGCCAGATTTCTCACCCAGGGGAAGCCATCAATGGAGTGGGTCCCAGGACCAATCCTATTGCCACTCTGGAAGTACTCCTATCATGTCCATGACCAGGATCAGTCACCAGGACCTCTGTTTTGTCTGTGTTTAGCCTCAGCTAGTTGGAGGCCATCCAGTCCTGGATTTTGGACAGACAGCTATTTAGCACTTCCACAATGTCATTAGTTCCAGGTGCAGTGAACATGTACAGCTGGGCATCATCTGCAGAGCAGTGAAAACCCAACCTGTACAGTCAAATGAGCTCTGTCGGGGTAGCATGTACACCACAAACAGGACTGGTGACAGGATTGACCCTTGAGGCACTCCTTATGGCAGGAGCTTCAAGGAAGAGGAGAAATTCTTCATCACCACCCGTTGCTTCCTGCCCAAGAGATAGGACTCAAACCAGTTGATGACAGTATCTACGAGTCCACAGTATTCTCTAAAGCAATCCAAAAGCACAATGTGTCCCATGGTGTCAAATGCTGAGGAGAGATCGAGGAGAATGAGAATTGACCAGTCTCCTCTATCTCTCACCCTGAGGAGGATATTTTTCACTATAACCAATGCCATTTCAGTGCTATGCCTAGCCCTGAAACCAGACTGGAATGGCTCATAGAAGTCATAGGTAATGAGGTGCACCTAGAACTGCAATGCCACTATTTTCTCAACAACCATCCCCAGAAATGGGAGGTTGGAGATAGGTCAATAATTTGCCAGGACATCAGGGTCAAGAGATGGTTTCTTTAGGAGGGCCTCACCAATGCCTACTGAAAGGCATCAGGAAAAATCCCCTCCAGAAATGAACACCACACTATGCTGGAGAACACTGAACTAAGGACATTGGCACATCCCACTAGGAGATGGGTTGGGGCCAGGTCCAGTTCACAAAAAGTGGGCCACAGCTTTAAGATCATCTTAACAACCACAGTCACCTCCACTGGCCTAATCTATGGATCCTATGACAGCTTCAAAAAGGAGCTGTGCTTCCATCTATCCCTTGCTGATACCTGCACTTGTTTTAATCCCCCATAATCCACTCACCCACCATATGCTGCCTGGCCTAACTTTAACCTTCCTACTTCATAGCACTTCTTACCCTTACTGTCTCCTTGACAGCTATTCTACCCCAACTCCCCCCCCCACACCTGAGCCTTGTTTCAGAGGCCGTGATAATGTATCCTGCCCAGTCAGGAATTTGTCCTTGCTTTGTTTCGCAGCCTATTTGAATCTTCACTGTTGTGACTAATTTTAACAATATTTATTGCTGCTATGTTGTGGTATCTCTTCCTAGACTGTGTAGGTTTTCTCTGCCTAAAATGCTATGTGAATTGTATTGATTGTTATTGTTCTGGCTGCATGTATTCATTACTACTAACTGTTTTGATCTATGCTATTGTAATTTCATTGTACTCATGCTATTTACCAATCTTTGATTGTTATACTGTCCTGGGTTGTGCCTGAAAATAGTCATTTCATGGCTAGTGCACCTACCCGGTTAACAAAAATTAAATAAATAAATAAAATCTCCTCCTAGACAGTTGGAGTGCTTATGTTCTCAACAGGCTGACCACCATGGGTTAGTCCTTGCCCTGCTGGGGAGATCCCAGACCAGATAGAGGAATTGCCTTCTTACAGCAGATTGCCCCTTGGTACTCATGATAGTGAGCTTGCATGGTCAGTCTGTCATCCTCAAAATGGGTCATCCATCAGCAATGCTCCAACCTCTGACCCTTGATCTTCATCTCCTTGAGAACCCCATCAAACCATGGGGGTCTCAAGCAAGAGGATCTGGGTCATGTATGGACTAGTGCGATGGCATCGAGTGCCCAGGAGATGGCCCTATTATAGGCAGCCACCTCCTCACCAGCACCAATTGCACATGCAGTTCTCACACCAGATAGATCTACTACCACCAAAAAACCCTCTGGGGACAATCCCCTCAAAGGGAATAGCTGACCATCTTGACAGGGGAGGGACTATCAGGGTGGCCCCAAAAGCGAAATCTACCATGCAATGATTAGACCAAGTGACTCAGTTAGTTTCGAGGTTCATGACCTCAAGCCCCAGTAAGAACACCAAGTCCACTGGCCCATTGGCACAGTGGTTGCGTTTCCACTAGAGGCGCTGGTGACCTGGGTTTGGGAACAGAACCAGGTCACTGGAGGGATGGCTGGGGGAGAAGAATGGAGTGTCCTATGGACAGCTCTCCTTCTTTGGGGGGAAGGTGGGTATCTCATCCGGCACTCGACAGACCCCTGGCAGAGGCCATGGGGGCTGCAGCTACTGATGAATAACAACACCAAGGGGGCAGAACAGATGCAGGATGTCATTGCACGTCCCCGCCCTCCGTAAAAAATAGGGGAGAAAATTCCCTCTGTCTGCCACCTCTGTGAAGCCTGCCTTTGGCTTCAATTAGCCTCCTGACTGATTCTCCCCAGATAGATACAAGCATCATGGCTCCTGGCCAGTGCCATGACCCCACCATCCGAGGGGTAAGTCAGGGGTTTCGTGGGGAGGAACACAGCGGGTAGGTGGGTGCCCAATGAAGGTGCCATGACTAGGCAAATGATCGGCAGCAAGACAGAGGGGCCAAAAAAATAAATAAAAAAAAATACCAAGTCCAAGGGGTGGCCATGGTGATGGGTTGCAGAAGCACCTGCTTGTGACAGGTCCAGTGATGTCATTTGTTGGAGGTCACATCTAAAATGTGAGGATTCATCATCCACCTATGCATTCAAGTCCCCCAGATTTTATGATCTGGGGGACCCCAGTACCCTGTCAATAATGAAATTTGTGACCTCCTGCAGGAAATCTCCCCCCCCGCTCCAGAGGGCGGTAAACTAGGAGAATCCTGCAATCTGCACCTGGACCCCCACACACCATCACACATTCAAAGGACAAGGTAGAACCCACTGGGCACATGACAAAGTTCAAGTTTGATCTAAAACAGATGGCCACACCCCCACCCCTGTGTTCCCTCCTCTGGTAGTGCACCACAGAGTACCCAGAAGGGATGGCCACCTCTAAAACTGGCCCAGCATTGTCTACTAGTCAGATCTCCATAATGCAAGCCTGATAGACAAAATTAAATCCTCCATACTTGCGATCTTGTTCCTCATTGATCTGGCATTGCACAGAACAGCCTGAATGGGGACTAGTGGAGATTGCACTGCCACCAGCTACCTGCCCACTCAGTCCAGAGGGAACCCATGGAATGTCTACAATGTCTTTTCAGCAACATTGTGGAGGAGCATGAGGGTAAGGTGTGTCCCTTTGTGGTTGATATAGAAATCTGCAACAGCATGGACACTCAGAAAGGTGTAGAGAGAATGCAAAGAGATCTGGGGAAAGTAGAGGAATGGTCTAGGGGGTGGTAGCTGGGTTTCAATACCAAAAAGTGCAAGGTTATGTTCTCAGGTCTGTGAAACCCAGGGGCTGTGTATAAGGTGGGGGAGCAGAGCTTTCAGTCACCATACAAGAAAGTGATCTATGGGTCAACATATCTTATGACCGCAATGTAAATGGGCTGTGCCACTAAACAGTGGGAAAGGCTAGCTAGGATGCTGGGGTGCATTAGGAGTGGGATGTCTAGTAGGAGGAAGAAGGTGAAACTATCACTGTATCGTTCACTGGTGAGGCTGCACCTGGAGTACTGTGTCCAGTTCAGGAGGCCACACCTCCAAAATGACATTGAAAGGGTGGTGGCAGTACAGAGGAAGGCAACCAAAATGGTGAGAGGATTACATGAGAAGCCATATAAGAAAAGACTGCAGAAACTCAGTATATACTCCCTGGAAGAGAAGTGTACAAGAGGAAACATGACTGAAACCTCCAAGTGCCTCAGAGGAGTGAACAAGGTGTGAGTGAAGGGTCTATTTCAGAGAAGGGAATGCACTAGAACAAGGGGGCATGCATTGAAGCTAAGTGGGTAAAGTTTGGGAGGAATGTGCTAAAATAATTCTTCACTGTAAAGTAGGGGATGACTGAAACTGCCTGCCAGAGGAGGTAGTGGGGGCAAAGACTGTGGGGAGCTTCAAACTTGCATGGGACAGGCACTGGGCATATTAGGTAGAGGAACACAGTGAGGGTGTGATTCTTATGACCAGCTGGGGTCAGTGGTGATAAAACAGGCAGGGACAAGGGCCAGACTAGATGGGCCTAAAGGTCCTTTTCTGCAGACAAAATCTATGTTTCTATGGAAAGTGGATAATTTGCGATCTTCATTGTGAGGTGAGGGTTTTTTTCTGCAGAGGGTGATGGGGAGAAAGACGAAATAACTCATGGTGGTGGAAAGGTGGAGAGATGGTTTGGGATAGCTGATGGGAAGCTTTATTATTGTTTGAAACTGATTTAAAAAAAATTGTTGAACTTGGTGGGGAAGTTGGAAACTTTGTAAAGTTTTGCTAAGCACAAAGTTCCTGGCTTCATACTAATTTCACTAGCAAAATAAAACTTCACAACATCTCTATTTTTGGGCAGAAATTAAGGGGCAATTGTGGAGGGAGGTGGATCTGCAGACTATTTCTGACATACATCAGAGTTGCACAGTATTTTGCAAGTAAATAAAATGTTTTGACTACAGCAGTAAAACAGTAAGTCCAAATGAGCCAAAAGCTTATTGTTAGACATCTGGTAGAGCGTTTTCCCATGGTTTTGTTAAATCAGCCACTTCAGGCAACAACTTGGCCTTGTGGGATGGATGGAGCCGGGACTTGGTCCAAGTTTAATAACTGGACAGAATGGGGACTACACCCACTCCAGTCCGTTAAGTTGAAAAATATTTATTATGCTCACTCATATTGAGTCCTGAACTTGTGATGACTGGTAACAGGCTATAGATTGGAGCAAGGGGTGAAGTCAAATTGCACCGGAGAACTGAGTACCAGTTGGGATGGGGGAGAGCGACTTCTTGCTTGGCTGGGAGTGAGGGAGCTGAACGTTGGCTTGTAAGTAGGGGGGTCAGTTTTAGGATTATAAAACATCAATCATCAATGACAGAGACAAATAAAGACAGTTTTGCAGTCACCAAAAACAGATTACAGAGGCTGGAGTCACTGTGCTGCTAGATGGCATGGTAAAGGTAAGGGTAAGGGGGAAAAGGGGATGAGGGAAGGACTTTTTTTAGGCCCTTTATAGACTCTATGTATCGTTTGCACTGGAGGGGTGTTTACTGTTTTCAGTAATGTGGAGTCTCTTGCAGAATCAAAACTTCTGACTCAGAGTTTGAATCTACATCTGATGCCTTAGTTAGCATTGGAAATGAGTTGGAGTCAGAATTAGAAGTTCTAATTATCCAATGGATGTAGAAGAAAACATAATCCACAAATTCCAAGCAACCCTCATTTTAAACCTCTTCTTCTTCTCACCCCCTTTCTTCTTGTTCTTCTGCAGCTCTTTGGGCTGGTTCAACAGAATGTGTTCTCATACTCCAGGCTCCTTATCTGTTGAGAAACTTTTTTCTTTTTTTTTATGTATTTTATTTTATCGAGGAAGAAAATGATGAGAAAAATACAAACACATTTAAATAAATATACAGAAAATAATACCATAAAAATCAGAAATAATCGCAAATATTGGCCATTAAGACACATGAAGAGATGTTACAAAGTTTCAGTTTGCAGGCAAAGTTAAAGCAAATTCACCAACTTCACCTTTGTGAATGAATTCACAGGGTTTATTGCTATTTAAGGGGAATTCACCTGGCAACTTTGCATGTGACTTCACCCTTGGAGTACATTTAGGTGAAGCTTTGTCAGAATGTGGCTACTGATAAACAAGTGTGTCAAAGACACAAGGAAAGCTTCTGCAGGTCATATGGTACATTGGGGGCACCAACAACCTCCTCTACCACTATGCCAGAGCCAGACATTTTACTGCTTCTTCAACTGCTCCACCCCTACCAGCATGGATGCCACAGATGTGGCAGAGAAACATTTTGCCACTTTAACAGCCCTCCCACTGTGGCCAACTACTCCTTTAATACTATTACTGGCCCCAGAGCCCATAGATGATACTGTTGCAGCATAGTTTATTTTTTTTTAGCTGCAACATCCATTGCCTCACAGAACGTATTCACTTCTTCGATACCTCCATGGCACCTCTCTCTATAGTCAAGTTCTCTTCCAACAATTGTATATATTTAGATTTGTAATATTGAGAAGAAATAATTTAAAGAAACCCTGCAGCAAAACTAAATCAGAGCTGCAGACAACACCTCCCATGAGTGATTAGCAATGTGATATGATTCTGAACTGAACCATTTACTAATAGTACCTACAGTAAAACCACCAAAACAAGTTTTTTTTTCATTTTTTTAACACAACAGGGATTAACAATACACACATGACAAGTGTAATTAAGAAGTTACAGCAAATGACACAAGCACTTAAAGAACTAAACCTAATCACAACTACAGTAATATAGAAACATACTGATATGATGCTTCAGTTAATAACACCAAACAGTACTACAGAACTAAAATGAGAAATCACAGACCACGACAAAAAGTAATTACTGTACCAAGAAAAGCTGACAAAAACAAATATAATATATCTGCTACAAACAGACTAGCAATCACAGCAAATAAAAAAAAAAAAAACTCTGGCCAGAGCAAATAGGGCTGCAGCTGAGGAATTTGGTGTCAAAATATTGAATACTTGTTTTCAAATATTGTACATCAAATTTCACATTTTTAACATAGCCTTGTAATGACCCTGCTTCATGAAGAAGGGCAGAGAAAATGTTCAGCTCCTGGAGTAAAGGTGATTTTAAATAGGGACTGTGAAATCAACTTTCAAGATGCAAAAAACACATTTTGTGAAGGAGTCGAACAATGACAGCTGTCAAATTCTTGAGGTGCTGTAAAGAAATGTCTGTGTTGTAAATTTGGGGTACAAATATTGAACATTGCCAAAGGTACGAGCCTGTGTTTGCAAAATTCAACATAGGTTCATAACTTTATTATTTATTAATATGTATTAATATCTTTACACTAAATTTTCAACATAGCTTTCTTATTTCCCCACCTCATGAACAAGGGCAGAGAACATTTTCAACTCCTGCATGAAAGATGATTTCACACAGGAGCTGCAAAGTCACCTTTCAGTATGTAATAAAACATTTTCACCAGTATCTGGAAAATGACAGCAATCACATTCGTGAGGTGCTATAATGATAAGGCTATGTTGTAAATTTGGGTACAAATATTGAAAACTGCCTAAGTTATGAGCCTGTGTTTGCAAAATTCAGTGTAGGCTCATAATGTTATTGTTTTTTAATATTTTACACCAACTTTTCAACATAGCCTTCTTATGACCACACCTCATGAACAAGGGCAGAGAAAATGTTCAACTCCTTACCCAAAATGTGGTGTCATGCAGGGACTGCAAAATCACCTTTTGGGAAAGATTTGCCTAATGTCAGAGCAATGGTTCATGTGTCAGAGTCCCAAGAAAGGCATGTTGAAAATTTGGGCCAAAAATGTGCAAAACTGCCAGAGTTATGCCACTAAGTTTAAAACCCCTTTGAGATACATTTAAATTGCATACCTGTTTCTTCAGTTTGTGGTCCTGCTTTTAAGAGTGGAGACATATCTCTGGTCCAATGAGGATTATGGCATTGGACCCCCAGTGGGTAAGTAAGGGCCTGGGGGGTGCAGGATAGTGGGTGCTGAGAGGGAGGGTTGGGGGTCAGGAATGGCCACAAAAAACATCAATGGATGGTTTTCCTTTTACATGTGGGGAAAAAAAAAGATGGAAGATTCCTGATCATGACACTGGGGAATTGGGCATCCCCAGTGTCACTGTTGTGTTTTTGGAAGGGTGGGGTGGTGGGTGCTGAGAGGGAGGGACAGGTGGGGAAGATATGTGTAGTTTAAAAAAAAAAGAAACTTAAGGAAGGAAAAAACACACATATGGAAGAAAAAGATCACAGAACATGATTGTGACTCTGGGGTAGTGGGCACCCCTAGTGTTATTGTTATGTTTTTGGTGTGGTGGGTGCTGAGAAGGAGGGTTGGGTAGGAGGGGATATGTGTAATTAAAAAAAAACAACTCGGCAGTTACAGAGAAACACAGCACAGTCCCCAGTGACCAAGATGGCAGCTGACCGCACTGCACATTCACTAGCAGTCACGCATGTGCAATATAGTTTGGTGGCCATCTTGGATATGGCAGAGGGTGCCATGCTCTGCCATGACTGCTGACAGACAAAAAATAGTGCAATGCAACTGCTAATGCAGACAGTGAGTGGAGTGCTTCATGGCCATGGAGATGACTGTGTTGCAACTCCAACATGTTGTTTGTTTAGGAGGAATGCACTGACTGTTTTTTTGATAGTAAGAGGTCTGCAGCGCTATGCATCTTGTGATGCTGAAATCAGACACATTGTGTGGCTTATTTATCTGAAAGTGTCCTCCATTTATTTGGTCTCGCTTATTGCAAACAGTTTGGTGACCAGTACCAGAGACCGACCATTTATATTCCTGACACAGTTTTGAAAATACATGTGCATTACCTGTAAAAGGAATGCAGGAGAATGAGGGAAATGGTTCAGTAGAGAAGGACATGTTCAGAAGGAAGAAAACTGCAAGTGGAAGAGAGAGGTTGGAACATGCTAAAAATCTTCTATGTGGCACAGATTAAGAGACTATTCTGAGAGGTGATATTCTGTAAAAAAAAATATTTGATAAACTAGAGAAACTTCTAACTAAAGATATTGACATTACATACACAATTACACTTTAGAAGAATATCTCAATAAAGAACAGGCACGAAAGGGGTTGAGAATTAACAATATCACCTCTTGTGAGCTAGATGAATTTGAGTACAAAGAAGAATGGGGGAAAGCAGCATGTGAATACTCAAAAATATTCCTGGAGTTGTTGGTTAGATCAGAAACCAATAAATTGAATACATTAACTAAAGAACAGGTTTTGGAATGGAGGGAGGAGCCTGAATATACGGTCCTGGACACTGCATTACAAAAAAGCTCACAAAATATGAAAAGGAAATCACTGGCAGGAAGCAAAGTAAATTAATAAGAGATGCTGAAGACTACAATAAAGAAGATATATTAAAGTGGGGAAAGGGAAAATCCAGATCAAAGAGTCGCTAAAGAGGGAGGTCAAGGGTCATATTTCAGAATCAAAATAGCCACAGAGACACTGACATAGAGAAAATTGGACTGATAAAAACACTGATAGCGAAGGACCAGGGACCTCCACCACAACACCAGGAGTTCGAGCAAAAGAAAAAGGAAAACAAGGAGAAGCAGGAGGGGAGGCCAAAAGCATAGACAGACCACTGAGGTCAGCAGGGAAGAAACCAACTGCCTACAAATAGTTAACATCTCAGGAAAGGAACTGAGTCCTGCACAAATAAAAGTTCTCTCCAAAGATTTGTCATAGTTACCTACCCCCAAAGTTAATCACTTTGCAGTGAACTTGGACTTGAAAACATTTTTCAGGAAACTGAGACAACGTTTTTTGCTAACAAGGAACAAGTACTAACTGCAAACATAGGGGTAACAGAAGAAATTGCACCTATGTTTAATAAAGACATTGATATTATTTTGCAAGAAATTCATGCTAATGTAGCTAATGAAGCTAATTTTGTAAGCATGCCAGAAGAACCAAAGGGTTATCACACTGAGATTAATTTAGACCTGATTGATGACAACCTATTAACTTTACTATTGCATGACGCAAAGATGTCTGATACTGATTTTGTGACTATTGGGGTTCCTGAACTCACCATAAATGCCACCATAGCTACAGTAACAGAGCAGTGCAAGCAACAATTCAAAGGCAAGTTTACCTTTTTCCCTCTCACTACTAATCATGCTTTATTGACTTATGAAACAACAGTGTTGCACCAGGTACAAGAACTTTTATCTACAGCAAAACTGATTAATAAGCACAATTTATCACCAGAGGAAAGGGCAGCATTACATGAATTAGCAAATCGATAAGATATAGTAATAAAAGCTACCAATAAGGGGGTAATGTGGTCATATTAAATAAGGACCAATATGTGGGAATTGTAAAATGCTTATTAGACAATGGTGAGAATGATGAAAATCTGAGCTTTAACCCTATTCTAATGTATAAAAAAAGAGCTTTTCAAACTACTGAAATGTGCCATTGAGAATGGAGATATCTCAGAACCAGGATATCAGTTTCTATGGTGTGAATACCAAAAAATTCCAGGGTTTTATATCATCCCCAAAATTAATAAAAATATGTGCAACCTGCCTGGCATGCCAATTGTTTCTGGGAGTGGGGGCTTAACAGAACACTTAGGGATTTTTGTTGACTTTTGTTTACAAACATGAGTGGTCAAATTATCATCCTATTTAAAAGACACCAAACACACACTAAAGAAGCTGAAAAATCTGGTGTGGGATGTAAATTTCACTTGGATAAGTGAGGATGTGGAGTACTTATACACCAGCATTAGACATGATAATGGGATATGTGCCTATAAATACTATATGGAAAACAATGAATATGCTGGGGAAAAGCCCATTGATTTTATTCTGAAGTCTCCTGAATTTATACTTAAACACAATACCTTTGAATTACAGGGAGAAAACTTTCTACAATGATGCCGCACAGCTATGGGGGCACGTATGGCACCCAGCTATGCAAATTTGTTTCTGGGATGGTGGGAGGAGAGATTCATCTGGAACCCCCGGTCAATCCTTTCCACAAGTACGTCAAGATGTGGAATAGATATATTGATGATTGCCTATGTATATGGGAAGGGACCAATATGTTATACCTGAATGTGGTCAAATTATCATCCTATTTAAAAGACACCATACACACACTAAAGAAACTGAAAAATCTGGTGTGGGATGTAAATTTCACTTGGATAAGTGAGGATGTGGAGTACCTATACACCAGCATTAGACATGATAATGGGATATGTGCCTATAAATATTATATGGAAAACAATGAATATGCTAGGGAAAAGCCCATTGATTTTATTCTGAAGTCTCCTGAATTTATACTTAAACACAATACCTTTGAATTACAGGGAGAAAACTTTCTACAATGATGCAGCACAGCTATGGGGGCACGTATGGCACCCAGCTATGCAAATTTGTTTCTGGGATGGTGGGAGGAGAGATTCATCTGGAACCCCCGGTCAATCCTTTCCACAAGTACGTCAAGATGTGGAATAGATATATTGATGATTGCCTATGTATATGGGAGGGGACCAATATCTTATACCTGAATACATTAATTGGATTAATGCTAACAACATTAATTTAAAATTCACTTATACTATGAATGAAAAACTCCTCAGATTTTTGGACTTAGAACTTATGAGCATACCAGGTGAACTGATCACCACATGCTGTTACAGAAAGGAAACAGCAACCGACTGTTTTAAGAGCTGACAGTGCACACCCCCACCCCCAAACTGAAGGAATCCAATCCTTTCAGCCAAATGTTATGCTTACGCAGGAACTACAGCAGTGTGGATAAGTTTAATGAACAAAGCAAAGAATTAGTGGATAGGTTTAGGGAAAGAGGTTACACTAAAGAAGCATTGAAAAAAGCCAAAGAAAAAGCCCTTAACAAGGACCAAAACCTCTTGTTAAAGAAAAGAACCAAAAGATTTGACAAAGGCACCAATGACTTTTGTCACTGAATTCAATGGACTTGCAGGTAGGATAGGGAACGTCATCCACAAAAGCTGGCCCATTCTTGTAAGTGACCCCAAGACTGTGAGAGCAGTATGTACAAAACCCAGGGTATGCTTCAGTAGGTCCAAAACTATTAGAGACTCAGTCTTACACAGCAGAGTCACAAATTACCCAGTCAATCCCCCCTTTAGAAATTGGTTGCCACAGAAATCACCAGGGTTATACCAGAGCAAACAATGCAACATTTGCAAACTGGTCAACATTAGAAAAGACTTCCAACATCCCACTTCAGAAAATATCAGGGTGGATATTAGGGAATGCATCACATGCAATACTAACTTTATAGTATACACTTCATTGTGCTCATGCAACAAAATCAGTGTAAGATGCATAGTTAGGCCACTGAAACAGCGCATCCAAGAGCACGTACGATCAATAGCAAATTAAAAAGAGGACACTCCTGTGGGCATTCCTTTCTCTGAGAAACATAATTCAGATCCTGACCTGATGAAATTTATGGGTATAGAACGTGTGAGAATCAACAAGTTAGGAGGCAATAGAACAAAGGAACTCCTCAAAAGAGAGAGCTATTGGATACATATGCTATTAAATGTAACACCCAATGGGCTGAACATTTCACGGGGCATCAAACCCTATTTACTGTAGTAAACAAAGGCTACAAGTTTCAATATTTTTGTAATCAGATTTTAATGAGATGTTTCACTGGTTGGGACACGTTAACTTTAACTTGATCTCAGTATTTAGTTATAAGGGTACTTTGATTTATTACCACCATTTATGATGTAATGTCTCTTGATGTCCCCCCTTAAAAAACTTCAAAAAAAAGTCAAAAAATTGAAAAAGCTGCAGGAGCTCACAAAAAGTTCCTATTAGAGTTAGATAGTAAAAATATTATTTGAAGAAATTAGTTTCTGTTTAGAAGATGCCTTTGAACTTAACAAATGAAAAACAATGTTTACTTTGTAGGTATTGCTAATAATTCAGTGAAACTGAATGTTAGAATTTATATATTAGGCAACAGTTTTCTCAGATTTTGTTTAAAACCTTGATATCTGAAGCCTTTACCTCCCTCTTGTATAACTTCTTGTTTTTTGATGTCCCCACACCTAAAAAGGTCCTGAATGTGGTATATAAAATAATGAATCAGGAACTTATGAATTATTGTCTGTAGGAAGTATTGTATTTCACTGTATGTAGAAAAATAGTTAAGTAGAACATGTAAGCTGCCATTTATATACTTTGAAAAGGTTTACATTTCTTACTCATTTTGTCTTTCTCTTTTGTATTCCAGGACCTTTCTCTCTGGAGTTGAAACTGTGGGCAGATCACTGCTTTTAGCAGATCACTGTTGACCCTCCAACCCTCTCTCGATTCCCCTTAAAAAAGAGCATTGAGAAATGGGAGACCAGAGCATCTATCTTTTTCTCTGCACTATTCAGTACTAATATATGGTATTAAATAATAAAAAGAGATAAAAAGTATAATTAAAAAAATGTAAAGGTTAAACAACCATGCCCTTGTTCCCACTAAAGGCTGCTATGTAAATGATACTTTTTGATACATTGATAGGTTGTGTGTCAACCACTTTGATATTTAATTTATTTATGCACTTTAAAATTTAGTTCACCTGTTTCACATCATGATTGTATCAACCATTGGTGTATTTAAGTGACGGTGTTCTCCTTGTTTGCCATGCACCCTGACGAAGGGTTTATTCCTGAAGCATGGGGGGTGAGTGGTGTTTGTAGTCATATATAGCACAAAACTGTACTTAAGCAATAAAGCTTGACTAAATCATTTTCTAGTGTTGTGCCCTCTTTTGACATCGTGGAGTGCAGTTGAATTCTTTTGGTTGTGTGCAGGGCTATGACCACTGCAGCCCTAAAAAGGCTTCAAGTAGCTGATCTTTATGGGCTGCCTTGCTAGCTGAAACACTTCCTCCACCCACACAATAATGCATCACTAGACAACATAAAACAATGCTTTAAACTAAATAAATAAGTAAAACCTGAAGCAAACAACACTAATCTAGATACACAAGGCCCTCTAGATCTTTTAGTGAGTGATTTCATTTCAAAATACTCAGTTTTTGGATTGACTGAAATGTTTTGTTTTGCTCAGACAAGCACAGACAGACGTGTCTGCAACTTTCACTTTTAAAGACTGCACTCAGCACAGCCTCCACACTGCATATAGCTTATTTCAGTGCCATGTGTGCTTCAGTCCAATAGAACATAACAAACTTCACCTGTCAGCTCCAATACACTGACAAAGTTATCACATTTTCAATTTATGAAGTTACTCCTATATAAGATAAAAACAGTAGAAAAGTAGCAGGACAAGAGGACACAGCATGAAATTAGAGGAAGGTCGATTAAGGGGTAATGTGAGGAAGTTCTTTTTCACAGAAAGGGTGGTGGATGCATGGTACGGCCTACCTGAGGAAGTGGTGGATATGAACACAGTGCATGGCTTCAAACAGGCATGTGATAAGCATAAGGGAGCAATACAGATGCGTATGAATAGATAGGCCATTGACAGAGCAAAGGCCGATGGCACATTTATAAGGTAGAAAACGAAATGGGCAGACTGGATGAGCCTTGCAGTCCTTATCTGCCGTCAACTTCTATGTTTCTATGTTATTGCGAATTGACACTTTGCAAGGCAGATTAACTTGCCAACTTGCATCAGATTTACTAATTGACTTGTGAAAGTGAATATTTCCAACTTGGCACACAACTACTCTCTGCATCTACAATAATTTTTTGGCTAAAGAAAGCTTCAACACAATGTTTGGCAAAAATGATTGGTACTTACCTTACTCCTGGGAATGGACCCAGCTATCATGAAAGCCCTCTCTTTGCATTGACTGCTCCCCAGTCTTGTGGACAACTTGGGAAGACTGGGGCATTCATATGATCAGGGTTCTTTTCATACCAGGGATACTGCACTTGAGTCCTTCACAGAGCTTCAGAATCATTATTCGCATCCCAAAACTGAGTTTTTGAAGAAAAATCCATAGCTTGCTATCCTCCCAAGCACATAACGCCCCCTCAAGCCTTTTTCAGGGTTGCCCATCCCTGTTTCACCACTTGTGTATTACCCACAGAGGTAGAGTTGACAAGATCTATGTCCAAATCAGATAAATTCTTACTGATCAATCCCAGAAGACCCATAAACAATGGGAAACAGCCCTTCACATAAAATTAATGGACCAGGAATGAGATGCCTGTTGGCTGACATCCTGCAACTCCTGTCTGGACAACCACAGTCTCTTGATATAGAATAATACCTTACAGTTACATCAGTACCATCGTACCCCTTTGAAAATTCACTCTCTAGACCTAATCCACAATGATTATTGCTGAAGATGTGGCTCTCCCAGGAGAGGAGATCTGTATCACACTTTGTGGCCTTTAACAGAGCTAGCACAGTATTGGGGACTCCAATTACATTGCAATTTGCACTTACTTAGCTTGTTGCACTTCAGATGTTGTGTAGCCAAACTTGTTTATTTTATTGCAATTAAATTGATAACTTATATTTTGTATTTGTGTAACCAACTATTGTGACTTATTGCTGTATTCTCCCTATTTCCCCAACCACAAGGATCCATCCGAAAACAAACCATTTCAGTCCACTATGTCATTCCTGGTAAATTTGAAGAAAGAAAGAGAGAGAGAGAAAGGAAAGAAAGAAAGAAAGAAAGAAAGAAAGAAAGAAAGAAAGAAAGAAAGAAAGAAAGAAAGAAAGAAAGGGAGAAGAAGAAGAAGAAGAAGAAGAAGAAGAAGTAGTAGTAGTAGTAAAAGATAAGTGGGGTTCTACAGGGGTCTGCACTGGGGCCTGTACTTTTTGGCTTGTTTATTGTGGTCCTAGAAACTAATGTGGCAGATTGGTAGAGTGGTAAATACCCTAGATGAACACCACAATTTACAGAATGATTTAACATTATTGTCAGATTTGGCTGTTGCTTGGAGTATGAGGTTCAATGAGGGAAAGTGCACAGTCATGTACTTAGGAAAAAAACAGCCCTCAAAGGAAATATTGTATGATAGACATAAAACTCAAAACTGTAACAGCAGAAGATCTGGGTGTGAAGGTTTCAGCAGATTTTAAATATGAACAGCAAAAAAACGATATGTTTAAAAAAGCTATCTCCTGAAAAATATCTGAAGGCATTTCAGCCATAAATCTAAGGAAGTATTACTCCCTATTTGTAAGTCATATAAATGACCCATTATCAATTACTTCTGCCAGTTCTCTGGGGGATTAAACAACGGTAACAAAGGTGAGCTGGAAAGGATACAGTGTAAGGAAACAAAAATGATGGGAGTCATGGAGAACATACCATATAATGTGACATAAGAAAAACTGTCATTGCATAGTTTACAGGAGGAGGCAAAATAGAGAGGATCTCCATTTTTATAATTTATGTAAGGACAATGATTTATTAAGGGACTTTTACATAACCTTCTGAACTGAGATGAATCATACTAGAAGCCATATGAAGGAAATAAAAAAATGCCACCTTCAAAACAAATAATATAAAGCTGCTTATTGCACAAAGAATCATACATAATGCCCCCTCAAGCCTTTTTCAGGGTTGCCCATCCCCCTTCCTCCCCCCTATATACCTACACTCCTACCCCTTCTTCTCTCCTCCTCTCCTGGCTCTCCAAATCCTTCCTTTCTACTTGACGCATCTCCCTGAAGCTCAACCTCTGCTACTGGCACTCAAGTTCTGCCACTCCACCCCTGTTCTGTAACTGCACTTATCTCTTGTATTACCTTGATGTGTACCCTTGTTTTGTACTCCATGCCTCTACATTCATGTTCTGTACTGTTCTTACCTTGGTGGGTAACCATGATTTGTATAACCTGTACTTGATGATCCGGTGCTGTCTTCTGCTCTGCCTAGGCAACAAGTTCATTTGTAATCCCTCCCATCTATGTGCATTATCCGTATTGCTACTGTAAGTTCAAATACTGTTTGTATACCTGCCTGCTGATCTGGTGCAGTTGTTGTACTGCTCTGCCTATGCAACAAGTTCATTGTAATTCCCCCCATCTATGTACTTGATCCCAATTGCTACTGTAAGTTCAAATACTGTTTGTATACCTGCCTGCTGATCTGGTGTGGTTTTGTACTGCTCTGCCTATGCAACAAGTTCATTTGTAATCCCTCCCTTCTATGTACTTGATCCGTATTGCTACTGTAAGTTCAAATACTGTATGTATATGTATACCTGCCTCCTCTGTAACCCCCCCCAGGTCGCACCTTCAAACAACATGAAGTCTTGCTATATTATGACATATGCAGTTTGTCCCAGCCTTAGAACTGCTCCGGAGGTGAAAGAGCTAACTTCCATGCCAGGCATGGAATCTTGAGCACGAGCTCGGTTGAAACTCTCTCTGTTGTTCTTCAAACTCAAACTGTCAGATTCTTTACTCCACCTCACTGAACAGTCGCTCCGGAGATTTCTCCTTCTGCTCGGTTCATTTTGTCGGTTAAAAAGTGTAATTTCTCAGTTTTTTAAACCGCATTTGTCTTATTTTAACTGCCCGGTCGGTTCAAGCTCTGTCTGTGGTATCGTAAGTAATAGATAGGTTTTACATTTTCTCTGTGTGGAACTTGCAAACGTTATTATCGGTTCGGTTTGAACCGATCAGGTTGTTGTTAAACTTTATTAAATTGCATTTAGAGTGCAGTTCCCGGTTCTTATCGGTTCTAAAAAAAACGGATTTCATTACGGTTTTTTCCATGACCCAGTGACACAGTTGGGAACGATAAAGGTGTCTTGTGGCGATTTGCCGTAAAGGGCAAGTTTTTGGTTAGGCTGGCATTATGTCTGAGAAACCCAAAAGAAAAACCCGGCCCACTGGGTTTCAGCACTGTAGTGTCTGTGGGGAAGCCTTTGCCAAGACTGACCCACACACTACATGTGTTTATTTTCTGGGGTTTGACCACCTCAATGCAGACTGCCAGATTTGCAAGAATTTCCCTGCAGCTACCCTGGATAAGAGAGTTGGTAGGCTCAGGGAGCGAGAGGCCAAAAAGTCCACTGACCCGGATGGCCAGCCTGGTTCGGTGCCAACCGAACCAGAGGGAGTGCCCTCTGATCAGGGCGAGACTTCCTCGGGCAAATGAAGAGCTGACTCGGAGGAGCCAGTTTCAGCAAAGAGGACTAGAAAATCAGCAGGTGTGGAGCCAAAATTTCCTTCTCCAACCGCTCTAGAGATAGCCAAAGCAATCCAAATTGTCCAGTCGCTTTCCCTGGTTCCGACGGAACTGGCACCATCAGGTAAGCGGTCGGTTCGGTCGGTTCCACCGGTTCAAGAATATGATATAGAGGAATTTTATGAACCGGAGGAGGGGGAGGAGGATTATGAAGAGAGTGAATGTGATTTTGAAAGTCTGGATGTGCCCATTGAACTGGACATCTCCCCAGACAGACCTTCAGGAGTGTCTACCCCTGGGCTTTCTGAGTCCCCTTCTCATTTTATGTTTTATAAAAAAGTTGCTGAAACCCTCCAGCTCCCATTGGAAGAAGCTGTGGATGAACAGGAGGAGCCTGACTATGTGGAAATGATGGATATCCCAGAGTCCAGGAGATTGTCTATTCCTTTACATAAATCTTTTAGGAAACAGACAATAAAAATTTTAAAAGCTCCTAACACTATACGTCCTGTGGATAAAAAAATGGAAAAGAGGTACACATTGTCAGGCTCTGATATGGAGTTCCTTTCACAACAATGCAGCCATGTTTGGGTAGTGCAGGCTGCAGCCTGTGATAAGGCAAATATTCCCTTGGCTTCACACCCCCCTGACAAGGACTCCAGGAGGATTGATGCCATGGCAAAGAAACAATACATGGCAGTATCCTTGGGACTCAGACAGGCAAATTAGATGGCCTATGTGCCAAGATACCAGAAATCCAGATGGGATACTGTAATGGCTTTAGCGAAACAGGTCCCTGGCCAGCTTGCCAAGGAGCTGGAGCAGGTGGCTGCTGATGGTATTGAGGCATCCAAGGTACAATTCCATGCTGCAGTAGACTCTAATGATGTATCTTCAAGAGTCATGGCTACATCTGTGGCTTTTTGCAGAATGGCTTGGCTCAGGTGTACTAGCCTGTCACAGGATACCCAGGCCAAGGCCATGGATTTTCCTGTTGTGGGTAATTCTCTGTTTGGGGAGCAGACAGAGAATTACATGAAGAAAATGGATGAGTATAGGACCACTTATAGGAGTGCACAGGCCAAGGAGAGGCAAGCCACTCCTCAGAGGCAGCTTTCCAGGGGCAGGGGCAGGCCTTTTCACAGGCCTTTTTATCAAGCCCAGGCCTCCTCTTCAGCTTATGCCCAGAGGGGGTTCTTCAGAGGGAGAGGCCGATGGGGTACGAGCAGGCCTGCTCCCACCCCTCAGCCTAAAGCCCCTGCCAAACAGGCACCCTGATGGGATGCCCAGGGCCGATTCTCCATTACCTGTAGGGGGTAGGCTGGCTTACTTCGTCCAGGACTGGGAGTCTTTAACATCAGACAAGTGGGTCCTGGAAGTAGTAAGCCAGGGACTGGTTCTCAGCTTCAAAAAATTTCCAAAGATGAGAACCAGATCCTTTCCACCTGCAAATCCATTAGAGGCTCTTGCTTTGGAAACAGAAGTCTCAACCCTCCTGGCTCTCAGAGCTGTAGAAAGGGTTCCTCCCTTACACAAGGGCAAAGGACTGTACTCCAGGTACTTCCTTACCCCAAAAAAGACAGGAAATGGTGGCCCATCCTGGATCTCAGATACCTAAACAAGCACCTTTTAAAACCAAAATTCAAAATGGTGACTCTGGGAATTATTTTACCCTCCCTAAGGCCAGGGGACTGGCTAGCGTCCCTAGACCTCAAGGATGCCTACTTCCATGTTCTCGTCAGAAGCTCCCACCGAAAGTACCTCAGATTCGAACTGCCCTCAGGCCATTACCAGTTCAGAGCAATGCCCTTCGGCCTCACCTCTGCCCCAAGGGTATTCACAAAATGCCTGGCAGTAGCAGTTGCTCACTTAAGAAGGCAAAAGATTGCCATCTTTCCTTACCTGGACGACTGGCTCATAGTGGGTCAGTCTCCAGACCAGAATCAAATACACCTTCAGGTTACCCAGCAGCTGCTTACATCTCTAGGTTTTCTTCTCAATCTTCCAAAGTAAGTTCTAGAGCCTGTTCAGCTACTTACCTTCATAGGCGCAGAACTGGACACAAAGCAGGCCAGAGCTTTCCTTCCTCTAGAAAGAGTAAAGACCTGGTGGCTCTGGCCTCCTCCTTCACTCTGCAGGTCTCTCGACCAGCAAGGCACTCTACAGCTCCTAGGGCACATGGCTGCTTCCACAGCTGTAGTGCAAGGAGCAAGATTTCAGATGAGGGACATTCAGTTCCATTTGAGAGCCTTCTGGTCTCAAAGGAGAGATCCTCTAACAATTGATCCCAGTAACTCGAACCCTGATCCAGGCCCTGCAGTGGTGGCAGGATCAGAGCAATCTGAGACAGGGGGTTCCTTTCATTCCTCAATATCACTCCTTGACCCTTACTACAGATGCATCCCTTTTGGGATGGGGAGCTCACATGGGCGACCTCACCACCCAGGGATTGTGGTCCCCTCAGGAATCTCTGCTCCACATCAATCTGTTGGAACTCAGAGCTGTTTTTCTAGCACTCTAGGTTTTTTCTGCATCTGTTCAGAACAAAGTGGTACAGGTCAGAACAGACAACACCACTACAATGTGGTACATCAACAAGCAAGGGGGCACTCGGTCTTCGGCCTTGTGCACCGAGGCAATGAAGTTGTGGTCTCTGGCTTATTCCCTGAACAATTCCCTCATGGCAGTTCACCTCCCAGGCAAGGACAATGTCCTGGCAGATGTTCTCAGCAGGATTTTCCAGGGCCATCACGAATGGTCACTGGATCCCCTAGTACTGGAGTTAGTATTTGCCAGGTGGGGCACCCCTCAGATAGATCTTTTTGCAGCCCCAGACAATCACCAACTTCTGCTTTTTTGTTGCAGGCCCCCAGTGTTGGGCTCAGTCCCTCTGGATGCCTTCCTTCTCGACTGGGAATGGAAGTTCCTCTATGCCTTTCCCCCCGTCCCTCTCTTGTTCAAGGTGCTAGTCAAAATCAGATCTCAACCTTGCAAGATGATTCTGATTGCTTTAGATTAGGCCAGACAGCCCTGGTATCCACTTCTTCTGTCCTTAGCAGTCCACCTCCCCCTGTGTCTTCCCAGGAATCACAATCTGTTAACCTGTGCCCAGGGGAGAGTTTGGTATCCGAATCTCAAATCCCTCAACCTTAAGGCCTGGCTCTTGAAGAGTTAGAGTTTGCTGACCTACACCTTTCTCAAGGTGTGCTCGATATCTTGAAAGCTTCTAGGAAGCCTTCTACCAGGGCTACTTATAATCCTAAATGGAAAAGGTTTTCCATATGGTGCTCTGGAAAGCATATTTCCCCAGAATCTGCTGATTTGCCCATAGTCCTGGATTATATGGTCCATCTAAATACTTTGGGGCTGAGGCCAGCTATCCTGAAAGTGCATTTGACAGCTGTCTCTGCTTTTATTTCAGCAGGAAAGCCCTCTTCTCTTTCTGCCCACCCTGTATTCTCCAAGTTATTCAAGGGATTGCTTCACACCAACCCTCCATTCAGGGACCCTGCTCCTGCCTGGGATCTTAATGTCTGCATTGCTCAGCTAATGCAACCCCCCTTTGAGCCTTTGTCTTCAGCAGAGCTTAAGTACTTGACTTGGAAAACTGTGTTTCTAGTAGCCATCATTTCTGCCAGGTGCATAAGTGAATTACAAGCTTTGTCAGTGGAGCCTGATTTTATCTCCTTTCACAGAGATAAGGTAGTCCTCAGGACTAACAGGAAGTTCTTGCCTAAGATGGTTTCAGATTTCCACCTTAATCAATCTATATCTCTTCCAGTGTACTTCACTGACCATTCCTCCTCTGGCGAGAGGAGGCTGCACAATTTAGATGTAAAGAGAGCCCTTAGTTACTACATAGAGGCGTACCAAGGGTCACAGGTTTGACTCCTCCAACTGTTCCTCACTTATGGTGAGGTTGGTAAGGAAACCTGCTACTAAAGATCCATTGCCAGGTGGTTTGTCTCTTGTATCCAATTTTGTTATCAAAACTGGGTAAGGTTCCCCTTCAGGCCTGAGGCTCACTCTACTAGAGGTACAGCTGCGTCCCTAGCTGTGGCCAGGGACATCCCTATCTTAGAGATATGTCAAGCAGCTACCTGGAAACAGTACACTTTCACCAAGCATTACTCCCTGGACATCCAGGCTAGGGTGATACTTGGTTAGCACAACTGTGCTTCAGAGCCTATTTCTAAGTAGGTTCTTTCCTCCTCCATGGAGGTACTGCTGTATAGTCTGCATATGTCATAATATAGCAAGACTTCATGTTGTTTGAAGAAAAAATTACTCACCTTAGTAATGTTGTTTCTTCTAATGGAGTCTTGCTATATTATGACCTCCCCCCTGCCTGCCCCTCTCAGAACCTCTGCTCTTGGGATGTGGGTGGGCAGTGCAGTGTTGGCACTTAGTGATGCCCACCTTGTGTTTTTCACCCCTCCTTTTTGGGGTGTTTGGGTGTTGTATTTTATTTTATTTGTTTTTTGGATCCCCTGACTTGAGTCTTTGTTTTGGGACCAAAAAATGTGTTAATATTTTAGTAGCCAGTTGGCTAGTGTAGGTTTACAGCTTCCACACAGAATCTTAGTTAGTTTTGCTTGTAAAGATCTGACAGTTTGAGTTTGAAGAACAACAGACAGAGTTTTCAACCGAGCTCGCGCTTAAGATTCCATGCCTGGCATGGAAGTTAACTCTTTCACCTCCGGAGCAGTTCTAAGGCTGGGACAAACTGCATATGTCATAATATAGCAAGACTCCATTAGAAGAAACAACATTACTAAGGTGAGTAATTTTTTCTTCTTGCTCAGTGTGCCTTTCCTGGTTAAACATTTTCAATAAATAAATAAATAAACATATCTGGATCTAGTTACCAAGTGAAGTAAGTACCATCAGTAATACTGAAGCCTTTAATAACAGATTAGATGCATTTATGGATAGGGGTTACTTAAACAACTAATTTTGAAATACTACTGTGGCAAATGGACGCTTTATTGTCTCCTACTATCTTGATATTTCCAGATATAAAGGCCAGGTATAACTAATTAAATTAGAATACACCACTACAGATTAGCTTTTTGTAATAAACTCACACACCTATTTGTCTCCTACCAGATCTAGGGCCCCCTCACCCTGTGGTCAAATAGGAGATCAAACGGTGACAATCTTGTTCATGCCTGTGGGGCTTTCTTAAATGCAAATACAAGATGGGGTAAATACTTGTCCCATTCCCTTCCCTGTTGGTCAGTGAATGCTCTTAGCATGGTCTTAAGCATGGAGGTAAAATGCTCAGCCAAGACATTAGTCTCAGGGTGGTATGAGAGGCTCTGCGTTGCCACATAACACATGTCTTCACCAGACTGGTCATAATTAAGCAATAACAGGCAAGAAACTGGTCACTTCCTGGGGGTTAATGATTATTGGAGGAAATGGGTGGCATGGGGTGCAGCTGAGGGCCACCCCTTCCAGCTAGTCATCGATCAAAGGAAATGACCAGCTTTGAGGTTGCTATTGAAATTATAATTCTATTCACCATAACAACTTTCCATTTTATCAGTTTTTTACTTAGATTTGGGGTATAGCTGTGAGGCATGAGCTCTGCGTGCCACACTACATCGGTTGGCAGCTGAATCAGTCATTTCTAAGACATTAATGACTGATCTAGTAGCGAATCAGGAAACTCACTAAGTTTATGAATATTTAAGTAGATTTATGATGGCAGACATAAAATTGGTGTCCTGGTCTGAATCTCATGGAGAAATCCCACTCCACTAAATATTCCCAGCAGTTCATCAGCCATCTTCCCTGCTTGTATGGAGGACATGGCCACAGCTTCTGGGTATCTGGTTCTGTACTCCACAGCCAGCTGTATGTACCACTTGCCCATGCTATAGGAACATAGAAACATAGAATTTGATGGCAGATTAGAACCACTTGGCCAATCCAGTCTGCCCATTTCTTCCAGCCCACAGTATTACTGAAGACAGTACCCAATCAATAAAAAAGGATGGGGAGCTGGATGTCATTGCCTACCTGGGGACAAATGACCTGGCTAGGAAAAGGGCAGGTACACTGCAGGGGAAGTTTAAGGAGCTTGGAAAGAATCTTAGACAGGTAGCACACTCTGTAGCTTTTGCAGAGGTGCTGCCTGTCAATAATATGGTGAAGGTGAGGGAGCTCCACGCCAACATGTTCAGCTCATGGTTGAAGAAATAGTGCAGAATGGAAGAGTATGACTGCATTGAGGACTGGGGGTCCACCTGGAAGGATAAGGGCCTATACAGTGGTGCCCGCCTGCATCCCTCTGGGAGGGGAACCACAGTTCTCAGTGGACTATTTCAATTTTACTTTGAAGAGCATTTAAAGTAACTGACAGGGGTGGTGGTAGAAGAAGAAGGGTAGGCAGAAACTGACCTCCTGCTGTCTGAGATAGTATGTAGAGGAATCCTGTGGGGTGAGAGTCTCACTACAGAGCAATTAGATCACGGTAGTAGGGGATTAGTAAAGGAGGAACAAAGGTAAAGAAGCAGTCAGAAAAATAAGGAAGAAAGGACATAAAAAGAAAAAGGGAGAAGCAACAATCAGAAAGCTAACAAAATCTGAAAGGTCATGTGTGCTAATGCTAGAAGTCTGGGAAAAAAGAATACAGACCTAGAGGTCATCATGGCAGAAACTGACCTAGATATTGTGGCCATTACTGAGTCATGGTGCACTGTCAACCATGACTGGAACATGATCGCACCTGGCTTCATAATGTTCAGGAGGAACAGGGTAGGAAGGAAAGGAGGGGGAGTGGTGCTTTAAGTGATGGAAAGCATAAAAGCAACAGAAATACAGGGAATGGAAGAGGTGCTGTATGTCATCCTTGAGTTGGGAAATGGAACAAATGTTCAGGCAAGTGTGATCTACAGGCCTCCAGTACAGGGGGAGGACTTTGATAAGGAGATGTTGGAAGCAATTGGCAGGATGACAGAAAAATGACAGAAAAAAGGTGTTGCTTGTGGGGGAATTCATTCTGCCAATGTAGGTTGGAGCCTCCCTACTGCAGCTTCAGCTAGAAGCATGGACATCCTGGACTCCCTGCAGGGTTCATTCTCAGGCAACTAGTAAGTGAACCCACTCATGATGGAGCAATACTAGATCTGGTGCTTACTAACAGTGACAGTGTTGTTGATCTCAAGGTGGGAAGCCATTTGGGGACCAGTGATCATCATGCAGTGTGGTTCAGCATAAGAACTGCAGAATCCAGCCACACCATGGCATGAGTCTTGGATTTCAGAAGGGCTGATTTAACATATATGGGTGAATGCCTCAGGAATTACCTGGATTGGGGGGGATGGGCCAGACTAAAAGAGGGAATACTAAAGTCTATGAACCTCTGTGTCACATGAGTAAGCAAAAGTAAAAGAAAAAAGGGACAGCTATGGTTCTCAAAGAGGTAGCAAAAAGTTAAAATCTAAAAAAGCACCATTCAGAAGGTATGAAGAGACACAGAGGAAGAAGGATAAGGAAGTGTATCTGGGAAAAACAGAGGAAGGGAGGGAGGCAAAGCAGTAAGGACCACAAAGGTGCAAACTGAGGAAATAATCTGTCAGGGAGTATTGAAAGGGGACAAGACATTTGTTAGGTACGTTAGCAGGAAAAGGAGGACAAAGGGAGGGATTGTATGGTTAAAGAGAGCAAGCAAACAAGCAATCTTTATTTATGAAACGCTATTCCAATAAGACCATAGTGTTGAGCACAAAATCAAAAAAAAAATCAATTCAGCAGAATTATGAACATAAAAACAGATTACGAAACAGAAGAACTTTAGATATTAGAGAATGCTATGTCAAAAAAATACATTTTTAAGGCAGATTTGACAGCCTCAGAGAGAGGGGGAACTGTATGGATGGGAATTAAGAAAAGGCAAACATACTGAAGAAATGCTTCTGGTCAGTATTCACAATACAAGGGAAGGGGATGGTCCAGTAAAAGGTGCCAGGAGCTTTGCTGGGGGGAAATGGACACCGGTCCATTTTCTGAGAAGAAAGTCCTGAAAGTACTGGTTAACCTGAAGGTGAACAAAGCTATGGGGCCAGACAGGGTACATCCAAGGGTACTGAGGGAGCTTGGGGAGGTACTGGCTGCACCTCTGACAGGTCTATATAACAAATCTCTGGAGAATGGTGTGGTCCCACAGACTGGAGAAGGGCAGAGGTAGTCCCACATCACAAAAGTGGTAGCAGGGAAGAGATGGGCAATTATCAGCCTGTCAGCCTAACATTGGTGGTGAATTAGTTAATGGAAACACTGCTAAGGGAAAGGATAGCAGAATATCACCACAAACAGTGCATCCAACAGACTACAGGATCCAAGGCAGAATGGTTTCACAGGGGGAAGCTCATGCCAAACAAATCTGTTTGGATCAGGGAGGAACGGTGGACGTGGTTTACTTGGATTTCACCTAGGCTTTCAACACTGTTCCACATAGGTGACTGGTAAGCAATTTGGGGAACTTGGAGGTGGGAAATGAGGTGGTAACCTCGGTAAGAAACTAGTTAGTGGATAGGAAACAGAGGGTAATGGTAAACAGAGTTCATTCCGAGGAAGGGAGAGTGACCAGCGGGGCACCTCAGGAATCAGTGCTGGGACTGGTCCTCTTCAATGTCTTTATAACTGACATAGTGGAAAAACTGGAAGGAAGGGTCTGTCTCTTTGCAGATAACACCAAGATCTGCAACAGAGTTGACACACTGGTGGGTGGAAAGGTTGGGTAGGTATCTGAAAAGACTGGGGGAGTGTTGAAGGGTATGGCAGCTGGATTTTAATGAAAAGAAAGAGCAAACTAATGCACTTGGGCCATAGAAACCTGGAAGTAGAATACAGAATCGGTGGAGTGATACTGATAAAGGCCGAGCAGGGAAGACACCTAGGGGTAATCATATCAGAAGACCTAAAGTTGGCCCAGCAATGTGACAAGGCAGTCAGAAGGGCTAGAGGGAAGCTGAGGTGCACAGGAAGGGGTATTGCCAGCAAGAAGAGGGAGGTGATGCTGCCCTATTTAGATCTCTGGTAACACTTCACCATGAGTACTGTGTCCAGTTCTGGAGACAATGGTATGTTAATAAGGTACAGGACAGGGTTTTGTTTCAAAGAAAAATGAGATCTAGAAGAAGGGGGGATGCTATTAAGCTGGAGGGGGAAAATTCAGGAGTTAGGTGAGGAAGAACTTCTTTACAGAAAGGGTGGTGGATGCCTGGAACAGCCTTGCAGAGAAGGAAGTGGGGGTAAAAACAGTGGTGGGATTCAAAAATGCCTGGGACAGGCACAAGGGAATTGCAGGGGGAAGGAAGGGAGTGGACGAGATGGTGCCATAGATCAAGTTGGGTCTGCAGCAAAAAATGAAGGATACAATAATGGGCAGACTGGATGGGTGAAGCAGCCCTTATCTGTTGTCATATTCAATGTTTCTGTTTCTGTTACAGCTCTTTCTCCCTTCCCCTTCCTTTAAACTATGATTCCCTTGTACTTATCCCATTCCTACTCTTCTTGAACCTCACCAATATTTTCGACCCCACCACCCCTGCTGGAAGTCCATTCCAGGAATCCATCTCTCTTGCTGTAAGAAGTACTTCCTCACATCTCTCTTGAATTTACCTCCCTCCCGCTTCATAGTATGTCTGTCCTTTTGTTCTTGAGCACTTTTTCTTCTGAAAAATAGTTCCCTCCTGTACCTTATTTACCCCCTGAGGTATTTAAAGCTCTCTATCATGTACCCCCTCCCTTCCCTGTTCCAGTGTGTTCATACCGAGGCCCTTTAGTCTCTCCCCATAGGGTTTTTGATGCAGACCCTGCACCATTTTAGTTGCCCTCCTCTGGACTACCGCTGCTCTGTCTACATTCTACTGGGGATGTGGGGCCCAATTTTAGAAGGTGGACGCAGGGCTTATGTCAAGCCCTGCATCCACTGCATAGCTTGCCGCAGCTGCACCTAACAGTTTGCCATTACTGTGGCCCAGTTTTAGTACGTTTGGTGCAGTTTTGACAATCTATTTATAGCAACTTGTGCCCAAGGTTTGGTGCAAGTCCTATAAAATCACTGCCCCAATGCCGCACATGCAGACCAGGGGGAGCAGGTTTAAGTCCTGTGATCAGTGCATAAGCCTTGCAGCAGGAAGTTGTGGCTGAGTGTTTTATAGAATAGGAATTGCCATGGTGCTGACTGCAGGTTGCCACTTGAGTCCAACCCCTGCCACAAGTCCCTTGCAGTGATCTACAACCATTTGAAAATCAGGCCGTGGTCTCCAGTACAGGACACAGTACTCTTGCTGGGGTCTTACCAGTGAACTATACAGAGGCAGCACTACCTTCCTCTTTCTGCTGGTGATACCCCTCCCTATTCACCTCCGCATCCCACTAGCCCTGTAAAATGCCTTGTTGTACTGACTGGCAACCTTTAGGTAGTCTGATATTATTACACCTGGTCTCTTTCTTCCTTGGTCACCATCAATACCACTTCACCTGTTTTGTACTCCACAGCTGGGTTTCTGTGCCGTAAGTGCATTACTTTTCACTTTTTTGCAATGAGACCCTTGACCACTCCTCTAGTTTTCCCAGGTCTCTGCTCATCCAATCCACACATACCATTGTAGATTTTGGTGTCTTCCACAAAGAGGCAGACCTTCCTTTTCAGCTTCTCTGGAATGTCACTTATAAAGATATTAAAAAGAAGTGGCCCTAGCACTGATCCCTGAGGCACCCTGCTGTACACCCTCCCTTCCTCTGAGTGGAACTCCATTTACCACCACCCTCTGTCATTTATCCCCTAACCAGTTTCTTATCTTGTTTACCACTTTTGGACCCACACCTAAACTGCTTAGCTTGCTTTCTAGTCCACTATGTGGAACAGTATTGGAAAGCCCTACTGAAATATAGACATGAGACATCCACCACTGCACCCTGATCTAAATCTTTTGTCACCCAGTCAAAGAAATCTATCTGATTCATTTGACATTACCTTCCCTCCACACCATGAACCCATGTTGCCACAGGTCTTGTAACCAACAGGATTTAAGATATTCCACAGTCCTTTCATTCAGCAGTGATTCCATTAACTTTCCCACCACTGATTTCAGGTTGACTAGCTTGTAATTGCTAGTCTACTCTCTGCTACCATTTTTGTGTTGTGGGACTACATCTGCCCTCCTCCAATCCTTCAGAATCACTTCCGTTTCCAGTGAGCTATTAAAAAGAACCCCCAGAGGTACAGTACAGCCAGTATTTCCTTAGAGTCCTCAATATCCTTGGATGTACCCTTCTGGCCCCATTGCTTTGTCCACCTTCAGATTAGTGAGTCCCCTTCAGGACTTTCTCCTCCAAAAAGGGACTAGTACCCACCTTCCCACCTTCAAAGCTTCTGTTGCTTTTTTGTGGCACCCTCCCTTCTCCTTCCTCTGTAAGCACTGAACAAAAGTATTTGGTCAGGATGCCTGCCTTTTCCTGATCTCCCTCTGCACAGCCCCCCCCCCTTCCCTTTTCAGCGTGCCTCCCCCTGGTCTTTCTCTTTTCACCTACATACCTAAAAAATGTATTGTCACCTTTCATTACTTATAAGACAAATGAAGAAATAACAGAAAAGAAATAACTGTTTTGTATTGCAGTCTGGATGATTCTTCTTACATTCACATGAAATTATTTTGCTTTATGAAATCCTAAAAATATTTGCTTCTGTCTGTCAAACTGTTATTTGCAAAAGGGTAGATTTTAAGAGGGGTCACATACTGAGGGTGAAGAGATAGCTTTACTCAAGCTGATTACAGTTGTTAATATCTGATAGGGGATCACTGAGCTACTCCTCTGAGACAAAAGATTGTGTAGGTGGGCTCAGCCAATTTTTTGCATAGGAATATGCAACTCACGACTTCCTCATGGGGAAGCAACTTAAGAACCAATGAAAACTGGCTGTGATTTGAAAGGAAAGCACAGGATATGGGTGTTCACCACACAAAAATTCAGACAAGTCATGGCTACAAAAAATAAAGGTGATTTAATGGAGGGTCACATAGCAAACAAGAATGAACATAGGTGTGCAGTTTCCTAGTGCTTCAAAACCAATCCAGGTTCTTCCTGTCACACCCCCCCGGAGGAAGAACTTGGATTGGGTATGAAGTGCTGGGGAATTGTGAACCTGTGTTCATTTTTGTTTGCTATGTGACCCACCATTAAATCACCTTTTTTTTTTTTTTTTTTGCAGCCTTGACTTTTCTGCATTTTTGTGTGGTGAGCGCTCGTATTCTGTGCTTTCATTTTGAGTTCATTTTATTTTGAGCTGCTCCTCTGCTTCTACCCATTGTGCTGGACTTCTAGTGTTTGTTCTATTGTGGTTTGAAAGGTGCTGATTACATGTTGCTAATCATTCAATCTAATTGATGATGGTGAAATCGTGTCCAAGCCCTGTGGCTTCACTAGAACCAACACACACTTTATTTAGAGTGCTCAAGCAAGGACACAGTTTCTTCTTTGTGCTTTGAAGGTCAGAAATCCTCACAGAAAAATGTGTGCATCAGAGAGAGAGAGAGAGAGACTGAGAGACAGACAAGCAGACAGACAGACAGAGCGATTGAGAGAGAGAGAGAGAGAGAGAGAGACTGAGATAGCCCTTTCCCAATATGCAAAGCAAACCTCAAAAATGCCAAGAGGTATTATCTAAACGATCTCTGAGTAAAAAGCTCATCTGACCACAAAAACTTTTGGGTAGAGATAAACTCTTTCTCATAGGGACACTCTAGTTCACCCATTCTTGATATTAATGTAAATGGCTACATGATATCTGACCCCAAAGTGATAACTGACTCAAAACCTCAATACATTTTTCAGTGATTTAGATGTGTTTAAGACTCCTTCCACTGGTACTTATCAGTGTTCCTCTTCCACTTCCCAACCACCAACTCAGGAGCCTCAACCCAAATTTCAATTCAGGTTAGTAACCAGCAGAGATGCTTGCACAGAAATCCATGGCACTGACACAGCCTTGGTGAGGGTGACCTCCAGTATTATGGGCATAGTCAATGACTATTGCTACTGTTGCAGTTTCCATAGACCTCACCAAAACATTTGACTTGATGAACCACTAGCCCCTGTTAGCAAAACATGGGACCATAGAGTTAGATTACCTTGCTTGCTGATGTTGTTGTCACTACCTACCAAATCACAAACAGTATGTCAAGTGGCAGGGATGTATATCTAAACAAAGGGCAATCAGTGATAGTGTACCTCAAGTCTCAATACTGGGCCCTTTCCTCTGCTCCCTCATTATCAACAACATGTCCAAGAATTGTATGGGGGCTTCTGCAACTCTATGCAGATGATGCTGTCCTATACAGGTCATTTGCAGATATAAACTGGATTAATCTGAAAATGGTAAATGATTTCCAGCTGCTTGAGCCCAGGCTTCTTTGAAACTAACTCATTCTACATGTCAAAAAGGCAAAACAATTCTTTTAGGCCCAAGGCAGCTGGGCTTAGGGAGACAGAACCTATTTAGTTTGTCGACACTAGGAGGCATTCGCTTGGAAATGGTGAGCTCACGGAGATACTTCAGGGTTATGCTTGGTCCACAACTGACTTTCAGTTCCCATGTGCATTCTGTCTAAATCACTACATCAGAAACTTGGTTTAGAAAATGGGCTCGTAAAATAATGAATGCTGATTGGCTGAAAGGCCATGACAGGCATGCATTTATTTTTCAATAGATGCCCAGCAAAAAACAAGAGCCAATTTGGGGTGCCCCATTACTTGGCATACCATTGGGCACCCCAAATTTTCAAATTGACTAGCTGCCATTTATTTTCTGTCACTTAGCAGAAGAGTTGGCCGCTGGTCACCCCCCTCCCGAGTCGGTCTTGCAGGATTACAGAAAGTTCTTCCCTACTCCACTTCACAGCAAAGACTAGACAGTTTTTTTTCATACTTCACACCAAAAACTGCATTAATGGTATTGGATAGACAGACTGCAGCCAAAATCACTATCACTCCACTCATTTGAACTGCGCTGAACAACTGTGCTGAACCAACCACACTGCTGAGATCAGCATTTCACCACTTGTAGGTAGAACGCGTGATATACCCTCACCACTCTTTTTGGTTTTATTTCTCTTTTCTTTCATTTTTTGGGGGGCATGGGGGGATTAAAACACACACACACTCACATTCCTCACAGCAACTGCCACCCTGCTCCATCTGCCCACCCTACTCTGCTCTACACCTCAGTTCACAAGCCTGTCATTTTTTTTTTCACCCTCGACCATGCTCACAGTAGGCTAGCTACTTAAAGCCCCAGACTAACTAATGGACAGCACAGGAAGACAGAAAGTGGCTACTAATCCAGTATGTTGTGGCCTTCAGCTCCATTTCTGTGGCCACATGTTGCTTACATTATTGCTTTACACTCATGCTACATTTCAAACTGGCAGCACATTTCACCTCTGGAAAATCACAGCAAACCAAGAATACTAACCAAAACAAGCGCTTCTAAGCATTCATTAAAAATACATCGGTACCTCATATTATGCCAACACTGTCATTGCAAATCCTCTCAAGTACCCATGCCATTATGCAGGCTCTCAAGGTTGAATTGCACATCCAATATTGACTGCATTGAACACTGCAGCTTTACAGGGGGGGACAAGCTAGTTTATCATTTAAAAAAACTCTACGTTGGAGGAGGGGGAATTGTGTCAGAATTTTATTTATCAAGTCTAGGATTACAAATACCTTTGAGCCTTGGCTCTTTTACAAAGGTTCCACATCAGAGAAATACAAATTATGGGGAACTTCAAGACAGACATTACAACAATGTGGACATTGCAAACAGAGTACAGATTAATACAATTCAAGGGTTGCATTGTAACAAGGCAGCCAGCGGCATTTGTCAGAGAAAATAGACAACAGATAAGAAGTGCCAGAGTCATAGGGAGAGGGAAGGGGGGAGAAGGAATGTAGGAAGGGTGGGGAGAGGGTGAAAAGTGCAGCACTGGGTGTACCAAGATGTGAGGGTAGAATCCAGTGAGGAGGGGAAGGGAAGACAACTAGAGCAGAAAGGGAAGTGGAGAAACAAGGTTATGTTGGGCAGTCACAGGAGCTGTTGGTAGTGAGATAGTCCTGGAGCCTAGTTTTAAACATACCAATAGTTGGGGCAGAGGAGGTGGCTGGGCTGAGGCCATTGAACCAGAGTGGTGCTAGATAAGCAAAAGAGCGTTGTCCCTGTGAAGTGTGACAGTGGGGGACTTTCAGTAGCTGTAGCGTGGATCTCCTAAGGCACCATTTGTTAATTCGGTGTTGTAACAGAGTTGAGACCCCAGAAGGTGCAAGGCCAAGGTAGATTTTTTTCACCATGCAGCAGGTGAGAAACTTTATGTGGTTTGATAGTTGGAGCCAGCCGGTCTGAGTGTACAGGTCACATGTGTGGGTGAGATGGTGAGCACCAGTGATGAGCCGACATGCTTTATTTAAGGCAGTTGAGAGGCGCTAAGGGTTGTGGTTGTGGCCGGAACCATAAATGATGAGACCATAGTCTATTACAGAGATCATGAGCTCAGGACTGCAACCTTCAAAGCTTCTGGCGTGAGGTGTGGTCTGTGTTTGTAGAGGAGACCAAGCCGTGTATTAGCAGCTCTAGCTACATTATCTACATGAAGTCCATAGGAGAGATTAGGGTCAAGCTGTATCCCTAAGTATTTGAAGGACCCCACCTGATCTGAGTGTTCCTCTGGGTGGTGGAGATAGCCAAGTGGTATAGCTTGTGTGGGTTATGAGAGCTGCAGGAGAGCATAGATTCGGTTTCCTTGTCATTGAGGACCAGTTTATGATTAAGAAACCATGTCTCTACAGAACTGAAACCAAGTTGAAGGTTGTGTTGAAGAGTTGCAGGATCTTTGTGAGTGGAGAATACAACAGCATCATCGGCATATAGTATGATCTGCTCAGAGCAGTGGTAAGGGAAGGAGTTTAAGAAAAGGCTAAAGGATTGAGGTCACGTGACGCGCATGGAGGAGTAGCTGCAGCTTGTTGGGTCTCCCTCTCCGTAAGAGTGAATCTGCATTTTAATAGTTGGTTTTGCGATCCTTTTTGAACTCCTCGAGTAGTTAAGTAACCGGAGATAACATTGGAAGGCAGATCCGAGTTGCTCGCCGTTTCAGAATGCAAGCACCAGATCAAGAACTCGAGGCTAAACGCCCACGTTGGAGCTCATCGCCGGCCATCACGCCAGAAGAAATAACTCCTGCTAAGATCTACAAGGATTTAATGACTATTAAAGATGCTTTATTCAGATTAATTGAGGATGTAGCCGAATTCAAGCCGGCGCTAACTCAGCTAGCCCATCGGGTGACGGATGCTGAAGCCAGAATTTCATCGTTAGAGAGAGCCCTGGAGAAAAATGGGCCTGTAATTAGAGAGTGCAAACGGGACCTGAGAAAGCTGGAAGATCGCCTCGATGATTTAGAGGGAAGGAGTAGGCGCAACAATCTGGTCCTACTAGGCCTTCCCGAGGGAGAAGAGGGGCCAAATGCAATTTCTTTCCTCCAAAAGCTTCTGAAAAAATCAGCTGGTCCCTCTCCTAACAGGCCCGAGTATATCATCAAAAGGGGCCACCGGGCTCTTACAGCCAAACCTTTGCCCTCTGATCCACCGAGACCTATTATTTTCAAACTATTAAATTATTTAGACCGAGAACACATCCTGCGAGAGATTAGAAAACTGGCTGCCTTTCAGTGGGAGGGCAAGAAGCTCCGTCTGGTTCCAGACCTGACTTGGAAGATGCGCCAGGCTCGGGCTAATTTTCGTCCCATTACTTCAAGTTATGGGCGAGGGATTGCCACCGCATGCTGTACCCGGCGAAACTAGAGGTCTCATCTAAGGATGGAATAAAGCGCTTTGAGTCAGCTGAAGAAGCTCTAACTTCTCTAGAGACCTTGTTTCCTGAACTATTTGTTAAAAAATGACTTTTCTGTTATCTGACTCGCTCTTGCTGTTAAAATTAGGCTTGCCAAAGGTGTTAAGGATATAAGAGTTTCCGACATTTTACTCATTTCAAAAAATGACTAGTTCAATCTCTGGTGATAAAAAACAGGCTGTAAATGGGGCAACGACTTGGATGTTTAAAATTTTCTACGTGGTCCTTCTGATCCTGGTTTCTAAGATTTGAGAGAGGCCAAGGTTTACTATATTTGGTTTTCTCCAACTTCTATGGACATATGGACTTATAAAGTGGACTTTTCACTATAAGGCTCTTTAATTTATTTTGGCCTCTGAGCTTTGCTGATCTAGCCTCACGAGTGTTGGGGGAGGAGTAGCATCGCAAGATTTTGACCACATGAGGGAGCTATTAGCTTATTAATGTCAAGCTATCATTATGTTTTATTAACAATTTAGTTTTTTATAGCCCCAAGCAGTACTAGCCTATCAAGTGGGTTATTATGTTATATGTTGATGGATGTTGATACGATAGGGTGGAAGAAGTTACTTCAGAGGGGTTATAACTTTTGGGTTGTTGAAAGCTAGCGTATAGCTATAGTTTGCTGTTTACAACAGCAGGTATTTGTACAATAATTTTGGTTCTTCCTGATTAAAAGTGCTTCGGTATTGTTGCTGCTTTCAGCCAGTCTCTTATTAGGAACCTTATATTCCTCTCCCATTCCTCTTTATGTGTTTCAGTCAATTACCTTTTCTTAGCCATATAAAAGTTATCTTTTACTATATCAAGCCCTCCCTTTTCCTTTTCTTTTTTTTGTCAGTATTAGGAGAGGTCAAGGTAACAAGGCTGGAAATATAGGCTAGAGCGAATAATTATAATTGCAGTTTAATTTGTTAAGGAGGGGGGACCCTACCTCTATAGCGCACCATGAACCAGTCACAGGAGAGTGGGCTTCGGGCCTGGAGAGCTAGATTTAGGGACTTTTTTGAAGGGGGTGAGGGTTTTTCTTTCTTAGATAAGGGGTTTTTCAGCACCTATTTTATTAATTGTGGTAGGGTCTTAGTTTGTAGGGGGACAGCTATCCTTGCTTCCTATGAATAGTGCTCATTCATGGCTAATGGACTAAATATTCTTTCGTGGAATATTAAAGGGAAGATCATTGTAAAAATTTGTTATATTAAATCATCTGGCTTATTATAATCCTGCGGTTGCATTTCTGCAGGAAGCATATTCTCTCAGACCGTTTATCTCACTTTAAGAAAAAGTGGGTTGGCCAGGTGTTGGAGCTGGTTTCTCCTCGAGTAGTCGGGGAGTGGCCATATTGATTCTTGTGAGGGGTTCCGTTTGTTCATTCAGAAATTTTTCTGACCAGAGCAGGTATATTTTGTTTTAGGTAGACTTAATGGGTCTAATTTAGTCCTGGGATCGGTGTATGGACCAAATCAAGAGTCACCAACCTTTTTGTTCAGTTGGCAGTGATATTGGCCTCCTTTAAGAATTCCAGTTGTCTTGGGGGGAGACTGGAATCTAGTTCAGTCCAACAAGTTGGATCGTTCATAGAATAGAGGGACGCAATACTCCGCAGCTCAAAGTGCCTTAGTGGAGTTTACCTCTTCCTTTGGGTTAGTAGATCCATGGAGGATATTTAACCCATCTTCTAGGGATTATACTTTTTTTTCTCTGGTCCATAAATCATATTCCAGAATTGATTGCTTTTTGATAAGCAAGCATTGCTTAACCGGCATTTTGGAGACGGTGATTTTACCCAGAGTTATTTCTGATCACTCTCCGATAAAAATGTGTTGGTCACCGGTATTTAATCCACCGAGATCGTATTCCTGGCCATTGAATAATAACTTATTAAAAGATTCTAGTACCATGATTCGTTTCAAGGAATTTTTGACTACGTCGATTGAAACAAATTAGGGCTCCATTGAGGCCCCTGGATCAACTTACAGGCACTCAAATCAGTATGGAGGGGAGCTAACACGGTTAGCATCTAAGCATAAGGCTAAAGAAATTTCACATCTAGATGGTTGCCTGGGAAAAATTAGGGTGCTGGAGGGCATTCAGGAGAACTTAGGTAGAGAGCCAGAAACAAGACTAATGGCACTGAGCGTGAGTGCGCTAATGCCATGCGGGAGAGAGTGGTATCCTCAGCCGCTAGAATCCAGGCTCTTTACCTAGGTCAAGGTAACAAGGCTGGAAAATTGCTGGCCTGGCAATTAAAGCAGCGAGCTTCTGCCAGGTGGGTTGCAGCTCTGAGGCACCCGGTTTCCAATAACCTGATTACGGCCCTGGAAGGTGTTTTAGGGGGTTTTGTTGACTTCTACAAAAGCTTATACTTGAGTCAAATGATTTCCTCGAAAAGTATGGGTAAGATGGAGGAGTTTCTAGCAAATATTTCCCTCCCTCAACTGCCAGGTGTATCTGGCCAGGCGTTAATTGCCCCTATCTCTGAAGAAGAAATAGGGCAAGTTATTGACTCCCTCAAAGTAGATAAAGCACCAGGCCCAGATGGTTTTACACCTTTTTTTAAACTATTCAAACAGAATATCGTACCATTGTTGAGTCAATTGTATTCCTTCTGGACTGATCAAGGGGTCAAGGACAAAACCTCATTTGAAGCCAGGATTATTCTTTTACCCAACAGGTAAATCTCCAGAACTAGTTAGTAACTTCAGGCCAATATCCTGGTGAACCTAGGCGTAAAATGTTTGCCAAGAATTTGGCTTCCTGAAGCAAGGGTATGGCTTGATTTATTAAGTCGAGAACAGGCGGGCTTCGTGGAAGGCCGTTCTTGACTGACCACTTCAGGAAGCTGTTTTATTTGATTTCTGCATCTGTGAGTCCAGGATGGAGGCATCTCTGGTCTCACTAGAGCACGAAAAGGCTTTGATCGAGTCGAATGGCCATTTATGTTTGCTGCCTTAGCCAAATTTGGTATTCCTGAAGGATATCTACACCTGGTTCAAATTCTATACACCTGCCCTTCGGCTAGAATTCAGTGCAACAATTTAATTTCAGAAGCCTTTCCTTTAGGAAGAGGAACCCGTCAGGGGTGTCCCTTATCTCCTTATTTATTTAATCTCTATATTGAACCCCTAATAAGAGCTATTAAGTTGGACTGAACAGTTCAGGGGATTAATATTGGTGATTTAGAATTCAAATTATCAGCTTTTGCAGACGATTTATTATTACATGTCCAAAATTCAGTTACATCACTTCCGCAAGTTTTAAAACTCATTGCTAACTTTAGTGAATTCTCTGGTTATAAACTAAATTTATCTAAAACTATGGTGTATCCACTTTCTACATACCTTTTCAAAGAGCTGGTGTCTTTCATTGGGGTTGCAGTGGCAATCAGAGGCGTTATTGTATTTGGGCATCCGCGTTTCTAGGAGTTTAGGGGAGTTGGTCAATTTAAATTTCAAACCGTTATTCAAATCCTTAAAGGAAGACCTGGATAGGTGGTGAAACTTCCTCTAACCCTTTGGGAGGGTCAATTCAGTTAAAGTGGTGTTTTACCTAGACTTTTTATCCTTTCAAACCTAAATATTTACCTCCTAAATCTTTTTAAACCTTTTATAAGTTATGTACCGATTTTTGTGGGAGGGGCCTCCATGCAAGGCTTACAGTAAACTCTGTCGTCCACGCACGAAAGGTGGCCTTCAGCTACCTGATTTCTACATATTATCTAGCGATCCATGCAGTAAGACCTGCCCTATGGGCTTGTGATCCTGAGGCATCCGAATCTGGCCTTGCTCTTGATCGAGCCTTCTCAAGAAACTTAACCTAGATTTGGAATCCTTTCTATATGCTCCATGGGCTAAGGTCCCTAAAATAGCTAGAGATACCCCGCTGGGGTGGGACATTAAGGCCATGCACCAGCTCTGTGCGAGGTTAAAAATATCCCAATTCTCTGATTTATCTCAACCCCTATTGAGGAACCCCAACTTTTTAATTGGCAAATTACCTATTGTAAGATCTTTTTCAGCCTCCTTGCACAAGATTCGTATTGCAGATCTTTTTTCTGGGAATTCGATGCTGCCATTATCGGCATTGCTTCTAAAATTTGGGGTTAAACCTCAATTTTCGTTACAATTGCTTCAAATCCAGAGTAGTGTCAAGGACTTTCTTTGTAAGAGTCAGTGCTCCGACAGGGCAGGGACTTTTTTTAATGAGTTGCGAGAGCTTAGTCTATCTAGTAAAAGAATTTCTAAAATTTATAAATATATTTTAGAAAGGAGTGACTCTGCAGCTTCCCCTGCTCCTCTATACTGGGTAATCAATTTGGCCTTGGACTGGACAGATAAGGTATGGGAGAAAACATGGAAAGATATTTATCTCTATGTTAAACAAGACAGGTTAAGAGATATCCAATTTAAGTTACTTCATAACTTGTACCTGTCCGACAAAATTATACGAGTAAAGCAGACTGGGCTCTCCTGCATGTAAGTTATAATGACCCATTGGCAACACAATTCATAAAATCTGGTTTTGTCCAAAGATTACAGGATTTTGGAGTTCGGTTAAACTCTGGATTGGTCCGTACACTGATCTCTCGGCCTTTTTCAAATAGGAAACTTGTATATTTAGGATGTATGCCCAAGTTCCAAATAAAGTCCAAAGATACCAATTGGCGTTGATTGCATCAGTTACCAAACTGGTAATTTTGCGCCATTGGTGAGATGACTGGACCCCTACTCACAGGGAATGGTGGGAGGAATTCTTGAATGCACTTTATGCAGAAAGATTAGTTTTTATGCTGGGTAAGGCTTTGACTAAGTTTTTGAAATGTTGGGGGGAATACATTCAAAGTCTTAAGGATAAGTTCGGGTTCTAGGGGATGATATTGTTAAGCCCCCTTTTTTCTTCCCCCTTTCTTTTTCCTTCTTGGTTTTGGGCTTCTTTCTGTTCCTCTTTCTTTTTTATTTTCTCTCTAGTAGGTATTCCCCTATGCTTGGTTTATCAACTGTCTCCCTACCTCTATATTTACGTTCACTGTTTCTCCCGCCTCTTTTTCCACTGTCATCTTCTATCATTCCACAATGGACCCGGGTCTTTGCTGTCACTATCTAAATACCTGAAGTAATTAGTGTCATAATCTGTTTCTTAGTTTGAGTCTGTTGTCTCTTTCACCCCTTAATGTTAATAGCAATTAATTTGTAATAATCATATAGTTTTTCATTCTTTACAATGGAATAGTTGATTAGTGCTAGGATAGCTGTGGGGGAGGTTAGGGAAGGGGGAGGGTAATAGAGGGAAAATTTGTGTAGTTCATGTTTTTGTTGGTTTGTCCTAGGATATATATTGTCTGTAACCTAACTCTATGTGATGTATATGGTGCATATGATTTTGTTTTAATAAAATATAATTATTTGCAAAAAAAAAAAAGCTAAAAGGAGGGACAGTATGGATCCTGTGGGACACCGAGCAAACAGGCAGGGTGTTAGAAAAGCGTCCATAATTTTACTCTCTGTGACCGGTTTTCTAAGTAGCTTTTAAACCAGAGAGAAGAGTCAGGTGATAGCCCGGCATTCAGTAGTTGGTGTATTAGTAGTCCATGGTGTACTGTATCGAAGGCAGTGGAGAGGTTGACAAAAACGGCCCCTGAGAAGGCCGTTGTCAAGGGATATGTGCAAAGCTCCAGTGAACTCAAGAAGGGCTGTGGTGGTGGTGCTGTGACCTTTCTGGAAGCCGTGTTGTTGTGGACAAGGTATATTGTATTTATCCAAGTGGTCGATAAGTTGATCTGCCATGATGTGCTCAAGTGCCTTAGAGAGTGGGGGCAGTATGGAGATAGGGCGATAATTTGAGTGATTCGTCTTGTCCCCACTTTTATGGATGGGTGTCACGGTGGCTGTTTTCCATAGGTCTGGGAATTTTTCACAGCTGAGAGAGAGGTTTAGGATTTTTGTTAATGGATGAATTACCTCATCGAGGGTGAACAACAGAAGCTTAAGGTCCAGGGTGTTGCTATTAGATCTAGATTTAGAGATAGCTGCAGTAATATAGCGGCGAGCTTCATTCAGCCTTACCTCCCTGAAGTAGAAGAGGGGATGGTGAGACTGAGGGGCTGAGGTATTTGGGGAGTAGTCCCTGTTTTCGAAAAAGTCATGGGGTAGAACAGCACTAAGGTCTGAAAAAGCCGTGTTAAAGATGTTTGCAATCACCTTGGGGTTGAGGTTTGAGGATCCATCAACCATTAACATGGCTGGAGAGGGTTTTTGGCTGCTTCCCTGTGACATCCTTGATATTGTCCCAGAAAGCACAACCATTTCCCCATGTATTGGTGAGAGAATCTTTGTAATAGGTGGATTTTGTTAGCCATATGACTTTTGTGCAGGCATTTCGTGCTTGTTTGTAATTTTGGATGTCCAGTTGTTTGCCAGTGGCCCTGGCAACTGCCCAGAGGTGATCCCTTAGTTTCAGCTGTGAGAGAAGAGCCACGGTGACTCATGGGTTAGAGAGAGATTTTGTTTTGCGCATTTTAGCAGGGGCAAAGAGGTTGCAGGCTCTGTCGAAAATTGAGATGAAGTGATCAAGAGCCAAGTTAACATCTGTTGCTTCGTAGATGGGTAGCCAGTCTTGTAGAAGCAGGTGTTGTTTGAGATGTGAAGTTTTCCACGAGGAAGGACTCTGCTAGTGATAATTTTGGGAGGGGGCTTAAGGAATTTGTTAGACCATGCACACAAGACTGGGGAGTAGTCACTGAGAGAGTCTGGGAGAATGGTCGTACGAGAAATCCTTGTGGGGTAAGTGGTGAGGACCCAATCCAAGAGGGTACTGGAATAAATTAATAATAATAATTAATTAATAATAATAATAATAAACTTTATTTAAGAGCAATTTAAAAACCAAAGTGCTGTACAATAATAAAAGCATTAAGAACAACAAAAATAAAAGATCAGAAATTCCAACATTTTATAAAAATACGACGACATTATACTGTATAGTCACTAAATATCTGCAGAAAAAGGTATGTTTTTAAGGTGGTTTTGAAGCTCTCCACAGTCCTGCACTCTCAAATCTGATGAAGTAGAGAATTCCACAGGGTGGGGGCTCCATACATAAATGCACGGGCCCCAGATGTTTTAAGTCGTACCCTGGGAATCTCTAACAACCCCTCATCAGCTGAGCTGAAGTGATGGCTGGGACAGTAAGGATTCAGGGGCTCTTACAAATAGCTCAGACCCTGTCCATGCAGGGCTTTATAGGTCAGAAGTCTGACCTTGAAGGAGATCCGCCACTGAACTGGCAGCCAGTGCAGTTCATGCAGCATGGGAGTAATATGACTAGAACAATAAGTTCCCACCAACAGCCATGCTGCAGTGTTTTGCACCAGCTGCAGGTGGCAGAGTCAACACCCAGAAGCCCTAGGTACAAGGAGTTGCAGTAGTCAAGGTGCAAGGTCACAAAGGTGTGGTTCAGAGTCGGAAGGTTGCCAGATGGAACAAGGTGCTTAATCCTGTCGATGTTCCTCAGATGGTAAAATGAGGACTTGATGACTGCCTACACCTGTGAACACAATGTCAGCTCATCATCAAGAATCACCCCCAAGTTTCGCACCCGTTCAGAGGATGTCAACTTGGTATCTCCTAGCCAAAGTCTGGAAGGCAACCCTGCTACCAACCTCTCTATCCAGCGACCTGGATCCACCAGCAACACCTCAGTCTTCTCAGAATTCAATTTCAACCAGCTGGACTTCATCCAGTCATGGATTTCCATAAGTCAAGACCGAGAGCGCACTATCCTGGTCAGGTACAAAAGAGAGATAGCATTGGGTATCATCAGCATAGCAGTGAAAACTCAGTCCATATTGTCTTACAATGTCTCTGAGGGGCAGCATGTATACTGCAAACAATATAGGGGACAGCACCAAGCCTTGGGTAACCCCACACAACAGAGTGAATGGGTCAGAGGAAAAAATCCCAAACACCACCCTCTGAGATCTCCCAGTGAGTAAAGATTGAAACCAGCTGAGGATTGAACCAGCCAAGCCACAGATGACCCTCATACATTCAAGCAGCACCCCATGGTCCACAGTGTCAAATGCTGAGGAGAGATCCAGAAGTACCAAGATGGAAGATCTCTCACCATCAGAAGATCATTGAGCTCCTGAACCAGAGTGGTCTCAGTACTATGCCTCTTCTGGAAACCAGACTGGGGAGGTCCATAGACATCATGGATGGTAAGATGGTTCTCCAGTTGCAGCATAACTACTTTCTCAATCATCTTCCCTATAAAGGGAAGGTTAGAGATGGACCTGTAGTTGGCTAAGCAGTTTGGGTCCAGAGAGGCTTTCTGAAGGAGCGGTGTCACCACCACCTCCTTCAGTGAGCTAGTGAACTCACCTGACTCGAAGGAGCACCAAACTATCTTAGTAAGGACAGGGCTGATATAATCAACACACCCCATTATCAGGTGTGTTGGGCCCGGGTCCAAACTACAGCATGTTGGCCACATACTCTGGACAATCCACACAATGTCCATGATCTCTGGTTGGTCAAAAGATATCCAGGAAAATTGAGGTGCAGTGACTGAGCACCAACCACCACCAACCCCATAGAGCGCGCAGGTTGGATCTCAGCCCTGATGTCAGCCACATTATCCGCAAGGAATTAAGCAAACCCGTCACACTTAACTTGTGAAAATGCACTTTGAAACTGCAGACAGGTTGGGTTGACCAGTCTGTCCACAGTTCAAAAGAGCTGAGCCAGTCAATTCTGAGCAGCAACTATCTCCCCTGACAGGAACTCTGCCTTCTTATGGGTGATAGCTGATTGATAGATTTGATAATGCTCCATCAATCTAAGGTGGTCAGCATCAAGGGCAGATTTCCACCAGCAATGCTGTAACCTTTGTCCATCTCATCTCAGCTCTCTCAAGGTCCCTTCCAACCAAGAGGACTGAGAGCGAAGAGAGAGTGAATGAACATGGACAGGAGCAATAGAATCCAGAGCTTCAGTAACTGCCTTATTATAGGCCTAAACTAAACTCTCTGGATCCTCGCTTGCCCCAGGAAATCCCAATAGGTCTAACACTGCCAGTAGACCATCCAAGTTTAGGTCCCTCAATGGGCAGTATCTGACCATCTCCACAGGGGCAGGCCTATAAGGGGAAGCCTGGAGATTGAACCTTACAGTGTGGTGATCGGACCATCTGACCGGTTCCACCACCAGGTCGGAAGTCTCCATCCCCAGGAGGAAAACCAGGCCAAGTGAGTGACTGTGATTATGGGTAGCAGAGGCAACTACCTGTGTAAACTCCAACAAATTCATAAGTTGGAGGAAGTCCTGTCCAAATTGCGAGAGTTCATCGTTGACCCAGGCATTGAAGTCACCCAGGACCATCAGCCTGGGTGACTCAAATGCCATGTCGCCCATGAAGTCTGCTACTTCCTGCAGGAAGGGTCAGGTATGACTGCCCAACAGGTGTCCTCCTGACAATAAACATCCCGACTCTAAGTTCCCAAAAACTGTGTGCCCTATAGGTACAGTTGGCCGACAGAATCATTTGCATGACCAGTATTAAACACACTGACTATTGACACTGCTATTGACCAGTATTAAACACACAGACTATTGACACTACTAGTGCTGCTGAAATATTTTTTTGTTCATGTGCAGGAAACAAATATTCATTTCTGCTGATTACCTTTACTTCTGCAGCACGCCGGACAGTGCTTTCCAAAAATGCAATTCAAAGCCGGATACTGGGAGAGCGTAGCAATGCACACTGCAAACAGCAAAACAGACAGCTAACAGTAGTATACATACACTGACTATTGACAAAGCTAGTGCTGCTGAAATATTTTTGTTCTGCTCAAACTCCTTTAGCTACATCAAACATGCATGCCAGAAAATAACGAACTGCAACAAATAGTAATTTTTGCTGCTTACCTTTACTGCTGCAGCATGCCAGACAGTAGCATACAAAAATTCAATTCAAAGCCAGATACTGGGAGAGCATAGCAATGCACACCGCAAACAGCAAAACAGACAGCAGACAGTACTGTAGTATACATAAATGCAATTTAAAGCAGGAAATAAATGCACATTGCGATGCACAGTGAAAATAGAAAAACTGCAAAACTGCAAAAAAAGCCAAACGCACGACAGACAGTAATGATGTTTAAAGGCTCAGCTCTAATTGTATGTAATTGGTTGAGTCCTGACCTTTACAGTGATTTTTTTAGCACAGTGAGGCACTGATTGTTATCTATTAACTAAATCTTTTTAATAAGGCACTGCTGATATTACCACTGATGTGTTTGCCTCACGATCAGCTTTACTTTGCTTTGCTTTGTCAGTATGGCTGAGGTGGTCATTTGTGAGTTGGTTCCTTCACAACGCGGACATGAGAAAATAGCAACTGGTGGATACCTTTATGTTAAGGAACGCTGTCGTGGGGACCTATATTATTGGTGCTGCCAGAGCAGGAAAAGCTTACAATGCCTGGGGCCTGCATCCACAGTTATTGTGGGGAGGGGGGCAGCATCACCTCAAGAAATTCAGGGAGCATAACTACTCACCTGAAGCAACTGATGCTCATGTAGCTGTTGCTGTGGTGGCATTGAAAGTGAGTGCAATGTCACTTAATGCAGTGCCTGCCAAACTTATTCAAACCCAGGTTGCACAGCTTTCTGAGGAGGTCAAGCAAAGTCTGCCTAACAAGCAAGCCCTACAACAGATAATGAAAAGAGCCAGGCATCAAAATGCACCCTCAGAGCCTCACACTTTAGATGCCATAGAAATGCCGAATAGCCTAAGAACTGTTAATGGTTCGACTTTCCTTGCAAGGGAGTCATCAGTTGGTGAGGATAAAATTTTAATTTTCACCATAAACACAAATGTTGAAAAATTATCAGTAGCTCCCTTCTGGATTATGGATGGTACATTTAAAATTGTGCTTCCATTGTTCCATCAGGTCTGTTCAATACACGGCCCGGTAGGTACACCTGAAAATGCACATATTGTCCCAGCGGTGTACTGTCTAATGTCCAGCAAATTGCAGGAAAGCAACCCAAGGCTATTTCAGGACTTAGATGACATTGCAGATGAGCAAAATTTTAATTAGGAACCCCTAATAATTTTAACTGATTTCGAGCAGGCAGCTATAAACACCTGTAAGGTGGAATTCCCAAATTCACAGAGCAAAGGTTGTCTGTTTCACCTCGGACAAATAGTCTGGAAGAAAATACAAAGTGTGGGCCTAGCAGCTAAATATGGTGAGGATATAGACTTCATCTTAAAGATTAGGCACATAGTAGCCCTGTCATTCCTGCCACCAAATGAAATTGAGCAAGCATTTTCTGAGCTGAAGGAGTAAATGCCACATTCCTGTGCTCCAATTATGGGTTGGGTAAAGGAGAACTATGTGCTTGGTTGTTTTAGGAGGAGAATGAGAAATAATACAGTTGTTCGAACCCCACCACTATTCCCACCAGATTTCTGGTTGGTGTATGAGCAAATGGAGCTTGGGTATCCTCATACACAGAACAATGTGGAGGCTTGGCACCAGAGATGGGGGGCACTCATTGGCAGCTCACATGTGGGCATATTTCGGTTTGTTTCCAAACTACACAAGGAGCAAACAAACACTGAACGTTTAATTGAAAAAATTAATCATGGCCTCCCTAAGACTCCTCTAAAAAAACGGTATGCCAAAAGAGAAGAGAAAATGCAGAACATCAACAAGGATAGAGCAGCTTGTTCCATGATGCAGTACATCCGCAGAATAGCTCATAACCTCCGATTATGAACTGCTTTAACGATAAAGAAATTTTTAACTTTTTAAATTTCTTTTGTCTACTGAGTTATCTTGTTTTAAATATTAAAGAAAAGACTGATTTTAAATAAAGTTTCCACAATGATCAAGCAATTTTAGAGCAGAGGAAAAGGCACAGGTAAGAATAATCTGATTTACTGCACTGCACTGCAAAACCTATGTTTTACTGCCCTTTGAATTGATTAGATTGCTGAACAAGTTAATGTTTAGTGTTTTACTGCCTTACTGTTAGACAGGTGCCAAAAGTAATGTTTAATAGAACTGCAGTAGCGCCTGACAATTACTTACTGCCCTTTGAATTGATTGATGTCAGGTTTTCTGTTGGGCAATTGTTCATGCAGGACAGAATCCTTTGGTAAAATAGCACAGTCGGGAATTCGATATTGGGAAATAATCTTTCGGCAAGTTACATGTCAGGCAGTGGTACAGATCCCTGCAGGAATAGTTTCTCACCACCGGGTGAACTGTAGATGAAAACAATCTTACAGCTCACACTTGCTACCACGGTGAACTCGAACAATCTAGTGTCCTCAACTGGCACACCAGTAAGGCCCAATTCCGATCTAAAACAAATGGCTACACCCCCACCACTGCGGTCCAGTCTCGAACGGTGTATCACCGAGAACCCAGCAGGAAAAGCTGCCTCCAAAATGGGACCAGCATTATCATCCAACCATGTCTCAATGATGCAAGCTAGGTTTGCTGTCCCAACAAGTTCAGCGATAACTGCTGTCTTGTTCCTAATAGACCTGGCATTGCAAAACACCAGTCGAGTCGGACGAGATTCCGGAGCCAGCTGAGCTATCAGCCCAGAAACATTGGAGCGCTTGGGTATGGAGACCAGATATGGAGAACCACATTCTGGAAACCATTTCATCCCAGGGCATCTCCTGGTCCTGACTACCCCGATACAGCCACTCCGCTCACCCTCCCCACTGAGGTCCGGGACCCCCAACCCGCCTCCACCTCCTGCTAACTATTCTTAATGCCCTGCAGCGTCTCTAGACTGCTGCTGGTGGGGGGGCAGAAAAAAGGGAGGAGGTCACGGAGTTCTGAGGAGGAATAGAGCCTGACCAAGAAATCAGCCTGCCAGCACATCTTCAGCCCCAAAGAACTACCAAAAAACAAACAATAGGCAATGCACCCACATGCACCCACACCTATACAAAATTACATCACACTCCTAAAAAAGCTAAAATACAAGTTATAAAATAATAACCTATACTGTCATTCAGAACCTCCCATACACACCCTTAAATATCACACACTCCAAAGAAAAATAAAATATAATAAATACAATACTTCAAAAATAGTCCAACAAATATATCCACTAATAAAAACAAAAACCAATAATATGAAAAAATACATGTTCGAGTTCTGAACCAGAGTCCTCTCACTACTCTGGTTAAAATGTCCAAATTGTTCAACCCTCACTACCTCTCATGTAGTGAAGGAAGAGTCTATGGAAAGAAGATCAAAATGGTCACTAAAATACAAAAATATTAATGGTCACTAAGAAGTTCAGAGTACCAGTACCAGTGACATTGCAGAATCCCAAAGGTTCCAGCTAAATCACGTCTTTCAAATATTAGGGGAGAAAAGATCCAAAATAGACCACAGTAGATAAGGAGACACATTAATTCCTCATTTCATAGGACATGAAAAAAGACACTCTCACCACCCAGGAAGAGGAGAGTCAATCCACCGTGCAGATACAATTCAGCCAGCAAACGGCCACTCAGGACCACAAAATTCCACAGGTAATCCAAGGACCAAGAAGGTACTTTAAAAGGAAAGAGCAAATAAAGAGGGGAAACCAGGAATCAGAAAACTAATACAGTGCCCTCTAGAGGCAATTCCAATAATGGATGGACTACTTTACAAATATTATTTTTTTCACATATTTTTGTAGCTTTTAAAAATTTTTATTCTTTATTCAATGTATTCAACTTGTAACCCATATTCTAAGTGCAATAATACCCTCCAGGGTGGGTGGTAGTGGAAATACCAGACATTCTAGGGCCTATAAGGCCTTTTGCCTGTGGCATCGGTCTTCATTATGCCTCTGGGAAGTCCAGTATTGCACAGTACCACCCACCCTGTTAGGTAATATTGCTTATCTCCTGTATAGGCTCTTCAACTCTCTGTCATAGGGTTCCATGTCATAACGGTGATCGCAGAAAGGTGATCACCGTTAGGGCGAGTGTACATCGCTGAAAATCAGTTTCGGTGATGAACACTCCTGGTGCACAGCAAAAGGGCACTGGGGACTTAGGTTTTGCTTGTTTATGTGTGGGGGGCTGCACCCCCCGCACCCCCCTACTAAGGGATTATCAACTCCAGGGGGGTGCATGTCAGTTGGGGGTGCAAAACGGGGAAAAAAATTTTTGGTCTGGGCGCAACAAAATGTATGTGCATCCAGACCCAAACCCACCACACTTGCAACCCTAACCTGCTACTCACCCACCACACCATGGGGCCAGCATGGCAGCCCACTGCCGCACCACACCACACAAAGCCTCCCTCCCTTTCTGCGCATTGCTCGGCTTGCTCACTCCCCCTGCGCATGTGTACATATTGTGACATCCTGTCACTATATTCGTGGACCCCTCCCCCCTCTGGTTACCCTCCTTCCTCGGTAGTCCTGTCGACAGGCACCACAATTGAGTTGACTTTTTTTGAAAGTGCCCAATCACAGTCGCCAATGTCATGGGATACCCTGTCGTAGGGATGCTTGCCTTGCCGTATCAAACAGCATGCTCATACTGGTACTTCTCTATGGAACTCCCATTCTACAATCCCTACATGTCACTGAACAAAGCAGACACAAAAGTTTAACACAGTGGAATGCTTTGAAGCTTTGAATGCTGAAGACATCAGGTGCCAGGGCATTTTCATTTGTGGCCCAGACCCTGTGGAATTCTCTACCTCATTCGGTAAGGGAATGCCCAACAGTGGAGAGCTTTAAGTCGGCCTTGAACACCTATTAATTCAGTCTCACCTTTCTGGAATTTGGATGATAAAGTGTTAATGAATCCTGTTGTTCTTTGTTTTGTACTGTAATATGTTGTTTTTATGCTGCATCTTTTATCTTTTGTACATGCGCTGAGATATTTTGATTTGCGCTTTTAAAAAATAAAAAGTTGTTGTTGCTTTGCTACTGATGTCTCCCCTTCGGATCACACTGATGTGCTTGCTGCTTTGGGATGACCATCATTTGAAGCACGTATGAAGTTCTGATTGCTCTGTTTAGCCTTTCAGGCTGACTAAAGTCAATGCCCCACATAGACTTGAGGGAATCCTCAAGCCTAAACAACATGTGAGACACCTGCACTCCATCTGTAGTCCTCTATTGGAAGTCCCACTGGCAAGCTCAGCCACTGGCAGGTGATCTTTTTCATTAACAGCCCCATCCAACAATCTGCTGAGTGAGACACCAAATTATTTGGCATGTGCAATGTTTAAGAATAAGCTCAAGACATATTCCATAGTGGGTAACCAATGCAGGCAAAACCACTGACTCTTAGACTAATACTGCAGGGTCCTCCCAGGTACCTGCTGTCCTCATCAAAGGGAATTGCTTTACTACCTACTGTGCTAAGTGCAATGTTCTGTCTTAGGAAGATTGTAAACTTACTATTGTTACTTGCCTCTGTTAGTATTCAACCTCTGTACAATGTATTGTATGTATATTGGATCAGTGCAGTCTTTGCATAATTTAAGGATTTATGTGCAATATGTACCATGTATGTATATTGGTTCAGTGCAATTCCCACTTAACTGTTGGATTTATGTGCAATATCTTTTAATATATGTATATTATATGTGATAAACTCTGGGCTGCCCTGAAAAGGGGACGTTTGTCTCAGTGGGCATACCTTCATATCAAAATTCAAATATATACATGCTGAGTGGTCTCTTTGGGAACTGAATCTTGTGTGGAATTTCTTGTCTAAGAAGGGTATCTTTTGTTTTCTCATCTCACTGCCCTGCCCGGGTAAGTACAGTCATAGAGGATTGTACTTTGTCCCAGAAGAACAGTGGGACTGGCAAACATATGGTTTAACATGCGCTACAGGCTATTGAATCTGCTATTGCTGAAACTCTCCTCTGATGTCAACTGCAGGGGATTCTGAGATTTATTAAAGGTCATATGCAAAGGTTTTTAAAACTAAACAAGGCAGCACCAACACTGCTATAAAACTTATGTGTTGTTATCCATGATCTAGCACCCCTGATGGTGCCCCCACCTCACAGGCAGCAACCTATGTAGGTATATGTACTAATCATAGGGCAAAGGCACTTGTCATATAAGCATAAGTGGCAGGATCTGTGTTCTATTATGCTCCATTATGTTTTACTGACATATTAGCCATGAGAAATGGTTTTTGCTCTATTTTTACTGTATTTCTATAAGTAAGGCAACAGTGCCATCTTTAGAAATTGTACATTACTACAAATGACCTTGGATTATAGAGGTCTCATTGTATTGTGTTATCCCTGCAAGCTATGCAACTTTTCATACTAGCTAGGATAGTTACTCAGACCACCTGTTTTTGTCAAATTATATACATTTTATGAATCTTCCTTAGCCATTGCCATAGTTATTATCAGGGTATAAGACCCTTTGTAACACGTAGCTTCTCTGACAAGAGAGACTGCATTGCCTAGGTAAGGAAACTGGTGTTCTCCCAGTGTTTTACACTGTAATGGTAGTAAGCCTGTATTACTGATTTGTAATAAATTCCATTTATTACATGAGTACCACTTGTCTGTTGTCTCTTCCTTTTGTGCTGTTCCACCAAGAACCTGACAGGGTGATTTATTACCCAGTTATATTTTGGCGACCGCATGCAGGTGGAACGTACAATGGGAGATTCAGATTCAATTTATTTTGAATGTTGAGTAGTGTAGTGCACTTCTTGCCTACTTGGACCTACGTGTACTCACAGTGGTAGTGGTTATAGCAAATCCATGCCATCTTGGTCTCGAGCATGGCAGATCCACACCGCATCCCCTTATAGTCCCTTTGAGAGTGACAGTGTGCCCCCTTGGCATCACCATTCACCCACCAGGGACCGGAAAGCAGTTGGTGATAGCACCAGGGTATTTTTACCAGTTTTTCAATTGTTTCTTTATTTGTCTACCCCTTATTTGTCATGTCTGATCTGTGCACAGAACTGAGACTCGATGTCTCAAACTACCTCACATCCCATGGTGGATGGACAGATTTTGCTCTGGATACAAAATCTGCAGAAAAATCATTGCTGCTAGTATTTGACCATTACTTACAGTCCAAACAAACAACCAAGAAAAACAACCTCAAAGGTGTTTTGGTTGTGGCTCTACATACTGCTGTTGAGAGTCTCACAACAAGGTGTGCCTCCCTTGAACTGCAAAATGCATGTCTAAAAAAAGAGATGGGCGTGCAGACATCGGAGTTACAGCAAAAGGAACGGAGACTAGCGGAGGAGACACAGTCACTCCGCGATGCTAGTTCTAGACTAACGCACTGTACTGCTCAAAACAGTGAGCAAGAGATATGTTTGTTAAGAGATGATTGTGAAAGGTTGAAATGTGACAAGAAACAGTTAGCACATTTGAATTATATTTTGAGTGATACGAATGAGACTTTTAGAGATGAGAATGCTGAGCTGAAAGAGGATTACAAGTGTGTGAGTTGTGAGATGGATAAACAGTTTAGGGAAAACATCAAATTGGGTGCAGCTTATAGAGTATTACAGAGAGAGGTTGAGAGAGGTATTGAGCAGGGCACTGCAAAAGTCTGTCACAAGAAGTGTAGACAAAAGATGGTGAAGTTGCACCATCAATGGGAGGTTATTGCCGGCCATGTTAAGGCCATGAACGGGTTTCAGTATATGCCCATTGAGATTACGTCATCCAGCGATGACAACTCCAACTCTGATGACGAGGCATGCCACGTTACTCGCAAGTCCAACTCCCGTGGTGTAGCAACTTCTGCTAGCCATTCACAAGATGGTGCTGATGTCGGCATGCACACTGCATCACTACATCCATGCAAACATGGCAGACACCATGTGCAATGCCAAGATGGCAGCCCCCATGATACAGGCAGAGGGCCTGTATTCCGTAATGCACCTCTGCTCACTCCTCTTACTGGGGCGTTGAGTCAGAGATTCACAGTTTAATTACGGAAGTTGTCAGTAAGATCATTGTCCCAGAGGAGCAAAAGAAGGCCATCCATGACCAAACTGACCAAATGTTAAAAGATAGTGTTACTCAGGATTACACATACTGGATGATCGCTGATGCAGCAGTGGAAGCTGCACTTCATGGAGCTATGGAACATGTCGAACTGGGTGCAACTACTCATACTTCCAATCCCCTGCAAGTTGCTCATTCTATCCAGCAAATTGCACAGAGTATCAGACAGATGGGTCCAACTGACAATCTCAGTTGCCACTTGGAGAAAGTTCGCTCCCTTTATGAGAAGCTCTCTCTCCAACCCCAATACCAGGTTCAAGTATTATGACAAACAATTGAACCTACCCTCTGGGCTAAGCTCTCAGAGACAGTGTGGAGCACTGAGGATTGCACCTTTGATGAAATTGCCACTGCACTCATATGTGCCAATTTTCTGGGAGTCATGGGAAGATGCTTGGCTTATAAGGTGAAGCAAGGTGCAAAAGAAAGCCCAGCCACCCATCACCAATGGCTGTGGCTTGCATAACAAAGTGGGCAAAGACCTAGCAGATGAGCAATCCCACTTGGATCATATTAAGTACAAAGATTTGTATGTCCAGAACATGTATCTGACCTTGTGGGAAAAAGTTAAGCTCAATATTTATCCGGAAACTGATGAGTTTACAGAAATCCTCACTAAAATGGAGCAAGCTTATCAGATCTACTTCTGTACCCTTGCTTCTGGAAAATCCAACAAGATAGCTACAGTTCAGCCTACCCCTGATGCCCCCACCCACTATACAGTGGAGGGAAACAACCAGACATATTACACCCCTACTGATTAAAAAACAGTCACACAAGGGGGGGGGACTGGAACTACAGAAACAATAGGAACAATAGAGACAACAGATGCGATTGGAAAAATCCAAATGCCCAACAAAATAGCCAGGACCAATACCGAAATGGTCCGAGCTATCACCAAATCAGAGAAGAGAATGAAACCCTCTGCAAGCTGCTGGAGGAAATTTGTGCCGAGAGGGGAGCTACAGCTACACAAAATATAGCTACCCTAGCCCCGGCTGTCGAGCAATCGTGCAGCTGAAGAGAGGTTGCATCAGTTACTGGTCAGGCCGACATGACTTCCAATGCAGAACCACCTGTGCAGGCCATCACTGTGCCTGTGATGTCACAAGTACACTTGTACCCATTGCAAGACATACAGAAGGCCTTAGAAGATCCTGCAGGCCTTCAATTTCAGGAACAGGAAGACAATGCTGATTCTGAATGCATAGATTGACAATTACAGGCCCCAGTCCAGATTGTGAGTAACCTGATTGTTGACACAAATGGACAGCCTTGTATAAAGGCCACGGTTGGGGGGTCACCAACTTACCATGCTTCTAGACACTGGAGCAGCCATGTCAGTCCTCCATGATGAGGACCCAGCCTTATCTAACTGGTCCACTGGCTGGAAGACCAGTGCACAGGGTGTAGAAGGTACCCAGCTACACACCTACTGATCTATTCCTCTACCTGTGGTGGTAGGCCATCTCAGGACTAATTTTGCTTTTGACTTCATGGTTATGGCGTCATCACTCCAGCATACTGGGTATTGATTTCTTAGCATTACATGGCTGTGTAGTGAACCTAGCCAACAGGCTACTCATTCAGATCAAAGGACAATGTCATGCTGTCACCATTCCAGACTCATACATGGTGGCAGCTGTCTCCCATAACAACAAGGAGTATGACTTCATGGCTTTGTACGAAAGCCATGAACTGTTTTCAGAGCTTGCACCTTTGCTGCAAAAACACCTTGATGTGTTTGCCACCAACAAACACGACTGTGGTAGGATGCACACTACCATTGAAATCACAGGGCCTGACCCTGTGAGTCAGAAACAGTATCCATTTCCTGTTGAAGCCTTGCCATCACTTAGGGAAACCATCCAATCACTGCTTCAACAAGGAGTGATTAGGACCTGTGTTTCCACTGTTAATTCACCTATTTGGCCCATTAAGAAACCAAATTAGGCCTGGAGACTCACAATTGACTACAGAAAACTTAATCAGGTTACTCATAGCTGCACACCAAGTGTAGCATTAACACCTGATGTACTCAAGCTGGTGACACCTGAAAAAAAGTGGTTCACAGCTCTTGACATTTCTAATAGGTTTTGGTCACTCCCATTAGCACAGAAAAGCCAATACAAATTTTCTTTCACATTTGATGGACATCAGTACACCTGGCTCTGTCTTCTCCAGGGCTTTCACAACAGCCCCTCTCTCTTCCATCTCCACATCATGGATGCTCTGCAGGGGTTCTCCACACCTCAGTATCTCCTGCAGTACATGGATGACTTGCTTCTGTCAATTACCATGAAAGAAGATCATTTGACCCTTCTAGATTAACTTCTGTCTCTCCTTAAGAGAACAGCCCTCAAGTGCAATCCCTCCAAGGTACAACTATGTGAGAAGGAGGTCATCTTCCTTGGCCTATGCATTCAGACCAAAGCAGAAGCCCAGCTGTCAAGAAGATCCAGGGCTTGCAAGATCTGCCACTTCCTACTAGTGTGGCAACACTCAGGTGCTTCTTAGGAATGGTAAACTACTGCAGATATTGTATTTCTGATTTTGCCTTGAAGGCTGCTCCCTTGTATGATCTTCTGAAAAAAGGATGTCCCATGGACATGGGGCTCCACTCATACTGATGCTGTGATACAGCTCAAACAAGCCTTAGCTTCAGCCCCAGCACTGATCAGTCCTAATCCAGATCTTCCATTCCATTTGAAAACTGCCACATCTGATGTGGCCATGTCTGTAGTGCTAGCACAAAAGTATAATGGGTACTTCAGGCCCATTGCCTACACTTCTCAGATGCTGCCCCCCAGTAGACAAGAAGTATAGTCTCTGTGAAAGAACACTATTGGCAACCTACTGGGCTGTCAAACATTTCATGTACATCATTTGGTATGCACCTATCGTCTTGCATACCTGTCACACTCCAACCAACTTCTTACTTTCAGCGAGGAGAAAGATGGTTCAGTTTCCAACACCAGACTCACCCACTGGTCTTTGCTTTTGTAGGACAGGGACATCAAAGTACTACCTGCAAAAATGCCTTCTATCTTGGCTCATGGCCTACTCTACACAGGTAAGCCCCACAATTGTGCACTCCAACCTCCTGACATACTTGAGCCAGGACCATTTTTACCTGCTACACCTGATGTTTTAGAAGATATCAGCATATATTGCATCTTCACAGGCTGCTCTTGCTCCTATATGGAAGGAGAACAGGTAGCAGAATTCGGTGTGTTCATAATAGATCCAGATGGCGATTTTATGTGCATTGCTAGGAAATGTACTGTCATTTCCTCATGGTATGCCTAATGGGCAGCTGTGGCCTGGGCTTTACAGGTTATGCCCTATGGTAGTAGGGATGCTATCATATTTGTAGCCTCCAATTGGGTCTGCACTTTCCTCACTGAATTTCTACCATTCTGGGAGAGAAATAACTTCACATCCTCTGATGACACACCTGTCAAATACAGGGAGTTGTTTGTTTATATACACACACTAACCCAGCAATTTACTCATAAACTGTACATTTACAAGGTAAAGGCTCACTGCAGAACTGACTCTTACCAAGAATTCAATGATTGAGTGGACTTGTTTGCCAAAGCAGGCTCTTGAGGGGGGAGACATGGTCAATGACTCACCCAGTAGCTTTGGCAGCCATCTTTTTAGCTGCCAACACCAGGCAGAAACCTTAACCAGAACCTCCACTGGACCTTTCTGCTGCACAGAGATCTGACCCAGAACTAAAAGATGTGTTCAAATACCTGGACAAGGGAATTGAACAGGAACTATCTACTCATAGTATATACAAAATACATTCTGACAACTTACACCTATTTCATGATGAGAAACTGATCTGGTATAGGAAGGAAGATACAGGACACAAACTGTGGGTTGTACCATAATCCTTATGAACTGCAGTCATCCATATGGTTCATGACACCCCCACTGGTGGACACCAGGGGGCAGAAAACACCATCAAGAGACTTAAAACCATCATCTTGTGGCCTGGTATGACAAAGGATGTGGAGCACTATGTGGATAAGTACATAGTGTGCACCCAGAACAACCCTATTTCAGTAAAAAGAAAAGCCAAAATATTGCCACAAAGGCAATCTGGACCATGGAATGTGATACAAATCAATTTCATTGGCCCCTTGACTAACTCCAGCAAAACAACAAGTATGCACTTGTTGTCACAGATTTGTTTTCCAAGTGGGTTGAGGCATTCCCTACTCAGAATAACATGGCAAAGACAACTGACAAGATCCTAGAGGGTCAGTTGTTCTCAAGGTGGGGCCTAACCCTTAAGGTAGACTCAGACCAGGGAACAGTTTTACAGCTGAGCTGATGAAGGAGACACTCCAAATGCTTGGAGTAGATCAGATATTCCATATGCCATATCATCCTTAATTCTCAGGTCAGGTAGAAAGAGCAAATAGAAAAATCAAACAGATGTTTTGCAAATTCATCAATGACAATCCCAAGGATTGGTATTCCCTCTAGCCACTACTGCTGATGGCAATCAGAGGCACTCCTGCAGCAACTACTCAGTGCACACCATATGAAGTTATGACTGGTAGAGCCATGAGATTACCTGGGCACCTGTCAATTGACCTCCACACCCCTACTCCAGATAGGGTATCTGTGGAAAAATATGTTGAAAAACTTTGTGATGACATCATGAAAACACACTTGTTCACTGCAAATCATATGGGCAAGGCTCAACAACAGCAAAAGCTCATTTTGATAAGTATGCCAAAGAAGTTGACTGGCAAGTTGGAGATCAAGTCATGCTTCTCCAGTACAGACCACAGGCTCACGCATTTACCAGCAAAAGGGAAGGCCCATATCCCATTGTCAACAAACTCAGCCCTTCTGTTTACCAGGTGAGAGTTCAGCATCAGAAACAGACCACCAACAAGTGGTTCCATGCTAATCAGCTCAAGTAGTATAAAGGTGACTAATTACTTTTCCTCACCCTCTTAGGGTGGAATAGTACCTGTTGCTTAACAATCCTTTTCTGTTTCTGTCAGATAAACTGGCAAGATGGCTATTTTGCACCTCCTCATCCTGGTGGGACTACTTTCTTTGACTTAGTCTCAAGGCAAACCCCTTTTGACTGAACACAGACATTGTATAGCACATTTGCTTGACAAACTTGAACATTCAGCTAGAGATGCACCCATCTCTGGCCCCCAGGGAGTTCATATAGATGTCCCTAACAAATTGATTTCTGTTAAGGAAGGCTCAGATGCCTATCTTAATGCCATGGTAGTTGCTCCAGACAAATCAATATTGCAGATACAATGGTAAACTGATTTTAATGGTTATACACTTCCTGTAGCACGTCTATGTAAAGGTACTTTTCACGGATGACCCAACACAGGGATTGCACCAAATGGTACACTTTCTATTTGACAAGCCACTTCTAGACATACTGGTGTTTACAACTTAACTGCTCTGATAGATCATACCTTTTGTGATCACCTCACCTCTGAGGAGTCACAGGCTTTCTGTCTTCACAACTATATGGCTACTGAAGCTATGTTCTTTTCTGTACTCCCACCCACTGAAGAAGAACTGACTGAATATCCTCCTCAGGAGCCTGGTCCTCCTAGTTGTCTGACCACCACTTCCCTTCCAGGAACTTTTGTTAATAATGTACAATTTAACAGGAAAAAACACACTGGTGCCAGCACTGGCTACTCACAGCTGCAGTTCACTGTAAAGTTTCAGGTGCTTAATTTTATTTCAAAAAGTGCACAAGTACACAGATTATGCACCTGGAACTTTACAGTGGACTGGCTTCATTTCCAAACCACCAGAGCATATTTGCAATTTTAATCGCACTGCAATGCAGCTGTGAGTAGCTAGTGCTGGCACCAATGTGTTTTTTCCTGATTACTTGAACTACTAGCCAGGCACAGCATCCCTGGTGCAGGCCCAAAAACTCTTTCTACAATATACAATTTATGCATGTTCCAATTATTTTTAATCTTACACATCGGAATATGGCTGAGTTTGGGCTCTGTCTCACTAGCAACACTTCTAAATTTTTCAATATGATGCTTCTTTACTAAAGGAGCTTAATATGTATACCCTTGAGGAAAGAAGGGAGAGGGGGGACATGATAGAAACTTTCAAGTACCTCAAGGGAATCAACAAAGTCCAAGAGGGTAGCATCTTTCAGAAAAAGAGACTTGCAAGAACAAGGGGACACAATTTAAAGATAGAAGGAAGGTGGTTCAGGGGCAAAGTGAGGAAGTATTATTTCACAGAGAGGGTGGTGGATGCATGGAACAGCCTTCCTGAGGAAGTTGTGGGGTCTAAAACTGTGGGAGAATTCAAGAATGCATGGGACAGACATAAGGCAATTCTTGTGGGGGGTAGGAAGATATAGGCTGTTGGTTAACTAGGATCTGCGGCCTATCCTGTAGGTAGGGAAATGGGCAGACTAGATGGGCCTAGCGGTCCTTATCTGCCGTCAAAGTCTATGTTTCTATGTTTCTAGACATTGTAGCTGCTTACTAAACTCGCATAAATAATCCAGTGAGTGGACCTCATGTCACTGAACACTTTGGAGTTTTTAGACCCGCACCTAATGCTAAAAGTAAACTACGCATTAGGCATGATACTGCAGATGTTACTGGTGCAGCAGGCACCGTCTCTGGCCGTTTTGCTTCAGGAATGTCAATCTGGAATAGAGCAGATATAGCAGCTATTAAAGTGCAAACACTTAACTTTCAACAAGCTATCAAAAATGATGTGTAACCACCACTGTTACATGGTGTAGATGGTTTAAGTAAGGAAGAGCACTTTACTGTTGATAACATGCAAGAAATCGCTAAAAGGTTCAATGACACTAGACACAAAATTAAGGAATTGATTTTTCAAAATAACAAGGAGGCAGACAAGCAATATATTGCCCATGAACTTTTCTGTTCCTCTTATGGTTCTTATGTAATTGCCACTGTTAACAATATCTTCAGGGACTTGGAAACCGAATGCATTCCAGATACTATATGACAAGGGAGCCTTGTCCTGCCTAACCAGCTCCACTGACCCCCGTCCACCACCGCCCACTTTCCCAACCATGCTCCCATCACAACTACATTCTGCTCTTGACAAGGGATCCTCATCCTGCCTCACTAGGTCTGATTTTCACTTTGTCCATACCTGTATATAGACCTACCTCTTATCTCAGACCTGTTCCTGCTGATATGTATGTTGCTCAACCTTGTAAATATCTTGTATAAATACTGCACAAACATGTTTAATTGCCTGTAAAATGTTAAATGTTGGTTAATTTGTAGTTTCTTGAAGTGGAACCTTTGTCAAGGAATTTCTGACTCAAAGGATTGTAATTCTGATACCTTTCAATAAATAAAATAAATAATTCATGACAGGAGAATGTCTAAATGGTATTGTCCTCACTGCAAATCTACTGCATGCATTACATTGTGCATGTTAAATGCTGTCAATGTTTCTATGTCTACTGCTAGAAATCTTGGATATGTTTCACGTTATTCAAACCAAGCACCATGCTATTTTACTAAATGTTGAACCATCCATGAGAACATGTTCATTACTTTCACTGTGTCACTACCCTGGTTTGATCTGCAAACTTCTGTCTTTGACAAACTGGCTGCTATTAATTCCATCAGACATCTTGATGAGAACATTTACTGAGAACGAACTGATTTGCCTTCTTTGCTTGTCTACCACTCTGTCCTACAAGCTTGGATCACATCGCATACCAACTGCTGCACCAAGAAGGGATATTATTACCTGTGCTGCTGTGACATATTTGACATTGTTAAACCTGTCTATGGCTACTCTCCAGAACACTTAGACTGGTCCTGTTCCTTGGGTGATGATCTGCCATCTAACCAGACTGAACAATCTTTGCAAGCTGCATCTTCAGCACCTGCTGCCAAAACAGCTGCATCCCAAAGGTACCTGGAGGATGTACATCGTGTCACATCATGACTCACCAACCAGTCCTTTACTTGTCCTATACATCTACAACAATGGAGAGTTCCAACTGTATGAGTTACCTACAATTCCAATGGGCAGTATTGTGTAGTGACAAATCATAATTCCTTTGCTTATGGTGCCAAAATGTGTGCTATTTATGCTCCTAACTTCTGTTTTACTCCACAGCAGAAAACAGTAATTGGTCACACAGTTATTACTCCTGTTCTTCTCCCTGAACCAGGTGTTATTGATACTGATCTGCAATACTTGCTTGCTTTGTCTCAATATTTGCCTGTATACATATTGACCCTTTGACACTTTGAAATCTCTTTTGGCTAGAAAGGATTCACATCTTATCTATATTAGCAACAATATTTCTATCCTAGTGATAATCTTATTCATGTTGGTGATTTAAGCACTGTTCTTTTCAATACTTAGTTAGAATTAACTTTTAAAGCTTTTGTAATTATCCAAGCAGTTTTGATTGTTTTTCTGATACTAACCCTGTGCTGTCTGCAACATACTCTTAGACAATGTAGTGAACAATTCGAATTCCTTTACAAGGCTCATGCTTCAGGCTTGTAAACGATGGCTTCTGTAGCTCCATCTCACTACTTTCTTGTGGTTGTTGCCTTTTCTTTTGAAGGCAACAAGGGGAGGAATGTTATCCATGGTCCAGCACCCCTGATGGTGCCCCCACCTCAGCAACCTATGTAGGTATATGTACTAACCTTAGGGTGAAGACACTTGTCATATAAGCATAAGTGTCAGGATCTGTGTTCTTATATTCTTCATTATGTTTTACTGACATATTAGCCATAAGAAATGCATTTTGCTCTGTTGTTACTGTATTTCTATAAGTAATACAACAGTGCCATCTTTAGTAATTGTACATTACTGCAAATCACCTTGGATTATACAGGTCTCATTGTATTGTGTTATCTCTGCATGCTATTCAACTTTTCATACTAATTAGGATAGTTATTCAGACCACCTGTTTTTGTCCAATTATATATATTATGTATCTTCCTTAGCCGTTGCCATAGTTGTTATATGGTATAAGACCCTTGGTAACATGTAGCTTCTCTGAGAAGAAATACTGCATTGCCTAGGGAAGGAAACTGGTGTTCTCCTAGTGTTTTACACTGTAATGGTAGTAAGCCTGTATTACTGATCTGTAATAAATTCCATTTATTACATGAGTACCACTTTTCTGATGTCTTTTCCTTTTGTGTCATTCCACCAAGAACCTGAGAGGGTGATTTATTACCCAGTTACAGTGTGTTCCAAGTTTTGTAACAGAAGTCAACAAATTAATGCATTTTAGTGTCTTTTTGTTGTAGTCCATTTCCCCAATGTTGTTGGATGCCGAGTCGGCATGCCTTCAGGCTGCTGATGTCATTTGGGGTGCTACTTAACTGTGCCTGTTAGGAAGTTGTATTGCTGCTAGTAATACAATGCTGGTAACTTCACTGCTGTTGGCCAGTATCTGTTTTACAATAATTTAGATTTAATTCGGACCTTATCTGCACTAATTCCTACTAGGGATGGATGTGCTAGCCCTGGAAAAAAGATAATTTTAAAGTGATTTATTGAGGTTTGCCATAGAAAATGGGAGAAGTAACCTCTAGGAGTGTAGTCTACTGTACCCACAATGCCTCACTATGTAAATGAGTACACAGGCTATTATTGTTTCTTTGCTCACTACAGAAGTCTTATAGCTAGATACAGTATGCAAAATGCCTTGTTTTGAAAATAAACATACAAGAGCTTATATCGGTGATGCCACTATAGAAATACAAGACTGCACCTCACAGTAAGGAATTTGGAAATCAGCATCTTGTTGTACTCAGAGGGTGGGCTATTCAAAGCAGTTGCACATGGCGCAACTGAGTTGCACTGGCGCAAGTGTGGAAATGTGCCAAGGAGTGATATTCAGCGGGAGCCATTGTGCAGCGCAAGTCACAGTGTGCCAATGCAGAACCCTAATGAATGCATGCAAAAGGGCAGGGGGCATACCCATGAATATGTGGCGCAGTGCGATATTCAACTGTCAACCCATGGCACAAGTGTGGAGCAACTCCCATATGCACCAAATAGACTTGAGCCTATAAATACAGGGTGCAAGCACACCGACAGCACTTGCACCGGGGCGAGGGAGAAAGAGAAAGTGAGAGTGTGGAATGGGACAGTGGAGGGACAAAACAGAAAGATCAAGGGAGACAGAGCCTGTGAGGGACAGAGGGACTGGAACAGGCAGCCACAGGGGCATGGGCCAGAGGTGGCAGTGCAGAGTGAGCCAGGGGCAGAGGCAGTGACAGGGAGTGGCAGGCAAAGTGCCACACACTGCTGTAGGGTGGCAAATAGCCCACAGCAGCTGACTGCCCAGGGGGAGACAGGGCAGCAGGGGCCATGGCCAGTGCACCCTTCTGAACGGAGGCCATAATGAGGGGTGTGAGGAGGCAGGAGGAACAGCGACATGGACGTGAAAGGGCCCATTTGTGGTATGCCCGGAACAGGTGGTACTGTGCCTGCACCACCTTCAAGAACTACACCGATATGGAGATTGCGGGCTGGTATTTCCTGAACAGGGCTATTCTGAGGCAGCTCTGTGAGATGTGCAGTGAGGAGATGCAGGCACCCACTAGATGGAGCCACTTTAAGTCAGTGAAGATGAAGGTAACAGCAGTCATGTGCCTGCTCGTGATGGGCACCTTCCAGAGACCAACAGGAGACACCACAGGCATAACTCAGTTGGCCACGTCATGCCTCTTCACACAATTCCTCAATGCCCTGTTGCCACATGCTTTTGAATACATCCATTTCCCCAGCACATAGGCAGAGCATACAACAACCATGCAGGACTTCCACAGGGTAGCACGAATGCCTGACATGCTTGGGGCCATTGACTGCACCCATGTGGGCATTTGCATGCCACCTGGCCCTGAGGGCATTGCCTATGTCAAGAGGAAGTGCTACCCCAATGTCAACTGCCAGGTGGTGTGCGATGCCAAGGGGTGCATAACCAATGTCTGTGCCACACACCCTTGGAGTGCACATGATGCATTAATCTGGCACAGCTCTTCACTGTGCCACTGTTTTGAGCATGGGGACATCCCCAAGGGCCACCTAGTGAATGAGTATGAGATGGCCAAGGGGTGCCAGGCAGAGCAGGGCATGGGATGGGGTGGGAAGGGAGGTTGCACTGGTGAGGGCACCAGGGATAGACAAGGGGCACAGCAACAGAGGACTCAAGGCTAACCATGTAATTGTCCACACAGGTGACAGTGGCTATCCACTCAGGCCCTGGCTGCTCACCCCCTACCGGTACCCCTTCATCCCCAGCAGAGGACCGGTACAATGAGGCACACGTCAGCACATGGAATATCATTGAGTGTGTATTTGAGATGCTGAAAGCATGGTTTCATTGCCTTGACAGGTCTGGAGTTGCCCTACAGTACAGCCCCTTGAAAGCCTGTGGCCTATTCCTGGCCTGCTGCATACTGCACAACATGGCCATTGACCTTGGGATAGCTGTCGAGGCCAATGAGGGGACAGTAGTGGGGATGACCAGGGCAATGGGCTTGAGGCTGGTGGGCAGCCCCCCCCCCCGGGTGGAGGGATCCCCAGCTCCAGCAGATGGCACATCTGCACAGAGATAAAATCACACAGGAGCACTATGTTGCATGCAGGTAGGTGGCAAAACACCCATGAATTGACCACACACAAAGGTACAGCACATGGGCAGGGGCGTACATGGCAATGAGCATGCACACACAGAGGCATGGTGCAGGGATGGGGGTGACAGTGCCACACAGCCATACACAACAGCATACAGCAGTGTACAGCAGCAACACACACACACACACACACATACACACACACAGACACGTGCCCAGGTGCTAGCATGTGGTAGGGATCAGATGCAGGGCACTGGTGCACAAGCGCACCAGTGCAGTTCTGCTCTCATCATGTCCACACCACATGGGCCAGTGACCGGGCAGGTATACACACAGGCAGTGTGCGGCGCAACACACAGGTGCCACATCTGTGGTATGCACACACACACATCACCCATACACACACACAGGACAGCAGCAGCAGACTGCAACCAGGGCAGCATGCACAGCAGGTCTGTCACATGGAACCATGGCCACCACGGACACGGGGGTGGCCGCACCGAGGCTGATCGGCTGCCAGAGGCTGCTCATCTGCCACAGGGGGTGCATGCATCAGCCCCCCAGGGGTCATACTGCAGGACCATGACTGGGTCTGTGCAGGGGTGTGTAGGCACCCAAACATGCCCAACCCAGGCATGCCTGGGATACCAACAGCAGAGCCCGGTGTCGACAAGGAGGGAGTCGCTCGACGCCGGGTCCATGGGGTGGACAGTGCACTATGTGGTGTTTGAGGTTGCTGACCATGCCCTGTGACAGCCAGTGGTGCAAGGCCAACAGTGATCACTTTGGCAATGCGATCTAGGGATGCAGTCATGTCCTCCCGCAAGCACTGAATAGCCTCCAGGAGCTGCACAGGTCCTCTCTCACACTGCTCAGCTACCTGGTGCACCTCCCCGCACAGTGCACACACTCCAGCTACAAGCAGCACCTGTTGCTCCATGGAGGCCCACAGCAATCAGGTGTGCTCTGCCAATGGGTCGGTGACCAGGGGAACCTGGACAGGGCACTGACCCACTGGTGGTGTATGACCACGCTGCACAGCCCCCCACTCAGGAGGATGCTGCACAGTGGGATCCCCATGGGGTAGGTCCCTATCAGGTGCCCCAGCAGTGGACACTGCATCTGGCCACCCTATGTCCCCAGCTGTCTGCCGCTGCTGCCCCTCCAGCCCCTGTACACTGCCCAGTGCCTGCGCAGATGCACCACCACCACCACATGGCACTGCCATGGTGGTGCACATGGCAGCACCAGCAGTGGCAGCAGGCAGCTGTCCCACCGCTGACAGGCCACTGGGCTCACTGCCTCTGTTGGTACTAGGTATGGGCATCTCCCCCACAACACCACCTATGCTGTCCAGGATCATGGTCAGGTCATCATTAGTGTTGGACCCTGCCCCAATCTGTGTCTCCAGGCAGAGAACACTATGGCTGGCATCCTGCTGAAACACAGCCAGGGCCTTGTCTGACCCCATGCACAAGACATCTGGCTGGACAGCGGTGGTGTGCTGCAGCTGATCAGGCCCCCGGATGCCCATGAAGGTGGATGGCTGGTCCTCCAGGGCTGGGCCTGTTTCCACAGCTGCTGCTGGTCCCCCATCCACCGCATGCAGGCATGCTGGTGCTGTAAGGGAAACATATGTGTTAGTGATGCATGGAACCCATCCCCCACCAACCCCACATCCCCCCCGCTCACTGCCTGCAGTGTGAGCCCAACATACGTACCATGCAGTGATGGGCTGCCTCCTGTCTGGAATCTGCCACCTGGCACACCCTCGACAGTGCTGCTGTGCATGGTGGCCACCACCAGCTCCTCCTGCTCCGTGAGCTGTGGAACGTCATCAGGCCCCCCTCTGGTGGCTGTCTGGGCTGCTCGTATGGCTGCCACCTTCTCCTTGATGCAGCATTTATCAGTGCCCACCTTCTTCCAGCACTCCTGCACAGACAGCTGGTGGCTGCCCTGCTGGTTCACACACGCTGCCACCTCCACCCAGGCTGCAGCCCTGGCCTGTGGTATGCCTGTGGCATCACTCGGCAGTGGCTCCCTGTCGAGGTAGGCCTCTAACAGAGTATCAGCGTCTGCCATGGTAAAGTTGGGCCTGCACTTGCAAGCAGGCCCATGCTCCTCACTCTCCTTATGCTCAGACATAGTGCTACTTGTGGACATAAACATTTGTGTGTCAATGTCAACAGCTGCCTACCCCACCCATCCTGCTGTGATGGCTGGGCTCAGCAGCAAGTGCAACTTACCGCATATGGTTGCAATACCGTTCCATGGCCTGTGCTGTTCCGAGGCACTTTTATAGTGCAACACATGCAAATGAGCATTGGTGCAACAGTAATCATATGCTAATTTCACCAGTGCACCACGCATTGGCTGATGAGCTCATTTGCATGTGGTGGCTGAATATTGCATACTTGCTCCGTGCACAATGAAATTGATCTGGTGCAAGTCTCGGCAGAATGGCCAGGCATGCGCAGTGCGCTGGACTGCTGTACACATGTATCAGGTGGTGTGCTACCACTTATTGTGCACTGTGCACTTTCTGCGCAATATGGACCATGGCGCACTGTGTGCCATGGCCCCTATTGTGCACTGGCGCACAGTGTGCCAGGTGACCCCTAACCTCTATTGTGACCCTTTGACCCCTTGGGACTACCCCACCATGTACCTGGCAGGCCATGCCCATGTTGCACATCCCCAGCGATGCGCAATTGGTGGACACAGCACATGCCTACATGAGGAGCGCATCCCATGCATGTTATGCATACGTGCGCCTCTGGACACCATTTTGTCTCCAAATATTGCCATCGTTGTGATGGCACAGTGGGGAGCTCGACGGGCCCGTATGTGCTCCACTGTTTAACATCACGTTTCTTGTGCTAAATGAACTGCATGCTGTAGACACTACTTCTTGACCATATGGTACAATAGTACAACTGTACAACAGTTAAGTCTACTGAAGAAAACCTAAACTGAGCCATATTAAAAGAAGAGCATCTTTTTTTATTTTAAATGTAAAAAAGTGCTAAAGTAGCTTACCCACTGGTGCAGTGCTTGGGCTACCGTTTGCAGTGCTGATGACCAGGTTTTGGGAGCACACTTGCAGCATCAGAGGGTCAGCCAAAGTGAGAAGGCTTGAGCATCCATTAGACTGCTGTCCTCCTTCATGGAGGGGGAAGTCCTGCCATAAGCCAGCCTACTAGTGGCACCTAAGGGCAGGACAGCTGGGGGCCACACAGCACTGGGTAGAGGCATAGAGGTGTTTACCAATGTTCTGCTTGTGGCAGCATATGCAAAGCAGCCAAGGCAAGGAAATTTTATTTATATGGCACCCACTCCCAGAGTCTCTGGGCACCTCACAATAAATAGAAAAATAAATAAACAGTTAAATAGTAATACTAATAGATTTTAGGAACAAGAATCCAGGACAAAACTGGGACTAAAAAAATATGTTTGCAAAGAATGTTTAAAAGTGGCCAGTGAAGGAGCATCCAAAGAATAGGAGCCACATCACCAAACACCCTATCACTCAAGAATTTCAGCCATGATCAAGGAACTGACAAGAGGTCTGCCTCCACTGAGCGGAGGGGGTGAGCTGGAGTGAATGAAACCAGGAAGTCTTTCGGGTAGCCCGAACCCAGACCATGCCAGATTTTGAATGTCAAAAGCAAACCTTGAAGCTGATGCACCACTGAACTAGCAGCTAGTGGAAAGCAGGGAGAATGGGTGTGATGTGCTCACACCACTAAGTGCCAGTTACCAGCCACGCCATTGCATTCTGAACTAGCTGCAGGTGGTGCACCAGCATCGTTGATAACGCAAGGTACAGAGCATTACAGTAATCCATCCTAGATGTGAATCCAGCCTAGACATGACTAAGACATGTACCAGAGTTGTCGAGTCAATAGGTTCAAGACAGAGCTTGATCCAGGTGATATTACACAGTTACAGTTTTTATAAGATAGAAGAAGGCCTATTAGACCTATCGAGACTACCTCCCCACCTATGTGGGTCAATACATTTGGGTGCCCATATAGTATTTGTCTAGTTCATTTCTGAAGTGTTCAAACTTGTTCAAATCAGTTATTTTTTGCGGTACTTTATTCCATAATTTTATTCTCCTAATTGTATAGTAATATTTTCTTTTATTTCTTAATGCCCTTTGTACAATTGGCTGTTTGTTATTGCATCTCAGTGTGGTTGGTTAATTTGCAAATTTGATGTTACAATCCTCCATAAGTTTTTTATCCTGTAGGATATTAAACAGTGACAGATCTCCCCTCTGTCATCTAGTTTCAAGATCATACAGTTTTAGTTTTCTGCATCTTTCTTTATATGGTAGGTGTTTTAGTCTAGGAATGAGTTTGGTAGTTTTCCTTTGGACATTGTCTAACAGTTTTTTGTCTTTGGAAAGAAATGGGGCCAATAGGAGACTCCATTATTCAAGTGGGGCCTGATAGAAACATTATACGCTGATAATATAAAGGACTCTTGCCTACATATGAAGGATCTTTTGATGGAACTAAGGATATGGTTGGTCCTGAGTACTATATGCCAACAATGTTTTCCGGGAATTAGTTGTTCATTTATCATTATTCCAAGGTCTTTCTCAGATGTAGCATGTCTCAGTTCTTTATTATTGATATAGTATTTCACATATGGATTCCTGGGACCAAAATGCATCACAACACATTTGTTTTCATTAAATGCCATATTGTTTAAGGTGGCCCAGTTTTCCAAGGTAGTAATATCTTTTTTAATACATTAATGTTGTCTGATGAATTGACTTCTTTACATAATTTTGTGTTGTCAGCAAATTTACTAATGTAACCCCTAATTCCATCTTGCAGATCTAAAATAAAGATTCCAAAAAAGACTGGGACCCAAGACGGATCCCTGGGGGACACCACTAGTCACTGTAATAGAGTCGGAGTAGGTATTTGCTATTTTTACCACTTGTGTTCTATCAGTCAACCAGTCAGATACCCACCTGACTATTAGTGGGTCTAATTTTAAACTCTCAATTTTCTTAACCAAGGTATCATGACTAACCTTGTCAAAGGCCTTTTTAAAATCCAGAAAAACCACATCCACTGTGGTACCAAGATCCAGGGACCTACTAACTCTCTCATAAAAAACATATGAGGTTAGTGGTACAGGATCTTTCCTTCAAAAAAAACATTTTGTTTGGTATCTGTAAGGCCCTTACATTCCATATGTATTTCAATTCTATTCTTGAGAATTTTTTCCATTACCTTGCAGATGACTGAAGTAAGACTTATAGGTCTGTAATTCTCTGCTTCCTTTTTGTTTCCCTTTTTATATATAGGAACCACTACGGCTTGTTTCCATTTATATGGTACTGTCCCTTTGAGTAGTGAGTTATTAAATATATGTTGTAATGATTTGGAAATAGAATGGATTGTATTTTGAAGCAGTTTGGGATTAAAGCCATCTGGTCCTATGGCTGTATCTACTCTGATGTATTTAATGGCTTTTTCTACTTCATCTATAGTAATCGCCTGTATTTGTGTCATGTCTATATTATTGTTTATTATAACGTCATTTCAAATATTGAATACTGATCCAAATAATTTATTTAATTTGTTCCCCATTTCTAATGGATCAGTTATTTCTTTGCCTTCATCATTTAACCCTGTTATACTATTATTCTGATTTTTATAATTATTTATGAAGGAAAAGAATGCTTTTGTTTTTTTTGTAATTGCTAGTTTAAATTCAATCTTTCTTCTTTATTTTTTGATTAGTGTTTTTTTTTAAGTTCAGTTTTGTAGTTATTGATATTAACTACACTTTGGCATTTTTTCATATTTAGAAATGCTTTTTCTTTTTGTTGATCTGAAATCTTATTTTGTTTGTTAGCCATGGTGAAAACTTACCCTTTTTATTATGAGTCCTTTTGATTGGTACATATAGATTTTCTAATTCTGTTATAATGTAGTTAAATATGTCCCAAAACTGATCTATATTTAGATCCTTGAATAATGTTTCCCGATTATAATCAGATAAGGCTTTGTTAATTTTCATGCCGTCAGCTTTATTATAGTTATAAATGTAGTTTGTCCACCCTATTGTATTTTTATGTTTATTGATTTCCACCGTTATAGTGTTGCGGTCGCTCTTCCTAATAGGGTTACTTGTAGTAACATTAGATATTTCGGATGCTATGTTGGTTAGACTAAATCCAGGATATTGGGTCTCCTATTTGGATCATTTACCAGTTGTTCTAGTCCAGCTACTATAAAGCAATCCAAAAAAATGACTCTCCAAGGATGTTCTGGTCACAAGTTGACCCCACTCTACCCCAGGTAAATTGAAGTTGCTTACAATAACTACATCACATGAGGATGCTAATTTATTAATTTCAATAATTAATAGCTGGTCTTTGTCAAGATTTGAAGAAGGAGGTCTGTAGTAATTTGCTAATATAAAGTGTGGATGATGGCCAACACTTGGTGCTCCAAAGTCAACTTGGAGTCCAAAATGATGATCAGATTGTTACCCTTTCAGCAGCATGAAGAGCAATGCCATCCAGCAAGAGAAGGGTGGTGCTACTACTAGGCGCTGCTCAACCTGACTGACTGGGTTCCACCAGTAGCACCTCTATCTTCAATGGATTAAGCCTAAGCCAGCTAACTGACAATCAATTTGGTATGTCCAGAAAGCACTCATTTAGTCAGGAAACAACTGCACTATTGTCAGGGGCACAAAACACATACAGCTGGGTGTCATCGGCATAGCAATCAAATGCCAAGCCATAGCAGCTAATGATCTCACCCAGCAGCAGCATGCATATGGTGAATAACATGGGGGCCAAGATCACCCCCTGAGGCACACCACAGCTGAGCACAGCACTGCTTGATGTAAAAGAGCCAAAGGCAACCTGCTGCATTCTGTTACATATGTAGCACTCAAACCACCACAACACCATTTCTGAGTGCCCCACATAGTGCCTCAGACAATCCAGAAACTCTCCATGATCCGTCATGTCAAATGCAGACAAGAAGTCTAGCAGTGCAAGAATGGAATGATGACAGCTATCCCCCACTAAGAGAAGATCATGATGTACCCTGGCTAAGGAGGTTTCCATGCTATGATGAGGCTGGAAACCCAATTGGAAGGGTTCATAGATGTCATGTTTCTCCAAGTGTTGTCCCAGCTGCACCACCACCACTTTCTTGATCAGCTTCCCAAGAAGAGGAAGATTTGAAACAGGGCTGTAGTTGGAGAGATCATCAGGGTCAAGAGAAGCCTTCTTAAGGAGAGGCCTTGCCATGGCTTTTTTAAAAAAAAGAAAAGAGCCCATGGAAAGACACCCTTCTGAAGGGAACACCTGATGATCTCCACCACAGTTGGACTGAGCCAGTACCAACATTCTAGGAGAAGTCTGGCCAGCCCAGGGTTCAATGAACAGAAGGTAGGGTGCAAACTGGAAACCACTAAGAAAGCAACATGTTCTGAAACTTGTTCAATCTCAGCCCACAGAAATGGAGTGCCTACAGTCCAAAAAGATCAGATACTGTTTGCGAAAGACAGGCTACTCAGGGATATCCCAGCCTGGATCGTGGACACCTTATCCAGGAAGAACTGGTTGAATCCCTTGCACTTCTTGAGAGAAAAGGCTCTAATGGACTGCAGACAGACTGGGTTTAACAGTCTGTCAACAGTGGTGAAGAGCTGAGCGGGATGGTTCTTCACAGCAGCAATCATCAATGACAGGAATGTTGCCTTTTTCAGAGCGATTGCTCACTGATACTTACCGTAGTGAGTTTTCAGTGCCAATTTATCCTCCTCCGAACGGGACCTCCACCAACAACCTTCCAACCTCTGTCCCTTAGTCTTCAACTTTCTCAGGTCCACATCATACCAGGGCATCCTGAGGAATGGTGCTAGGGAGTTGACAGCAGTCAAGAGGGCTAAATTATAACCCTCCACAGCTGCATCAGCTTTTATTGCACAAAGTCATCTTCAATCTCAAGATATCTAGTACTGCTAGGATGCTCTGAGGCTCCACATTTTTAAAAGAGCAGTATATGATCATCTTAGGGGAGAACTGAATACTTGATGATCCAACCAAATGTTGCAGCAGCATCTAAAGTGACATTGCATGCTCTCTCCATCTCATGAGGAGAAAACCAGGGAGGAAAGACTGGGTAATGCATAAAGGAGAGGTCTTACCCTTGCAGATCCCAAACTAGTGGCATGGCCCTCTTCAGCACACCACATCTGTGTGTCTGCAGCATGGGGGAGGCTGACAGCCCCTTCCATGTGGGTAAGCTGTGAGGTAGGGGTTGGATTGAGCTAAGACCCTGAGAAGCCAGGTGTCAGAACTGAGCAGTTGGAACATGAGTAACAAGGCCTGTACCAGAGAGAGAAAAGGCATTAATGAAAAAAGTTCTAATGCAGACTCAAAATGGGGAAAGGAAGATATCATACAACACTGTTGTTAAGGAGAATCTAAAATTGATTGGAGGAGCCATCCTGGCCACATAAAGCACAGGAAGTTAAAAAAAATTGCATCAAAAAGTACTGTATAGGTCATAATTTTAATGATAACATGCACTGCTGCCTTATCTAATGAACAAGGGCAGGATTTTCAAAAGAATCCACCCAAGACGTGTCTGCTGATATTTTCAAAGCAAAAATACATCCAAACCTGTTAGATTATATATTAGATGGCCTAACATCATCCAAAGTTTGCATACAACAGCAGATATAATTGCATCCAAACTAGACACAATGGCATCCAAACTGGATGCAACTCACAATTGCACCAGTTTTCTGCAGGAAATTGTGTCTATCGCTCTAAGTGAACACAAGTTCTGAATATAGCAGCAGGGCTGCCTGGATGCAGGTTGATGGATGCATATGCAGGTGCAGCATGCATTTATGTCAGCATTCAACCCTTTTAACCTCTCATTAACACATTAAAACTGAAGAGCCAAGGGTAGATTTTTGTCTTATAAAACCATATTCTCCTTAATGACAATGCTGCAGAGAAGGCTTATCAGAAAACAGAGTGTTACGGCCCACCCAATGGCCCAGGGAAAGTGTGCCACAGGGCTCTGCCAGCAACCCAGGTTCAAGAGCAGACTCTGGAAGCAACGTTCAAGTGTAGCCAGAGTTGGGGAGTGCTGATGAGTGTAGCAAGAGCAATCCCAAGGAGAGAGAAGTCAGGGATCTGGCATTGCAGCAACCCCTCATGATGCACAATGGAGCCTGTTCCCTCATGAGATGTGGCCTTGGGTACACTGCTTTGTGACATTCTAAGCTGAAGGAGGCACAAAGAATCACCAGAGAAGGTGGGAGAGAGAAAAATGAGAGTACAAGCCATGACACTATTGTGATGACAGATGGCAGCTACCTCAAGCCGAATGCAATGTATCCCTCACCATCAAGGAGCTGAGAGTCTGCAAAGGATGGGACTGGGGTGGTCACCATGGAGGTTTTAATTTCCAATTGTATGTGAATAAAAAGGATTAAGTAACAGAGGAAATAGACTGATTTGGTTTTGTTTGATTTTTAGGGGTTGGGACTATCAAAATAGTGTTTTTTCAAATGACATAGAAATATGATTTGTGTGATGGGATAGCATATTCACTGTTAAGGCTGTGCAAAATTAAACTTCTGCAGGCATAATTTTGGCGAATGTTGGAATTTCACTTTCATGAAATTTCAGAATGCACTTTGGCAAATTTTACGGAAATTCTGAGTTAGAACGGCAGAATAAATGTGTGAATTGCGTATTATTGCATTAGACTACAGAACAAAAAATTCAGCAGAACTGATCACTGTCAGTGATCAATCTGGAATTTTTTTCCACAGGATATTGCATTAATCTTTTGGAATAAAATTCCCCCTCAATTAAGGAAAGCAACTAAGCTATCACAGTTTAAATTAGGTTTGAGTACTGTATGTTATAATGAATATACTTGTTTTTAAAATGTGGATAAATGTGTTAATAATTTGTTGGATGAAGACTTTTATCCTGTTTTGTACAATGTTAAGTATTGTCTATTAGCTGTTTATGTAGTTTGAATATTTGTATGTTATATTGTATGTAACTTGATCACCTGACACAGGACAACATTGAAAATAGATCTTTGACCTAAAGTTTTGTTATCCTGTATAAAAATAAAAATTGTTACTGCTACTACTAATCTACAGTTCATGCATTTATTCCCCAGTTCAGTGAGTCACTGTACTGCAGAATAAATCTATGAATTGGGTATTAATGAATTATTTTAGTCCTTGGTAAGGCTCACTAGGCACAAGTGCCTGTTTTCAGGGGTGACCTGGGAGCACTGGGTGGTTAAGTGACTTGTTCAGAGCCACACAGTATGCAAGTGGAGGTTGTGAGAATCAAACTCAGGTCTGGTCTGCTGGATGTACCGATCTCATTTACAGCTCATTACTCTAACCTCTAGGCTATACTGTCATCCCAATTATACTGCAGAAAGAAATTCCACAGAACTGATCACTGAACTGCAGAAAGAAAGTCCACAGAACTGATCACTGAACTGCAGAATAATTACATGTATTGTGAAATAGTCTATTAGTTTACGAAATAAAATTCACCAGAACTGTCATTTTGCAGTTTGTGTGTACTATTTCACAGTTCAGCCAAAAAAATTCCATGGAACAGGGCGAAAATCTGCAAAACACATTTGGAAGATTCTGATCTCACCAATGGTGGAAGTTTGGAAAATTTTGCTAAATTTATGAAATTTCACAAAAATTCTGCAAAGTGGAATTTTCAGCTTTTGCCCAGCTCTACTCACTGTAATGTGGGGAAATGCAGTTACACCACTGTACAATATTCTTGTAAACATTCTGCAGAAGAACAAGTAAGCAAACATAATATAACTATATTATAGAAACAATAGAATCATGTAAAAAACATAGTGATGTTTACAGTAATGTGTCAAATATAACTCATTTACAGTGGTGGGTCCACAGGTTTGGGGGTCAGAGGGCACAACAGTCAACAAGGGTGATGAAGATGGTGGCATACCATTGCCAATTTGACAAGCTCTAGCTAGAGCTGATAGGGCTATGAAGAGCTACCAAATGAACAAAGTTATTTTCTTGTTGGTACCATATAGTTCTGTTTATTCACGTGTGTGTGTGTGTGTGTGTGTGTGGTGTGTGCAACCTGTCTTGCCCATAGGAAAATGACAGCTAACAGTTGCAAAGTCTGTAATCTGACACTGTAGTCTGACTCAGGAAATTCCACAAGATATAATGAGTTAACCCCTAGGTTGCTAAAAGATATAGAATAAATCTATTAGACTGAGCTGGACAGATGATAGAAACAGCAGTTTAAATTTTTTTTTTGGTTAATATTCTGAGAAGTTCTGAGGTACAGCAATACAGTAGCATCCCCTTCCCTTCAGATGCCTTTAACATAGAGCAATAAAGAAGCAAAAATCAGAGGGGGGGTGCACTATTTTGCAGCTGTGGAGGAATACATCCAAAAGACTAAAAAAGGGAGTTCCGAGATCAGCTGTTTTAGAGCTACCAATCTGATCGATGATGGAAGGGCTGTAGGCTCCGCCCACAACCCTAAAAATGCAATGTGGTCTGCTGCATAAGGTTTTTATTTGTAGTGGGTAATAATGTAAACAACTTTTCTGGAAACTTAATGAATTGTATTTCATAGAAACATAGACTTTGATGGCAGATAAGGACTGCTTGGCCCACCTAGTCTGCCCATTTCCCTACATATTGGATAAGCTGCAGATCCTAGTTAACCAACAGCCTACTTCTTCCTACTCCCCACCAGAATTGCCTTATGTCTGTCCCATGGATTCTTGAATTCACCCACTGTTTTTGACCCCACAACATACAGTACACAGCATAACTAATGATTCCATTGGTGCTGACACATAGTATGTATATATTTTTTTTAAAATTGGTAATCATGAAAGACACAGTGAGCTGGGACTCATTTCCAGGCATGACCCAAGGAAGGGGAACAGAGGTAAGATAATAATTTCATATTCACACATACAAACAAACATAGCAATTGAAAGCTACAATTGACAACTGCAGTAATGCAGCAACTCAGCACTACAATACGTAATCTTTGAGATATTGCCCCATAATTGGGTGAAACATAGAAACATAGAATTTGACAGCAGATAAGGACTGCTTGGCCAACCCAGTCTGCCCATTTCCCTACCTATTAAATAAGCTTCAGATCCTAGTTAATCAACAGTCTGCTTCCTCCTAGCCGCCACTATAATTTCCTTACGTCTGTCCCATGCATTCTTGAATTACCCCACTGTTTTTGACTCCATGACCTCCTCAGGGAGGCTGTTCCATGAGTCCACCACCCTCTGTGAAAAAATACTTCCTCACATTTCCCTGGAGTCGTCCCCCCTCTATCTTCAAATTGTGCCCCCTTGTTCTTGCACATCTCTTTTTCTGAAAGGTGCTACACTCTTGGACTTTGTTGATTCCCTTGAGGTACTTGAAAGTTTCTGTCATGTCCCTCCTCTCCCTCTTTTCCTTGAGGGTATACATATTAAGCTTCTTTAGTCTGTCTTTGAATGGTTTCTGGTGCAGATCCCGTGCCATTTTAGTTGTCCTCCTCTGGACTGCCTCCATCCTGTCTAAGTCTTTGTGGAGATGGGGTCTCCATAACTGTATGCAGTACTCCAGATGGGGTCTCACCAGCTGTCTGTACAGAGGGATGGCAGCTTCCTGTTTTCTATTGGTATTGCCTCTCCCAATGCATCCCAGTATCCCCCTAGCCCTCCTTACTGCCTTATCACATTGCCTGTCTACTTTTAGGTTGTCTGATATGACTGACCCCAGGTCCCTTTCCATTTTTGCTGTTGTTAGTACCCCCCCCCCCACTATGTACATTGTCTACACTTCCCCTGGGTTGTTGTTTCACAGGTGCATTACTTTGCACTTCATTTTATTGAATCTAAGCTGCCATACTTTTGGCCATTCTTCCAACCTTGCCAAGTCCCTTCTCATCATTTCCAACCCCCTTTCTGTATCAACAGAAAGTAGGTAAAATTCAATAGTTGAGCACAAAAAATTAAGAAAGATAAAAAAAAATTAGTAAACAGAGCAAACTAGCGCTGCACTGAGAAAAGTGAGCATAGGCAAACAAGATCACGTGACAGCTAAAGGAGGTTAGGAGCAAGCAGGTCAAAAGAGAAACTGCAGGACAGCTAAAGAGAGAGGTATGAGGGACAAGCTAAAGAGAGAGCAGAGTGAGTTCCAGAGCAAAGGTAGTGAAGCAGTGAAAGCGGACTGACTGGTAGACATAAAGCAGCAGGGAATATTGAAGGAGTGAGAGGTAGAAGAGCAAATAAAGTAAGTAGAGGGAGTAGAGGAAGAAAGCAGGTTAGAAAAGCAGGAGAGCAGGGATGCAAACCAGAATTTAGAGAGGAAGGAGGCACCATGGGAGAGGTGTTAAGAATATAGAGAAGAAAGGGAGAGATGCTGGTAAAGAGAAACATGATGGAAAGGGGGAAGAGACCCAGTAGCAAAGCAGCAAAGTAGTAAAAAATAGGGTCCAGCCTGACTAGGGTGGATTTGGAGGCAACTTCATAGACCACACCCTCATAGCCAAACAGTGGGAGGATCATTTCGAGAATAATCTTGTGATGAACTGGAAGTGAAAACCAAGAAGTATTCCTATTGAAGGCACCATGGTTGTGGCATAATTATTAGCGATGGTATCAACATGGACTGAGAAGTCAAGATGACAATAAATCCAAATTCCAAGGTATTTTTTTGTCAACATATTTTATTAAAAGGTTGTAAAACATTACAAAAGTTACAGGTCAACACCATAATACAATGCTTAATAAAGGACAGATCAGTGTATACAGTATGTCACATTTAAGCCTACACTGCAGTACATACTCTGGAACATTTCAGCTTGTTAGGGAGATGTTACAGACAACTGAACAAACTCACTTCTCCATTGAAAACCAAGTACTATCTAGGCTATACATTAACTATATCCTTTTCAGCAGCATTAGTGAGTGGCCCCCATGTCTGCATGATCCGATTCCTGACCATTTGCTGTCAATTGATCTCTCTCCAAGTACATGCACAACATTAAATTATTCAACAAATGGGATGTTGTAGGAGAGGTTTCACTCACCCAATGTTGCGCCACTGTCTTCCTGGCCATGACTAAGGCCACCTCCCATAACCTACAGTATGTCTCTTTTTCCTACCCCGTATGTCTTCAGCCCCAAGCATGAACTCTAGTGGAGTCCTTGGGTAGCCCATGACATGCTCAACTGTGATTGAGTGAGCTAAAAAATGGTGACTCAGTCTCGGCACTTGTCATGCGGGCTACTGCCATGGTAGGGAGACCGGATGGGGTGGGTTCACACATATAGTGACAGGATGTCGCTACATGTATGCACACACAGTGGTGGGTGGGAGTGAGCACACTCAGTGAGGGGTGGGAGGGGTTTTGAGAGGTGGTGCTGCAGTGGGCTGCTGAGCTGGCCCCATGGTGTGGTGGGTGGGTTCACAGCTTGGGTGGACAGGGTGCTGGGTTCAGGTCTGGGTGCAGGTATGTTTTTGTTGTGCCTAGCCCAAAATTTTTTTTTTATGTTTTGCACCCCCCCCGGAGTTGAGAATCCTTAAGTAGGGGGGTGTGGGGGGGGCACAGACCCCCACATAAAACTGTAAGTCCCTGGCACCATTTTGCTGTGCTCCAGGGAGTCACATCGCCAAAACTGATTTTCAGTGATGTGACTTCGACGTAACATCAATCGTCTTTTGGCGGTCGCTGTTATGACATAGAACCTGGCTCTTGGGAGACTGCATTCCAAAATCTTTTGCATAGTTGCATGCACATTTACCCAGAATGAAGCCACTTGATCACACATCAGAGCCATATGGAGAAAGCCCCCTGTTGAGTTTTTACACTTTGGGCATATTTGCTGCCCGGATGAGGTATATTTATGCAACTTCTGTGGTGTCAAGTAAGTGTGATAAAGGAAATTCAGGTGTATCCTGCTTTCTTTCTGCCATAGGCTTCTAACCTTGACAAGTAGGGGCACTGCTGATGTTATAAATAACTTATAAAGGACCGACAGTATAGGGGTAAGTGGCTGAGGTGTATATATATATATATATATATATATTATATATATATATATATATATATATATATATATATATATAGCTTCCTCTATAGGAGATAATGAACAAAGGCCCTCAGTGATAAACCTAATCCTTAAATATGCAGAAAATCCACAGACTGTATCCCGTAATGCTACCTTATTTCCAGAAATGTTTTCAACCTCCAACCATAGAACAAATCATTATAGGTCTCCAAACCAGCCCTCTGCCATCTAAGAAGAGCTTGGTGTAGGAGGGCATTGTAACCCTTTTTACCCACAAAATTCATATGTACGGCCATGTTAGGTGACAGCCTCTTAGTATGTCCTATGTGTTAATGTACACCCATCCAGAGCCTGACAAGGTTTTGAGTAATCAGATTATTGCACTGCTGAGAAGGAGAATGACCCAGTGAGGGCAACAAAACCGCTTGCAACAACCCTCCTACAGCACACTCATCCTCCATTCTCCTCCAGGCCGGGGTAGAAAGGACCCTTGGCTTCTCCAGGAAGGCAAGCTGGGCCACCCATAAATAAAATTTAAAACTGGGAAGAGCCAAACCTCCAATGCTCATCAACAACTGCAATATAGTTCTCTTTATTCTTGCTGGTTTCCCACAACAAAGAAATCTATTTGTTATACTGTTCAATTGTTTAGAAATTCAGGCACCCTTATGAGGAGATCTTGGAATAATTATAAGTATTTCCATAACAAATTCATTTTGACTGAATTGACTCTCCTTATCAGACTAAAAGGAAGACCCTCCCAGATCTCTTAGTCTTTACATATATTGTTTAATAACTGCATGCAATTTTCTTTATAGAGATGTCTTATATTTTCAGAAATCTTAATTCCCAAGTATTTTAAGGTCTGTACCACTGGTACCTTTAATAAGGAATTCAAGAGATAGCTAGAGTTCCCCTCCCTCAAAACCAGCATCTCACTTTTGGACCAGTAAATGTTACGCCAGCTAGACAGCCATATTCCTGATGCAGCTTGTGCAACACTGGAATGCTATGTTGTGGATTCTTGAAACAGAGAAACAGGTCATCTGCAAAGAGTGCCAACTCATGATGTTGACCTTCTGCCGGTAATCCCTGTATTCTCTCATTCTGTCAAATAAAAGCTGCTAGTGGCCCCAAGGACATTACATAGAACATGGGAGACAGAGTATAACCCTGTCTTGTTCCCCTTCTCAAATGAAATGTTTTTGTCAGTACCTCATTGATCAATATTTGCACAGTAGGCCTATTATAAAATGCCCCAACCCATTTCCTTATTGTTTCTTCCACCCCAAATCTGTGCATTGTTTCAAAGAGGTACTTCCATTCTGCCCTATTGAATGCTTTTTCAGCATCAAGGGCAAGAATACCTAGACTTCCTGGCTTTCTCTTACCCAACCATCTCCATAGTACTGTATATTGAGTGTCACCTAACTTTTAACTTCCCTTTTCTGCCCTTCACAAATCCAGTCTGATCCTCATGAATTATGGAAGGCAGAACATTTTCTAACCTACATGCAAGTAATCTGGCTACTATTTTATAGTTGGCTATCAGGAGGGAGATAGGCTTGTATGAATTGCAGAATTTGTGGTCCTTACCTTGCTTAGGAAGAACTGTGATAGTCACTGCCCTCATGGAGTGGGGCAATTCTCTTGTTTAAAGATTCAGAAGCAAGGGGACATGAATGTCTTGCAGGAATATCTTTAAAAAAATAAATCAGATACCGATCCGGGCCTGGGGCCTTACCCCCTTTTAGGTGCATAACCGCCTTCTCTATATCTTCTCATTGCACAGGCTCTTCCATCTGTTTTTTATCATGTTTCTGAATTTTTAGTATATTGGCTGTGTCTCTGTTGGAGATACTTCTGAAATATATAATGCCTCATAATAAGCATTAAAGCGCTCTCCTATTTCTTGATCTCCACGTATCAGATCATTCCTACTGTCTTTTATTTGTGCCATATTCTTTATTCCATCCCTATTTCGCAGGCACCAAGCAGGCCACTTTTTTCACCTGAATCCCCCTCAAAATAATTCCCTGTCTGATTTAGTAGTATTTCTCTTTCTATCTTAATATAATGGGACATACTGAATTCCCATTTAAATTTTGTAGACTGTTACAGCTCTTGGGAGCTGGGTTCTCCTTATGAGTCATTTCAGCTTTTTCTATCTTCTTTTCCAGTGCTTCAGTATATTGATTATCTATCCTATTTTTATGCACTGTGTATGAAATAATCTTCTCATGTCTAACTGCTTTTAATGCCTCCCACCTTATGGTTGCAGATGTTGCTTCTGGGGGTTGTTTGATAAGAAATCTTCTATTGGAATTCTAATGTAATTTTTAATATCCTCAAGCTTTAGTAGCATGGGGGCCAGTTTCCATGCTCTAGTAACATGTGGAGCACCAATACCCATGAGGGATGCTAGTATTAGGGAATGATCAGAAATAAGAATTGCATCATGAAAGATTGTGTTGACAGCCCCTAGCAAATCTTTTGACATAAGTATCATATCCAGCCTAGCGTAAGCTTTATGGGAGTAGAATGTGTAATCCCTCCCTGTTGGCTTTAAATATCCCCAGGAGTCCATTAGCATATAGTTCAACATCAGAGTCCCCAGTGCCCTTGCACACTTCTTGGCTGCCCCCTCCCCTACCTTTGAGGATCTAAGATGTTATCCATTACACAATTAAAGTCACCACTGAGAATCCAGTATCCCACAGAACCAGACATCTCCAAAGAGAGAGGAGTGAAAAATTTTGCATTGTCAATGTTGGGTGCATATACAGTATCTATCCCACTGCTAGTTTTTGACCAGCATTTAATTGTATTTGTAGTAAAACATACCTCCCCCTGCTATCTATATTAGCTTGATTCACCACCCGGGGAAACTTAGCCCTCAGCCAAATTGCAACACCCCAGGCTTTTGTCATTAAGTAGGAAACATGCCATTCTCCTCCCCAGTTTTAGCTATATGGCTCGCTTCTTTAGCAGTCATATGGGTCTCCTGCAAACAACGTATGTCAGCCTTCTTAGATTTAATTTTGCCTAGTATTTTCATTTTTTGGCATGGGTCTTAAATCCATTAACGTTCCAGGTACAAACATTCAGGTTGTTAGTCATTGTATAGTACATCATGAAATTATGCACAGTATGCATGTGGTTGCCTTCACACATTAGCTGACTCATGTTACTTATCAGCATACCTCTCAAGTGTCCCTGATTTTCAGGGACGTCCCTGATTTTGCCTCGAAATTTTACTCTGACCCTCCTAAAAATTGTGTTTCCATGACTAAACAGTGGGGGGTTGTAAGCACAAAATAATGTCAAACATTAAAGTTGCAGACTTGTTCTTCCTTAGAAAATGCATTTTACACTAAGCCCTTTAGTCTACTAGCTTCCTGAGTGGATAAAACCAATTTTGAAAATGTGTCCCTGATTTTGGTCCTTTGTTCCTGATTTTTTAAGCCTTGTCCCTGATTTACGAGGCAGGAGGTTGAAAGGTATGCTTATCAGCCTTATTTTTTTTTATAATTAATAATAATAATAATAATAATTTTATTTATATAGCACCTTTCAACATATCAAGGTGCTGAACAATTTAACAATTCAATCATTACATACACAAACATATACGTAAAATCAGCATACCACAAGATAAAATATGTAATAATAAAATCCAGAGCATTAATAAATAATTAATTATCTAGAAAGCCATGCTCCACAGATAAGTTTTCAGCTCTTTTTTAAAGAGTTCCACGGAGGTGCACTGCCATAGCTGACATGGTAGAGAGTTCCAAAGAGTGGGTGCAGCAAATGAAAATGCTCTGCTGCCAGAGGATTTCAAACTCACTCTCGGGATCTCTAACAACCCCATGTCGGCCGAGCGGAGTGATTGGTCAGGGCAGTAAGGTACAAGGAGGTCTTTCAGGTAGGCTGGACCCTGGTCGTGAAGGGCTTTAAAAGTCAACAAAAGGACTTTAAAGGTGATCCGCCACCGCACAGGCAGCCAGTGCAGTTCACGCAGCACGGGAGTGATGTGACAAAAATGACTTGTCCCAGTCAAAACACGGGCTGCAGCGTTCTGCACCAGCTGCAGGCGACGGATTTCAACCCCGGAAAGCCCAAAGTACAGGGCATTGCAATAGTCTAAGTGTGAGGATACAAAGACATGAACCAAAGTAGGCAGGGAGTCAGACGGAAAAAGATGCTTCACCCTGGCAATGTTCCTAAGATGATAAAAGGAAGTCTTGACAACAGCAGACACCTGAACTTTAAGAGTCAGCTTATCGTCAAGAATAAATCCAAGGCTACACACCTGTTCTGAGGACGGCAAAGGTACTCCACCAAGAATAATTCCAGATGGAGCACCGATATCCGGCCTCACCACCCGACCACCAGGATCCACCACCAGCACCTCTGTTTTCTCCGAGTTCAACTTTAACTAACTAGAATCCATCCAGTCTTGGATCTCCCTCAGACAGCTGTTAAATACCGAGATAGCTCCATCCTGGTCGGATGCAAAGGACAGATAGAGCTGGGTGTCATCCGCATAGCAGTGAAACCTCAGCCCATATCGTCTAATGATACCTCCGAGGGGCAGCATGTACACTGCAAACAACATGGGCGACAGTACGGATCCCTGGGGCACTCCACACAACAGAGAGATTGGATCAGAGGAATAAATCCCCGATACAACTCTCTGTGATCTCCCGGTAAGGAATGATGTGAACCATTGCAAAACGGTTCCAGACATTCCACAAATATGCCCCAGATGAGCTAACAGCACCATGTGGTCCACTGTGTCAAAGGCTGCAGAGAGATCAAGAAGAATGAGAATGGAGCATCTCTTCTGATCCCTCGCCATCAGAAGATCATTTAACACCCGAACCAGTGCAGTCTTGGTGCTATGTCTTTTACGGAAGCCCGAAGGATTCGTAGACATTATGGATGGTTAAATGGTAATTCAATTGACTACTACGACCTTCTCGATAACCTTCCCAATAAAGGGAAGGTTAGAGATAGGTCGATAGCTAGAATAAAGTCCGGGTCCAAGGCTTTTTCAAAGAGGAGTTACCACAGCCTCTTTCAAGGAGCAGGAAACTCACCCGATTCCAAGGAGCACCAGACTATTTGCACCAGGACCGGACCAATGGTATCCAAACAACCCAAAATAAGGGGAGTCGGACCAGGATCCAAACCACATCTTGTGGGGCGCATAGAATGGATGATCCTCATAATGTCCATGAGCTCAGGTCATCAAAAGGAACTCCAGGAGAAATGAGGCACTGTCATCTCATGCTGACCAGAGGCTTCACCCATAGAGCTTGCCGGACCCAGGTTCTTCCTGATGTCGGCCGCTTTAGCTACAAAGAATCAGCGAGCTCGTGCACTCTACTTCAAAAAGCTTTCGAACATGCAGGCAGGCTGGGTTGCACGTCTGTCAACAGTTCGGAACAGCTGGGCAGTCGATTCTGAGCAACTGCAATCTCCCTGGACAGAATTCTGCCTTCTTATGGGTGATTGCAGATTGATGAATTAACATAATGTTCTATCAATCTAGAGTGGTCTGCATCAAGGAAGCGGACCTCTTGTGACACTCTAACCTTAGCCCCGTCTCCGCATCCCCTCAGGGTCCCATCAAACCATGGGGCTCTGGGGCAAAGGATCTGGGGCACTCACGATCAGGAGCAATAGAATCCAGTGCAGTGTGGCGGCCTTATTATAGGCCAACACTAGTGCTTCTGGACTACTGCTCACCGAACTGAAGGATGAGAGGTCAAGGACCGCGCTAGACCTTAATGAGTAACATTCCGTAATGAAGTGGTACCTGACCATCTCCACAGGGGCTGGTCTTCTCAGGGGTGCAAAATTAGAACCTCACGATGTGGTGATCAGACCAGGCGACTGGTTCCACCCCCATGTCGAATGCATTGATCCCTAGAAGGAAGACTAGATCTAAAGAGTGTCCAGATTTGTGCGTTGCAGTGGAAACCACCTGTGTGAGGCCCATAGAAGACATCAATTGGAGGAAGTCGTTACCCAAATTAATAATTTATTACATTTTAGCACAGAAAAAACAACACATGTTCCCATCAACAACATCAAAATTGTACCTAGCTGGAGCATTTAGTCTGAATCCCTTTTTAATCTATTTTAAATTGCTATATTTATATTTAAGCATTTATGTTGTTTCTCATTACGTTTTGTTTTAACTATTGTTAGGCACCCAGAGCCTCCAGGATTGGGGGCCTTACAAATAACATTGACTTGCCTTTATCACTATGTGGAGTTGCAATCTAGTCAGTACAGAAAACAATACATTATACAAAAATATAATGATGAAATTGTAATACCCAACCCCTTATCTAAACTAAAATTAGCAACTCTCCTTGAACAATCAGTAACCTATAATCCCACATTTAAATAATAATTAGATACCTATTAAATACATATCTATATACAGATCCCCCATCAACTATTATTATCCCACCAGGATCCAATACCAATATAGAAATTAAACAATGTTCCTTACATGAAAATCAATCAGGGAAGTTATTTTCAGCAAGGTTCTGACAAAGCTACTATATGTTTAATAACTAACTCCAATAACTATGACTCAGAAACCAAACAAATATAAACAAGCAACAGTAACTTTTCTAAAAAGGGAAAAGTAAGGGAAAGGCAATGAGGAGGTGATCATAGCCCAGTGCCATCCATATTAATATGTAACATCTTTTGCTCACCCCATACATAATGGGTCTACTATTAATTCCTGAAATTGCTCTGGCTGACTCTCCCTATCCCAATGCTGGGTGCCCCAAAATACGGGTGCCCGACACTGGAATTTTTCCTCGGCAGAGCTTTTTTTATGTTTCAGGGGACTGCGCCCCCACCCACACACTTTAGGATTCTAACTCAGCCGCGTGCAAATCCCGATGTTGGGCACCCATGTTTTGGGCACCTGGTGTTGGGATAGTGAGCATTGGCAGAGTGATCACGGGAAGTTAAATGGATACCTACATAACTGGTGATTCAGCAAATAAAGGATTTATCCTCTGCAGGAGGACAGAAGAAGCATCCCAGGAATAATTTCAATATTTCAATCCCATAGCAAGATAAAAAATGGCTACAATATCTGTGTGTCACTTACCTGTACAGATGTTGCAAAATAAAATTTCACCTGCAAAATTGCCGCAAAATTGGAAATTTCACCATGCAAAACATTTTATGAAATTCTGCCATTCCGTGAAATTTTTTGCCGGGTGTGAAGCAGTGAAATTTTTCACACGGTACGTGGAATTTTACCACAAAATGCACAATTTCACCAGAAACAGCAAAATTTCACCTGAATTTTGCCATTCTGTGGGTGAAATTTCAAATTTCATGGGTGAAATTTCATGTTCCATGGGTGAAAATCAGCAATTTTACCATGCGAAACATTTAGTGAAATTCTGCCATTCCGTGATATTTTTTGTCAGGTGTGAACTTGTAAAATGTTGACTGTGGAATGTGGTGCACTGCTAATGCTGTTGTAAGCGGCAAAATTTAACCTGTATTTGCCATTCTGCAGGTAAATTTTACATTTGCAGGTGAAATTTCATGTTCCATGGGTGAAATTTCACATTTTGCACCTGAGAAATATTTTGCGAAATGCACAAATTTTGCAAAATATTTTGTGTAATGAAATTTCCTAATTTCACACATCTCTATTTAGCTGTCAATCCTGACAGGCTGTGCCACCCATGAAGCATGACTAGGGTGAAGCCATGATGCGCAGCATAAAAGTTGTTGCTAGTGACCATCTTTCCACCATGATGCCCATATGTCATGCAAGCCCCACACCAGTTCCTGATAGTCAAAAAAAATGCCTATACTCTGGCATTTGTCATATATCAAGACATTCCAGGCATACCTTTGATAACCGTCCCGACTCAGCTATTTCCAAGCAGTAGAAGAAAGGGTTCTAAAGGAACTCTTAAAACTGAAGGTGGACAAAGCAATGGGGCCTGATGGGATTCATCCAAGAATTCTAAAAGAACTAAGGGTAGAACTAGTGACACCACTGACTACCCTCTTTAATAAATAATGGGAGGATGGGTTTGTACCTGAAGACTGGAGGTGGGCAGATGTTGTTCCACTTAACAAAAGTGGGAGCAGGGTAGAAGCAGGAAACTACAGACCTGTTAGTTTAACCTCAGTGATTGGGACAATGATGGAATCACTTCTGAAGGAAAGAATTGTTGAGTAACTAGAGGCCAGAGGAGCGCAGAGCCCAAGGCAGCATGAATTCACAGTTGGAAGGTCATGTCAGATAAATCTAATAGATTTCTTTGACTGGGTGACCAAAGTAGTAGATCAGGGAAGGGCTGTAGACATGGCCTACCTAGACTTTAGCAAGGTATTTGACAGTCCCACTCAAAAGATTAATATACAAGTTGGCCAGCCTGGGAGTGGGTCCCAAGATGGTAGCCTTGGTAAACAATTGGCTGGAGAACAGGACACAGAGGATAATAGTAAACGGAGTCCACTCTGAAGAAAAGGGGGTTACTAGTGGGGTACCGCAGGATTCAGTACTAAGACTGGTCATCTTTAATGTCTTTATAAACGACATTGCAGAAGGACTGGAAGAAAAAGTATATCTCTTTGCAGATGACACACAGATCTGCAACAGAGTTGATACACAAGGTGAGGTGGAAAGGATGAGAAGGGACTTAGCAAGGTTGGAGAAATGGTCAAATGCATGGCAGCTTAGATTCAATTTAAAGAAGTGCAAATTAATGCACCTGGGAAACAAAAACCCAAGGGTAGAGTACACAATGGGCGGTGATATACTGACGACAACGAAAATGGAAAGGGACCTGGGAGTAGTCATATCAGATGACCTAAAAGTGAGCAAGCAATGTGAGAGGACATTAAGTAGGGCTGGTGGGATACTGGGATGCATAGGAAAGGGCATCACCAGTAGAAAACAGGAAGTTGTTATCCTTCTGTACAGACAGCTGGTGAGAACCCATCTGGAATACTGTGTGCAGTTCTGGAGACCCAATCTCCGCAAAGACATAGACAGGAAGGAGGCAGTCCAGAGGAGGGCAACTAAAATGGTGCAGGGTGTGCACCAGAAGACATTTCAAGAGAGACTTAAGGATCTTAATATGTATAGCCTTGAGGAGAGGAGGGGGGGACATGATAGAAACTTTCAAATACCTCAAGGGATCAGCACAATCCAAAGAGGTAACATCTTTCAGAAAAAGGTGTGCAAGAACAAGGGGCACAATCTGAAGCTAGAGGGGATGGCTCAGAGGTAATGTGAGAAGTATTTTTCACTGAGAGGGTTGTGGATGCATGGAAGAGCCTTCCTGAGGAGGTTGTGGAGTCAAAACAGTGGTGGAATTCAAGAATGCATGGGACAGACATAAGGCAATTCTAGGGGGTGGAGGTTGGAAGAAGTAGGCTGTTGGTTAGCTAGGATCTGCAGCTTATCCAATAGGTACAGAAATGGGCAGACTGGGTGGGCCAAGCGGTCCTTTTCTGCCATCAAATTCTATGTTTCTATGTTTCTATTGGTTTTTACAATGATACAGTTCATGGGTACTGAAGTAGTTTACCTCAGAATCACGATGATCTCAGCTTTATTTTCATTTGTAATCCAAATATGTGAAAAAGGAGGTATTAGTCATCTTCTTGTCAGAGAAGTTGATTTAGGACTGGATCACCCTTCAGCTGCTGCCACCTCCTTGTTCACATACTGTTCAGCTACATGTGGCTCAGCAAACTATTTCTGTGGTCATCCATGCTTGATGATTTTGAGCTTGGCACGGTAAAAGAGGCGGGAGGCAGTATAGCACAGCGATTTAAGGCTCTGAGCTGCAAATCTGGAGACCTGGGTTTGAATCCCACAGCCCCCACTTGCATACTATGTGACCCTGAGCAAGTGACTTAACTTCCCTGTGCTCCCAGGTTGCACCTGTAAACAAGCTTTCAGCTTAGTGTGCCACTCCTGGTTAAACAATTGGGGAAAAAAAAGGAGGACAAAGTCCCATAATTTCTTACGTAAAGTTGCTTTGTCTCCCATTAACTTTTATCTGAGTACCTGAAGGTCTCCGTATAGTCTTGGAATTCTGAGACCCTGCCCCCATCTATCTGAATGGGACCATGTGATCTGGCTGCCCATAAAATTCTTTCTTTATCTGGGAACCTTAAATACTTTATGAGGTAGTGCCTTGGTCTGCTGCCTGGTGTGGGCATTGGTCGGGTTCTGTGTGCCTGCTGGATTTCATAATTACCTCCCACCAGCCAGCCATTTTTGCTCCATTTTCCCTCCTTCTTTGCCATCCAGTCCTTCGGGCAGTCCTACTATTCTCACATTCAACCTACGAGCCCTGTTATCCTGATCCTCAGCTCTCACTTGTAGCATTTCCACCTGCTCTTTCATCTCTTCTCTCTCTCTCTCACCAAATCTTTTATTTGATCCTCCAGGTCACTTACCCTTCTTTTTTGTTAATTTAATCTGCCAGTGCGGGACGATGATGCCTCTGCCAACCCATTAATTGTTGTTTGCAGGTGGGTTATCTGCGCCGTTATATTATTCAAACTTGCTTTCATTTCCTGCTGCAAGTAACTCATCAAAGCATGTAGCACTGTGATTGCCGGTTGTTCTACACTTTTCCTCAGGCCACACTTATTTGATGCAGTTTGAGACCTCGTGCAGCCCTCCATGGTGCCAGTTTGCATGCGATCTGCTGGCTCAAAAGGTAATGTTCTTTGTTTTTCATAGATTTTTGAGAAGCCATCCTGTTTAAAAAACAAATCTCTCCTTTTTCTTCATATTCTTTAGAGTTTATATTCCATTACTTCTGCCTTATATGCTGGTGCCCAAGGAGCCCTTCTAATCATTGACCAACATGCTCAGCCACCAGGCCATGCCCAAATTCCAAGGAATTTGAAGCAGGGGAGTGCTGCAAGGTGGTGCCACAAAGGGTTTGAATACAGGGATTTTGCTAAGCCTTCTAAGTTGTTTGTACCAAACAACATGATGACTGCTTTGTTTTGGAGTTCAGCAAGAGCTGGTTCACACAGAATCGGCATTGGGCAGTATCAAAGTCACCCTGTATGATCTACTCCAAAAGGGGAATGGAAGTTCCTGTGCCATCAAAACTATGTCTTCTGTATATATATATATCGATATTTACTAAGACGCAAGCCTAGGGTAATTCATTAAGAAAACAATGAAAAGGATTTGACCCATAATAGAGCTTTGAGGCAGGCAAGAGTTGATAGGGAGGGGAGAGGAAAAGGAATCTCCAACCTGTACACATTGGATATGACCAGAGAGGGAGGAATGGAATCAGTTGAGGACAGAGAATGAGAACCCAGCATGCCTCACTTTATCTAAAAGTAAGGGGTGAGAAACAGAGTCAAAAGCCTCAGCCAGGTAAATAAAGATAGCAGCTGATACTTGACCCCCATCCATTTCCTTCAGGATGGAGTCAATGACACATAGGAGGGAGGAGACTGTGGAGGGAGCTGTATGGAAACCAGATTGGAAGTGAGAAAAAAAGGAGTAGGAGTCAAAAAAGTTGGAGAGTGGGGAGACAACCAGCAATTCCTGGAGTTTAACTGTCATGGAGGCATAGGTCTGGAAGCATCATAGGCAAACTAGGAGAAGTCATAAAATTCATAAGTAATGTCTTGTTATCAAAAACAATACAATCAAAAATTTAAATTGTGCAAGATAGCTGTTATAAAGGCAGTTCAAACAAAGCAAAGTTTTTCCTCTTAGGGAATCTCTAAATCTAAATTTCAATTTTTCTCTCTCCCCCTCTCAACAAACATTGCTCTCCTTTATATATAATGTCTTTTACCAGCAATTAACTTCCGCATCCTGAGCTCTTTAAGATGCATCTCCTTTTTCTCAAAAAATGTGTCAGAATTTGGCAGTTTCTTTTCTGCAGGTGCAACAAAATAAAACATTGTGTCCCAGAATTGATTTCGTGTTGACAACTCTGCAAGCGACCTTGTGGCAGTCAAACTACATCTCAGAGTTAACCCCCTGAGTTTCAAATAGGAAAGTCCTTCCTCTGAGGGTATCTCTAAATCTAAATTTTAATTTCTCTCTTCCCCAAGAAACATTGCACTTTTTTATATATTCTTTGCAGAACACTGTATTAATTGATAAGTTAGGGTTCAGATTAAACTGACAAAAGCAGGGAAATATGGCATTAGGGTTTCCAGCCCTAACTCCCTACCCTCATCCTCGAAGCAGGAAAGGGAAAAAACATTATGATTTTTACTGCCCTGACACTTGACAAATCAGGGGTGGTGTCTTCCTTGGTGTTCTCAGCCCTAGACTGGTGGAGGTGGCTGAGGTCATCAGGGTGGCTTTTTGACTGAGGCACAAGTTTTGTGAACTGGACCTGGTGCCGACACATTTCTTGATGGGATGTGTTGACTCTTTGGCCTGGTTTTTGCCTTGATAGTCTGGTGTTCTTTATCAGAGGGAGTCTTCCCTGATGTCTTGAAGGAGGCATTGGTGAGAGCTCTTCTTAAAAAACATCTTTAGACCTAGACGTCAAGGTGAATTACCATCTCATCTGCAATCTTCCATTCTTGAATAAGATTGTAGAGAAGGTTCTGGCACTTCAGTTTGAGGAACACCTCATGGCCGATGATCCATATGAGTCCCTCCAGTCTGGGTTTTGTGCAATGCACAGCACTGAAAATGCATTAGTTTGGGTGCATAATGACCTCCTTAGGGCAAGAGAGCAAGGGGATGGGACAATTCTTGTTCTCCTTGATTTCTCCTCAGCATTTGACATGGTGGACCATCGTGTGGTGCTTGACCACCTGAGGGAATACTGTAGACTTGCTGACTCTGGTTTGAGTCTTTTATCACCAACAGGAGGCAAAAGGTAGTGATGAGAAATTTCTCCTCCTCCCATAGCCTTCTGTCATGTGGAGTACCCCAGGGTTTGGTCTTGTCACCGATGTTGTCACCATGTACATGCTGCCCCTGGGAGAGTTCATTAGAAAGTACAGCATGGGCTTTCACTGCTATGCCAATGATACCCAGCTGTATCTTTCCTTTGCCCCTAAGAAATCCAATGCTATGGATGTGCTAAACATTTCCTTGCTGAGATCAATGATTGGATGGCTTCCAGCTGGTTGCTACTAAATCCTGATAAGACAGAGGTGTTGGTGGTGAAGTCAAACAGAGGGTGTGATAGGATGGCCTCTAGTGCAGAGACAGGGCTTTTTCCTGGATCTGTACCATTGAAGGCCTCCTCTAGGGTACAGAATCTTGGTGTTATTCTTGACAGTGGATTCAGGCTTGAATCTCAGATGTCGTCTGTTGTCTGCACCACTTTTTACCATCTGAGGAATATTGCCAGGATAAAGTCCCTAGTTTCACTGCTGGACCCCCCCCACATTGATGCATGCCTTTGTGATGTATTGGCTTGACTACTGTAATGCGCTCTATCTTGGGGTCTTTGGAGGTACCCTCCACCAGCTGCAAATGGTGCAGAATGCAGCAGCCAGGTTGTTAATGGGCAGTCTAGGTACTGCCACATCACCCCAGTGCTGTGTGAACTGCACTGGTTGCCGGTGAGGTGGAGGTTCCTCTTTAAGATGGGGTTACTCACCTTTAAATCCCTACATGACCTGCACCCTGGCTACCTAAAGGACCTTCTAACACCTGCTGTCTCAGTCTGCTCACTCTGCTCCTTCTCTAGGGGCTTCCTTGCAATTCTCAGGATGAGGTTGAAAACTGCCAGTGACAGAGCTTTTAGCGTTACCTGCCCCATCCTGTCGAATTTGCTACCTCCAGCTGTAAGAGAGGCCTCATCAGCAGAGGTATTTAAAGTCTGCCTCAAGGCCTTTCTGTATAATCAGGCCTTCCCAGACTTCATTTTATGAGTTTTCATGGCCTGACTTCTGTGATTATTCTTTGTCCCTGGCCTTTTCAGCTATTTATTTATTGGTTATTTTAATTATTTTGATTTATTTATTTCATTGTGCTGATTTAATGTGTAGTATTTACATTCGATTGAATTGTTGGTTTTCATTTTTTTTGCTACTGTTCTGCTACTGTTTTGTTTATTGTATGGTGCCCAGAGACTCCGGGATGGGCGTCTTTTAAATAAAATTTGCCTTGCCTTGCCTAGTGCTCACCACATTATGATATAGCCTTCAAACATACAGTACTGTGTCTCTCCACATGTCTTCAAGAGCCTGTAGGCCCTGCCTGAAGAAAACATATCACATCACCTTATTTGGTCATGGAATGAGGTGGGTGTTTGGCCAAATTCTTTTTTCATATGAAACAGTTATCCAAAAGAACATGCTAAGCATGCTCAAAACTAATATTTAAAATCCTTATAAATCTGGATTGACATTTCTTTGATATTTTTTTCACCAAACCAATGAAAGGCACCACTGTGAGCCAAACCGTTTCTATCCTGAAAATTTCAGACCAAAATTCTAAACTGTCTGGATGCTAGACAATGACTAAAAATAGCACAAAAAAAAAAAAGATTTTTTCACTTATTTCACTATCTGGATATTGTAATCTGCAAATCCCACCAGAACAAAAATTGGTATGTCAAGAGACCTTACTCCCAAGATCAAGCAGACAAAATTTTATGCAAAGCCATTGAACAGGGGCAATGTTACTGAAGTGCAAAGTTAGGGGGTTAAAATTAAATAGACTACTCAAACCTAACTCTAGTGGTGCTACTGTGCCACTATAATAATGACTTTTCCTGGCAATTAACTTCTGCATCATGAGTTTGTTAAGATACACATCCTGTTTATATCCTGTTTCTCACAAAATGTATCAGAACTTTATCAGTTTCTTTCCTGCAGGTTCAACAAAATAAAACATTGCACTCCGGAACTGATCTCCTGTTGCCAGCTTTGCAAATGAGCTTGTGGAGGTCAAACTGCATCTCAGAGTTAACCCCCTGAGTTCCAAATAGCTTTTTGCAATCATTTCAGCAATGTAACTATATACATTTATAAACTATGTGATCCAGTTTCACACAAGATTCACATACAATTTTTGTTAACCACAGAGAAGTAACGGGAGAAAGAAAAGATAGAAACAGCAAGTGAAGGCAGGGAGTTAGGGGAGGGGGAGTGGGACCTTCAGAGTGGCCTGGGTCTTAGCTTCCACAGGAATATTTGATTGCACAGTCAGAAAGACAAGAGATAGGCAAGTGACAGAATAGGAGAGGACAGCAAAGATCATTGCTTTTAACTCTCTCTGCATAACAAATGGGACAATGTATTATTCAACCTTGTCACATTAACCAGGGAAGAAAGAAGAAAGATAAGGCAGTAGTTCTCAGGAATTGCCCCATTTGTGGAGAAGGAGAACTTTAGCAAGTTTCCAGCATGGAGGGTTGGTACAAAGCTGAAAAGAGAGATTTAGACAAATAGAGAGGGAGCAGTGATGGTAATGGTTGGTAGGTGAAGGAGTTTAGGGTCAAGAACATTGGGACTGTAGCCTTTAGAAGGATTATGGGAGAGCAGGGAAGACAAAACATCAGAGTTGGTGACTGGTGAGAAAGCAAAAGAGGATGAAGAAGAATACAAGGGAGCAGTAGAGATGGTACAAGTGGTGAAGTACATTTTGAAAGCAGCAGCAACCTTGGCATGTTCAGAAATGACAACAGATGGGTTGCTGAGCTTGAGGTTAAGTCTGGATACATGGGAGGGGAGATTAAAGATAGAGTAAATCACCCCTTCAGAATTTATTTAAAGAATTCATATTGTTCTGAACGTTGCAGGAAAAATTGTTGGCTTTTTCCAAATTCAAACTGTTCTTAATGTTGGCAGCAAAACTGTTGACTTTTGCAACCCTAAGAGACATGTTTCTCTCATTTTGTAATCATCAATACCTCAACTAGTCCTCATGAGACCCAGAGGACTTATGGAGGGATACGGCTGAATCATGAACTCTGAAGAGCGAGGTGAGTTTGGATGTGAGCCAAGACATGGGGACACCACATACTCAAGACCTCAGAAGGCGTGCTTTAATAAGGGAAATTTGAAGTTAGATGTAAAGAGTGACAGGACAAGACTGATGTCAAAACAGTGGACAAGATATGTCCAGTTAGAGAACAGCCAGTCATCTCCATGTTCCGTGACCCTAACAACCACGTCCAGGTGTACTGCAGATGAAATGTATGATATATTAAGATGGTGCCAGCAGGATAGTTAAATATTATGTCCATTTGGGCTCATAGGAGCAGTAATTGTGTCTCTCTTCCATCCCTCCCCCGTGTACAAATTGAGTACTTATTTCAATGGCAGGCAGGAGATGAAACAAATTGTGAGAGTCTTGTGAGACATGCACATTGATGAGAAGAGATGCTGAAGGCAGAGGCTGAGAGTGGTGCATACACCACATCTCTGGATGACAGCCAAAGCCTCTTTTAATTTCAAACTATAGGCAGCCAGGCCTGTCTGCAAGCAAGTAAGCACATCATTATGCATGTGCATATGTGCTCACAGCTACCTTACATGCTTGCTGTTATAATTTATAACACAAATGTTGACAGTTTGCCCTGCCACGTAGATGTAGTAGCCAAATGTGGCACTGCACAAACTTAATCTCAAAGAGATGACTTTGGGCACTGGCATACATCTTGATGAGTAGCACCAGTTTTACAGTTATGGAGCTCAAGGTGGGCCATTGAACCCTGCTCTCCCTTCCAGCTCTACTAGTACTGTTCATATATCAATTTAGAGCTGCAAGGAATGAGGAAGTCTGCTAGTGGAACTCCACTTCTTAAATGAGTTTCAATGCTTTTCTTTTTAGAATTATTTGGTAAATTCTGCAGAATTTTGAAAGCATATCATGATTTATTTTAATTTAAACTGTGGCTTTGTACCATTGCAACCAAACATATGGAAATATATTTTTTGACATTTATGTGATCTTTAGAGAAATTTCCTGGTTGCATGCAGTACCACTAAAGAGACACCAGAGGGAATCTCTTTAGAAATATCAAGGCATATATGGAAATATCTGACCAAGTCTTTCAGCTGCAACAGTAGTCCACATGCATTTTTTTAAACAAAGGAATAGTTTTTCACAACTTACACTGAAGAATCCATGTAAACTGTGGATTCAGGGACAGTTTCTAAAGAAACAACAGACTTACCAGATCACACCCATAGTTTGGTGTCTCAGGATGATCAGGAAATATGTTATACAGAAAACAAATATGGAACTGAAGACTTATGGGGCAAAACTGCAGAATTTCTATATGTTTCACTGCAGGATTTGGACATTCCACTTCCAACAGAATATACCATGATATAAGTCAGTATTTTCCTGAAATTCTGTGACATTCAGTTCCTCTAGAATTGGAAAGTTCTGCACAGCCCTTAAATAAATATTTTAGAAAAAAAAATTGTTATCCACTTTAGAAGTTGTGCACATGTAAAACATAAGGTTTCTTTTCAGACTGTTGGCCAAATTGTTGTTTACCCAGGTATGACTGAAAATGAAACCAGACAATGAAACAAAATATGCATACTGGGAGATATTAATGCAGAATTCATTTAATGACAAACACCCATAATACTGTAGTGCAAAATCAGCTGCTGCTCAAGACAAAAGAATCCCCCCCAAACAGTGGAAAATGCCAAAACATTGTACCATCCAGTACAGATTTCTCCTGTTTGATGATCATGACTAACAGATTCTGGTCAGAGCCATTATGACTGCTAATGCATTAACTTTATAAGGGCATTTCAAAGGGATTAAAGGTAAAGACGAATTGTTGTAGACAACTCTGTGTGTAAATTTCATTTTTGGTAGAGTTAAATAATTGATCTGGTTTATCCTGTGTTTCTCATGTACTTAAATGTAAGTGGTGAGTGTGTGTTGGACTATATGTGAAAGGAGAGGGAGCTCCACACCAAGGCCTTCAAGTAATGGTAGAAGGAAAGGTGCAGAGAGGAGAAGTATGGCTACAGTGGGGACTGTAGGCCAACCTGGAATGATAAAAGCCTATACCAAGGTGATGGCCTGCATCCATCAAGGAAGGAACCATAGTCCTGAGTGGATGTTTTAAATGTTACTTCAATGGACATTTAAAGCAGCCAAGGGGGATGATGAAAGAAATAGAGGAGGCACAAAGTGGGCCACCATCGGCTGGGATAGAGAGGAGGGAGATCCTGAGGTGAGAGAGTCCCACTAGGATGCATGTTATTCAAGGAAGCAGGGGGATAGCAAAGGAGGAAGGAGGGAAGGAGCAGTCAAAGGAGAAAGGTGAGGAAGGAGGAACAATTGGAAAAAGGAGAAAGAGACAAGAAGAGAGTTGAGGGATGTCAAAATGGCATGAGATCTGCATCAGAAACCCTATGAGAGTAGACTGAAAGAATTCAATATGTACACCCTGGAGGAGAGGAGAGGAGGGAGAGTTGGGATATGATGGAGCCCTTTCAATACCTCACAGGAGTTAATAAGGTACAGGAGGGAGATATGTTTCAGAGTAAAAGGTGCGGTAGAACAAGGGGTCATGATATGAAGCTGGAAGGAGGTAGATTCAGGAGAGATGTGAGGAAGTACTTCTTCACAGAATGGTCTGTGAACAGCCTTCCATGGGAGGCAGTGGGGATGAAAGTAGTGGCAGGTTTCAAAAATGCCTCAGATAGGCAGAAGGAAATCCTAGGAGGAAGGAAGGAGGAGGAAGGAAGGGGGTGAAAGAGACAGTGCTGTAGATCCAGTTGGGTCTGCACAAATAGGCAACTAAGAGGAAGAGGAAAAGAGGGAAGCAAATAGTGGAGGAAAAGGGGGAGGGCAAGAGGGCAAGAACAGGGGAGGTGGCAGTACAAAATGGAGAGACATGTATGCAAACGCTCAAAGTCTGGGGAACAAGATGACAGAACTAGAAACCACCATGGCAGCAGAAGACTGGACATAGCAGCAATTATGGAGACCTTGTGCAATAAAAACCAAGACTGGGAGGAGGCCATACCAGGATATGCACTATTCAGGAGGGATAGGGTAGGAAAAAAGGGAGGAGGCCTGGCTCTTTACATCAGCGAGAATATAAAGGCCACACAAATACATGGGGGGCAGGGTAAAGCAGAGGCAATGTGGTAACCCTGGAGACATGGAAGTGGGCAACTCTTAGGATATGAGTGATCTACAGACTTCCAGAACAGGGAAATGAGGGAGCTAAAGATATGATAGAAGAAATCCAAGGGATGGCTAACAAAGGTGAGGTACTGCTAGTGGAGGACTTCAGTCTGCCAGATGTGGATTGTAGTCTCCCTGTTGCAGTATCAGTTAGGAGTAGTGAAATCATAGACTCCCAGCAGAGGATGTTTCTCAGTTAGTGAGTTAAGGAACCCACTCATGAGGGGGGTGATACTGGACCTGGTACTGTCAAACAGGGACAATGTCACTGACTTTACATTGGGAAGCCAGCTGGGACCAGCAATCATTGCACTGTGTGGTTCAACAGAAGAACCAGGTCAGAACCTAACCACAGTAAAATGAGGGTCCTGGACTTCAGGAGGGCCAATTTCAAGAAAATGGGTGAGTGCTTCAAGGAAGCCCTCTTAGGAATACAGGAAAAGGGTGGGATAGAGGATAACTGGGTTAAAATAAGGAAGACCACTGAGAAGGCAAAAAAATTCTATGTCAGGTAGTTTAAGAAGAGCAAGAGAAGAAAAGACAGCTATTGTTCTCCTAGGAAGTAACTGAGAAGGTAAAAGAAAAGGAACAGGCTTTCAAAAGGTACAAGATGGCACAGAAGGAAGAGGATAGGGAGAGTTACCAGGAGAAACTAAGGGAGGCAGGGAGGGCTAAAGCACAAACAGAGGAAAATATTGCAAATCATTAAAAAAGGGGATAAAACATTTTTCAGGTACATAAGTGAAAAGAAGAAAAACAAGGCAGGGATAGTTAGACTGAAAGGGGAAGGGGGAAGGGGAGAGGAGGACCAGAAGAAAGCTGACATACTGAATAAGTACTTTTGTTCAGTATTCACAAAGGAAGGAGCAGGTGACTGGAAACAGATGGTAGAGAAGGGCATTATGGGAAGGAAAGTGGACACTAGTCCCTTTACGGAGAAGAGAGTCCTCAGGGAGCTACCAAAACTAAAAGCAGACAAGGCAATGGGACCAGACGGGGTTCACTCCAAGATACTGAAGGAACTGAAGGTGGAACTGTCTGCACCTCTAATGACCGTGTTCAGTCTTTCACTAGAAATGGAGGAAGTTCCAGGGGATTGAAGGAGGGTGGATGTGGTCCCACTACACAAAAGTAAAAACAGGGAGGAGGCAGGAAATTAACAAGCTGTAAGCCTGACTTCAGTGGTGGGTAAGCTGATGGAAACACTACTTAAAGAAATGATTGGGGAATACTTAAAAAACAGTTGATTGCAGGATGTGAGGCAGCATGGGTTCCCAGGTGGAAGATCTTGCCAAACAAACCTGACAGAGTTTTTTGACTGTGTTACCAGAGAGGCAGATCAGGGAGGAGCAGTGGATGTGGCCTACCTGGATTCCAGTAAGACTTCCGATACCGTTCCACACAAAAGACTGGTGAACAAGCTAGGCAGCCTGGGTGTGGGTCCAAAAATAGTAAAAAGGGTATGAAGTTGGCAACGTAACAGAACTCAGAGAGTGGTAGTCAATGGAGTTCACTTGGATGAGGACAGGGTGACCAGCAGGGTGCCTCAGGGCTAAGTAATGGGACCTGTCCTCTTCAATGTCATTATTAGTGACAATACAAAGGGTCTGGAAGGAAAGATATGCCTGTTTGTGGATGACATAAAAATCTGCAACAGAGTGGACACACCTGGGGGGGGCTGGAAAAAATTAAAGAAGATCTAAAAAAGCTAAAAGATTGGTCTAGGGTTTGGCAACTGGGCTTCAATGCCAAACAGTGTAAAATGATGCACATAGGGCACAGAAATCCAAGGGCAACATATCAGTTTGGGGGGAAGTGTTATCAACCACACGACAGGAAAGGGATATGGGGGTCATGATATCTAATGACCTGAAGTTATCAAAAGGAGGGTGATAAGGAAATGAAATGCTAGTAGGATGCTGGGGAGCATAAGGAGTGGTATCACCAGCAGAAAAGGGGAGGTAGTATTACCCCTGTATAGAGCAATGGTGAGGCCACACCTGGAGTACTGTGTCCAGTTCTGGAAGCCCTATCTCAGGAAGGACATAGATCGGGTGGAGGCAGTACAGAGAAGGCAACCAAAATGTGCATGGCCTGCATCAGAAGACCTATGAGAAAAGACTCAGGGAATTAAATATGTACTCACTGGAGGAAAAGAGAGAAACGGGAGATATGACAGAGACATTTGAATATCTCAAGGGTAACAATAAAGTACAAGAGGGTGGTATATTGCACAGAAAGAGAACCTCACAGATAAGGGGGCATGATATGAAGTTGAAAGGGGGAGACTTAGAGTGGATGTGAAGACATATTTCATCATGGAAAGGGTGGTGGATGCCTAGAACAGCTTCCCAGCAGAGGTAGTGACTACCGAAAAGGTGGCAGGTTTCAAACATGCATGGGATAGACACAGAGGAACCTTAGTAAGAGGGCTTGGGGGGGTAAGGCTGAAGATCAATTAGGGTCTGCGATAGAACATGTGGTAGGGACTTTAGGGAAGACTAGGTGGGCCAGAAGTTTCTTTTCTGCTGCCAGCTTCTATGTTTCTATGTTTGCAGCAAAAGTGATCATAATTAAAAATGGGCAGATTAGATGAACCCAGCAGTCATTATCTGTCAGCAGTTTCTATGTTTATATGTATGACAGATTAAGCGATTCAAATGGATAGAGTGTAAAATTATTAATTATGCAACACCGATGCTGTAAACTGTGTTGCACACATAATTAATGTTGTACTATGATACACAGACATGATAATCAAAGGGGTAATAATATATCCATTGAACAAGGGATGAAAAAATCAAGGTGAACACATGTGAAGCAATATGCTACTCATAGAGTGGTGACAGTATGGTAGGTACATACTGTTTGAAGTTACTGTATTATGATGGAACCCAGCTGTATACCAATGTTGAGTTAGCTATTTATGGAATTTTATTTATTTTTTGTTTTGTTTTTAATAATCCAGACAGTGTCTACACAGTAATGATGCATAACTAAGGGTGCTCCTTACAATTTGTGACCTTCTTTTATTTGTGTTACCACTTTATTCAGTTTTGAGACATCACTTGTAACGGGACTGAAATTCTGTTCAGCCAATTAACTTTCAATTTACCTCTATGCCTTTTACAAGACAGTACTGTATATATTAATGGCAGTGGCACAATGTTACCCTTAGGATAATTTGTGGTGTGCATTTGAATAGATTTAAAACTTGTGATGCTGCACTATATGTCAAATAAAAAAGGTGTCCCTGATTTTGAGCATTTGTCCCTGATTTTTAATGGACAGTGTCTCTCATTTTGGTCCTGGCAGGATGAGAGATATGCATTCTGGGGTAGCCAGGTGTTGCAAGTGACACCCCTACGATTTCTTTGCAATCCACTATGATGCCCATTGAAACCCCTGGAACCCCCTAAAACATTAGTTGCCAAGCATTTACCCCTCCTACAAATATAAAGTCATTAGAGTTCCAATGCCACTAAGAATTAAATAGATCCTGAAAGGGTTAATAAAACCAATTCACCAGAAAGGAGGGGAGAGGAGGGGGAGAGAGAGAGAGAGAGAGAGAGAGAGAGAGAGAGAGACTCCTCTGAGTTAGCTTGCTGGTCCTCTGTTGAAAGTTATTCCAGTAAATTATTTACTCTCCAAAGACTAGCAAATCACATTTCAATAATAAATAAAATTAACAGTCCAGCAAGTGAACATACAAAATCCTGTGTTAAAACAGGTCAAACAGATGTCCGATGTTTTCTTTTTACAAATGCCTGATTCAAGCTAACTGAAGTGTTTACCTCTTCCAATGTGGGCTGTTGAAACTGGAGAAGGAATCACTTCTGTACTACAATAGCTTTCACTTTTTGCTGAGGAAAGGAGATTGTTTTTATTTAGTGTAGGAAAAGTTTCTAATTGCACTGCTGCAGACATTTCAACTGCTTCAAAGAAGTATAACTTGCCTGTGTGACTACTCAGGAACACTAACTGTCAGGTCACTTAAAGCAGGCATGACAAGAGACAAGCTGAAAAAATAGTGCTGGAACTGGTCTGCTGAATGGAGACAGCATAATGCTTCATTCAACTGGCGGAGTGGCAGCGCTGCAACTCCAACATTGTTGTTCGGTCTGAGTGTGGTGAACTGCTTTTCTCCTCTCTGATAGCAAGATGGCTGCAGAACTCCGCCCCTGCAATCGTACAGATGAGCCTTATGACCCAGCTTAACTCCTGATTAAACAAAAAGAAAAGAAAAGAAAAGAAAATGTATCACTCAGGTCTATACATTATGATGCCATGTGCTTTATTTCCATGCAAATCTTGCACAGGAAATTTGCAATATATGGACATATGGTATCTTCAGGTTGGTAGAGTACAAATAAGTAGTATAGCCATTTTAGATTAATAAAAAATTAATTTGCTTTCCACTTAAAACTTTTGTTTATAAGGCTGCAATATCACTTCAACTGCATTTATAGTATTTTAAATTGCTTCCTTTTCAGGCATCTGAATACTTTTCTGAACTTAAAGTAATTATTTTCTTTTGAGAGACATAATGTTATGCTGTATTATATCACAGTTTAGTAATGCCTGAGATGTGAATACCACATATTTACATTTATATTCAGCCAGATTTTCACTATCTATTCTTAGTTATCTGCAAGTCAAATTTGTGTTATTTTTCACAGCCACAATGAAGTTATAAAAACACATCTGAGCTTACAAACTTATATGAATATGTAACAAAACCTTTGCTGCTGATTGAATTAAAAAAAGGAAAACAACTGTCGCTGTTCTATACAGCTGCCTATAAACAAGAGGGCAAGGAACACATAGCTAATAAATTACATTGTGTTTATTTGTTATGGTGTTAAGACAATTGTATTGAATTATAAAACGCAATGAACTTCTTGGAACATTTCAGTAGACAAAAACTGAAAAAAAAATTATTTGGGTGCATTAAAAATCTACACTCAGAAAATAATAGCTGAGGTTTAAAAAAAAGATTAATACACAGAATAATGTACAGTATGAGAATAATGTTTGAGCAAAGAGTGCACTGTTTTTTTTGTACGTCCAAGGTTTGTGATACTATGGTACATGGTTTTGAAAATAATCACGCTTTCACTGCTGTCCTTTCTTAATTTTCTTTATAACATGGGTTTGGAAAAAAAAGAAACTCAATCGGTCGCACAGCATCAGGTTACTCTGGATTAAGTGCTAGTAGATGCACAGTTGCTGTAAATCAACCTGAAGCAATATCAAAGGGCAGAGTCGGCAGTTGTTAGCTGCTGAACATCACAAAGCAGAAAGGCAGCCAGTAAAATTTGGGAAACAGCGATATGCTCCAGGACTGCCTTGTCAATGTTCCCTGCTACTGCTGTCACAATCATAGCAACTCCACACAGCACTCGTAGTGACTGCAGACTTCTTTCCCAGTTGGGAGACAGCAATGTGCCCTGATGGCTGCCTTCATAGTCTTCCTTGCTACTGCTAAGTCCTCCTGACCTACTACTCATAGGATTCATAGAATGTTGTCAGGTACTTTAGCCTGTTGGCCATTTTTGACCTGCTCCATCTATCCTTTAAACTTATAACAATGTCCTGCTAATTTAAAATGGTTCATGGTGCTGCAGGAGATCAAAGATTCAGGTAATGTATTCCACTGTGCCACCACACATTAAGAAAATCAGCCACCTCCTTGTTTTTTGCTGTAATTTTACCCCTTTAATTGGTACTTGAGACCCCGGTTTATAGTTGTATTGGGTCTCTTAACAAGACCTATACGTTCCCAGAGTTCTGGTTCCCTGCATGCCCTGTATACCAAGCTCATATCCCCTCTGTATCTCCTATATTGCAATGAGAAGATATCTAAATCTTACAGTCTTTCCTCATAGGATAACTCCCTCATCCCTTTTATCATCTTTGTCACTCTCCTCTGGACCCCCTCCATCCTCCCAAAGTCTCCCTTTAACCTAGGCATCCAAAAGTCCCCTTTATATTCCATATGTGGGTGAACCAGTGACACATAGAGTGGACCATTACTGCTCTATCTCTGCTCCTTATGTTTCTCCTTATGGAAAAGGATACCATAGGCCCTCTTTGTAGCTATTGTACAATGACTGGTAAATTCCGTATTTTTGATTATCTAGATTACCAAGTCTTTCTCTAGTTCGGCAGTTGTCACACTAAGTCCATTTATACTATATCCATAGCTTTGTTTTTTCTTATCCAGATGCATGATCTTACATTTTACCCTATTAAATCTTAATTTCTTTTATTTTTGGCCATTTTTGCCAATTTATCTATGTTTTCTTGAAATGATTTTGCATCACTGTCATTTAAGACGACTGCTCCCAGTTTTATGTCGTCAGTGAATTTTGCTAGCCATGCCTTAGAATTACAATTAAGGGAAGCTATGTGAATGTTGAATAAGACTGGACCTAAAACTTGATCCCTGTGGCTCCTCACTAGACCCAGGGACCCAGCCAGACATATATCCCTTTACACATACTTGTTGTTTTCTGTCTCTTACCCAAACTGTAATCCAGCAAATGATACATCCATCCAGCCCTATTTCTTTTTTTGAAATAGTAATTTTTATTAATGTTCCAAGACAAAACATTACACAAAACACAATACACTCACTGTAACATCATGTAACTGTATAACATATAAACAACACTAGTATCAATAAACATACAGTAAACCAAAAAAAAAAAAAAGAGGGCAAGGGAAACACTATATAAACACTGACACTTCATAGATTTCCCAAACCCCAAATTAATATTTTAATCCCAGACATGGGATGAGAAAAATTAGGAGGAGAGGGGAGTGGAAAGAAACAAACAAATCAGTAACCACATGGCTCAGGGGTACACACGGTATTTGAGAATAATGATAAGAAAAAAACAAACTTACTGTATATGAATGAGAGGGTACGTGAATAGGTATGGGACCAATACTCATTAGCCTTCCTCTAGTTATGTATTCAAGAGAGTGAAGGGCATCCAATCAAAGGGAAGAAGATGATTGGAGTGAGGTTCAAAGCAGCAAAAATCCTGTTTTTATCCCAAGGGGAGGGACCCATCAGATTTAAAAAGCTGAGCCATTATTTCCAGCACTGTTTTATTTTCTTTATCCGCCTGATAGTGAAACCAGGGCAACCACCTCCCTTTAAATTTTTCTATTTGAAATTTAAGTTGTGTGGTCAGCTTTTCCAGTAGTAGAGTTTGAATACACATAGAATACCAAAGATCTACAGAAGGAGGATTCTTTTCCAACTAATTTTTTGTTATAACCTTTTGAGCAACTGCTAAGAGAATATAAAATAAGAACCTCTGGGCCTTATTAGTAAGCAGTGGAGGAGAGAGACCAAGAACCCAGTACTTAGGGTCCAGGGGGATATGGATCTGGAATATCTTCTCTAACTGCTGGGCAATTTGGGTCAAGTATCCTTGAATCTGGGGACAGCCCCAGAAAATATGGGCATTGGTGCACTTACCCCCACGTCCCCTCCAACAGAAATCTGAGAATGAAGTGCCATAATGCTTAGTGATATCCGGAGTGCAGAAAAATCTTATATTCACCTTCCAGCAAAATTCTCACCAAGAAGGAGAGGGCGAAGTGGAGTGCACCCCATCCCATACCCGTTGCCACTCTTTAGTGCTCAATTGACATCCCAGCTCCTCCTCCCACCTAGACTCCAGTCCTTTTAACCGATCTGGTTCTAGTGTATAAAAAAAAAACATTTGGTACACCGGATGGATTTTATTAGCCTCGGAGAGTAGTGAAGAAATAAACCCCACTAAAGGATTAGTGAGGAACGACCCTAGAGAAGTCAAACCTTTACTCACTAAATAGTGTTGTATTTGTAAAAATCTAAAATGGTCCTTATTTGGGAGCCTGAATTCGTGTTGCAATTGCAAAAAACTTTTAAGGTGTTGGGAACTATATAACTGTTCTATTCTACAGAGACCCGTTTTTTCCCACCATCGGAAACCTGGATCTATCTGTAATGGGGCAAAATCTACACACGCGCTTAAAGGGGTCAAAGATGACATCCTGAGCAGAACACCTCCACTTCTAGCTACCCAAATCCATACCTGCTTAAGTACCACTGCCCACAGGTTCCTCACCCAGAATTTTGAAAGTCCCTCTTGGTCTAGGTATACCACATCTGCCAATTGAGATCCTAGAACATCTGGTTTCTACAGGTCTACCCAGAGTGGTCATTCTGTCCCCAGCCACAAGGGAATAAGTGCATGGAGCTGGGCCACCCAATAGTAAAATATAAAATTAGGAAGACCCAAACCTCCTTCCCCTTTGGACCTCTGTAAAACCTGCCATTTGATCCCAGGGGGCTTGTGTTTCCAAATAAACTTGGATGTAGCTGTCTTCAAACTTTCCAGAACTCCCACGGAGGTTTCAATGGGAGGGAGGGAGGGAGGGAGAAAAATAGGAACAAAAGGTGGGGTAGGACATTCATCCTGACTGTCTCTATCCGGCCTGAGAGGGAGAGAGGCAGCTCATTCCATCTGTTATAATCAGCTTAAAGCACCTAAAGCAACTTTAAGTGGTTAGATTCATATAATTTCTCCAGTCTGTCGGGGATCCAGACTCCCAAATAGCAAAACCCCTCCAATGCCCAGTGGAACTGCCCCACCTGTGGGAAATTCCCAGGTGCAGAATTGGAAATAGGTAGCATCTCTGTTTTAGATTCATTTACTCAGAATCCAGAGACAGACCCATATTCTTGTATGAGAGATAGCACCTGGGGGAGTGTATGAACTGGTCAGTCAAGTATAATAAGGTATCATTTGCATAGAGGGAAACTCGAACCTCCAACCCAGCCACCAAGATACCTCTGTAGGCTTGTGGTCATCTTATAGAGGCCATGAAGGGTTCCATACTTAGTGCAAAAAGTAATGGGTATAGTGGACATCCCTGTCTGGTCCATCAGCAGATGCCAAACCTGCTAGAAAACACCCCATTCACACAAAATCTGGCCCCTGGATCATTATACAAATTAGAAATCCAGTCCCTGAATTTGCTCCCAAATCCGAATTTAGCTAAAGTTTGATTCACAAATGCCCAATCCAAGTGATCAAACGCCTTTTCAGCATCTAATGAAATTACAGCCCTGAGTTCCTGGGAGAGAGGGAGGGAGGGCACCAGAAGAGAAGACATTAAGCAGCAACCAAATGTAATCCTGGATGTGCCTGCCAGGAACAAAACCAGTCTGGTCCTGGTGCACCAACTCTGGGACAAGCCCCTTAACTCTCTCCCCAATAAGCTTAGCAACAATTTTGGCATCTACTTTCAACAGGAAAATGGGCCGGTAACTGGCACGCTCCATCGGATCTTTACCCGCCTTGGGCAGGACTGTGATGACTGCCTCCCCCCAGGACCCAGGGACTGCATCTGACTCATGAGCTGCATTACAAACTGTGAGCAAAATGGGACTAAGCTCCTTACCAAAGATTTTATAAAATTCCCCCACAAAACCATCTGGACCAGGTGCTTTCCCCGAACCCAAGGAAGCTATCACTGACCTCAGCTCCTCTTCTGTAAAAGGGCGTTCCAGACTAGAGGCTTGCTCCGCAGAGAGGACCGGAAGTTCCACTTTCCCCAGGAATGCCTCTATTTTCTGCCTATGCTCTGAAACCCTCTGTGTTTGATATAATTGGGAATAAAAACCAGCAAATGCCTCAGCAATAGCCGAAGGCTTTACCAAAGGTACTCCTGTACCACTGCCGGCCCTGATCTTTGGGATAAATCTATCTAGTTCCTGCTTTCTAATGCACATAGCCAGCAGTTTACCTGCCCTTTCCCCTCCCTTATAGTACTTTTGATTTGTGAAGCGCAGGGAATTAATGACCCGGTGTAACATTAATTCATTGTAAGATTCCCTTGCTTCTTGTAACTTTTGAAATGAGGTAGGGTCCCGAGTAAATGTTTGCTCCGCCTCCAGGGAAGCTACCGAGGTGAGTGCCTAGGAAAGTTTATGTTTATGGACCCTATTTTTGTGTGCCACATAGCTGATAAAGTTACCTCTCAAACATACCTTCAGAGCATCCCAAATAAATCTTAAGGGGGTGTCTGTCACTTTATTCTCTTCCAAAAACCACTTAATATTCTCCTTTATTCTAGCTACTAAGGTTTTGTCCAGTAATAGCCCAGGATCCAACCTCCAGGAACCCCTAGGGGCCCTTAATTCCCAGATTGCCTCCACCTGAACTACCACATGATCAGAAAATGAGGCAGGATGTATCTGAACTTCTAGAAACAAATGAGCCTCAGATTTCCAAGAATATATCCTATCCAGTTTAGAATAGGAGTTTGCAGCTGGTGCATAGAATGTGTAATCCCTGATTGTGGGGTGTTGCCATCGCCACAAGTCCAACAACCCTGACTCTTCTACTAAGGCTCATAGCAGTCAAGAGCTACTACTCATGCCGCTCCTGCTAGGTGGGTTTCTATCTAATGTGCAGTTCTCCACACAGTTCCAGTCCCCCAACACCAAAAGGTGACCAGGATCGAGGCCGGCCATAGCCGAGAAAAGGTTTCTGAAAAAGGTTCCAGATGGGGGGTTGGGGCATACACTGAGAGGATATGAATTAACTGTCCATGAATTTCACCAGATAGAAGAACCCATCTGTCACCGCCCTCTCACAATACTGAAGAGGTTTGAAATGGGAGTCCTCGTTTCAGCAAGATGGCTGTGCCGGCTTTTGGCAGACCCAGGGTGGGAATCAGAAAAAACCTTCCCCAACCAAGATCTATGAAGCTTACTATGCTTCAGCTGTGTCAACTTAGTTTCTTGTAAGCATGCTATCTCACAATTTAATCTTTCAGTTCCCTCAAAATTCTGGCCCGTTTAGTGACATTATTTATACCTTTCACATTTACCATGCAAACATTAAGTGATCCCATTAAAAAACAAAAAGAACATCTGATCCATCCTCACATCCTCATGCCTGTGACCATACCCGGAGTCCACAAAAAATAACATAAATCCACTAAAAGATAACAAAAATAACATATAAATAGCCATATATACAAACATATAAGGCCCCCCAGCAATCTCAACTGGAGATGCCGGGTGACCAAACTATCAGAATGTGATAGAAAAGTATGGGCATAAGGTATATATACTGCCCAAAGGTACCTATCGAAGTGAGCGGCACTTGATGACTTCAGGGGTTCCGTCACTGAGGACACAAAGCCCCCCAAAAGTATAGAAGAGTTCTGCACTCTCTGTGCAAAGGGTAAACCAGCCTAGAACCATCTGGGTTATGCCTTCCCTTCTTAATTATAACGGACTTCTGATTGAGGCAAACCATAGCCACATCTCACGACCCCGGGTCCAAAGAATCATCCAAAATCCATCGAGGTGCATCCTGAATGATTTAGCATTAATAAAATCCAATCCCCATCTATCTCAGGGCTTTATTGGTGAATAAACTAAACCCCCCAAGCTTTACATTCCCTGTTTTTAAGAAAAGGTACAGAGAAGGGGGCCCCCACCCCAACCTAGTTATGAGTGAGGAAGGAAACTTTGTTTAAATTCAGGACCAAATTGTGCTATCAACCCTCCCAGAAAGCCCTCTTCACCAGTTTTGTGCTAAACCAGAACAACATATCCAGTGGTAATCTGAAAGACAAGAACATCGAGTTAAGATAGAGTCCTATAATCATTTGTTACAGTCTCGATCAAAAGAGTGAAAAAAGCTCACAGTGATGAGCCCCAACAGGGGGTCCAACTGACAAAACTTCAAGACTGTAAACAGTATGAGATCTGCTGTCTAGAAAAGGAGTGGTTGTAGCCAAAGCATGCAGAGGGGAAAAGTACTTCAGGGCGCACCAGGAAAGCATCCGTTCCCCTTAGCACCAGCCCAGAACAAGAGTCCCAACCCAAAAGTTCCGATCCAATCAAAAAATTCAGTCCAGGACCCAATTCTGCTGCAGAACACCTCGCTGCACTCCTAAACCTCTATGCAAGCTCCTGGTTAAAGCAGATCCAGAGCAAACTCTATCGGGTCATGGCGGGGGCTGACGAGGAAGAATCCAGCGGGCAACATCAGCATGCAGCAGTAAAAGCAATTCATTTCTTCTTCCCTGAGGGAACCTACCTCCTGGAGCTAGACCCCACAGTAAGTTTTCAATTTCAATTTCAGCCTGTTCAGCACTAGTGTCAGACACTGGGATCCCCAGCCTCTCCAACACCGGGGCCGCCTGCAGGAGAGAATCAAAGATCTGCACTCTTTCCCCTTCCTGAAGTCATAGCCTCGCTGGGTATCTGAGAAAGGCCCTCAACCCCTTCTCCCACAGGGTCTTCACTACCTGGAGTACCTTCTTGCGTTTAGACATCACGATCGGGGGAAAGTCCTGATCTAAAAACACCCTCTGGCCATCCAGATTTAGATCTTTTTTGCCCCATGCAGCATGTAGAATCCTTTCCTTGGTAGTGAATTTGAGGAACTTCACTATTATAGATCTGGGGGGAGCCCCTGGTTTGGGCCTGGGGGCCACCGCCCTGTGAGCCCTCTCGATGCTGAACTCGAACTCTTCAGGCAAAGCTAGCTCTTGTTGCAGCCATGTCTCCAGAAATCCTGCTACGTCTGCCTGTTCGGCCCCCTCAGGAATTCCAAAAATACTAACATTATTCCTCCTGGCCCTTGCCTCAGCATCTTCCACCCTGTGTGTAAGCTCACATTCCCTACAATGGAGGTGGGCAAGGAAATGTCCAAAAGCCATATGTTCATTTTGAATTGTATCCAGATGGGTTTCTACTGCGGAGGTGCGGGACTCGAGTTTTTTAAAGTCCGTTTGCAGGCTAGATATTTTTGAACCAATCCTGTGAAGAATGTCCAACATCCATTCTCTGTCTGCTTTAGTAAAAGTCAATGTAGATTCAGAATTGAATTCTTCATCGCCTGAGGTGGTTGCTGCAGAGGACCATGACGGAGAAAGGCTTTCAGGCCGCTCCACTGGAGCCACTACAAAATGATTTTTAGGGGTGGTTATATCTTTCTTTTTGGTTTCCCCATGCCTCTGCTGATCCCCCTTACTCAGGTGAGTTTGAATTTTGGTGAAGTAAAGAGATAGATGACTTTTAATATTCACTTTTCTCGACCCGAGGCATAGGTGCGATGAGGCTAAGCCACCATTTGGTAGGTTGCTTCACCGGAAGTCCCATCCAGCCCTATTTCTTTTAATGTGTTTATCAATTCCTGGTGTGGCACACTATCAAAAGCCTTTTCAAAATCTATGTATATAATATATCTACTAGTGGGCTTTTATCCAGGGCCCCACTCACTGGTTCAAAAAAAGAGAGCAGGTTTGTTAAACATGACCTCCCCCCGAACCCATGTTGTTTTATATCTAAGTGACCATCATCCTGTATATGCTGTTCAATACATTCCTTAGTAATGGATCCCAAGACCTTACTTAAGATGCTAGTTGGGCTGATTGGTCGATAGTTAGAACATACTAGTTTGAACCCTTTCTTATGTATTGGAACAGTGTGTGCCATTTTCCAATCCTCTGGTGTCTCACCCTCATCCATAGAGGATTGAAAAATAACCTGAATAGGATCACATATAACTGGTGCCAGTTCCTTCAACAGTCTGGGATACATATTGTCTGGTCCTGCAAACTTTGTTGGTTGAAGGCTAGCTAGCTTATCTATACTACTGTCACTGTCATTGCAGCTTCACACAGCACTGGTAGTGACCACAGGCTTCATTCCCAGTTGGGAGCCAGCAGTTTTCTCTGAGGCTGACCTTCATAGTGTTTCCCGCTACTGCTGCCCCCCCCCCGCCAACAATGTATAGTTGTGCAGTCATCGGCTGACAGGTAGTGACAGGGAGTTTTCACCCTCCCATCTGTTCTGTAAAATGTTTGCCATGGTGCTTTTCAGACAAAGAGTGAGAGTTCTGTGGAGACAGCAAGGGAGAGTGCAAGCAGCTAACCATGGTGCTGGCAATCCCACAGAGACAGAGAGACACTGACAGTGAGTCAGAGATCCAGACCTGTATTCACTAACAGGGATTTTTCCATGTCTCCGCTCCTCTTTGAGTAAACCACACAGCTAACAGTGCACTGTGCAGCAGGGAGACAGAGAGTGAGAGAGAGTTAGAAAGAAAGCGAGTCAAGAAGCTCACTGTGATGGGATTTGACAAGAACTAATGCATATTTTATTTATGTAATAAACACTGAAATGTCAAAAATCATCACAGGACTGTATTTCTGGTATTTTTATGTTCATCACATAAAAAAATATACATGCGTTGTGGGGACTACTTATTAACTTGGCAGGATACAGTGGAATTGTCCCTCTTCAAAGAGGAAAGAAACACCTTTCTGCATTTTCTTTTTCTTTTTTTAAACATAACCCATGTTATAAGTGCAATACCCCACTACAGGGTATGGGATATTGGCTTTTAATCCACACCCCAGGTGCTGTGAGGGCACTCAGCCTGCAACCGTGTGCCTCTCAAGGCACCCAGGGTGTGGATTAACTTAACTGCCAATAACTGCATGCCCTGTCGTGGGGTATTGCTTGAGTAATTACTAATAAAAGGATGGAGTGCTGCTGATCAAAAAAATGAAAGGACATTAAGCCCACAGTTGTCGTGTCTCATGCTCTGTGTTTCGCAAGACCAAGGCAGTTCTCTATTATACACACTCGTATGTAATGCAGTGTGTGTAACTGAGAATGTTAGATATTGGATTCAGGTTATAATTGATCTTAACCGAATGTTCTGGTACAATATAGTATTTATTTGTTGAATGTAAATGACTTTTTCACAATATTACATTTATCTCTATGCTTAGAAACATAGAAACATAGAATTTGATGGCAGATAAGGACCGCTTGGCCCACCCAGTCTGCCCATTTCCCTACCTACTGGATAAGCTGCAGATCCTAGTTAACCAGCAGCTTACTTCTTCCTATCCCCAACCCCTAGAATGGCCTTATGACTGTCGCATGCATGCTTGAATTTCACCACTGTTTTTGACTCCACAACCTCCTCCGGAAGGCCGTTCCATGCATCCACAACCCTCTCTGTGAAAAAATACTTCCTTAAATTACCTTTGAGCAGCCCCCCCATCTTCAAATTGTGCCCCCTTGTCCTTGCACACCTCTTTTTTTGAAAGATGCTACCCTCTTGGACTTTGTTGATTCCTTGAGGTACTTGAAAGTTTCTATCATGTCCCCCCTCCTTTCCTCGAGGCTATACATATTAAGCTCCTTTAGTCTCTCTTCATATGTCTTCTGGTGCAGACCCTGCACCATTTTAGTGCCCTCCTCTGGACAGCTTCCATCCTGTCTATGTCTTCTGGAATTGGGTCTCAGAACTGCACACAGTACTCAGATGGGGTCTGACCAGCTGTCTGTACAGAGGATAATAACTTCCTGCTTTCTACTGGTGATGCCTCTCCTTATGCATCCCAGTATCCCCCCAGCCATCCTTGCTGCCCTCTCACATTGCTTGCCCACCTTTAGGTCATCTGATATGACTACCCCCAGGTCCCTTTCCATTTTTGTTGTTGTTAGTATCTCACCCCCCATTGTGTACTCTTCCCCTGGGTTTTTGTTTCCCAGGTGCATTACCTTGCACTTCTTAGCATTGAATCTAAGCTGCCATACATTTGACCATTCCTCTAACCTTGCCAAGTCCCTTCTCATCCTTTCCACCCCACCTTGTGCATCAACTCTGTTGCAGATCTTTGTGTCATCTGCAAAGAGACATACTTTCCCTTCAGTCCCTCTGCAATGTAACTATAAAGACATTGAAGAGGACAGTCCTAATACTGAACACTGCGGTACCGTACTAGTAACCCCCCTTTCTTCAGAGTGGACTCCATTTACTATTACTCTCTGTGTCCTATTCTCCAGCCAATTCTTTACCAAGGCTGACATATTGGGACCCACTCCCAGGCTGGCTAACTTGTATATTAATCTTTTGTGTGGGACTGTGTCAAATGCCTTGCTAACATCTAGGAAGGCCATGTCCACAGCCCCTCCCTGATCTACTACTTTGGTCACCCAGTCAAAGAAATCTATCAGATTCGTCTGGCATGACCTTCCCACTGTGAATCCATGCTGCCTTGGGTCCTGTGCCCCTCTGGCCTCTAGATACTCGACAATTCTTTCCTTCAGAAGTGATTCCATCATTTTCCCTATCACTGAGATTAAACTAACAGGTCTGTAGTTTCCTGCTTCCTGCCTTGCTCCCACTTTTGTGAAGGGGAATCACATCTGCCCTCCTTCAGTCCTCGGGTACCACCCCATCCTCCCATGATTTGTTAAAGAGGGTAGTCAGTGGTGTCACTAGTTCTACCCTTAGTTCTTTTAGAATTCTGGGATGAATCCCATCAGGCCCCATTGCTTTGTCCACCTTCAGTTTTAAGAGTTCTTTCAGAACCCTTTCTTCTGTAAATGGGCTGGTATCAACTTCTGTATCCAGAGCGTTTCTACTGTTTATTTTAGGTACCTCCCCCTCTTCATTTGTAAATACTGAGCAAAAATATTTGTTTAGTATCTCTGCCTTTTCACAGTCTCCCTCTGCCCACCCTCCCTCCCCTTTATTAAGCCTCACTATCCCTCCCTTGGTCTTCCTTCGCTCCCTGATGTACCTATAAATGGTTTTATCCCCCTTCTTAACTGAGTTGGCTATCTTTTCCTTGGTTTGGGCCTTTGTGTTCTGACTGCCTTCCCAGCTTCCTTTTGCTTTAACTGATACAGTTCTCTGTCCTGCTCCTTCTGTGATTCCTTGTACTTCCTGAATGCTTTCTTTTTCTCTTGAACCTTCACTGCCACTTCCTTTGAGAACCATAGTGGTTTCTTACATCGTTTTGCTTTGTTTATTTGCTTCATAAAAAGGCTTGTTACCTCTGTGATGGCATTTTTTATTATTCCCCATTGTTCTTCCACCCCTCCTTCCTGCTCATTTGCTAGTGCATTCCTTAGGCACTCACCCATTTTAACAGTCAGCCCTCCTAAAGTCCATACTTTTGCCTTTGTATGGCTTGAACTCTATTGCTGTGTTTATTGGAACCATATTGTTCGATGGTCGCTAGTTCCCAGATGGCTACCCACTCACATCTGTGATCCTCTCTCCATCTCCATTTGAGAAACCAGGTCTAAGATTGCTCCCTCTTGAGTGGGCTACAATACTAGTTGTCTAAGGTATGCCCCCTGTAGGGCATCTAGAATAACCCCACTCTTCGAAGTGGCTGCTGCAACTGCACTCCAGTTAACATCTGGCATATTCAGATCACCCATCAGCAATATCTCCCCTTTTTCTGCCATTCTAAGTATACTTTCTATCATTTCCTTGTCCATTTCCTCCCCCTGAGAAGGGGGTCTGTATACAACCCCTGTGCGGATTGTGGTGCCACTGCCTGTCTCCAAATTTACCCACAGTGCTTCTTCTCCTCTCTGTTTACCCTTTTGCTCTGTTGCTTTGATTCCTTCCCTTAAACATAGTTGCATCATAACATAGAAGATCAGTATGTCTTCTCAAAACTAAGGTAAATTTAGATGTCGATGTAAAATGAGTAGTACATATTTTTGAATTCCAACAGTATACTGTACTTAAGCTTGCATGTATCCTGTTCATAATGACTGTGTAATGGATATCTATGGATGCTTCAACTATAGGCAAGCCCATAGACTTGTTTAAAGAGCTTTGCATGTATTTACACACTATAAGGGACACTGATCCTAAACCTGCCACTTTATCTAATGCCTAACACCTTAAATCTAGAAAACAAAGATGGTTGTTCCTTTTTTTCCATGAGAACTCTATGAGATTCTTTGCACGAGAACAGTAATCAAAAGAAACTTGTACAAGAGACCAATATGGTTCTCAGGAAAGGTTAGGAAAGCAGTGAGGGCCAAAAAGAAGGCATTCATCAGGTACAAGGAAAAACAAGGGAATGGAGAATTGGGAGAATACTAAATGAGAAAAAGGGAAATCAAGAGGGTGCACTAAGAAACAAAGAGAGACACAGAGATCCATATTGTTGAGGGGATCAAGGGAGTAGAAAAGCTGTTCTTTTCATATGTGAGGGGAAAAAAGAAAGAAGGGAGGAGGAATTGTTAAGCTAACACAGGGAGGTAGGGAAATTGAGAAGGACGGGCATAAAGCAGCCATTCCTAATAAATTCTGCCCTGTATTTACAAGAGAAGACAGAGGGCCTCTGCCAGAAAGTGGCATTAAGGTGGCTATAAGGGGGATTCCTGAGATAAGGCAGCAAGCATTTACCAGTGAAAGGGTTCAGAAAGGGCTAGATAAGGCCTGAGGGCCTGTTGGGATGCATCCAAGGGTGCTTAAGGAATTGACAATAGAGCTAACTAAACCCCAGGTAGGGTTATTCAATAGCTCAGTTCAGACATGGGTAGTTTCAAAAGACTGGAAGGTAGTGGACATAGTTCTGCACCATAAGGAGGGGACAAGGAGCAACTGGATAACTTCAAACCTGTCAGTCTTACCTCTATTGTGAGTAAACTGATGGAGCTAATAGTCCTAGAGGACCTTGTGGACTACCTGAAGAGCAATGGTCTCCAGGATAGTAAACAGAATGGGTTTGTGGCAGGGAGGTATTTTCAGACCAATCTGATAGTATTCTATGACTAGGTAACAGGGATAGTGGATAAGGGGCATGCTGTGGATTTACTGTACTTCAATTTCAGAAAAGCTTTCCAATTGGTGCCTCATAGAAGGTTGCTGAAGAAGCTACAGCATCTCTGTGCAGCAAAGGATGCAGTTATATAAGTGAGAAACTGGTTGGACAGGAGAAACCAGAAGGTTGTGGCTTGCAGAGTCAAATTAGAAGAGAGAGAGAGAGAGGTCACCAGAGTGATGTCACAAGGATCGGTGCTGGGTCCAGTCCTTTTAATATGTTAATCATTGGCATGGGAGAAAGAATTCAAGGCAAGATGTGTTTCTTCACAGATGACACTAGGCTGTGTGACAGGGTAGACAGCAAGGAGAGGGTTAGGGAAATGCAAAGAGCCATTCAAAAGCTAGAGTTTTTGTCAAAGGTTTGACAGTTAGAATTCAGTGCCAAAAAAGTGAAAGGTGATGGACATGGGGAAGAAGAATCATAGGAAAGAGTACTGGATGGGGAGGGGGGTTAGTGGTAAAGCTGAGCATGACTTCCGAGGAAAGTGACCTAAGGATCATCATCAATGACTCCCTAAAACAATCAAGCCAGAGTAACAAGGCCCACAGTATGGAAAACATGATGTTGGGGGTGTATATGAAGAGGTATTGCCAGCATAAAAAAGGAGGTATTACTACCTCTCTATAGAGCACTGGTGAGGACCCACCTGGTGTACTGTGCCTAACTCTGGAGTTCTCACCTATGGAAAGAGAAGGACAGGCTGGAGACATTGCAGTGTATTGTGACCAAAATGATTCAGGGCCAGCAGAGCAGATCTTATGATGATGGAACTGAATATGTACTCAACAGAGGCCAGAAGAAAGGGGAATGATGAACAGACTCCTTCAAGTTCCTGAAAGAAATGAATAAGGTACACTGTGAAGAACTATTTAGTATAAGTAGCGGATTCAGAACAGGAGCCTATAAGTGGAAAATGATGGGGGGGAGGTGGTGCTCAAGAGGGAAGTGAGAAAGTTTTGTTTTACATAAAGGGTGGTGGAGCCATTTAACAATCTGCCAACTGATGTGGTGGGCACCAAAACTATCAATGTTTTCAAAAACAACTGGGACAGAGTGAGGGGCATAGTGGTTGCTCAGGTTGGTAGTAGTAGTAGGGCAGGGAGCATGGGGTGGATAGTGTGAATAGGAACCCTGTATGGACAATAGGTCTTGGGTTTGTTAGGGTTTTATGGGCAGACTGGATGGACCAGTGTTCTTTTTCTGCCATCATCATCTATGTTTCTAAAATGTAAGTCTCATATTGACTGTGTGCCGTGCAAGAGGTTAATCAAAAAATACATACTGGTAGCCATAAATACATTCCAATAACTAGCTAGATGTATCCAAGTATGCCATGGGAAATCCAGTTGTAATGAATGGAGATTTCTTGTGATATATCTAATTGCATTGGGAATTATCTCTAGATAGTACTGTAGGATAAATAGGGCTAAATAACAATATTACAAGATGTATAGGCAACTGGCTGTAAGACAGGATGCAGACAGTGGTACAGTATTAAATGATGAACTGTCAGGTTATGAAAGGTGAGAGATGGGGTTCTACAGAGGTCAGTGCGGGGACCAGTCTTGATCAATATGTTCATTAGTGACATAAGAATAGGACTGAACATCAAGATGTCTGTTTGTAAAGGCACACGATTGTGTGGATGGTTGAACACAAAATAAGTAATAAGAAGCATCTAGAAGGATGTGGGAGTGTCAAACCTTGCTTGCGTGCCTGGCAGCTAAGCCTTAATGCCAAAAAATATAAAATGATATACAGTATACAAGAGGAATCCACAGGTAAAGCACAGCATTGATGAAGCTGAGGTGGAATTCTCACATGAAGAAATGATTTGATATAATGATAAACAGTAACCCAAAACATTACAGTCATTGTGAAAAAAAGCATATTATACTGTACAGTTTACAGTACTTACACAGGATAGACAAGCTCTGTATTGCATATTGCTTCTAGTAGGGTCCAGCTTCTTCTGATTTCTGCATCTGGGTCGACTCAAGCACTGGGAGGTTGAGACTTACCCAAGGTTATGTAGTTCTGTGCCAATGTAAACACAATTCATGTCTTCTCATTTGTTCTGTCTTCATGATCAGATCTTTACTTTATCAATTAGAAGTAACTATTCTGGTTAAATCTCTCATCTGCAACACTATGTGTTTCCTCACTGTTTAAAAAAGTAAAGCAGCAGGTCAGTGTGTCAGTATTTACATCAATTGTAAATTCATTAAATTACAGTGTTCTTACAGATGGTTTAGAAATCAAGAGGGAATTCTCTGCTGTATATAATATGGACCCTGTACTAAGGGCACCAGAAAATGTTGATTAGATAAACAAACTGACACCTACCAGAAAAGCCTCTCATTTTATATGTTCAATAAACATTTTTTAAAAGAGTCTATGGCTCTTAATAGTAATTTAAAGGTAAAGTTATCACGCTCAAAGAAACCAGTATTACAGTTTAATAGTAGGACAACAGGGCCTATTAACCCTGTAGTAACCAATGTGCTTTTTGATTACAATGAGTCTTAAGCATTTTTAATGTGAGCAAAGCATAAACATAGCTTTAACAAGTACTCAACACAAAAATTAGTCAATGCAATTTTGTAATCTTGTCACACACTCAGAGGGAAGGAACAGTCCACTGAGGCAAGAGCTTGATATCTTCATGGACCATCATTTAAACTGAAGAGGGGGAGACATAAGCTGGGAATTCTCTAGTAAGGGCAGAGAACAGGGAGTACCAATCAGAGACTCCCCAGACATGAAAACAAGATTAAGGGTTGCTGGTTGTGGCAAGGGCTGGGACCAAAAAGGTTCAGGGAAGAAGCAATAGGTAAGGGGTCACATTACTCCAGGTAGCAGGACAAAAGGGAGAAATAAGAAAGTTGTAGTGGGCAGTGAACAGGAGATCGGTGAGCGGAAGGGGGATGAGGAAGAGGTTGGAAGGGGGTCTGTATAAATGCCTGGAGCCTGAAAAATAAGATCAATGATCTACAGGTAATAGTAGCAGACAGAAAGTAAGATTTTCATGTCATCATGGAGAAGTGGACCACCAGGAAGAGAAAATGGGATTTGGCAGTTCCAGGGTATATCCTGTATAGGAGAGATGGGCCAAGTGTAATGAGGGGGAGTAGCCCTCTATATCAGGGATGGTGTTGAAACTACAACAGATGGGACCATCAAGACAGCAGGAGGGGGAGTGTAGTCAATTTCGGTAAGTTATCTATGGCTGATACTAAAAAGGTTAGGCTGGGAGTGGTTTATACGGCAAATGGAAGAGGGAGCCAACTAATTTGGTAAGAAAATCAGGAGGAGGTAGCAAAAGAGGACCAAGTGATAGTATTGGTCCAGAATCTGCTGGTCATAGACTGGGATAGCCTGGTGGCTAGAATCTGGACACAATGCAGAACTGTCTGCTGGAGCAACTGGTCAGGACACCCACTAAGTGGGACAGAATCCTAGACTTGATACTTAACAACTTGAAGGTGGTGGGTGGGGTGTCAGTCAGGGAACCACTGGAGTCCAGTGACCCCCAATTCCATGGGGTTTGAACTGGCAGTGGGGAACTCAGGTCTCCCCTTGAAGGCCATGGTTATGGTCCTCAAACAGACAGATTTTCACCTGTTGATAGCAAGTGTCAGTGAAAACTTAGTGGCGATAGACCAGATAAAGGCAATGGAACAAAGTTAAGGGATGATTGAGGGGGCAATTCTGGAGGCAAAGAACACTTGCACCAAGAAGGTCACCGAAAGAAGCAAGCATAATAGACCAATCTAGTTCTCATGGGAAGTAAGAGAGGCTATGAAGCACAAATGAGGGCATCCATGAGGTACAAGGTTGATAAAGGGGAAGAGGAATGGGATGAATATTAGGCCAAACTAAAAGAGGTGAAAGTGATGGTAAGTAGGGCAAAGTCAGACAAAGAGCTGCAGATTGCTGAGTAGGTGAAGGGAGTGGGGAAATGAATTGTTTTATACATTCAGGAGAAACAGAATGCTAGGGGAGGGGTTATCAGGCTAGCTGAAGTGTGGACAGTGGGAAATGAGAAGCAGAAAGCTAATGTCCTAAGCAATTACTTCTGCTCAGGGTTCATAGTTGAGCACACTGGACCTTTACCAGAAAGCAGGCTAAAAGGCATCTACATTGGGGTGCAAGAAATGAGTAGGGTGATGATCATAACTGAACGTGAAAAGCAAAGGTTTTGGGCTCTTAAGGTTGATAAAGTGCTGTGTCTGGATGGTCAGCACCCAAGGGCACTTAGGAAACTATCTTCAGATCAGGAAGAGCCCTTGAAACAGCTATTTAACAACCCAGTGGATTTGAGGATTGTCCCAGGGATTACAGAACCATGAACATAGTTCCACTCCAGAAGGGGGAGAAAAAAGTACCTAGGCTCCTGCAGACCGGTAAGCTTTACATCCATCACAAGTAAAATGATAGGGACCATAGTGAAGGAAATACTAGTGGCCTACTTAGAAGATAGGCTGCAAGAGAACAAGCAGCATGGGTTTGTGTCAGGAAGATCATGTCAGACTAATCTGATCTTGTTTTTTGACTGGTTCACTAGGGCGATGGACAGAGGCCAGGCAGTAGATCTGCTGTACTTTGATTTCAGTAGTCTTTGATTCCATGCCACACAGGAGGCCACTAGAAAAGTTGGAGGACTTAGCGGTAGAGAAGGGATTAGTCAAGTGACTGGGAAACTGCTTAGGTGAAGGCAGCAGAGGGCGATAGTAAACATGGTCAAATCTGGAAAAAAGGGGTCACAAGTGGAGTGCCATTGGGTTTAGTCTTGGGACATGTACTATTTAATATGTTCATTAGTGACTTATGGGAAGGTATCCATGGAACAATGTGTCTCTTTGCTGATGAAACAGGGCTGTCTGTCAGGGCAAACTAAGAAGAAGGAGTAGGGGATCTTTAGAAGGACCTAGGAAAACTTGAGAGGTGATCAAATGTCTGGCAGTAGAGATTTATTGCCAACATGCGAAAGGTGATGCCCATGTGGAATAAGAACCTACACACAGAGTATTTGATGGGAATGGTTAAGTTGGCCTCTTCAGCAGAGAAGAAGGATCTGAGAGCCCCCATTGGTGAATCAATTAATCAAGCCAGTCAGTGCAATAAGGCCTATAGCAAGGCATCAATGATGGTGTGGTGTACAGCAAGGTGTTTTGACAGTAGGAAGGGGGAGGTGATACTTCCCCATGCAGATTTCTGTTGAGGACTCATCTAGATATATACACAGATGCATACATAGAATTTATCGGCAGATAAGGACTACTTGGTCCATCCAGTCTGCCCATTTACCCCTACCTACATTATCCCCGCAGACTCCATTTGATCTTTGGTTCTTTCACCCATTCCTCGTTCCTTTCCCTTAAGATTTCCTTGTGTCTGTCACAAGCTTTCTTGAACACATCCACTGTTTTTGCCCCAACTACGTCAGCTGGTAATCTATCCCAGGAACCCACTACTCATTCTGTGAAGAAGAACTTTCTTATAGCTCTCCTGAATTTGCCCCCTCTTGCTTCATATCGTGCCCCCTTGTACTTGAACATGGTTTCTTCTAAAACATACTCCCAACCTGTACTGTACTTAGCTCCTTTATGTATTTAAATGTCTCTATCATATTCTCCTTCTCTCATCTTTCTTCCAGTGTGTACATACTGAGTTTACTCAATCTCTCCTCATAGATCTTCTTTTGAAGACTGCACACCATTCTAGTTGCCCTCCTCTGGACCGCTTCTGCTCTGTCTATGTCCTTTTGCAGATGTGGTCTCCAGAACTGTACACAGTAATCTAGGAAAGGCCTCACCAGTGACCAATTCAGAGGCAATACATCCTCCCTACTTCTGCTGGCTATACTTGTGGCTATTCAACCCAGCATCCCACAAGCTTTCCCAACTGCCTTGTCTCACTGCTTAGCTACCTTTAGTTCATTTGACATATTTACACCTATGTCTCTGTCCTGCTTAGCTGTTTTCAGTATCTCTCCTATTTTGCATTACATGTCTGGGATTGTATATCGCAAGTGAATTATTTTTCACTTTTTAACTCCGAACCCAAGTTGTCATACTCTAGACCATGCCTCATGTTGTTCCAGGTCCCTGCTCCTCTTTTCCACCCCCAGAATGTCCACATTGTTACAAAGTTTAATATCATCCACATAGAGCAGACCTTCCTCACCTGTTCATCTGAAATATCACTTATAAATATATGAAAAAGGACCGGTCCCAGCACTGATCCCCAGCGTTGATCCCTATGGCACCCCACTGGTCACCCTCCCCTCCTTTGAGTGAACTCCATTTGCCAACACCCTCTTTCTCCTATCCCATAACTGATTTCTTACCCAATTTAACACCTTTAGTCCCACTCCTAAGTTCTACAGCTTGTTTAATAGCCTCCTATTTTGGATGGTGACAAATGCCTTACTGAAATCTAGGTATGCTATATCCATTGCATCACAGTGATCCAGCTCCTTTGTCACTCAGTTAAAGAAATCATTGGGATTTGTATGACATGACACCCCTCCTGTGAACCCATGCTGTCTCTGATCTTGTAACCCATTTGATAAAAGATAATTCTGTAACCTCTCCTTCAACAAAGGTTCGATCAGCTTTCCCACCACCAATGTGATTCTAGCACAACGTTTAATTTATATTGCACATTGTTTGGAGGGAACTAAGACTAACAAGCATCACTATACAAACCAATCAAAAATGTTATCTCATTAATTATTCATTGTAAATTAAACATTCACACAAGGTGGACCTATTTGGAAAGTGCTTCTACTGCCCGGGTTCATTTCTCTTAGTAGCAAGAAAGACCTAATTGAACTACTTTCAATCTTATAATGAATATTCATGAGGCTCCATGACATCCTAATAATGAGGAACAGTCACTGACTACTGTTGTGACAATTGGTTTGGTTTATTTATTTTGAAATCTGGAAAATCCATAAGCATAAACCCATTTTTGTGGGTGACCAGATATAATGATTAAACATATATTATACAATAAATAATTAAACAATACAAAAATAACATTAAACAGACCATACAGCACATTGCTGATAAACAATAAATCAGTTGCAATGACAGATGTCCATATTAGTTGTGTATTTTTCAAGAACTGTCTTAAAGTTCAGAAGGCTAGTACAATCTGCAGTAATAAATAGAGACAATGACTTCAAATAATTAGGTAATTGGTATAACAATGTTGTTTGATCTAAATAGGTTTTCATAGTTAGAATAATGAAATAAGGATTATTAATGGTTGAGTGGGTACTCGGTCAGGTAGGACGTTGTTGAAATTGGTGCTAAAAAAGCAGGCATTTTTCTCAACACAGTTTTCCTAGCTAATGTTCCAATGTGTAAGTGAGATCTCTGGTCTAAGTAGGGTCATTTGAGTCTATTGTACTGTACAAATTGCAATAATGTGTTCAGGAGAGAAGTTGAGATGCAAATCTAGCAATCTGATTATGCAAAACTCTAACTTTGGAGAGCACACCCTCACCTGCAGAAAAATAAAACAACATTCCATAGTTGGTAATAGGAAGATGTTTCCAAGTAACTCATAATATTTCTAAAGTTATTCTCTGGTGGCCTTACAGTGGTACTGCAGGCAGGAAGGGAATTTCTTTAAAGAAGTCACAGAAACTTCAGGAAATATCTGCCCATGTCAATTGTAGTCACTTTACATCTTTATTAGTTAGATAGACAGGTTGCTAGAAATAAATCCTTTTGTTGTTTTTCAGCTCACTCTTTCAGCTGACTTATAGGTTTCTGTTGCTTTCATACCTCAACCTTATGTATGAAAATTGACTTGGTACTACTTTAATAAACCTGAAACCTAATACAGAAGACAAAAGAAAGAAATAGATTAATAGCTAATATATGAAATGAATATATACAAATCAAGTTATATCACTGTTTTCACATCAATAGCCCATTCATTCACTAACACGCAAACATTTATGGCTCTATGGTATACACTGTTTCTGAATACAACTACAGAACTGGTCTACTGTATACAGTATATTTAGTGTCCTCAACCAAACAGTTTGGGAAAAAAAGTTTGTAATATGTTGAACTAGAAGGTTTTTCTTTAGAACAAATTCTCACCTCAACTGTGTTTATAACACTCTCTATTCTCACGTATATTAATGATGGCACTGTGCAATGATGAACCTCACTGTAATATTTGGATATTGAATATTTGGGACTCACCATTTTAATTGCTGTTCTGTGTTCACTTCTTCATTCTTTTAGTTCTTGTTTTGTGCTTCCAACAAATTAGTTGCCTCATGAGTAGATCAAAATATAAACTACACAGGCTGTGCTGAAGTTTATATTGAACATTCTTTTATCTGAAACTCCCCCCATGTACAGTATGTGAGTGTTCAAAAGTTGTCCCGATCATCATGCCATTGCAGTGTGTGTAATGGCCACAGTGAAAATAGTATTGGATTTGCCTTCCAGATGAATCCACAGTATTGCTCTCTGCAATTACATCACTATGTACAAGTTGATCTCTTAAATGGTTCTCTTTTATGAGAGTTAGTTACAGAGTGGGATTTTCAAAAGTGCCCAGAAGTGACACTGCTGTGTCAAAATGAGTAAAGTTGTATCACACAGATACAGCAACATAATTACATCATATTTTCATGGTTACATTATGAATGAAACAACTTGACACAACGAGAATCCTGCATCATAACTGCATCACAATTGAGTCACAACTGGCTACATAAATTATATAAATTCATGTGCAGGTACACGTTGTCAAAAGCACTCAGGGAGTGTGAGAAAAGTGAATAATGGACAGTGAGTAAGAGCAAAAGACAGAGAGAGGGAGAGAAGACATGAAGATGGGAGACCACACATGTGAACTCATGTTGGTAAGTGTGCTGCTATTAAAACATGTGAGGGGGAATGTATAAAATGCAGATAATATGCCATGTTGGTGTGTGCACACAGCTCTGCAAACAAGCAGTAATGATTGACAGAATGAACAATGTCTTGGGCAGCATGGGTGAGTCATTGACTGTTGTGGACAATGTGTTGGATCTAGCAACACTGAGGGATTCAATGAAGGGTGTTGCAGGTGCACAGATGTATGCTGCATGACCATTATAAACACATAGATATACAGCTATTGACTGTGACATAATTACAGCTCTGTTTCTGATTTTTATGTATGTGAGAGCACCACACACACACACATAGACCAGGTACAGGCATCAAAATGATTATGTTCCATATACTCTGTACATGATCAAGATGTATAGTAGGTTATAGCACACATGGTGTATGTGTACCTACCTCATTGGTCATATGTGTGTTGTGTTGTGTGGTCATGTGTTTGTACTGTCTCATGTATTCACAACCTATGGAGATATCAATGTCCATTGTATGTTGATGTGTGGCACATATTTGGTGATGTAGATATACAGTACCAGCAGATGCATGATGATGTAGTGAAAGAGGCTTACACACAGGTTCCACACATATATGTGGCTGATAATGAGAAGGGTGCTAGACAACTACACACAAATATAGTGGTATGTACACTGCAGCTCATTAGGAGAAGATGGAGGAGGAGAAAGAACTGGTTGCAGGCCCAGTGGAGTTATGTAAAACACAAATAATGCCCATAGCATGTGTTTCATCACACAGGTCATAATATCACCCTGTACTGTATGCAGTGCCACTATCCTGTGGTACAGGCACATTTGGACCATGTAACCATGGTAGAACACATACTGTCCAAGCCATATTTGTCAAGATTTGCCAGCCAGCAAAACATGGAAAAATCTACACCCCCAGCAGACACCCATGCCACATGTACAACCTTACCCAACATGACATAAAAACATAGAAACATAGAAATTTGTCAGCAGATAAGGGCCTTCAGCCCACCTAGTCTGCCTCAATACCTCCAATAACTGTGCTTTTTTACACTGGAGGTCCCACAGTCTATCCCCTGTGGAACTGGAGAAAAGGAAGCAGAAGACTGGCCTTCCCCATGCTCCCATGGTGTCAAATCAGGCAGCTGCATGAGAGATTTGAAGAATAAAGGTAGCGCTAAAGGAGCAGGAATGCTGAGTCCATGAATTACATATTTGATATGCTGTACTCCTAGATGTAAACACTAGGGAGATGGCACAACAGAACACCATTTCACATAGCTCAGGCATGTCTACCACTGACCTATACACATGCACACTAGCATGTTGTACAACAACCTGTGTGTGTGTGTGTGTGTGCACACATGCATGTGCATGTACGCATGTGCATCGTTGTGTTTGGAGTTGCTTTCCATCTGATCTCACTCTGCATCTTTCTCACATCTGTTATCGCTTCCATCCACAGAAAGAGAGGTGGATTCCTGGAACAGTCTTCCAGTGGAGGTGGTGGGGGTGAAAATAGTACTGGGGTTTATGAATGCATGGAATAGGCATAAGGGAATGTTAGGAAAAGGGAAGGGTGAGTGATTAAATGGGCCGGAGTTCAAAAGTAAGATCTGTGGTAATACTATAGGCAGGGAAAATGGGCAGAATAGGTGGGCCAAGTGGTCCTTATCTAGTGGCAAATTCTATGTTTCTAAGTTTCTAAATTAATATATAAACCAAAATGATTATGTATTATTTTAATATTTTAGACCTTCATTGTGGCTCAAAGTAAAAGTTTGAAATAACATCCCTAAGAATAACTGCCTTGCTTTTTACAGCTGCAGTGGGTGGAGCCTGCAGCTGTCTTGCGAGCACCTTAACAGAAACCCACTGGATCATCTGAAAAACAAATTTGAAGTTGCAGCACAATCATTCTGCAACTCCAAAATACTCTGCTCAGCCCCTCCCTCTCTGGGCACACTACTTTTGTTGCCGTCAGCTGCCATGCTAAAGATGGCTGCCGAAGCTCAGTGCCCATGCGCAAGCAGTTGCGCATGCATGACCCCACTTCTGCAGTTCTGGTGAACTAGCACATGCATACTGGAACAGTCCGTCATGGCCAAAATTGGCGCTGGAGCTCAGAATGCATGCCTGACTTAACTGCAACTGCAGAAGTAAAGCTGTGCATGTGCAGCTGCTCGCACATGTACACTGAGCTTTGTCAGCCATTTTGAGCATGGCGAACTGTTCTGCTGTGAGTTCAGTGAGCACAACTGCAACTGTGTAGGCTCTAGCCAGAGCTTGTTCTTATAGTGGGCATGTAAGTATAACATGGATTATCTTATCAGTATGTCAATTTCAATATTTACAGACAGGAAACATTACCTTAACTTTAAAAAAAACTATTGTCCAGTTGATTACTGGGGTATAGTTTAAATTTGTATATACAAAACAAACAAACAAAGAAAAAAATATATCTTCTTTCATCTGATCAATCATGGACTTGAATTGCTTAATCACCTGCATCACCTGCTAGACCAATCCACTTCTTACGTCATCATAATGGGTGACCTCAGTCTCAATTGGTTCACAAAGTGCTCCAAACCATTAAAAGAATTCTGTGACTCTCTTGGGTTTACTCAACTAATCACGTAAGCCACCCGTCCTAATGTGAAGCATCCTGATCACAGTAGTTTACTTGATGTCATCTTAGTAAACAAACCCCATCTTTTCACACATTCAGGTGTGCTGTTTAATGACCGGAGTGGTCACTACCCTTTGGCTTGCGTAAGATCTGCTCCAAAACCTACGTCCATGTCTAAGTGTATATTCAAGAGATGTCGCTGCAACTTAGACTATCATGCATTCATTTCTGACTTGCATCACTCCTGCTTACAAGAATTTTACCTAGCCCCTACGGTGTCCAAAGCATACAGTGTGTTCAATAGTATAATCCTAAGCATTATAAGTCAACATGCCCCACTGATCAAAATACCTACCAAGAAAAGGTGCTACCTGTGGTTGTCCCCTAACCTCAAGACCACCTTACTGCTGTCTGGAAGAAAGCCCACAGAACTAAATCTCCAACCAACTAATCTGCCTTTTGATCAGCTAGGAATCAACTGTATGTACCAAGCTTATCAGAGCTGCTAAAGCTGCCTACTTTTGTAGCAAACTAGACTCCTCTCCCAATTGTTCTGCAAAAATTTGGCAAACACTAAAAAGGCATTGAGGGACATAGATCCACTAAGTCATTCCCCATGGAAATTAAATCTGGAGACACTACCACTGTCGATAAACAAGTTATACTCAAACTCCTTAACACTCATTTTACCACAGCCAGGCTTGCCTTCAACTCTTCACCTGCTAGCAAACTTCACGATCAGCACATTGATCAGGCCCTTGCCAATGTTGGCTCTACCAATTCTGACCCTGCTTCTTCCTTCTCTCTCTCTTCTGTCACTCTGAAGGAAGTGGAAGACATTTTGCTACAGTTGAATACAAAGAAAACACTGGTGCTGACCTTATCGACCCGTACTTCCTGAAATTAGGCTACCATATAATAGCAGTTTTCATAATGCACCTCTTTAACATGTCTCTAGCTCAAGGAGCCCTCCTTGACATTTGTAAAATGGCTCATATCATACCACTCTTTATGTCTTGTGACCCTACTGACTTAAACAACTACAGGCCTATTTCATTGCTCTCATCCCTATCCAAACTCCTCTAAAAAATGGTTAACTCGCAGCTAAGGAACAATCTTGATGCTGCAAATTTACTCACACCAGTTCAGTCTGGCTTCAGACCAAGCCGCAGCACTATTACTGCACTAGCCAAAGTCTCTAATGATTGGTTTAATGCACTGGATGGCAGAAAACAGGTATGTGCCTTGTTTCTTGACCTGAGCAAGGCCTTCGATACAGTGGATCATACTCTTCTGCTGGACACCCTATGCAACACTGGCCTGGACCAGACTGCTTTGAAATGATTTGCTAGCTATCTCATTGATCATCAACAGCAAATCAAAGCAGACAATGACTTCTCCCCATTGAAGACTCTCCCAAGAAGTGTCCCTCAGGGATCAATCCTGTGCCCACTCTTGTTTGCCATCTATATTAATAATAACACTGATATAAACCTGGCAAGTATTCACCTGTTTGCCGACAACTCCGTTATTTATATATATAGACAGACCAACTCCTGAACTGGCATGCAAGGACCTCCAACTCGACTTCATCAGACTACAGATGAACCTCCTTCACCTGAAATTACTACTGAATGCCAAAAAAAACTAAGGCAATATTTTTCTCACATGCTACCAAAGCAGCTCTCACCCAACACAACAGACTCTCCCAAAAATTACTACCGTCTTAGGTGAACTGCTAGAATTTGTGACAAAGTTTAAATATTTGGGCATGTGGGTTGATCACAAGTTGTCCTTTATAGACCACATAGAAGACCTTACTAAAAATCTAAAACAGTGAATCAGAATCTTCTTTAGGTTCAAGCACCTACTTACAATGGAAGCCAAAATTAGACTAGTACAAGCCATCTTCCTATCTCTCCTTGACTATGCAGACATTCTGTAAGGACAAAGTGCTAGCTCTGCTGTTTCTAAGCTAGACATACTGTATCACCAAACACTTAGATTCATCACTGGTGCCCCCTACTCTACACAACACTGCTCCCATTATTTCCTTGTTGGATGGGCCTCTCTTAATCTCAGGCTGCAAAAACCTATGGCCAAAAGGCTGCCTCCATATATCTCTGACTTCTTGCCTATCTGTGCACCTGGAAGCTATGCCCTAAGGAGATTATCCTACGTAACACTTATTATTCCCAAAATCAGATCTAGGTTTGGTAGCTCATCCGTAGGCCCTGCTCTTCCCTCTCTGTGGAACAAACTACAAAAAACCTTGAAATTGGCTATCCTGGCAAAGCTGACAACCTTTAAGACCATGCTCAATCATTCCCTCACTGAGACATGCAAGTGCAATTGTTGACAGCACGATTGATTGGAATGAGCAGAGCAATGGTACCTATGAACCCTCTCAATCTTAGCTTTCTCTCCACCTCCTGCCTCTATTCCTCTGTGATGTCCCTCTACACCTCTCCTCTTGATGTACATGTATTCTCTTCTGTTCCTTCTGACCCTCCCTATGTGTTATGTACCTTTCTTCCCTTACTGTGTTCACAGGACCATCGGTACCTCACCACATTTATGTATGCACAATTGTTCCCTTGACATGTAACTGCTTTTAGCACAATTATTCCCGGGCTTGTATACTACTGTACAGAACTGTATTATTGTATATTTTCCTGTAACTGTTTATGCACTCAGTGTCCTCTTACCCATCCATACTCTGTATACAATGTTTTATTTATTATACTATAATTATATTGTCACTCTTCCATTGCCCAGGTCCACCTTGCTAATGAGTTTTAATCAATGGTGTTTTTTGCCTGGTAAAAAAAAGATTGATTGATTGATTGATTTGTGATAAGGGTATTTTCAAAATTGTGGAAGGTTTTGTTTTCAGCTAACTGAGCACATGCCTTTTGTGTCTTTCAGTTTAACAGGTCTTACTGCTTTGTAATATAATTTACTCTTTTCAAAATGTTATTATTATATTATTGTTGTATAGTTCAGGTGCTGGGACATACTACATAAAGTATAGCCCAGGACTAGCAGACTAAGATTGTTTTTGACATGTCTTATACATAAAACTATGAAACCATGATCTATATTCTGTATGCAACTTTATCTTGCTAGCAAAGACTGGGAAAATTGGCTGAAGATATTGTAATCTGTTAAGTCAAAGCCAGTAACAGAATGCACTTCTTTTGCCATTCCTTCTAAGGTAATTTGGCCAAGTTCACATCTTATTGCACAGGAGGGAGTTGATTTTGGTAACGTTAGTACTGTATCTTCATATAAACTCCACATATTGCTGTCTCATGGAGATCCAGATTGCAATAGCCCCATAGTTCAGCACCATATGTGTGTTTTTTTTATTTCAGTTTAGTACATACTGTATTACTTGCAGAATTCCCTTTATTTAATGTCCTCTGTAATGGATATTAAATCTAGAAACCTGTTTTCACTGTTTGATTGCAGTTACAGTATAATAATACTAGTTATTTTTTCCAGGTATTATTCTTTGAAAATCAAATTCCCAAATAAACATAGTAATCAACATTGATTTTTTTTTATTTTCAAGATACCAATTTAGTTTGTTTTAGGCCTCCAATTATCAATGATTGGATTCTAGTAATTTTTATATGAATCATTCACTAATTTGAACAGAGCTGTAAAATCTGTTAAAAAGCTGATCCCTACTAAAACAATGCTTGAAACTATTAGATTTCCTACAGTTATGATTAATTTTAGTGTTTTCTAGTTTTCTTTTAGTTTCTTTTCTTCCTGGTCTACCAAATATTTCAGATGATGCTGTGCATATTTCACCGAATCTTTTATTAAGCTTATTCAAAACAAACATAAAAACTAAAAATGAATATTTATTTGAAGTTTAAGAACTTGTGAATAAACATCAGACATGTTCTAGGTTTATTGGCTGCTTGTACAGGTGGTGGAAACAAAACTACACCTGGGACAGGTATCTGTTTGAAAACATCTGTGGAATTTTATATGAGTGGAAGGATCTTAGACATGAATAGTTATGTGTCAGTTGTTGGAGTTCCCTAGACATGACACTGAGATTTAATTTATTTTTTATGTTTTCTTGCTTCTGCGCAAAAAACATTTTGTTTTAGAGAATGACATTTCAGAGGTGTGTCAGGGACTAGCCCAGTTCACAGTAATCTACATTGGGCTCATCCCTGACAAACCAATGACCACACAAGCAGAGTATGATGGTGGCCACAGTTTCATGGGCATAAACTTTGTGTATTTGAAATGAATGATGCGCTCAAATGAAAGAGCATTTCAGTCATTTCATTTGCATAAAGCAGCCCAGAAAATCATGACTCACATAAGCTTCCATGCAGCTGCAGAGATTCCAGCATCCCTATGTTAATCTTTCAAAAGCATCCATTTAGAGGTGCTTCACATGCTCACGGATCAACTGTAACAAGTTCCTTAATTTTAGAAAAATGCAATTGCTACATTCTAAACAGTTCCAAGCCACCACTTATTTTCGCCAACTGCGATCATTACCATTGATGGCCTTATCAACTGATTCAATTGTTAGAGAAGTGTGTTAGTAAAAATTGCTGGTATTTGTTAACAAAAAGTGGTAGTGCTGATGTTTATTTTTACATTAAGCTCTCATTCACACTGGTGCTACTTGGCATTGATAGTTTCCTGGCCAGCATTGTTGAAACTGACAGCTCACAGACATCCTTGTCTTAATGTAGCAACCAGACGCATGTGTAGGAGTCTGGTTTCTGATATTCCCTCATCACAAAAAAAAAAGTAGTGATTCGCTGCTATTGCCCAGCTCTGTGTGAAACAGTGCACTCCTGCTCATTTAAAGACTGATTGACATGATATTGCATTTTTCCCAGTGCATTCAATGGCAACTGGGCACATATTTATAGGTCTGGTTTCTGACGTCCATATGTGGTCAGGCAACCAAAAGCTAGACTGTCATTATTCAACCCTGTGTGGAACCTTGCACCACCTACCCAATGCAGTGCAAATCATGTACCTTCTCATGTCTTTGTTTCACTTACAGTAATGCCGGTAGTGAGTGTCACTGAATATACCGTGTTACAAACAAAACAGTAACATCAAATATCTGCATATTTAGCTGTAAAATTGTTACTGCACATCAAACCCCTGTGCTAATTTGAGCAGTGCTGTTTTTTCGTAAATACAGTGACTTTCATTATATATGTGGCATGACTGCAACCCCTACCTCCATGAAAATGGCAAAAATGAATTACTTATATCAATATTAGCAAGGTAATAGTTATCCGTATTTTATCTGCATAAAATATAGGGCTGGCACACCATGATTTTTTTCAGGCTGGTTCAGTTACTGCTGCTCTTCAGAATATGGAACTCAAGTCACAGCACTTTTTGAACTTTGTTCTTTTGTTTTCTGAAATTAACACTATCTGCTTGTGCCTCACCAGTTAATTGGAACATTAAAATTAATTATGAAATGTATGCAGCTCATTAGGTACCATAATCTATCCCTTCTACTATTGAGAGGTACTTAAAATCAGGTTCAAATAACAAGTGGCAGTGTTCTCTCTCTTTCTCTCTCAGTAAGTAGTTTTCTGCTGTTATTAAAAAAATAATGCAAAGCTCAAAGTGCAGTGTAGGCTTGGATTTCATTTGCTTGAAATGAAATCTAAGGAAATATATCACTGCTTATCTGCATTTTAATTTTTTTTTTTAATTTTTTCTTACTCCCAGTTTTTTTTTTTTTGGGGGGGGAGGGTTGAAATGGAGCTTCAGAAAATAAGCTGTTTCTACAGTGTTTTTGGGTTATTTACTGTTGCCATTTGGATTGCAGAACAATAACGTACTAGTGGGATTTACCTAACACACCATTATCATTTGGAAAATCTGTACTAGGATAAAGGCAAAAGTTTTTAATCAGTCAGCATTAGCTAAGTTATTTGTATGGCTCAAGAATTAATGATCATTTAGAAGCACACATCAAAGAACAAGCCCAAGAGAAGCAGATGTATCCTTATTTCTTGACCTCAATGTTACAAATATCTCAATGGCAGAATGGATAGAACAGATTATGAACTGTAAATCTGTCTGGACATACTGTAATTTTCTGATGAGTTGGGGAGACACATGCAGCCAGTGCTAAACCCTTAACTGAGATGGAGCGCACAAAATGCTCATGCTCGGGCATCAAATTCTGCATAACTGCAGTAACAGTGCCAGTGAACCAGCCCATAAACAAGTCATGCTGTGCATCTCATATATTATTTGCAGACAAATTAGAGAAACATTCTGTTGCTGAGAATTATAGCAAATAATTTAATTTTGCTGTCTTTAATGGGTTGAAACTTGGGGTCACTGTTACCAAACTGCACTATAGAAAGTCACTTTTATTCAGTGAGAAACAACTCTAACTACTATAACACATGGGTTTGATGTGCTGTGATAGTTTTACAAAACAATTATAATAAACATATACTTGTTGTTTGTGTTGCTAGACAATGTAATTAAATTAAAGATCAGTCAGAGATCTATGCGGTACTGAAGCTATGCAACATATTGCTACATCTTTTATCTCAAAATGACAGCTACATTCAAGTCTGTCATGCAATGCCATACACTCATTCATTACTACGACTCACGGAATCACACACTATCATGACAGCACATAAAAAGAAAAAAACTGTTTTAAAGTCCACAATTTAGTTACCAAATCCTATTCCTTGATGATCATAAGAAACTTGATGGTCTTATCAGGTTGCAAGGAAGGTGATCTGTAGCAAACCTCCATTATAATTTTTTCATCTGTAGCTGGTAATAGTCTAACCCACAGTTGTTCAATACTTTGACATAATTGTACTTATCCGATAGCGTAGCCTCATTTCCTTCATGAACATATAGCACAACTTCTCCAACCTTAAAGTTTGTTCCCCAGCTCTTATTCTGCTATCATGTTTCTGTTATGGCACATAATACAATTTCCTCTCTATTTACTACAATTTTCAGTTACATAGAAACATAGAATTTGATGGCAGATAAGGACCGCTTGGCCCACCTAGTCTGCCCATTTTCCTAGCAAACAGTTAAGCTGCAGATCCTAGTTAACCAACAGCTTACTTCCTCCTAACCCCCATTAGAACTGCTTTATGTCTGTCCCATGCATTCTTGAATTCCCCCTTGTTCTTGACTCCACAGACTCCTCAGGGATGCTGTTCCATGCATCCACAACCCTCTCCATGAAAAAATACTTCCTCACGTTACCTCTGAGACGCCCCCCCTCTATCTTCAAAATGTGTCGCCTTGTTCTTGCACATCTCTTTTTCTAAAAGATACTACCCTCTTGGACTTTGTTGATTCCCTTGAGGTACTTGAAAGTTTCTATCATGTCCCCTCTCTCCCTTCTTTCCTCAAGGGTATACATATCAATCTCCTTTAGTTTTTCTTCGTATGTCTTCTGGTGCAGACCCTGCACCATTTCGGTTGCCCTCCTCTGGACAGCCTCCACTCTGTCTATGTCTTTGTGGAGATGGGGTCTCCAGAACTGCACACAGTACTCCAGATGGGGTCTCATCAACTGTCTGTACAGAGGGATAACATCTTTCTGTGTTCTACTATTGATGCCTCTCCCTATGCATCCCAGTATCCCCCCAGCCTTCCTTACTGCCTTCTCACATTGCTTGCCCACCTTTAGGTCATCTGATATAATTACCCCCAGGTCCCTTTCCATTTTTTCTGTTGTCAGTATCTCACCCCCCATTGTGTACTCTTCCCCTGAGTTTTTGTTTCCCAGGTGCATTACCTTGCACTTCCTTGCATTCAATCTGAGCTGCTCTACATTTGACCATTCTTCCAACCTTGAAAAGGCCCTTCTCATCCTTTCCACTCCATCTTGTGTATCAACCCTGTTGCAGATCTTTGTGTCGTCTGCAAAGAGATATACTTTTCCTTCCAGTTCCTCTGCAATGTCACTTATAAAGACATTAAAAAAGACCAGTTCCAGTACTGAACCCTTCGGTACCCCTAGTAACCCTCCTTTCTTCACTGTGGACTCCGTTTACTACTACCCTTTGCGTCCTGTTGTCTAGCCAATTTTTTATCCAGGCTACCACCTTGGGACCCATTCAAAGGCTGGCTAACTTATTTATTAATCTTTTGGTGGGACTGTATCAAATGCCTTGCTAAAATCCAGGTAGGCCATGTCCACAGCCCCTCCCTGGTCTACTACTTTGGTCACCCAGTCAAAGAAATCTATTAGATTCATCTGACATGACCTTCCATTGTGAATCCATGCCTTGGATTCCTGTGCCCTCTCTGGCCTCTAGGTACTCAATAATTCTTTCCTTCAGAAGTGATTCCATCATTTTCCCTACCCCTGAGGTCAAACTAAGTGGTCTGTAGTTTCCTGCCTCTGTCCTGCTCCGACTTTTGTGAAGAGGAATCACATCCACCCTCCTCCAGTCCTCAGGTACCACCCCATCCTCCCATGATTTGTTAAAGAGAGTAGTCAGCAGTGTCACTAGTTCTACCCTTAGTTATTTTAGAATTCTTTGGTCAATCCCATCAGGCCACATTGCTTTGTCCACCTTCAATTTTATTAGTTCTTTCAGAACCCTTTCTTCTGTAAATGGACTGGTATCGACCCCCATCTTCAGAGTGTTTCTCTTCTTTAGTTTAGGTACCTCCCCCTCCTCTTCCTTTGTGAATACTGAGCAGAAATATTCATTCAGTATCCCTGCTTTTTCACTGTCGCTCTCCGCCCATATTCCCTCCCTTTGTTAAGCCTCAGTATCCCTCCTTTGTCTTTCTTCACTCCTTAATGTACCTATAAAAGGTCTTATCCCCCTTCGTAACAGAGTTGGCTATCCTTTCCTCAGTGTGGGCCTTTGCTATTCTGACTGCCTTCCCTGCTTCTTTCTGCTTTAACTGATAAAGTTCTCATTCCTGCTCTTTCTGTGTTTCCTTATAGTTCCTGAATGCTATCCTTTTCTCCTTAACCTTCCCTGCCACCTCTTTTGAGAACCATAGCAGTTTTTACTTTGTTGTGTTTTGTTGATTTGCTTTACACAGAGGCTTGTTGCCTCTGTGATGGCTGTTTTGATTACTACCCATTGTTCCAGTTTGTTCATCTTATTTCCTAAACTCCTGGCATTTATTTATTTATTTCATTTAGTTTTTGTTGACTGGGGAAGTGCACTAGACAGATTCTGCCTATTTTCAGGCATGACCCTGAGGAGGGGGATACAGATTAATGCCAGCTGACTTTGAAACAGATTGAGAGGTTGGAGGTATTTTTAGTGAATATATTACTAGAACTTTCTACCCATCTGTAGTTTAGCTTTTGTCTATTTTGTTTGTTTCTCTGTTAAGTGCTCTCAGATCTCCACCCTCTTTCCCCTTGCCCATTAGTTTAAAAGCTTGGATATTGTTACAATGATCCTATCAGCCAAAACGTTTGTCCCTAATCTTATTTAAGTTCAAACTGTCTGATGCGAATAGGTTATATACGTTTTCGAAACTTTTACAGTTTTCTGCAAAAAGGAAATCCTCCCTTTCACACAATCTCTTCAGCTATCCATTTAGCCATTTTTTCTCTATTATTCTTTTCCTTCCTGCCCTCAGAACTGGGAGTATTTTTGAAATTGCTACGGTACACTTGTTATTTTTTTTTTCCATACCAACCTGTTCAAAATGCCTCTGGATTCGTTAGTGCCTATGTGCAGCACTACTAGTGGTTCCTTTGTGTTCTCTAGAAAGCCTTGGAGATTTCCACTTAAATCCTTAATTCCTGCCTCGAAAAGTCTGCTAACCATAGTAATTTATTTTCTGTCTTTACATATTATTTGGTCTGTGTATTTGAGAATGGAGTCACTGAGCCCCACTGTTTCTATTTTTGGTTTTACCTGAACATACTTTTGCAATCTTTTCATTTTGTGATGAGTTTGGACAGTATATTCCACTAGCCTTTCCATTTTCTGTTATTTTTTCCCTTTGCACTCGGCACTCAGTGTGACCCGTTTGTATATCCAATTCGTTTGGTTCATTAATTTCATTAATTTCAACTTGTTCCTTATTGTTTTCTTTTTGTGTCTTGTTCCCCATCTGTTTGACCTTGCTAATGGTTCAAAGGTATTGCTCAGTTCACTCTGACTCATTTGTATATCCATTTCATTTTGCTCTCTGATTTCATTATTTTCTGCCTGTTCTTTAATGTTTTCTTTTTGTATCTTGCCCCCCATCTGACTGTTTGCCCTTGTCAATGGCTCAAAGGTATTGCTCAGTATAATGTTGGTATTGCTTTCTCTTCATTTTTTCTTAGGTCCACGTTGCACCAGCCACGAGTCATTATCATTTGTTATTATGTTATCTGCCTCATCTTGCTCCCCTGATCTTTGTTTCCTCTAATCTCTGTTGATTTCCATCTCACTTTGTGAATTATCCCTGTTATCCATACTCTCCTCTGTTTCTATGCACAGACAATACATTGTGGTTGTAGCAGATTTGGAGGAACGGTCAGTGTTGGTTGAATGCAGGGCATGCATCAGTAGGTGCGTTGCATGCCGGCACCACACCATGCATACATAATGTGGTGAGCACATCTAAGGAAAGGTCCACTGCAATGCCAGCAAAGCTCATCATATGCAGTGGACCTCCCGATGTGCTTTCCCTGGCAAAAAAAATTAACATGGCGGCACACTGCCTGCCATAATGCCGACTTTGGGGGTGCTCAATCCTCCTATCAGCATGACCTGCCCCAATGTATGTGCCAATGGGGGAGCCCAATCCCTGTCAGCATAATGCAACCCCTCATTTGTTATGTGATGAGGGGGGTGCCCAATCCCCCTCAGCTCTTACCCCCCGCTTTCATTGTGTGCCGACAGAGTGCCCGTCCCCATCGGCTACAGCATCCCCCAAAACACTTAGGCAGCATGCTGGGGCCCCTCAGCATACCAAATGACCTGAAAATAGAAACCATCCCACAAAGGATTTTTTCACCCTGTTAAAGAAGAAAGAAAGCTGTCCCTTGTGGTCTCTCTGCCCCCTTCCACAACTCGCGCCCACCCTCTGTGCACCCTACCTCTCAACATCCCCCCCCATATTTACCTCTGGAATCTGGCTCGATGATCTTTGGTGGACCAGGAACACGTCTGCATTCTTCAAAGCCGACCGTGAACTGAAGAAATGTCGGTAAGCTGTATAATAGCATAAATAGGGTTGTGTCAACTTTGGTGCATATCTCAGGCATTTTTTGAAATTTTTGCACCAAATTTTCAACATGGGATTATTGGGACCCTTCCTCATGAAGTCAGTCACTGTTATGGTGTTATTCAGTCCCAAAAGGTGATTTTGTGGTCACTGCGTGGAATCACCTTTCAGGACTGAGTAACGAAATGACAGTGCCACTGTTCATGAGGGGGGCTCTCAAAAGCCTATGTTCCAAATTTGGTGAATAAATCCCAGAAATGGCTGTTTTATGAGTGTGTATTGTGCTGTTTCCATGCATGCTCATAACTTAGTGAATTTGTAATATTTTCACTCCAGATTTTCAAAATTGGCATTTTTCCCCACCTCCTGATGAACAGTACAGCTGTCATTTTACATATCCTGGTCAAAATGTGTTTTCACATGTCCAGGGCAGAATAGTGTGGTCACTGTGCGAAATCAGTTTTCAGGACAGTTTGAGAAAATGACAGTGACACTGTTCATGAGTAGAGGTCTTAAAATGCCTATGTTGAAAATTTGGTGCTGAAAGTCCATAAAATCACTGTGTTGCAAGCATGCATTGTGCAGTTTCCACACACCCTTGTAATTTCACAAATTAGCAATATTTTCATGCCAGATTTTCAACACTATCATTTTTCACACCTCCTTATCAACAGTATAGCTGTCATTTTTCACAGCCTGCCCAAAATGTGTTTCCACAGCTGTGGCACACAATGGCATGGTTGCTGTTGGAAATCATCTTTTGGGACAGATTAACAAAATTACAACACCACTGTTCAATGAGGGGAGATCCCAAAATACCTATGTTGAAAAAGTAGCTAAAAATCTCCCAAAAATAATTGGGTTATGGATGTGTGTTGTGCAGTTTCTATGCATGCTCATAATTTCACCAATTTTTCATATTTTCAATCCAGATTTTCAAAATTGCCATTTTTGTACGCCTCCTCATGAACAATGCAGTTGTCATTTTCCACATCCTGACCAAAATGTGTTTTTGTCCCTGTGTCGCCAAATGGCATAGCCGCTGTGCAAAACCACCTTTCAGCTAACAAACTGATTGTGTTGCTCTTCATGAGGTGTGCTCACAAAAAGCCAATGTTGAAAATTTGGAGTGAAAATACCAACACAAGACTACGGTGTTAGGGTTTCCAACTGTAGCACCCCATCCTGTAGAGACTGACAGGCGTCAAGGGTGCGACTTGGGATCATCGGTTGTAATGCTCATGCCATTTCACCCCCAACCCCACTCTTCAGCCAGTGACAGGCATCGTGGTGTGTCTTGCAGTGTTCAGCCAAAAAGTTCACCCCATTCTCCTATACTGCACCCACCTCAGCATATTTCCTTATGGAATGGAGTAAGTATAATGCCCAAAGACCCCAAAGCACACCACAACACTTGTCAGTGTCTACAAGATAGGGTGAGGTAAAATGGCATGAGTATTATAGCAGATGACCCAAAGGCACACCTCAATGCCTGTCAGTCTCTGCAGGGCGGGAATGGGGCTCGCTTCACTTCAGTACTTCACTGCCATTCCTATTATGCATCTCTAACTCCTGAACAACCAATATCAATGCCAGCGAGACAACGTTCGGCATTGACAAATGCTTGTTTATTAGTAGTTTAGTATTATGAACAAAGTGCTCAATTTCCTTGATTTCAACTTGTATTTCAAGTTTCTTTCTAAGTATAGTTATCTCATTCTCTAGTTTTTCTACATACACTATATGCACTTGCTGCAGATTAAGTTAACTTCTGTTTCTCCCTTTATTACATTTTGCAATCTTTACACTGTACCCATTCCAATACATTGAGCTCTTGCTTATCCATTTTGTTCACCTATTTCTTATGGACCATCTTAACAGTATGTCATATTTTATTGCCTACTGTACAAACAAAGTATCCTGCAGGCTTCCAAACAGATTATGAACTATAATTCTTTCTGGATTTACTATAATTTTCTGATGGGTTGTGGAGACACATGCAGACAGTGCTATACCCCTAACTGAGATGAAGTTTACAAAATGCTCATGCTCGGGCATCAAATTCTGCATAGACGGAGTAACAGTGTCAGTGAACCAGCCCATAAACAAATCATGCTGTATATCTCATATATTATTTGCAGACAAAACACAGAAAAATACTCTGTTACAAGAAAAATATAGCAAATAACTTAATTTTGCCATTTTTAATGGGTTGAAACACTGGGTCACTGTTACCAAGCAGCACTACAGAAAGTCTCTTTCATTCAGTGAGAAACATTTCTAACCAGTGCGGCAAATGGGCTTGATGTGCTGTGATACTTTTACAAAACAATTATACTAAACATATACTTGTTGTTTGAACTGCTAGACAATTTAATTAAATTAAAGATGAGTCAGGGACCTATATGGCATTGAGGCTATGCACCATATTGCTATGTCTTTTATCTCAAAATGACAATTACAGTACATTCAAGTCTGTCATGCAATGCCATACACTTGTTCATTCCAACAACTCATGGAATCACACACTACCATGACAGCACATAAAAAAAGGAAAACTGATTTAAATTCCACAATTTAGTTACAGAGCACTGATTTGCATACTTCATTATCACTACACAGAGTAAGAACTGACTTTACAGCAAGTCTATTTAGAAACTAATTTGAGGACAGAAATAGTCTACATGGAAAACAAAACAAAGCCTACATAGTTTCTGCTACAGCATTCCCCCCTGAGACAAGTGGCATCATTTCCTAACAACAGCAAATGTCCAGCACTTATTCAGTCTTCTGCTTCTGGCAGCAGCAGTCTTGCATTCCACAGTCTGTCATCACATACACCATGCAAGGAAGCATTCGGCATTGACAAATGTTTGTTATTGTATGGGACCAAAGACTCCTGAAATCACATTCACATTTGTTTTTGGTTTTTAAATTAGACTTTCCTCAGGAGTCATGAAAACATTTCTGAAGACACATTTTAATCAGTAATTAGTTAAATATGCATGTGTGCAGAATTATGTGGAAAGGAATAAGGCTGATGAAAATCAAGTTAAATAGTCCACAGTATTACAAACATTAAAAAAGTAAAAAAAAAAAATTAAACTGCCACGTAATTTTATATTTATAATGTATCTAGGTCTAAGCACAAACAGATAAATTTCCTGTCTAGAAACTTTATTTATTTATTTATTTATTTATTTAAATGTTTTACCGGGAAGGCACAGTGAGCAACAAGTTGCTCGTCTCCTGGTGCGACCTGGGGGGAGGGGGTACAAAGAGGATGGAGCAGTAATACTGTACATACATTCAAGTTACATAAGTCAACATTTACATACATTTGCATAAGACAGGTAAATTTACAGTGTACTGTACAATAGGTGCATTGATAGCACAGGCATTTGCATAATACAGGTGATATATACAGTGTACCGTACAATAAGGTTAATTTGAGAGAACAAACATAAGTGCAAGGGGAGATAGGAGGAAGGGTCAACACAGACATGGATAGTCATGGAAAAATAAACAAGGGGAGTTTAACTATTGTGAAAAAAGGATTGAAAGACAGAGCAGAGATATGCATCAAGTTGAAGATCTTACAGGAAAGAGTATAAAGGTAATGATAAGTGCAAGAGGGACAAGTGGAGCTAAGAGTGTGTAGGTAAAACAAAATGTTCATTTGGAGAAAAAGAAGTAAGTATCGAAGTATCGAAGCTCAGATCCGAGGAGGAAAGGGTGGATTGAGGGCAAAGGGAGAAGACTAGTCCTTGAGGGACCCCTTCAAAAAGCTGAGAATCCTGCAAGTGGAGTGAGAGGGCTAGATTGAAAAGGGGGGGATGAGAGAATGACTTTAGAAAGTGTAGGGAGAGAGGGCACGAAGTGAGAGTTACCAAATAGGAGATGCATAGGACCAACTCAAAGGAACCCTTCAGGATGCTGAGAACCCTGCAAGGGGGCAGGGAAGGTCAAATATAGGTGAGTGAAGGTGGGAGAGAAAGTGAAGCCTAATCCCAGGAGGACCCCTTCAGTATGCAGAGAACCCTGCAAGGGGACTGAGAGGGCTAAAGAGAATGGGGGGTGTAGGAATATAGAAAAGGTAGAGGAGAGAGGGAGGAAGTGAGAGTTTAAAACTAGGGGAGGCTGGGGCCAAGCCAATGAGACATCTTCAGGATGATGCAAGTCACACTATGAGTGCAAGGAGGGCCAGCCAGGGAGGGAGATGGGGGGAAAGAGAAGGAGTGTTGAAATCTAAGGAGGAAGGGGTGTGGAGTTTCATCAGAGAGGGTCAAGGTATAAGTGCAGATAATTGGGTGGATTTGTAGGAGTTTAGGGGACAGAGTTAAGGAGGGTTGTAGCAGAAACAGCTAGGTGCATGGTGGTTATGGAGGGCAGTGCTGATGGAGTAGAAGGAGGAAGAGTGGAAAATTTGAGGGGGGGGGATAGAGTTCCATAGTTTTGGTAAGTGATAGGAGCAGCTGACTGACCAATGAGGGCGGATCTGCAGGGGACAGCCAGTGTATGGCAGTCGGTAGATCTAAGGGAGTGGGGGGGATAATAAATGAGGAGGAGAGGTAGGATGGGAGTTCACCCAACCAGTGCTTGGAGGTGAATTTAGCGCAGTGAGAAAGGTGCCTATTTGAGAGAGAAGGGAAGGGAAGGATAGGGCCTGATGATGGTTGCAGTGGTGGGTGAAAAAGGGAGCATCAAGGGAAAAGTGGCAGAAGGAGTTGATGAAGGTGTCCAGTCTGGTCAAGGAGGGCTTAGGAGCAGCACTGTAGACTACATTGCAGTAGTCAAAAATGGGAAGGATCAACTTCTGGACAAGTTCACACTTAGCCGCAGGAGGGATGCAACTATAGTTCCTGAACAGGGCACCAAGCTTGGGCACAATTTTTTCTGGATGGCGTCAATATGTCCAGAGAAGTTGAGGTGTTGATCTAGCCAGGCACCATGGTATCTGAAGGAGGATGTGTCCTCCAGCAAAGTCCTATTGAGGGTGTGGAAAGTGGGCAGGGAGGGAAGCCTAGAGAGTCTCTGCCTTGTGCCAAAGATCATGGAGTCAGTCTTCTTGGTGTTGAGGAATAATTGGTGGTTAGCAAAACAGAACTGAACCTTGTCAAAGTCTTGCTGCAAGCTGGATGTAACCTCAACTGGACATGAGCCAGATGCATTCAGGACTGTATCATCACCATACATGTGTATGGCAGAGGAGGGAGAGCAGATAGATGGATGGTCATTTAGGAAGCTGTAGAATAACAAGGGCCCTAGCACAGAGCCCTGGGGGACACCAGTACTAATTCGAAGGGGAGGGGAAATGGCATCAGAGATCTTAACAGATTTGGATCTGCCAGTAAGGTAGGCCTTGAACCAGCTAGTGGCTGAAGTAGACAGACCAGCTGATGAGAGGGATTCAATAAGAAGGGAGTGGGAGACAGTGTTGAATACCTTGGCAAGGTTGACGAAAATGGATGAGGTGATTTGGCCATTGCCCATCCCGGTAAAGATAGAATTAGTGAACCAAAGTAGGGAGGTAGTGGTGGAGTGTTTTTTCCTGAAACCAGATTGGAAAGGGGTGAAGAAGGAAGTGTCAGATAGAAATGAGGTAAGCTGGGGGAGGACAAGGTGTTCTTGTAATTTAGCTAGGGCAGGGAGGAGAGGGATGGGGTGAAAGTTGGCAGGGGATGAGGGGTCTCTGCCTTTGTGTAGAGGGAGGACCACCGCATGTTTCCATGGGGTAGGAACTGAGGCGGTTGAGAATGAGAGATTTAGAATTAGGGAGAGGGGGTAGGCAATGGCAGAGGCTAAGAGAGAGAGAGAAGAGTTGGGGTCAAGGCCATCAGGGGAGGAGCCTTCGGAGGGTTTGACAGTGAGGAAGGCTTTTAGAGTATCATTTGAGGAAGACTGTAGTGAAAGAGAAGGAGGAGTGAGAGGAGGGTGGGAGGGTGGCTTCAGTAGAGGGTGGGGTGGTGGGGGGTAGGTAGTGAGTGACTTCAATAGCTCAGTGGTGCAGGAAGTATAATAGGAGTTCAATTCAGCAGCTATGGCAGCCAGGTCAGCCACAAGGGTGTTGTTTATTTTAAGCACAGGGAGGGTGGGCAGGACAGTGGGGTAAAGGGAGCATGGGCCACCTTCCAGAACTGTTCAAATAACTGAGCTAGAGTGAAATTTAACAATTTATTTTGCATTTGTCAACATCTCAATAATTTATTTTTCACTTGCCTACACCATGGTTAAGGAGAATTGCCAAACAACTTGATTAACGTCCCATTATGGCCAATACCATTCTGCCCCCCCAACCCCAACTGTAGCCAGTAACAATCTATGGTTTAAAATGAAAACTTTGCTCCTGCTTGCCATCTTGCTTCCCCACTTTGTGCCGCTTGAGTAAACATACTGTAATACAAAATTCATGCATTAAAAAAAACGGTGGCATGGATGGTTAGCATAATGGTGTTGGCAGCATGGTTAGTCTTGTTTAATGATCCAGATGTGTTTTTTATTACCATCGTCTGGCCAACCCACAGAAATGTTAGTTCACTCACATACTCAATTGCTCAGCAGTCAAATTTTATATGGACCACACTCAGAGGGAAAAAGACTCACTGATCAGTTCTGTAAAACAGGAAAACTGTAATATAGAACTACAATAAACAACTTCAAAAGGCACTCAGCTATTGGGAGGGAGGCCCAGCATTTTCATTAGAGGCGAGGACATAACTTTGGTGGAGGGAAACTTTCATCTGCACAGAACTGGAGAGGAGGAAAAAAAGAAAAGTCTGCTTTGGGGTGAGGGGAAACTCCAGCCTGCTCAGTATAGTCAGTGTATGTGTATATGTGGGGGGGGGGGGAATAAACCTGTAAAAACCAACTAATGCCTGTAAAAATAGTTTAACTCATGTATTGTATAGACAGAGCACACAATGACCTCTGTTGCAGTATGCCATTCATTCCCATTCATAAGAAGGTGGGACTTTCGTAACTCACTTACAGCTTAGTCACTCATGAGTTGTGGCCCACTCTCTTACATATAAATGACATATTTTGTCACAGTAAAGAAACTCACAGTGGAGTGAAAGGACCCTCTCACTGGTTTACTGCTTAAGTATAGTGTAAGGTAGAACCCTGTTATGCATGGAATTCCATGCCTGGAATATACTTGTTATGCTGTAGGAGTGATGTCACTACTGCAGCACATCAACTTAGAATGCTGCCACATAGATGTTTTCCTCTATCCAGTCAATCTGTATGCTGCTTTTTTTTAAACTTGAACTTACAGAAAAAACTGCAGCACAATGAATCAGTAATCTGAGCCAGCCCCAACCCTCAAATGCCTCCTCCCCAACCCCAAATTCACTGAAAGGAACACGAGTGTCTGGATTAGACCGGCATGGATGCCCCTACACTACAAAAGATAAAGCATGGGCATCCATACACAGACAAGCCTGTGTGTTCATCTTGAATGTTCTATGACAACTAAGGAACCTCTTGAACTTTGCTCTCTAGTTCCCTGGTTGCCATAAAAAACTATTAATAGAAACACAGGCTTGTTGTATATGGCTGCCCATACTTTATCCTCTATATTTATTTCCAAAATACCAACCACTTTATATACAGTGGTAGTTATCTAAAAGTTGCCTACCTCGAGGTACCTCGAGGTAGTACAGGAAATTAGTCAAGTTCAATGTTGCGTGGTTTCCTGCTAACCACTTCCTCAGGATATTGTCTAGTGTCTAGTTGCTTATTTCAAATTTGATTCAAAATGTGACATTTGTGTCTTTTATATACTGGTTTGTTATTTAATTCAGGATGACTATGACATCTTTTATATAAACCAGTTTTTTACCTATTTTTCTCTGACCCTGCTGTCCTGCTCTCTGGCATCTTATTTCTCTACTGGAGGGGATTTAATAAAGTCACAAATTTGGCATTCTGCCTCAAAGTTGGGATGTCTATTTTTTCAGAGTCTCTTATAAAATAGTCTTTACTGTGTCCTACAATATTATAGGGGAACCCTATCTTTATCATTATCCAATAAAATAGTAGCCATGCATTCTTCTGTCAATTCTATCCATTTTATATCATTCAACAAGACTTCATTCAACCACCAAGTGATATTTTTCTCTCATTTCCAAAATTTAGTTTTAAAAACACTGGGGCATGATGAAAGGGAAAATGAGAGCCATGACTTATGTCTTTAACCTTTTCCACATGTTCAGTGATTATGAAAAAAATAACTTAATCTGGCTGAGGAGTGGTGTCTAAGGGAATGATAAGTATATTCACATGTAGTAGGGAATAATTGTCTCCAAGCACATTTACGATCACAGCTGGTTCACTGTAGACCTACAATATTTCTGGGTAGCTCAAGCTGTATGATTATCCAGGGTTGTAGTGTCTACAGCCACATTCAAAACCTAGTTTAAGTCCCCATCTAGAATCACTGTACCCTGAAACATCCCTAACAGCCTGTCAAATAAATATTTCACCACATTTTTGTCAGAGCTCATATGAAATAAACACTGGCACAAGTGACCAATTCCTTGTAAAGGTGTCCAACCAGGATTACAAACCTACCCTTCTGATCAATGGCCTTGTCCTATAGCATAAAAGGGGTACCTCAAGGGATAGGTTTTGCTGTAACCCCTCTCCTACCACTTTTGTGAGACGATGCTTCTACCAAATCAAACCCAAACTTCTGGAATGTTTTATGTTCAGATGAGGACTGGTGAGTCTACTGTAATAATAATATTACTTTTGGTCTGTCTTGTGTGAACATTTGCAATAATCTGTAACATTTAATAGGATCATGGATCCTGTTAACATTATAGGAGAGTATTTTAGTGGGTACAGCCATCTTGAGGTTGAAAAAAAATAATACCTATCCATCTATCCCCGTGTCTGCCATGAGAGTCCGATCTGAAAAAAAGTCCCATATACCCATTGTCACAACTCAAATTACAAAGTTGAAACAGCTTCTGTGAAAGAGGTCAGAAATGCCAACAGAACATAGTAGAAAAATAGAACCAAGTGTAGGAGACTGTGTGTGCTTGCAAGCAGGAACAGACTTGAATAACATTATTATTATAACTGGGCTAACCAACAGGCCCATGGATACAATAAGGTAGGAACAGCAAGATAAAGAAACCCCTAAAATGAGGAAGAATAACCAGACTTGTGAAACACAAGCTTGACTTTTAAGGGAGGGAGAATGGTGCTTACCATCCCTCCCAGTCATTGTCCAAGGTGTAAATGGTACTGGAATGGGGAAATCTAGAAATATCCCTGGCCCCCTGTATAGTCTCTCCTGTGTTACAGAAACCTCACCAGAAAAACTTGTATCAAGTCACTATCATAGGATAGCAGGATGCCAGATAAGACAGTAATGTCTATATAGGAGACAAGCTGGACACCCATTTTCTTCTATAATAGGGGTGTCAAATATCCAGTCAGGGTGGAAGAGACCTATATCATGGCAGGCAAACACATACATTAATCTAGTTAGTGAGGTGTATGGTAAACAAGCATTACAGTGAAAATGTGTACACCAGTCATTTCATCTAGTGCATGATCATGAGTCTACAATTTGTGCAATGTCCAGTCCCTTGTTCATGCACTTTGTTCAGAGAGAATAGACAACTAGTTCCAGAATAGGAAGAAGCATGTGATGATCAGACAGAGGGAGCCCCTGGCTACAGTTCAAAAATATAAAGACCAATTTATCAAACTAGTTCTGTCAGGAGCAGCCAGACCCATTTCACAACCAGCATAGACAAGTGAGGCTTCCCACTTGGAATAACCAAAGAACTGACCTATAAAACCACATAACTGTCTGAGACTTGTATGAGTTGTTGATCATTTACATGAACTCACAAAGCAGGCCAGGAGGCTGTCTTATCCTATACCAGATCCTCTCAACCGGTCATGTCACAAACACTACTACATAAAAATACATAAAAAGGGAATAGCCCACGGAGCCTGGAATTGTGCCATATACATAACCCAGAGTGGGTGAAGCAAAGCCAACTCCACTGACATGAGGCTCCCATCCCAGCGTCAACTGCTGTCTCTCACTGTGACCAGACTGTTCTACACTCGGGGCCTTCTTTAAAACATTTAATACACCCAGACCATGACCTAAGGCCACTAAACTGCACTAGTAGATGGTCTGATACCTTAGCTGGGTTATCCATCAGTTACACTCAGCTGGGCCAGAACTGAGGCCTCTCCAAACAGATCACAATTTTAAAAGAAGCTGGTAGGACTCCCCACCGAACACACCTGTACCCATGATCGATGCACCACGAGTTACAAAAGACAGCTGGTAGTTGAACAGTAAGCAGTCTCATCAGTCAAAGGGATGTGGACCAGCCAAGGAGATCAACATTTTCCATCATAGCTGCCTGAAGGAATCCCAATGGGGAGGGTCAAATGATCTAGTCATGAACAGCTTGAATGTTTGTTTTTTGTTAGTCTCTGTTTGCTGAGTGGGTGTGATGGAAAGAAGTAATGTTAATGACTTAAGAAATAAAAAAGTGATGTGTTGAATGTCACAGTCTAATCAATGGGTGTTGTAAATGCCCACCACAATTCTCATTATTTAGAAACTGTCTGAAATGTTTTGAAATTTCTTTAATGGCCTGCAAAGTGTTCTGAGCATGTTGTCTCACTGCTACCATGGTGGAAAAGTGGCTGCCTGTTTTAATCTCTATGAACTGGCTGGCTGATAGATCCCTGGGGGCCTGAACTCTCCTCCTCATGGTCTGCTTTCTGGGTGACTGAGGAAGTTCAAAACCCCATATGGGCATGTCAGCCATACCCTCTTGTACTACGTGGTAAAAGATGATTCCTTCCATATAGAGAACTTTTAACTAAGCATGATATGGTGTCTGGAACCAGATAATTACCCCTCCAGGAGCCTTCAAACAGGGGGAGTAGGCCATTCTCTGTGCTTGTACCTCTGGAGCATAATCTTGGTTGACATAAAGTATGTGCTCACCCCACTAGATTATTTTCTTGCTCCAGGCTCCTGACAATACCCATTCCTTAGTTTTATAGCTCAAACATCTCATGACTATAAAGTGCAACTGCTTACCCTGTACTGGTTTAAGTCTGAGGGCCCTGTGGATGTGCTCAATACAGAGGATCTCATCAGCAGAAAAATCCAAAGCCTCATCAATGAATTTTTCAATGAAGTTAAAAATGTGTTGGCCTTTGGTGCCTTCTGGCAGGCTGTATAATCTAAGATTTTTCCTCCCTATCCATCCCTCCAGATCACTATATTTCTGTTTCAGTTGTACCTGCCAATGGTGCATACTTAGAATTATGTTACTGATATTATCTGTGTACTCCAAATGTTCTATTTGGGCCCCCTGCATGTCCTTTAGTTCAGTTTAAAGAGAATCTACATCACAGAATTGATCCTCCATGAAAGAAGCAATTTCTGCTCAAAATGATTTTAACTCCATCAGGATTTGATCATTTGTGACTCCTTGCCCCACATCCCATGGTAAGCCCTGCGGAGAAGATACCGTACTAGAAGTGGGAGATGAGCCGCTGGTATTGGTCACTTGAAAATCCTCAGCTGTAAGTTGTGGGAAACACTTGTTTTTAGATTTCTTTGCTATCTCCAATTTTTAGCTGCCACCTTCTGAAACAAATCTAGATTTGAAACATGCAAAATTCAGTAAATGGAAGGAGTTTTGATTCTGATTATTGCAGAGCTCCTCGGGTTCACTCCATGCAAGTTGATGACATCACTGAAAGTCCTTTCTCTCACGCTTCTGTCTAGTCTGTCTAGTCTCTTCATCTTTAATCTCTCTACATATTTTCTTACATTTTTTTGTTTATAATTTTAAGAAAAATGAGTTGCAGACCAGAAGAGGAGATGGAGAATAAGGCTAGCTGTGGTTGTGGAGAAGTTATACAATTGCATCAGACTGCAGCAGTTCCAGTGCAGCAGCAAGGAGCAGCAGGAGGGAGCCTTCCACTGTGCCATAGCAGCAGTCCCCGGTTATGCAGCAGCAGCAAACCCCAGTTGCACAGCAGCTCCCAGCTCCCCCTGCTTCATCGCCAAAGCCTGACACCACTCTGCCCCCTGGTGGTACCACCAATGCCACAGGCTGATTCCCCAGAGGAGCCACATGCTGGATTTTCATCTTCTGTCTCCTCACAGGCCTTTACCAGGAAGCAGCCCTAATCATACCTCGTGTGGACGTTTTCAGCCAGTACCCCAGTGATGACAGTATGTAAACAAAACAACACCCTTGTTTTGCCTGGGAAGAAGGGCAGCCATTTAGAAAGATGTGGACAGCATACCTACATGAATATCTGGCAACTGAGCTAGTGGGAGTCAAGCAAAAAGGATGTGATGAGTGGTAGTGGTGGTAGTGATCCTTCTGTGCCACTATGGCGGCAGCACAGCATTATACAATGATAGTCATGTGGACAGTTTCCAGAGGGAGATGAACATGGGTCAGAGCCTGGAAACTGCAGCCAGAGTGAGGTGCAAGGCCAGGGGACAGCACTGGCACTGGCACTGGCACCACCACCAACAACCAGAGATGACCTGGCACAACTCTGCATGGAGATGGATGACATCCAGAATGTTCTGGAGGGAATGTCTGAGCTCTGTCACAGTGGTGTGAGTGCTCTTCCCTCTAGTCCCTAAAAATATTCCTAAAATACTGCTTTTCTTAGTCCTTTCTTCTCCAGTCCTCCTCACTGACCCTCCCAATGTTATACCCAATCATTAGCTCTAACAATCAGATACTCCCTTCTGTCTTCTCTACGTCTTTCTTCATCCTTCTTTGTTGATGAGAAATAGAAACAAAAAAGTTTTAATCCTTGTCTTGATTTCTGTCTGAGTGCTCACCTTTTGTAAAAACAAAATTATATTTTCTATCTATATTATAACCTTCCTAGTATGCTTTATAATACAATTAAAATGAGCCAACTTAAAAGCTCACCACGTGTACATACAATGGTGCAGGCTCTTTGTTCTTGTACCTAATGACTGTGACCCTGTCCCTAAGCTTGGACCTGTTGATCAGCCTGTTCTCTGGTTATACACTTGCACTTCTGTATCCTATGTAAACCTGTATTTTGTACTTGCACTCTTTGTTGACCTCTGTAATGACTCATCGTAAACTGCTCTGTACCTTAAATATCCACTGTAATGTCTCATTGTTATCTGCCTATTCTGTCACTCTTGTAACTTTCCTAACATGGAGCCTTTGAAAAACAGCACCTGTGTTTAAAGGTTTCTTTAGTGATTATAAAAAATTTAATTAAAAAAAGTATTGGGCCGGCCCAGTGGCATGGAAGGCTTAGGTATTGCGCCTTATCTCATGCCACACCAGCGACCCATGTTCGATGGCAAGCAGGTTGCCAGGGGTTAGCTGCAGAGGGAGAGGATCGAGCATCCAGAGGACTACTCTCCTCTCCCAGGGAAGTTGGATTGGCATTCCAGCTGAATAACTGCCACCAGTTGGAGGACTGAGGGTAGTGTGGGACTAGGAGAGAGCTGTGAGACTCCACAGCATTTGCAAACCTCCATATATGCATGTTGACATGCATACCCCAACAATGGGGAAGGGATAAAAATGAAAAAGGGATGCTAGCAGGCTTCATGAAGCCCTGGCCCATTCCCGACTCATGGCTCTGTTGTGGGAATCTGGATTATTCATGGGGGGGGGTGATGGCCTTACCCTCACTGGCCCTGCCACAGGGGGAAATCCATGGTGGACTTGCCTGGGGTTGGAGCTGGGGTTGAGTGAGAAGGATTGGTTAAGTCTGCTTGCTGGCTGTGGAAAAGATTTCTGTAAGTTTTGCTATTGTTTTTTAAACTACAGGACAGAAGGATTAGTTAATTCGACTTGCTGTTGAGGGAGTTAATGTAAAAAGGATTTTTGTAAGTTTTGATATTGTTTTATTTTCTTTTTAATTTAGCCTAAAGTAGAATTTAGCTTAAAGACTTCTGTGGCTGGAGTGACTGTAAAAGCCCTTCCACCCACTCCTTCTACCAGCCTTTCTTAAGTACTGAAATAACACTGGGTGTTGGGTTTGAAGGCTGTGAGGGAGGATCTTGGGGAACTACAAACTGATCTGAGCCCTCAGAACAGGTCAGGAAGGAGGAAACAAGGAACAGCCATTTGAGCAAAGTCTTAAGGACATATAAATATATAAAACGTGTGAGTAGATCTATAGTCCTTATTAGTAGGATTGTGGTTTCCAGTTAGTACTGTAGTTGGCTGTCTTATGTTGCATGCAAGGGCATTTAGAATAACAATTTCTGTTAGAGGCTGGGCTAGGATTAGTTAATTCTACTTGCTGTAGGGAGAGTGGTGTGGAGAGGCTGTATAGGTAGTGTGGACCATGAGTAGGATTGTTGGGTGCAATGGTTGTGGGGCAGCAATGCAGATGAACATACTGTGGAGACTGGGAGGGTGCCCAATATGCCACAGGCTAAGGAGGCTTGAGGAAGAGGTTCACTGGCTTGGCAGGGAGCTGGAGAGGTTGAGGGAGGTGGGGAGGATTGTGTCAGTAGGAGGGCTAAGATCTGAGAGTATTGTGGGGGCACCACAGAGAAGGAACAGTGGGACAAAGGAGAGGTCCAGGGGATGAGGCACAGTAGACAGGAAGCCAGTTGATGAAGGGTGGACTCTAGTAAGACCTAGAAAAAGAGGAGCAGCAGTAGGCAGGAGGGAGGAGGAAACACACAAAAAGGCAAAGGGAGGAGGGAACATGTTTGCTGTACTAGCAACACATGGGAAAGAGGATGCATGAGGAGATTGCACAAGGGATAGTACTCACAAAGAGAAGGGAGATACGGGCATTACTAGTGGAGACACTGAGTATGGCATGGCAGGGGGAGGGATAATACTTGGAGAGGTGAGGAGGTAGAGGAAGGTTGGCAGTCAAACAGGAGGAGGAGGAGTCTCAATTGAGAATGGCAGGGGGGAAGACACTGGGACGCACTTAAAAGCACCATCTTGAGTGGCCCCAGAAATGAGAACCTGGGTGGGGGGGTGGCGACGGGCACAAGGAAAGAGGAGGGAGGTGTACTAATGATGGGAGACTCTATACTCAAGGGGATTAAATGGGGTAGCAAGGGGGAGAGGCACAGTCAGATATGGGTGGAGTCCATACCAGGATTAAAGGCAGACAAGGCAGGACAGGCAATCCTAATGTGCATAAGGAGGGGTACAAGGAAACCACACATTGTGGTACATGTGGGGACAAATGACGTAGCGGGGGAAACGGTGGAGGTAACAAAGGAGAGGACTGAGGGAGTGGGAAGGTTGTGCGAGGAGACTGGGGAGTCTGTGGCATTCTCCGAAGTGCTGCCAGTACCCTGTGCAAGCACTGTGAGAAAGGAGAGGATTAGTGAGTTTATCACATGGTTGGTAGAATGGTGTCAAACTAAAGGACATGGGGTTGTGGGTGGCTGGGGCAGTACCTGGAATAATAACAATCTGTTTGCAAGGGATAGGCTACACCTGAATGGGAAGGGGAAGGAGGTATTAAAGCAAAGACTAGGAAGGTATATTGTGACAAAGGTGGATTTAAACTAGATGGGGGGTGGCAAGTGAACAGCAGGTAGGCAGGGATCCGATAGAGTGGAGTCACAGTTTACACCCCAGGCTAGCAGGGAAGGACTCAGGGCGGCCAAAAAAGGAGGGAGTAGAAGGAAGGAAATGGAGGCCAATGAAGGGAATGGGCAGGATGCAGAGTGGTCTCACTGAATGCAGGAAGCTTAGGCAACAAATCTGCTGAGCTACAGGCACTCTTATCAGTGTGGAGGGTGGATATTGCAGCTGTCACAGAAACATGGGCAACTAAGCACCGGGACTGGGATCTGGCAATCCCAGTATACAAAGTATACAGGAAGGACCATAAGGAAGGGAGGGGCAGTGGGGTGGCAGTCTATGTGAGGGATGGGATCAAATGCACAAGGGATGAGGGGGAAGAAAGGAGAACAGAAGCAATCTGGCTGCAGCTCCTAGACTAGAGGGGTAGGAAACTGAGGTTTGGGGTGGTATACAGGCCACCATCCCATTCTGAGGAGCTTGACAGGGAATTAGCAGGACAAATCAGAAAGGTATGTAGAAAAGGGAAGGTGGTCATCATGGGGGATTTCAACTTGCCGGGGTTTGACTGGACCATTCTAGTCACCTTCAGTGCTAGGGAGCAAGTGCTCCTGGATGCAATCCAGGACGGTCTCCTGACGCAGTTGGTTAGTGCACCTACTAGGCTAAAGAACACTTTAGATCTGGTGTTGTCGAATGGGGAAGCAGTAAGAGAAATAAAGGTGGAGGACCCACTAGCCGACAGCGATCACCAAACGGTGTGTTTAATATCACGATGTGCAGGGAGCCAGAGAAATCAGTTACTCAGGTAGTAAACTTCAGGGGGACAGACTTTGGGAGGATGCAGGAAGTACTGAAAGGAAACTAGAGGGCATAAGACAGAAGATGGATGCAAAGCAGAAATGGGATATTATTAAAAGGGGGATTACAGAGGCAACGGAAGCCTGCACCAAGACACAGAGTAAGAGGAGCAGAGCAAGAAAACCATGCTGGTTGAACAGTGAGGTAGTGGAGGTGGTGAGAGCAAAATGAGAGGCGCACCAGAGGTATAGAAGGACAGGGAAGGAAGTGGACAGGGAGGAGTATGCAAGACTGTCCAGGGAGGTGACCAGAAAAGTGAGAGAAGCCAAGGCCCAGAAGGAGCCGAGATTAGCGCAGGGAATTGGGGGGGACTTTTTCAGCTACATCAGGGCGAAAAGGAAGTGCAAGGATACAATAGTGAGGATAAAAAGGGGTGGGGAGTGGATGGAAAAGGGAGAGGAGCAGGCAGAAGCACTGAATGAATACCTTTGCTCAGTGTTCACGGAAGAAAAGGGGACAACCACCACCATGGGCTGGGAGGGTGGGGACAGGGAAGAGGAGGCAACAGATGGAAGAATTGAGGCAAGCAGAGTCCTAGAGGGACTGAGGGCACTGAAAGTAGACAAGGCACCAGGGCTGGATGGTATCCACCCCAGGGTGCTGAGGGAGATGGCGGAGGTGTTGGCAGAGCCACTGGTGGATCTCTACAGCACCTCACTGGAGTTGGGATGTGTGCCGCTGGACTGGAGAATGGCACATATAGTACCATTACACAAGAGTGGACCAAGGGATTAACCAGGTAATTATCGCCCAGTAAGTCTCACCTCCATAGTGTGCAAACTCTTGGAGACAATACTAAAGGAAAGACTGGTGTTGTGCCTGGAGGACCATGGCCTCCAGGATGTGAGGCAGCATGGGTTTGTTTCAGGGAAGTCTTGTCAAACCAACCTGATACAGTATTACGACTGGGTGACAGGTGAGCTGGATAATGGTCATGCGGTGGATGTTCTTTACTTGGACTTCAGAAAGGCCTTTGATTCTGTGCCTCATGGGTGGCTTGGGGGTAAGCTAACTGGTGTAGGGGCAAAAATGATGAACTGGATTACAAGCTGGCTGAGTGGGAGGCTGTAACGGGTGGTGGTGGGAGGGGAGCTCTCAACTCCAAGGCCGGTGATGAGTGAGATGCCACAGGGCTCTGTGTTGGGGCCAGTATTGTTTGGGCTCTTCATATCACACATTGCACATGGGGTGGTGAACAAGATACATCTCTACACTGATGACACCAAAATCGGAGTCATGGTGAATGTAGAGGAGGGATGGAAGCATCCGCAGGGGAACCTAAGCAAGCTAGAGGACTGGTCAGAGAGGTGGCAGCTGGGGTTCAATGCAAAGAAGTGTAAGGTTATGCACGTTGGGGTGAAGAACCCAAGGAGAGCATACTGGCTGGAAGGGGTTAAGCTGGGGATCACAGAGGAGGAGAAGGACCTAGGAGTAATGATAACAGGGACCGTGGACAACACTGCCCAGTGCAGGAGAGCAGCTGCAAAAGTGAACAAAATGCTGGGGTGCATAGCGAGGGGTTTTTCATCCAGGCAAAGAGAGGTGATCTTGCCCCTCTACAGGTCGCTGGTAAGGCCACACTTAGAGTACTGTGTGCAGTTTTGGTGGCCATACCTAAAGCATGATATCAGGCTACTGGAGGGGGTGCAGAGGAGGGCAACAAAGATGATATGTGGAATGGAAGGGACAGACTATGACAGCAGGCTGAGATACCTAAATATGTACACCCTGGAGGATAGAAGGGACAGGGTGGACATGATAGAGACATTCAAGTATCTGAGGGGAATCAATAAGAATGGGGCAGATGGGGCCTTTAAGTTAAGGAGGGGGAGAGTCACCAGGGGGCATGCGCTAAGAATAGAGGAGGGGAAGATTTAGGAAGGAAATGAGGAGACACTATTTCACAGAGAGGGTGGTAGCAAAATGGAGTGCCCTACCAGAATGGATGGTATCATGTAAATCTGTGAACAGTTTCAAAAGGGCATGGGACAGAGAACAAGGGAGAGTGAGGGTGGGGGAGGTGGGGGTGGCAGTGGGATGACAAATGGGGGGGTGGGGCAGCTGCAAACTAGGGGTACTAGCTGCACACTCGAGCAGACTTAGATAGACCGGGTGGTCTGTTTCTGCTGGCACATTCGTATGTTCATACTCATGGGGGTACTGAGTACTCTCACAGAGATAGCCAAAAGACATGCTTGACAGTCACCTGGGGGGGTCACTATGGAAAAAATATATATATATTTTCTTTAATTGCACTGTTTAATTGCACAAATGTTGTTAAATGCTTTAGTTATGGTGGGTTTTTCAGAGTGCAGTGCCTGTAATGTAGTAGTGCAGGAGTTTCTATCATATCATAAAATCAAGTCCATGTTGGCAGTAGCCTGTCACATCTGTGCCCATTTTGCCCATCCAGTAAAGGCCCATGACCATATCAGGCAGCTGCAGATCCAGAACAACCTAGGACCAGTGTTGTTTAATGTCTTCATTGATGACATTGGGGATGGCATTAAGGGTAAAATGTACCTAAGCATGGGTGGACACAGCCAAAGGGATACAGGACATAAAGGAAGATCTGGAAAAACTTGAGAAGTGGTCTGGGATTTGGCAGCTTGGCTTCAATGTAAAGAAATGCAAAATTATTCACACTGATACCAAGAATCCCAGGACAGAGTATGAACTGGGAGACGTCTTGGTATCTGCAGCAGAGGATGAGAAAGATCTGGGATTGATGATCACTAGTGACCAGAAGCACTCCACGCAGTGCAGGAAAGCAGCAGCAAGGGCAAATAAGATGTTGGGATGCATAGCTGGTGATCACCAGTAGGCAAGAGGAGGTTGTACTACCCTTATACAGCTCGCTAACAAGACCACATCAGGAGTATGGAGTGCAGTACTGGTGCCCACACCATTAAAAGTGCATTAACTTGCTGGAGGCAGTCCAGAAGAGGGTAATGAAGATGATCATGGGTAAGCAGGATAAAGCATATGAAGAGAGGTTGGGGTCCCTGAACATTTACTTCGAGAAGAGGGGAGGAGAGGAGAGGAGAGGAGAGGAGAGAAGAGGAGACATAATTGGGATCTTCAAGTACCTGAAAGGGTTAATATGGTGGATAAGGAGGTTCTCTTTAATCTAAATGGAAACCAAAACACTAGGGGCACAGTCTTAAGCTGGAGGAGAGGACGTTTAGGAAGAGGGTTAGCAAGTATTTCTTCACAGATTCACAGTAGCCAGTTGGAATGTGCTGCCAGAAGAGGTGGTCTCATTTAGGATGGTGGGTAGCTTCAAAAAAGGCTGGGATAGACTTAAGGAGAAAATAAGGGTCATGGGAGGGGTGGATGGAAAGGATGGGAGGAGTGGGGAGGGGGCAGGATCAGTAGCTTAAACTGAGAACCTGGCAGTACAAGCAGACAAGACAGGCTCAATGGCCTTATTCTGTTAGCTTCTTCATACAAGGTTTCATACTGGGTGTTGCAAGCGTAAGAAGGTTGTATGCCCATTTATACCGCCTACCCACATCAGTGGGAACCATCAAGCACTTACTTTATTTCTGTTTCTATTTAATAATTAATATGTCTGCATGCAACACAGGCAGTGAGTGAGGATACTTCCTGTACCAGTCAGGCCATCTATGAGTGCTGAGGCAGACACTGTTAAATATACACAGGTGTTGGAGGTAGGTGGTGATATGGGAAGCTGTGCCTTAGTGGAACACATGCTCCTTGTATTTGACTGCAGTACCCATATTTCCAGCATTCTGCAGTTTGCAGACTTTGGTATTGCCACCATACTGGAGCCACACTATAAATGTCATTAGTGCTGTGTGGAAAGCAGAATTCTGCCGGTGAAATTAGCACAGAATGACCATTCCACCAGTGGAATTTCTGTTGGAATTTCACTGGTTCTTCTGTAGAATTCTGTCTGCTGTGATCCATGGAATACTATTCTGTGGAACAACAGTTTTTCCATGGAAAATCATGCTGCAACCATTTCCGTGGAAAATATTGAGATTTGCAAAATAAAATTCACTGAAAGTGTTGCAGAAAAACTCATTCCACATTTTTCTGCCCCGGAATTCCACCATTCCATTTCCAGCAGAATTTTGAAAATTCTATGAAATTTCATTTAGCTGGAATTTGAAAATTCCGCACAGTACTACCTGTCATCAACACTTGAAGATGGGCATGATCAGGTCCAAAATTGAACCATCTAATAAGCCATGTACAGGGGGCACAAATTCTAAAGTCACAGTTACAGTATGCAAGTCACAACCTGAAAGTGATCAGAGATTGGATGTTGTTACCGCCTCACATAGTAACAGGGCTGACAAAACCTTCAAGTTAACTGTTTGGGATGTTTTGTTACAAGTAGAAATTGAAGACATGAATCAAAAGGAGGAGAAGGGTGGTGAAGCAACAGGACTGCATGCAACATGGAGCATAGTTGATGCCTATTTGGTTAATACTGTACCTTGCACCTTAACATCACAGAAGAATCCTTGCTATACTGAAATAGCAAGGTCACTGACTGGCCAGCACTGAGCTCCATGGCAGTTAAATACCTGAGCTGTCTAGAGAGTGTTTAGATGGTATTCAGTTCAGCAGGGGCCACTGTGAGTGACAGGCATATGAAACTGTCCCCTCACAATGTTGTAATGTTGACATTTCTTAAAATGAATGTGGCACACATTCCATGGAACATAATAATTTCAGTATTCCTACTGCAGGAAAGTGGCTGTGGTGGTGATCTTGAATATAAACAGCCTGATGTTATTAGCATTGGTAAATTGCCTTCGGTCAGATGATGCATGGATGGCAAAAGAATTTCCTTGTGGGGACAACTCCAGTCTGGCAGATTGTGAAGGATGCTTCCTTAAGGTGGAGGATTAAATCATTTAAAAAAATTATATTGTCTAACCTTTACCAATCAGTTGAATATTTTCCTCATTATTCTATTCTGCTGCTGTTCAATAAATCCATCTGATTACCCCCCTCCACTGTATCCTAGTCATGGCAACAATAACACTGTCCCCACTCCATCAAGAGAATGCATTCTCCATACTGGAAAATCCACCCATCACAAATGCCATTGCCAGGCTGCCATGCAGACCATTAATCCCCTATAGAAATAAACACCTCCTTTTCATACACCATTTTGCTTCTGTCTTCCAAATCTACCGACAGTATTGGTCACCTACACATCCATTGAACTGTGCATCCAGACTGAGAAACCCTAAGCCATCTTAAATGGGGATGCTAGCCATGCAGACCATGCATCCTCCAGCAATCTTGAAGACATAATGTCCTTCTCATCTGCTTCCTTTGGGCTGCTTATGTACTCTACATTGCCAGAAACATCTGTACCACAGCTGCCTCCACCTCAAGCATCCACAATCCAGACTGAGAAACATGGACATTAAACACTGCTGAAATTCAGTGGCCATGCAGACATTCAGCCAGCCAGCCAGAGAGCCAGCCAACCATGTGCCAGCATGCCATCCTGCCAATCTGTGAAGCTGAGTCTCCAGCTGGATAGCTCACCATTGCAGAAAAACACAATACTGGGGAGATCACGTGATGCCTCAAGCTGTGTAGATGATTCTCTTGAGCGCTCCTGCAATCCCTCCTTTAACCCTCTGAATAAACTTTCTGCTGTAGTTCAAACTACTCACTTTTACAATTTATTGGAGTGCTGCAACTCTAGTTTGCGACAATCTGAAGGAATTTGGGGATTTTGCACTAGTTATGGAGGCAGAAATGTGAGCCACCCCACCGCATCACACACCACCAGTTATGCCTGAGAAAACTGCCAAAAAGGTGAAGGCGCAATCTACGTCAGCGAATAAGAGACTCACTACAACTGCTGAACCGACTCCTCTATCTCTGGAGTGGTTCTTAAAAAAATTCTGACCCTTCTGAGATGAGGTCCAATCATTAACCAAGGAAGTCAAAGTGATAACTGGCAAATCTGAGGACTTAGCCCAATGCACAGGGGATTGCAAGGTACAGCTAATTTCTGTGGAAAAAAGCTGGAAAAAGTCAACCCGACAGTGGCAATTGTCAGATAATGAGTGATAAAGCTGGAAGCCAAGGTCGAAGACCTCGAAGGGAGGCGTCGCTGAAACAATGTTGTGGTCATTGGGCTGCCAGAGATGGAAGAGGGTTCCAATGTGGTAGTATTTGCTCAAAAACTAGTGCAGAAAATAGCAGGCCCCTCTCCCTTTGGCTTGGAGTAAATTGTGAAGCAGGCTCATCGAGCCCTAAGGCCCATGCCACCAACAGGGGCCCTCCCTAGGACATTCGTCTTCAAGTTCTTAAATTTATCAAGAGCGCCAGCACTTGCTGGCTAAAGTCAAGGAACTGAAAGAAGTACTCTGAGACGGCTCCCCAATCTATGATATTCAAGATCTCACCCCAACTGTGAGGCAGAAGAGATCCGAATATCACAATATAGTGACAAAGCTGCTCGCAACAAACATCTGTTTTCAGATGTTATACCCAGTGAATCTGCAAGTTTCCATTGATGGGAAGAGGTTCCCTTTAGAAGATCCAAAATCATCAGAGATCGAGCTGAAGAAATTGTTCCCAAACCTCTTCAAGAATGGGTGAGAGGCTAATAGCGACTGGAGGGGGATTTCAATTAAAAGTGCTCTGTTAAATCATAGAGAATGTTTGAGCAATCCTGTAATGGAATCTCAAGGACACTGTTGTATGGCGTTTTGTCTCCATACTATTAGTGCAGGATTTAACTGACAGCACTAACTATTTGAGACAATATGCATCAATCAAGGTTGTTTTTGCCTGTTTCAATTTAAGGGCTGTGTTTATATTTTGGGACTAAACAAATAAAGGCCCTTTTTCCTCTTCTTATTGGCAGGGCAAAGATAGTGTCTCTGCAGACATGATGAAGCTAGTTTATAGTTTTCATTGCTTTTCTGGACATGAACACTCATGGAGAGAATAGCCCACTAGTATGAAGGCAATACTCTGGGGTTTGGGACATTTTTAGTTTAAAGTCTGATATTTTGCACAGCAAGTCTAATTTCTCAGCATGGCTGGGACTTTATAAATTTCAATCCACAAGGTGTTATTGAGAGAACCGAGTGATATGATGGTGCAGCAGATTAATATGGGGAGAGAAAGGGCTTTTTCTCTAGTTCATTTTGGCTTTTTTGCTTATATCTCTAAATATTTTTTTTTTTTTGAAATTCAAAATCTTTATTGATTTTAACAAAGGAAAGAAATTACACATGCACCAGGCAAAATGTACACGATACACAGCAGTAGCAAACAAATACTAAACCTATACATAAACCAAGCATATAAATCCCCCCAAGCCCCCCCAAGCTCCCGCTCCCCTTCCCCCATCTCTAAATATTTTATCTAATTCTGTCTAAAAGAAAGACAGGAATGGTTAAGTCACTGCCAACCCTCACATATCTGAGGTTCACTAGAGGAAATAATTCTATGTTAAAGAGTTGGAGATCTTCCCCATTGTATTGACATTGGGAAGCTACTTCTCCTTTTTGTTTTTCCTGAACATGCAGCATTTATGATATTATTCAATTTAGGGGAAAACGAAGAGGGGGGGTGGGAAGAGGCGTAGCTGCCCAGTGGTAGGTGTTGCATACTGTAGAGCTTATGGGTGGAGGAAGGGTGGTCCTCCTGATGGAACTCTATTAAGCTACTGGTCTGACAGGTAGATTGTAACTATTGATGGGTTCATAGAGGGAATAGGGGTATTTGGGATGGTAAGAAAGAGTCTGGGGTATTGGGGTGGAGAGTACTTCACGTGGGGGTCAGGGGGAGGTGGTTGGGTCAGCTTGGCACAAGGGATAGTTGGTTGGTTACCCATGAGGATATATGTTGTCAATTGTTTTTAATGGTTTCTCCAATACAGCATGGCAGGCATTAAAAGATTTGTGTCCTGGAATGTACGTGGGCTCCGTACTAAACTTAAACAGTATCAGGTATTGAAGCATATCAATTTGCTTAGAGGTGGTCTTATGTTTCTTCAGGAGACCCACCTGTTGGAAATGGAAGGTGCTCTCCTTCATAGACAATACATTGGACAGGTTTTTAATGCAGGGGACAGTTCACAGAGTCGAGGATAGCTATTTCAGTAGCCAGGAACATACCCTTTAAATCCAAACAGGTTATTAATGACCCACAGGGCCAATATTTATTTGTAAAACGAACTTTGGAGAGAAACTCCTTTGTGTTAAGATATGTGTCTATGGTCCCAATCACAACTCTCCTTTATTTTTCACCGACCTGTTAAAGATACTGGCACTTTTTACTACCTGATCTTATATTATTTTCACCAGAACTAGGCAAATCAAACCCCAAGAGACAAGGTCTCTCCCCAGCACAACGTGGTCTTAGGGAAATGATGGATCACCTGGGGCTGGTAGATCCCTGGAGAGCACTATATCCTACCTTAAAGGAATTCACCTTCCACTCCAGTGGTCACGGGATGTCTTCCCAGATTGATTATTTTTTAATTTGCCAATCACTTCTGGGTGGGCAGGGATAACTTCAGGGGTAATTTCAGATCACTCAGTAGTAAACTGCGATCTAATGTTAACACCGGATGCGTCACAGATTCACTATGGAAGTTAAACAATCAACTTCTTAAAGAACCTAAAATTATAGAGGTTATCACTCAGGAATTAGAGGAGTACATCAAAATCAATCGGAACTCCACATCCAGACCGGATCGTGAATGGGGAGCTCTGAAATGTGTACTATGTGGAGTATTCATTAGAGTGGAATCCAACCGGAAGAGGGAACGGAAACAAAAAGCCCTCTCCTTATTATCTAGAATGCATACCCTGGAGGCTTCCCTGTCTCCCACCACTTCTGTGGCTGAAAGGCAGTTACTGCTGGGGTTAAGAGATTGATACAGCTCATTCCTTTGGGAGAAAGCCGAATATGCCATTTTAAAGATCAGAGTAAAATATATTGATTAGGGGGAAAGGCAGGACATCTCCTGGCATTAAGGCTGAAACAAGTAGAATCCTCCAGAATTGTCCCGAGTATTAGATCTCAACATATCGGTGATCTTTGCCTAGCCCCTAAAGATATTACTGCTGAATTTGTGGCATACTATAAGGACCTATATAAGATCATGGCTAATAGACCCACTCCAGCGGTGGTGGAACAATACCTCCACCCACTAGGTCTCCAGTCTCTCACACAGGCCCAACAAGAATCATTAGTCCTCCCTATCTCAGAGGGGGAAATCCAGTTAACCATCTCCTCACTAGCAGCTGACAAGGCTCTGGGACCGGAAGGGTATTTCCCTAACTTTTATACAACCTTCAGTAAACAACTCACTCCTTGGTTATCCCATCTCTTTGAATGGATGTTAGAAGGGAACCCCTTAGATAGCTCTCTCCTGGAAGCTATTATCATAGTGTTGCATAAACAAGATAAAGATCCCAAACTGACAAGTAGTTATCATACAATATCACTATTAAATTGTTATATTAAAATATTAGCCAAACTTCTTGCTAATAGACTCAAAGGAGTACTTCCTGACATCATACAGACCAAGTAGGTTTCATGCAGGGTCGCCAGTCATCAGATCATTTTAGGAAGTTAGCGCACGTCTTCTCTGTGTCCAGAGACTTGGATGTACCAGCTGGCCTGTTGTCTCTGGACATGAAGAAGGCATTCAACCATGTGGATTGGCAATTTTTATTTTTAACTATGTGTAGTTTTGGTTTCACATCTAAATTTATAGGTTGGATTGCTTCTTTTTTAGCAGTGCCCCCAGGCAAGAAAATATTGCAACGGCTTCCTCTCCAATAGATTTTCTCTATACTCAGGCACGAGACAGGGATGTCTCCTCTCTCCTCTACTGTTTAATATTTACTTAGAACCCTTATTGGTCAAGCTGAGGGCAAATGAAGGCGTACAGGGAATTTCCATTGGCACCCACATATTTAAGTTATCGGCTTATGCTGATGTGCTTCTTCACCTGATTCACCCTGCCAAATCCTATCCTACAGCTTTAAATATCATCACCGAGTTTCGGGCAGTCTCCAACGATAAAATTAATCCAAGTAAATTGATTGTCTTCCCACTGAACTACAAATATTTGAAGCAGGATATTTCTTCACTGGAGGTAAAATGGAGCTCTAAGTATCCAAAATATTTGGGATTAATTCTCTTTCTCTAGGAATGATACTTTAATGAAAAAGATGAACTTTGATACCCTTCTGGATACTATCCAGCAGGATGTCAAAAGATGACAATCTATTCCAATTTCTCTGTGGGGAGGATTAGTATAATTAAAATTAATGTATTGCCCAGAATATTTTATCCTCTTAATATGTTAAATGTATGGTTACCCCAAAAGTGGTTTAAGACATTACACACCCATATCTCCTCTTTTATTTTGGGAGGGAAACACCCCTGACAAGCTTATATTAAATTAGCAGCATCCATACAAGCTGGAGGTCTTAAACTACAACAGTTTGGTATGTATTATTGGGCAAGTCAGGTGGCGCAGTACTTAAGATGGTTTATACCCCCCGAAGAGATTGTTCTATGTTATACATACCAGAATGGTTACAGTTGGAAAGAGAGATAATTGATAATCTGAACATAAACAAGTAGGCCCTCATGTATGTTCCCATCAGAAGTCTCTCCTCTGATTTAAATAATTCTCCTATGCTAGTATCCCTTAGAGCACATAACCAACTATGTGCCTTGTTTAAATACCGGAATGTTAAAGATCCTGGACAACCAATAGTTGGGAATCCGAACCTTCGACTCGGAGGTGAAATTATCTCCCCACACTGGTCATCCCACTTCAACAATGCAGGGGTTGGAGACTTGTTTACTAAGGGCTCATGTATGGACGCAAGCGCCATACTGGCTAGGTATTCCATAGACCGAAGACAGATTTTCAAGGTATGGCAACTTAGACATCTTTTGATAAAGTTGTTTCCGGCCAATGGGAACCTCGAAGGCAGCTGTGCCTGGATGGAGTCTTTAATGTTGCTATGTGGGAAGCCCCATGCTGTATTACAAATTTATTCCAGCCTCCATACAAATATACTGGATAAGGACAGTGGGGTGCCCAAATACTGGAATTTATGTTTTCCAAACTCTCCGGAGAGATGGGATTCAATCTGCTTGGACTCCTTTAGATATGACTCCCAATATAGGCTGAAACTCACACAGTACAGAATATTGCATGACATGTACTGGACCCCCGTTAGACTTAAAAAAAAAAATAGGTAGATTATCAGATGCTCTGTATTTTAGATGCAGAACATCTATAGGAGATTTGCTCCATATATTCTAGGAATGTCCCTTGATCAAGAAGTTATGGGAAATAATTAAGACCAGATTGGACCCCCTGTTAGGAATAGGAGAATTGTTTACACCAGAGATATGTCTTTTGGGGGATTTCTCCACAATCCCAGTTAGAAACCGAAGATACCATATAGATATGATAGCACTTACTTTTAAAGAACAAATTCTATGTCACTGGCTAGATGCTCATACTATTGCATATGAAGAATGGCTGTGAGATCTGTTATTTAATCTCTGCACTGAACAAATGAAAGCCAGTCTGAGTGGATCACTTTCCTGTTATAAGAAAATATGGGAACATCTCCATACCTTATATCTTCTCCAGACTGGGGCCTTATAATAATGGTATATATATTTTCAGGAGGGATATGGTTACTATATAATCATTCAATGCCTGTATATAATATTGATTCATATTCTACTGTCGTTAAGATATTTTGTTTTATAAATGGTAGTATCATGCTGAGGGGGTGGTATGGTGGGGGTGGGGGTTGTAGGGGCGACTTTAGCATGGAAATGACTGTTACATCATACTATCCTCTAAATATTGTTGGCTCTTTCATGTTAAAGCCTGTATAAAAAAAAGTTAATAAATTTTGAATAAAAAAAAAAGAAAAACACAATCTCCATCAAGGCACATGTTTGTCTGCTTTGACGTTAAGTTGCTTTTTCTGATCTGCACACACCTTATCCTCACTGTTGGTGGTGAATACATCCTTGCTCTGGAGGGCCTTACACCTTGCTTGACATTAAAATGTGTGTCTTTCTTTCCTTTTCTCCCCCTCTCACCACAGGCTTGATCATTCATATAGAAGACAGCAACGAGTTAAGTTGCATCTTCATCCACCACTCCTGTACAGGTATGTGGTACCCTCATGCCAGTACATGGCATAGCCATCACTAATGTGATGGTATGTATCATGTATTACTTGATTCTTTTGTTGTTTTTCAGTTTCATTTTAAGGTTTCCTTTCACAGTTACACAATGAGATGGTAGCCAAGTCCTGCAAAGTAATTTCTCTTTTTCTTAGCAGGTCACAGCAACAGTAAGACTGGGAGTAGACAATGGACACAGTATATGACCACCATAGTGGCCAGGTCATCCCAAGTAATTTCCCTTTTTTCTTCACAGGTAGCAGGTACACTAAGACTAGGAGAGGACAATGGATATACCATGTGGCCATACACATGCTGTGATGGAGTATAGAAACATAGAATCTGATGGCAGATAAGGACAGCTTTGCCCACCCAGTCTGCCCATTCTTCACCACCTACAGTATCACCACTAACTCTACTTGATCTCTGGCTCTCTCCCTCCACCTCTTCTTTCCACTATGATTCTCTTATACCTATCCTATGCATTCTTAAACCCCACAACTGTTTTCGTCTCCATCACCTTCACTTGAAGGCTGTTCCAGAAGTTCACACTTTTCTCTGTGAAGAAGTACTTCCTTATATATTATCTCTCCTGAGTCTACCCCCTCCAGCTGCATTGCATGTCTGCAGTTTCTTGAGCTTTTTTTCTGAAAAATACTTCTGTACTTTATCTACCTCTGTGAGGTATTTAAGGTCTTTATCACATCCACGCTCACCCTCCCCCTTTCCAGGTTGTACATATTGAGGTCCTTCAGTCTCTCCTCATAGAGCTTTTGGTGCACATGTTGCACCATTTTAGTTGCCAACCTCTGGACCGCCTCCACTCTGTCAGTGTCCTTCTGGAGATAAGGGGCTCGATTCTCAGAACCCTAAAATTGATGCAAGGTGCCTGCATCAATTGGAATTGACTCAAGGGGCACCTTGTGTCAAAAATTGCAACTTTTCTGATTCTGGAATGCAGGTTGTGGTGAGGTTCCCTTGTGCCGAACAGGTCCTACACCAGCCTTGTACCTGAACAGATGGTGCACCATGGTGTAAGGTGACTTGCAGAGGATGCAGGCTGCAGCATCCCCATTTGTAGGATTCTTGAAGTTGGCTGGACTTGCCAGAGCTTAGACCACTTTGAGGCTCCTCTACCAACTCGTGCATCACCGGTGGCCAAAGCTGGTGGCTAACTACAGAAGAGACCATAGTGTTGGACTTGTCCAAGGGTGGCACAGTCAGTCTACTGGCCAGTAGCCTGCAGTCCCACACCTCTTGGACCAACAGTCCCAGACACCTGCGCATCCACTCTGCTGGGGACCAATGCCAACACCTGGAAAACTGTGCATGATGATGACTGCCAGACTGGGACCAACATGTCCCATGCAGCAGCTACCAGAGGGCATAAATGGGTCAGTACCACTCCTGATCCATGCAGGAGGCCCATGACCCTGGCATGCTGAGCTGGACACTGCACACATATGTGGTCAGGCCATGGTGGGTATTCATGTGGCAGGGGTCCTGGATACATCAGGTGGTAATCTCAGCACACTGCCCATCTGTGCATTGAAAAGTGATGCAAGGCTCTACATGAAGTAACTATGGGAACTCTGTTACAGTATTTAGCAATCCTGCCCCTGAGGTTTCCAATTTGTGCAGTGTTTCATGCCTGTCATATTACCTGCAGCCAGTTGAATATGTGATTTATTGAAGCATTCCATATATATAAATTTATAAGGGCTAGAAGTACTGTATCTTGATATATAGCATGCCCTGCCATGAGTTGCCTTTGTAAACTGGTACTGTATTTTGTTTTTGCAAACCGCTGCCAGTTTCTACACTTCAAGGCATTCAGCAACAGTGCACTTTTTGTTGTCTATACAATGTAAGTCATTGCCAAAGACCAAACAATGCAGCACTGTAAGTGGCTACTACAACTCTGCCTCCACCCCTACTCCTACCCCCATGATCAGCTCTGACCTTGTCACCCAGTGGATGCAGCGGGATTACACTGTTGGCCTGGTCTATTCATGTGAAGCACAGTGGTAACCAGTGGGTCCTGATGCCTGTGGACTGCGGACTGGACAGTATCTGGCCAGTAGGACCTGCATGCATGCCCCATGGGCACAGCCTGCACCACTTCAACAGGGAAGGTGTGCCCTAAAGACATTGGTCTCAGTCCCTGCTGACTCATGCCTGCAGCCCCATCCATTGGCATTGGTGTGGTATTGGGAAGCCTGAGGTGGCGATCTCAGGGCCAGACTGTTGGTGGCCAGAGGCTGCCACAAACCTCTATCATTCCACTCTAATGCACCATTGGTTTGGCACAGGGGAGCAATTTCAGCTGTGTCAGTGACTTTGCCATCAGGAACCCTCCTGTAGGAGAATCAGGCACATAGTTCCTTGTGCACCTGGCTTTACACAAGTGGTGGTAAGCAGTGGCTTGTAGCAAACTGCCAGGATCTTTGAGAATCAAGTCCAATGCTTCAGAACTGGACACTGAACTTTAGGTGGGATTTTACCAGGGATCTACAGAGGGGCAACACCGCTTGCCTCTTTCTGCTGGTGATATCCCTCCCTTTGCACCCTAGCATTCCACTACCCCTCCCAACTGCCTTGTCGTACTGCTAGGCCACCTTTAGGTCATCCAGTGTAGTTACACCCAGATCTCTTTCCTGCTTAGTGGTCATCAATACCACTCCCCCCATTGTGTACTCCACCCCAGGGTTTCTGTGCTACAAGTGCATTATTTTGCACTTTCTGCATTGAAATCCAGCTGCCATACCCTTGACCACTTCTCAAGTTTTCTCAGGCCTCTGCTCATCCTTTCCACCATCCCCCATAATGTCCACCCTATTGCAGATTTTGGTGTCACCTGCAAGGAGGCAGACCTTCTCTTCCAGCTGTCCTGTAAAGACATTAAATAGGACTGGTCCCAGCACTGATCCCTGAGGCACTCTGTTGATCATTCTCCCTTCCTCATAGTGAACTCTGTTTACCATCACCCTCTGTTGCTTATCCGCTAACTGATTTCTTACCTAGTTGATCATCTTTGGACCCACTCCTAAGCTGTCCAGATGCTTATTAGTCTCCTATGTGGAATGGTGTCAAAAGCCTTACTGAAATCCAAGTAGGCCACATCCACCTCCCCACCCTGATCTAATTTCTTGGTCACCTAGTCAAAGTAATCTATCAGATTGATTTGACATGACCCACCCCGAGGAAACCATGCTGCCTCAGGTCTTGCAACCAGTTGGATTCGAGATATTTCATAATCATTTCCTTCAGCAGTGATTCCACTAACTTTCTAACCACTGACATCAGGTTGACTGGCCTGTAATTTCCACCTTCCTCCCTGCAATCTCTTTTGAGTGGAACTATATCTGACGTCCTCCAGTCCTCCAGAATCACTCCCATTTCCAGTGAACTATTATATAGGACTGCCAGAGATGCAGCTAGTACCTCCCTGAGCTCCCTCAATATCTTTGGAAGCAAGCCATCTTGCCCCATTGCTTTGTCCACTTTCAGATTAAAAAGGACTAGTGTCTACCCCCCAATGCTCATGTTACTTTTTTGTGGTTCCTCCTTTTCTACTTCCTCTGTGAGCACTGGATAAAAGTATTTGTTCAGGTTGTCTGCCTTTTCCTGGTCCCCCTCTGCACAGCTCCCCTTCCCTTTTTAACCTTACAGTCCCTCCCTTGGTCTTTTTCTTTTCGCTTATATAGCTAAAAAAGGTTTTGTCCCCTTTTGTTACCTCCTCTCCAGTTTGCTCCTTTGCACTCCTTACTGTTTTCCCTGCTTCCCTTTGTCTTCCTGATACACCTCCCTATCATCCTCCCTCTGCATCTCCTTGTACCTTCTGAATGCTACCCTTTTAGCCTTTACCTTTTCAGCCACCTCTTTCACGAACCATAGCAGTCTCTTTTTCCTCTGGCATTGATACAGAGGTGTATTGCCTTTTCGATAGCCCCTTTTAGCTTCATCGACTGTTGCTGCACCCCACCCAGGTCATCCCCCTTCCAGGTAATCCCCCCTCCCGCCAGGTCATCCACCCCCCTGCCAGGTCATCCTTGAGGCATTCACCTAACTTTATAAAAATCTGCCCTCCTGATGTTCAGAACCCTTGCCCTTGAGTGGTTCAATCTGGCAGCCATACTTATAATCAACCACACTGTGTGATGATCTCTGGCCCCACTTGGCCTCCTACCTTGACATCTGCAACACTGTCCCTGATAATGAGTACTAGGTCTGGTATTGCTCCATCATGAGTGGGTTCACTGACTAGTTGCCTAAGGAATGCCCAAGGCAGGGAGTCCAGGATGTCCATACTCCTAGCATAAGCCACAGCTGAGAGGCTCCAGTCTTTATCCAACAGACTGAAATCCCGCACCAGCAGCACCTCACCTTTTCTGACATCTTGCAAATGGCTTTCACCAGTACCTTGTCTAACTCCACCCCACCCCCCCCGTTGGAGGTCAGTATGTCGTGTCAGTGTAATTTGTGGCTCCATTCCCCATCTCCAGAGTGACCCACAGTACCTTTCCCCCTGTACTCCCTGTATTTCTAATGATTTTGTGGTTCCTCTCACATAAAGCACCACACCCCCTCCTTTCCTTCCCACCCTGTCTTTCCTGAACAGAGTATAGCCTGGAATGGCCATGTCCCAGTCATGGTTTTCAGTGCACCGAGACTTGTTAATGGCCACAACATTCAGGTGGGCTTCTGCCATGATGGCCTCTTGGTCTGTAATCTTATTTCCAAGACTTCCAGCATTCACACACATGGCCTTCCAGACTTTAATAGCACTCTGCTTTTTATCCCCCTTTTTCATTTTTGTCATTCCTCCTTCCCCCCCTCTCCTTACTGCTCCTGTTCCCCACCTTCATTTCTATCACCCCCACTTCCTTTACTAATTTTCACCCTGCAGAGTTCCTCTCTCCTGAGGGACTCACAGAGTCTTCCTACTGTCTACTTCAACCTGTGGGAAGGCAGTTTTTGCCACCCTGATTCTTTCCACCACTCCCTCAGCTAGTTTTAATGTTCATCAAAGTAACATTTAAACTGTCCACTGAGGAGGGTGTTTCCCTACCAGATAGATGCAGGCCATTGCCCTGTATAAGCCCTTATCTGTCCAGGTGGATCCTCAGTCCCCAGTGTATCCAAGCCCTTCCTCTCTGCACCATAAAGTCAACCATGAGCTGAAGTGTTTGGTGCAGAAATCCTTCCCCTCCCCCTGTCATAGACAGGTGATACATGGGAAACCTTCTCTATGGATCTTGGTCTAAAGCAAAGCCAACAAAGTCTCAGCCCTATAAGCTATAAAGAGTTAAACATTTATGACAAAATGCAAAACTTGTCTAAGAGACTAATAACTAAACTACAAATAGAAAAAGCAAGTTGGCTATCCATAGATCAACAATTTTATTTTGTTCTATTCTATTCTTGCCTGCACTATTCTGTTATGATGCATTTTTGTGATTCAAAAATCCCCAAACCTTTTGGCCCAATGGTCAGGTAAGAGCTGTTCCCAGAACTGGCATTTGGCACATGCAAGGCATGCGGCTACTGGGGGGCCAGCAAAGGGCCAGGTGGGGTGGGCTCATAGCATGACCTGAATCCTGATGAACTAATTTTAGATTGGTACTTGGATTTGGCAGCTGTGAGCCACCCAGTGCCTGTCCAGAGCTCACAGAGTATGACAGTATGAGGAGTTCAGTGGTCATTCACAACTGTAGTTGCGCTCAGCTGAGCTGCAGTTAACTTGCCGGTCCACAGAAGAAGATAGGGTTGGAGGAGGCTGGTTGTTGGCTTTACACACAATTGTCTGTTGTGTAAAGTCAGCCAGCAAATATACATGTTAAGCAGTGTCATGTGCGATGCCCTGCCCACTACCTTCTCGAACTGCTGCAGACTCGTGAATGTGAAAACACCGGTCCGCAGAGCAGGAAATTTTGTCAGTTCACCTACTGTTGTTGTTGCCATTCATTCCATCCACCAGTAGCCTACTGGAGTCCCGACTGAAGTGGATGATTGAAGGTGAGGAAGAATTTGTCTTTATTTTTTATTAACCGCCCTGTCATCCTGAACTGAAGCTGCACTCCCCTGTCGACTCCACTAATGTAAGAAACAGATGCCTGACTCCAACAAAATAATAAAATTATTTTGTGAATGGCAATGGCTTCAGTTCAACCCCCACACCCCCAACTCCTGACTCCACTGATATTTGTAAAGAGAGAGAGAGAGATGCCCGACTCTTAAAAATGACATTATTCAACTACTGGCAAACCCTGTCCCCCACACACACACTCCTGATGATATACCTACCAATATTTGCGATGTAATCTAAATGTTTTAATAAAATGAACCATGACTGATGGAGCTGTCCCAATACAGACTTGTTTCTGACGGAAAGGGAACAGCTGCATCAGCCAGCCTTCGTTCTGAAGCACTTTAGCAGTTTGTTTTAACAACCGTCTTCTCGACTGTTCACAACATTGCCACAGTGGTCAAAAAAGTGGTAAAAAAGAGACTCAATATAAGTCTTACCAATGTGGTACAGGCGATGTGTCAGTGCTTCTAATTTACCACACTTGTCAATTGCACACCTAAATGTTGAAACGTTTTTTGTAGCAGCATCACTTTCACAGGCATTAGGCAGCAGCGAAATGCTCCGGTGCTGAGTGGTACGTACAGGTGACTTGACTCTGAGTTACAAGTGATATCTTTTAGAGTCAAAATGGGAGATGAATACAATGTATCTTGAATTTGCCCACTCTGGCTGATGCAGCTTTCCTTTTTGTCTACTGACACAAGAACTTGAAAATGCACTGCTGACAAATGGCGATCTAAAGGCATATCAAAGCCTAGAAATTTAGAGTAAGAGCTGGTGCTTGCAACCAATTATGTTGGAAGAAGAAACAGTCAGAGCTCGCCAGAAAGACTGTTTTTTTGTGGACACTACATGCTGTAAAGGTCTCCGTGAGCAACAGGTGCACCATGATGTGGATTTAATGTGTAGAGGTTTTTAGTCGAACGGACTCCCAGATAAGAAGGAGCCCGGGACCCTATGCTGGTTCAAGGCTTCCCTTTCTCTAGACTCCTATAGATGCTGCTTCAGCGACAGGTGATTGTTGGCAAAAATGACCTTGTTGGAGGTATGTCCAGCTGCTTATGTGCTTTTGGCTGTGTTTGACCAGTGTTGTCCCAATGGGGTTTTTGTTTGGGGTGTGTATTTGAACATGCTAGTACTGTAGCAGCTATTGCCTCTGTGGATTGACTGGCTAATATGTACATTGGAATTGGGACTCCTGGTTAAGAAGCCGAACCGCTGAATGAAATACTCTCTTTGGGATATAAACTGGCTTTTTTTTTACCACAAGAAGGGAACCTGAATGGGGATTGCTTTTATATTTGTGGCATTTATGGTCCTTATGGAATTTATCACAGAAGTTGCAAGACCCGACAAAGAGGTTGCATGATTGGCTAAATGAGGATTACGTGTATTTTAAAATGTTATAGCTTTATTCTTGCTTACATTTTAAATTTCTGAATACTTCCAGTGCAGACTAAAAGAGTGTCAAATAAATATGAACTTGAACTAAACGTTTATAATTGATGCATGCTCTGGTCTACGGAAAGTAAAAAACAAACTATCTATTTTTCCTTAACTGATTGGACTCCAAGGTAAAGGAGCCTCTTAAAAAACACTATTTTATTTTTTAAGTTTATTATTTGACCAGATTGTTTTATTTAGGATGTATACACAGAATGTACAAAGGATATCCATACATTTTGGATTGTAAAGCAGGCCAGTATGTCTCTCAAAGTAATGGGGGACAGTTCTTATAGGGAAAGTTAGAACAGATAACTATAACATCTACAGTGCCAAAGCCCTTTTAAAGGGTTTTGTTGTTTAAAACCTATCTGCTTTAGTATGTGCAAAAAGTTAATTTGGCTCACAATTTGTCACTTTTAGGATATTTATTAATTAACACCTCTTCTTAGTCCATAGTCAGTTATTAATAAACAACCATTTAGGACTTAAATAGCTATGTAATTAGCTGATGGGCACTATTTGTTTCATGGTGGGGGATTCGGAAGTTTCAAACTATGGAGCCATCTATGGTGTAATACTATGCTTTCATTTGCACTTTTATTAAGGCAAGTATGGGAGAAGGTAACCATTAAAGGTTGGGCCATGTAAGATGGGGCAGGACTGGCTAGTATCCTGCACTTTGCCATCGAGTGAGGTTTTGCAAGGTTCTTAACTCCCAAATAAGTGGCCATAAAAGTATGGCACATGGTGATGAAATGAGCCCAAGCATGATTACTCAAAGGCAATTAGCAGGACATAGCATTGGTGGAGTCCTATCGGATCATGGAAAAATATAGGATAGGTTCTCCTCAGAAATACCTGAAATAAGTGATATTTGGTAATGATCAGTGGATTCTATAGCTTCTTTCTCCTAAAGTTTGAATATTTTTCCAGAGATACCACACTTGTTGATTGTGATTTTTACGGCTGTGGGTGGAGCCTACAGCCATTTTGATATCTGTAGTTTGAAAATGGAGTTTCGTGGAACTCATTTTTTGGACATTTCAATGTATTCTTCCATATCTACAAATCACTATGACAATTAAAACAAAATAATCCCTTCTTTCTGTTTAGAATGTTGGAGACATAACTCCAAGCTGCTTATCTGAGGGCCATTAGGAAACTAAAACAGCTTGTTAAATATATTTGTTACCTATTAAATTGGAGATTTGTTTACCCCCTTCAAAATGCAACTGCTTGCACATTTAGCATTAGCATTTAAACATGTTTTGCTACTAATTCAGCTGGGGATGAATATCTTTCAAGAAAGATTCATACCTCATAAATGTTACTCTTTCCCAGCAAATTTTATAAAGATTTACACTGTTTTTAACCTCACAAGACCTATCTGATAAAATGGCAGGTCTTCAGTGAACTACCCATACTAAATACATAAATTTATTTTTGATAGAAAATGGCTGCGGCCTGCTTCCCAAACATAACAGATAAGAGCTATTGAGATCTCTTATAGTAAGAGTGTGTGTGTGTGTGTGTGTGTGTGTGTGTGTGTGTGTTTGGGGGAGGGGTAGAGAAACAGTCAAACTTTAGGCAAGGGAGACCTCATCTGATGAATTAACTGCAGACAAACCATGAGTGAGACAGAAGCAAATGATTTGATACCTTTTATTGGACCAACATAGATGTGACATAAAGCACTTATACCATTTATAAAATTCCTGATCAAACAACTGCAAACAGAGGACTGTTTTTTTGTCATTTTATAATATGATATACCGAGTGTGTCTTTACTGAGTTGCTGGATCAGTGCCTTGATCAAATAATAACATTTACTTATCTTATTCAAGATTCCATCAGGTGGACAGAAAAAAGTCTATGAGAATTTATCTGAAAATGAACAACTATAAGATGCAAAAATAGCATCTGTGTGTGCGTGTATATATATTTATAAAATGGGTAGGAAAAATTATGTTTGTTGATTGGTTGCAACACATCACATGACCATGCGTATATCAGAGCGTGACTGCACACCTGCAGTTTCACCCCTCTCCAAAACAATTTTGCCATTTTATGAGATACATAACCCACTCTGGGGTGTGCAGTCGCACTCTGATATATGCATGCTTTGGGTGGTTGACACACTCAGCCTGTGGCCTCATGCACAACAACGCACACCAAGGCATGCATATATCAGAACTCGACCGCACACCTTAGAGTCAGTTATCTATTACATATATGTATATATATATATATGGAAATGTCTCTATTTGCAATACAATTATTTACAGACATTACTAGAATCTTTTGAAAGATTGCCTGACTTGTGATTACTAATTTTGAGTATAGTTCATGAAATAATGAGCTTGATATTTGTTGTTTCATACAGTCCCCCATTTTGCCTTATGCATAGCATATAAATCCAAATCATTCCAAGGCCATCGTGACATATAATATTAATACTGAGCAGCAAATCAGTGCTCTTTACCCAATAAAAGGCTGCTAATATAATAAATAAAGAACAAAGTCATAAAGAACCAGTGGCTTATGGAAACATTTACAGGGATTTATACAGGGATTTGAGTCTGCCTTTGTGGGGAAAACACAGAGAAAATGAAGGCTTCTTACAGAGTAATGGTTATTTGGATCTGGTAGCACTGAATATTTCTTATCCTATATTTTGTATCCTGGATATGGCAGGGGAAATGCTGCATTTCATTGTCACGGGGATGTTCATTTACATATTTTTGCACTGTATTTACTCAGTCTGTCCCAGATTAGATGCAATATCTTGTTTTCAGTGGGGTCATGATTTTTCCATTATTATAATGTATTCAGGCTACCTAGTCCAGGGACCCCATATTCAAAGGAGATATGCAGTGCATCCCAGAGGAATAGGGAGATGTGCTGCACAACTCCAACCATGCACAACAGCGTGATATTCAAATGTGCGGGATAAACCAGCAACAAGGGAATGGGCCAGAGCACACACAAATGGTATGCTGTTCAAGTTGAGGGGGCAATCCCATGCATATGCCGTGCTGCAGCATATTCAGTGGAAATGTGTCCCTCACAGTCCAGAGCACTGTGGCCCACAGTTAGGCCATGAATGACTGGCCTATCCCAGCCAGCCATCCACAGGCAGGTTGGAGATGTTCACCCAGGTGTACAGCAGCCCAGCAGCCCTGGTAGACTACAGGTACCCCCTTTCCATCCCTAATCTAGCCAACTCCATCCCTGAAGAGCTCTATAATGTAGGGCCTCCCCCACCAGACCCAACTGCAACAGAGGAAACCATGGTCCATATCCATAGTCTAGAGGACTCCCATCCACCACCCCTGAACACAGACACCTTCACTCCCTCATACCCAACCTGTTGCAAAGACTGGCACTGCCCTCCACACCCTGCCATGGCCAGTCATTGACTGCACTGAACCCAGGATGGGGACCTGCACTCTGGAATGACCCAACTGTCTATACCATGCATTGGGGCACAATGTCAGCTATGGATCCATCAGTGTATGCAGCTGTGTGTATGTTCCTGGCAAATTGAAGAGGGAACTTACATACCTCCAATGCATGCCTTGTTAATGCTATATCTTCCTTCTGCCATACACCACTACAAGTCCACACTATCCCCTGTTCCCCTGTGTAACATGCCACCCCCTGGACTGCTGAAGTATCCCAGGTGCCATGGGGTGCAGTATCCTGTAATGCCATTTGCAGTGTACTCTTCAGGCTATAGACAGTTCATCTGCAGTTCCCCAGTATACAAATGAATGGGAGATTGTCTGTAACATGCCTGTTTTGGAACCTGTGTGAGTGGGTACAGCATCGGCCATCACCCACACTGAGCAGTGCAATGGCACCAGGATGATGGATCTGCAGGTGAGTGCCTGAGGAGTATGGCTACTGGGTGGTATCACCCACACACAGCTTGTGTCTACATGTAACACATTCCAGCACCATACTGCAAGTGCTCTGCCACCTTCTGATACAGTGGTATGATCCCATTACAGAGCCAGTTGTCACAATGGGATGGGCTGGGGGAAGGGAAGGGCTGTCTGTGCACCACTGAGGGGGATCGGGCGCCACTACACTATGGACATGGACTGTGAGTGTATTCAGGCACAATTAGGGATGGCATTGGGGTCCTTACAATATGGAACCAATACAGCCTGGTTTACGGTATGATTGGGGCTGGTGGAATGGGTGGAGAGGGTGCCACTATAACACCAGAAACTTCAGGGGCTGTCCCATGTGGGAGCGATCGAAGTTAGGGCTTGGGGTTGAGAGCTGCTCCAGTGCATTCAACCCCATGCCAACTTGCAAATGGACTGGTAATGAGCATGCATAAGGCCCCTTTGCACCCTGCATGCTCAATTAGTTCATTTGTATTCCTGGGCTGAATATTTCCCATGGGGGGCTGTGGTGCATGCTGGTATGTGCCATGCATTCCTCCTGGAAAGTATTCAGTTGGGGTCTCCCTGGATGCACCTGACTTGGCAGCAGCCTGCACTGCAACTCCCATCCAGGGTCACATTTTCAACAGGAATGATGAAACCTACCAGGATGAAGCACAGTGTCACAGGTTTACTGCATGACAAAATGGATTAACTCCCTTTAAAATTGCATTGTTTGTTGCAGTAACTCTATTGCAGAATTCTGCAGTGCTGTGCTTCATCCCTGGTGGGCTTCACTGTACGCACACCCTGAACTGGTGGTGCTTTCTCTTTGAATGTTTTATCAGTGCCGACTGGCGCACACTCTGTGCAATGCATCTTTCTGCTTGCGCATCAATCCGGCACTTAATATATCCCCCCAGATGTAAAATATTGTTTTTAGTGCATTCTGATTTTACACAATGAAGCATAATATTGTATAGATGTAGAGCCCCACTAAAAATAAGATACCGTTTCTTCTGTGAACTATCCAGACTAAATATATAGCAATCAGCAAGCATATTCTAGGAAAACACATTGCAAAAATGTGTTAAAGGAAGACCACATTGAAACTGCCTCTCCACAGATCTGCATTGTGCAAATTCATTAGAAATCATGGCTAAAAGCATCTCAAAAGCTCTCCACAGCCATATCGGCTCTGACCAGAGTTTGTTATTAACTGGCATGACAATTATGAGGACTAATTGAATTGAATTAATATATGACTTTATTTACCCAACAAGTTATTTGTAAAATGCTATACTTGGAGAAATACTTATTTAAAAGATAATTAAGCACATGGCACTGTCCCAGGAGCCTGCCTGGAACTCTTTATGTATACAGTGCACTTTTATTGCCCTATATATGCTGTTTTTATGTATCCTTGTATGTTTCATAATGACATTTTGTCTAATGAATTAAATTGTTGTACTTGTACTTGTTAGTGCATGGTCTTTCATTAAAAACTTGTTAACCAGCAACTGCATTTTCTTTTCTTATCATGACTTTATTTACGCACCTTGTACCGGCTTGCCCCATTAAGCCTGACCAACCCCCCCAGCTCCGACACCCGGAATTACCAGGGCTTACCTAATGCCTGGCCTGGGAGCAGTGCCTGAGGGGAGTCAGGCGTCATCCTACCGCCAAACTTACTTTACCCAGGGCCCCAGTAATGACCCCTTCCATCCTCCCATCTGCCTAATGCCTATGCACTCTTCAGCCTGTACTGTCTCATGGCCTCCATCAGGAGGCAGACAATAGCTGAGGGGTGTCATTATGCAAGGGAGAATACAAAGCTGAGGCTGTTTTATGCCTGCTCCCCTCAGCAGGGCTTGCTTCAAGGGGAAACCTTCTCAAGGCCATGGACACCAGGCCTCTTCTACACCTTTCCTACATTTCCTTTGATCCACAAGGTGCTTTTCAAGATGAGGAGGGCCAAGAGGAAGGTGATCCTGGTAGCCCCAGATTGGCTGCTCCAGTTCTTGTATGCAGATCTCCTCAGCCTCAGCACTAGGCTCCCGAGGTGTTCCCCGGCATGCCTGGACCTGATATCAGTCAATCAGGGGAAGGTATTCCATCCAAACCTTCAATCCCTGCACCTGACAGCCTGGTACCTGAGTGGCTAGAGTTCCAGGCTTTGGGTCTTTCCAACGATGTCCTCAGAATACTTGAGGCATCTAGGAAGGAATCAACCAGGAGGTGCTATGCCTTCAAATGGAAAAGGCTTTCCATTTGGTGTCAGGGCAAGGCCCTAGACCCTAGTTCCTGTCCTGTGGCCAGTATCCTTGACTACCTTTGGTCCTGCTCCAAAGGTGGTCTCTGGAGAACTACCCTTAAGGTGCACCTGGCAGCCATCTCTGCTTACTGGGCATGGGCAGGTCAGTGGACGGAGGCACAGGAGACAGTGGTCTGGCACTTTTTTAAGGGCCTTGGCCACATATCCCCTCCAGTGCATGAATCCCCACCTCCATGGGATCTACTGATGGTACTGGCAATGCTCATGGGCAAGCCATTTGAACTGATGCACAGGTGTGAGATGTCACATCTGTCATGGACGACCACGTTCCTGGTGGCTATCACATCAGTCAGAAGGACTGGGGAGCTCCAGGAGCTCTCGGTGGAATCTTCTTACCTGGTCTTCCACACGGACAAGGTTGTCCTGAGCCACAACCCGAAGTTCCTTCCAAAGGTGGTGTCAGAGTTTCACCGTAACCAGGTGCTAACTCTGCCTGCATTCTACCTGAACAACACCTTGGAGGCCGAGTACAGGCTTCATACTCTGGACCTGAGATGAGTGCTCTCTTATTATAAGGAGTTGATGGCTGAAGTTTGGGGAGAGGTTCGCCAGCTGTTTGTCACCTATGTTGAAGCTGCACCTGGCAGACCTGCAGTGAAGCGGATGATTGGCAGATGGATTACATCCTGCATTGATCTCTGCTGCAGGTTGATGGGTAGGGAGCCTCCTGTAGGGCTAAGGGCTCATTCCACCCACCATACCACTGCATCAGTGGCTGCGTCAAGGGATGTCCCTATCCAGGATAACTGCAGGGCTGCTACCTGGAAGACAGCAAACATCTTTATTACCCATTACCACATCGACCTTGAGTCACGCCAAGATGCTGGTTTTGGAGCTTCAGTTCTCCAGTCTCTAGTCCCAAAGTAGGGGGTGTTTGCCTTGCCTCCCTCCTCCTGGAGAACTGCCAGGAGTCTGCCAATTAGTGTGGATGAACAACATATCCATGATCCTAGAAAAACAGGTTACTGATCTGTAACAGTAGTTCTAGGAGTGGTATATGTTGTTCATCCACTCGGAACCAGCCAATCTCCCCAGCTTCAATGCACAACCTATCTTCCAGAGGCAAGATCTGGAATCATGGGGTGGAGCAGAGGGTTATACCACTTGGGTGGGTGGGAGGAGCCAGCTTGAAGACCTTCTGCCAACATCTTAAAGGGGAAGGACATGGAAGGGATAATACTCAGCAACTAAGTGGTCCTCATAGGCACACTTTCACACATTAGTGTCTCTGCATGGTTACTGCCTTATTAAAGAGAATTTATGACCTATCTGAGAGTAGCTACCACTCACACATAGTGGTAGCTGCCCTCATCAGACATTATTCTATCCAGGTTTTACTGAAGAAAAGCATCCCATATCTTAATAATATGCCCCGTAACTTTCATTTACATAGATGAGGCACTCTGTATTCTGAATGTTCAGGTTTGGCTGCCATGCCCCCATGCTCAAGCACATAATGATGCGTGGCCAGGGAGAGTGCGGGGGCACACCCCATTGAAATAAATGGGGCTGGATTTCTCATTCATTTTTAAGCTACAAAATGGTGACTTAGCGATTAACGAAGGACACCACTCAACTAACAAGGGCCATGTTAGTCGAGTAGTGTCCTTCATTAATCGCCAAGTGACCATTTTGTAGATTAAAAATGAATGAGAAATCCAGCCCCATTCATTTCAATGAGGCGCACCCCCGCACTCATCCTGGCCACACATCATGTATAGAGACATAGAAACATAATAAATTGATGGCAGATAAGGGCCACCAGGCCCATCAATTCTGCCTGTTTTCACTGGCTGAATACACTACTGGTTATCGGCTTAGTCTCTACTACCCACATTGAGATGGTGATGTATGCAGGGTTCTTTCAGATGGACATCTTGGGGTTTTGTGGGAGTGGCAGACCAGGTGCTCCAGGTCAATGTGTGCCAGCAGCCCTCATTGTTTGGTCTGGAGTTGGATTTTGTGGTCTTCAAGGCTGGTGTCCTGGGTCCCTGGATTACTCAGTGCTGGAATATAATGAAGCATCATGGATTGAAGGTTGGCTGGTTCCAGAGTTCTGCCTGGTGTGTTGTTGAGTGTGACTTCAGTACTGGATTAATTGGATGTGCTTCTTTGGTATATTCCTCATGGATCTTCATATAAATTGGTGGATTTGTTGAGATTACCACATGGAAGAGTGGACAATTTTTTACGATTCCTTTTTTTTTTTACTTTTTTTTATGTGACACAGTTTGTGGATTATTTTGTACTTTTCTGGGGGGAATCATTCGGATTAGGACAGCAAGATTCCATTCTGTGGATTATGACTTGAAGAGAAATTGCTGTGGATTAGGTCAACAAGAGTCCATGTCATCCCCAGTCAGGTACATCTTTTTTTTTTGGGGGGGGGGCTGTTTTACAGAAATTTTGAAACTGATTTCTGCACTTTTCTTATACCTGAATGGAATGAAGACTTCAACCAGGTAAATGCATTTAAACAATTTATTGAAAACAAGTTCCTGTAAATTCACTGTTTTTTATGTAGAGAGCAGGAAACCTTAATACAAAGCTTTACATTGTTGTTCTCTTTATTGACAGTATTGTAGAGTGGTGGTGAAAGGGAAATTAGGAAAGAAATAGACTGAGAGGTTATTCTGTGTTAGTCTTCAGGCGTTTTCATTCGGTCATTCTTCTCACTCACATATTCAGGGCTTGATTGCAGATTTTTGCTTGCTGTTTTCTTGCATTTAGAAATGTGGTCTTCTTCTTGTGGGATATAAAGAAAGAAATAGGTATTGCATCAGTGTTTCTTTGTTTTCTTTTTTTGGGGGGTGGGTGGGTGCTCAAATGGGCAGACTGGGTGGGCCATAGGCCCTTATTTGCCGACATTGTCTATGTATCTATGTATCTATGCTGGTAAACTAAAGGTAAATATGAAATGTGTTTAATTTTTGCTTTGTAGGTTGAAAAAAACAAATACGGATAAATATGTCTACAAATAACTGTATACATATTGTAAATACAGAATTTATTTGTATTAAAACATGACACATGATTTTTGCTGCTCGATTTATGGTTCTTTTTTTTCACAATGAATAAAATAATGACATAGGCAATTTTTCACCAAAATATTTAAATTCTAGTTCTGCAATATCTGGCAGAGCCAGGTTTATGCTAAGCGTTTCTGTATTGAACCACGTGAACACAGCCATGTCTGCCTGGGTTCTCCTATGGTTGTGCAAATTTTCAGCTCTTTGTAGTTTGCTTTTTCTGCTACATATATGACAGCTTCTGCACTTGCACATGCTTGTTCTGATGTAATAGGATCAGTTGTTGTAATAGGAAGCGGTAAAATCAAGATGGAGCAAAAAGGCTGTTTTGTGTTTGTGTGTGGAGTGCAATGGGAACAAGTGGTAGACAGTGGCACAAGAAGCATTTTTTTTCTAAAGGTTTGCAACTAGTCTGGTCATGTATTTTATTGGACAGCTTTTACCATACATATGCTGATGTGTCTACTAAGCTGTTAAATTGGTGGTGACATGTCTACTATGCGTATAAATGTGAAATCTCACAGTTATATACACAGTAGCTCTGATACACTAACTTATCAGAGATAATTTATCCTCATGCCTATTGCATAAAATGCCATACAGAGGTGATATAATAAAATGTTACTAAGTAGTGTAAATAGTCCATCCACTTGTGTTTTTTCATCTGACAGTCACCTGTCTTTCTTCATATTCAGTAATATGAGTTATTATTTACCACAAAATATAATAATTCAAAACTCTGCATTATTCCAGGAGTAGTAGAATTTCCCTCCCCTCCACAAATGGAATGGTAGCTAGAGATGCAGCGAATTTAAATTCCGCCGGCGAAGTGAATGCAAAGTGGGCACTTCGCATTGCCACTACACTATGCTGAGTGGGCAATGCAAAGCGCTCACTCCACCTTGTAATTACCACTTCACGTTAAGGCGGAATGGCAATGCAAAGTAAGGGGAAGTCATTGTTTTTAATAGACTTCGCGTTGCTCATTATGATTCTAAGTAATCCACTTGGTGTTTCAGATTTGGCAGCCCCCCCACACACATCACATGGCTTACAGTACTGTAAGTCACATGCTCTTTTAGCTAGGCAGAAAGGAAGTGAGTCACACAAGCAAACACTTTTACTTTCTTCTGTGCAGTCAGAGAGAGAGGAGCGTGTTTTGTGACTGCTGATAATTTGAGATCAGAGCGAAGAGGAGATTTAAACTTTGATTTAGACCCAGCAGCTTTCTTAAAATCTAAATTGTTTGTCTTTTCTGTACTCTTTTTTACTTAATTTGTTCTTTCTGTAAATTTTATTTTTCTTACCTTTATAAGTAGTTAGTTGTTTGTCCCCACCCCCCCCGGAAGCAGGACCAGCACTGCCTCCTGTTCTGACTCTAAGGCAGTTGAACCACCACCACCAAGTCCAGCACCAGGTCCTCTGGAGCATAATGTGCCTGCTCCCTGGGCACAGGTGTGGATCCCATCCCTGTTCAGCAATGTGACCAGTCAGCTGCCAGTTCATCTGGCCCTCCTCTGCCTGTGCCTCGTCCTCCACACACCTCTGTTGTTTGGCAGTTTTTTGACTGTGTAGGGAGGACAGCAGTGTGGTCAAGTGCTGCCTACATGAGGTAGAGGTGCACCATGGCCCCCGAGGGACTCACCTGGAGACTGGGGGCCAGCACACCCATATGCTCAATCACCACCAGTTGGAGTGACAGGCTGCCACAGAACGGACCATGCCTGCACCTGCTGGCCATTCTGTGGCAGAGGGTGCAGCTGTGCATGGCGGCATCTGAAATAAGAGGATGGCCTCAGCAGCACCTGCTGTTCCACCAGGATCACATAGGGGGACATCCGTTGCAAATTATGTCCATGCTGGAACTGCTGCTGGATCACCATGGGATCCCACATTAGTTTTTTTCTCACACCATGTGCCCCCCACACCTTCCTTGCTGTGTCATAAAATGTATTCCTCCACCATCCCCGACCCTTGTATGTAATTATGCCCTTTTTTGTTGCCTTCTGTATGCGTGACACTTTGTATTCTGAGCAGTGCAAGTATACTGTGCAAAACTGCATGTGTCTTATTTCCAGTCTGTGTATGTACTGCAGACACTGTCAAAATCCTTGCTTTAAAAACACTTATTAATGAGTACATTGGTGGGATAGTGAAGCCTGGAGAAATAACTTCAAAACTGGCTTACAATACATCCAAGTAACTAGTAAAAATATTAATGTTGCGATTTGTGACGTAATTGTAAATCGTGATTTGTAACTGCATTTGTGACTGTGATGATGAAGAAACACAAATGCCTATGGCTGTACTTCCCTGGGCCCTGATGAGGTGTGGCATAAAAGTCCCCAACTTAAAAACACTCATTAATGAGTACAATGGTGGGGTGGTGAAGCATGGAGAGATATTACAAAACAGGGTTAAAATACATCCAAATAACTATTAAAAAAATTAATGTTGTGATTTGTGACGTGATCATAAATTGTGATTTGTGACTGCATTTATGACCATGATGATGAAGAAATGCGAATGCTTATGGCTGTAATTCCCCAGGCCCCGATGAGGTGTGGCACAAAACTTCCTGACTTAAAAACATTCATTAATGAGTACAATGGTGGGGTGATGAAGCATGGAAAGATACTACAAAACAGGCTTACAGTACATTTAAGTAACTATTAAAAAAGATTAATATTGTGATTTGTGATGTGATCATAAATCGTGATTTGTGACTACATATGTGACCGTGATGATGAAGAACGTGATTTGTATCATGAGTGACTTGTGATGACGGTCCTGACTTAAAAACGCATATTAGTGAGTACAATGTTCATGCAGAATTATGTACCACACCTGTCCAGGACTCGGAAGGGAAGCCAAAAAAACAACTGTGACTTAAGTTAGAGATGGAGTTTGGACCCTAAAGAGATGCAAATGCACAGACAGATTAAGATTGTGCTGTGCACTGAAGAGATGCAGATGCAAAGGCACAACACCTAACCAGTGCTCACCATCAGAAATTCAAATCTGGACAAGAATTCCTTTGCTGGTTGGGGTGGGCAGCGGGGGAGGAGGCAGTGTACTGCACTGCTGCAGTAACAGTCAATAGTACTAGTAAAGATACCACAAAGAAGTACAAAAATTACACCGCTTAAGTGCATAGCAGGTTCACATTGCTGAAATTATGTGGCACAATAAAAGGTGTCTAATTTGATGACACGCGTCACACACATATTCACACACACACTAAGTAATGCGTAGCAAATTGAAAACTTCAGTAATAAAACCACATATTTTAAAGAAACTAAAATTATGCTCTGCTGCACCACAACAATCAGCAAAAAAATGGCAAGAATTATTGAAAATATTACTGTGTGTACATTAACACAGTTATACAAGAAAAATATCACCAAAACAGAAAACACTGTCTTTTTCTCCAAGTTAATCTACCTACACCACAGATATGCCCCTCCCCAAAGCACACTTCCACTGTCTTTCAGTACACAGACTCAATATTGTACATTACCATTCAAAATCCACACACAAACAATAAACGCTCGATGATATGAGCACAAGAGGGTTTCCTATAATCGATGAACTAAGGTTTCAGCAAAACAAATGACCCAAAAGGCATTTTAACAGCTTTTAGAAGGTTTGAATCGCAGAGCTCTCAGAGCAGATTGTCTCCTACAGCTTCATACACACACTACCCCAAACTGAGGCTGTGCAGAACAATCTAGAGCCCATGTGACCTGAAATCCCATGAATCACTGCAAAATTCACCTTTCAAGCTTAAAAACAAGGCAAAGTGAGGTGGAGTACATTGTTTTCAATGCACTTCACCTTAAGAATTGGTGGAGTAGTGGTTTGGGAAGGTGGAGTAATGCAAAGTCATTATTTTCAATGGACTTTGTGTTACCCATTATAACGTGAAGTACTCCACTTCACATTGTGGAGCACTCAACAAATTCGCCTTCACTCCGCAGATAACTTCATGGAGTGAATTGGGGCCACTTCACCCTCCACTAATGGTAGCATGTAATACATTAATTCAAAATTATTCAGCATTACACTGCCATACACACTCAGACACAAAGGCCTCAAGTGGCACTGTCTGCACTCTACTTGACTGCTGACTGGTTTTAGCTTTTGTGAATGGGGTCAATCAGGTGTTCACTAGGCTTACTGCTGAATGCTTCAGTGCCAGACATTCTGTACATGCCACTGCCCTGGTAATGTGTGTGCAGCAGCCTTAGCCTTTCTGCCCTACATTTAAGAGCCACAGCACCAGGTATGGCTGCAGAGTTCAGGTTGACTGTCAGCCTGCCCTGAAGGAATCTGCCATTGTTGAGAGAGATACTGGCCAGCACCTCTAAGAATTTAGCATCACAATTAAACCATAAAGGCAATCAACACATGAAAAGGAGGCATGAGGAAGAGAAGTAATTGAACATAATCACAGGTAGGTGCCTGACTGGGGATAAGTTGAAATGTTTTAGGGATGTGTTTTACTGATGTATTTTTGAGAGCTGGTGGAGGGAACATGGATGTTATGTCCGATTGTTTATGCCCTTTCCTGGATATTGTGAAGTGATTTCATTTAATGGGATGTACATGAATGATTTTTTTTTATATGGGGAGGGTCCAGCTTGATGTGTCAGACATCTTCTGAAGCTTTAATTAATATTATTGTAATACCACAGTGTAACACACAACAGACATTTGAATTAAAGTTTTGCCTCAGAGTTGTCACATACAACAATCTTGAACCACCTCCACTGCCCCCCCAAAAAAATCACATTGCATAGTCTTGTGATGGAGTGCCTTGAATGCTGTGTCATTGTCAAGCCAGTTATGATGTATTACTTGTGTTACTATAATTATGCTGTTACATTGACTTTATTGGTTGTGGTATGGCATCTGGTTGATTATTTGCACATGCAGTCTGTTTTTAAATGTGTTGCACTGCTATTTTAAGTGGGTGGGTAGGTAGAATGATGTGTGCTGGTGTATGCTGAGGTGTCTGATTACTCCAGACATTTTGTTAGTGGAATTTAGCTGTTGCCATGTACAGTATATAGTACTGCAATTGTGCTACTGAAACAGTAGAAGTTATCAGATACAGCAGGCAAGAATGCCCCCACACAGATGACTGATGATTTAGAAGAAACATAACATAGCATGAATATTTCATTACCTTAAAATAATCATTTAAATTCACCTTTTCTGCCCTTTACAGTGACATACATGACAGTCCAGTTCAACCTCAACATGATGAAAAATATCTATCTGGAGCACAGTTCTATAAAAGAAGAGCTGAAGAGGCTAGGAAAATTGAGTAACAGTCTGGTGCCTTGCTGAAATTTGGCAAGGTATCCCATCAAAATGAAGAAGAAAATGGCCAAGAAGAGGACAATCATTTTTGTTGGGGTCCACTTAAGTTAGCGTCTTGCCAAATTCAGCTGAGGAACTGGAAAAGGAGATTGTGCTGGAGCAAAAAATTCAAGATACCGAACCTCAGGTAGAGATGAAACACAATTTTCAGGTCATGAGGAAGAAATGTAATCTGCAACACAGCATGCACAAACAACCACTTCTGATGACCTTGGTAAATGGCCAGTAATCATCAATGATAACATCAGAACAATGTTGGTCAAGAAATGTCCAGTGAAGGTCACAGATTATAAATTTCCCCATTCTGCTGACAAATGGAAGAGAAGATTTAATCTGATACATTACAAGTGAATCCTTCTTAATGAAGTATGTGACAGACATTGGCTTGCATACTCCAAAACCTGCAATACAATGTTTTGCTTTTGCTGCAGGCTTTTTTCAGCACATAAGTTTAACCTGCCAGAAGGTGTTTTTTCAGACTGGAGCAACTTAGAACAACATTTTGCTTTACATGAACGTTAAGCCAGGCACATTGAAAATGCAACAAGATGGTCAGAGCTGGAGCAGCGACTGAATAGTAAACAGACACTAGACAAAAATCATATGGAACAGATGGATAATGAAGCTCATTACTGGAGCAATGTACTAAAAAGATTGTTGGCCATCACTATGTTTCTTTCAGAGCACAATCATGCATTCCGTGGCTCAGTGGAACAACTGAAATCTCCAAATAATGGAAATTTCCTAGGCTTGGTTGAAGTTCTGGCTAAGTTTGATCCTGTTATGCAAGAACATGTGCATTGTGTAACAACAGGAAAAGTTCATGATCATTACTTAAGTAAAGATGTTCAAAATTAACTAATTCAGCTTATCTCTGGAAAAGTAAAGATGAAAATCATAGAACTTGTAAAGTTTGCAAAATATTTTTCTATTATTTTGGACTGCACACCTGACCTGAGCCACAAGGAACAAATGTCACTGACAATTTGCATAATAGAAGTTGAAAAGGAAGAAATCAAAATTAAAGAGCACTTTCTGTGTTTTTTAGAAGTTGATGACACTACCGGGCTTGGTCTTACCACAAGTTTCCTTCAGGAACTGAATTAACTTGGCGTCTCCATACAGGATTGTAGAGGACAAGGTTATGACAATGGCTCCAACATGAAAGGGAAAAACTCAGGAGTTCAACACAGAATTTTGGATTTATACCCAAGGTTTTTTTGATGCCATGTGGTTGCCATAACTGGAATTTGGTGTTGTGTGATGCTGCTAAATCCTGTTGTGAGGCTGTATCCTTCTTTGGTGTACTGCAATGTATCTACATCCTTTTTTTGGCTTCAACTCACCACTGGCAAATCTTCAAAGATCATGTGCATGGCTTGACTGTGAAACATCTTTGTGAGACAAGGTGGGAATCAAGAGTTGATAGCATAAAAGTTCTATGCTATCAAATAGGTGAGGTTTATGATGCCTTGTTTTCTCTGTCAGAGGAACCAGGAACACCTGATGTCCAACATGAAGCTATAACACTGGCCAGACAGATAAAAAGCTTTCCTTTTTGTTCTCTCTTGTTGTATGGTACAACATTTTGTTCCGAATTAACCTTGTGAGCAAAAAAATGCAATGTGCCTCTTTTCAGACCTTGTCTCTGCTGTTATGCTAGTTGAGACTACATACTCTTTCTTAGCTGACTACAGAACAAATGGATTTACAAGTGCCAAAATCACTGCCAAAGAGCTTGCAAATTTCCTGGAAATTGAGCCGCTGTTCCGCCAGGCAACTAAGATAAGACCACATCGGAAGAAACATCAGTTCTCATATGAGGCTGCGGATAAACCTGTTACTGATCCAGAAACTAAGTTTAGGGTGGGTTTTTTAATGTGGTGGTGGATATGGCACTTGGCTCTATAAAAGAAATATTTGAACAAATGCAGAAGCACAATGTGAACTTTGGTTTTCTGTATGACATCAGCAAGCTAAAGGAAGTGGACACTGATACTTTTCTGAAACACTGCAAGGATCTGGAGCTCTTACTTACTCATAATGGCTCTTCTGATATTGATTCATTTGAATTGTGTGATGAACTAAAAGCACTGTCACTCATGATACCACCAACATCCTCACCAGTAGATGTACTGCAGTTTATCTGTGAGCAGAACTATATGGACCTGTACCGTAATGTGAGTATTGCATTGTGTATTTTACTGACCATACCAGTCACAGTGGCTTCAGATGAGAGGAGCGTTTCCAAACTGAAGCTGATCAAGAACTACCTTCACACTTCTATGACTCAGGAAAGACTGACAGGCTTAGCACTGATATCAACTGAAAATGAAACTGCCAGGGAATTGGACTACAGAGACCTCATTCATGAGTTTAGCAATAAGAAAGCTAGAAAAGTTCCATACTGCTGACCGTGGGTCTAAGCTGAGGAGGATGAGAACACTAAACTGACAATAATTCACAACTTAGCCTTTTTTTCTCCATTCTGCTTTCAATTTCTGTACCCAGATATTTATTAGTCTGCTATTTGTGTATACAAGTTGTTACATATACTACAAGTCACTAGTTTATCTGATTTATGATCATTACCTGGCATTTTCACAACCCCATGTCACATCCATAACTTTTCCCTAGTTCATGGTGGTCATCAGAACATTTAAAATCCACAAAAAAAAATAAATAAATGGACTTCCATACTTGTTTATAATTTCAAGGATGTGCCTGTGGTTCAATGGGCTGAGCAACAAGCATACATCATTCAAGCTGCATAAGCACATTGAAGTTACAGAATGAGACTTATGCCTCTTTGTGGAAAAAAATCTGTAAGGGGTTAGAATGCTTTATATTGTTCTCCAAACATTTTTTAAAGGGTCAACATGCATTTACAAAATGGGCATTAATGAAAGGTCAAATGATGACTTGCCATTTGGCAGAAAGTGTGACCTGACCATTCATTAATACCCTGGTAGACCAACTGTTGGCATGCCAACTGTAAAAAGCTTTCATTTTTTTTTGCTTTTTACAGTTAGTTTGCCCATTTTATAAGTGCGATAACCCACTCCAGCCCAATGGGTGTATGGGGTCATTAATTCACTTCCTGGCTAGTTGAAGTCACTTGGGCAAACCCTCATTCCTCATAACACACCGTGGGCCATGCATTAATGCCCCAGTACACCCACGGTCTGTCATGTTTTATAGCGTACGTGAAAGGAAATGTTAAGTAAAGAAGCACAGATAATTGTTCATGATGTTTGCTACAATTTTTTCACAAATTCAAATAAAACAGTAGATTACCGACACTGCAACACCCTTTTGAAGCAACACTCACAAAAATGTTGGAAATATTTGTATGCATTTTTTTGCTTGAAACAATTTAAATCACATGTCATTATCCTTTGACATGACAGCCGAGCTGTGATGTGAAGAGAGTCCTATTAAGTTGTTCTGAAAGTGAGTGGTCAAGAAAATACTGTTTGCAGTACATTTAGTACTTAATGATGTGAGGGTTGAGTCATTTCTTAAGTTATTATACAGTGATTTTACTCTCATGGGTACGGTCAGTTTATCAGTCCTAATTCTATCTACAATTTTTGGAGCATTATTGTAAATATGAATTAAGAAAGTTTCTATAAAATTAAAATACATTATCTTGTGTTTGAATATGTTGAGTACAAGTTACAGGTTGATCTTCACATGACCACTAATTATACATGTTGTCTATACAGTTTGTCAGCTACTATGTACTTGTAATGTTGCAATACTATGAATGTTGGTGACAGCTTTTGTTGGAGAATGTCACTAGTTTCATACATTCCCGCAAAGACATAGACAGGGTGGAGGCTGTCCAGAGGAGGGCAACCAAAATGGTGCAGGGTCTGCACCAGAAGACATATGAAGAAAGACTAAAGGACCTTAAGCTGTATAGCCTCGAGGAAAGGAGGGAGAGGGGGACATGATAGAAACTTTCAAATACCTCAAGGGAATCAACAAAGTGCAAGAGGGTAGCATTTTTCAGAAAAATAAATTTGCAAGAACAAGGGGGCACAATTTGAAGATAGAGGGGGGCAGCTCAGAGGTAATGTGAGGAAGTATTTATTCACAGAAAGGGTTGTAGATGCATGGAACAGCCTTCCTGAGGAGATCATACAGTCAAAAACAGTAGGGAAATTCAAGAATGCATGGGACAGACATAAGGCAATTCTAGTGGGAGGTGGGAGGAAGTAGGCTATTGGTTAACTAGGATCTGCAGCTTATCTGTTAGGTAGTGAAATGGGCAGACTAGGTGGGCCAAGCGGTCCTTATCTACCATCAGATTCTATGTTTTTATGTTTCTGCATTGGGTCCCCCATTTTTGGTCTCTTATCTCACTGGCATTAGGTTCTGTATTAAAATGAAAGAAAACTCCACTTTTGTTAGGGCTGTTGAGTCTGTCATTCTGGGCAGATACTAGGCAGTGGCTCAGCCAGGCAGCAGACTGGAGCACCCTGCTTTTTGAAGGACTCAGACTATATCACAAATAGTAGCAGTTGCTAGCTGCAAGTAAGGGATGACTCCTGCCCTGATAAACTTTTATACCCCAGAATCTACAGTATTGTTTTCAGGGTGAGGGTACCATCCCGACTGTTTGCTTCATATGTCCAACTTCAAAAGTCCACTGCAGCTGGAAAAGTGTGAATTGTCATTGGTGTCTGTCTGACGCTTGGTGGGGGCTGGCCGGGGCTGTGGGTTCAATTATTCTCTCATCTCTGAGAGGCAGTGGAAGAGAGACAGCAGCAGGAGAAGTGCACTGAACCTGCATCTCTGTCTCTCTTTCCTCTTTTTTTTACAATCAGATAAAAAGATAGAGACAGCACTGTAACTATCCATTGCTCACCTTCTCTAAGTTTCCATCCCTGTCTGCAAATGTAGGGATAAAAAGGAAAATAATGGAGACCTCTTTAATGAAATACAATAGCTCTTGTATTGCTCAGCGACACACAGTATGCAAGTGTAGCCTTTGGGTTTGCTGGCTGTACTGCGCTCATTTATAGCACATTACATTACCTTAACCTCTAGGAAATATTGCCAACCTGTTTTGATACCAGAAGAGATTGTATTTTAAAAGTTTTATTATCACAGTGAGCTAATTTTTCACACTGTAAACAACTGAAGATCAGTGAGGAAAGCTAGGGAGAGTGCTATATCTTTGTTTAATTCTTTATGCCTTCAGCAATGCAAGAAGAAAGATACAGTGTGTGTGTGTGAGAGAGAGAGAAATAGAGAGAAAGAGAGATTCTGCCTAGAAAAATATAGGGTGTATGACATAAAAATGTTTGTTTCTGTACATAATGTCTCTAAGCATAAAGTACAGTATCTCTCTCTATTACTATCTTTTTATATTTGCATAGCGGTGAGCATAGCAAATAAAATGTGCTAGCACTGCAAAAAAGTAGCTCTCTTGCTGTAAAAGTCACATTTTCAAAATCTCCTCACTTCTACTGTGATAATCACTTGTCAATCAAAATGTACATGTGTGTTTGTGTCTGTGTGAGTGTGGGAGGGGAGCACGATGGAATAGGCGGTGTGTAATAGGAGTCTCAAAGACACACACACACACTCACACACATACTTACTTCACTGCCACACAAGACAGAGCTACTGTCTTACAGTCATTTCTGACTAGGTAAAAAAATTAAAAATAAACTCATCAGATAGTCCTGTATCTGTCTCTTAGCATCTCTGAACATTTCACTCTGTTTCTAAATATGCATACCTGACAACTTGTCTTGACTTTTTTCCTTGAATTTTATTTGTTTGACTGTAATACAGTTGCTCTATCTAATATGAATGTGCAGTGTGTGTGTGTGTGTGTGTGTGTGTGTGTATGAGAGTGTGGAGCAAGGGTAAATTTACTGTAAAACAAATAGTGCCATGTGAAATGTATATCAGGTATGCCCCTTCCGATTCTCTGATGACCACTCTTTGTCTAGCCCTCTCTTGAAAACATCCATTGAACAGTTTGCTTTCTCTGTCCACCTCTTTACTTTGTGGAAGAGCATTTCTACCTGTCTGTCTCCGCTAAAAGATTAGAAATTTAGATGGGAATAGTTAAGAAGGTGTGTTTTTGTTTTCACAACCTAAACTGCTTGTAATGGCCATTTCACATGGTTCCAAAAAGAAAAGAGTAAAATCTCATAGTGTGAGCAGAGTAGTTATCACAGCTGTATCAAGTGCACATTTTGTATGTGCCTGTGTGTAAGACTACTAATTTTCAACTGACTGTCCTTGATCCACCACCCCCAGCACTTCACTTAACACACACATACACACACCTGCTCATTTAGACTGGCTAGTTAATATACTGCATGTTTGATGGAAGAAGTGAGGAGATTTCAGAAGGGTCACAATTACAAATTAATTAAAACAATGTGAATCCTATGTACAGCAACCTAAGCAAGAGAAAGTTTAAACAAGAGCAACATTGTCACTAAACTTTAATCTTTTCAGAGACCTTACACCAAGTAAGTGGGTCCTTTACTTTGCTAATCTTCCTGACACCCAACCTCAAGCAAAGAAAGAAAACTAAAAGAAAATGCTACAGACATAAAAACAATGCTACACGCATATAAGAAACAATTCTTGTAGAGACAGGGAATGAAGGGGGAAGTGAAAGTATACATATCCTGCTGAATGCAAAAGAACTAGATGAAATGCAAAAAAAAATCATAAGCACAAGCTGTGTCCAGTCATTCAAGACTCTTCGACTGATCACTTCGCATTCAAGTCTGACATCTCTGTGGATGTAAAAATGTTGGTCTTTGTTACTGTGGTTGGAGATTTTAGGAGAACAAATGAACTATGGAAAACCCTACATGTTAAGCATGTGCAAATGCATATTCCTGATATCTACAAGAAAGTTAAAAAGGACAAATCAGTGATATGAAATGTAGAAAAAATCATAATAATTATATGAAACATAGCTTAAATCCTGACTCATTAGGTTTTAATAAGCATAATATTTTAGAGGGAAAAAATTCCACCTGCAGACCAGACCACAACTAACTAGTAAAAGATGAAAACTGTAGGTATTAATATTTCACAAGTAGAGATGCAGCAAATTTAAATTCCGCCGGTGAAGTGAACGCGAAGTGGGCACTTCGCATTGCCACTCTGCTACGCGGAGTGGGCGATGCAAAGTGCTCACTCCGCCTTGTCATTACCACTTCATGTTAAGGCAGAATGGCAATGTGAAGTAAGGTGAAGTCATTGTTTTTAATGGACTTCGAGTTCCTCATTATGATTCTAAGTGATCCACTTGGTGTTTCAGATTTGACAGCCCCCCCCCACACACATCACATGGCTGACCGTACTGTAAGTCACATGCCCTTTAGCTAGGCAGGAAGGAAGTGAGTCACACAAGCAGACACTTTTACTTTCTCCTGTGTAGATGGAGAGAGAGGAGTGTGTTTTGTGACTGCTGATACTTTGAGATCAGAGCGAGGAGGAGATTTAAACATTGATTTAGATCCAACAGCTTTTTTTAAAAGTGACATTATTTTGTCTTTTCTGTACTCTTTTTTTACTTCATTTGTTCTTTCTGTAAATTTTATTTTTCTTACCTTTATAAGTAGTTAGTTGTTTGTCTCCCTTCCCCTGGAAGCAGGAACAGCACCGCCTCCTGTCCTGACTCTGAGGCAGTTGAACCCCCAACCCCACCACCAAGTCCAGCACTAGGTCCTCTGTAACAGGATGTGCCTGTTCCCTCAGGCACAGGTGTGGATCCCATCCCTGTTCAGCACCATGACCGGTTGGCTGCCAGTTCATCTGACCCTCCCTTTCCTGTGCCTGGTCCTCCCCGCACCTCTGTTGTGTGGCAGTTTTACGACTCTGTCGGGGGGACAGCAGTGTGGTCAAGTGCAGCCTATGTGAGGTGGAGGTGCACCGTGGTCCCTGGGGGATTCACCTGAGGACTGGGGGCCAGCACACCTATATGCTCTATCACCACCAGCTAGAGTGGTAGGCTTCCACAGAACAGACCATGCCTGCACCTGCTGATCATTCTGTGGCAGAGGGTGCAGCTGTGCATGGCGGCATCCCTAAGAAGAGGAGGGCCACAGCAGCACCTGCTGCTCCACCAGCACCTCCACCATCACCACAATCACTACCAGCAGGTCAGCCTGTATAACATGTGGACCCCAGAGAACTGCATGTAACACAGGCTGACTTGGCAGTCTTCTGGTGTGCTGTTGAGGAGAACAATAAGATGGTGAGTGCTATGGAGCAGCAGCTGGATCACATAGAGGGACATCAGTTGCAAATTATGTCCATGATGGAACTGCTGCTGGATCACCATGGGATCCCACGTTAGTTTTTTTTCCTCACACCATGTACCCCCCCACACCTTCCTTGCTGAGCTATAAAATGTATTCCTCCACCATCCCTGACCCTTGTATGTAATTATGCCCTTTTTTGTTGTCTTCCATATGCGTGACACTTTATATTCTGAGCAGTGCAAGTATACTGTGCTAAACTGCATGTGTGCAGTCAGTCTTCTTTCCAGTCTGTGTATGTACTGGAGACACTGTCCAAATCCCAGACTTAAAAACACTTATTAATGAGTACAATGGTGGGAAGTTGAAGCCTGGAGAGATACTACAAAACAGGCTTACAATACTTCCAAGTAACTAGTACAAAAAATAATGTGATTCGTGACGTAATCGTAAATCATGATTTGTGACTGCACTTGTGACCATGATAATGAAGAAACGTGAATGCCTATGACTGTACTTCCCCGAGCCCCGATGAGGTGTGGCTCAAAACTCCCTGACTTAAAAACACTCATTAATGAGTACAATGGTGGGGTGGTGAAGCATGGACAGATACTACAAAACAGGCTTACAATACATCCATGTAACTATTAAAAAAGATTAACATTGTGATTCGTGACGTGATCATAAATCATGATTTGTGACTGCATTTGTGACAGTGATGATGAAGAATGTGATTTGTATCACGAGTGACTCATGATGATGGTCCTGACTTAAAAACGCATATTAATGAGTACAATGTTTATGCAGAATTATGCATCACACCTGTCCAGTTCTCAAAAGGGAAGCCAAAGAAGCAACTGTGACTTAAGTAGGAGATGGAGATTGGGCCCTAAAGAGATGCAAATGCACAGGCAGAAAAAGATTGTGCTGCACACTGAAGAGATGCAGATGCAAAGGCACAACACCTAACCAGTGCTCACCATCAGAAATTCAAATCTGGAAAATAATTCCTTTGCTGGTTGGGGTGGGCGGGGGCAGTGTACTGCACTGCTGCAGTAACAGTCACTAGTACTAGTAGCAGTAAAGATAACACAAAAAAGCACAAAAATTACACAGCTGCAGTGGATAGCAAGTTCACATTGCTGAAATTATGTGGCACAATAAAAGGTGTCTGATTTGATGACACGTCACACACATACTCACACACACACTAAGTAATGCATAGCAAATTGAAAACTTCAGTAATATAACCACATATTTTAAACAGACTAAAATTATGCACTGCTGCACCACAACAATCAGCAAAAATTGCAAGAATTATTGAAAATATTACTGTGTGTACATTAACACAGTTATACAAGAAAAATATCACCAAAACAGAAAGCACTTTTTCTCCAAGTTAATCTACCTACACCACAGATATGCCCCTCCCCAATGCACACTTCCACTGTCTCTCAGTACACAGACTGAATATTGTACATTAACATTCAAAATCCACACACAAACAATAAATGCTCGATGATATGAGCACAGGAAGGTTTCCTATAATCGACAAACTAAAGTTTCAGCAAAACAAATGACTCAAAAAGGCTTTTTTAACAGCTTTTAGAAGGTCTGAATCACAGAAAGCTCTCACAGCAGATTGTCTCCTACAGCTTCATACACACACTACCCCAAACAGAGGCTGTGCAGAACAATCTAGAGCCCATGTGACCTGAAATCCCATGAATCACTGCAAAATTTGCCTTTGAAGCTTAAAAACAAGGTGAAGTGAAGCGAAGTACATTGTTTTCAATGTACTTCCCCTTAAGAATTGGTGGAGTAGTGGTTTGGGAAGACGGAGTAACACAAAGTCATTGTTTTCAATTGACTTTGCATTACCCATTATAACACGAAGTACTCCATTTCACATTGCAGAGCACTCTGCAAATTCACCTTCACTCTGCGAATCACTTCACAGAGCAAATTAGGGCCACTTCACCCACCACTAATCACAAGCAGGCAAATTTTATTATTTAAATTCTGTATTGCTGTATTCTCACATCTCCACCATTGTGAGTATATGTTTATTTCCCAGATCAACAAACAGAGAAACCTCTAATCTAGTATTTAGACCTGGCAAATGTAGGGCTCCTAATGTGTATGTCCAAAAAGACTCATGTTTTAATGTCAGAATTTCAATATCACCTCCTCCTGATCCGAATTAAACTAATTCTATTCCTGTAAAGGACTGTCCATAAATGTGCCCCTTGACCCCTTGTAAATTTAATGTGTGATGCCAATATGTTTTTCACATTTTCATTTTCAGTATCACACTTGTGTTCCCCTACCTAAGTCAAAAAGTTTATTTGTTTTCCGTAGGTGAACTGCAACCATTTAAGCAACAAAAACAGCAGTACTTGAGTAACAGTGCACCAAAGTGCTGGGTGCTGTGTGGCCCTCGCAAGTTTACAAGTTTGATATGCAGGTCCATTGAAGAAAATAATTTGTACATCAAAATATGGTTAGAATATTTGCAGTGGTGGATCTGTGGGAATACTATAGCAGCAAAACAGAATTATAATAATTCAGTGCATCTGCTTGAGATACAGTATATTAATACCTGCAGTTAACATCTTTTACTAGTGAGTTGTGGTCTGGTCTGTAGGTTGAATGTTTTTGCCTCTAGAATGCTTATTTAAACCTAATGAGTCAAGATATAAGCTCAGTTTCATATAATTATATATTTGTTTTCTGTTTCATGTCACTGATGTGTCAATTTTAACTGTTGTACAGATATCAGGAATATGTACTTATATGTGCTTCACATGTGTGGCTTGCCATATTTCATTTGTTCCCCTAAAATCTCCAACCCTGGTAACGAAGTCCAACTTTTTTACATTTACAGTAGTCTTGCACTTAAATCGGAAGTGGTCATTCGAATTGTCTAGAATGAAAGGACACAGCTTGTGCTGATGGAAATTAACTCCATGATCGGGGACATCCAAGAAATTAAGATGATCACTTGCAATGACTTAACTGACACATGAAACTATTCCAATTTAAGTTACTGTTTCATAAAGGAATTTTGACAGTTATTTCAGTTAATGGTGGTTTATAGCAACCCCTTTACCTGGTAACGAACACTAACCATTCCTTTTCTTCTTCCTGGTTTAGTGTCCACCACAAACATTAGCAACCTGCAGCTGTCTCCTCTTCTAGTTTGTTAGTTATTTGGTTAAAGAGCAAATGACTCGCCACTAACCCTTGGGGTGCTTTACGTAGCATATCTCTCCACACAGATTGGTGACCCTACACCATCACTTTCTGCTTCCTTCTCATCTACCAATGTGCTATCCTCCTCCTGTACTCTTTTGTGAATTTCACATTGTACTACTTTCTCAATGGATTTTCTGTACTGTATAGTGTTAAAGAGCTTGCTGAGGTACAGCCAGAAAGAATACATTCACTGCTTCAATGCTCTCCAGCTCCCTGGTTGTCTCTCTGAAGAGGAAAATCTAGTTTGTTTGGCAGGGTCTACCTTTTTGTGAAATTCTTGTAATAAAATGTTGAAATTGTAAGTAACAGCATGGTAGGTACTGTAGAATCTTAAATTGTGTATGTTGATATTAATAGGCAGACTTGTGTTCTGAATTTGAGATAATCTCTAAGATACGATTATCTCTTAGAAGAGATAGGATACCATATTTCTCTTATGTCTTGTCATGCAACTCTCCTTTTTATGTCACATACATTTTTTTTTTCCTTCTATTTTATTTTTTTTCAATCTTGGACAGACAACTCTTTTGTCTTGATTCAACTTTCACCAGAAGAATGTAGCACTGCATATTCTTCACTGTGCTACAAATTAGGGATTGGGTCAAACTGCATGGTATTTTGCTAGGGCCAATAATTTTCTGTTTTTGAAAATGGTTAATTCTGTTTTTTGACAAAAGCAATTTTTGTTAAAAAAAACAACTTTTGTGGTCAGGTTCAGGTTACTTTTGCAGCATCAAGAACAGCAAGTACACATACCAGACAGTAGGTCAATCAAGACCATGTGGTATCTATCTGTAGAGGTTTCATGAACCTCCTAGAACTGAAACAATATTCACTTGTCTAAACCCCACAACTTTAGTAGTTCTACAACAGACCTAAGGTTCGACTGGTGTACCAATACAGTACCATCACTACAGGCATAGCAGCAACCACAAAACATATACTTCTCAACTGTTCTGATACGGTAACATATCAGTGATCACATTGCTACTTTCATCATGTTTCTCTACCCCATGAGCACTGACTGTTCTGTGACCCTCTTCCTACCTCCCTCCACACACATCCACAGTATGTTGCATAGATGTGTTTGTACTCAACCCAGTACCATGGCATTGCACATCAGGACACAAGCATAACACAGTGGAATTGCACGACAATTCATGTATGCCAATGATGCTACTTCCACCACTCTTGTTTGTTCTGCAGACAGTAAGTTTATAAGGGAGCTTGTGTCAGCAAAGCAAGGATGTAAGGGGCCTTACATAGATAAAATATGCTGTCATTATTACAGACATTTACAATGATGATCTCAGAAGGACTTCATTTAAGCACTGTACAGATAGGGTTTTATTCTTATTACATCGATAGCTTTTTCAAATTACTAGTAGTTTTCTTTATAAGGAAAATATACATGTCACTGTCGCCTTTGTATTTGAAGATGTCACAAAAGTACAGATGTGTACATTTTAAATGGGCTACCACACAAATGGGAACTTTCTGACTGTCCAGATAAAAAGAACAGTTTACAGAGAAGTTCCAATATTTAAATATATGGGGTTTTCAATACAAAAACCCATTACCTTATGCTGGTGATAGTCTTTTTAGGTAACAACAGAATGTTTTGCATATGTCCACTATGGGAAGGAAGGGCAGGGCCAGCAGACAATGATGTGGAAGGGATCGGTTGGTTGTCTGTTTAGCATAATTTTGATTCCCCCCCCATAGTGGACATGTGCAAAACATTCCGTCATTACCTAAAAAGACTATTGCCAGCATGAGGTAATGGGTTTTGTATTGAAAAATCTATTTTTAGGGCTATGGGTGGAGCCTGCAGCCTTTTTAGGATCGGATCATAGCTTTGAAAATTGCCGACCATGGAACATTTGGAAGTATCCTTCCGAATGCCCAGCTGAGCTTCAAACCCTCCACCATGATCAACTGATACGGAATAACAACCGCACTATTTCAGCTATTACTTCCACATTCTGGTGCATGAACTGTGCATGCACAACTTGCATGCATGTGCAATTCTGCTGGCATCAACATGTTGTGAATGGCAAAATGCAATTCACTGCAACTGCGCATGTGTGAGTGCTGCCCATGTGCAGTTGCATCACCACTGCCAGCACCAGAAAACAAAGTACAAAAAAAAAACAAACTCCTGCAGCCTACCACTGTTGTAGTCCTCCCCGCTCCCTCCGTTCCTGTCTGCATGCTGATATTGGGGTCCTCAGTCCCCGTGTTGGCATTATGTGGCACCCCCTCCAACTCATGTGGCACACTGGGAGCCCACCACACTGTGTTCAAATATTTATCATTAACCCCTCCTGGACAATATTGGGGTGCTCAATCACCGTGATGGCATTATGTGCACCCCTCAACTCATGTGGCACACTGAGATCCCACCTCAGTGTGCCCTTTTTTTCCTTTCCCCCGACACCACTGACATTGGGGTGCCCAATCCCCATGTCACCATGATGTACCCACCCACCACACTCATGTGACACACTGGGAGCCCAGCCCAGTTTGCCCAAATTTGACTTGTTTCTTGTTCTCCTGTAAAAAAGAAAACAGTCCCTCATCGTCCCTTCACTCGTGGGGTTTTTTTTCTGTAAAAAAGAAAACAGTCCCTCGTCATCGCTCCAGTCCCTCTCCCAATCCCACCCTCCCACTGAGCACCCACCTCCACATCCCCCCCTTAGCCCATACTTACCTCAGGTGGTTGACACCATCTTCTACTCTGGACCAGGACATGTCTGCACTCTTCACAGCCGAACCACAAACTGAAGAATCAGAGGTAAGCATGCTATAATGGCATTCAAAGGGGTTTTCAACTTATCTCAATAACTCAGCCATTTTTTGGAATTTTGTCCCCAAATTTTCAACATGGGGTTCTTGGGACCTCACCTGATGAAAGCTGTCACTGTTATTTTTTTACAGAGTTCCAAATGGTGAATCACCTTTCAGGCCAATTCATAAAATGACAGTACCACTGTTCATGAGGTAGGTCCCCAAAAAGCCCATGTTGCAAATTTGGTGAAAAAATTCCAAAAAAATGACTGCGTTATGAGCGTGTGTTGCAATTTCTATGCACTCTCCTAACTTCACCAATTTTTAATATTTCCACTCCACAGTTTCAGCATTGCCATTTTTGCACACCTCCTTCAAAACTGTACAGCTGTCATTTTCATTTGTTTGTTTTTTTACTCTCTATTTATCCACCTATGGCAACCAGACCCTCCTATCTCTCAGGTCTCTAAGTCTCCACACCAGCCATAGAGGAGTCTGCCCCTAGAATGTGCATCTGTGCCTTTAATTTTTTTGTCATTAACCCCTCGGTTAACCCCCCGGGCAGGGCGAGGAAGTCCCCCAGACTTACCCTCCTCATACCTCAGTGGAGTGCGTGCACACAGTGGAGTCTGCTCTTACATCATGGAGCGGAGCGGGAGATCATCACCAGGCTTGTCTGGGGGTATTTTCCAGTGTTCTGGTACCCCCTTAGATGTCGGCATGAGCCTGTTGCATGCTGAGACACACGTCTGCTCCTATCCTCTGCCAATGTCAACCCCTGTGTTGTCCCCAACTGTGCCAGCACCTTCAATGTCCCCAGGAGATGGTGGTAAAGCTGCGAGACTAACTCCCCAACCCTCCCCAGAGAAGGAGCTATTGGGCACTCAATCCTTCTCCCCTTGGCTAACCCCCAGTGGCCCAAGTCCATTGCTGAACCCGGGTCACCAGCGTGGAGCGAGGTGTGGCATCCAGCGCCTCCACCCTCAGCACCACTGGGCTGGCTAAGCTATCATTTTCCACATCTTGCCCAAAAGAAGTTTTTGCACCTCTGGCACAAAATAGTGCATTTACTCTGTGAAATCATCTTTTGGAACAAGTGAACAAAATGACACTAGCACTCTTCATGAGGAGGGGTCCCAAAAAAGGCACATTGAAACTTTGGTGCAACACCTCCAAAAATGGGCAAGTTACACCTAGGCATTGATCAGTTTCTACACATATGTATAACTTTGGTCACTTGGCAGCTCTTCACAGCTCTATTGGCTCTGGCTAGACTTTGTTTAAATATTGGAACTTCCCTTTAACTGAACCTGCCACCATAATGGGAAACAGTCATTGCATTCCTCAAATCCACTGAGACAGTTTCATTTAGACCCATTACTAGTTTGGAGCATTCCTTTGAAACTTGTAAAGATTTATTATGTTAAAAGTTAGACTGAAGTGACAATCAGATTCACTATATGCTGGAAAGTTTAATATCATTAAGCCTGCTGCTCTCAAACTCCCTTCACAAAATCTGTTTGTTTTCTGTCCCTGCATTTTAACTGTCATGCATGACTTATCCTCATACTTCATACTATAGCAGGGTACTCTATTTATCCTCATCACTAGCCTTCTCATCCACAACCTCATTTAGTGCCAACCTAAATACCCAGCTGATAGGTACCCTATTAATGCATCAGAACTGAAGCAAGCCAAGAGATAAAGAAACAGTCTGCATGCTTCAAAGGGGTAATTTTTATATGCATTTATTCAGTTAAATAATTTATTCTCAATTGGTGTTTAATGTAATAAATGACTTTGTTCTGTGTACTACAAGATTTAGAAGATTCAAACTGTTTTGCACTTGCCCCAGTAGACAAAATCAGAAAACAAAACCTCCATTGCAGCTAGATGGGTGTAATTAAGGGGGAGGCAGTTGGAATGGTCCCCCCCCCAACATTTCAGACTCTCAATTTGCTTCACTTCTTTCCCCCCTCCCCTCAAAAAATGCAGACTGATTTGCTCAGCTCAGTTCCAATGGAGAATATGCAAATGTGGTAGTCTTCCTGGAAAGTACTGGTTTAGTGCCAGACAGTCTACACACAATGTTACTGTATAGCAAGTAAAATAATTGACTGACAGGTTTGCAAAATGGCCAATAAATACTGAAGTATGAAATAGCCTGACACAGAATTCCGGATGGGAGCCACTGCTGGTCCTAGCTCAAATAGTCTGGTGCTCCTTGGAGACAGGTGAGTTTCCAAGCTCACTGAAAGAGGTGGTGGTGACATCACTCTTGAAGAAAGCTTCTTTGGACCCAGACTGCCTTGCAAACTACAGACCAATCTCTTACCTTCCCTTTGCAGGGAAGGTGATTGAGAAAGTAGTGGCCTTGCAGTTGGAGGACCATTTGACCATCCATGACACCTATGAACCCCTCCAGTCCAGATTTCAAAAGAATCATAGTACTGAGATAGCGATGGTTCAGATGCTCAATGATCTCCTGATGGCTAGAGATGGGAGGAGCCATTCTATTCTGGTCCTCCTAGATCTCTTATCAGCGTTTGACACTGTAGACCATGGAGTCCTGCTTGATCTCCTGAGGTTCATTTGCGGACTATCGGATACAGTCCTCAAGTGGTTTACATCGTTCCTCACAGGAAGATCTCAGAGGATGGTGTCCGGGGTTTTTTCCTCGGACCCAGTCCCTCTATCATGTGGGGTCCCTCAGGGTTCGGTGTTGTCCCCCATGTTGCTTGCAGTGTATATATTGCCCCTTGGAGACATTGTAAGAAGATATGGGCTGAGGTTTCACAGTTATGCAGATGATACCCAGCTCTACCTTTCTTTTGCGCCCGACCAGGATAGAGCTGTCTCGGTCTTTAATAGCTGCCTTGATGAAATCCAGAAGTGGATGGATGCCAGTTGGTTAAAGTTAAACTCTGATAAGACTGAGGTATTGGTTGTGGATCTGGGTCACTGGACAGGGGGGTTGAGTAGGGGTTCACCCTCTGGTCTTTACCTTGAGGGTGTGTCACTCTTGACTTCTGAACAGGTGCGGAACCTGAGGGTAATCTTCAACGAGAGGCTGACCCTACATTCGCAGGTGTCAGCTGTTGTTAAATCCTCGTTTCACCATCTGAGGAATGTCTCCAGGATTAAGCACCTGGTATCATCCGGTGACCTTCCTACTTTGATTCATGCCTTTGTGACCTTGTGTTTGGACTACTGTAACTCCCTGTACCTAGGGCTACCCGCGGTGGAAATCCATAGCTTGCAGCTAGTGCAGAACGCTGCAGCACAGCTTTCGACAGGATCATCTCAGTCCAGTCATATTTCACCTGTGCTGCACGGACTGCACTGGCTGCCAGTTCAGAGGTGGATCACCTTTAAAGTCGGTCTTCTGACTTCTAAAGCCCTACACAGACAGGGCCCAGCCTATCTGAAAGAGCTCCTGGTGCCTCACTGCCCTGGGTGATTGCTCTGCTCAGCCAATGAGGGGTTGCTAGAGATTCCAAGGGTATGTTTGAAATCTTCTGGGGTGAGAACATTTATGCATGCTGCCCCTACCCTTTGGAATTCTCTACCCCGTCGGTTACATGAGTGCTCGACCATAGAGGGCTTTAAACAAGAATTAAAAACCTACTTGTGGAACCAAGCTTTTGGTGAGTGATTAAAGGATGTTATCAGTATTATTATTTTGTTTTGCGCTGAGATGTTTTGTGTGCGTATTGTGATTTTAATTTTAATTTTTGTTAAGGTGCCTTGGTGTTTTGAAAGGTGCCATACAACAAAAAATTATTATTATTATTATAACAAGAGAATTATTGCTAGAGCTGGAACTCTTTACATGGAAACTAATAATCAAGATGTGAAATGCTAAACTCATTGCATCTATTCATTTGAAATTGTTAATTTGGTGCTTAAAAAAGTCACAGGATTGAAAATGTTAGAAACAGAAACTGTCTACCAAATGACCTGCGCATAATGCTGGAGAGACAACATTCTAATCTACTACTTCTGATTTCAGTCTGTATTCCTTCAGTATTGACTCTTTTTGGAATCTTTTAGACCATCATTTGTATTGTAGCATGTTAGATTAGTAAGTTTCCTAGGAAGGAAAGGGGAAGTTGTTAACCTTGAAAGGCACAATAAGTCGAAACTTGTTTTCAGGTGTGACCTGGGAGAACAAGAAAGTTAAGTGACTTGCTCTGGGTCACACAGTGTGCATGTGGGGACTGTGGGACCCAAATTCAGGTCTCCAGGTTTGCAGCTCAGTGCCCTAAACCACAGTGCTATACTGCCTTCTAATTTGCAAACAATAAACAGTTGCCTGAGATGTCTTCAATGCAGATATTGAACAGAAAATGATTTGCTTAATATCCACAATGCTGCTCTGTTCATTTCCTTAAATACTTTTATTTGGAGGAAAATGCAACATATTGTCCAGTCCTCCCCTGCAAGGTCCCAATTTGTGATTTAAGTATAAAAAATATTTTGTAAATACCTTCCAATACTTTTTTGTCTTTATATGGTCCATCTGTTACATCTGGTTTGAAAGACTGCTTGCCACAGTCTTGTGGCTGATGCACATGTCCCTCACTTTTTGCATTCTCATATGCCCTGCAGATCAATTGCTGAGCCAGCAAGGTGCATTAGCATAGTGCAAGTGAGGGATATGGATGACATCCACAAGACAGCAGTAGGTAATCTTTCAAACTAGATGTAATGGGCCATATAAAGATTGAGAAAATATCAGGAGGTATTTTAAAAATGCAATATATGCTTAAGATGCAAACCCACTCCTTGCAGTGTGGCAGGGGAGGGCTGTACAATTTATGGAGTTTTCATTTATGCATGTCACTATATTCCTTTGTAAAGAGTTCATAAGGCTATCCATAAAGACTACTAGTACTAACACTGCTATCCAGATTTCTGCACCTTTAGCTGAATTAGATGTAATTCCTGATTGCATCCATTGTGCTACTTATGCACTTCCCCACCTACAGTAAGCTTTGCTATTTGCTGTTAATCCTTAATAGGCAATTCAAGGCAATTGTATTAGTGAAGTACCCTATCCTATAGTGTTCATAGTACTGTACATTTCAAAAACATATACATAATACTCCAGTAAAATTGGTACAAATCAATATACTTACACAGTTTACCATTGGTTCAAATTAGGGCTCAGACGTTGTTGTTCTGCAAAGAATAAAAAAAAAAGATCCAGAGTTTTCAGGTTCCAAAAATAGCCTCCTCAAGCAGATTGCACATCTGCCCCTTTTTAAATGCCTCAACCAAGGAAGAACTTTGGAACGAGGAAGGCAAAGAGTTCCAGATGGTAGGAGCAGCCATGGTAAAAGCTTTTTTGGCAGAACACTTAAGCTGGCTTTGGGGCCAACCAATAAAGTAGCCACAGTGGAGCAAAGAGAGAAGCCAGGAGAATGTAAGGTTAAGAGATTGTTGAGGTCTTTAAGAAATATTGTATTTCTACCTTACACCACTGTGGTGTAATTTAAACTGCATTACTTGAAAAGTATTTCATTCTTGTATATTCTGTTGCTGTACCATTATTTTTCTGAAACCTTACTGGCTGAGATGGCACCTGACAGTGCATTAAGGAGCTAGTGATGCATGGCCAGGTGCTTGATTTCATTACCAGGATAAACAAACAAACAAAAATACATAGAAACATAGATTTTGCTGGCTGATAAGGACCACTTGGCCCACCTAGTCTGTCCATTTTCCCTGCCTATAGTATCAGCACAGATCCTACTTGATCTCTGGCCCATTCAACCACCCACTTTCTCTTTCCCTAAGATTCTCTTAGGCTTATCGCATAGTTTCTTGAACCCCACCACTGTCTTCAGCCCCACCACTTCTGCTGGGAGACTGCTCCAGGAATTCACCAGTCTTTCTGTGAAGAAGTACTTCATCACATTTTTCCTGAATCTACCCCCTTTCTACTTCTGTGCAAGCCACCTTGTCCGTGACCAGCTTTTTTTCTGAAATATACAATCCTTCTGTACCTTACTTACTCCAGTGAGGTATTTAAAGGTCTGTCATATCCCCCATTCTCTCTTCTCTTGCAGGGTGTACATTTTTAGGTCTCTAAGTCTGTTCTCATAGGACTTCTGATGCAGACCCTACACCATTTTAGATGCCCTCCACTGGACTGCCCCCATTCAGTCTATGCCATTCCAGAGATGTGGTCTGCAGAACTGGACATAGTACTCTAGGTAGGGTCTTACTAGTGATCTATAAAGAGGCAATACCACCTCCCTCTGTTTGCTGGCTGGTCACCTTTAGGTTATCCAATATGATCACCCCCAGGTCTCTTTCCTCCTTGGTGGTCATAAGTTCCACTCCTCCCATTTTGTGTTCCACCCCTGGATCTCTATGCCACAAGTGCATTACTTGGCACGTTTCCTTTTTGAAACTCAACTGCCATACCTCTGACCACTTTTCTAGTTTTCTCCAGTCTCTGCTCATCCTTTCTACCCCTCTTGGAGTGTCAACCTTATTGCAGACATTGGTGTCATCCACAAAAAAGGCAAACCTTCCTTTCCAGCTCCTCTGCAATGTCACTTTTAAAAACAATACATTCCCAGCACTGATCCCTGAGGCCCCCTGCTGGTTACCCTCCTTTCATCTGACTGAACTCCATTTACCGATTTCCGATAACCAATTTCTTATCCAGTATACCACCTTTGGACCCAATCATAAGCTACCCAGATTCCTAACTGGCCTCCTAAATGGAGCGGTGTTGAAAACCTTACTGAAATCTAGGTAGGCCACACTCGCTGTTCCACCCTGATTTAATTATTTGGTTACCCAGTAAAAGAAATCTATTTGTTTGACATGTTCCCACCACCACCACCATGATCCATGCTGCCTCTGCTAATGTAACCCAGTGGGTTCAAGATATTCCATGATCCTTTCCTTTAGAAGTAACTCCATTAACCTTCCCTTTGCCAAAGTCAGCCTGACTGACCTATAATTACCAGCTTTTTCACTGCTGCCACTTTTGTGAAGTGGGATTATTTATGCCATCCTCCAGTCTTCCACAACCACTCTTGTTACCGATGAGATGCTAAAAAGGAGTGTCAGAGGTGCAAGCAAGTGGCATCCCTGAGCTCCTCAATACCCTTTGATGCACCTGATCTGGCACCATTGCTTTATACACTTTCAGATTTGTATATCCCTTCAGGACATGCTCCTCTGAAAACAGACTAGTTTCTACATCTCTCCCAATGCCCCTTTTACTTTTGCTGTGGCCCCTCCTCTACTCCTTCCTCTGCAAAAACTGATCAAAAGTATTTTTCAGGACTTCTGCCTTTTCCTGGTCCCCCACTGTGCAGTCACCCCTTCCCTTTTTAATCTTACAATTCTAACCATGCTCTTCATCATTTCATATACATAACTTAAATATGTCTTCTCTCCCTTCATCACCACCTGGGCTATTCTCTCTTCAGTCTGCCCCTTTACACTCCTTACTACTCTCCCTGTTGACTCATTACCTTCAAAATCAGGTACTATTTCATGTATATAGTTTTACCATTTACAATGTATTTTAACATATGATTTCATGTAAAAAAAAAATCATATGAAAATGCTGCACCTTATTATAATACATAAGAGCAGAGATCCATTTTAAAAGCACAGTAACCCCCTGGAGTGTGCAGTAAAGGACTTTAATTGATGGATTGCATTTTTCCCATACAAAGATCCATGTATTAAATGCCGTAATACATGAGTGTTAATTATGGCATTTAATACACGACTCTTTGTGTTAGACTGTAGTTGGTACCCGAGAAGAGTGAGTGGTCCTTATCCCTGCTGTGCGCTATGGTTGGCCCATTTTTTTTTTTGTATTTTAAAAATAGCTTTGGTCCCTTGTCAGCAGCGCCCACAAGGGAAGCCACATACTCAGTCTCACACTCTTCGTCAGGCCAGCTGAGACAGGAACATCAAGAGCAGCAAGGCCCCCAAGTCGTCCCTCCTACTGCCTATCTTCAGCACCCATCACCAGCCAGCATCTCTTGCCTCTTCCTTCTCTAACTTCACCCCAGGTCAGGGTGGTGAGTAGGCAGTAGCACCATTGGCCAGGTGCTGACCGCATGAATTGAAATAAATAAATAAAAACCTTTTATTTCCGTGCCGCAGAGCATACGCAGGGGCAGATGGGAGTCAGTGAAAAAATGTGACCCCTTCAATTAAACAAAACAAAATATGGGGTGCAGTGTGTAAAACTCAAATTTACACACACCCTCATTGTTGGATGGCTGCGTAATGCCTTGGACTTTGCCCTTGGGGTTTATGTGCCATCTAACAACTCATGTGTGTGTGTAAAATTCTTGTAACACACTGCATCTCATACTTTTTCCTATATTTAATGCACTTCCCAGGGGAACAAGACACATAGCCTTCAGTCTTATGCCTCCTACCCCTGAGGCATGCATTAAATCCTTTAATGTATGCTCAGTCATAGCTCATTGCTCATGTGTTACATACCTTTCCCCTTGGGCATACCAGGATGTGGCTTTGGCTCTGTGAGCCCACTAGGCCAAATATTTTAAATACATTAATAATTATATAATTTCTGTACTGTGGTTAAAAGGCTTTAATGGCTGTCAGTTTTGCATCATGTCCTGATCCTGTTGTGTGGAGGGAGCACAGAAGAAGGATCAAGCATCCCAAAGGATGCTCCCCTCTTGGGATGGAGGACTGCTAACTATGTTGTGCTATCAGCATCTCAATAACCATGAGTGACAATACGACAGGAAATAGAAGCATGGAAGGGATGATGCCAGCTGGCTCTGTACCTGCTCTCTGATCCATGCTGCACATAGAGCTCCTACTGCTGGTGTATTACTGGAAAGAAACCAATGGAATATCTTACCTAGTGGGCACAAATATTAATAAACAACACATTTATGAGCCTACATTACATTTTGTCAATGCAGGCTCATAACCTTGGTAATTTTCAATATTTTTACCCAAAATTCCTCAGCTGCAGTCCTATCAGCTTTGGACAGAGTTTGTTTAGCAGTGTCACCATCTGTGCACCTGTAACTGCTTTTCCATCCCCGTGTTTAAACAAGAAACACGTCCTGTTACTGCGCACTGCAGCATAGACCCATAGTGCCTGAACTGGGCACGTGTTTGTGTTCTGACCTTGTCTCAGCATCACCCTGGTCCATTGACCTGTCTGATTTATCTTTGACCATTTAAGATGTAGATCAGTCTCTCCCTTTCCCCAAGTCGCATCTTCCCAATTTAATCCTCTTAGACTATTCCCCCTGCCGTACCCCACAACCTCACTCACTCTGAAAACTCCTTGCTACATGACTGTGTAAACTGTGGCAAATAGGACTGCTTCATCCTTTGATTTACATACCCATAGTGTTGCCTTTACCAATCCTTCTAGCATGGCCTTGGATATTGGCCTTCTTGTAACCTCTGTTTTTCCCTTTATACGTAACCATCCTTGCATCATCTGTCACACCAACATGCTTTTTGTGGGGTTTCCCCCATCCTTTCATGCTACAGATTAGGCTAATGGCAGACAGTTGCATCCCCATAGTTGCATGTGCTATCCCTCTCTGCCACCCTTGCACCACAGATTTTCCCACTTGGTCTTCGGTAGCTGCCCCACTTACCTCCATCTTTTGTCCCTCTCTGCAGACCTGAAAAACTCACCAAGACCCTTCATATGCCTTTAGGGTCCTAGGCAACCAGGAGTTATGGAACAGAACCTCAGTTTCTTCCAGCCAATCTCCCAAATGAATGCTGGTACCGGTGTCCATTGTACCTCTGCCCTCAGAGCAATGGCCTGGAACCTGTCCAGCTGCAGATGGGAGAGGCTGTCAGCTATATCATTCTGCATCCCCTCAATATGCCTAGCCATAAATGACATGTTGAGCATAAGGCCTTGTAGCACTAACTGTTGCAAAACTCTCATTGTCTCCCCTTTTGTTCAGCACATCCATTACTGCTTTATTGTCACACCAGAAAGTGATTTTTTGGGCTGGCCCGGTGGCGCTGAGGGTTGAGGCACTGGATGCCACACCTCATACCATGCTGGTGATCTGGGTTTGGATGTGAGTTTGGGCTGTCAGGGGTCGGCAGGAGAGGGATAGGATTGAGCATCAAGAGGACTGCTCTCCTATCGCAGGGAAGGTTCTGGGGTGCCACCACTCTGCAGCGGCCCCTGGTGATGACTCTGAGCACTGCTAGAGCAGTGCCAGCAAGGGACAGAGTGCGGCAGATGTCGGCACACTGTGTCTGATGTCACTGCATGCTTGCACTCTGAGGGGCTAAAGAAAGGAGGAAAAATGGCAGCACAGTACACAGCAGCCTGATGGCCACTACTTCACCAGCCAGCAATGCCTGGATCAGCCATGTGCCGGTATTGGATCTTGGCCTGGTTCGGGGACATGGGGAGGTCCCTTTCAAGGGTACAGCTGCATATGCCAGCTGGGCACGACCCTCTCCAGAGTCGGTGGTGAAGGTGGAGCAGTGGCTGGAGATTGCCAGGTCAGTGGCTGTAAGAGAATAAATAAGAGTAAAAAAAAAAAAGTGAATTTTCTGGTTCCTTAATTCCTCCCCCACAGTGCAACATGCTGACCCATATCAGTAAGATCTCCAACAGGGTGATGTCCTTTGTCAAATCTGCTTGTTCCATTCCTTCAGCCAAGCCACTGAGCTCCACTTCCCCTTAAAGTATGCCCCCATTCCTAGCTCCCCTACTGCATCTGTATACAACTCTATATCTAAGTTAAAAACCCAGTCATCCTGCCAGAAAGTTGCCCTGTTGAATTTGTTTAAGAAAACCTCTCATGTCTCTGTAACCCCCAAGGGGCACTATTCTAAGGGCTACTACCCCTGCTTGCTCTGACTGTAACAGGGTGAGGGGCCTAGATCCATTGGTGGGTGCCTCCACCCAGAGGTCGGGGTTAGGACAGTTGAGTATGACCCCCCTTTCTTCCCACTAGTGGCCCACACAATTCAATCACAGTGTCCTAACCATATACACTTACCCCCCGGCTCGAACCAATCAGCTTGCTCCGGGGAACCCCTGAAAAGTAAGTTGCAGTTACACAATATTCACTGTGCAGTAATTCACCATCAACACACAAACTAGCCAGTGTACCTTTGCAAAACAATCAATCTGATTTATTTAAGGGGAAGTAACAAGGACCGGGGGGAATCAGGTTAATTAGCTTACCACTACAATATATGAGTATCTATCTAGAGCTCTGTGCACAGGCCTAACCTATAAGTTGCTGTCTATGGGTACCCAAGCCCTAAAGGCTAGTTCCTCGATGCAGCTGGTTGAGGACCTGACACAAACGAGCATTTAATTCCTACGAAGATTAAGTAGAGCCAGCGGGCCCAGATAGTGTCACCAGTACAGAACCCAGAACGTCCTGCCCTCACTAGGACCATTGGCCAGGGAGCTACACTGAATTAATACTCACAACTCCAGCAAACAGAGCACTCTCGCACCACTCACAGGACCGAGCCTGGACTTCAAGCACTTCTCCACACATTTATATGCAAGGCAGAGGGGTACCATACCAGGCAGCTGCTGTCCTTCTCAATCACCCTCATGCCATACACTGGGCCAAACTGACGCAGCTTCACAGTTCCTGACAGACTGAGCGCGATTCAAGCAGATTCTCCAGTCTTCTACAGGGTCAGCCTGGTAGGTAGCCATGCTCCTGCACAGCATCCTCTGACCGCTACCCAGCGGATTTAGTCCGGGATTACTGGCGTTTCAAAACACCCGACGCTGGCCTTACACGCACTTCCCACGTGACCGCTCAAACTGTGCAGGAGCCCCCAAGCTCCTTCCTTGCTCACAGCCACAACGTCTCTGCCCCTGGACAATATGGGGCAAGCCTCTCAGTTCGGGTGACACCCGATCCCATTGGTGGGCTGCTGAAGCCAGCCACTAAGTTTGCTCCCCATTGGTGCAAAAAGGCACCATGGTCCAGAACTTTACTTCCCAGAACCACTAGCTGTAGCTCCATTGGTCAGCAGGCTCTATCGAGAGTCCTGATTCTGGTTGGTCACTATTTACTCCCTTTTAGATACCCCCTTGCCCCTATTGGACCCTTCAGACAGTCCTGGTCCAAAATGGAGGGACACAGCACACAAAGTCCAGCTGCAAGAAAGGCAGGTTAAACAACTTACATTCCCACGAACACTCTAAAAGGTATGGGGCAAACAATTACATTTTCTGGAAAGTGCTCACTCTGCACCTTCGGCGATGGATGAAACCAGAGCAATTTGTCAGCGGCTCAAGTGGGACTCGAGCAGGAGAACATACAGCCCCCCTCATAAGTAATAAATGTGTCTGCAAGCAGACAGCTCTTAAAGAGACAGTACGTGGAGGCTCTACAAGCACTCAGAGCCATTTAAATGGCTTAAGCTCCGAACGCCAACCACCAGGGGGACACTTAGACAGCTGCTAGATGGCTGTTAGAAACCCCCAGTTGTAGGGGGGGTTACACCCTTCCTGGCCTGGAAAGAACTTGGCATCTGCGTCAAGTAGTTACCCTTAAAATCACTTTAAGGAGAAACTGTTTAAATTAACAGCACATTAGACCTTTGATTACACACATCACACAGTTTACTTTTTACCTATACAACAGTACACATACCACAACCCCTTTCTTTTATAAATCAGGTCATTACCTCCTGGCTATGACACTTGGATAAAGGGGACCCTTCCCTATCCGCTACCTGAGGGCTAACTGGGGCAGTAGCACTATACTCAGAAGGTAATACTGACAGTTGTGAATCGTTCCCCAAGACTAGCTTGGGCAAGGAACTCAGAGGTACATAGACCCCTTTATGGACTACATTTAATGGCAGGTCCACAGGCTGACCCAGAGACTCATAACTTAACCTTATTACAGGCCGTACTTCTCGGCCAGTGCGTCTAGGGGTCTCATTAAAATTTGCTACTGACCCTGGCTCCATTTCAGCCACATTTAGATTAGTAGGGGAAACCTCCACATGAGAAGGGGACCCCATGCCCATAGTACTTTCGGGGACATGACCCTCTATATCAGGACCCACACTACTTAGTTCAGTCAAGGGCATTTCTGGGATGCTATCGGGGCACTCAAAGTATTCTTCTTGCTCGGGCAGATCCCTAACGGGTCCCCTCACATCACTTTCTTCTTCTGAAAAGTCAGACAGCTTGGCCAGCCCAGATAATTCAGCCAGACTCAAAGATCCCACTTCTTCACCCTTGGTGCTACACACTTTGTCCTCTGGGAGTATAGACTCCAAGGACAAAGCTGGGGGCTCAGACGGTCCATGAAACCCAACTTCGTCCCCAGAGTTGGCTAGGGGATTGCCCCTAAAGAGTTGGCTGAGTTCATAAGAGGGGTAATACTCAACATCACTGTCTTCAGACACAGACTGGGGATCAACTTCATCCGAGGGAAAAGGGGAAGGCCCCCGGAGTTTAAGTTTGGAGGAGTCGACCCCTCTGGATTTCTTTTTGGCAGCAGCTCTAGTTATAAGCCCGGGGGGGGCATTGGGAGGTTCAGCCTCTATCAAAATCTGTCCAATGGGCAACAGGTAATTTTGGTGTAAAGTTTTTACCTCTTTTGAATTGTTTTCAGGCCGCACTTTATAGACAGTTAGATCTTTCAGTTTTCCCTCAACAACATGAGGGAGGTGATGCCATCTGTCAGCAATCTTATGTTTACCATGCAGTCCCAAATTCCTCAACAGCACTCTGTCCCCTTCTTTCAATTCCACTGCTTTTACTTTCTTATCATACCTTTCTTTGTTGGCCAAATTCTGCTTAGCAGCCATGGTCTGGGCTAGTTGGTAGGCATAATTGAGTTGGGCCTTCAGCTTCTGCACATACTGTAGATGATTAGCTGCTTGAGCACCATCAGGGGAAACCCCAAAACAAACATCCACTGGCAACCTGACTTCCCTTCCAAACATCAGTTGATATTGGGAAAACCCAGTGGCATCACTCTTGGTACAATTGTAGGCATAGACTAAGGCACTGAGCTGCTGGCTCCATCTAGATTTGTCTTTAGGGTGCAAAGTGCCCGACATATTGAGCAAGGTGCAATTGAATCTCTCAGGTTGGGGATCACCCTGGGGCTGGTATGGGGTGGTCCTTGATTTCCGCACCCCCCACAAAGATAGCATCTCTCGAATCAGATGGCTCTCAAAATCTCTCCCTTGATCAGAATGGATTCGCTGGGGGCCCCATAGTGAACAAAGAAATTTTTGACAAGGACTTTAGCCACCGTGGTTGCCTTCTGATCCTTGGTGGGGAAAGCTTGGGCATATCGGGTGAAATGATCAGTGACTACCAATATGTTGCTGATATTCTTCAGATCGGGTTCTAAACTCAGGAAATCAATGCAGACCAGTTCCATAGGGGCGCTGGTAGTGATATTGACCAGGGGAGCAGCTCTTTGAGGCAGGGCCTTTCTTTGTAAACAGCAGCCGCAGGTCTTAACATACTGCTCTCTGTCAGCACTCATTTTGGACCAGTAAAATCGGGTCCGCACTAGGTCAAGAGTTCAGTCTATGCCAAGATGCCCCATATGGTCATGAAGCGACCTCAACACCAGTTCTCTAACAGCGGTGGGCAGCACCAGTTCTTGCTTGTCTACTCACAGTCTTTGTCTACAGTCTCCCAGTATAATAGTTTATGGTTCAGCTTCAACTTTGGGCCTTCTTTGTATAACAGGGCAGTTCTCAGGTCAGCAGACCGCAGTTGGGACACATCTCTCCCTGCTTGCAGCACCTCTAAAACATGTTGTATCATGGGATCTTGAGACTGAGCCAGCTGGAGGCTATCATTATTGAACTGAGGCAGCCTACTAGTGTCTAATGCAGCAAAATGGCAGTAAGCAGCAGGCACACAGTTCTCAGATGGACCCAAGCAATCCACCATGCAGTCCACAGTATCAGGAGATACCTGTTCCTCTTTGTCGAATTTTTGGCAAAGGGCTCTAATGTCGGGTTCAGACAACCTGATCCAATCAGCTCGGGACACAGGCCTCCGGGAGAGAGCATCAGCATCTATGTGGTTTAGGCCTGCTCTGTATTCAACAGCATAGTTGTAGGTGGATAACGCAGACAGTCACCTATGACCAGTGCCATCTAACTTGGCAGATGTCTGAACATATGTCAAAGGATTATTATCAGTTTTCAACAGTATCTTAGCCCCATAGAAATAGTCATGGAATTGATCAACAATAGCCCACTTTAGAGCTAGGAACTCTAGTTTGTGCACTGGATAATTCTTGCGGCTGGCAAAAGCTACAGGTATCAGACCATTTGAGTGCTCTTGGTACAATACGGCCCCCAATCCTTGCAGACTGGCATCAGTATGAAGAACATAGGGTTTAGCTGGGTCAGCATAGGCCAGCACTGGGGCATGAGTAAGTTGATATATAATGTCATAGAAAGGTTCCTCGCAGTCGACAGTCCAGCGAGTACCAAACACATCATTTGGGCGGAAATAATTCTTTTCAGTCCCAGATTGTACAGTCTTCTTATATTTCTTATGGGTCGGGGGGTACCCTTGAGTGAGAATAAGCAGGGGCAGGATCACCCGAGAGTAGTGTCTAATAAATCGTAGGCAATACCCACAGAACCCTAGAAACTGCTGTAGCTCCTTCAAATTTCTGGGTTGGGGCCAAGTGGTTAAAGCTTCTACTTTGCTGGGGTCAGTCTCTATGCCTTCAGCGGATACTATGTGGCCCACATATTTCACAGAGGTTTTAAAGAATTGGCTCTTGTCTATAGATAATTTAAGACCAAAGTCTTCCAGCTGGTCCAGGACCTTGAACAATCGACTTTCATGTTCTTCCAACGATCTGCCAAACACTATAACATCATCTAAATAAACCAAACACTTGAGCAAGTTCATGTCACCTACAGCACATTCCATCAGGCGCTGAAAGGTAGCTGGGGCACCTGAAATCCCTTGAGGCATCCAGATAAACTCACAGAAACATAGGGGGCAAATGAACACAGTCTTCTCTCGATCCTCCAGAGCCATTGGGATCTGATAGTACCCACTGCAGAGATCTAACACAGAGAACCACTTACTGCCATTTAGACAGTCCAAGGCATCCTGTATGCGTGGCATGGTATACTGGTCAGGGTTGGTCCGCCGGTTTAAGGTATGGTAATCCACACACATCTGAACGGCCCCATTCTTTTTCCTCACTACTACTATGGGGGAAGCATAAGGGCTTCTGGATTCTTGTATCACACCAGCAACAAGCATCTCTTGCAGATGCCGTCTCACATTGTCTATGTCAGCAAGGGCCAGGCGTCGAGACCTCTCTTGAAAAGGCCTTTCATCATGCAGTCGGATGTGGTGTTCAGCCCCCTGTACACATCCCATGTCCCATTCTTTTAGGGAAAATACCTGGTCTCTTTGGGCAAGCTTTTCACTGATCCTCACTTTCCATTCAGCAGGCAACGGGGAGTCACTGAAATCAAACAAGTCGGGCATTACTCTGTCATCCTTCCCCAAACCCTTGCTATTGGGGAGCACTGCAGTGTCCGCACAATGCACACTAGCCAGGTTGCAGCCTCTATTTACTTGAATCTCTTTGTCAGACACATTATGGACTTGAACCATCACCCTCCTGGCATAAGCAGTGGCTCTAGCAGGCAAGATACTGGGTTTAACCAGCAGTCCCCCAGGCAACTTTCCTTCCCCAGGCACATCCAGCATCAATAGTTTATTCTTGACATCCTTTTTAAGCCAGACCTCCCCTTGCAAACCATACTGGGCATTTGGGGCTAATAGCAACGGCTCCGGATCCTTCCTCCAGACGACACCCACCGGGCCTTCAGGTTCCTCCTGGCTAGCCTTTCTCTGAGTCTCATAGGCCTTCTGGATCAAAGCGGGTATCCTAAGAGCTCGCCCAGTCCTGGACACCTGCTTTTCAGAACACAATTGTGCTAGTTGACCAAACATGTGAGCACTGGTTCCAATCAACAAGGGTACCCCATCATACAGTCCAGTGGGGGGGGCAGACTAAGGCCAAGGTTTCCACCTGTTCATCCACCCCAGCCACAGAAGTAGGAAATGACAACCAGATCCGAATATACCCCAAATACGGATAAGCCTTGTCACTCAGCCCCCATACATGTAGACCATCCAAGGGTTGTATTGGCACCTCAGGTAGATGTGTCTGATACCAGTCCTGGAACTTAATGGTCACCTGAGAGCCACTATCCAATACAGCCCGGGTGGGTATCCCATTTACTCACACCGGGGTCTCCATTGAGGACCCTACCACATCAGACCATTTGGGGGCACAATGTTGACAGTTGCTTGGGCATTGGCCTGGGTCACAAAGCTCTTCCTTGGGGGTCGGACGTAGGCCCTGCGATGCCAGGTGATCAGCCTGCTGTTGACCTTCCTTAAATTCTCCGGCAACTGGCATTCAGTCTGAAAGTGTCCATCCTCCCCACAATGGTAACAGAACTTGGAGTCCCAGGGATCTTTACGGGGAGGGGAATACTTCATCTGCTGGGGGCCATACGGGGGGGCGAAGGGACTCCCCTGGGCTAGGGCATTTGTTTCTAGATAACTCTGGTTCCCCAAACCTAATAGGGTGGGTAGTGGTTTGCTTCAAGTCCCTCACCAGTTCTCGTAAATTTCTGATCTCGGCCCTCAACTCACTTTCTACTTGGGGATCAGAGGAAATTGCACGCACCCCCACCCTCCTTGTAACTCTGAGGATACATAAGGCCCCTGAAGGGTGGGTCTCATTGGGTTCACTAGACTCAGGGTTTGGCACAGATTCACAGCCCCCACATAGGGTTCCCACCTCTCCTCATCAGTCTCTACTTTTCTAATCTCCCTCATCAATTGACAGTACTCAGGCGGGGCAGCTCGTAGATCATGTAACTTAAGTTTTAACAGTATCACACTGGAAAATCTAGCAGATTTTAAAACATGTTCCAACCTGACCTGGTTCAAGGCTGTGGTGGTGATCTCCCCTTTTTGATAGGCATTATGTAAAACCCTTTCCACCCTAGTAACAAAGGCGGAAAACTTTTCATTCCTCCACTGCTTAGCAGACTTGAATTTCCATAATAAGTCTTCCCCAGTTTCTGTGCTTCCAAACACTCCCTCTAAAGCAAAAGATACCCTGCTGCAGTAGCTTCCGGGTTAGTAGCCTACAAAAACCGAATGGCTTCCAAAGACGGACTCTGCAGGCTCTCCATCAGTCTCTTTCATTTCTCCCCCTCAGTGCATTGCAACTCCTGGACTAGGGGGTGGCATAGTCCATCCACGCCTCCAAATCATCCTCCCCTGAAGGCATTGGCACTGTGCCAGAAAAAGTTTTAGCCTACGGAATGAATATAGCTGTATATAAGGAACCACTAGGGGTGGTGGGGCCAAAATACAACTCTTGGGGGACCCAGGAGAGGTACCGGGGGAAGCTTAGGGGGTGGGGTCACTGGAAAGATCCAAGGCCTGCAGTAACTCTTGGGTAGTCCTCCCCTCCACAGCTCACAATTTAAGCAGTTTATCCTTGAAGCTATTAGTCTGGGGAGATCCCCCGGGGGTGACTGACCCAGTCCGGATGTGAATGACCTTCCACCCCTGTTGGGCACCTTCTGGGTAAATCACTGGGCGTACCCACTTGGGGTCAATGGCTACACTACATAAAAGTAACACCTGCAAAGTCTGATTGAGTAGGTCAGCCATACGCCCGCTTACCTCTACCTTACCCAAACACTTAACATGCTCCTTGACGGAAATAAGGTCAGCGTTCATTGTCCCTAGAGGTACATCTAGCAGTAACACCATTCTCTGCGAGTCCAACTCTTCGGCTTCACCCCACCCCATCAGTTTATGTACCACTGTCTTAATGGGGTCCAACTTGATTTTAGCCATGATATCCCCTTCCAGCTTTTCCTTCAAATTATCCATTATTAGGTACTTCATCCACTCGGCCACTAGGGGATGCTAATCCCAGCGGTGCCTCCACAATGTAACCCCCAGAGGTGCTATCCTAAGGGCTACTACCCCTGCTTGCTCTGACTGTAACAGAGTGAGGGGCCTAGATCTGTTGGCAGGTGCCTCCACCCAGAGGTCAGGGTTAGGACGGTCGAGTATGACGTGGCCACAGCCCTCTGGGTTGCTGCAACCCCCCTTTCTTCCCACTAGTGGTCCACACAATTCAATCACAGTATCCTTACCATATACACTTACCTTCTGGCTTGAACCAATCAGCTTGCTCCGGGGAACCCCTGAAAAGTAAGTTGCAGTTACACAATATTCACTTTGCAGTAATTTACCATTAACACACAAATTAGCCAGTGTACCTTTGCAAAACAATCAATATGATTTATTTAAGGGGAAGTAACAAGGACTGGGGGAAATCAGGTTAATTAGCTTACTACTACAGTATATGAGTATCTATCTAGGCTTCTGTGCACAGGCCTAACTTATAAGTTGCTGTCTATGGGTACCCAAGCCCTAAAGGCTAGTTCCTCGATGTAGCTGGTTGGGGCCCTGACACAAATGAGCATTTAATTCCTACGAAGATTAAGTAGAGCCAGTGGGACCAAATAGTGTCACCAGTACAGAACCCAGAACGTCCTGCCCTCACTAGGACTATTGGCCAGGGAGCTACCCTGATTTAGTACTCACAACTCCAGCAAACAGAGTGCTCTCGCACCACTCACAGGACCGAGCCTGGACTTCAAGCACTTCTCCACACATTTATATGCAAGGCAGAGGGGTACCATACCAGGCAGCTGCTGTCCTTCTCGATCACCTGTACGCCATACACTGGGCCAAACCAATGCAGCTTCACGGTTCCTGACAGACAGAGTGCGATTCAAGCAGATTCTCCAGTCTTCTACAGGGTCAGTCTGGTAGGTAGCCACACTCCTGCACAGCCTCCTCTGACCTCTACCCAGCGGATTTAGTCTGGGATTACTGGCATTTCAAAATGCCCAATGCTGGCCTTACATGCACTTCCTGCACGACTGCTCAAATGGTGCAGGAGCCCCCGAGCTCCTTCCTTGCCCACAGCCACAATGTCTCTGCCCCTGTACAGTATGGGCAAGCCTCTCAGTTCGGGTGCCACCCAATCCCATTGGTGGGCTGCTGAAGCAAGCCACTAAGTTTGCTCCCCATTGGTGCAAAAAGGCGCCATGGTCCAGAACTTCACTTCCCAGAACCACTAGCTGTATCCCCATTGGTCAGCAGGCTCCATCGAGAGTCCTGATTCTGGTTGGTCGCTATTTACTCCAATTTAGATACCCCCTTGCCCCTATTGGACCCTTCAGATAGTCCTGGTCCAAAATGGAAGGACACAGCACAAAGTCCAGCTGCAAGGAAGGCAGGTTAAACAACTTACATTCCCACGAACACTCTAAAAGGTATGGGGCAAACAATTACATTTTCTGGAAAGTGCTCACTCTGCCCCTTCAGCGACGGCCAAAACTGGAGCAATTTGTCAGCGGCTCGAGTGGGACTCGAGCAGGAGAACACACAGCCCCACTCATAAGCAATAAATGTGTCTGCAAGCAGACAGCTCTTAAAGAGACAGTACGTGGAGGCTCTACAAGCACTCACAGAGCCATTTAAATGGCTTAAGCGCCGAACACCAACCAGCAGGTGGACACTTAAACAGCTACTATATGGCTGTTATAAACCCCCATTTGTAGGGGGGTTACATCTCCAAATCTGTCCTAGCTCACTTTGATATGTCTACGCAGTGATGTGGCTTTGTAGCCCCTTTTGCTGCCTTGCCAGGCGTCGTGTGAATGCTCATCCAGGCCCAATCACCCTGCAAACAAAATTAAGATGCCCAATCAGCTGCTGTACTTTCTGCAGCCGTAGCCATCTCCTTCACTTGGTGGCTTGCAGCTGCTGCTTAAGCTTCTCTACCTTCTTGCTTGGTAAGCGAAACATCTCCACTTCTGCATCTATTCCTATGTCCAGGAATTCTATTTTCTGGCTGGGGCCTTCTATCTTGTCATGGGCTAGTGGTTTGCCGAGTTTCTAACAGAGCTCCTTGAAACATGTCAAAATGCGTTCGGTGTCTGCCTTTCTCTTTCCTATCAATAGGAAGTCATCTAGGTAGTGTATGACTGACTCATACCCATATCTGTGTTGAAAAACCCATTACAGCCAACTGCTAAACATTTTGAATGTTGTTCAGGCAATGGAGCAACCCATGGGCATGGCTTTGTCAAAGTAATATTACTCCCCAGCCAGAAATCCTAAAAGTCGCAGTTATCAGAGTGAACCTGCAAGAGCCTGAAGGCTGCCTCAATATCGTTTTTTGTCACCCATGTCCCTTGGATGTCCCAAATAAGCTGTACTGCCTCCTCCAAAGTGACATATGTTACCTTGTTGTCATCCTCCCCAATGTAGTCATTTAATGACTCACCTTTGGGAAAGGACAAGTGGTGGATTACCTGGAATTCCCCCATTTGCTTCTTTGGGAGCAGGCCCAAAGGTGACACCCTAAGGTTCTGTAAAGGTGCCTCCTTGAAAGGGCCTTCCACTCAGCCTGCTTTTAATTCTTTATGTATTTTGTGCTGCAACAAATCCCCTTTGAACTTAATGGACCCTAAATTCCTAGCCAGAAAGCTTACCTGAGGACCTTTGAACTGTAAATTAAAACCCTACCGGCAACCATCGGGCAGTTTTTGGTCTGCCTCCCTTTCCGTGTATTCCCTTATCCATTGTTCTAACGTGTAATTTTATGGGGGTTGTTGCCTTCTAGTGTTTTTCTAATCTTTCGTGTCTGCTCTTGTATGCATGTGATCTATTGGCTGGTCCCTGCCCTTCCCCGTACCCCCTCCCCCTGTGCCCTTTGCCCTATTGCTGGCCCCAGTAGCCCATCTTACTCCCTCAAAAGGACTGGTTATTCTAATTGGTGTTAGTCCCTCTGTTACCATTATTGAACCAGATGGTCCTGCACTTGGAGGCCTGATGGCTTCTCCCACATTTTGAACATGCATGCCTAAATCGGCACTGTGGCCATGAGCAAAAAGCTCGATTATAACCCCAGCAGCATTTTTTGCACTAAGATCAGCTTCCTCTCACTTTCACCTTCATTGGTCCCTGTTTCTGTCAGGCAGTTTTGCCACAGACACGATTGCTAGGTATCCCATCTAATGTCCCCGAATGTCACCATTCTTAGGCAAAATTGCTCATCATATTGCAACTAGTTATTACCTCCTGCATCTTGGCCTTTCTTATTATCAAAGATTACATGAGCAGCTGTATAGCCAACTCCAGTTTCTTTTCGATCACTATTGCTAAGTAAATTGTGAAGCCCACTAACCAGGCATCCCGTGCCTTCCCTTTTGTGGCCTTTTCATCCTTCCCTTTCCCTAATACTGTAGGACCACTGCTGCCATGTCCTTCTTCGCAATGCTCTCCTTCTCATCATATTTCCTTATCGCCTCCTTACACACCAGAGCAAATATGTCCATGAATTTCCCCTTCCAGATTTTTTCTTTTGAAGCTAGAGGTACGTGATCCCCTATCCTCATTCCTGGCGATCCTATCTCCCTTGTGCCTAGCCCCTTCCCTTATGGCTGTCCCTGTATCTGTCTTGACATCTTACCCTTTTCCCTTCCTAATTTCAGCTAGTGCTTTTTCAAATTGACCCACACCACCATCATCACCCATCACCCCTATCATTTGTTCTACATACTCTTTAATATTACTGCCTATATTAAGGCCTTTATTACCTGGTTTTGGGGATGACTACGTTACAGGGACTGGCCCCGGGTCTGAAGGTCCAGCTGGTATGCTTGCGGATGTCAGGGGCGCAGGTGGACCTGGTGGCTACACTGGCTCTACTGGGTTTTCTGACTGTGGGGGCAACGGGGAAGGAAAAGGCATGGGACCAGGCTCTGGGATGGGCAAAGGCATGGGTGCAGGGGGAAGAGGCTCAGGCACTTCCAGGTCACCGGGTGCCAAGCGGGCCGGGCTTGCATGTGGCCATTTGTTTCTCCTGCCTCCTTCCCCTTTTCAGCCTTCCACTTCTCCCCTCACCCAATCTCCATACCCTCAGCCAACTCCCACATCTTGTTGACCTTGTCTGCCAGGTCTACAATTGCCTTGTATGTGTCGGCCTTCAACATCTTGTTTTTGCTCGGAGCCATCTTGCCATGTCAGAACTGTAACATAAATTAAATTCACAAGTTATCATATGCAATAACCTTCATCACTAGCAGTCCTTGTGAACTGCCCCCACTGATCCTTATCTGACCCTTCATGCTCTCTCCATTTAGAGATAGGAGCCGCTGCCACTTGTATCAGTTTTTTTTTAGATATATAACCAAGTGTATACATACTGCCAGCTGCCAGCTGTCTTCATAGCCATATAATTTGTAGAAAACACCCGAACCCCCCAAACCCAAGTGGCCACAACCCCCTCCCCAACTTGAGGCCTAGTGTGTGTGTTTCCCCCCCCATCTTCTCTTTTTTTTTGTATAGCCTTTCTTCATTATTAATCTCATTATTGATCAGTAAAATGTTTTTTGTTTGTTTGTTTGTTTTTTGTTTGGCCCCTTTTATTCTTTGCTGTTGTCTGAAAACCTATGATGGGTGTTGAAAACTGCTCCCTTTGCACTCTCGTACTTTCCCCTGCCTGAGTTTTTTTAAAATGTCAGCCAACCACCTTGTCTCAAAATGGCAACCGTCCGTTACGCTTCAGCTTTGTTCAAAATGGCCACCCATACCTTATTGTTAAGACGGTGGTCACTGCTTCTCATAGTAGACTGCCAAGGCCCATTGGAAAGAGGTGTTCTGCTATAAATCTTACAGGTGGTGTAAGAAATCCTCTATTATTGTATTCAGTTTCTTCCTCTATATAATGCCTAGGAATCTGATGTTCATGTAATAAAAAAAGCTTAAGTACAGAGTTTAATTTCGTTTCCAGAACAAATGCTGATAAGGGAAGTTGACCAAGTTCTGATCTTAAAATTGGAGCTGGTACTGATTGTGGAACATGTAATATACAACGGTATAATTTATTTAGTTATTTTTCTGGAATACTATTGATTTTGGAACCTCAGATCTCTGCAGCACACAAAATATTTGCCAGAATCTTAGTCTCCACAGTTCTTGATAAACCTGATACTGAGCCATTGCCAGTTGGGCTGCAAATCTTTTAAATGCATTGAGTGAAATGATAGCTTTATGCTTTACCAGATCCATATGTAGAGTCCAAGATAAATTTTCAGAAAAGCAAACCCCCCAGGTAAATGAAAATTCTTAACCAAGGCTATTTTGGAATTTGCTATATAAAGTGCTGGCTGATTTATTCTTTTTCTTTGTTTTGACCAAAAATTAACCAGTTGATTTTGGATTTATTAACAGTCAAGTTATTTACTGCACATAACTCAGCTAAATGTTTAACTTTCTGTTATAAACCTAATAGGGATGTAGACAGCAGGACCCAGTCATCTAGGTAGGCCAATACAGGTATTTTTTTTTTATTTTGAATTGCGGGACATTGGAAATCTGGGTTACCCAGTTGTGTTATTATCAAGGCCCCTAGAATTCTGCGGCCGCAGAATTTTGCGCAGAACTTGCAATTTACCGCAGAACTTCTGTGGTGCCGCAGAATTCACTCTTCTTGGTTATTTTTTATTAATATTTCTGTTTATACATAGAATCTGGTTCCCTTCCCCTTCTTTTTTTATATCCCAAATGCCCTATATGTTCAGAATGTGATGTTATCATTGCTATAACATCATACATTAGCTAATGAAATGACTGCATTCTGCAACAGAAATGAACAGTCACTTATCTACCACAACTCCCACTGCCAGAGACTGTGGCACTGCACATCATGCATGGTGATATTTGCTCAACCTGCTCTACAGCCTAATACAATTTTCAGTCTTACATTGTTGCACTAGGGCCAACTTAAACAAAATCTTGTCAATAGCACAGGCTTGTTAAGTCCATACCTCACTTTGTACAAACCTGTTTGTGCCTTTAAGGTATAGAGATGCTATCTGAAATGAATAACTGGTAAAATGAATTTAACTGTCTAAATTTTTAAGAAAAATAGAGTAATTATGCCCAGAAAAGTGAAATATAATAATGTGTTGACCTGTTGAAAGAATAGACCTGTTAAATAAATAATTGCACTGTACGCATTTTTGCCAGGGTTATTAATTACATATTGTTATTGGTTGATAGAATCACCTAAAAGTTATTGAGAAATGTTGTGTGCAGGGACAGCTGTTGGGCCAGAGGGTAGCATGCTGTGTTGTCGTGCTGGCAACTCAGGTTCGGAGATTAGCTTTAGGAGCTAGCTGGGCAGCACAAGGATTGGTGGAACACATCACTGCTCGGAGCCTGGGAAGGTATGGTGCAGTGTTCTGTCACATAGTGGACACATTGTGATGGGCCAGAGAGCTCTATCTCACAATTGGTTCACATACATGTCATGGCCTGATGGTGTTACGCAGTGTGTCAGGGAAAGCAGGTTGACATGAAAAATGAGTTTTGCAATAACTCTTCTATTCCATTTCCAATGGGACCTGTATGAATGAGGATGCAAGTTCATGGAATTAAAAAAAAAAAAAGAAATATATATATATACACACACTCACACATACAGTATCTCTGTCTCTCTCACCACACACACACACACACACACACACACACACATGCATATTTGTATGTATATTACAGATTGCATATAAATATATAAGTGATACACAGTGGGAACCTCATGAGTGGTGTAGAAAGCACATACAAATATATAAGTGATAGACAGTGGAAACCTCATTAGTGTGATAGATAGCATGCATATAGAAATACCTTATTTATCACATAAGATCCTCTCTGCATATGTTATTTATGCAACAGGCTAGGACCTTAAGGGAGAGACATTTGTTTTGCCTTTTAGGCATAAAATTATTTTTATAAATCTGTTATTTTTTGGACTAGTGTTACTGTGCTTTCCACCATCCTGATTGCTATAACCACTGCCATGAAAGTGAAGTCAGGATGACAAGCTGACACTGTTATGTGGTAGTTTGTTAGTGCCGCAGAACTTCCGAAGAAATTACAAACCACCGCCGAAGAAGTTCTGCGGCAAATGGTAGTCCTGCCGCAGAACTTAGTCCCACTGTGCCGCAGAAAAGTAGGGGCCCTGGTTATTATAGTGTTAGTGTAAATCTTGAACAGGGCTGGGTCTAATAAATAGTCCTGTCAAACCCCAGAATTTGTATCTATGAGATCAGTTAGATCACCATTCTGATTGTATTGTACTTTCATCCAAATATTTCAGTGTATAACCTTTTAATAATGTCAATGAGAGTATTGTCAGCTTTGTAAGCTTACATTTTGTCCCAGAGTAGAGCTCTACTGATTGAGTCGAAAGCAGATTTGAAATCAACAAAACAACAGTATAATTTAGTGTTCTTAAGCATAACATATTTTCATGCTAAATATGCTTCTCCTGACCAATTCTGAAGTCTGTTTAATATAATTTTATTAAATATCTTTTGCATCTTATCTATGAGGCTAATTGGCCTGTACATAATTGGGTCCAAGGTTGAGCCCTTTTTCTTGTATATAGGATATACAGTGCTTCCTTTCCAGCTTTATGGGACTTCTGTCCCTTGTACTACGTGATTACATACTATATAAAGGATTGGAAGCCACCAATATATAAAATACTTTAATAATTACCCTGTTATTTGATCTGGTCCTGGGAGTTTTTTGTGTTCTTGAGGCATAGTAATGCTTCTTTAATTTCATTCTCATTTATGTAAATGGATTTTGGGGAATATTTATTATCGATAGAACTGATTATTATTAAAATTTCCATGTTTGAATGATAAAGATCCCTGACATTTTTAAATTCATTAGAAGTTATTTCACTAAATAAGCAGGCAGATGTAAGAAGCAATGTTGTTTCCAGAAGTGACCTGGGGAGGAAGGGTGGTGGGAGGTAGAAAGAAGAATATAAAAGTGAAGTGCATAGAGAATATAGACAATGTATACAAAGCAATACAACTAAAAAAATATTATCTGTTTAAAGACAATGTTTTAGACTTACTGGCTGCTTATACAGACTGTGGAGACATGCAACTGCACCTGTGAGTGTTATCTGTTTAAAAAAATCACAAAATTTTATTTAGGTGGCAGAGATAGTCATGCATCAAGCTGATGGAATTCCCTAGATTTGACCCTGAGATTTGATTCTATATTATTGTATGGGACCAAAGAATCCTGAAATCACATTCATTCAGATTTACTTTTTTTTTTAATTAGACTTTCCTTGGGAGTGATGAAAAAATGTTTATAAACAGATTTCCATTAGCAATTGGTTAAATGTACATGTGTGTAGCATTATGAGTAAAAGATTCAAGACACTTGCGACAGACATGGAATGGGTATGAAATGATGTTGTACTGTAGCTCTAGCTATAAATACCTGACTGATATTCTGTGAGCACTGCACACCCAGAGCTAGAGTTTTGCAACTGAAATTAGTATTAAGATCAGACTATATCAAATGCATGTGATGTCACAAAATAATGTTTTCATTCTGGTCTAATCCACAGTAGCTATTTTTCTACTTTTATATCCTAATTGGATTTACAGTGTGTGTGCTGTTCACGTGATCTTTCTGAAGCCGATCATAAGCCAATCACATGAACCAGGAGTTTGCCACACACCTAGTTAATAGAAAAAATTCATGTACAGTACTTCATGATCTAGAGGAGACAACGATCAAACCAAGACCTCTCAAAGTCCCAAACTAATGGTGTGCATCACAGAGCTGAGCTAAGCACTACTTTTAGGTCTTCTGTTTACTTCATAATTCTTCAAATGAGTTTTCCGCAGTGCAGTGACCTGACAGTATAGAAATGTGCAGGGTGCGCGGTGGAAATACCCATTGGTTTGCTAAGGAACTCCTCTCTATAATGAAAGAAAGAGACACACAATGGGCATCATACAAAGTCTCCTCCTCCCCAGCCCTATGGAATTATTACAGGAGACTGTGGAACTTGTGTAAGCAGCCAGTAAAAAAAAACAAAAAAAACATGGGCTTATATCATAAACTCCAGAGGGATAGTCTTGGAAACCCTTGCCTTTTCTTGTCAATCTTAGACTCCTTAACAACCCCAAAATTCCATCACCCAGACTTTCACCTCAACACCACCGAAAGCCTATTAACTGACCCCACTGCTGTTGCCAATGCCCTGAACTACAAGTTCATGGACTGCTCAGTCCACCATAAGAAGCTGCCCACACCCACCTCTGCAAGCTCCACAAACCCAGCCATGCAACCCCGTATGGCCAGCACTCTACAGCCACCTTTCCACTTCAGGGCCACCCCCCCCCAGGAGACCTATAAATTACTGAAGAGCCTCTCAAACTGGGGCAGTCCTGTTAGTGATGGCCTATAGCCCCACTTCCTTAAACTTATAGCCACTTGTATCACTAAACCCCTGATCTCAATTTTCAGTCTCACTCTATTCATCTTGATTATGCTGACCTTATAGAATATCGTCAAGGTTGTCTCCATTTTAGAAGCTGGAGATCCTCTGTCCATAGATAACAATAGGCCTATATCCTTACTGCCAAATCAGAGTAAGCTCCTTGAAAAGGTTGTCCATCACCAGCTCTCAGAGCATGACAACAAATATAACCTTCTCTGTCCACACCAACACAGTTTTAGGAAGTATCATAGTACTTCATCTGCCCTGGCCCATTTCACAAACCATGTCCTCAGAAACGTGGATTTAGGTAACCTCACAGGAGCCATCTTCATTGACCTGACCAAGGCTTTTGACCTGGCTGATCACAGTGTGTTCCTTAGTAGGTTAAGAAGCCTTGGTTGCACCGTGGGGATGGCTATTTGGTTTCAGAGCTACCTCTTTGGCCTTTCCTAAACAGGTTACATTGAAAGTGCTTCTTCAGTGGAAAAGGTTATCACCACTGGTGTTCCCCAAGAATCCATCCTAGGCCCACTCCTTTTTTCACTTGTAAAAGCCCCTTACCTGCCTATAACTTCTCATGTGAGGCCATCCTGTATGCAGATGACTTAGTGTTGTTTCACAGCATCAGATCACTGACTTGCTTCTCCTCCTTACTAACCAAAAACTGCAGGGCTGCCCACAAATGGTTCCGGGAGCACATGTTCCTAGCAAACTCAAACAAAACAAAGGGCATGCTCCTGGCATCTAAACTCAAGATCACTAAATTGACAAATATTCAATCTACCCTGACAATCTTATTTTCCAGATGGCCGCACCATTGAAAACATTCCCTTTTTCAAATATTTAGGTGTAACCTTTGACTTCTCCTTAATTTTTTCTGTGCACATCACTATCACCTTACAGTGTATTAGCCAAAAACTGGCAGTGGGCTTCTATCTAAAGCACTACTTGGCCCTAGAGGCCAGGACTGCCATTGCTCAAAGCAACCTCCTTACCCTCATGGACTACTGTGCCCCTACATTTATATACTCATACCTCCTCCCAACTTCTAGCAAGGCTTACTACCACCTACAAAAACATCCGTAGATTTGTGCTGATGCTGCCCTACTCCACCTACCATTGCTCCTTATACCCAGTCCCTAGGCTGGCTGCCCTCCCCACCCCAGCCAGAAGCAGCTATTTCCTTGGCTGCCACATAGACAATAACATCAGAGGCGGTGGTCAGTCCCGCTTTTCTTTCCTGATCAAACTAAATAACTGCCCCCATAACCTTTGGACAGCTAGCATTCCACTCTTAGAGGTTCTACACATATCTACAAGCATGGGAAGTAAAGCCTTGCTCTTTGTGGCACCTACACTGTGGAATAGACTGTCTGCCCCTCCCCTGTCTAGATTCGCACTCAGCTTTCAAAATGCACTATAAAAATGCCCTGATGGCCTCTGTCTTGTGTACCTGCCCCCACTGGGTAATATATGAAAATGCTGCCTCACATTCCTGATGTCAACTCATCAGTTTTAATAATGATGTATATGAGCCTGTTGTATGTGTATCTTCTAACTATATTTCCTGTGTGCTATATCTATGGCCTGGGTCATGCCTGAAAACGGTCCCTTGGATCAGTGCACTTAACCTGGTAAACAAATACATACATACACACATAAATAAATAAATACATTTACTCAGTTAGTTCAAGATATTTTTTCAAGGTAGTATAGTTAAACAATGGCTTTTTTACAGTAGTTGATATCAATACCAGTGAAGCTGCCTGGGGCAATCACAAGAAACAAAACTGTTGAACACTTACAGAAAAAAAAAATAGACTAAATTGCACAGTTTGGGGTTTTTCAAGGAGAAATCATGCAAGACCAATCTCACTGCATTTTTAATATTGTCATCAAGGAGCTGGACAAGTAGAAACATGGGAATGTTGGGTACTGGATTTTGGTAAAACCTTCAACACTAGCACAAATGTAGAGTTCATAGGGAATCCTATATAGAGAATTAATTACTAAGTTACACAAATAACTGGATACTCCATGTTCGTATACTAGTTCTGTGTATTTTTCAATATTCAGGGGGAAAATATTTGGGGAAGTAAAAGAAGAAAAATACTCCCTCCCCAGGTGGTCAGCGTTAATCACATGCCTAACTCTCAGCAACCTAAGTGACCTAGGAAGAACTAAAGTAAATGAGTCTGAGCAAGTTGACAGAGGAGAAAAACATGCAAAGTAACATAGTGTGATCAATATGAATTTAGAAGGGAAAGAGGTTTATTGAACATGTATGGTCTTTCTCCTCCCCCCCCCTTACCCTTCATCTCCCCTCGTTTCCTTCCCCTGTTTCCCCGTACTATTCAGCTATCTAATCCCAGTGGGTTATTCTCAATGCTTGCCTGCATTGTACATATCCTCTAAGTTGTTGCAATTATATGAGAGCTTATATTGTATATTGTTCTATAAATTGGTGTCTTCTGAATTGTTTTATCACCCCATTGCTGTTGACATTACCCATGTTGTTCCTGTTATACTGCTGTACCGATTATGTGTATTCACCTAGGTCCACCTTGTAAATGAGCTAGCTCAAAGGTGTTCCACAGGGTAAAATAAAGATTGATTGACTGAAAATGAAAGTCAGCAGATATGGATTGTAGTGGGATTCATCTTTGAGAACATATATACACAGAAGTTAGAAAGCCACATGACATTTGTATATACTGTGGGTTTAACAGTTGTAACACCTGGTGTCAGATTATGGCAGTGACAGATTTTATCAAAATAGTAGATATTATATGGAATACTGTATATATTCTCTGCCTCTCTCTCTCTCTCTCTATATATATATATATATATATATATTTATATATATACACATTTCTTTTCAGCTTGCCACCCCTGACCAGGCCTGCAGTTGGTGTGGCCTCAGCTCCTGCACTGAGCCGACCGCTAATTGAACCAGTGCCTGCCCTGCCAATTTAAACAGCTTGCCACCCCTGACCAGGTACTCTGCAGCTCACTGCAGCCACGGCTCCCTGCATTGAGCTGGCCACTAATTGAACCAGCATCCATCCTGCCAGTTTAAGCAGCTTGTCACCCCTGACCGGGTGCCCTGCAGCTTGCTGTAGCCTCTGTTTCCAGCACAGAGCTAGCCACTTATTAAACCAGTGCCCACCCTGCCAATTTAAACAGGTGTGCCAGAATTTCAAAAGAAGCCCAGCACCTTGGCTGATTTAAAGGATTGGATGGGTCAGACTGGTCCAGGCTCATTCATTGGCTAGTGCTACCCTCTGCCCCACTTCCATTGGGTTGGAGCCTGCTCCCTGCCATTCTGAGCTTTGGCACCTGGTCATCGTTTGCATTCCTGCATTTTGCATTTAAGAGAAATTTTTAATGGACTGTTCTCAGAAACTGTGTGAAAATGCAATGCTATTCTTAGTTTACTTGTCTGCTTAGTGCTGTAAAACAGTATTCAACTGTAGAGTGATTTTTTTATTTCTTTCTTTCCCTGCATTGAATCTCTCACAGAATTATATATATTTTTTTCTTTGACTTGAATTTTTTTCTTTTCATCTAGTTACATTGTTTAAAAGTTGTGCTTATTTTAAACCCAATTTGTTGACCATGTGCTGTTAAATTAAGTGATTTCCCAGTATCTGAATGTTAATGCTGTTACCTGAAGGATCTCCCAGTCGTTTCGATTTCTGAATGCTAGTGCAGTCAGATTGTCAGATTTCCCAACTTTTGACTCTCTCCCTGACTGTCTAGTCTCTAACCTATCTGCCTTGCCCTTCCCTAGCCATGCTGATTTCTGTGAGCACCTCTTCTACCCCTCTGATTTCTGTTTTCTCTCTCTGACTAATATCCCTGATCTTCTCTCCCCAGCCTGGAATTCCTTCTTAACCAAGCAATGTAAAACATTTTAACCTGCCCTACCCTTCCTCAGCCATGCCCCTGTTTTGTGAGCACCTCGGTTTACCCCTCTGATCTCAACCCTCAGTCTTTTCACTTTACCCATTATCCCCAATTCCAGCTTACCAGACAGAATATCCATAATTATTTTGCTTTGTACTATTTAGCCCACTGGTGCCATAGTCCTTGGCACCCACCCTCCACATACTGCTCTTCTTCCCTGCCTTTCCACCTAGCCCTCCCTTTATTCACACTTAATCCCACTTTCTTTTGTCTGCATCCCAGACCCGCTTCTGATCAAACAATTTTGGCCTGGCTTACAGGGCTAATATTTACTGACTTTAACTACCTTTTTTCTCTCTTTCAGCTTGCTGACCCTGACCTGGTGCTCTGCAGCTCTCTGCGGCCTTGGCTCCCTGCAATGTGCTGGCCACTAACTGAACCAGTGCCCACCCTGCCAATTTGAACAGGTATGCCAGAATTTCAAAAGAAGCCCAGGCCCTCAGCTGATTTAAAGGATCGGATGGGTCAGACGGGTCAAGGCTCATTCATTGGCTAATGTTACTCTCTGCCCCACTTCCTTTGGGTCGAATCCTGCTCCCTGCCATTCTGAGCTTTGGCACCTCATCATCTTTTCTGTCCCTGCATTTTGCATTTAAAAGAAATGTTTTCCCGCCCACTATCCCGGACCCCGGCATCTATTAAATACTCTTCCTCCCCCACATGGCACCGCCCACTAGCATCTTTCCCACATATACTTACCTCCACCTGACATCCTCTTAAAGGTACCTACTACAATCTGCAGCTCACCCCCTTTTCCACGTCTGCCAGCACTGCCCTCTCTGCTGCGTTTTAACTCTAGTACTCCTAAATGGGATGACACCTATCTTTTCAGCCTATGTGGCTGATTACTCTCCTTTTTCAAGTGCTAAATTGTAGATCAGTTCATAACACTTGGCATCCAATTAAAAACTCTTTGCCACTGCAGTGAATTCTACCATACTGGTCAACAAAATGCAAGCAGTACTCTGGCTGTACTACCCCATTTCCCTGATCCTTTGCCTGGTGATTGGAGTAGGTAATGGTAATGTAGCACCCTCCTCAGACTCCACAACTGGTCATTGCTGCCCCCCATTATTGGTTTAAGAAGATAAGAGGTACAATTTCCAACCCCAGCCTGAGGCAAGCTCTTAAAGTTCCGCCACATCACTATAAACCTCAAGCACCCTCAAAAGCCTAACAGCTGCACTGTTATACTACTGTACACTTGTAACTGCCACCATAAACATTAAATACCACAAGGCAATTTCTGCTGGCCCAAACTGGGCTTATTGGTCATGCATACTAAGAAAAGTGATCCTGTTATTACTACTAGTTTCTGGAAACATACACCCTAACCCAGGTCCCACTTCTCCCAGGACCTTTTTGAGACGAGGACACCTCAAGATTGTCTCCTTAAACACTGGCAACCTCTTGCCCAAGCTTGTACAATTCCAGGCATGGGTGGAGCTGCACAAACCAGATGTTATAGCTCTCACTGAGAATTGGCTCTCCATGAAGTTTAGTGATGCAACTATAACATTGGATGGTTTTACCATGTTCACGCAGGACCAAATTTCCAAATGTGGGGGAGGATGCATGGTGTAGCCGAGAAAAATATCTGTGGCCAAGCTCTGCCCAGTAGTATGCACTCTAAGGAGGTGTAAATACTAAATTTAAAGCTCACAATAGGCCATCAAAAAGCACTACTGCTTTCCATGGTTTACATACCTCCTGGCAAGCAATCCATTGGCTTTCACCAAGTCCTTGGCAACCTTGAGCAGTCCAAGAATAATGGGGAACACCTTATTGTTGGTGATTTCAACTTAAACTGGCAAGCCCAAGATGTGTCAACAGCCAGAGACCAAATATCAAGACTATACTTCACACGGAGGTCACGTGATGCAGCGAACCTGAATGGACATCTAGCTTAACCTCTTCTGCCGACCGCTGTTATTTCGTTATTGTTTCAGTATTTGACTCTGTCAGAAAGCCTGATAAAAGCAAACTGGGGGAATTTGAGGCACCAGTGCATCTGCTTGGGCAGTTTTGGGAGGGATGGATGCAGAAATGAAGAAATCCCAGCCCAAGCATACCCCTCCTGCCATGCCTGAAAAGGCCCCTAAGAAGCAGCGAGCTCACATACCTGCTACCGGACAGCTGGCACCGCAACCCGACTCAGACCAGGAACCTCTGACACTGGCTGGTTTCCTAGCTGAATTTTGTCCCTTTAAAGAGGACCTGAAGAGCCTTACTGTGGAGATTAAGACAATCTCACAAGCAATCGAGGAAATCGCCCTTCGGACATCTGACACCAAAGCCCGACTAACCTCCCTTGAAAGAAGAGTGGATAAACAGGATCCCGAGGTGGTCCTCATTAAGCAAAAGCTAACAAAGATTGATATGAAGTTAGAGGACTTAGAAGGGCGGAGCCACAGAAATAACACGGTGATCTTGGTCCTCCCTGAGTCTGAGGAAGGGCAGGATGCGGTGCTCTTTGTACAGAAATTCATCGAAAAAATAGCCGGGCCTTCTCCATATGGCACCCGTTACATTCTAGAAAGAGCTCATAGAGCACTCAGGCCCACACCTCTGGCAGGAGCTCCTCCCCCATCCCTTGATCTTTAGATTTCTGAATTTTTTGGAAAAACAGCATTTCTTCATGAAGACGAGAAGTATTCAAGATTTGCAATGGGGGGGTGAAGATTCGAGTTTCCCAGGATCTACCACTCACCGTTCGTCAGCACCTAGCTACTTTTCATCCTCTGGTTGCTAAACTAATCGCAGCCAGTATCAAATTTAAGATGGGGTATCCTGCAAAACAGCAGGTCCTGGTCTCGGGTACATGGCATACCTTTGAAGATGTAGATGCAGCGACCTCAGGCCTCAAGGTTGCCATGCCTGAGCTTTTCAAAGCTACCTGAACACGGGGTTTACTTCAAAATCTTCCCCGGTATTCTCCTTCTGATTGGGACTCAGGATGTTCTCTTAATGTCATCATGATCTGGGTTCTCGGATGGACTCTTATCGTGCAAAGGACGTTCAGTTTATAATGGTCTGAGACTCTTACCGGGAGATATCGAGAATATTTGTACCCTACAAGTGGTGTTGTTTGACAAAGGGACTTTTAACCATGTCTCAAAATAGTAATGGGGAAGAAGTTGTAAGAAAATTTGGGGTTAAGTTAGAATCATCAATTTAGTGCTTTGTCATAATAGCGGATAAGGAATCCCGACTATACAATACATAGGCTGATTTGGGCTATAAGACTGGGGGTTATGTCTGGGAATCCGATGGTTGGGCACTTGATTAAATGTTCAATCCTGATAGGTGACAACTACCTCTGGGTCAGTGGGGATCGTAGCATAGCGCCCACTGGATTTAGTTTGTTACACTGGCTTGGGTACGTGGGCTACCATTTCAGGCCTACATGTGAGGGGCAGCCGGGCTTAAGCTGGAGGCAGGCAGTAGTTAACTTTTTTGGGTTTTTTTAGGTAGGGCATAGCTTGGAATTATACAGTGCCGATAGAGTTGCTGTAATGAGCTGATAAGCCCCGAGGGCCATTTGCTAGTTAAATGGTGGCCTATTGACCGTGGTACTGTGTGCTGCGACAAATCAGGTGTAATTAGGTTAAAAGGGCAAAGATTTGCTGATGGTGAGGGCAGGGTTGTTATTAGGCAGATTGAGCAGAGACAGTATACTAGCAGCAGGGATAAAAGTCTTGTCCAGGGATTCTCCTGCCTAAACACTTGATATCTCCCTTAGGAGATCAAAGGGAAAACGCAACCTTGTTACGGTTAGCGGATGTTGACATGGGCGTAGAGCCAACATGGAGGCCCTGCTTTTACCTTATTGGCATGTGGTCCAATTCAGTCGGACCCTTTATTGTTTATTTGAAGGAGCCTCATCTTATGGGCAATGCCCGGTTAGAGAGCAGCATCTTTCCCGGGTGAAACTCTCGAGTAGCCTTACTCAGCCTCAGCCAGGAAGGCGAGAGCTCTTACTCCGGTTCTCCAGGGGATTACATAGCGAAGTTTGAGCTGATAAAGCAGGCTGCTATGGCATTTCAGAACCACACAGGGGGAGTGTGGTGTAACGTTTAGAGCACTCTGGTGCAAAGGCAGATGTAAAGGGGTCCTTCCAGTGTTTTATAATATCCTATCATGTTTCAGATTTCTCATGTTGCACGGGCAGAAAGGATGGCTAATGATATTTGTTTTGCTACTTGGAATGTTAAAGGAGCTCGCAAAAAGTTAAAACAGTATGGAATTTTGAAGCACTTGAGTTTCTTACGTGCTAATATTTCTTTTATACAAGAATCTCACTTACTAGACTCGGAGGCCTTTCAGATAAGAAGGTTGCAAATAGGACAGGTTTTCGTGGCCCAAGGTACCTCTAATAGTCGTGAGGTTTTGATACTGGTTAACAGAAATATACCATTCAGGGTTATGCAGGAGGTTAAAGACCCTCATGGGAGATTTATCCTAGTGCGGGGTGCTCTTTATTCCACTGAACTCTTATTGGGCAGCATTTATGCCACCAATAAGGATGACCCTTCTTTTTTCATGTGGCTACTGAAGTCTATTCTCCCATTATTACCTGCGTCCATAATATTAGGGGGAAATCTGAATCTAGTATTGGATTCAGATAAAGACCGCTCTGGTAAAGTGTCAGGCACACGTTCCCCGGCGCAGTGGGCGTTGCATGGCTTAATGGAACGCCTGGGCTTGTGTGATGTTTGGAGGGTTTTGCACCCAGAGAGTCAGGAGTTTACATACACACATCACTGGTCCACAGATCCTTGTCTCGACCTGATTATTTGTTGATCTCTCAGTCCCTTTTACCTGGTGTAATAACTTCTACTATCCAACCTGGTCCTCCTTCTGACCATTCTCTCGTTCTGGTTAGGGTTTCTCTCACTTCAGTGATCAAACGGCAAACTAGGTGTAAATTGAATGAGCAGTTGCTTAAAGACTCTAAAAAGAGGGAATGTATTAAAAAACATACTACACAAATTTTTGATTTAAACTGTACCCCAGATATTAGGCCTGATATTCTGTGGTGTGTGTTTAAATCCTATCTCCGGGGTATCCTGATCAGGATGGCTTCTGCCCAGAAAAAAGGGCAGGAGGCAAAACAGAGGGCTATACTATCCCAAATCAGATTTTTGGAATTAAACGCTCACACTTATTCTGCAGAGGAGGTCAAGTTAAAACTCACAAAATTAAGGACTCGTATGTAGGGATGTTGAATGAAAAGGCTGAGCTCACAATGTTGTGTACCAGGGCCCATTACTCTGACCAAGAGGAGAAAGTGGGTAAGTTACTGGCCCAGAGAATTAAGCAACATGAGTCTGCCCCGGTTTATCCCCCCAATCCATTCCTCGAGAGACGGAGCCCTGAGATCTTCCCCTCAGGAGATTGTTTCAGAGTTTACCTGGTATTACAAACAGCTGTACGGTGAGATGCCCAACCCGCCTTCTGTTCATGCGGTGGACTCTTATCTAGTGGGGGCGCAATTACCTTTTCTCTCGGAAGCTCAGTGTAGAAAGCTAGTTGCCCCTATCTCAGCTCTTGAAATCTCGACAGTGATACAGAGCCTCCCATTAGATAAAACACTGGGGATGGATGACTTTTCAGCCAATTTTTATATATGTTTCAAAGAGCAACTTATACCACACCTTCTCTCATTATACCAGCATATTCTCTCGGGGGCACGGAGTAGACTCCACTTTATTTGAAGCACTTATTGTGCTGTTGCCTAAGATGGGCAAAAATCTGGAACTGGTGGAGAGCTACAGACCTATCTGTCTGTTGACTTAGGATGTTAAGATTTTAACTAGAATATTAGCTGATTGGCTTGCTCCCATCCTCCCTGAGGTGATAGGTGCGCAGCAGGTGGGCTTCATGAAAGGCAGATCCTCAGTTGATCATCTCCGCACTCTTTCTCATGTCTTCTTGGCATCCAGGGATGCCTCATTTCCAGAAGTCTTGGTGTCCCTGGACGCCAAGAAGGCTTTCAATAGAGTTAATTGGACTTTTCTACTCCAGACATTAAAGTCTTTCGGTTTTCCCCAACAATTTTTAGGGTGGGTAAAAGCACTTTATCAGAATTCGACTGCCAGAGTTTCAGGGAATGGGGTAATCTCTGAATCATTTTCACTATATTCTGGTACTAGGCAAGGTTGTCCTCTCTCTCCATTACTGTTTAACCTGTACTTGGAACCCTTAATTCGTAAGTTGTCCCTATGTCCAGAAGTTCGTGAGCTCACAATCTTTGATACCGAGGTTAAAGTTTCCACTTACGTGGATGATCTCCTTTTACAGCTTTCTTATCCAGATTCCTCTATCCCCGTAATGTTGGATATCATAGAGGAATATAGTGGTCTCTCAAACTATAAGTTAAATGTTAATAAATCTGTAGTATTTCCTCTGAATCATAAGGTTTTCAAGAACAGCATTACTGCTTTAGGTCTCTCGTGGTCCGGGGATTCTTTGCGTTACTTGGGTATTGAGTTAGCTAGGGATACGTCACTTACTATCAAGAGAAACTTGGATTCATTATTAATAACATTGAAGCAGGATTTAGATAGGTGGTCGATGCTTCCCATCTCTCTGTGGGGAAAAATATATCTGATTAAGGTGAATGTTTTCCCCCGATTATTATATCCCTTGCAACTACTCAATAGCTATCTTCCGATGAGTTGGTTCAATAAAGTCAAGGGGATGATGATAAACTTCATCTGGTCTAAAAATCAATCGAGACTAGCACATTACAAATTAGCAGCGCCTAAAGGTAAAGGGGGTTTACGACTTCCTTATCTTGGTTTATATTACTGGGCCAGTCATCTGGCCAAATATCTCAGATGGCTAAACCCTAACCCTTTCTCAGTTTCTCCTCCTGGCTCAGGATAGAGTTGGAAATGATTCAGTCATGTAATATAGCCCCTTCCACTCTTCTATATCTAAATACTTTGTCCTTGCCAAAAAAGTTAAAAGATACTACGGTGGCAATTTCCATTAGAATTCATGCACAGTTATGTGGCTTCTTGAAATACAAACAGTATTTGGACCCATCTCAGTCAATCTGGAACTCCCCTGCTTTTAAAATAGATGGTAAGACTTTACCCCCTTCTTGGTTGCCAAAACTAGGAGAGGGTAAACTATCTTCCTTTCTTATGCCGGATGGAACATGGCTACCAACACAGGATTTCATGAGAAAGTTTGGGTTGCAGGCAAAGGACTTCTTTAAAGTTCTCCAACTCCGTCACCTTCTTAGCAATAAATTCGAGAAAAGAGTGCTTACATCTTCTAAATTCTCTTTCCATTCGGATTTGTACCAGCTCGTCAACACCCCTGAGGCAGTTTCTAAACTGTACAATACATTGTACGAATGGCGCTTTCCGGACTAGTTTGGGCCTACAGAATTTTGGTTGGACCTTTTCCCACAATGGAATAAAGAGTGGCCCGTCCTGTGGAACAATTGTCATCGTTTCGTTACACAGGCTAGGTTATGTCTCAAGCAATTTAACATCTTACATAACCTTTATTATTCCCCACAGAAGCTGGCCAAATGGGGCGTATTAAACTCAGGCCAATGTACTAGGTGTTCCCAGGCTGAGGGCACTCTGCTCCATATTTTTTGGGACTGCCCCAAAATATCCTCCCTCTGGAATAGTATTAAGGCTAAGGCAGACCCATTGCTTGGTTTAACCAACCTATTTACCCTGGAGGTCTGTCTTCTGGGTGACTACTCACAGATTTCGGTGAATTCCCATAAATTCCATATGGCACTGATCTCTATGTCAGTTAAAAAATTGGTCCTCAAATATCGGAAAAGTACGGGAACAGTCTCTTACTCTGAATGGCTTAACGAACTCTTAGCTAATCTTAGAACGGAGCAAACCATATCTAGTCTAAAAAATAATAAATCTAAATATGAAAAGATCTGGGCTTCTTTACATTCTTTGTTTACAATTTAAGTTGTATCTTGTATATCTACCCTTTACCTTGGATTAACAGATTGTTAGACTGTGTGCGGGGAGGGGGGAGCTGGGGGGCTTGGGGGAGGGGGTGGGAAGTGGGATGGGACCATGTATCTCGTTGTATATGTACTGGCTTGAGTTGGACGGACATGGCCCCGGTTGGGGTTTTGTAAAATCTTTAATAAACTTTATATTGAAAAAAAAGACTATACTTCACACAGATTGTTACACAGGCCACCAGGTATAACTACTGAAGGGGCATGAGTACGCTTATTGACTGGCTCCTCTGCTCATGTCCAGATCATATCACGCAGGTTTCTGTACTACCTGACTCACTCAGTGACCATTCCCTACTGTGTACCTGGACAAATATGTTCTCTAAATGTGCCCCCCAGGTTTCTAGAAACAGTTTCCTGAGAACAGAGCTACTGGAAACCTTTAGGCATTACCTAAGTCAGACTGACTGGTCCCCACTTGACAGAGACAAGAACAGGAACCAAACCCTTAATTATTTCATCACCATATTTAATAATGCTTGTGACATATTTGCACCGTACAAGTCCAACAAAAGCAGAGGGTCAACTTCCAGTGATGTAACGGTGGGAATGGCAGCTTAACTCCCCTTCTCTACCTCTCCAGCACTGAATCCAAGTCAAATCGTGTGTATTCTAAAGCCATCCATGACCTGAAATCATTACATTGCATCAATGGTGACTTTCTATAATGGGCCGTACAAAGAAAAAGGACACATCTGGCCCGGGTACAATGCTTTCAACTGGGAGAGCTAAATCAGTAGCGGGCCACAGCCCCGTACTGTCCCGCTCCTCGCTTATCTCAGGGTCAGTTGAACAGGACTCCAGCTCTGATTCCGGGACGACAGGCACCAGATTAGAAACTAAGAAAATCCTGAGACTCCTGCAAAGGATAGACAGGAAAGTCTCCTACATACAGCGGGACTTCAAGAAATTAGATACCAGAACCACGGCAGTGGAGCAAAATGTTGAGGCCTTACAAAATGAAAATATGGCACTTGGTTGCTCTGTAGCCTTTCTCTATCATAGGGAGAAGGCCCTTTCTCTTAAAATGGAGGACGTGGAGGTCCACTCGAGGAGGAACAATGTTTGAGTGGTGGACATCCTGGAGGGAGTGGAGCAGGAAGATATGGCTGGATACATTGCTAGTTGGTTGAGAGTCGAGTTGCAGCTGGAGGAAGATTTTGCCCTGGAAATAGAGAGGGCACATCGATCGACTGCCCCCAGACCCCAACAGGGTGCTCCACCAAGGGCTATTTTGATAAAGTTTTTTGAAATATCCAGTGAAAGAAAAGATCCTCCATCTTGCATGGGCTAAAAACGACTTGAACTTTGACGGGGTCTGGGTGTTTGTAGACCAGGACTTTCCCCTGTCTTTGGTGGCTAAGAGGAAAACCATTCTACTTGTTGTGAAACAGCTGAGAAGCAAGGGCATCAGGGCTCAGATTCACTACCCAGCAGGACTGTGGGTTGATACGAAGCATAGCCCTAAAATCTTTGAATCTCTTTAGGCAGCGAAACCAAACTTGAATCAGGAAGACATTACCTTACCAGACATGAAAGAGGAGGCGGCAGAGTGTGAAGTGAAGAGTCTTTTGTGGTATCTTGCCCCTGGGTCTGCTAAGCTGATGACCTCCAAGTCCCGGTCGGCAGCTATATTCCCCTTGCATGCAGATTTATCCAGATGGCTCCCTGGATCCAAGCCAACCTGAGGATTAACTAGGACTCTGTGTGGGTCCTGATTATGATCTTGGGGGTGTTGCTGTTTAACCCCCATTGGGAACTACATTTTGTGTTCGTTGGTTTCCTGGGTCGTACTTCCTCTGGGGATGGACCGAGGTGGTGCGTCCTTGTTTTGGCCCCCCAGTCTGTTTGCTGTTTGCTCGTGGGGCGATAACACAGTTTTCCTTTATTATCTAGCGGATCAACGGGTATTTCGTTCACCCTTCTACACAGATCACTGATATCTGGGACTTCCTGAGCAGTTGTGACTGGAGCTGGTATGGACTTTCGTCTTGCCCCTTCCCTTGTGGGTTATCCCATGGACACTTGCATGGACTGTGGGTCATGTTTATGATAAGGACTAGAGACTTATTTTTGCCTTTGAACTAGAGTTCAACAGACTATGTCCCAGGGTCCCTTCTCATGATTCATGGGGAATTGTATTATGGGGATTGATTTACTGGTTCATTATAAGTAATTACCAGTGCTGGGAGCTTTGCCTCAGAATGGGAGGGGGGCGTGACTGTTCCTGCACCTCAGTGAATGAGCGCCATTGCGATGTTGGGATCAATGGAGTGCTGGAGATGGGGGTAGCTCTCCCAGCCTTTTCCCGGAAACCCAATATTTTTTACATGAAGGGCACAGGCTCAGGGGTCTCACATTAATTGAGATTCCCGTGACCTTTTCACCCTCTTAGTTGGGGTGTTGTTCCCTTCAGGGACTCAGTTCCCATGATACTTTAAGTGGGATTTTTCTCACACAAAGACTACAATGGCAGATTATTCTGCTATTGTTCACTGTTCACTGTTGACCTTTGCACTCTGTTATTTGCTAGGGCAATTTCAGGTCTTTTTGTTAGGTATATGGTTGCACTGTTTGAGTTATTTTTCTCTCTGTTCTTTCTGGTCTTTTCACTTCCTTTTTTCCTTGCTCTTTAGAGAGGCTCTATTTGTTTTTCCAGGTTATGGAATGATGTATATATTTGTATTTCTACTTCAAGACTGGGTTTACTGGTTGTACTATGATGGCTAACCTAACAATATGCTCCCTAAATGTAAAAGGGATCAATAACGTGGTTAAGCGAGCAAACATTTTGGCAGAACTACATAGGGAGAATTGTGACATTTCCTGCCTGCAAGAAACTAGATTGATGAACCAGGAACACCTAAAGTTGAGGAGGTCTTGGGTGGGCACGATCTGCTCTGATGAACACCCACAGTCAAAGAGGGCAGGGGTGGCATTGTTGTTCCACAGGGGTCTGCCATTCCAGATTCAGAAGGTGGTTAAAGCTGGTACAGGTCATCTTTTGATAGTGTCTGGGAATTTGGAAGTTTTACATTTAGTGGCGGTGTGTATGCCCACCCCCAGGGAATTCTTTAGAACTGTATTTAATGATTTGTCCAAATTGCCCCCAGGCCAGATAATTTGCATGGGGGACTGGAACTATGTGGAAGATATTAACATGGATAGAAGCCCTGGTGGGACCCCGGGATCGAAAGACTGTTCTAGACTACTCAAATCACTGTGTTTGGAGGCGGGGATGGCGGACTCCTGGAGGAACCTCAATCCCACTGTTAGAAATTATACTTTTTAATCCCCTGCCTCTAGGTCATACTCCCGATTGGACCATTTCTACACGCAGCGTGGGTTACTTCATACCTACCATGGGGTGGATATGCTCCCTACAGCGATTTCAGATCATGCAATGGTCCAGGCCGAGTTACGTTGGGGGGACGTGGGCAGAAGAGGATGCTGGAGATTTGATCAAGGGCTGGTTAATGATAAACAATATGTCACTTCGACCAAACAAGTTATCCAGCACTATTTAGATGAAAACTCCAAACAGGATTCACAGCCTAAATTTTTGTGGGATGCGCTTAAAGCTGTCATACGTGGTCATACCATTGCTTTTGCTTCCCATAAAAATAAACAGCATAGGGCTGCAATCCAAGAAATGTTGGGAGAGGTCTGGGTCTGGAATCAGAGCATAAATGTTTGGGAGAAAAATGTATTCTTAAAAAACTAAACGAAGCTAGGTCATAGTACAACTCCCTCCTGCAGCGACGTATAGAGAACTCATTGAGGTATACAGGTCAGAGATATTACGAGAGAGGGGAGAGGGCTGGCAAGTTTCTGGCTCTTCAACTTTGGAGACAAGAGGTGGAGAGATATATAGCATGCATTTGGCCGACCCTCCCAGACTCTCCAGATAAGACCCAACCTCAAGAAATAGCTGTTGCATTCCAAACATTTTATCAGCATCTATATAAAGAGGAAAGGGGTCAAAAGCATACTGATAGGATGGTTGAATTCTTTAGTGGAATAGACCTACCTAGGATCTCTCCTGAACAGGGGGAGGGGCTAGAGGTTCCCTTCACTATTGGGGAGGTGCAGCAGGTGATTAAATCCCTAAAATCAGGTAGGGCCCCGGGTCTGGATGGTTTTACTGCAGACTTTTACAAATGGTTTTTGCTGGGAAATTGTCCCTTCTCCTCACCAAGGTTTGCAATGTGGTGCAGGAGCCTGGGGCTTTGCCGGATACATGGCAAGAAGCCCTTATTTCTGTGCTACCTAAACAAGGGAAGGACCCCACCCATTGTTCACATTACAGACCTATTTCCCTATTAAATCAGGATGGGAAAATATTTGGAAAATTGGTGGGTCTGAGACTCCAGTCAGTTATCACGGACCTGGTCCATGCAGACCAGATGGGATTAATCCCTGGCCGCCACCTGCAAGACAACATTCATCTCATACTGGATGCTGTCTCCTGGACTGATTCTCCCCAAACCAGACAATTTAGGGCAGTCTTATCACTTGATGCTGAAAAGGCCTTTGATCGCCTGGATTGGCAATATTTAGATTACACCCTGGGGCGTTTTGGTTTTGGTGAGAAATTCAGGTTCTGGATCTCCAATTTATGTAGGGACCCACCAGCCAGGGTTCAAGTGAATGGAGTTTTTTCATCCCCCTTTGAGATCCGGAGAGGGACCAGGCAGGGCTGCCCCCTCTCCCCTCTTCTATTCATGCTAAGCTTAGAGCTGATGGCAGCATATATCAGGCAGGCGGACCTCTTTCATGGAGTCCAATTTCGGGGAATGAGGTAAAGATTTCCTTGTATATGGAAGATACCCTTCTGTATATTGCCAATCCAGCTGTTTCTATCCCTAAGATTTTTGACTTTCTGACAGCTTTTGGAGAAATATCTGGGTACAAGGTAAACTTGGGCAAATCAGAAATGCTCCTGATTGGGATACGGCGGCGGCACCTGTGTAATCTAGGTCAATTGAAATGGAGTAGGGGGGCTTCAAGTACTTGGGGATATGGATACCCAGGAACTTACAAGACCTTTATAAGCTCAATCTCCTCAGGCTACTGCAGGAGGTTAGGGCTGATTGTAACAGGTGGAGGGAGCTCCCACTTTTGCTTTCTGGCAGAATAGAAAGTGTTCGGATGAATATTCTACCCCGATTCTTATTCGTTTTCTCTTCTCTCCCACTTAGGCTCCCTGGGACCTTCTGGAGGGAGATTCAGTCAACACTTTCTAAGTATATATGGTTTGGGTAGGAAACCTAGGGTCAGGTGGAAGGTGTCGATAGCTCCCAAGGAGCGGGGGGGGGTATGGGTTTACCAGATCTGCAAAAGTATTACTGGGTGGCCCAATTACAAGCCCTGATTTCGTGGCTGCAGGATCCCACCCCACGCTGGGTGGATGTGGAGGCATTCCTTTCCTTGGTGCCTAATCTCACAGACCTGCTGTTCTTTGACCCTCCAAGACTGAAACTTCTAGAATTTACTAACCCACTTACCACAGTGATTAAGAAATCCTGGTTAGAGGCTTGTTTAAAATTAAATTTTCCACTTACAATAGGGCCCTCTACTTCTATTACTAGCTGCAAGGATTTTTTACCTATGAAACTGGACCTAGCATTTCATCGTTGGGCAAGATATGGGTTATACAAGGTGGGCCAATTTCTAGCTGGCAATTAGTTGAAATAATTTCATCAGCTTCAGGTAGAATTTGCCCTTCCACAAATGGATTTCTTCCATTTCCTCCAGTGTAGGCACTATCTTAATACTATAGGAATTACTCAACTAGTAAAAGCTCCTGATAACTCTCATCTGTTCCAGGTTCCACTCACTTAATTTCCAAGTTAGTACAATGTATGAGCATGGTCGAAGAGGACCAGGTATCCAGGGTCACAGGGGCATGGCAGACTGAACTGGGATGCATAATATCTCCTGAGGAATTGTCCAAGATCTGGAAGGGAGTACATTTGACCACAGCATCCTTGGTCTGGAGAGAGTTCCAGTTGAAGGTGGTGGTTAGGTATTTCAGATCTCCAGTAAAAACTAAACATTTTAGGGGTCAGGGTTCAGATCTTTGCTGGAGGAACTGCCAATCTACTGGTACTCTTCCCCATATTTTTTGGCAATGTGGCATAGTAGCAGAGTTTTGGGATGAAATCCATGTGGCTGTAGAGGAAATTTTTGGGATTTCTTTTCCTAAGCTGCCGAAACATTGGCTTTTTGGCCTGCCCCCTGCAGGTTTGAATTCCAGGGCACAACAGTATTTACTTTACATTTTTGTGGGGGCTGCTCTTAAGACAGTCACCAGATGTTGGCTAACCCCCAGCAGACCCTTATTACAATCCTGGTATGATATATGTGCTGGGATTCTGGAGATGGAATTTCTGACTGCCAAGCTCCGGTTATCTGTGGATAGATTTAAAGCAAGATGGCTACCGTTTTTGCATTATAAGGCCTCGAAAGAAAACAAACATTTACTGGAAATATTAGCTACCTTCTCACAGGAGACCTTTTGGACCCTGTGCTGGGTTGACTTACAGTGCAATGTTAAGTATTATTAATCTTCGCCTCTCCTGTCTTTTCTTCTTTCTTTCTCTTCCTCGCTGTTCTCTCTCTGTTTCTTTCCTCATTTTTCCCTTTTTCTTTTTGATTTATTCATTACTTTGTTGGTGATTGAAGCTCTTTTTCTTTTAAATTGTATTTGCATTAAGTCTAAATGTCTGTAATTGTGAATATACGGGTGTGTGTATCAGACAAGATGCTAATAAAGTTCTATTTCCAAAAAAAAACAAAAGCAGAGGGTCTTCAAAGCCGTGGCTCACAGGCTCCCTTCTGGAACTCATGCACCATAGGAACAATCTGTGGCACAAGGCTAAAGTCACTGGATCCCCAGCAGACCTTATTACCTATAAGACTGCCAGAAACAAATGTACAAAGCTTATCTGCACTGCCAGGGCCTCCTACTTCAAAGATGTCCTCAGCAGAAGCTGGGGCTCTGGTAGGGAGTTTTGGAACTCCGTAAGAACTCTTATGGGAAAAGCCTCCAGAACAACTCCAGATCTGATCATCACAGCTGATGGGGCACTCCAAGAATCCAATGAAACTGCCAGTGCTTTCAATGTGGCCTTCACTGACCTCAGTGCTATGCTACCCGGGGACTACCTCACTGCCTTGACCCCTGGTCAGCTCCTCAATACGGACCCGCCCTCACCACCTGAAAGAAGCACACCAAGTTTCTACTTCAAGCAGATCACAAGAACTGAAACAATATGGTATGTCAGATGAGTATTAGGGAAGAACAGGATGGGGAGTGACCTTATTGATATGAAGCTTATAGCTCTCACCCTTAATGAGCTTGCCGACCCCCTTACTAAACTATTTAATGCATCGCTTAGATCAGGTGTGTTCCCTGATAAATGGAAGGAAGCTCTTGTCACTCCTGTCTTTAAAGCTGGTGATACTACAAACCTGTCCAATTGTAGGCCTATCCTCATCCCCCCCCCCGTCTAAAGCCTTAGAATGAGTGGTCACTGATCAACTCACTGACTACCTGGCAAAGTATGAGCTAATCTGTGCCCAGCAACACAGCTTCCAGAAAGACCACTCTATAATCACAGCCCTGGTTGACTACACCTCTTAACTCTACATTGCCTTAGACAATGGGCTGGCAGTGGGATCTATCCTTATAGACCTCACCAAGGCATTCAATACTGTAAATCATCCTCTGCTTCTAAACCATATTAAATCAACAGGTCTATCCTCTGACACATTAACCTGGTTTGACAGTTACCTCTCACACAGGTTACAATGAGTCAAAATCAATGCAAGCTCTCTACACTCAGGGAGGTGAGCCTCGGATTCCCCCAAGGATCAATACTGGGGCCACTCCTTTTTAGCCTTTTCATAAACCCCTTACCATCTGCCTACCAGGCACACATCATACTATATGAGCAGGATGCAGTAATTTCAGTTGTGTTTAACAAACAGTCCGCAATCACTTCTGAGCTGCAAGCCAATTTCCATATGATTGATTCCTGGTTCACTACGAATAAGCTTCTGCTCAACTATAAAAAGACTAACAGCATGCTCTTCAAGGTCCCACGAAACAGGAATAAGTATAGCCCGCTTCAGGTGCTCACTTTAGTAACAGGTAATGGTAAGTAGGAAGATATTATGGCATGAGATACTAATGATAGCGATTCTTCCAGACAGATTTTCTATAATATTCAGATTATTTGATTATACATAGCCACAAGTGAGATGTTCCCTTGAAGGTAATCTCGCACCAAAATTTAGAACTATCTTATGAGGTAAACAGGCCTGACTCCTTGCCCATACCTTATTTAACATTTATATGAATGTTATTCTCCTGTGACTAAACAGAAAGGATTTTAATAATCCCAAAGTAATATTACAATTTGGATCTTACAGGTGTTACAGTAGTTGCTCTTAAATTCTGTAGCCTGTTATGCAACACGTTTTTTTCTATGCACTGTTGCCTGTCCTGACAAGGATCTCCATGCAAATGAGCAGTGGAGCTCTTCCTGGTAGAGCAAATAAATACAAACAAAAAACAAATACTAATAATTCCCCTGCTGGCTGCCTAGCCTATGCTAATGACAATATGTTGTTGTCCCTACAGTAACAAGATTAGATCTTCAAAGGAAACTGAATTACTTTGTTGAATTATGTACAGATAGAGGATTTAAAATTAACTTAAAAATGTCTCAGATGATGATAGTAGGTGGAAAACATGGAAACACAGTTTTCATCATGAAGACCAAAATGGAGCAAGTTTTCTTTCATGATTTCTTGGGAATTCAATACACAAATAATAGATAACTGAATAAACACAAAGGCTCAGATATTCAAAAGGGTTGGGCCATGCGCAATAGGGTTGTGCCAGCGCAAGTCCAAAAATGTGCCATTCTGCGATATTCAGCGAGAGGCAGTTGCGCCCCCAAAATCACTCTGAGCAATAGTGCAATGATAATGAATGTATGCGCAACTGAAGGGGGAGGAACCATGCATAAATGGCTCAGTATGATATTCAACAACATGCGCCATGCGCAATAGGGGAGCAAGCGGAAGTTGCGCGATAGCGGAAATGAGCCAAAATAAAAAGGAACAAGGGAGAGGTGCAAGAACGTTACAGGGAAGGCACATGTTGCTGAACTATAGCCAGCCACACAGGCAACACACACACACAGGGCAGGACAGAGAAAGGGCACCTGGAACCTACAGGCTGAGGGAAGGTGTGGGGAGCCACAGCCACAGTGCAGAAGGGGGAAGTGCCACACAGCACTGAGGCCACCACAGTTAGGTGTTCCTGGTGTAGTGAAAGTAGCAGCAAGGACAGCGGGGGGAACACAGAATCAGCTGCCGGGGGGGTGAACACAAGCCAGGGACATGGCCAGTGCCACCATCCTGATGGAGGCAGTAATGAGGGGGGTGAGAAGGCTGGCAGCAGGGGGGCATGGCTGTGGAAGGGCCCATCGGCAGTATGCCCTCAACAGGCAGTACCGAGCCCACACCAGCTTCGAGCTATACAGTGATACTGAGATCGTGGGCCAATACCGCCTGAATTGGGCAATTCTGAGGCAGCTTTGTGAGCTGTGCAGTGATGTGATGCAGACACCCACATGACGGAGCCATGCTCTGTCAGTGGAGACTAAAGTGACAGCTTGCATGTGCTTGTTCACCACAGGTACCTTCCAGAGACCAACAGAGGACACCACAGGCATAACCCAGTCGGCCGCGTCACGCCACCTCACCCAGTTCCTCAGCACACTGCTGCCACATGCTACAGAGTACATCCATTTCCCCAGCACACCAGCGGCATGCACAGCAAACATACAGGAGTTCCACAGGGTAGCCCGTATGCCTGGCATGCTAGGGGCAATAGACTGCACCCCATGTGGCCATCCGCACACCACCTGGCCTCGAGGGGGCCACATATATTAATCGCAAGGGCTATGCTAGCATCAACTGCCAGGAGGTGTGCGATGCCAGGGGGCACATAATCAATGTCTGTGCCACGCACTCTGGGGGAGCACACGATGCCTTCATCTGGCAGTAGTTGGCACTGTGCCACAGATTCGAGAGTGGGGACATCCCCACTGGCCACTTAGTGGGTGAGTATGCAAACTACACGGACAAACTTAGGGCTTGGGGCATGGTCAGAGGTGACATTGGTAGTGGCCTACATGGCCCAGAGCAGGGTGATGCTGATCACCAAACTAACCTCCACCCTCTACACACAGGTGACAGTGGATACCCACTCCGTCCCTGGCTGCTCACACCATACCGGTGGCCCATGACCCCATCACAGCAATGCTACAATGAGGCACATGCCACCACACGTAATGTCATCGAGTGGGTGTTCGGTATGCTGAAGGCACATTTCCATTGCCTGGACACCTCCGGCGGTGCCCCACAGTACAGCCCCTCAAAGGCCTGTGGGCTATTTCTGGCCTGTTGCATCCTGCACAACATGGCCAATGAATGTGGGATAGCCATACAGGTCAAAGAGGGAGACAGTGATGGGGACGATGAGGATGCCAGTGACAATGGTGATGGGCAACCCCCCCTTGGGCGACGGGACCCCCCAACTGCTCCGGCTGGCACAGCTGCACCGGGACACCTTCACAGAGGAACACTTCAGCCAACCCAGGTAAGTCATGGGGCCATGTGCAACCACCAGTGGCTAAGGCACAACCCACAAACATGCATGAACACACACCTGGGGTGCATGCCATCAAGGGAAGTGGCCAGGCATGGAACCACACACACCGCCAGGGATGGGTGAGGTCTAACATGGCACGCGGTCAGACACACACACACACAACTCACCAGACATGCACAAAGGGCAGGAGGCATGCCGACCCAGAACGCCACCCCTAGCCACACACATGTCCACCGACCACCATACTCACTGCCTGTCATTGTGCGTGTGTCAGACACTGGGCACCATTGCACATTGGCATACAGCGCAATGCAGGCATCATCATGCACATGCAACTGTGGACAGCAGCCAGGAAGGTGTGCAGATGGATTGTGTGTGTGCGTGCAGGGCCAGGTACCCACCCGTGCATTGCCCACTGAATGGCACAATGCATACAGGGCAGCATCAGACAGTAGCCATGCTGGGAGACAGGTCAGTCACATGCCACAGTGCCTCGGCCACCACGGATGCATGGGTGACCCTGCCGAGACCCGACAGCAGTGACAGGCTGACCACTGGCCTCAAGGGGTGGCACCGATGGTCCCCCAAGGGTTCCACTGAGTGAATGTGACCATGCTCACGCAGGGGTCTGCTGCACACCGAACATGCCTGCGCCAGGCGTGCTCGGGATGCCCACAGCTGAGCCCGGTGTCGACAAGGATGGTGTCGCATGACACCAGGAACAGGGGGTGGACATTGCACTGCGCGGTGTCTGCGATGCATGGGCAAATAACTGTATGCCCCCTGTGGCCATGGCAGCTGTGATTGTCTGTGTCAGCCTGTCAATGACAGTGGTCACATCCTCCCGCATCTGGTCCATCCCTGCCAGGAGCAGAGTGGTTTCTCTGCTGCGACGCTCCTCTCCCTGGTGCAGAGCCACACTCAGTGCATCCACTGCCATCACAAGCCACATCTGCTGAATGACAGATGCTTGCAGTATGTGGGTGTGCTCGTCCAAGAGGTCATCTGCCTGATCAGCATGCTGTCCCTCAGGGTGTTCTCGGCCCTGATGCTCATCACCCCTTGAGGGTGGGCGCTGCACATCAGGGCCAGGCCTGGGCATGTCCACAGGTGGTGCACTGATGCCATCCCCTGACACTGTACCCTCAAGCCCATTGGCCGACTGCTGATGCTGCCCCTCCAGCTGCTGCTCCCCAGGGCTCAATGGCGCCGCCACAGTGGCCACAACTGTCCCACTGTCTTGTACACATACCAGTGCTGCCCCACCGGTGCTTACAGGCATAGTCTGGGACTGTGATGACACACAGGCCTGCATGGCAGCACCACCCACAGCCATGGCCACGATGTTACCTGCTGTGTGGCCATCCTGTGGCACACACATGTCACTGCCCATGATGTTAGCGACATCATCATCGGTGATGGATCCGGCACCAGCCCGAGTCCCAGAATGCCGACATCCATGGACGCTGGCATGCTGGGACATGGGCAGGGCCTCCTCTGCACCTGTTCCACCAACATCAGTCTGGACATCCAGGTGGGCCCACTGTTGCCCTGAGCCACGTATTCCTGTGGAGGTGGATGGGCCCTACTCCATCTCCATCTGACCAGCCTCAGTGGAGAAGCCCACCACCACTGACCCATGCAGATGCTCAGGAGCTGTAAGGGAAAACAAAGTCACATTACTGCATGTGACCTACCCTGTGCCCTCCCGAGAGACAGACCATGTCCTACCATGCAGTGACGGGCTACCACCCATCTGGAATCCACCACCCAGAACACCCTCAATGGCACAACGCTGCATGCTGCCAGCAACCCTCTCCTCCTGTGGGGTCAGGCGTAGCACCTCCGGCTGTCCCCCACTTGTCACAGACCGTGCTGTCCTGATGGCAGCTACCTTCTCCTTAATCCTCCGCCTGTCTGTGCCCATCTTCTTCTTGCACTCCTGCATGGAGTGCTGGTGACTGCCATGCAGGTTTACAGCACACGCCACCTCCTCCCTTGCAGCAGCACGGGCCTGTGATGTTCCCTGGAGTCCGCTGAGAAGCGGATCCTGGTCTAGGTAACCCTCGAACAGGGCATCCATCTCGGCCTTCGTGAAATTTGGCCTCCTCTTCCTCCCACGACTCTGTTCCTCTTCCTCCACAACACGCTCAGTCATGATTCAGCCTGTGAGAATGACAGGTGTTATCTGTGACTGTGCAGTCCCATGCATGTCCCAAAATCCACAGTCCACACTCCCAAACAGCATGCAACTCACCAATAGACTGCAATAACCGACTATGGCCAGTGCAGCCCGATGTCACACTTTTATAGCGCAACCCATGCAAATGAGGCACATCTTTAAGTGGATGCAAATGCAATGACTGCGCCATTGAATGGCTGATTAGCCGATTTGCATATGCCGGCTGAATATCGCACTGTTGAGCTTTGAGCAATTGTGTTGAATGTGCTGAGCCAAGGGTGAAGTTCTGTGACAAGCATGGTACACACCTAACTGCGCATGGCTGGGTTGATGACGCAGGTGCCTGCCGTGCTGCTGACATGCTGTGTGTGGGAGGCAATGCATGGCACGGCCACCATTGTGCCAGTGGTGCTACAGTGCTGTTCACCTATGTGGCGCTGTGGCACTGGGGCGTCATAGGCGCACTGGGGCAACAACGTGGTAGGCTGCTACAGGAGGTGGCACACAGGCACTCAATCACACTAGATGCATTGGGTTCCAATCGCGCTGTGGCTGTCCGTGCACCAGAGACCCTTGACCCTATGCCCGACCTTTGCCCCCTAGGCGCCATGGATCAGGCATGGGTGCACCACTATCACACTGTTCGGTGACCGCGCGAAAGGGAATGGCAGCGCTGTACCATGCAGCATCTGCACGTGGCAGAACCGTGCTGCAGAGCACCATTTTGATTTAACTGAGCAGCAGAGATGGTGTGGAGGAGAGCTGTGCAGTGGAGCCAGGTGGAGCTGGCAGACCTGTTTGCCATTGTGGAGCCACATGTTGGCCCACTATTTGGGGAGGCACCCCTGGACAGGGCCAGGAGCCAGGTGTGGCAGGAGGTGACTGACGCCCTGAAGGAGGCCACTGGTATGCGGTGCATGGCAGAGCAGTGCCGTCACCGATATGGGGACCTGAGGCAGAGGGACCCGGACCTGCTTGCCCACCTGCGGGCACATGCCAGGAGGGGCATGGTGCCACGGCCAGGTAGGTACAACATCCATGCACTTTTATCTTCCATACGGATATCATGGTTGCATGTGTCAGGCACATGGGGGGCCAACCGGTGTTGGCCATGGTGGTGTTATCAGGGTGTGGGGTGGGTGGGTCTGGCTGTGTGGGATTGCACACACATGGGGGAGGGACTTTGCTACAGGATTGTACTGATGTTCCTCTCCATGTTTGGCTATAGCCCAGAAGATTGCAGGCTGGCGAGGGAGAGGAGGCACCGCCAGGAGGACCATCAGGCCGGAAGGGGCGAAGGTCCGCAGTGGCGCAGGGACCAGCCTGATGATGGTGAGTGCCTTACATCCATGATTACTAGTGCATGCTGTGTAGCAGGGCAGGCAGCGGGGCATGGTCACCATCCACTGACACCACTACCATGCACGCAACTTGTTACAGTCAGCACTGTCCAGTGGCACTGCATGTCTGAGAGTGCGTCAACGGTGGTCCATGCATGCACCAGGCACATGGCTGTGCCACTGTCTTCACACCGCATAGCCAAGTCACTGTATGGCCATGGTGGTGCTGTGCAGGACATGGGCGGTGGGTATGTGCAGTGGTCCACATGGCTGTGGCTGCCTGGGTAGGCAGGTCTTGTGGACACGGTCACTGTGGGTGGTCGCACACCATCACAAGGGCATGGCACATGACTGTATGCCATGCACAATGGGTTTGCTGCAGGGGACTGGACAGTCACACATATTGACTCTGCTCCCTTGTCCTAGGTGGACAACGCTGGATGGCCCTGGAACAGGCCATACAAGAGATACTGCATTGGCACAGGCATCCCTGGCAGCATTGGAGAGGTTGGAGTGACATGGGGTCTGGAGGAGGAGAACCCGGAGGTGCCACAGGAGTGGATAGCAGGGCAGCGAATAGGCCTTCCATGACCCCCTGACATCCATACCCCCTGGACCCACCCTCACACCCCTTCTTCCCTCTCCTATTTGTACACCCCTGCCCCATGCCTGCCCCTACCTGGTTTGTGGCCCTTTCCCCTCACCCTTGTATATATTTGTAAATATGTTTCATAGTTCTTATATTTTAATACATACATTTTGTTATAACAACTGTGGTGGTCTCTGATTTGCAGTGGGCTACAGGTGCTCAGCTGCAGTGGTGTGCATGGCGTAAGGGGTGGTGCACGCATGTGTGTGTGTGTGTGTGTGTGTGTGTGTGTGTGTGTGTGTGTGTGTGTGCAGAGGTGAACCGCCTATGGTGTGGGCAGGGGGATCAGTCACTGTCTGTGGTTTGTGTATTGTACTCTGTGCAATGGATGCCTGTGTGCAGTGGTCCATGGGGCCTGCACTGTGTGCATGGCACCCCTGTCAGACCATCCATGGCCTGTGCAGCTGACACCCTTGCATGTCTGTGATATGCACGGTCTGCTGGCATGTCAGTGGTGGCTGCTGTGGCCAGTGCCGGGATGGTATGTGTCCTTGGGAGGGTGTGCAGGGTGCTGTACCGCTGGAGGTGGGGTCCGGGGCATGCCCTATCGCATGTGGGGTACCTCGTGTGCTGACACATGGTTGGTCTCTCAGCTGTACCTTGGGGGGGATGTGCAGGGTGGCACTGTGTATGCATCTGTTGCATCACTGTCTGCTGCCGCCCGCTGCAGGGTGTCCATGGTAGGACTGCCTTGCATGGCTCCATGGTGCACAGGGTTGCATTATCACAGTGGGGGTGGTGGCATGCATGGGGTGTCCTGCACTATTGGGTGCTACTCCTGGGCAGGGTGTATGGGAATCATGGTGCAGGGTGTGCTCTGCATTTGTGGGATGGTGTGGTACGGGGTGGTCAGCCATCCTTGTGTGCCGGTCACAGCTTGCCGGGGGTGTGATAGGGCACCATGGCCCGGCTGTGGGTTGGTTGCTGGTCTCCATGGGCCAGTGGTTATTTCAACCCTCCCCCAGTTGTGCAGTGCATGGGGTGTGGGGGGGATGATGTCTGTTCTGCTGTGTGTTCCTCTGCCCATCTGTGGCATGGGTGGTGGGCCCCTGCCTCCCTGGTTGTGCTGTTGCATTGCTGCCCTGCTGCTGGGGGGCGTCCCTGGTTGCACTATGGCGTATCTGGACTGCTCAACTGAGCATCCCTTGTTGCGCTATGGCACATCAGATATGCTCAGCTTCACCTCCCTAGTTGTGCTATGGCGCAAGTGGTGCGATATCCAGTTGTCGGCCATAGACGCATCTTGGCCTGCACAGTTTTTGAATATTGTGCTTCTTGCATATGGGCACAGTGGACTTGCGCTTGCTTCTGCTGTTGAGCACTTTTTGGGCGCAGTTTGAATATCTGGGCCAAAGGTCCCAATATTCAGAATTGCACCTGGCAATGGCACAAGTATTGGTGCAGCCCAGCTGTGCTGCTCTGGTGCAACTCAGGGATATATTCAAAGGAGATGAACAATGGTGCATCTCCACTGAACATAACAGGTAATGCATACTGCACAAAAACCATGCACTGGCACATCCCACCCAGACAGGGCTGAATACCAGGAATGGAAACTGCGCCAGTGCAACAGAGTTACTCTGTGTGCAAATTCCTGATATTTAGCTGGCAGTATGCAAATGGGGCCATAATATATGCAAGGTGCAAATGGGACCATTTGCATGTCATTTTGTCCCCAATTGCATGAGTTGTGCAGGGCTGGCCAGCGGAATGTGCATGGTGCCCTGCACAGCATGTGATGCTGCCAGAGGCGGTCTAGTGGCACCCCCTCCCTCCCATAGCTGCCATTGTCCATAATATAATATTTAACATGATCCCCAGTAGTCTAGTGGTAACCCCCTACCTCACCGTAGCTGCCATCCCCCTGTAATGTAATATGTAACATGATCCCTGGTAGTCTAGTGGCACCTCCTCCCTTCCATTGCTGCCATCACCCATAATATAATATTTAACATGATCCCTGGTAGTCTAGTGGTAACCACCTCCCTCCCCATAGCCCGATCACCTAGAATATAAGAATAAACATCTCTGGTAGTCCAGTGGTACCCACCACACCTCCTTATGCTGCGATCCCGTAAAAGTACAAGACTGTACATCCCTGGTAGTCTAGTGATCCCCCACCCCACCCGTAACCCCCACCCCTCCCCACTCATACAGAACCCCTGGCCCACCTAGCTCCCCCTGCCCTGTCAGCGGCAGGCAGCAGCATACCCACCTGCATACCTCTGCAGCTGCCCGCTGGCTGACAGCACAGTGTGGACCAATGGGCTTGCAGTGTATAGTGTACTAGTAGTGCACAAATATGTGAATGAAACTATGTCCTATGGTCTTTGATAACCCTGATTCAGCCTCCTTGGAACTCAGATCTCGAAACATCATCTCTTCTGAAGAGCAGATGGACTTAGATGTTTCTATAGAAAAGTGTGCCCTTCAGTGAGACCAGTGGCAGAAGGTCTCACCACACAGCAAGAAATGTCTTCAGGAAGAATCACTCACCAAAATATTAGCTGTGCTGCAAACCTTCTGTTAGGATGAGATGTCCTGAAGACATTAACTAGCTAGATTGGACTTTCTGGCTGAATTAAGGATTTGCGATATCTAACCACTTTCTTTCTATTTGCCTCAGAGATTGCTGCTATGCATGGCCATTTCAGCTAGTCAATGGTTTCACTATTGGCTCCTTCTCTTGCCACTCTTGAGTTCGCTCCATCCTTGATTCTCCCCCCTGTTTTTCCACTTTTGTTCTCTTTTTCTCTCCCTCTCCTATCTTTTTTTTTCTTTTATAACCTTTTAGCTTACTCATTTGTTTTGAATTTGTTCTGCCTTATCTTAATTTCTCTTTGGTCTTGCTTGTTTTCTTGGTCCTGCATTTTCCCTTTTTACTTTTACAATGTTACACATTCATACCTTATCTTTGTTTACTACTATTTATTTTCTTCTTCCTTTTATTTCATTTTTTTTTGTTCTCCTCCTTTCTGATTATTTCCTTGTCATTTACTATGCAAACTTTTGCTTGTGGCCCTTCCCTTGATGGTAGTTTCTTTTCTCTATTCTTGCCTGGTGAATTAATTTGTTTATTATCCCCACTACATTGCATATATCTGTGTCTGCCTGCATAAATATGCTGGATTTCTTGTCACTGAGGGAATGTTTCTCTGTCACTTATTAACCCATTTTCTTTTTTTTTTTTTTTGCTCTACTGTATAGTCTATATTCTATGGAGATTCTATGGTCTTTGTCTACCTCTTGTGGTATTTTTCCAAACTGCAGCTTTACTTCTTTTTAATTTTTCTTCTCAATTTTTGTTTATTCTTTTTTCTTTCATATTTTATTTTCAGTCTGCACTTTTATATTTTTAGCCTTTTGCTTTGCTCTTTCCTATGTTCTACTTATTTTGTTTTTTTTTCATAGTTCTCATCATATTTTGGTCACTCACATCTTTCCTTTATATAATAGTACCTATGTGTGTGTGTGGTTGGGGGGGGGTGTTCTCTTAATACACAGCATTCATGGAAGGGGGGAAGAAATATATTGGATGTGTTCTGGTATTTTTATACAAATCTAGAGTTTTACATATTTTTTTCATTTTTTTATCTATTACTACCAGGTTTTTGAAGGGGCTATTCTTTCAATGTCATTTAGTTGGGTGGGTTTTTGGAATCGGCGCCTGTCACCCATTTCTTTTTTGGGTTACAGTTAGTTTATTTTGGATTCTTTTTGAATAAGGAGAGATAGATACTTTTTGTAGTATCCATCTCATGTGATGCCAAGAAACTTATTGGCTTTGTCCAGGAGTGTGATTAATCAGCTCGCTCCCTGCCTATGGAGTCATTCTTTTTTTTCCTTTTCAGATTTACTATTTCTGTTAACTTTGTTGTTTTATCCCACCTTTTTTCTTTGGTTTTATTCTGGGTTGAGAGATTTTTCTCTTTTGTATATAGTTGAACTTGACTGTTTTAGCTGGGTGGATGTTTCCCAGCTATTTGATTTTGGATTCTGGGTTGGGGATATTTGGGGTATTTTGTGGGTGTGGTTTGGTTGGAGGTTTTTTAGTATTACTCCAACCCAGTCTGTAGGTTTATTCTTGTTATTATATTTTCATAATGTTTTTTACAGTGTTTATCTAGCCCAGGATTCTTTGGTAGACATTTTGCTTATTGATATTGTCCTTTGTTGTTTAGTTAGATGTTGTTGTACTAGCCACCAAGAGTTTTCCTCATGCTATTGTTATATTGTTTTGACATGTCTTAATATGTTAAGTCTGGCTTTTGTAAAATGGGTCTTCATCCCCCCTTTTCTGTGCCTTAGAGGAGGAGTTTTCTGAGGGCTCAAAATATCTTTCACTGTATTTATAGACAGAAATATGAAAATGATCTCTCAAAATATAAATGGTTTAAATAACCCAGTAAATAGATCAGAGATATTAATCTCTCTTTAGAAACCCAAACCTGATTTCATTCTTATGCAGGAGACCCACTTGTCAAAGCCAGAACATGAAGAATTAGCATAATTTGGGTTTTCAGCAGTGGTTGCCTCATCCACTCAGAAAAGTAAAAGAAGGGGCACAACTATTTTAATCATGCATACCACCCCCTTTCACTTAACTGCCTCACAAGCAGACACCCAAGGTTGTTTAGCCATGCTTAAATGGTTATATTTGGGATGTGTTTTTACATTCAAGAGTTTATATTTACCCCCTGAATCATTGGCCATGTTTGTTAAAAAAATTACTACAGCAGATTGCAAATTTTGAGGAGGGTATCTTATTCACTGATTGGGATTTCAACATGATTCTTAATAATAAGGATACTGCTAATCATCTGTCCTCTCACATGACTACCATGCAATGCCTAGTTAAATCATATCTAGGAGAAATGGGATGGGTAGGTACTTGGTGTTATATCAATCCTACCACCAGGGTATTTATTCATTATTCTACTTCCCACAGTGTCTATACCCATATAGACTGGACACTGGTTCCCCAGGAACATGCTCATCAAGTGCATGCTTGTACCATTAATCCTATTTTGTTATCTGGTCATGCCTCTGTATGTTTGGAATTTCAATTATAACAAGTTAGAAACTCCACATTATGGAAATTTAGTAACTCTCTGCAAAATGATAGACATTTTGAACAGTGGGCCACTGCTACTTTACAATGAATCATCAATGAAAATACTAGCCCTGATATTGCTCTGGATATGTCATGGGATGCCATCAAAGTGGCCTTTCATGAAGAACTAATCAAATATTCTTCACATTTAAAAAAGAAAAGGGAAGCACAACTTTTGGAGTTGCAGCAGAAACTGGCTGTCCTTCAGGCACTCCACATGCAGGGGGACCACTCTGTTTCTGCTGGTCTGTCTGAAACAAAAAATAGAATTCAGGGCATTCTTAATTTTTGCACAGAGATGGCACTTAGAGATTTACAGCAGAAACATTCTGAGGCTGGAACCAGAGCATCTAAAGTCTTAGCTTATAAGGTTAGACAGCAGATAATTCAAACGTCTGTCCCGTATATTTAGCATCCAGTTACCAAACGGACAGTCCCTTCTCCAAGTTCCATTCTAGAGACCTTTGAAACCTTCTGTGTTAGCTTGCATACATCAGACAATACCCCAGATGAAGATTCTATCAGGCAATATTTGATTCAACTCCATCTTCCCTCCTTATCTGAGCAACAACCCCATATGTCTTCCATCTCTCAAATGGAATTAATGGCAGCAATTAAAAACCTTAAAAATAATAAAAAACCCAGTCCTGATGGCTACACCATGGAATTCTACAAGTTATTTATGAGAGTTTTAAGCCCACACCTTTTAGCAGTCTGCAAAGTTGCCTTGACAAAAGGTCAGGTTACCCCCACAAGGAAATAAGTCACTATTTCTGTAATACTAAAACCGGTAAAGGATAAGGCTCAATGTTCTTCTTACTGCCCAATTTCTGTATTGAATATTGATTATAATATCTATGCCTCTATTCTGCCCAAATGCTTAGAGCAAGTCCTTCCCCTTCTTGTAGATGGGGATCAGACTGGCTTTATTTCTGCTCACCATACTCAAGATAATATTAAACGAACACTTCATTTCCTCCACCAAGCCACCCAGTCAAATAATCCTTTTCTTCTGCTTAGCCTAGATGCAGAGAAGGCTTTTGACCAGATGGTGTAGCCCTTTTTTATTTCAAACTCTCATTCATTTTGAATTTCCTCCCTACTGTATTCAAACGTTATAGGCCCTATACAAGCACCCCATGGTTTATGTGAAAATTAATGGACAACTTTCTTCAGCCTTTTCCCTCAGTAGGGGCATATCTTATCCCTTTTTCTTTTTGCCCTCTAGTTGGAGCCTTTAGCTCAAGTCCTTCATCACAATCCTGATATAACAGGATTACTTCTTTGTAATAAGGAACACAAGCTAGCACTATATGCCGATGGCCTCTTGATTTATTTAACCAACCTAGATAAACTGCTCCCTCATCTTTGGTCTTCCTTATCTCAATTTGGTCAATTGGCAGAATACAGCTTAAATTTATCAAAGACTGAAGCCCTATCTATACATTATTTTCCTTCTACACATATTCAAAATCAATTTCCTTTTAAATGGAGCCTTACATCTTTACGTTATCTAGGGGTTATTTAACTGAGAATCCCACTCAGGTTTGCACACTTAATTATGACACCTTTACTACAATGTTGCATAAAAAGCTCACCCACTGGTCCCATTTACCATTATCTCTAATTCAACACAAAGAGAGAATTCACATGGTCATTCTCCTCCGCTTTCTTTCCTTAGCCCAAATCCTAACTGTCTCCCCACCTTTATCGTATTTCCACAATTGGAAAAAACATATTGCTAGGTACATCTGGCAGGGGAAAAAAACTTATGTTCATCATGCAGTTTTACAACTACCTAAACGAGCAGGTGGATTGGCTTTCCATAACTTACTGCTCTATCATCTGGCACCACAGCTTCATACAGTGTTATACTGGTTAGTGTATAATTATAAGGCCCACTGGAAAACTTTAGAACTTCAAGATTGGTATCTCTCCTTTTCCCTAAATCACTATAAATCAATGCTCTTCCACATACAATAAAATGTTCAGCAGACCCATGTACTGCAGATACCTTCTGTATTTGGTTTCAAATGCTCCAGAGAAAAGAACTACAAACATGCAAATGTAGATTTCTTTCAATTCTGGGGACTACGGACTTTACCCCTATGTCTATAGACATAGCATATCAAAGATGGTCACATCTTTGCCTTAATTATTGGTGCCAGTTCCTGCAGGATTCCACCATTCACACTTTCATTGAAATGGTAATATAATTTGTCACACATCATTTTTCAAGTAACTGCAGGTGCAAGAGTATCTTAAAGCTCAGCTTCAAGTAGAATCTCCATGAGGTGACCCTCCTGCTTTGGTTATTTTAATAGTGTGTACCCTGCTGGGAGAACTCCGAGCAAAACATTTCATTTCTCAAGTGTACAAAGTACTCCAGGTTGTTCAAACTTCTTCAATTGACCATATATGATTAGCTTGGGAAAAAGACCTTAATATAACTTTTGATGACCAGCAATGGAATGCCATTTTAGTTTCCACATCCACTGTTACTTCCTCATCTTTTTGGCATGAGTTCTTCTTGAAGGGTTTGCTTCAATATTTCATCACCCTAGCAAAGCATGTTAAGTATTTACCACATGAGAAAATTGGAGGAATGCTGGGATAGGAGGAGGAGGAGGAGATTTGTGCACTTAGTCAGAGTCCTGAATGCAGCACCAATGAAAGAGCAATCAGTCAGCAGGCAGCATGTGTAAATATCCGTAGAATGTTGGCTGATTCAATTTAGCATTTGAGTAACCGGCTCCTAAAACTAGAGTGTTACTATCAGTCCCTTTGAAGAAAATAGCCATTTCTTCTGTGAACAAAATAGTCTCAGTAAATATCGTAAACACATTTTAAGACATAACCGCCTGACAAGTTTTGTCGTTTCATTTGTTTTTCTTTTGTGGACGCAGTTCAGTCTAAAGTTATGAGAACAGTAGTTTGTAACAGTCATATATGGCCTCTGTTATCAATCACTCCTGCAAGAAAAACATAGCAAGAATGGAAAAGCTTTTGGAGAATCCCCCACTACACTTGAAACCACACCAAAAAGAAATCAAAGTGACTGACCATAATCAGGAAAAGTGGGTACTTGCCTTTCAGTCACATTTTGAAAAAGTGTACGGTAGTACTGATGTAAGACATTTGCATTTGCTCAATGGTCTAAGTCAGAAACAACTCTGATTAAAAAAAAAAGCTCTGTAAAGAGAGGTGGAAGGTGGAGGTAGGAGGAAAAGGAGTAAAACCACAGCATTGATAAGGCAATATATTGATACAATGCAGCTGGGGGTTTGGAAACACAAGAGAAGAGGAAGAAAGGCCTTGAACATTTAAAGCTATGTTTACCACATCGTTTCATGCCCTGGCTCTTATGAGATGAGTCAGGATATAAGAAATACAACAAAACTAATATATGATACGCACACTGCCAAAAGGTGTTACTGAGTTTTTATTTGAAAAAAAAACATTTGCAAATACACACATGCCATAAACTGTGTGATAAAGACTTAAGAAAGAAACAACAAGAGTGAGACAGAAGAAACAGTATCAGCAAATAAACAGAGAAAAAAGTGAGAAAAGAGAGAGGAGGAAGGAGGAGGGAAAAAAGGGGTTACAAAATCTACAAATTGCATAAAATAGAAGGTTAACAGATTTAAAAGCAGTAAAGGAGTGAGTGAGGGGAAAGTCATACATAAATAAATCTCCAAGCTCTAAACTGATACAACCACCAGACAGAAGGATTAAAGGAGTAGAAGTAACTACTTTAGTAAACTGCAACACAGATTGTAAACTGGCTCTGAAAGTTCATGTCCGGTCTTTCCAAATATTAAGAAAGAATTACTGAAGGCTGATGTTCACCAGAAGTAAAAACTCTGAGTCTAAGTACTAGAAAAAAACCAAATAACACAGCTGAAAGATTTGATGCCAAACCTAAATGGATTAAGCTCTCAAAAATCAAAAGAAATAAGAAGACAGAACAAGAATACAAAACTACAGTTTTCCAGCGCGAAATCAAAAAGCGTCCTCCAATCAACCAAAAATTAACCTTTTCTTTGGAACCCCTTCTACTTTGGCTACCATTCTTTCCAAACCCATTTCAACTATTACATCACCTATTTGGTCACCAGAAATCCCTGCAATGAAAGAGGGACTTTCCATAAATATGATAGAGCAGGACTGGACAGAAGCAGCATTGGGATGCACCCAGAGATAAACATACAGTACAAACCCGGAGATATGAACCTCAGTAATCCAAACTGTTCGGTCAACTGAACTGGCAATACCCCTACCCCCCTATCTACATCAAAATTCATCTCAATTAGCTAATTAGCAAATCACTATCACCCGTTATACATTCGCACTATAAATCGCGTTAATGCATTCATTAATCAGTAGCGCTAACTGGGGTGTTACAAGCATGGCAGGCAAAAGAAAATGAGTTATGCTATCTATTGATACAAAACTAGAAATAATAAAGCTTGAATGCAGGGTGAGCCTCAGTAGTGTTGCTGATGAATATGGTATCGGTAAATCAACTGTATTTGACATAAAAAAAAAGGAAAGAAAAATAAAACAATTTGTGAGAGAAGCGAAGGACATTGGTGCTTCACAGATCTGCTGCATTGTCTGAAAAGCCACCATTGAAGATTTTGACAGAGCCATGGACTTATGGTTTACACAGGAATGCCATAAGGGCACCCCGATAAGTGGCGTTCTAGTCACTGAGAAAGCCAAACTGCTGTTTAAGCAGATATTTTCTGAGAGGGAAGAGGACAATTTCATGGCTAGTTCAGGTTGGCTACACAGGTTCAAAAACTGCCATGGCATACGTGAGTTAAGCATGCAGGGAGAATCATTGTCTGCTGATTGTGTTGCCGCCAATGCTTTCAAAGAGACCCTGCTCAATTTAATATCCCACACCAGCTAACAAGACATCAAGTTTTTAATTGTGATGAAACTGGTCTCTACTGGAGGTTGCTGCCCAACAAGACCCTTGCAGATGGCACAGAGAAGCAGGTTAAAAACTTTAAGTCAAGCATGTACAGAGTGACACTGATGGCTACCGCAAATGCGAGTGGTGAGTTTCATCTACCACTTGTTTTTATCCACAAAAGCTCAAAGCCATGGTGTTTTGCCAATGTGACCATGACAGCACTTCCAGCTCACTATTACAGCAAGAGAAGTGCTTGGATGGACTGCAATATTTTTACCAGCTGGTTCTTTAAGCACTTTACTTCACTTGTGAAAGAATTTCTACAATCAAAATCATTGCCTGCTAAAGCCATCCTCCTCATGGACAATCCCCCTTCGCACCCCTCCCTAGAAAATCTGTCTCCACTGACAGAAATGTACAGTGCACGTTTATGCCCCAGAATGTAACCAGCATTTTACAAACCATGGATCAGGGAGTCATGGAAAACCTGAAACGACGCTATAAGCAGGATTTGCTGCATCGCCTACTGTTAGGTGTGAATGAATTCGAGTGCTACATTGACTTTTGCAAACAACGATCGGTGAAAGATGCTGTTTACCTCAGTGCAAAGGCTTGGGGAGAGATCAGCTCTGAGTCCCTTCACTGTTTGTGGAATAAGCTGTGGCCAGTTCAGAAGGATCAGGAGCATGATGACGCCGCATTAGCTGACAGCCAGGTCCACTTCATTGAAGAGCAAGCAGCACTTCAGCTTACAGAAGAAGAACAAGAGGAATGGCTGAGAGCAGATTCCAAAGAAACAGGACATGAGATCCTATCAAACACTGATATTTATTTATTTATTTAGTTTTTGTTTACCGGGTAAGTGCACTAGACAAATCCTGCCTATTTTCAGGCATGACCCGGGGGAGGGGGGATACAGATGAATGCCAACTGACCTTGAACCAGATAAAGCTTTTGGTGGTATTTTTAGTGAATGAGGGAAATTTGGAGAGGACACCAGGGAAATTCCCCTACTTCCTGCTTCCTGTGAGCAGCGGGGACCCATTTTCCTGTGGGACCGAGATGGTGGAGGAGGAGGACAGTGGAGTAGGACATGCTGTGGCTGGTGAGTTAGCAAGGCTCAGCAGGGAACATGGTACAGCTGGAATGCACCCTCAGAGTGGCCAGCATATCGTACCTCAGCCCCCGCTGCTTGCTGTGATAGCAACGGGTGGAGGATCCACTGAAAATGGAGTTTTGCTACACTCCTCTACGATGGTGACACTAGGTGTTACAGGAAGTCCCGGAGCAGGCCCCATACCTGTGGAGGGTGATGAAGATATAGACGCAGTGGTCCGTGTGAAACAGGACCTCTTATTACGGGCTGAGGCTGATTACAGAGCAGCTAAACTGCATGCCGAAGGAAAAAAAAGGAAATGCTCAATTCAAGGTTCACCGTCGCCTTCTATGGCGTCTACAGCCAAAGTTTTTGCAGTGGGCCCTCTAATGGAGGATACTACATCAGGGAAAGACACAAGATTGGAAAATCACTCACAGCATGATTTGGCATGGTCTCCGGAACAGGTACTGGAATGAGCTGGTTGGATCCAAACAGAAACAGGTCAGTGGGTTGCGGATCCCAATATTCCATTTCCGGGTTCGGGGAGTGTCAAGGGGGTACTGGGGAGAACTGTGGATGGCATCCTACACAATATGCATAGGCCTGATACAGTCCTGTTTACTAAACCATATGTGCTAGCCTTAGACCCTGTTTCAGGGCACACTTTATCTGCTAATACAGATGCAGAGATGGTTATGATGGACTTGCCCATTTCACAAGCAGATTCTATTTCCTTCTCCCCTATACAGTCTCCAGCACAGCAGTTGCCTATGGAAAACATTACTGTGGCTAGTGATTCCCCCCAGTCGGAAGAAGTGCTGGGATCTATTCCTATAGTACCTCCTGACAATGAGTCAGTAACCCCAGCCCTGACAGCTCCCACGTTCACTAGTTTATTTCAAAAACCTGTTTCTTTAGCTAAACACAGGAATGCAGTTCAGCTGCGGTTTTTAGGACCAGTGGATATGATGCCAGACCACTTTTATGTGGGGAAAGTTCTATTGAAGCAGATGCTGGGGTTTTCTCCCTCGGAAGTGTATGCTTTGATTCATACACCAGGAGAATCTGACAAGCAGCAGGAAAATCCCAGCCTATCCCCTCAAAACAGGGTACTAAATGAGAAAAAGACCGAGGTAGAACGGTCAGTGGGGGATGCTGCAACAGAAGGTAAAGCCATCATAAAATGGAGAGCAATGAGTACCAATGCCCGTAGTCTGGGTAACAAGCTTCCTCAATTAGTGGCCTTGATGGAGGAGGAACATCTGGATATTGTGGCAGTCACAGAAACATGGTACACACAAAACCATGACTGGGATGTAAACATACCAGGATACACTATCTACAGGAGGGACAGGGAGGGTAAAGAGGAGGAGGAGTAGCTCTTTACATAAGGGAAGGAATAAAAGCAACAGAACAAAAGGGTAAACAGGGAGGAGAAGAAGCACTGTGGGTAAATTTGGAGACAGGCAATGACACCACAATCCGCACAGGGGTAGTATACAGACCCCCTTCTCAGGGGGAGGAAATGGACAAGGAAATGATAGAAAGTATACTTAGAATGGCAGAAAAAGGGGAGATATTGCTGATGGGTGATCTGAATATGCCAGATGTTAACTGGAGTGCAGTTGCAGCTGCCACTTCGAAGAGTGGAGTTATTCTAGATGCTCTACGAGGAGCATGCCTTAGACAACTAGTACTGGAGCCCACTCGAGAGGAGCAATATTAGACTTGATTCTCCTCAAATGGAGATGGAGAGAGGATCACAGATGTAAGTGGGTAGCCATCTGGGAACTAGCGACCATCAGAACAGTATGGTTCACAATAAACACAGCAATAGAGTCAAGCCATACAAAGACAAAAGTACTGGACTTTAGGAGGGCTGACTTTGCCAAAATGGGTGACTGCCTAAGGAATGCACTAGCAAATGGGCAGGAAGGAGGGTGGAAGAACAATGGGTAATAATAAAACTGCCATCACAGAGGTAATGAGCCTTTGTGTGAAGCAAATAAACAAAACAAAACGATGTAAGAAACCACTATGGTTCTCAAAGGAAGTGGCAGTGAAGGTTCGAGAAAAGAAAGCATTCAGGAAGTACAAGGAATCGCAGAAGGAGCAGGACAGAGAACTGTATCAGTTAAAGCAAAGGAGGCTGGGAAGGCAGTCAGAACAGCAAAGGCCCAAACCGAGGAAAAGATAGCCAACCCAGTTAAGAAGGGGATAAAACCTTTAATAGGTACATCAGGGAGTGAAGGAAGACCAAGGGAGGGATAGTGAGGCTAATAAAGGGAGGGAGGGTGGGCAGAGGAGAGTGTGAAAAGGCAGAGATACTAAACAAATATTTTCAGTATTTACAATGAAGAGGGGAGGTACATAAAACAAACAGAAACACTCTGGATACAGAAGTTGATACCAGCCCATTTACAGAAGAAAGGGTTCTGAAAGAACTCTTAAAACTGAAGGTGGACAAAGCAATGGGGCCTGATGGGATTCATCCCAGAATCTAAAAGAACTAAGGGTAGAACTAGTGACACCACTGACTACCCTTTTAACAAATCATGGGAGGATGGGGTGGTACCGAGGACTAGAGGAGGGCAGATGTGATTCCCCTTCACAAAGTGGGAGCAAGGCAGAAGCAGGAAACTACAGACCTGTTAGTTTAAACTCAGTGATAGGGAAAATGATGGAATCACTTCTGAAGGAAGGAATTGTCAAGCATCTAGAGGCCAGAGGGGACAGGACCCTAGGCAGCATGGATTCACAGCGGAACGTCCATGCCAGACAAATCTGATAGATTTCTTTGACTGGGTGACAAAGTAGTAGATCAGGGAGGGCTGTGGACATGGCCTACCTAGACTTTAGCAAGGCATTTGACACATCCCACACAAAGATTAATATATACAAGTTAGCCAGCCTGGGGTGGGTCCCAAGATGACAGCCTGGGTAAGGCTGCCAGAGAATAGGACACAGAGAGTAATAGTAAATGGAGTCCACTCCAGAAGAAAGGAGGGTTACTAGTGGGGTACTGCAGGGTTCAGTTAGGACCAGTCCTCTTCAATGTCTTTATAAGCGACATTGCAGAAGGACTGGAAGGAAAAGTATGTCTCTTTGCAGATGACACAAAGATCTGCAACCTGAGTTGATGCACAAGGTGGGGTGGAAAGGATGAGAAGGGACTTGGCAAGGTTAGAGGAATGGTCAAATGTATGGCAGTTTAGATTCAATGCTAAGAAGTGCAAGGTAATGCACCCGGGAAACAAAAACCCAGGGGAAGAGTACACAATGGGGGGTGAGATACTAACAACAACAAAAATGGAAAGGGACCTGGGGGTAATCATATCAGATGACCTAAAGGTGGGCAAGCAGTGTGAGAGGGCAGCAAGGAGGGCTGGGGGGATACTGGGATGCATAGGGAGAGGCATCACCAGTAAAAAGCAGGAAGTTATTATCCCTCTGTACAGACAGCTGGTGAGACCCCATCTGGAGTACTGTGTGCAGTTCTGGAGACCCAATCTCCGCAAAGACATAGACAGGATGGAAGCTGTCCAGAGGAGGGCAACTAAACTGGTGCAGGGTCTGCACGGAAGACATATGAAGAGAGATGAAAGGAGCTTATATGAATAGCCTCGAGGAAAGGAGGGAGAGGTGGGACATGATAGAAACGTTCAAGTACCTCAAGGGAATCAACAAAGTCCAAGAGGGTAGCATCTTTCAAAAAAAGACATGTGCAAGAACAAGAGGGCACAATTTGAAGATAGAGGGGGGGCTGCTCAGAGGTAATTTAAGGAAGTATTTTTTCACAGAGAGGGTTGTGGATGCATGGAATGGCCTTCCGGAGGAGGTTGTGGAGTCAAAAACTAGTGGAATTCAAGCATGCATGGGACAGTCATAAGGCAATTCTAGGGGGTGGGGGTAGGAAGAAGTAGGCTGCTGGTTAACTAGGATCTGCAGCTTATCCAGTAGGTAGGGAAATGGGCAGACTGGGTGGGGCAAGTGGTCCTTATCTGCCGTCAAATTCTATGTTTCTATATGACGTAAGTTTTTATTCCCCTGACATCCCGAATCGTTTCTGGATGAAGTATGCCCTGTTTAAAATGAACCCAGCTTGGACCCACTTTCAAGCTATACCTTTAACAAAACAAACTTTTAAAGTGATCCCTGTCTTATTCAGGAATGAAGGGGTGAATATTATGGACATTTCATACTGGCTGGAGAAACGTTGTCAAATACAAGGAATCCGGAACCAATTTTAGATTCTGAAGGTTTTGGAATGGAGGGTGGAGGTATAAGGTGACTTTACCACAAACGGAGGATGGACTTCAACATCTACCAAGTTGTTTTTACCTGGGTCATGACAAGGGTTTTATTTTTTATCCTGGACAGCCATGCCATTGTTATAAATGCGGTTCCAGTAGACATTTGAGTCAAACCTGGGATACAATGAAATGTGCTTAATGTGGGGAAGTGGGGCATATTATGACTGACTGTCATCATCTTCCCAAGTGTAGTCTTTGTGAGAAACAGCATTCCTTTATGGATTGTCCTTTAGCAGGCCATAATACTGCAGACAAGGATTATACCACTCAGGATTTTTATTTGAATATTGCATTAAAATCGGCTTTGAAACAATGTGGGCTCCCCCACCTATGAGGGCACCTCCTGAAAGGCCTATTAATCCCCCTTCAGAGGCCTTATCCACTTCTGTTTTGGTTTCTCACATGCATCCATCTGAGGCAGAACCTTTAGTACTAGAGGTATCTGGTGATGTAGGTTCCATGCCTCCTCCCTTCCACCAGAAGGTGCCTTCACTGTAGTTAATAATCGAAGAAGGAGTTTGGAAGAAAACTGCAGCATCTGTTTCAGAAGTCTTCCATCTCCCAAGTGCAAAAACACCTTTTCCACCTTGCAGGTTGAAGAACCTGACGTAGGTACAGAATCAGACTCGGTTTTGGTTCACTCCTCTCAAGCGGATGGAGGATCAGACACTGAGCGTTCTACAGAAGATTTGACTATCCCTCCAAAAAACAAATCTAGGATGGGTTCCCGTAAATGGGTCAGGAAGAAATCCTAATGTTTTTCAATTTTTTTTCTGGATTAATTAGTTCTTCTTTAGTTAACACTTAATGTTTTTTTTTGTTGTTGTTTTTATATGCAATGGATACGTTATTTAGTATTAGTGTGGCCTCTTTAAATACTAACAGTATTCAGTCAGATAGAAAACAACTTTTGATATATCTTTATTTGATTCCTTTTTTATGATGTGGTATTCTTTCAAGACACTCGATTACAGAAGACAAAGAGATGGATAGAGCCTCTGGGGATGGAAATGGGGGTGACTTATTGGTCTATTGGAGAGGATCTTATGTGGGGTTGGAATTTGTTTAAATTCCCTTTGGCACAATCTATACAGGTAGTGAACATAGCCCAGGGCCGTGCTTTGTTATTAGATGTCACGTTAAATAAATTGCACTGTTGGTTTATTAATGTATATGCCCACAAACAAAAGACAGCTAGATTGAGCTTTTAACACTATACAGCCTTATTTATTTACATCTTGTTATGTTTTCTTGGAGGAGATTTCAATTGTGGGTTGTATTTAAAGGATAGGGGTCCTCAAACCCAAAAATTATATTGTGATACCAATTGTCTGGCTGCTTTGATTTCACAAACTGGTTTGGTTGATGCTTGTGGTTTTTTTGGCCGGCCAGATAAGACCTATTTCAGAGGTAACCTAGTTACTAGGATAGATTTCTGGTTTATATCTCCTGCCTTGGAGATTACATATACCAGGACCTGACCTGTTGCTCCATCTGACCACGCCATCATAGAACTGACGGTCTCTAATTATGATGGTATGCAACAAGGGCCTGGGTATTGGAGGTTGAACTTGAAACTGTTGTCTCTTCCAACTGTTAAGGATGGTTTTATTTCCTTATTAGAAGCACGTAAATCAGTTAAAATGTTATATGATACTTCACAGAAATGGTGGGAGGATACAAAGCTAGATATTAAAAGATACTTTCAACACATAGATAGATTAAATGGGAAATTTAAGAGGGACCAATATTGTATTTACAAAACACAGTTTCAGAATTTAGTGTTTCAAGCTTCCCAAGGAAATAAAATGATTCTTGCAGAATTAGCAGAAACCAGGCGAAAAATGAGTGATCTACAATATAATAGACTTAGATCTTTAGAACAGGAACAGAAATTTGGAACCCAGGGTTCACAGGATTTTATGAATCCATTTCAATTCTGTGCTCAACAACAATATCAAAAGCAGATGTCTTTAATTCAGGATGCTAACGGGTGTCTTTGTTCCAAAAGGTATGAAATTATGACAACCATAGAGTAGCATGTGCAGTCTTTATTTAGTCATTAGGAATCCTCCCAGGATGGTCATAAGGTTTGGTTGGAAAAATGTATTTTATCACAAGTTTTGTCATCCGATCAACGGGTACTGGTGTCACCACTTACTCAATCTGAAATAATGACCACTTTTGCAATGGTTAAAAATAATTCTGCACCTGGAACAGGTGGAATTCCATGTGAATTGTACAGTGTGATTCTGCATGTTTTGTTACCTGAAATCCTAGAGTTATTTCAGGATATGATGGTTTCAGAGAATTTGCCTGATTCAGTAGGTAATGGGTTGGTGATTTTTTATGTATAAATCTGGGGACAGGACTGACCTTTCAAATTGGCGCCCCATCACATTATTAAATACTGATTTTAAATTGTATACCAAATTGTTGAATAACAGGTTGTTGCTTTGTGTATCTACTCTGATACATTCTTCTCAGACTTGTACTATTCATGACTGGAGTATAACGGATGGATTAATTTTATTAAGAGAAATTTTCCCAAGGGGAGACTGGAGAATTAACTGGTTTCATTCTTAGTTTAGATCAGGAAAAGGCCTTCGACAGGGTAAACCATGAATATCTTTGGGACTGTTTGGCTAGTTATGGGATTCTGGGTACTTTTATTTTTGGATAAAATCTTGTTATTCTAATGCTAAAGCTTTAGCATACTGTAATGGATGGATGGGGAGGGATGCTGGTTACCGGGGAGTTAGACAGGGATGTCCCCTGAGTCCCCTTCTCTATCTTTTTACACTGGACCCTTTAATTCGTCGCATTAATGATAATATTGCTATTCAGAGGGTTTCTTTTTCTAGCACCTCAGAAGAAATTAAAAGTATTGCATATGCAGATGACATCTGCTTTCTTGTGGGGGATTTACCTTCGACCTGTTTAGTGGGACAAATACTTTGGAAATTTTCTGAATTCATGGAAGCCAGAGTTAGCTATAGGAAAAGAAAATGCCTTCCCTTTGGATTAGAAAGTTTTTTAGAATCTACGGTAATTGGAATCCCTGTTGTGACAGGGACCTGTACAATTCCTGGACTTCTTTTTGGTACCAGGGATTTGGCCCTCTTAAATTGGTCCTCCAAATTAGACATTGCATATGGGAAAATTTTACTGTGGAGTAAGTGGAGATTGTCCAAATTAAAAAGGGTATATATGATTAAGACCTTCTTACTCCCAATTTTTTTGTATTTAGCTGCAATTTTTAGTCTACTCCCTAAGCTGGAGACCCGGATGTATGGTTGTTTTTTTTCAGGCATTTGGGGTAGTAGACTGAATCCATTTAAACGGCGTTTACTGTTTAGAGAGAAAAAAATGGTGGGGGTATTAAAATGATTAATCCCATTGTTTTCTTTTTTACAATTTTTGCTAATGTAAACTTGAGACCATTATTATTGAAATCTGAGGGTATTTGGATCCCATGGGTTTTGGATTCCTTGGCAGGGATACTCCCCTTCTGGCTTCCTCATTCATGCATCCCAAAACAGCGTTCTTCGTATAATATTCCAGAAACTTTAAGGGTATGTTTTGGGAAAATAAAACTTTGGATTTTAGTACCGGAACATTTTTCACAACAGGACCAGAAAACACTATATGCACATCTTCTATCTACTTTTTTTCACGATACAGCCTGTTTTGACTTTAAACCTATTTCAGATAAAATATTGATTGGGAAAATGTTGACATCTACCCGTATACTGGTTTATATGTGGAATGTTATGTGGCTTTCCCTACATGGGAAACTCAATGTCAAAGGAAACCTAAAACATAAAAGTGTAGAACATCGTTACTGCCCTAGGAGACTTGTGTTGAGGTGATGGAATCCGTGGACCATTTGTTCTTTCTGTGTCCTTTTTGTAAAACGGTTTTGAAATTTTATTGGGTAAATGGCCTACATCACCCTTTTGTGATTTAACCCCTGAGATTTTATACTTGGGTATTCTTCCATTCAAATGGACTAAACATGATAGGGTTACACTTTGGTTATTTTTGGTGTGCTTAAATTCTATATATGACATGTGCAGTGTAGGCTGACACTACAACAATTAGAATATACACAGGAACAATTATTTCATATGATTACTACTGCAATTCTTAGTCATAAAAATACTGAAAGGAAGTCAGTGCCATATGAAATCTTCCAGTCTTGGTGGTTCAGTATAGATTGGCTATGAGTTGGTAGAGTATATTTTGAGATACTTTTCAGTCATTGCATAATTCCACTTTTGCTTATAACTAGTAATATGTGGTACTGAGTGTTTTTTCTTTGTAATTTCACTGTTATTTTCTTCTGGTCTTAATTAATGAGAAGTGGCAGTTTCTGGTAGAAATGAATTATTTTCTGGTGAGGAGTATTCTTGATTTTGAGTATGGTTTAATTTAAAAAAAATATATAGGAACATGAAGAATCCGTATATTATGGAAGTGTATGTTGTGGATACGAGTTAATTCTATATGAGGTGCTTTGAGTTGGGAAAACATACTGCCATATAGTGGTATGCACGGGGGGGGGGATTATTTTAGCTTACTATGTATGGAATAATGTTGTGTTTATGTTTTTCATCTTATTTTCACAATGTTTTTCTCCCTTTAGGTTTACAAGGGACAAAAAGTATGCTGTATACTTATTTTTCTTTGTTTTTTTATTTTGTATGTTGTCATACAATTTTTGGTATTTTGGTTCTCTCATAGAATCCATGGCTCCTTTAAGTAAGGGGGGGACTTTCAGCATTTACTATTTGGGTTTTAGGACTCTAATGACAGTTTTTCTTTTTTTCCGTTGCATGTATGATGAAATACATATTTCTGTTTATTATTTGTATTATAATTTAGTATGTAGTAATACTTTTGTATATATAATGTTCTCATATTTTTGTTTTAGGGGAGTTTTGTTTAGCTTTGGTTATTTCTTCTTCCTTTTTTTTGGACTTTAAAAATTTTGATATTTGTTTTTGTTCATTTGGATGCTGTATTACCTTTTATGTTAATTGTTTAATTTTGTATTATGATTTGGTGTGCTGTAACACCTTGTGTATTTAGTTTGCTTTTCAGTCTTAATAAAAATTTCTCCTACTCTTTTTGAGAAGTGCCATGGGATCTTTAACATCCATCTGAACTACCACCAATCCAGGCAGATGGGACCTTGGTTTAACATCTCATCTGAAAGATGGCACCTCAGAAGTGCAGCACCCCCTGTCATGCTGCACTACAGTGTCAGTACTGGGATATTAACCCAAGTGCCAGATGTGGGAACTGAACCCACAGCCCTCTGATCTCCCAGTCTCAGAGGTGAGTGTGCTACCTACTGAGCCACTGACACTGCTTAAATATAACACATTTATATGATAGACCTGGCCAGAGTCAGTACAAAACCTGAGAGTTTTAGTGACAGTGAGGATGATGAGGGGGACGAGATTTCTGTAAAAATTCCACATAGCCGTGCTGTGGACTGTTTTGCCGTGTGCATTCAATGGATGGAGCAGCAGCCTTAAGCAACCCCCATGAACCTGATGCTGTTTCAGGAGTTAAGAAATCTGGCTGCTAAAAAAAGTGCTTGAATGGACTGAAGCAGAGTGCGATGACTCATTTTTTTAAAACTGCTAAATCTTAGCACATAATTGATCTTTTCCTACTCTTGACAAATACAGTTGATGTTCAGAGTCTGAAATGTGATATATTTGCCATTTTTGCTTTATGTAGTGATCTTTCAAAGATACAAAATTTTCAGAGATATGAACACCATTGATTCCCATGGTGTTCGTATCTTTGAGGTTGTACTGTAACTAAATCAGTCAATACAAAGGAGTTAATAGTTCCAGAGGATGAAGAGCAAGGTTCTCATGAAGAAGCTGACCAGCAAACTGGAGGGGAAGATGAAAGCCAGACTGGAAATGTTGAAACTAACAGTGCAAGGCATGAGCAGGATCAATAATCCCCCCCTCCAAGGACTAAGACCATTTTACAAGAAATTATTATAATAAAAAGTAAGATGGATCAAATGGATAGATTTGTCACAGAAGTGGACAATATGAAAATCTCACTAAAAAAAATATTGAGCCTCCAACAAACTAAGCTTAGATAAAATAGTAACAGCAGAAAAGAGGATAAGTGAGGTTGAAAACAGTATAGCTGTAATAAAAAGACTCCTTTCACATCAAGACCTTGAAATTAAACAATTACAAACTAATGTGATTGACACAGAAACTAGATCTGGAAAGAAAAAACTAAGACTAATGGGAGTGCCAGAAAAATGGGACCAACACGCTGCTTTAACAAATTCATTAGATGACATTTTTTAAACATTACTAGAAATTCCCAAAGTGGCCTTTAAAATGGAATATGACCGAGTACACAGAGCTGTTAGACAGAGACCTGACCATGATGCCCCTCCTAGGGCTATTATTGTAAAAATGCAAAAGACTGAAGATAGAGATAAAATCATGTGCCAAGTATTTTAGAAAAAGAACATTCAGCTAGCCTGGTGGCTCTGAGGGTTGAGTCACTGGATGTAACACCTCTTGCTACACCGGCGACCCGGGTTTGGGAATGACCTCAGGTCATTGGGGTGCTGGTGTGGGGGGGAAGGTGGAGCAGGATCAAGCATGCCAATGGGCAGGTCTCTTCTCCTGAGGGTGGTGAGTGTGTGTTGGTGCCCCCCTATAGTTCTGCTCCCACTGGGAGGAGGGCCAGTGGGTAGCATAGGCAGAGAGGAGGTGGAAAACAGTTACAGGAGGTTGAAGAGGCCAAGCTGACACCACAGGGTGTATAGCCTGCCCCCACACACTCACATGGCTGTGTGCCAGGGCCTCAGGGAGATCAGGGGAGAAAACCTGTAAAAACACCTATGTGTCTTCGTCGTCAGTTGGTGGGAGGAGGTGATGGGAACAAATAGCTTAATAAAAGAATTAAAAAAAATAAAATCCTGCTGAAAGATGAAACAATTAACATTTTCCAGGACTTACCAAATGAAGTTTTAACTGAAAGGAAGGAATATCCTTACTTACGAACTTTAACCTGGAAAAATGGCACTAAATCTGTATTTGTTCCTCCATACAAGATAAAAGTGTTCATCAAAGGCAACCAACATAGAAACATAGAAACATAGAATTTGACAGCAGATAAGGACCGCTTGGCCCACCCAGTCTGCCCATTTCCCTGCCTACTGGATAAGCTGCAGATCCTAGTTAACCAGCAGCCTACTTCTTCCTACCCCCATCCCCTAGAATTGCCTTATGACTGTCCCATGCATGCTTGAATTCCACCACTGTTTTTGACTTCACGACCTCCTCGGAAGGCCGTTCCATGCATCCACAACCCTCTCTGTGAAAAAATACTTCCTTAAATTACCTCTGAGCAGCCCCCTCTATCTTCAAATTGTCCCCCTTGTTCTTGCACATCTCTTTTTTGAAAGATGCTACCCTCTTGGACTTTGTTGATTCCCTTGAGGTACTTGAAAGTTTCTATCATGTCCCCCTCTCCCTCCTTTCCTCGAGGCTATACATATTCTCTTTTAGTCTCTCTTCAGTATGTCTCCTGGTGCAGACCCTGCACCATTTTAGTTGCCCTCCCCTGGACGGCTTCCATCCTGTCTATGTCTTTGCGAAGACTGGGTCTCCAGAACTGCATGCAGTACTCCAGATGGGGTCTGACCAGCTGTCTGTACAGAGGGATAATAACTTTCTGTTTTCTACTGGTGATGCCTCTCCCTATGCATCAATATCCCCACAGCCCTCATTGCTGCCCTCTCACATTGCTTGCCCACCTTTAGGTCATCTGATATGACTACCCCCAGGTCTCTTTCCATTTTTGTTGCTGTTAGTATCTCACCCCCCATTGTGTACTCTTACCCTGGGTTTTTGTTTCCCAGGTGCATTACCTTGCACTTCTTAGCATTGAATCTAAGCTGCCATATATTTGACCATTCTTCTAACCTTGCCAAGTCCCTTTTCATCCTTTCCATCCCACCTTGTGCATCAACTCTGTTGCAGATCTTTGTGTCATCTGCAAAGAGACATACTTTTCCTTCCAGTCCTCTGAATGTCAGCTTATAAAGACATTGAAGAGGACTGAGTCCTAATACTGAACCCCTGCGGTACCCTCACTAGTAACCCCTTCATCAGAGGGACTCCATTTACTATTACCTCTGTGTCCTATTTTCCAGCCAATTTTACCCAGGCTGTCATCTTGGGACCCACTCCCAGGCTAGCTTACTTGTATATTAATCTTTTGTGTGGGACTGTTTCAAATGCCTTACTAAAGTCTAGGTAGGCCATGTTCACAACCCCTCCCTGATCTACTACTTTGGTCACCCAGTCAAAGAAATCTATTAGATTTGTCTGGCATGACCTTCCAGCTGTGAATCCATGCTGCCTTGGGTCCTGTGCTCCTCTGGCCTCTAGATACTTGACAATTCTTTCCTTCAGAAGTGATTCCATCATTTTCCCTACCACTGAGGTTAAACTAACAGGTCTGTAGTTTCCTGCTTCTGCCTTGCTCCCACTTTTGTGAAGGGGAATCACATCTGCCCTCCTCCAGTCCTCGGGTACCACCCCATCCTCCCATGATTTGTTAAACAGGGTAGTCAGTGGTGTCACTAATTCTACCCTTAGTTCTTTTAGAATTCTGGGATGAATCCCATCAGGCCCCGTTGCTTTGTCCACCTTCAGTTTTAAGAGTTCTTTCAGAACCCTTTCTTCTGTAAATGGGCTGGTATCAACTTCTGTATCCAGTGTGTTTCTACTGTTTGTTCTAGGTCCCCCTCTTCCTTTGTAAATACTGAGCAAAATATTTGTTAAGTATCTGCCTTTTCACAGTCTCCTCTGCCCACCCTCCCCTTTATTAAGCCTCACTATCCTCCCTTGGTCTTCCTTTCGCTCCCTGATGTACCTATAAAAGGTTTTATCCCCTTCTTAACTGAGTTGGCTATCTTTTCCTCAGTTTGGGCCTTGCTGTTCTGACTGCCTTCCCAGCTTCCTTTTGCTTTAACTGATACAATTCTCTGTCCTGCTCCTTCTGCGATTCCTTGTACTTCCTGAAAGCTTTCTTTTTCTCTTGAACCTTCACTGCCACTTCCTTTGAGAACCATAGTGGTTTCTTACATCATTTAGTTTTGTTTATTTGCTTCACACAAAGGCTTGTTGCCTCTGTGATGGCAGTTTTTATTATTCCCCATTGTTCTTCCACCCCTCCTTCCTGCCCATGTGCTAGTGCATTCCTTAGGCACTTACCCATTTTGGCAAAGTCAGCCCTCCTAAAGTCCAGTACCTTTGCCTTTGTATGGCTTGACTCTATTGCTGTGTTTATTGTGAACCATACTGTTTGATGGTCGCTAGTTCCCAGATGGCTACCCACTTCTACATCTGTGATCCTCTCTTCATCTCCATTTGAGAGAACCAGGTCTAAGATTGCTCCCTCTCGAGTGGGATCCAATACTAGTTGTCTAAGGCATGCCCCCTGTAGGGCATCTAGAATAACCCCACTCTTCGAAGTGGCTGTGGCAACTGCACTCCAGTTAACATCTGGTATACTAACAACTGATATACTAACATACTAGCATACTAATTGCCAGCAGATTAGGATTTACAGCCTATCGAGTCTGCTTGAATCTCAGATCCCTAGTTGGGCATCGAGGCTCTCCCCCTCCTTGTGTTCCAGAAACCCCTTTCATCCATCCCCACCCCCCTTGGCCAGGCCATCATCTGATACATCCGCTTTCTGCATCTGTCCCACCCTCTCTTTAAGTCCTCCACTGTGGATATCCGAACCAACTTACCAGGCAGCAAATTCCAAGGATCCACCACACTCTCAGTGAAAAACCTCCACTTCTTTTCCCCCCTCATCCTTCCACCTTCCAACTTCAAACTATGCCATCTAGTGATACCTCCCTGCCTTAGTCTAAAGATCCCCTCTGTGTTTATTTATTCCCTTGAGGTACTTGAAGACCTCAATCATGTTCCCTCTGTCTCTCCTCCAATGAAAACAGGCTGAGCTCCTCAACTCTGTCCTCATACGCCAAATCCCCTAGTCCTCATATAATCTTAGTAGCCCTCCTCTGTACCCTCTCCAGGAGCGGTATATCACTCTTCAAGTGTGGTCTCCAGTACTGTACACAGTACTCAAGGTGTGGTCTCACAAGTCCATTGTACAGCAGCAGAATCACTTATATATGAGACTGCTCAAGAAGCTGAAAAAGACTTAAGATCCAAATACCCAGAGATGTTTCAAAACACATTAAGTCTGAAAATGAAATCCCTTACTAATACAAGGACAACATACAGATGGAGATAAAATAAGAAGTTGAAAAAAGAAGAGTGGATACAGATGGAGAGAAGAAAGAAGAAAATAACAGACTAATTCTTTTTTTGGTTTTTAATTAAGTTTGGAAGACAAAATGATATATGGTTATGCTATATTTTTTCTTTTAGTTTATTCATTTCTACCATATGAGAATAATCAAAAATCAGGGGACAGGAAGGTGGCCCGAAGTTTTATTTAAGATGGTGAACTCATAATGTATATTTTTTCTATACCAAAAATAAGGGAAAAAGATAGGCATAATCTCATTTTGGTTTCTCCAACTCTGTCATAATTATGATGGCATAGGAGAAAGTATGTGTAAAGTTTCTGACGATGAATTAATTCTGAAGGTGTAGTAAAGGAGTCTAGAAATAGTTCACAAAGAATTCTTTTTCCCAGTAAAGCGCAGCTTATTTGCACAAAGATCAGACTTAATATAGGGAACAGGGGGCACTTTGTAAAGTTAATTGTTAAAAAAATACGGTACATATTGATATTAGACAGGAAACGGAGATTTCTTTCTTTAAGTAACAAAAACAAAAAGAGGTCAAGCTACAAAACCAGAAATAGATATGGCTAGTGATGTGGTAGATTCTCCCAAACTTGTCTTTGCAATGATGAATGTTAAATTGCATAAATAATTATAAAAAAAAAAACACTGATGATGCAATACAGTAATAAAAAAAGTGAATATTTTAACTCTACAAGAAACTCATTTAAATGCTATTAATCATAAAAACTTAAAGAAAGGCTGGATTGTTCAAGTGTACTACTCACAGGGTACCACCATCAGTAGAGGAGTTACTTTATTAATATAAAAAAAAATAGACTTTCAGTTCATTCAACAATGACGGGATGATGATGAGAGGATAAGTTTAATCAAAGTCTAGCTATGTAGAGTAGAAATAATTTTATGTTCTATATATGGTCCTTTCATTTCATACAACACATTTACAAATCAAATATCTCAAGCACTTATTGAACAGGATTCAAATAAAATACTAATAGAAGGTGATTTAAATGCTTTATTTAATCCCAAATAAGATAAGTCATCCAAAACAAATGCACAAGATAATAGGATATCTACTACTTTAAATAATTTTTAAATGAACATAATTTATGTGATGTATGGTAAAATAAAAATCTGGAAATAATTTAATTTGCTCATAAGGCTAGACATTTCAAATGCACACACCGGAATCATCTATATTTTCTCTAATAAGGAATTCATAAAAGATATTCAAAAAATTAAAATAAAGGAAACCTCAATTTCTGATCATGCTATGATCACTATGAACGTTAGTCTAACAAAAGAATGAAAATTCATCCCACAATGGTGATTTTAAAATACATTTCTACAGAACACTAATTTTATATTTCAAATAAAAAACAAATACAAGAATACTGTCTTTTTAAATTTAAAGGACAAAAAATAACAGAAATTTGGGACACATTCAAAGGGGCCATCATATCATTTCAAATAGCACAAAATAAAAAATTCAGGGAAAAATAATTTAAATATGGAAATATTGGCCCCTATGTACATTGGGGTAAGAATTACATGCCAGAGCTGCATATCCCCACTGCAGAGATCCACATCTGCAGACAGGTGCACACCAATGGCATTCATGACTGCTGGCTTCCTGTCCATGGCCCCACCCCCCCATACTCAGGACACTGCTGGATTGACAGGGGTGGAGCTACAGATCTGGCTGGGCATCCAATTGGATGCCTGGACTGGGTATGCAGTGGATTACCATCATGGTGGGGTGTGCAATGGCAGTGCACCCCATGGTTGCCTGATGGCCAGTGGCTGTGGGAGCGAGATGAGGGCAGTGCCATTGGCCAGTCCTAGGGCACCGCCATACAGGTCTGGGGTTTGGGGGCATTGCTGATTCACAGACATGGGGGGTATTGTCCACCACAGGACCTGCAGGACACAGGGCTCAGGGCTGATGTGTGGTGATGTGAGTGGGTTGCTCAGACCTATGATCAGGGGTACATGGTGATGGGTTGAGGCATCTGGCAGTACCATGATCAGGGATGCCATGTGAGTGGGCAGTGGATGCCTCCAGACATACAGGGAAGGGGTTTTCATGTGTGTGCTTATGGCAGGGTCCTCCCTAGTGTACCCTGCACCCCTACACACATCTGTGGCCAGTAGTATGTACCTTTGTGAATGGCACAAAGTGCAGGCATGTCCCCAGCCTGCCCCTGGCATGGTGGATCACATGCATTGGTCCTGTGTTCTCCCCCTTAGTGCATCCTGCATGGGTGGGTGAATTGGGCATGGAGTGGCTACACACCCCAGATACACCAGCATAGCCACTCTGTGGGGTTCATGCATGGGGCCCATTGGAACTACAGTACAAGATAAAGCCAGATCAAATACCACCAAATGCCAAGCAATATTAGAGCATAACATTTCGGGAAAGAAAAACTTATCTTTATGAAAACAGTAGAAAAGAATTATCTGAAGCCTAAGAATAAATTATACCACTTTGCAGATAAAGCAGAAAAGCTGTTGGCATATGCCCTTAAAAAGCAAAAAGGAAACAAAATGCCATTACAAGTATCAAAAATATAACTAATCAAATATTCACCAAGGATGAAGAAATAGCTAAGGCCTTTACAGAATATTATAAAACTATATATAATATCCCCCAAACTATAATACTCCAAAGGCCAGATATTCAAAACTTTGCCTCGGGGCTAAATTTGCACTGCCCTGTGTGCAAATTTGGCTCGGAGCAAAAAGCAAGCTATATTCAAAAGGAATAGCCTGGTGCAAAACCAGCTGAATATAGCAAGCAAAGGAAGTCAGGCAAACATGGCCAGGAGTGCAGAGCAATGATAGCCCAGGAATAAGACAGCACTGAATACAGCAACAGGGAAGTGCACACTGCAACTGCAGCTCATTAGACTTTGTAGCAAGCCAGTGTTGCAGGTGGAGAACAATGTGTGTGATTGCACAGAGATGTCTCATATCTACTGCAAACAACAATGTAAGCCACACACTGCAGAACTGTGATATGCTGAAGTGTTGTTTGCCCGTGGCTAACCCGATAGCACAGTGCTAAAACAATAGCCCAGTGCAAACTGGTTAGCCCGAGGCAAACATGAGCTATATTCAAAGCTCACATGCAAATGAGCCTACTGAGGTAATCCGTGGGCAAACAGGCAGATTTGCATCTCATTATGTGCTGCTTAGCATACATTACCATGCAGTTTGCCTGGTGCTACTGCATGGAGTACACAGCTCCACCTTTTGGTTGGAATGGAAGTACAGGCTGGAGGCTGCAGGCCAAGGCATGCCCACAGCATCCCTTGTTGGTTGGAATGGAAGTACAGGCTGGAAGCTGCAGGAACTGTATGCTGGCAGGCAAAGTCGGTGCATACATGCTTTTCAACCCCTTGCCTCCTGAATCAGGGACAAGGCTTAAAAAAATCAGGGTCAAAGACCCAAAATCAGGGACACATCTTAAAAAGTGGTACTATTCACTCAGAATGCTGCTAGAATAAGGGGAATTATGTTAAGATGCATTTCAGAACAAGAACCAGTCTGTAATTATCATGTATGACATTATTGTGTGATTTTTATCCCCACTGTTCTGTTGCAAAAAACAACATATTTTATGAGGGACAGAGGAAAATCTGGAGGCAAAATCAGGGACGTCCCTGAAAATCAGGGACAGTCGAGAGGTATGGGTGCATACAACGCACCCATGCATATATGTGCCTAATACACACCCATTTCCCAGGTAGTCTAGTGCCACCCCACAGGAATCTTGACACCTGTACCAAGAAAAAAAAAGACTTTTCCCTGGTAGTCTAGTGGTCCCCCATCTCCCAGCATGAATCCCGACCCCTGTTCAAAGTAAATAAAAATAATGTTCCCTGGTAGTCTAGTGGTCCCCACACCACTGAGCATGAATCCTGACCCCCGTTAAAAGTAAAAAAACAGACCATTCCCTGGTAGTCCAGTGGTCCTCCACCCAGCACTGATGCCCCCACTCGTCTCAATAACAACCCAAGAACAGAGCTGGCGACTGGCTCAGCCCTCCTCTCACCACCAGGCCAGCTGCCGACTGAGGTATAAATGAATGCTACTGTAATGAATGAGCCCCCTTCATTACAGTAGCACTCATTTGTACCTCAGTCAGTGGCCAGCCATGGTGGTGAGATGAGGGCTGAGCCGGTCACCAGCTCTGTTCATGGGTTGTTATTGGGATGAGCAGGGGTGTCACTGCTGGGTGGGGAGAACCACTAGACTACCAGGGAAAAGTCTGTTTTTTTTACTTTGAACGGGGGTCAGGATTCATGCTGGGGAGGACCACTTGACTACCAGGGAAAGTCTGTTTTTTTTTTACTTTGAACAGGGGTAAGGATTCATGCTGGGGGGTGGGGGAACCACTAGACTACCAGGGAAATGTCTGTTTTTTTACTTTGAGTGGGGGGTCAGGATTCATGCAGGGGGCACTGCTGCAATACTGCCATCTTTTTGTCAGAGGTATTTAGTGCCGTGCTGCAGGTTACACTAATGCCTGTAGCATGGCGCTATACTTTGAATATGCCAGTGCATCCAGCATTCAGGGCCCCTCCCCTCAGTCCCTCCCCTGCATACATTATAATTTAGCATTGGCACTAACACCTAGTGCCGGCGCTAAATATTCTTTTGAATATTGAAGTCAGGTGCAAATTCAGTGCTAGTCCAGTGAAACAGATTTGTACCCAGTGCTAAGCTTTGAATATCTGCCCCTCAATATGGTGAAATATTTAAATGATATAAAGTTACCAGAGCTATGAAATAATTTGGATCAATGCACTAGACAAAATGTCCTAGAAGCAATTAACTTGATCAAAAAGAATTCTGCACCAAGAGCAGACAGCTTTACTATGGAATTTTATTGAACTTTTAAGGAAGCACTACTTCCCTGGATGCATAAATTGGCTTAGGAAATGGCAGCAGGATTGGAACTACCATCATCATTTTCTGATACTGACATTATTTTGTTGCCAAAAGAGAATAAAGACAAATTACAACCATCAAACTATAGGCCAATACCAAATTTAAATAGTGATTATAAAATAATGGCCAGATTAATAAAGATTCAAGATCAAATAACCAATATAATACATACATATCAGAAAGGTTTTGTTAAAAATAGGAACATATTTGAAGGTCTAGAGGATGTACAATCTACCATTTCCTTTGTTAAAAAATGGATCCAGAGACAATTGCTATTGCTTTAGACACATCTAAAACTTTTGACTTTGTCAACTGGAATTTTATGTTTAGCACATTTGAAAAATGGTGGTTTCCAGAATATGTTATGAGGGTGCAAAAATCCAAAAGCAGCATTTCAAATAAATCAATGCAAATCAGAGCCTATACAGATGCAAAATGGAGTCCTACAGGGCTGTCCCCCATCTCTGATTTTATTTATAATTAATTTACAGTCATTATTAAATCATATCCGGAATAATACATCAATGATAGCGACAAAAGGTAAGGTTAACCATTTTAAATTAAACGTTTATGCAAATGGCATATTAATAATGATCTCAACCAAAAAGTTACATATCCCTTATTAATGCAGGAATTCAACAAATTCTCTGAATTATCAAGCTAAGCATTAAATAAATCCAGATCCATGATAATAATTATAAACAATCTTAACAACGACACAAAAGAAGTAATTGCAGACATGAAAATCCAAGACTCAATGAAATATCTGGGTATTCAATTAACAAATAACCTACAAAAACACTGGAGCAGAATTTAATGATTTGTATGGAGAGGATCTCAAACATGTTCTGATTTTGGCAAGATAAAGTTCGGTCTCTTTGGGGAAAGATTGAAGCTTTAAAAATGATGGTCATACCTCATTTGATGTTTTTGTATCAAGGTACACAGGGAGAAATCCCAGTATCATGACTTGAACAAATAAGGACAATATTTAAATAATTTTTATGGTTAGGTGGAGTCACTAGAATTGCCTGGGACAATTGATTACTGTACATCAAGAAGGTGGCATGGGTTGTCCTGACCCCATATATTATTATTGGGCCTCAAAAATGAAACAGTCAATACAATGGCTAGATTACCACAAACACGTAATGGATGATGAAGGTTCCTACCAGTCCCAAAGCCAATGTTTATTAAAAAAAGAAAAATCTAACAAATATAAAAGACATAGTGGCATACCCTCAGAACTTTAGCCATATTAAAAATTGTACAATAAACACAATATGAAAGATCTGTACTAAATTAAATACATTTTTCCCAATAAATAATTTTAAGATAACATCCAGCATAACAGGGAATAATTAAATATGGAGTAAACATAGTGTCATGCTGAAAAATAAAAGAGAATTAAAAATCCTAAATTTAATAAACTGGATGGATTGTCTAGAAAAAGATGTATTTATTGAATGGCCAGTATTTCTAGAAAAAATGCAATGAACATCAAATGCAAAATGCATGGCTAAAATATCCTACAAGTAAGGGTAAATGTTATAAATATATACTACAACCTAACCAAAAAGAAACCAACACATTTCTAGATATATCTAGGGTGTCAGCGTGGCTCAGTTGGTAGCACATCCACCTCTAGACCAGAAGGTCATGGGTTCTCATCCCACACCGGGATTAGACTTGTACCTAAAAATCTGCTAGGGTGTGCCATCCTTCAGATGAGATATTAAACCAAGGTCCCTTCTGCCCATCCTGGTGGGTGTCCAGCTAGAAGTAAAAGAACCCAGGGCACTCTTCACAAAGAGCAGGGAGTATTCATGGTGTGCTGGCTAGCATTCCCCTTCCCATAAACCAATTCATGCAATTATCCAGGCTGTGTGTGGGTGATGATGTGCGATATGGCCACCACACATTCAGTCACTTTACTACCAGTGTAGCATTGCTTGTCAAGTGCTTTGGGATACTGTGTATGAAAAGTGCTATATAAATGCTGATTCTTCTTCTATTCAAAAGCACCCTGTGAAAAGTAAGATTAGCATAACGGCATTTTTTAATTATATATTCATAGAAAAGAATACCTAAAAAAGCAGAAAAAATCATCCAGAAATATAAAATAAAATGGGAATAAGAACTGAAGATCAACTGGAATAAAAATAAATGGAAAAATATTCGAATTCAAGCAAATAAATCCAGTCAATTTAAGATTATGGCTAGAGCAAATATAATGCCACACAAATTGAAATACATTGATACCAATTATATACCCATATGCTCGCATAATTGTAACAAAAAAAAAGAAGAAAATTGACCATTTTCATTTGTTGTGGGACTGTGAGGAACTCCTCACTTGGTAGCAACTAACAAAAAAAGAAACTGAGAACATTATAAAAATAGATATACTACTTATGCCAGAAATGTTCATTTTCAATGATGTTGAAGATTTGGGAATGGGGGAAAAATAAAAAAATAATCACCCTTGCCACTATGACAACTGAAAGACTAATATTAGAAAACTGGAACTCCACCAGGCTTCCTGAATTTGAAATAAATAAGTGGAGTAATAATTTCAGGAACACATTATACTGTGAAAAGCTAATGGACCATATAAATAAGGATACTGATTTATTTGACACCACTTGGGAATTAAATACTAAAGATTTTACCTCCTATACTGCAAATCTGATTTTCTTAAAACATATGTACCATGAAAATAAGCAATAGATAAAGACCACTAAGAGAAGGCACTGCTCTTGAGGGGGCATAAAAGGGGTGGTGGGGTGGGGTTTAAACCAAGATGTATAACTATGACATACATATTTAAACTTAATATTTAAGTAACACAAATAATGTATGTGTATCTTAGAAAAGTAAATGGAAATATGTGTTGTAAAGTGTTGATCTGCATACAGTATCTTGAAATAAAAATATGATGTATAAGTATTTACCACATAAGGGAGCTCAATGCTGGAGAGGCTGTGGTTACATCCCAGTGGCCTTAGCCCACATTCTGTGGATCTGTTCTATTTTGGAGCCCTTTTTTCCAGAAGATTCAATCTGCCCTTACATAACTTTGTGATTCAGAGTTGAAACTAAATGCTACTTTGTTCCTTTTGCTAGACACCCCTCAGGGTTACCATACTCAAGACACTTGCCAGTTACTGCACATTTTACTTCTGGCAGCTCATAAATCACTCACTAAATGATGGTTAACGTCACAGACCCCCACTATTGAGATTGGGTACAATATAGTCTGTAATATATATCAGATAGAAAAGATTATGGCTAAGCTGCATAACAAATATTCTTCTTTTGAAAAACGTTGGTGTATATGGGTGGTTTACATTATGAGGAAAAAATCTGGTTTTGTACTCTAAACTTGTCATTTTATGCTGTCTGATTATTAGTTTATTACCAGTTATGTTATTTCAGGTTATTTTGTATTTTCTGGGGCTCTGACCATTTGGACTTTTGCATCTTGGTGGCATTTTCTTTATATGGAGTATCTATGCACTGTTTTCTTTTTGTCTATATTATTGTTGGAATGTTTAGTAAAGACATAAATTTGAAAAAAAAAGTTGTACTTAAACATGGTCTTAAAATAGCTGATTGAATTTAAAATACCCAAATGAAGAATCTAAGACTATCAGGAATATATTTTTGCTAATAAAGGTAGGATGACATTTGTTTGCTGGTTAACTAGTACTGTTGCTTTAACAAAGCATTTGACTTAGATGCACACTCAAAAATATCATGTCCAGCATATTTTACTGTTATGTCCAAGATTTAATTCCCAAAGAGCAGTCATGTTAGCAGAGCTCCTGGACAAGTCTATATTACTGTACGATGTAATTTTATCTAAATTAGTGAATAACTCTGATAAATCTAGTATAACACAGGTAGTGGGCTTCTTGAATGCTGTAAATAAAGCCCATAGAATGGTTAATTGACTGAAATAAATCTTGCTTAAGGTACTTTATACTGTCATTTGTTTATTATTTCAGTATGAAAATGGATGCATATTGTTAGCTATCTGTGAGTATCCCTCAAAGGGTCATAGAACAATATGCCCTTTGAGGGCAATAACATGCCTATCCTCCCCATTTCTGGGTTGTAAGGGATTATGGGTATGTCACTGACCAAGAAGGGAGATAGGTAGCCAGAAGCAAACCACTTAGAAAAGGAAAATCCCATTTACATTCTAGGTATTTGTCCTAGAATTATTTTCCTGCACACCTCCTTTATCTTTTTTTTTCCATATAGGTGTTATCTCTCCCCAGCAGGCCAGCAGCTTGTGTCAGCCATCCATATGGGACATCCACAGTCATTCAAAGCCACCCCCACTTCACCTCCTTGGAGTCACCAGAGCCAGCTTCGGGGTATCATCCAGCTGCAGCCCCCACAATTTTCTACATTTTCTTCCCTTAATCCCCAGAGCCCCAGACAAGGTCAGGCATGTGCATGGAGGAGTTCATGCATGGCTTGGCCTGGCTAACTCTGCTCTGCCCACCCCTGGCCTAGCCCTCAACTTCCACTCATGCCTGCACCACCATCACACCTCCACATGGTGGTGGTCTTAGGCCAGGAGAGCAGACCTCCCCGATTCAGGAGAGTAGAGCTGCCTGGTGGCTTCTCTATCGTCTCCCAGCCCTCCCCCCAGCTGCTCCCCCCACAGCCCATGCTCATTTCTGAACACAGGTCACTGGTGCTGTGAAAGACAAAGTGTCCAACGCCTCAGCCCTCAGCACCAGCAGGCTGGAAACATCCTTTATCTTTATATAAATTTTTCCTTAATGATGGTTGTGGTATTATTAGCTAAAAATCTTTTACATTAGGTTTTTAGAGACTGTATGGCTCTGTGTAGTAATACATTTCTGATATCCTCTATATGCTGAATGTTTCCCTAAGTTCTGAGCAAAGATGTGTTACATGGTATCGGATCGATACCATATAGTATAGTAGGGAATTTGTTTTTAAACTAGCAAATACATGTTTTTATAATGTAATTTACATTACGTAAGAATGCATTTTTATAATTGTTTTAATGAGACTTTTTGATCATGATCAAATAAAGATCTGTCTGCCCATCAAATCTTCTTAAGTTTTCCACCCCCAATCACAGTTGATCCTGATTTTGAAAAAAAAATGCATATGTAGGCTCTGGGCACTGCATCAAGGTCTAACACTGTAATTTACATCACCATTCCAACCCAATCCACTCAATACCAAGAATGTCATGTATTTAATGTTGTGACCCTCCTCTTTGACCCTGATTTACTATATGGGAAGGCAGAAGTAGTGAAGCAGGGCTAGCCTAATCGTCCCCCTTCCATAGCTAGTCATCACACTAGCCTGCTGTATCAGCTAACTGATACAGCATAAGGATAATGCAACCAGGAAGGAGTGGGTAGTTTGGTGTGAGCCATTAATAGTATACAACACTCTAACCAGCCATAAAAGCCCTGTGCACCTCATACTTTGTAAGTCTGTTGTTGCAGCAACATACTGGGGTAATGGCATGTTGTGAGAGGGGAAAAAACTGGGCTGGCTTGACATTACAACTTCTACCAAAGTTTGGACCTGGGATCTGGGAGGGTCAGTATTATTAAATAGATGGCCTTTTATGGATGTGGTGGCCAGGATCCTGGCATAGAAACAGAGAAACATAGAATGTTATGGCAGATAAGGACCCCTGTGCCCATCCAGTCTGCCCATTTTTGTTAACTTTTATTTTTTTCCTGCAGACCCTACTTGATCTACAGCATAATCCCCCCCCACCTCTATGATTCCCTTGTTATTGTCACAGGCATTTTTAATTCCCACCACTGTTTTTGCCCACACTACCTCTGCTGGAAGGTTGTTTCAGGTATCCTCCACCCTTTTTGTGAAGAAGTGCTTCCTCGTATCCCTGCTGAATTTACCCACTCCAGCTATATAGCATGCCCCCTAGTTAAAAAGCACATTTTTCTCTGAAAAGTACCCCCTCCTGTACTTCATTTACCCCATGAGTTATTTAACGATCTCTATCATATCCCCCCTCTCCTTCCTTTCATTCAGGATATACATATTTAGCTTCTTTTGTCTCTCCTCATTGGGTTTTTGATGCATACCCTGCACCATTTTGGTGGCCCTCCTCTAGACCACCTCCACTTTGACTATGTCCTTCATGAGATGTGGTCTCCATAACTGGACACCAAACTCAAGGTAGGATCTTACCAGTGATGCATATAGGAGCAGTACCATCTCCCTCTTACTGCTGGAGACACTCCTTCCTATGCACCCTAGCATCCCACTAGCTCTTCTGACTGCTTTGTCATACTGCCTGGCCACCTTTAGGTCATCTAATATGATTACTCTTAGGTCTCTTTCCTGCTTGGTCTTTGTCAGTGTCTCTCTGTCCATTTTATACTCTGTTCCAGGGTTTCTTTGGCCCAAGTGCATTATTTTGCATTTTCTTGCATTAAAACCCATCTGCATACCCTTGACCACTCTTCCAGTCTTTTTAGATCCCTGACCTTCCTTTCCACCTCCCCCAGAGTGTCCTCTCTATTGCAGATCTTGGTGCCATTCAGAAAGAGGCAGACCTCCCCAGCCAGTTCGTACACAATGTCACTTATAAAGACATTGAAGAGGACCAGTCCCAGCACTTATCCCTGAGATACCCTGCTGGTGACTCTCCCTTCCTCAGAATGAACTCCATTTACCACATAAAGGCAGAAGAAAAAGCCACTAGACCTGAGCCAGTGCAGCAGATGAGGAGTGCCATAGTGTAGTGCATAGTGAGTTAAAGGGAATAACCAGTGATCAGAGAGTTAAAGGGACTGGTGAGTTAAAGTTAGAGCTGATTCTGGCTCCCCCATTGGCTTCACAGCATAGCAGGGGCTCCTTCTCTGATACCACCTCAGTGCCCTGACTGTCGCAGCAGCAACTACTGTGAAATAATAGCTATAGCCAGTTTCCCAACCCTTGTACAGCAACAGTGGCAGCTCATACCATGCAGACTCCGCAAGAGTCTGGGAAGTGACAGATAAGATAGGTTTGTAGTATTGTACATCAAAACAGGCAAGAAATAGAAACTCACTTCCTTATTTTGAATGTTAGTGGTTGCCATCCTGAAATCAATAACCAGAAAATGACTAATTGCACAGGTACCCTCTTCTCAGGAATAGATGCACATTTTGAAAGAGAAAAGTTTTTCCTTACTCTTGGACAAAAAACATAATAATTCCTATCCATAAGAAAGGACCACATAATGAACCATCAAACTTTTGCCCAATTAGCCTAATTGACATCAGTTCAAAAAACTTCTCCAGAATCCTATTGTAGAAATTACAAAACTGGGTAGACACAGGAAGCCCATTATCGAACTACCAAGCTGTTTTTTGTCATAGCTTTTTCACAATTGACAATATTTACACTCTGGCTCATCTCCTTGAAAAATATAGAGATTACAGAAAAATGAAACTGTATGCCCTCTTTATAGATGTTAAGGCAGCCTTCGACTTTGTAAACAGAGACACTTTATGGGAAAAACTCTACAAAAAAGGTCTTCCTTTTTACCATTTAATCCCTATATATCTACTACATAATAACACCTCAGCTGCTATTAGATATGACAATAGGGGGGATCTAACTCAATATTGTAACACAAATAAAGGAGTCAAACAAGGCTGCCTACTGGCTGTACTTTTATTTAGCATATATATCGATTCACTACTTCATTTTGGCAGTTCAGACTCTCTGGACTCCACTAAAGTCAACTATATTTTCTGCCATTTATTGGCATATAGTGACCACCTGGTTCTTTTCTCTTTATCTAGAAATGATCTACAATGAAAAATAGATAAACTAAAAGCAAAATGTGACCATCTAGAGCTAAAGAGCAATCTAAATAAAACACAACTTATGGTTTTTGGAGAATGCAACTCACAAGCAAAGATTTATCTTGAAAAATAACAAATTGATGTAGTTTCATGTTATGTCTACCTTGGGATAAAGTTATACATAAATAACAATGGTTGGCACACCTCAAGTACCAAATTACAAAAGCTAGACATGCGGCTAAAGCCCTATTACATTTTAATTTAAAATATGGAGAAGAAATGGCGCTTCCAGCTTTAATAGCAGGTGAAGCAAAAATTAATCCATTACTCCTCTATGGGGCAGAAGTATGGGGTGCCCAAACTACAGCCAACCTTGATCTTTCTCTATCTTACAAAGCATTACTACAAGTTTCCACATCCACCTCAAATGAGATTACAAGAGCAGAATTGGGTAGAATCCCTATGTTACCCCTAATTAAGACAAGAGTGGCAACTTATTTATTTGTTTACTTATTCATTAATTCATTCTTGGATTACAAGTACCTTTGAGCACAGGAGAGATCATTTACAAAGGTTCCACATCAAGAAGTGGGAAAGGTACACATGAATAAACAAAGGATAACATAATACACTTTCACAGATATCTGTAGAACATGACTAAACAAAGTTGAACAGAACATTCTCAGTTACAGGTTTATAATCCAATACAGATGATATGAACTAAGTAGTAGAGGAGGGAGAAAAGTTGGGGAGGGTCTGAGTTTGAGTGGGAAGGGTAGCAGCCAGGGGGCCTTGTCATGATTACTTACTTACTGGCTTAGACTTTCCAATAATAGGGTAAATTCCATTACGATGGAATACTTGAAGGAAAAGATGACATGGGCTAAGAATGGTCTTAACTCTACTTGGTTACAAAAAAAAAATACTTGACATTTTAACTAAGGCTGATCTGTTTCATCTATGGGAAGACTTCCAAAAGGGAATTACAGTAGCCCCTCTACAAAACAAAACAAAACAGTAAAATATTAAGTTTTTCAACTTGCACAGATAAAAGAAATGATGGAAGTTAAAGAACAAAAACAGCCACAATGGTACAAATTAAACAAAATTGATATAGCTATAGAAGATTACCTTACACTCATTATATCACCGACCACTAGAGAATGGGTAACTTGGGCTAGAATGCAGGCTATTTACCTCCAAATATACTTACTTTAACAAAAACTGTACCAAAGGACACTCTTCAGAAACAGAATGCTTATGTAATAGAGGGTTTACTGAAACTATAAACCATATAATAACTCAATGCCCATTTTATAACCAACACAGGAAAATTATCCTCAAAGACATCTTAGTAAAATATGCAAATGCACACTATGACCCTGTTTTCATCCTACTCCATCCCATGAATAAAGAGGATGCTCAGATGATTTCAAAGTTTCTCTATCAAATGGTCAGACTTGAAAGAAAAAGACAATAAGGTCAAAATAGATTCTTATAGGTAAATGTCATAAAAGCTAGTACTGAATAAATTATGTAAGTGACTCTGGAGATTTGTAAAATGATATGTTTTATTTCTTTCATGGTATACCGGATTTTTAACGATGTGATCTTTCTTATTTATCTCATTGAGTTAACTTTGCACTAACTGTAATGTCCAGTCCTCATGTTTTGGATAATCAATAAACCTACTTGAACTTAAACATTGTAAAGAAATGTGAATAATGTAAGATATGCCTAACAGGCTTACCCTGTGTCTACCAACCATATTATTGCATGGCTGCTCATAGAAATGTTCCTAAATAATCCTCTGTACCAAAATAATACATATGTACTAAGGCCCCTAATGTTGACAAAGTTCAATAAGAGGTGCAACCAAACTAAATGGGAAAAGCTGACACATGAGGTAATTAAAGGAATGTATAGTATAAACAAGAAATAAAAAGTAACAGCTGCTAACAGATGAAAAAGCCAATGAACTTAAAACTGTGGGACCATCCAATGCCTCATCACTTCTGTGCCATTGACCCAGGTTCAGGAGGGGACTCGCTGTGCTAGAATCAAAGCAGACAGGGCTGGCAAGTGCTGCAGAGTGCAGAATGATTCAGCCCAGGGGGGGTTAGGATCTAACTCTACTGACACAAGAACCCCTATCCTGCAGCTAACTGAGGAGCTTGCTTATTACAGGTGGCATTTGTGCACAAGTGGGACCCCCTGCTGAAATGGTATTTACATCAAAGGACTGGAGTTCCTGGGATGCTTTTAAGCTACCATGGCATACTTTTAATATATTCTGCTATGCAGCCCTCTAATTTTGTTCTTCTGCCTCCATTTGTGCTCCTTCACATCTGTTCTGTGTCTCACACCCAGATCTACCTGCAGCCATGCACTCTGTATGTGTTTGTACCCTACATTACAGACAGGTATACTAAAAGACAATTGCTTATTATTTTATGCAACCTTGCAAAAGACTCTGCTGCATCCAGTATGAACTATCCCCATGTACCATTCATTCCACCTTTCAGTAGAGGTTGCAATAGCTAACAACTGTACAAGATGCTGTTGGTATATACTGGCTCTTGCAATTTCCTGCAACAGTCATTGTACTACCAATATCTGTCACAACTGTTTATAAACAACTTGGAGATGCTTCAAAGATAGAGAGCTCTATATAGCCCAGTTTTTTGACATGGGGTGAGTGCATCTTGCTCCCATGTGGGTAGCCCAGGTTTAATACCTTCTTAATGTGAGCCAATGGAGCTGTGAGGACAGCACTGTCAGGCTCTGGGAAGGAGGGTGACATACACCCAGTGTACTGTCACTTCCTGCAGATAGTGGTGTGGCATTGGCATCATGAAAGGCAAGCAACATTGCCCCCTTCCCTGATAAGATGGCATAGCAACAGGATGCTGACATTAATGTCTGAGGTGGGAAGAGAGAGACTTGCTCAGAGTGGTGACCTGGTGAGGGGGACAAGACAAATGGAATCAGAGAGAGAGAGAGAGAGAGACAGATCTTTCTATGCAACCATGAAAAGTACCTTGTGTGAGCTTCTTCTTAACATTTTCTTATCCTTCCAAGTTTTTTGACCTGATTCTCATTCATCTCAGAGCAATATTGCCCATCAGAAACTCAAAGCAATCACTAGAGAACCAAGGCTAACCCCCCCACCCAGTTTGTTTTGACAGAAATTTTTACACATCAGTTTGAATACTGGCCATGCTGGTAGCATCAATGCGCATTTTTAGTGACATTTCAACTGTTTGAGGGTGTCATGTGAGTGTATCGATTGAGGTATGCCACTGTAACAAAGGCCACACAAGTTTATCTAACAAGAATTGAGCCTTCAGCAAAGCAAGGCTTTCTGTACCATGTATGGGGTCTTACTTTTAGCTCTTCAATTCAAGCTGACCTAGTGCTGCCTCCCCTGGGACCTGTTTCAGCCATGGCTGGAAAACTGATTGGATTGTTTGATTTCCCAGTCCCACATACTGCCAAAACAGGGCCTGCAGCAAATACAGAACTCAGCAATAAGAGCAGCCTTTTCTTCTTGGGTTCACAAAGCCACACATCCTTCTGCTCACCTGTCCTCACAAAACATTGCAACCATAGGCAGGGAGCACATTCAAAATTGTGTTTGCTTCTGCAGCCAACACTAAATGGATCCTTTTGTTCCCAGTCTTACAAACTCTGCAAGCAGGACCTGGACAGAAACAGCCCACTGTGTTTTTTTCAACATTGTTGAGCACCACAGAATACCTGGCCAGAGCTGCATGTTCAAATCACAGCCATAACTGGGGTGGGGGGATTCGGCAACTGTGCAGGGTGGGAGGCAGAAACCTGTCAGGAATGGTGACCAGGCAGTGGTGGTGGGGAAACAAATGGTATAGTGGGAAGGGGACTCTGCAAGAGCAGTGACAGGGTGGTGGGAAAGGGATTCTGCAGGAGCTGTAGGAGAGGTGACATGGGAAGGGATAGAAATGGAACCAGGAAGAGAAGGTTGGCAGGAGGTAGAACTGCAGAAAGAAGAAAAAAGTGCAAACTGGGGATGAATAGAGAAAGAGAGACAGATGGAGCACAGTGATCTCATGAATAACAATGATGTGATACGATTCAGCTGTGAGGGCTAAATGTGATTTCTGCTGGATCTGGTTATGTACTTCTTGACCCTTCTCCCACTCCTCTTCTATCGAACATATGTCAGCATATCTCTCCTATACAGCCATAACAATGGGAACAACAGTGCAGGGCTGCAGTTAGCAAACAAATAGGGCCAGACCTAGACCCATTTATGTGAGTTTAGGAAAATAATCCTTATCCATCTTAGTCAATTAAAGAATACTGATGTGTTTACTTAAGATCTATAAATATACAACATTCAGATTTCCAGGAATCTGTCTTATGAAAGACAGAAGCCTTTCAAGGATGGTTTTAATTCAGATTGTATAAAATGTATTCATAATATTGTACAGACTTCAGGTCTTATTCTTCTTTTTGCTGACATATTTTTGAGGCACTATTAAAAAATTTGAAATTTATTAAAGTCCTACTTTAGAGGTTTAGCTAAACAAAAGGACGTGGAACAACTTAAAAATGCACAATTACATGCCTGGTTGGAATAAAACAAAGATATTCATACAAGGAAAACTTATTTGTATATTTTAACAAACCTAGAAGAGAGATGATAGCTAACCTTGTATAGAATGGAACTGTCTAAGAATAGTAACTGTTTCTATGAACAGAAATTATTGAATGTGAAGTCACTACAGCGTATTTGTGAATTGAATGCATTGGAAAATTTATCACGTTATTCTGTTTGTCCCCTATATATAAAATACATAGAGATCTTATTTTGGGACAAATTCTTGAGAATGCTTTCCTCAGACCAGAATTAATAGTTAAATTGACTTTTTTATGATTTTGGTAACATGTAAGGCCACTAGGCACAATGTCTGTGTTCAGGGGTGACCTGGGAGTACTGGGGAGGTCAGGTTTACTTGCTCAGGGTCACATAGTATGCAAATGAAGGTTGTGGGAATCAGACCCAGATCTTCTGGATGTACCAAGTTCATTCACAGCTCATTACTCTATCCTCTAGGCTATGATATTTCATCAGCTAGGATGTTGCAAAGTGTTTGTGGATTTTTGAGGAATATCAAACATCAGTAACCCCATGCAATTAAAAAAGACTAAGGATATAATCTGCTTATGGAAATATAATGTAATTCCATTTCTCATCTTTGTACGGCATCATTTAAATTTTGATATTTCAACTGTGGTGCTCAGAGAATATAAGTACCCAGACCCAACCCTCCTCTATGAGTAAGTTTTATGACTTTGTTCATTATCTAAATGATTTGCATTCAGTTTCAATTCCAGATTATATATATCCAAAAACTAGAATAGGTAGGTTCTGGATCAGAACAATTATTTTGACTATGAATGTTTTTGTTTAATTAGATATCAAGTTGGTTACAATTGTGTTAGCATTGCCTGGAACTCTTATTTAAGTTAACAAAGAAAAACTACCCCAATGTATATTTTATTCAAAAGAAATAATATTTATTGTATGCATACTTGTCTAACTTTTTATCTAAGAATTTGTACAAATGCATCAACGTTTTTAATAACTTTTAAAATTCTGACATGATTTTGTATTTTGTGTTGTCTGTGTTGAACAGTGTAATTATTTTAGTCAAAGACTAAATTAAACATTGAACTTTGAACACAACCTTCTAATTGCCCCACAGTTGTCTGTCCAAGATTTTCTGAATTTAACCCATTACTGCTTGTTTTTAAAATGTAATGCAATGCAAGTTTCAGGCTCAATATCTACAAAATGGTATCTTTTAAAATAAATTCTACATATTGCTTGAAAGGAGAGCCATACATCTGTCCAGTAAGACATAGCATGTCTACAAAAAATGCATGATGTACTTTTCTGGTTATAAAGGAATAATCCAGATTTTGTAATAATTTCTGAATCATGGCTATCATCAAGGGTCAACCTGGTTTTAGCAGAAGGTTATCATATGTTGAGAAGGGACAGGAAGGGGCATAGTAATCTATCCACAGGCAAATTATTATGTCTAAGTGCTATCTGAACCCACTCTAGATAGTAATATATAGACACTTACGGAAGGAGTTAACATTAAAGATAGAAAGCTAATTTGCTTAATAGTGTTTTACCATCCTTCCAAATCCCCCCATTGCACACCTAGATCTGTTTGAAAGAAAGGTAAAAAAAGATTATAAAGAGGAATCAAATTCTGAAGGGGGGGACTTAACATAGACTTGAAAAAGAGGGTAAATTCTCCAGAACTTGAAGATATGGTCTTTGAGCTGTGGTTAGTCCAATTAATAACTGACCCTACTAGTATAAATATGAAAAACATAAGTGTCTCATCAGTAATAGACTTAACTTTCAATAATAGACTAGATAAATACAGCAAATCAGGAGTCCTGGCAGATTCCTTATCTGACCATTAGTTTATATATTTCAGTAGTAGCCACTTAAAAGTTATATAGTATGTTAACCCATAACCAAAGAGTACAGATCCTTTATACATTTTAATCATAATGGATTTATGCCAGACATAGAACAGGATAATTGGGAGAGTTTACTTTTCATTCCTGACATACTTAATGCATTCTAATAATTCTAATTCATAAGCAAATCCACAGAGGTCTGTAATACACATGCTCCTATTGGAAAGAGACTGGTTTGGATATATACAACACAACATTTGGTAAAATTAAGAAAAAGGTATGACCATATTTGGAAATTAGCTAAAAAGACCACTAGTGGGGTTGTGGCTTGACCGCCAAAGAAATTACAGCATAACTCTTAGGCTCCATCCTAGCTGAGGAAAACCGTTGGTGAGTCGGTCTAATCCCGGGATGAAAAATATCCTTTGTTGCTAAAACATATCTGGGGAACTATCCTGAATCTTCCAGTGTGTTGTTTCTGACTGACTAGTGCTGCGAAGCTGCTGAACCTCACCAGCTATCCGCGAGCAGAGTGACTCGACTAGGCCACAGAAAGTACAGGCCTAATCCCTGAGACGTATTTGCTCCATAAACCCCAGAGATGGAGCCTGCAGCAATATCTCTACTAGCACAATCAACCCTGATTAAGCTGGCGACTGAAATTTCATTGCCCATAATTTCTCCAATACAGGATACGAATGCACAACCGCTATCAGTGACTGAATCGCTAACATATATCACCGGAATGCTAGAGGTGGTTTTGTTGCAAGTAGATACAATCAGTACAGCACTTGCAAATACTACTACAGAGGTACATGTAATACAAGATCGATTAAATGTGACAGAGCAAAAGGTGGAAACTTTGGACGTACAACAAGCTAAACTAACACAGAGAGTGAAAATGCAAGATCTAAAATTAGAAGCATTGCTGGCCTGGAAGACCAAGAAAATAGGGGAAGGCGTAACAACCTCTGAATTATTGGTATGCCCGAAGAAGCTGAAGAAACATCCATGGGGAAGTTTCTCAATAAGACGCTCCCCGAGATGCTAGGTGAGCGCTGGAGAGGCTCAGTTGAAATCGAAAGAGTCCATCGGATCATTGGAAGGAAGGAAGGAGAACCAGCAATAAGCCCCAAGGCCAATTGTGGCATATTTTTTGAGATATTCTACAAAAGAATGCATTCTAAGTGCTGCTCGGGACTTAGGTGAAATTTGATGGCAAAAAGCGCTGATCTTTATATATAGGGACTTTGCACAGGAAACAGCGAATAACGCAGGGCCTACAGCCCCATCAAGAAGATACTGTCAGTTCATAATTTTAAATACAGATTTAAAGGTCTTACCAGATTGTGGGTTTCTAAAGAAGGGAGAGAACTGGTGGCGGAAGCTCCTGAGGAGTTTGAGAGATGGGCTCTAAGTTTTGGCCTAACCTGCCCCATCAGACTTCATCCCCCAGAAGGCTATGGGAACCCTCAGATACCAGAGTTAGGAACCGTAATCACCAGCAATGGAATCTGGAGGACAGATATGGCATGGGACTGGGTCCTCGGCTTGATGATCCCCGCCAGGGAGAGATCTACCTGTATGAGCAGTAGGCCTACATCTGCAAAAGCTGACGGTCTAAATCAGCTTGTTCTCCCCCCTAGACACACCAGCTTGATTTCAAGGCAGTGACAGAGATCTAGGAGTGGTCAACAGTTTTCCCCTGAGCTGCAGAAAACAGCCCCACCCGCACAAATGCCTAGAGATGAGCCGTTGGAGTTCTGTTCAGGTCATAACACGGATTTAATGGTGCCTTCCTCTCCTAACCACGGAAACCACATGGACTGGGCTGATATTCTGGGGTCTTCCCTATTGGAAGTGGTGGACATCTCTAGCAAGGTCAAACCAGGGATTAAATCATACGCAGCAGCAGTAACCTCTGCAAAAGTCCCAGTTCTTAGTAACTGCTTTCAACTAGCAAGCAGTCGAGATGAACCTCCTGGCTGAACCCTGACTGTTCTGACCGCAGTTTGCAATATCTTACTCTCTGATGTTTTTTTCTTTTTTATTGTTGTTTGGCTTACTATTAACATACAGTCAGGATAAAATTTCCTCCTCTCTGTGGTGGCTGATACCCTCTGTGATAAAGTGCCCAGATGCAGAAGGTCTTTACCCCTCCCCCTCCTTCCCGTCCCACGGCCCTTCTTCCCTCCCTTCCTCCCTCCCTTCCCTATACCACCACCTCCTAAGCTCACTCTAGATCTGGGAAGTATAATGTTGAAATTGCTGAATTTTTGAACTAGTAGTAAACCTGTACTATATGTGCAAATGTTATAGTGGGCTTGGCCTCTCTGCTTGATTGGGGTAGTTCCTCTCCACTCTCCTTTCTTTTATTATTAACCCCCTGCCCCCATTACTACACTCCCCGGGATTATGCTTTCCCTTAGGATTATTCCTCGGATGAGGGCGGATAAGCCCAGTTGGGTGGTGACTCTCACTGATACCCCTGAGCACAGGCGTAGGTGGAGCTGAGGATACAGTTCTTGTTTATCCTCTTCCTGAGAACGTCTGTAGCAGTTAGCGATTAATTGCCTTGTGGCTATAGAAGAGTGCACTTAAGCCTGAGTACTGTAGATTGTCTGTTGTTATTAGCAATCAATCTTAGTTGGGTTAGATACTGGTGTTACCATATGCACTTCTTGTGACTATTACTGTCAATTAATAACCTCTCTTGTGGCTTAGAGCATAGAATCCTCTAGGTATATAAGAACAGATTACAGTAGATATTGTAAAAAAGTGCTCTCAAACAGGGTATTGAAGGTCTATTCCTTTAGAACATACTGAAGGAAGCTCAGAGGTTTCTGCCATACTCATTACTATGTCTCCGGATATTATACAGGGCCTGCGTCTAGTGTCATGGAACGTAAAGGGCCTTAACCTCCCAGTCAAAAGAACCAAAGTTCTTCAGTATTTATGATCCATGCACATAGACATTGCTCTCTTGCAGGAGACACATCTCCTCAAAAAATCCATTCCTTGGCTCAAGATATCGTGGGTTGGCTCTGTGCATGCTAGCTCAGCAGCTTCCAAATCAAGGGGAGTAGCCATATTAATTTGGAGATAGAGCAATTGGACAATAGAAGAGTCCCGTGCTGAAAAACAGGGGCAGTGGGTAATAGTTAAATTAAAATCTGGCCCCGGACAGATTGATAATATGCAACCTTTAAGCTCTGAATGTGGATCATGCGGAGTTCTTTCCAAATTTGAGCAAATCCATTGCTGGGCTAGTACAATCTGACTCCACTGTTCCTCTGATAATAGCAGGAGATTTTAACTTAGTACCAGACATATTCTTGGACAAATCCCATGCTAACCCCCAAACCCACATGAAGGTACAGGCAGCCCTGCAGGAAATTATAGCAGAATGGGGTCTGGTGGATGTCTGGAGGAGGGATTATCCATCAGGCCATGACTACACATATTATTCCTCTCCACATGACACATATAGCTGCATTGATTATTGGTTAGCTAACCAACCAGCCTTGAGTGATATTTCTAACAGTAGTATAGGTAACATAATCATATCAGACCATGCACCGGTGTTATTTACCTATACCACCCCTAAGAACCTAAATGCTGGTACAAGATGGACATGTAAACCTCTCTTAGTCAAGGATCCTGAATTCCAACAAGAATTGCAGAAAGTAGCTTGGGAATTCTTTGTGTTTAATAAGGCTGGAGAAGTCTCGGCAGGCATGGTCTGGGAGGCATTTAAGGCCACTCTCAGAGGCCACATTATCGCCTTAGCGGCAAACCGGAATAAAACTAGGAAAAGAGAGATAGTGATGTTGCAATCAGAACTTACTGATCTGGAGGGTCATTTTAAAGCCTCTCAGACCACTGCTTCCAGTGACCCCTTGCTGAAGAGGCGTATTGTGAAACTTAAATATCGAATAAACTCACTTTTACATCATAAGGCAGAATGGACTTTGCTTAGGGCTAAGCATAGATACTGGGAAGGAGGAGACAAAGGGGGGAAGCTCCTTGCCTACCAATTTCAAAAGCAGCAAGCATCCTCCAAAATACATGCCCTCCTCACCTCCACAGGCTTCGTAGTTAATGACTCAAAGGGCATTAATGAGACTATGAAAAATCACTACCAGACCATATACCAATCCAAATCCATAGACACGAAGGAACAGCTCTCAAACAAGCTGCGCCAGTTTTGTAAAAATTTTGCAATACCCTCATTAACTCAGGAACAAGTTGACCATTTAGACTGCCCAATATCAGAGACTGAGGTATGACAGGCCCTGTCTTGCATGGCCAAAGGAAAAGCCCCAGGGCCAGACGGAATGACCATCGAGCTATATCAAGCCCTGGACCAAGAAATAGCGAACCCCTTGTTGCTTGCTCTGCAATATGCCCACTCTTCAGGTTCCCTCTCCACCACAATGAATGAGGCCTTAATTACAGTAATACCTAAAAAATCTGATGATCCCCTGAATTGTTCTAATTTTCGCCCCATATCTTTATTACCGGTAGACACAAAAATCCTGGCTAAAATACAGTATTAGCTACCAGACTGCAGAATATCCTGGGTTCAATTATCCATCCATCCCAAGTTGGTTTTATGCCTGGAAAGGTGGGATCAGACAATACCAGATTGCTATTGAATTTAAAATGGCTAGTGCATAGAGCCAAAGTTCCTATGGCTGCTCTAGCAGTGGATTTTGCAAAGACTTTTGATTCCGTAGAATGGAATTACCTCCATGAGGTCCTTCATGTATTTGGGTTTGGCCCCCAATTCTGCTCATGGGTCTCAACCCTATATAATTCACCAAAAGCCAAGATTCTCACTAACTCCACCATTTCTTCCTCCTTTCCATTATATAGAAGCACCCGACAAGGTTGTCCCCTATCCCCCCTTCTTTTTCTAATTGCCCTAGACCCCCTACTTCGTGCCTTGGATAATACGGCAGAGATTACAGGTATACCAGCACATGGCAAATCCTATACTGTAGCAGCCTATGCAGACAATCTGCTACTTACCCTATCTCGCCCCCAGGATTCGCTAGCAATAGCTCTCTCAGTCTTTAAAAACTTTGCGGCTTTATCAGGCCTGCAGGGCAATCAGCGAAAGACTGTACTGGCCCCACTGAACTCACTCTGCTCACGGGAGTGTCTTCATGGCACAGAACTTAAATGGGCTCCACAAGGTTTTTCCTATTTGGGGATCTACATACCTTTTAACTGGGCAAACTTTGAATCAGCTAATTTGTCCCCCCTGCTAAAACAACTAAATGCAGAAATAGAAAGACGGAAAAAACTATGACTATCTTTGATGGGTAGAGTGGCAGCAGTGCGAATGCTATTGCTTCCAAGGGTGCTATATTTATTAAATAACCTTCCAATACGAATATCTCCCAGACTTTTTGTTACCCTTGAGAAGATGGTCTCTAATCTAGTATGGGAAAAAAAGGGCACATAGATGGGGGGAGAAACAAACTTAGAGCTCATTGGACTAATGGAGGCCTTGGAGCCCCATGGTTTCTGAACTACCATCTAGCATGTACTAAGGCACAAATAACTAGATGGTTTGTGCTGACTAATACACCTTGTCCAGTGTGGGTTGGCCTTGAAATAGACATAGCGGCCCCAACCCCACTTAGATCCCTGCTGAGCTTTAGTGGCTCTACAGGAATGGGCCTATCTCTGGTCATATGTCACTCCCGATATGCTTGGTGTCACATTATGATCCTCTCCCATACTCACAAGAATGTGTATGCCCCACCCCTGGAATATGCAGAGCTATGGCACAATACATTTATAACACTAGAGGGGCAACCTCTTAACTGGCTTGGTTGGGAAAAGAAGGATATTCGTTTTGTGAAAGACCTTATGATGCCAGACATGAATACATTATTATCCTTTGCCCAGTTAAAGGATAAATTTAACCTTCAAAATACCGACTTCTGGCGATATCTCCAAATATGCAGCCTTGTCTATGCCCTCTCTGCCCAAGTAAGACCAGACACTAAGTGGAAGTGACTTACCACTCTGTATAAGGAAACTTCCTCAAGGGGTCGTATAAGTAAATTCTATGCTATAGTGAGGGACTCCCAACCAGATCCTACAGAAAATTGCAGAACTCGATGGGAAGTCGAGATGGGGATAAATATACCTAGCACTATGTGGGCTAAATGTCTCCAAAATGCACATAAACTGTATAAAGACTCCAAAAGTTAACTAATACAGTTGAAAATATTACTGTGCTGGTACAGAACTCCGGCTGCTCTATGTTCAGCAAAATTAATGCCACATTCCAACTGTTGAAGATGCCAACAACCCAGACCCCACCTATTTCATATATTGTGGGAATGTCCACAACTCTCTGGCTTCTGAGATGCAATTAGACAAGACTGCTGCTCAGTATTAGGTATAAGGAACCTCCAGTTAGACCCTAAACTTTTGCTAGGAGATATGTCTAGTCTTTCTACACTGCCAAAGGCCCTTCAAGAATAGGTCATGGGGGCCCTGTTAGAGGCCAAACAGCTCCTATTAATGCAGTGGAGGCAGGTGAACAGTCCGAGTATAAGACAATGGCATGCAGCTATAGCCAAATTAGTACTATTGGAAAGATTGAATTATGCTCACCGAGGTCAAATGGTTCATTTCCATAAAAAATTGGATTCTTATCTCAACTCACCATTGTGTAAAGGCCCTCTTCCTCTATGTATAGCTCTCCCCCCCACCAACAATTGGGTAGACCGCCTTACTTATCCTAGTTGCCTATTAGTAAATGAGTAGCTACAAATAAGGATAGACTGTATTTATATATGAATGTATATGCGCAGAGTATATATGTCTAGCCATGTGTAAAATATTGTATACTGTAATAATTTGTATCTTGAGGATCCTTCTACACATATGAGAGGAATGAATATGGAAGTGTATTGCAAACTGAAAAAAAAACTGGAAAATCTAAATAAAATCTTCTATAATAAAAAAAAAGACCACTAGTCCTAGTGATTTTCAAAACTGGAAAAATAGCCTTAGAATTTTTTTTGTTAAAGACGATAGGCTGGACAAACAAAATTTCACACAGAACACTTTAGATGCTTAAAGAAATTCAGACCCAAGCCTATTCTGGAAACCTGGAAAACTGTTAAAAGTATGGACTCTTGTGAAACTTCAACTATGCTAGATTCATTTGAAGTTAAGGGTTCCAAAACAGGAAATTTAAATCTAATAGCAGAGACATTCAATCAGTATTTTATCAACTCTGGGCTGATTTGTAGTGCCATAGACTATGTGCCATGTGATTCTGATAGGATAAAAGCTGATGTTGTGAGCCAGCCTGCTGGTGTAGTGGTACAGTAGCACTACCACTTGCTGTGCTGATGACCAGGGATTTGGGAATGGGCCCACAGCATTGGAAGGTTGACCTGGAGGATCAGGACTGAGCATTCATTGGGCAGCTCTTCTTTTCTGCGTATGGAGGATACTGTGCTCCAGCAATAGCCTGACCACTAGTGATGGCTGTGGGCCAGTGCACTGAGAGACCGTTGCTGCATGAGGATTGGTGGAGTGCCAGACGTTTGCATGTCAGGCATAGAAGCATGCCCGATGAGCCTAAGATATTATTGCATATCCACTCCACTGTAGAAATAAAGCAGAAAAATCTTCCTGAACCATGCAGTGTGATGCTGGACTCTTCTTGATCCAACTCTCACTAACCATTGGCATGACCAGGATCCAGATTATCATAAACTCTCTCTTTCCCCTGAAGGGCAGGACTATCAGATAGGTTACATCATGTCTCCCAGAGTGGTGGTGAATCCATGGGTAAGTGGGGAGGTGGAATGAAGGATCAGAAAAGGCTGACTATGGGGTACATCTGTACAGTGTGATGTCAGACTCTCTTTCACCCTGCCCCTGCTGACAGTTAACAGGACCAGCATCCAGATTAGCATAGACTCTGGAGATGGCCAACAGGATAGGTTAATTCCCATCTTCCCGAGTACTGGTGTGTCCATGGATCTTGGTGGGGCAGGAGGTGGGACCAGAAATGGCTGACTGTGGGTTACACTCCCAAATAGACTCAGTAAGGAAAAAAAGGTCTGTACCACTTTTAAAATGGGATAAAACTTAATCAGTGGGGCTTGGTGGAATATATCCTAAACTTCTTCAATGAGCAGCCACTGTGATTTGTCACCAATTAACATATTTATTTAATATATCTATCACAGCAGGAAAGTTCCCTAAATCATGGAAAATAGCAAGAGTTATTCCCATCTTCAAATCTGGTAATATGAGGCAGTTGTCCAAATATCAGCCATTCTCCCCTCTGTCTGTTTTGTTCAAGGTCTTGGAAATGTGAGTGGGGAAACAATACATTATTTAGAGCAGGTTAATTTCCTCAGTAAATTCCAATCTGGCTTTAGATCAATCACCGCACCATGTTACCCCTGGAAAAGGGTAGTAATGATTTACACAGAGCAGTTGATAATGGCATGATTTCAGGGGCAGTTTACATAGACCATTCCAAGGCAGTCAATGCAGTAGACCATTACCTTATAATTGGCAGATTGGGTAAATTTGGTTTTGAAGTTTTGCTGTGCAACTGGATTTGAAGTTACCTCACTGAGAGACAGCAATGGGTCTCAGTCAGTGGAGTCAAATCTAATGAGATTTGCATATGGAGTGGTGTGCCCCTGGGCTCGGACCAGGAGTTACTACATTTCTTGCTGTTCATAAATGAGTTAACTGTTAGCACAGACAATGTTGCTGATGTGCATTTATACATTGATAACACTATTGACTATGGCTGGGATAAGGCTCTACTGGAACTGCAGATCAATCTATAATTAATTTCTAACAAAGTACAGACTTCCTTTAGTCAGAACAGATTAAAGATGAACGAACAAAAACACAAACTATGCAAGTTAACTCATTTCACAAATTGAAGGATTCTGAATTTTATCTGGCACTTTTTACTGTAAGAAATGTTAAATTACAAAAAGTAATGAACTGTAAATATCTTTGGATGTGGGTTGATGAGAATATAATATAGGATCGTCATATTTCTGTTCTGACAAAGAAAATTGACTCCAGAATTAGATTCCTTTATTGAAATAGATTCAATTTTTCACTGGTTGTGCATTTAGAGATAGTTCAAACAATGATACTTCCCTTGCCTGATTATGGGGACGCTGTATGTGATGGATCTTCAAAATAGTCCATAAAAAGCTTGACCTGGTCTATTTTAAATTTTAATCTGTCCTCCCCCCTTAATCCCCAGAATCCCATTACTTAAATAATGCTCCCCCACTAACCTCTGATCCATGATTTAGGAGTCAAGATTACCAAGCTGGGGCTAGCCCAGTTGTCCCCCGACAAAGTACACTATTACCTTCTATTTGTAAAGTATCATATCAGTACAGTATGAGGGTGGGAGGTGCATGACCAGAAAGGGGGGTATGGTTGATGCAGTATATGGAATTGATGGTACTAGGCAGACTGATTGTTCAGTCTCTGCATAACATCATCAGTGATGCAGGCTTCTCTGCCCTCCCCTCCTCCACTGGTCACATGCTGTGCACCCAAGCACAGTACTGATCTTCTGCTTTACAAAAATAGGGTGATGGCACACTATGGATTTTCTCAGCAGTGATTTAAAATGTTATTAACTGTAACCAGTTGTTATGTGGTGGTACTGTTATAACCCAAATTAGGCACTTTCCAGATATAATACTTGGAGCATGTCTACCTTTCTTTCTCAAAATAAAAATGAGTATTGCTTTTGTCTTTTTTACATTCAGACTGTAAACTGTTGAAATCTCTCTCTGTAGGTTTAGGTCATTAAGTGAAATTGCATTGGCATATGTAACTGTGATATACGTGAATGCATATGTGACTGTTTCATCAGGATATAGCTATACTGTATGTCTGACATCGAAACAAACAGTAGAAAGGATTTCATTTATAAAGAGAGTGAACAGGATAGTAACAAGCATGGACCCTTTGGACATTCCTATTTTTAGCTAGTTTAAGTTAGAGGAGAGGCCAATGTAGACCACTACATGGTATTTGTCCTTCATTAGTTCTTGAACCAGTTCACCGAGTTGGGTGATGCAACTAATTTTGAACGTTTATCTATGTGCATGATGTGGCAAACTATATCACATGATTTTATGGGGTCTATGTAGATAGCACCAAGGAGATGACCAGCGTCAAGACCATAGGATTCTTCATTGGTGACTAATTAGAAAAGTTGGTGCTGAATGATTTGGCTTAAGGACAGACTGGGAGTTGATCAGAATGTCAGTCTTTACAGCAAAGGCAGGTAATTAAACCTGGGTCAATCTTTCTATGACCTTGTGGTGCTATGGTGCAGAAAACAGAAAGTGGTCTATAGTGAGTGAGATCACTGCTGTCCCGTGCCTTGTTTAAGAGTGCTAATAATGTTTTCTTATAAATTGCTGGACTTTGTACTGTGGTTAGGATCAAATCCCTCTTGAAAATGGACAGTGCTTGTTCTTGGATTCTTACCCAGTTACCAGGATTTTAAATAAATACATACATACATAAATACATAAATGTTAAATAGCAAAATAAGGGGTCCAGATATATCTCTGCAGCAAACTTAAAGAGACAAGCTTGCCATAGTGACAGGCTTCAACCATATCAAAGCACTTTTATTTTGTTTTACCATATCAATACAATTTTTCTTGTAGTAACTATCCTCTTATTGCTTTTTCTAGATATCACTGCTTCATAAAAAATGCATTCTCTCTCTCTCTCTCTCTCTCTCTCTCTCTCAGTCTCTCTCTCTCTCTCACTCTCATTTGCCTCACTTATGTGAATATGTAAATGTCCAGAATGCTGATCCCAATAATTCCTATGAAGGAAAACATGAAATAAAAATGGTTGATTGCAGAGGGACCACAATGGGAGCAGCACAAATATTTATTTGTTCTTCATGTGTCTAATTTTATGAAGGGGTCTCAAATGCACCTGAGAAATACAAACCTAAATTTGAAAGTTGTTGTTTTTAAACTTTAAAGGTTAATAGGGTTCATTTCAGCACTTCTGCCACAAATTTCAAAACAGTGAGATTCAGCAGACTACCACCCATCAATTATAACTACAACCAACTTTGGAGAAAATTTAATATGGTCATACATGTATAATGACTTAGTAATATAAAATAGATGGTGGGTATGAGGGTCTCTGACCCTGAGAAGGCTCAGTGAGGTGCTGAAGGGCTGGAATGACTGGTAGGTTGATTGTTCTACTGTGTTTTGAACCATTACTCTTTTGAATTTTGTGTTAACACTGTAATACATTGTGTCGCACCAGGATAGATTATTTAATTGTTACCTTAATATGAGGATGTGACTCCACTTGGAGCACTAGCTTTATTAGATAAATTAATTATAATTTTCACCTGGTTAACAGTCAGTGGCTGGCTTTTGGGCTGGCAGAGTATATTTCGTATTTGTCACTGTGACATTGCATTGAATAAACTCACTTTGGAATTTGACATTTGGAGTACGTCTCTGGTTGTTTTATGAGTTTTTTCCAATAAGTGTCACACTCTACAAGATCCCAGAGTGCAGTTCCAATTTCTTGTTTTTTTTTGGTATCAGCATTTTTGTGGTGGCTAGCAGCCACGGACCTGCACCCTGTCCCGCACTGGTGAGCGTGGTACTTCCTGGTTTGCTTTCATTTTCATCTAGCACTGCCTCAGTTCTTTATTCTTAGGTAGTAAGGTTTACTTATGTTTGCAGCAAATGTAAAGGGCCAAGTCTACCTCAGCTACAAGCTTCAACCATAGCAAAGCACTTTCAACTCCTAATCTTGAAACAAGAAGCAGATTACTTTTGCATAAATAGTAATGTGTGATGATTGCTTTAGAGTCACAGCCTCTGGAAACTAGAATGAGCACCCCACAGAACATAGAAAAACTGTATCCTATGTCAACCTCAAGGACAAACTAAGGGCATTTCTACAAGCTGAATCAATATGCACTTGCAATGGAAAAACATATTTTTTACTGTACATGATTTACTTAAAATGCTACTGTGCTTGCTTGTTAGGTCATGCATGCTGACCAATCCTTATTATTGAGTGTACTTTCTTCCCTAATAATGGGAAACATGTTTCTCCCGTTTGCCTACCCAGTCAACAAAACCAATCAGTATGCAATGACTGAATCAATCAATCAATCAATCAATCAATCAAATAAATAACAAACAAACAAATAAATAAATCCATACAAAATAATAACATTTATTTTGGGTCAATACCAATGGAACCTGGACTTCTAGCTTAATAAATGACTTGGAGCAAGCAACGTATATCACTTGATATGTTGGTGGGGGAATCCAAATGATTTAATTGTGCTTAGCTAAAGGATAGCTTTAAAGTTGGACTGAAGCCTTTTAGTAAGTTCAGGATAAGGCTGATTAAGCATGCATTAAAGGCATTTGCAATATCACATAGTTCCGTGAATTGATTATAATGGCTGAGATAATGGATTTCAGAGTGATGGTTTTGACCCAGTGTAATTTTAATTTACTTTCTGATGCTTCTTGAGCTGTCTGTGTTTGATCATATGTCAGGGGAGAATGACAGCACGTCCAACTAGATAGCCTCATCCACCTAGTGTTGAACTGCTTTAGTACTGGAGGTACTGATAATGAAAACATAAGTGGATGATAGGCACCCCCACATTTAAGCACTGTGGATTGCTTACATAGCAGATGATTTTGAGTTTTAAGAAGAAAAAGAGGGGTTTAATTTTTACAGTGCTTTGTGGGAGTGAGAGCAGGAAGTACTATGAACAACAGTCTAGAAAGTGTTATGGCTCTTACATTGCATCATGTGGATGCTTCCTGCATCTTGTTTGCAAGTGAATGAAATTGAATGGTTTACACAAATTGCTGTGTGTAGTTCCTGTCCTTTAAACTCAGCACTGTCCACCAACATCTGTGATTTCAGAACACATGTTTAGCAGTACAGAAGATGTTGCATTAACTCATTGATTAACTTTGTTGCAGGAACATCTTGAAATATTTGAAGACATAACCTTTTTTACAACCAGATCTGCTACACTAAACCTGCTAGGCCATTAAAATGGGCCACAAGTAACCACATGAAATATAATATGATATAATACCAAGGGATTAATCATTTCAGCCCCTCCTTTAGCATACTCTAGGTAATGTAGGCAAAGTCCCTTTTGAGGGTTGAGGTGACTGCTCCAGAACTATTGAAAAAAGATACCATATAATTTTGTATCTATGGAAACTGGGGTGCGGTGGTGGAACAGAGGTATAAAACTATTGGAAGCATCAAAAGAACACTTTTCTATTTGGATAATGATATGTTTTTCCAAGTCATAACTTTGGTGTTAGCTATATTAATTAGTCTATCCCAATTTGTTTCTCCTGAAGCAGACCTACAAAGAAAACTCAAACAATTTGTACAGGCTCTGTTGAAATGGGGAACATTGGCAAATTCTTTGATTTGTAATAAAGCTGGATTGTTACCAAAGCAGTAACCTTGACTTCTTGCATAATTCAAGTGTACACCAGCTTTTACCTCCAGTAAATAGTGATGTAAGTGCTGTTCCAGATTCAGCATCCAAATACTGTTGGCATGGACACACAGAAACATAGAATTGTTGGCAGAAAAGGGTCACTTTGTCCAATCAGTCTCCCTAGATAGTTCCTGCCTATTTTATCTTCACATACCCTAACTGGCCTACAGCAACTAGAGATGCAGCTAATTTTTAATTTGCTAGTGAAGTTAGTATGAATTGTTGATACTCGCAATTCACGAACATAATTCACAAATTCTGCTGAACTGCCAGCTTCCCTGGAAGATTTTTTTAACTTAAAACCTCTCCCAATCACTCTGCTCTGAAACCACTTCCCCACCCAAGACCGCAGGAATCATCAGGATACCCCCACCCCCACCTCCAGCTGCACCCTCCCTCCCCTCCCAGTGAACATCATGCTGCTGTAGCTGCCTGTGGCTGTTACAAAAGTAATCCCTCCCACCTCACCCACATGCCAAATATACTCCAGCCACTTCCACCGACCTGAGGCCCATTGTCTTTAATACATGCACCCAGATCCCCACTCAACTAACCTCTGGTCCCAACTACTCTTCTTCTCCCACTGGCAAACACAAAATCAACCTGCAAATAAAGGAAATGGTCCCCCAGTTCAGAGCATCTGCTCTGTTCAGTGCTGACTCCCTCTTGCAATGGTGAAAATTAATGAATGGTGATGTCTTTGCTCCTAGTAAAACATGATTTGTTGAATTTTCTACCAGTCAGGCTTTACTAGGAGCAAATATGTCATCATTCATTCAGTAAAGCCATTAAGAGATGGGAGTTGCCACTGAACAGAGCAGATGCTCTGCACCTGAGACCATTTACATTATTTTCAGAATAATTTTGTGGGTGCTGATGCAGGAAGGAGGGTGGTGGGGACAGAGAAAGACAGGTGGGGAACTGAGTGTATAAAGGCAGTGGGACAAATGAGGAGATGAGAATATGTTTTAGTGTGTGGGGGTACCCTTTGCCAGCCACAGGCATCCACAGCAGTGATATATTCACTGGGGCAGGGGGGAGGAGGGTGCCAGCAGGGTTGGGGGATAGAGCAGGGTATCATGATTTCCACCCAATTATCCTTGGAATTCACTTACATACTGGCCATTCACCATACAAAATTTGGCCAATCTGCCTGGCAAATTACAATGTGAATTGCAATCTATAGCTCTGTGTATTTGCTAAAATTAGTAGATTTTTCACAGAGCGAATTTCTGCAACTTTGCATACCACCACCAGTGACCCTCCCTCCTCCCTGCCTATTTACTTACACTTCCCCTATGTCTATCCTAGGCATGTTTGAAGCCTCCTACTGTTTTCACCTCCACCAGTTCCACTGGCAGTCTGTTCCAGGCACCCACCACTCTTTCAGTGAAGTAGTACTTCCTCACATCACTCTAACTTCCCCCCTCTAGATCACTGCATGTCCTCTTGTCCTGGTGAAACATAGAAACATAGAATTTGACAGCAGATTAGGACCACTTGGCCCACCTAGTCTACCCATTTCCCTACCTAATGGATAAGCTGCAGATCCTAGTTAACCAACAGCCTACTTCCTCCTACCCCCCACTAGAATTGCCTTATGTCTGTTCCATGCATTCTTGAATTCCACCACTGTTTTTGATTCCACTACCTTCTCACGGAGGCTGTTCCATGTATCCACAACCCTCTTCATGAAAAAATACTTTCTCACATTACCTCTGAGCTGTCCCCCCTCTATTTTCAAATTGTGCCCCCTTGTTCTTGCTCACCTCTTTTTCTGAAAGATGCTACCCTCTTGGACTTTGTTGATTCCCTTGAGGTACTTGAAAGTTTTTATCATGTCCCCCCAATCCCTTCTCTCCTTGAGAGTATACATATTAAGCTCCTTTAATCTCTCTTCATATATCTTCTGGTGCAGACCCTGCACCATTTTAGTTGCCCTCCTCTGGACAGCCTCAATACTGTCTATGTCCTTGTGGAGATGGGGTCTCCAGAACTGCACTCAGTACTACAGATGGGGTCTCACCAACTGTTTGTACAGAGGGATAACACCTTCCTGTTTTCTACTGGTGATGCCTCTCCCAATGCATCCCAATATCCTGCCATCCCTCCTTACTGCCTTCTCACATTGCTTGCCCATCTTAAGGTCATCTGATATCACTACCCCCAGGTCCCTTTCCATTTTTGTTGTTGTTAGTATCTCACCCCCCATTGTGTACTCTTCCCCTTGGTTTTTATTTTCCAGGTGCATTACTTTGCACTTCTTTGTATTGAATCTAAACTGTCACACATTTGACCATTCCTCCAACCTTGCCAAGTCCCTTTGCATCCTTTCCACCCCACCTTCTTTATCTACCCTTTTGCAGATCTTTGTGTCATCTGCAGAGACATACTTTTCCTTCCATTCCCTCTGCAATGTCACTTATAAAGACATTAAAGAGGACCGGTTCCAGTTCTGAACCCTACGTTTTTACTAGTAACTCCCTTTCTTCAGAGTGATTCCTTCACTATTACCCTCTGTCCTGTTATCCAGCAAATTGTTTACCCAGGCTACCACTTTGAGACCCACTCCAAGGCTGGCTAGCTTGTATATTAATCTTTTGTGTGGGACTGTGTCAAATGCCTTGCTAAAGTCTAGGTAGGCCTTGTCCACAGCCCCTCCCTGGTCTAGTACTTTGGTCACCCAGTCAAAGAAATCTATTAGATTCATCTGACATGATCTTCCTGCTGTGAATCCATGCTGACTTGGGTCCTGTGCTCCACTGGCCTCTTGGAACTCACAATTCTTTCTTTCTGAAGTGACTCCATCATTTTCCTTACCACTGGGGTTAAACTAACAGGTCTGCAGTTTCCTGCTTCTGTCTTGCTCCCACTTTTGTGAAGAAGAATCACATCCGCCCTCCTTCAGTCCTCAGGTACCACACCATCCTCCCATGATTTGTTAAAAAGGGTAGTCAGTGGTGTCACTAGTTCTACTCTTAGTTTTTTTAGAATTCTTGGGTGAATCCCATCAGGCCCCATTGCTTTGTCCACCTTCAGTTTTAAGAGTTCTTTCAAAAAGATTTCTTCTGTGAATGGACTGGTATCAACCTCCCTATCCAGAGTGCTTCTATTCCTTGATTTAGGTAACTCCCCCTCCTCTTCTTTTGTGAATACTGAGCTGAAGCATTCATTCAGTATCCCTGCTTTTTCACTGTCACCCTCTGTCCACCCTCCCTTCCCTTTATTAAGCCTCACTATCCCTCCCTTGGTCTTTCTTCACTACCTAATGTACCTATAAAAGGATTTATCCCCTATCTTAACTGAGTTGGCAGTCTTTTCCTCAGTTTGGGCCTTTGCAATTCTGACTGCCTTCCCCGCTTCCTCTGGTGCTCTTCCTCATTTGAAAAAGACTCCACTGCTGGCCCAGTGGCATTGAGGGCTGAGGCACTGGACGCCTTACCTCAAGCCACACCGGCGATTCGTGTTCGGGAATGAGCACAGGTCGTCGGGGGTTGGCAGGGAGGAGAAGAATCGAGCGTCCGTTGGACTGCTCTCCTTCTCCTGGGTAGGGGGAAACTAGCTGTTGGCGCTCCACTGGCCCCTAGCAGCTGCTGTGGGGCAGCATGCCGATGCTACAGCTGAAGGGGAGGAGACAGGCAGACGCTTGGCGAGAGCGTGTGCAGTAGCATGTGTGCTCTCACCGCAGGCGTCATTGCACGCCCTGCCTCCTCACAAGGGGAGAAAAGTGGAAAAAAGCTCCAGCTGGATGACGTGGTCCCCGCAGCGCACCACCTCCGAGAAAGCAGCTCCCTGGCATGGATCCGTTTGGGGTGGGTTGAGTCGAACCCCATCACCCAGCCATGAAGGGTAAGTTGTGGGGTGCACAAGGGAGGGGGTCTAACCTTTGGGGGAGGGCACGCTGGGGGACAACTGATGGCAGAAGCTGGAAGCTCAGAAGAAATAATACATTAAAAAAAAAGGAAAAGACTCCACTTATGCACCCTATTCACCCCATGAGGTACTTGAAAGTCTGCATCATGCACCCTCTTGCTTTCCTCTCTTGCAGGGTGTACATGCTGAGATCCATCAGTCTCTTCTCATAGGGCTTTTGGCACAACCTCTGTATCAATTTAATTGCCCTCCTCCAACTTCCTCCACCCTGTATACAGTATATCTTTTCTCAGTTGCAGCCTCAGGAACTGGACACATTACTCAAGGTGGACTCTCACTAGTGAGTGATACAGTTGCAACACCACCTCCCTCCTCCTGCTGGAGATACCTCTCCCACTGCATCCCAGCATCACACTACTCCTACCCACTGCTTTGCCACACTGCCCTGCCACTTTGAGGTCATCAGAGATGATAACCCCAAGGCCCTTTCCTACATAATGATTGACAGTACTCTCCCCTCGTCCTAAACTAATTTTCTGGGTTTCTATTGCCAAAGTGCATAATTTTGCACTTTTTAGTGTCCAATCCAACTTCCATATTTTTGACCACTGTTGTGTTTCCCAAGATACCAACACAATCTTTACAACCTCTCCTGATTTTCCACCATATTACAGATTTTGGTATCATCTGCAAAAAGGCATACCTTCCCTTCCAATTCATCTACAATGTTAGTTATGAAGAACATTGAAGAGAACCGGCCTTGGTACTGACCCTTGCGGTACCCCATTGGCTGCTTTCATACCTCTCAATCTTTCATCCTCCTAATGTGGAACATTGCCCCTCAAAATGTGGGACAAATAGGCAAAATGTGGGACACTTCATAAAATCTTTTACTTAGAAGCTCAGAACGTTGATGAAATGTATTTATTTATTTATTTATTAAATTTTGATAACTGGGTGAGCCCATGGGCCCTGAAGGTCCCTTTTTCAGGGGCGACCCGGGGTTTATATGGTATAACATAGAGCACAAGTACATTACATATGACACATCAAGACATTATACAGGGTAGTACATAGTTGCACGTCAGCTGGTTACATATGCTGAGTTAGGCATTAGGTTAGTGTAGTCATTATAGGTATTTTCCTGGAAGGGGGGAGAGGGGGCTGGGGAGTAAGGCCCCCTGTGGATGTTGAGCTGTGATATATAAGGCTTACACTTGGGGGCCCCATTCCTTTAGCAGTTGCACTTGGAGGTGGCCATCATATGTGCCTTAAGCCTTGTGCGGAAGCTGTTGATGGAGGTAGCTTCCTGGACTCCTGGGGGCAGGGAGTTCCATAGGGTGGGGGCGGTGAGGGTGAACGACTTGCCCCCTGCCTTGGTTCTAACCCTAGACACTGCTAGGAGTGTCCGGTCCATCATGCGGAGGAGCCTAGGGTTACTCTTTAGGGCGATGAGCCTGGAGAGGCTGGGAGGAGGGGAAGGGCTGAGTAGTTTAAAGGTTTGGCAGAGTAAAGGGTACTGGAGCTGAGCATCCCAGGAGGGCCAGTTTAGTTGGGACAATGTGTCGCAGTGGTGGGTCCTGGGACCGGATTGTGTGGCGAACCGAGCCACCTTTTAATAGAGAACTTGGAGTCCTGTTCATCTCTTGTCTGGCTACTCCCTTGACCACATGGGACGCATAGGTAATGGTCGGAAGTAGGACGCTGGTGGTGATAGAGGCCCTGGCAGCTGGTATCAACTGATCTTTCAACCTTTATAGAGTCCCAAGTTTAGCATGAATATTTTTGGTTACCTGATCTACATGGTCCTTGAGGATGAAGCCCTGGTCCAGGGTAAGGCCAAGGTATTTTAATGATTCAACCACCTCTAGTCTGTTGCCTGACATGGTAGTCAGTTGGAGGTGTTGGTTTCTATCACGACCGAGGGCTCTTGGGCCAAACAGCATGGCCTTGGTCTTGTTAGAATTAATGACCATTCTGTTAGTGACAAGCCACTGCTCTAGGGATCTCAGGTCATCTTGTAGACAGGAGCTAAGATCTCCCAGATCAGAGGAGGGGCGGTAAATGAAGAGAGAAGAGAAGAGAAGGGGGCCAAGGATAGACCCTTGGGGCACCCCCTCTGTTAATGGGAGTGGCTCGGAGATGGAGTCTTTCCATGTTACCCTCTGTGACCTCCCGGTAAGGTAGCTTTTGAACCACGACAGGGTGTGGCTGTCTAGCCCAATGTAGCTCAGCTTGGTCAGCAGCAGGTTATGGTTGACAAGGTCAAATGCCTTGGATAGGTCAATGAAGACCGCTCCAGTGGGGGTCCCCTTGTCCAGTTCTCTGAGAACATCTGTGAAGAACTTGATAAATGCAGTATCAGTCCCATGTTTGGTTCTGAATCCATGCTGGGAGGGAGCTAGTAGTTGATGGAGCTCTATGTAGTCGTGGAGTTGGCCATATATCAACCTCTCTTATATCTTTGCCAGGCTGCAGAGAAGGGAGATTGTCCTGTAGTTGTTGGTTGACTCCCTCAAGCTTCCCTTGTGGATGGGGACTACATAAGCCAGTTTCCATTGTAGCGGGATGGCACCTTCCATTAGGGATCAGTTGATGAGCCAGGTCAGGGGCCTGGCTAGTGCATGGGCTCCTTCCTTCAGTATATGGGATGAATTCCGTCTGGTCCCACAGATCCAGATGTTTTGAGGGTCTTTAATAATGGGAGAACTTCATTGGGTTTTACTAGTCTGATGTGGAAGGTTGTGCGGTCCAATCTGTGGTGAGGGCAATAATTCAGGACCGGGGGGAGGAGTGGCAGTCCTGCTTTGAACTGGTCCAGGTTCGTAAATTGGCAGTTGAGAGCCATAGCAATGCTTGGGTCGTAGTTTGTTAGTTGACCGTTTATCTCGATGGGGCCGTGTACAGTCTTGCCATTCCCCTTTATTAACCCATTTATGCACGCCCAGAAAAGTCTAGGGCTGCCTAGATTCTTTTTCTGTAGGTGGGTGACATACTCTCTTTTAGCCACTTTAATGGCCAGTTTGCACCTATTTCTGAGAGTTTTATAACTCATTAGGTCAGCAGGTAGGGAGGAGAGCTTGTACTTCTTCCAAGCTTTGTCCAGGTTTTTCATTAGGGATTTCACAAGGGGGGTGATCCACTTGTAGCAGCTCCCCTTGGTGTGAAGTTTCTTCATGGGGCAAGGCAGTCGGCAACTGTAGTAATTGTTCACTGAAAGAATGCAGCAGCCTCATCCAGTGAGGGGAGGAGTATGACTGGACTCCAATCAATGCCGTTTAGGCAGCCTGTTAGGTGTTCAGGTAGTAAGTGTGTGAAATCCCTTGCAGCCAGGATTCATGGGTGGAATCTGGGGGCCCTGTTTTTCCAGGTGCAGAAAATTGGGGAGTGTTCACTCAGGGCATCAGCTAAGGTGCCTGCCGCCTGTATGTTGGAGGGTTTGCTCGTAGGCACCCAATCAAGCGTGGCGTGATTTCCCATTTTGTAATTCATTCGGGTGTGTCCTGTGATGACCTGCTCAAGATTTGCTTCCTGAACCAGCCCTATTAGGGAGTGGTTATCATGTGGGGCCCAATTTAGATTAAAGTCCCCCAGAATGAGTATCTCAGAGGCTACCTCTTTGGAGATGTCCTTTAGGACTGCCTCGAGAGATGTACGAGCATTTGTTGGGGGGTTATATACACATTCAATGTTGAGATGTTGACATGGGCCAAGGGTGATGTGCACGAGGATCAATTCACCGTCCATGCAGGTGGAATGTTGCAGGTTAACCTGCACAGAGTTAAGGGTATCTTTTGTGTAGATTAGGACACCTCCCCCTATTTTGTTCAATCTGTCAAAATGCATCCCTTCTTGTTCGCAGAGTTTGCTACTTTTTGAATAATAGATTTTTCACATTAATTGCTAAGGATTTTTGTTCTACAGTCTTAATATTGAATGTGGGACAAACCCTCTTATTGTGCAATTGGGGAGTTTTGTGAAGTAAAATGTGGAACTGTTCCTCTAAATGCGGGACATTTGAGCGGTATAATCACTCTTCCATCATTAGAGTGAGTGTTATTAATCAACACCCTCTGTCACCAATCTAGTAATCTGTTTCTAACCCAACTCAACACATTACATCCCATCCCTACACTGCTCAATTTCCTAATCAGTCTCCTGTGTGGCACAGTGTCGAAGGCCTTGCTAAAGTCCAGATGGGCCATGCTGCTTGCCCTCCCCGATCTAGTTCCCTGGTCACCCAGTGACAAAAATCAGTCAGTTTATCTGGAATTACTTACCCATCATGATTCCATACTGCCTTTGGTCTTGCAGCCCATTGTATTCAAGATACTCTATGAACCATTTCTTTAACAGTGTTTCCATTAATTTACAAATCTCTGAGGTGGGATTCACCAGCCTATAGTTGCTAGCCTTCTTCCTGCTGCCGCTCATATAAAGACAAGACCACATCTGCTCTCCTCCAGTCTTCCAGAACCACACCTGATTTCAGTGAGCTATTGAATAAGGCTTGTCAGAAGGGCAACGAATGCCTTCCTGACTTCTTTTAGTACCCTTGGCTGTATCCCATCTAGTCTTATAGGCTTGCCCACTTTCAGAGCTGCAAGTCCATTTCAAACTCTGAAAATGGACTGAAGCTTGCCTCCCTTTATCCCTGCTATCCTCTGGTGGTCCATTCACCCTCTTTCCACTGTGAAGATTGAACAGAAGTACCTGAGCAGTATGTAGGCTTTTTCTTAGTCCCATTTAGAGCAGTCTCACTCTAACACCCTCCTTATCCTCACTATCCATCCCCTTGCATTCCCCTCTTATGAACATATGAATATATGAAAATGCCAGCAGGAACAGGCTTCATGGTCTATCAAGTCTGCTCAGTTGTGCAGCTAGCCCCTCAACTTGCATCTGCCCCATATCCCCCCTCACAGTCACCCCCTCGCTCTTTCCCATCCCCTCTTGAAACAGCACACCATCCTACAGGAAACAGCCTCCTCAGGTAGAGTGTTCACTTGTCTACCACCCATTCAGTGAAAAAATGTCTCCTGATTTCCCTCCTGAATTTCCCCCCACCAACCTCAGTTGATACCCTCTTGCATCTCTCCCTCTTCTGATCCAGAATATCTCTCCTGTATTCATCTTGTTTATCCCCTTCAGTACTTAAAGGTCTCAGTCATATCTCCCCTATCCCATCTTTCCTCCAGGGAAAACATGTTAAGCATGTTCAACCTTTCCACATAGGATTTCCCCTCCAAATTCTTGATCATCTTAGTCACTCTGCGCTGCACTCCCTCCAATAATCTGATGTCCTTTTTCAGGAATTGGCACCAGTACTGCACGCAGTATTCCCAGTGCGGCCTGACCAATGACCTGTACAGGGAAATGATCACCTCGCTACTTCTAGAGGAGATTCTCCTCGCTATACAGCCCAGCATCTTATTGGCTTTTGCTGTTGCTTTCCTGCACTGAGCCTAGTTGTTCATATTCCCCGTTATAATCACCTCCAGATCTTTTTTCTCTTCTGTGCTCCCCAGCTGTACCCCTCCCAGCTGATAGTGCCTCCTATGGTTCTTAGCTCCGAAGTGCAGTACTTTGCACTTCTTGGCATTGAACCCCATCTGCCATGTTTCTGACCACTCCTGTAATTTAGTGAGGTCTTCCTACAGTCCCCTACACCCCTCAATGTCATCCACCACAGCTCCCATCTTGGTATCGTCTGCGAACAAACTGATCTTACTCTGGGTCCCACGTGAGATGTCTGCTATGAATATCCCAAACATCACTGGTCCCAGTACAAACCCCTGTGGCACCCCACTTGTTACTACTCTTGGTGATGAGCATTTCCCCTCCACCACCACCCTTCGCTGCCTGCCCTTCAGCCAGTTAGTGATCCATTTGACCATCTCAGTACTCACCTCTACATATTGCAGCCTCCACCCTAGCCTCCCATGTGGCATGGAATTGAAAGCCTTGCTGAAGTCTAAGTACAGGACATCCACTGCATGGCCCTTGTCCAGTTCCCTGGTCACCTAATCATAGTACTCAATCAGGTTTGTCTAGCAGCATCTGCCTGAGACAAACCCATGTTGTCACCCATCCTGGAGACCATTGTCCTCTTAGCTATGTACCTGATGAAAATGTAATGTCCATTTGCTACGCCTTTGGCTATCCTTTCCTCTGTCTGTGCCTTTGCTTCTCTCAGAGCCTTAACTGCTTCCCTCTGCTTTAGCTGGCACACCTCGCTGTCTTCCTTCCTCTGCATTTGCTTATACCTCCTGAATGCCACCCTTTTTTCCTTCACCACCATGGCCACTTCCCTACAGTACAATAATGGTCTCTTTTCTTCTTTTGCTTTTACTTACTTCCATTACATGTAGGCTAGCTGCCTTACTTATGCCCTCCCTTATTTTTTACAACTGTTCCTCTACCCCTCCCTGGCAATTCCCCCATACTAATCAGTTTTTGAAGTAGTCTCCTGTTTTTTTTTAAATTCTCCTTCCTAAATTCTAGAATTTTTGCCTTTCTGCGGTTTTCCTCATCTCCCTTTTTAATACTAAACCACACTATACAGTGATCACTGGTACCTAGGGGACTGCTGACGGTGCCATCTGCAATGCTGTCCCTGTTTGTAAGTACCAGGTCCAGCACTGCCCTGTTTCTAGTATGTTTGTTGACTAGTGGCCTGAGAAATCCTCTCACAGAGAGTCAAGGATGTCCTTGGTCCCTGCCAAAGCTGCAGCGGGAAGGTTTCAAGCCACATCTGGCAGATTTAACTACTCAAATAGCAGCACCTACCCTTTATTTGCCATCTTGATAATGTCTTCCCCAAGTATCTTATCCAACTCCTCTGCCAGGTCTGTAGGTCTGTATACCATTCCTATATGGATAGCAGCCCCAGCTCCTATCTCCAGGATGCTGCACCTCTACCTCCAGCTATTTCTTTTCCTCTGGGTGCTGCTGTGCTTTAACAGCCTGGATTCCTTCCTTCACATACAGTATAACCACTCCTCTCCTCCTCCATTCCCTGTCTCTGCTGAACAGAGATTAGCTTGGTATGGCCATATCCTAGCCATGACTGTCAGTGCACCATGACTCCATTATGGACATTGAATCCAGGCTAGCCTATTCCATGATGGCCTCCATGTCTGGAATTTTGTTTCTCAGACTCCTTGTCTTGGTGCACATGGTTCTCCATACCTTACTCCTTTCCTGCCTTCAACCACCTCCTGCCTTTGCTATTCCCTGAAGCTCCCCCAACCCTCTTTCCTTGTTTCCTTTTCTGTCACCTGTCTGCTTTACTCCTCTTTTCTTGGTTCCCTGTAGTATACCTTCCCTGTCTTCTGCCTTGTCCTGGCTTGTTTCTTCTTTCACTGCACCCTGGATGAGCTTCTTCCTCTCAGGCTCTCCCTTCTTGTTGCTTCATCATTGGGGGGGACAATTGCTGCCTCCCTTGGTATTTCAGCCTCCCTCACAGCTAGATTAAATGCTCATCCAAGTAATATTTAAACATCCCACTAAGGACTGTGCTCCCCCAGAAAGCATGTAGGCCAACGTCCCTATAGAGGCCCATGCCCTCCCATGCTAGCTCCCAGTTCCCAATGTTGCCAAAGCCCTCCTCTATGCACCACGCCATCAACCAGTTGTTAAATGCCCTAGTACAGAGTCCCCTTTCATCTCCCCATCTGTACACAGGCAACACCTCACAAACACCACTGTGTATGCTGCCTGTATCAGGCCCCTCCCCATCTCCCTGAAATTAGCCTGCACTACCCATACCCTATCCCTTGCCAGGTCAATTGTCCCCAGGTGGACAATGACATCTAGCTCCCTCTCTTCCAGCTCTTGCCTCTGGATCCATCCTTCCATGCTGATGCAACAGGAAGGCACTTCACCACCCTTTCCTTTCCACCCCTTGCTCCCAAGTCTATTCCCCTAATGATAGAATCCGCTACAAATAGGTGCTTCATCCTCAGTAGAAGCCGCTTCCTCATTAGTTGTAGCCTCCCCTTCTGAGGACCCCAACATCCTTTCTTCTCTCTGTTGTGGGTGCCTTCTCCTGGCTGCCCCATACCAAGTGTGTGCTGAGGGAATTGTGCAGTGTTATAGGCTGAGGAGTGTGTACTCTTCCCACTACCCCACCCTCCCAGATCCCACCAAGGTCCAGCCATTCTGCCTCTGCCGAGGAGGTATCCTCTGGGGAAGTGGCAGTAGACATGGTAGCCCCTGGGTGTGACAAAAGGTTCTCTGCATCCTTGCCAGTTCAACCTGGAGTCCAGTCTCCTCTACCCTCAACTGAGAGAGGTGAGTGCAAATGGAACAGCACCTCATTCTTCATAATTTGTCTCAGACTGTGGTTCCACACTTGTTACGCTGCACTGCTACCATGCTCTTTCCTTCCTTAACCTTTCTGTCTTGTTGAACTTTCCCTATACCTTCCCACCTCCTTTCTATGCCCATTGTCTTTGTACCTCTCCTTTTCTTTTTCTGAAAAGTATTTGTTGCCCTGCCCTAGACAAGGTGTCTCCAAATTTCCCTTTTGCCAGTTATCTACCTTTTCCTGATGTCTAGTATCTCTTATCCCTTAGTTATTACCCCACTACATGTAGTTACTTTATCTGTTTCAGTATATCAGTATACAGTACTATGTTTTCTCCTACCTTTGTCTGGTGTCTTCTCAGCAGAGTGTTCTGTCAACTAAGGACTATCTGTGGATGCTTAGAGACATCTTAAGATAGATGTTCCACTCCTGCTTTGTGCCACTGACACAATGTGGCATGAGCATGATGGGACATGCTGAGAGAATGCTTGACTTTATCCCAGAGTAAGAGATTCATGGTTAGCACCACCAGCAAGCCAAAACCAACCTGCAATGAGAAATTTGACTCAGGGTCACCTCCAGTCATCAACCCTATCATATTTGAATGCAGAATAAATACACACAAAGAACGTTGTCACAGGCTTTCTTCTGATCTAATAGCAGGAGAAATCCACTAAATACCCCAGACCTTCCTCTCTCTATTACCTCTTGAACTGTAATGACATTCTAAAATATGGATCTCCCTGTCACAGCACATGTTTGACATAGTGAAATGACAATTTATGCCACTTTTGCCAGTCATGTGACTAAAATGCAGGAATTTTCATATAATTATTAAGTATGCTTAGAGGTCTACAATTCTCAATTTTATTGTGGTTTCCCTCTTTTCATAAGAAGAATTAGTAGTCTGATCCCAGGTCATACAGAAAGGTCTTTTCAAATTCTGGTCAAAGGCCATCATTCCCTTGGGCAGTGTTATTTCCCATTTCTGAAACCATGATTTTACTTCATCTAGAGTTATTGGTATAACTAAAGCATGATGAAGTCTGTGTGATAATAATGGGATATCCAGGTTGGAGATAACATTCTCATTCAACACTGTAGCCACAGCAGTGACAAAGGTTGTTTCAACAGGATCATGCACTATATCTAATATTTCTTCTTCTCAAGTTTGTACATTGCCTGCAATGGTAGGCAGAAGGCCAGACATCATTCTTTTAGATGCCCTGTCTGTGCATTCCTAAACATGTCAAAGCATAGTTTTTTGCCTTGATTTCTAAACTGAGTTTTTGTTTTAGCGTAGTATTTAGAACTGTGCAAAATATGATGTTCCATTATTGGAACTGCTGCAGAATGCCAGTCTTGCTTCTGAAATACATTGCATGATTTCTTTTTTAATTCTGTAGAATTTTGAAAAACATTTCTGTGCAAACTGCGGAATAATTTTCCAAGGATCACGTAAACTACAGAATAATATTCTGTGGATTGTGGCAAATGAATCAATGGTATATGTGAACTGCAGATTATTATTCTGCAATAAACATTTCATATTCTGAATGTCAAAATTCCACAAATGATTGAAATCAGTAGTATCTTCTGAAATTCCACAGAATTCCATTCCATCTGAAATTCAACATTCCCCACAGCCCTAGTAGTGTTTTATTTTAGTTTTTTTTTTCAGTTAGTGTGTTGTTTGTGAATTACCTTTAGACAACATGTGCATGTTTTCAGAGTTGACCAGGTCAGTCAATATTATACAAATAGGCAATACATCAAAGATACAGTATAACATACATAGCCAAATTATACCATAAAATTGTAGCAATTAATAATCTATTTAAAAAGAACTGTTCCATTTCTGAAGTAATGTTTCTAATATTTCTGTAGGTAGTATAGCATAGTGGTTAAGGGCAATGAGCTGCAAACCTGGAGAATTGGGATTGAATCCCATCAGCTCTCACTTGCATACCGTGTGACACTGAGCAAGTCACTTAACTTCCTTGTACTCCTAGGTCACACCTGGAAACAAGCTCCAGCTTAGGGTGCCTTTCCTGGTTAAACAATTTCCCCTTTACCCCTTCTAATTTGGGCTTCCAAATCATCATGTCCCAAGTGCTAAGGGAGATAAAATTTTGTAAATGGGAACATAGTCCTAAATAATTGAATGGTTATTTAATTTTTGTCTCTTACTCTGTTGAATGAAGACATTTTTAAAGTCTGATTTGGATGCCTCCCACCATTCTATTATGGATTCATATGCACTTTGGATGGACTGTCTTGCTACGTATAACTACTGCCACCTTGGTCTGATGACTTTGTTCTGGAGTAGACTTACTTTTAACCTACAAAACCCAGCTTATATTATAATAAGATTCTCAGATATGGAACTCCCTGGTACAGCCACAGTATCTAGGTAAACACATACTGCACATGCTAAGGCTAGGTGATCAGATGTTTCAACACCTATTGCAAAAAGCATTCAGCACCTTAATATGTATGCGGAAAAGCCAAAGTCCTTCTGGTATATGCCTTACCACTGTCCATAAGCACCATTTTATACCCATCTATCAAACCATGCTGTGTGACAATATTTTCAAAATAAATTGAATCACTGTACACTCCTAGTGGTAGTCTCCCCTCTCTCCATACATGACAGTCCATAATTAAAATACCTTAGAAAATTACTAATTTATTATTATTGTATATAGGTATGGTTATAGGTGGGCCAAAGTTTAAATTTGTGGGCGAATTTGCCTTGAAGTGGCAGAAATTTGCCTCCGCAAATTTTCCCCAACTTCAGAAACTTCGAAATGGTGAAGTTCCACTGCAAAGTGCAGAATTTCACCCATGAATGGTGGACTTTTGCCTGTGAACAGTGGAATTTCTGTGAATTTCCATCATTTGCTGGTGAAATTCTACAATTTGTGGGGGGAATTATGCACTTTGAGGTGGGACTTCACCATTAAAATTCACAAAATTCCATGAAATTCATGGATTAATCTGCAGAGTGAAGTTTGCCAACTCTGCCCACTCTCTAGGTATGGTCTCAATGCTCTGAACAAGTCCACCCTAGCTGCAATAGTTTGTGGTACATATATATTTACAAGCCAGTATCTATGGTTTAGGTAAGACACACTCGATATGAATGAACTTACTGATTGTATATCCACTAACATCGGTGCCTGAAATTCTGTCCAGTTAAAGAGAATTCCCTCCCCATAACAACATAATTCACTTGAGACCAGTAGTAACACCCATGCATCCATGATTTTTCCACTTGAGATAGCCAAAATCTAGTTTTAATTCTACTGTCCTGTTTGACTGTTATATTTCCAGCTAGTGACTTAGGATAGAAAATGTGGACACTCTTTTTCTATAGCTTTGTACACTGTTTATGTTGATTGTTTATTGGATGCAAAATGCATCCTATATACTTGATTAAATAGTGTTAGAGTGGAAATTAGGGGAATGATTCCTCATTGCGGGTTTACACTTAACATGTTTTTAGCAATCAATTTTTTGGGCTGTGAATCCTCAGGGTTTGAAGAGGCATCTTTTATGAAGGACCTAGTGGAAGATGCCTCTGAGTCACTCCCTCCTCCTCCTCCACTGTATCTTCCTATTGTCTTTTTTCATTAAGACCTGATACCTATTTTTAGGGCTGTGGGTGAAGCCTACAGCCCTTCTGTCATCTGTAGCTTAAAAACAGCTTTTCCTAGAACTTCCATTTTAGACATTTGTATGTATTCCTCCACAGCTGCAAAGTAGTGCACTCCCCTTCTGATTTTTGCTATTTGTTACTCTATGTTAAAGGCATCTGAAGGGGAGAGGGAGATGCTACTGTATTGTACCTTAGAACTTCGCAGGATATTAACAAAAAAACAAGTTTTAAACTGCTGTTTCTATCATCTGTCCAGCTCAGTCTAACAGATTTGTTCTATTTCTTTCAGCAACCTAGGGGCTAACTCATTCCTTTTGGTTTTTGTGAAAACGAATGTCAGACTCAGTGTCAGATTACAGACAGTGGAATTCCATTCTAGTTCATTAGCTGACTGACATTCCTTCCTGTATTACAAGTTGGAGGCAACCACTGGAAACAGAAGACTTTTTGCTCATTTTATAATATGATGCACTGATTCTGCATTTAGTTGCAGGATCAGGGCCTTGAAGAAAATAATAACATTAATGTAACTCATTCAAGATTCCATTGGGTGGTCAGAAAAAAGTCTGAGAGAATTTATGTAAAAACTAACAAATGAAAGATGCAAAAAATAGCATGCACACTGGCCTCTGAGACTGGAAGATCAGAAGGCTGTGGGTTCTATCCCCACACTAGGCATGTGGGTTAAAGAGCTTGTGTACTGCCTAAAACTAATATTAGTTTTTAAAAGGGGTCAACCATTGCCTTTTATATTTGAGTTACTTTATATTTTCCCTTTGTTTAAGTAGAAGATTGTTTACCTGATGTTAATATGTGTGATGTGTGGATCAGCACTCTGTGTGGCAGCTGACATAGTTAGCTATACTGCCCCCATTACATCACCAGCATTGTACCCTCACTGACTGTGACATCACTGCTACTTAGCAACAGCAATTCAGTGACTGCCAGGTCATTCACTTGTGATTTCACTGTCAGCTTGACATATAATTTTAATACCTAACAGCAAATGAAAGACATTTTCCTGATAAAAGTCTGCCAACATATTACATTTAAATAAACAACAAAGTCACAAATAAGGAACTAGTGGCTTATAAAAAAATCTATTGTGATTTATACAGGGATTTGATGCTGCCTCTACAGGGAAAATACAGGAAAAATGAGGGCTTGTTACAGGAAAATGATTATGTGGATCTGTGCGCACTGTGATGATTGTGACGAAATAGCACTATATGGCACCACCAAGAAAATTACTTTGGTCATTTGGTAGCTCTTCAAAGCCCTATTGCCTCTGGCTAGATCTTGTTGGTTTTAGTGGGAGTATGGGAGTCTATCCATTTTTATGTTTGCTTGCATGCATGTGCAAGAAACATAGTGCCATCATCCGAGTTTTCGGAGGTGTGGCAGCCGTCTTCCAATTCAGTCAGTGTGTTTGCAGGCGCGGCCGCAGTTCTCCAGTGAACACTGCAGCTGTCGATGACAGCAGTTGAAAATGCAGCACCGTACAGTTGAAATGGAAAGCTCCACTTCAGTGAGCAGTGATAAGATATCACATGCTCATGCACACCTCACACACACACACACACACACACACACATGCACATGCACACGCACGCATATTGCGTGCTTGGTGCTCCCCCCCCACACCCACACACTGTATAGCCAACAGGGGTGCCCAATCCCCTGTTGGCTGTGCTGCACTCCCCCCAAACAGAGTTCCAGGTGCCACTCTGGGAGCCCACCCCAGCGTGACAGCCAACACCAGTGCGACTGGGTACCAAGAAACATAGTAACGTTATGCCAGCAGGCAGCTTTCTACCTGAATATCCCCCAGATAATACCATTATAATGTAGAGGGCACATTCACTGAAAAAAAAACTACTCTCCAAATTTCTTCCAAAATATAAAACTGCAAGAACATGCACACTAAAGTTACACACAGTTTCTGACTGTGTTAATAACTTAGGATCCCACAGTGATAGTCCATGAAAGTGTCTTGTGTGATTATTTATTTGTTCAGGCTCCCCTTCTTCAGGCAGTGGTAGCTCCCCATTGGAGAGTGCAGAGTCATAATGACATGCAAGACTGGCCAGCAGACAGTTTCTTCACTGTGGGATGAGGTGAGGACTGTGGAGCAACTCCAGGCTATCGAGTATAATCACAATGACATTGCTATTTTGATCCTCAGCAATATTCAGCTTAACTAGTTCCTTAAGTGGTGTGATCAATAGGACTGGAACTCCTTTCAGTAGAAAATGAGAAAAAGTAAAGTGAAGGTGGATTATTTCCCCAGGGGGGTTGTCCTTGTCCTCTCTCTGTCTTGAGGGCTTGAGGATTCTATTTTGGGGTTTTCATGGGTAGACTAGGTGGTCCTAGCAGTCCTTATCTGCTGGCTACTTCTATGAATCTATGACTGCTGTGTTGTCCAATACATTTGGAGGGCCAGATCCCACCTCCTCACCCCCCTCCAAACATGGAAACCTATAATTTGTCTGCAGATAAGGACTGCTTGTTTTGGGATTGCACTGGCAAGATCCTTACTGAAAATTTAAAAAGAAAATGTAGTCAACTCTAGAGAACAGAGGGAGAAGAGAACTGGCAGTCAGGTGAGGGGGTAAAAGGAAAAGGCAATAAAAAAAAAAACTCCCCTTTGTTGGAAATCCTCCTGCCGTACCTGTCTCATCATAATTAAATTATAACCAGTTCAAAATGCTCTACCCCAATGTCTATGAGCCAGATGTACGCTATTCTGCTTAGCTCAAATGTAAGAAAAGGTAAACAGAATAGACATGTTTGCATTTCAAGTAAAGCAGATTTCTGGTGTGTCATGTCTTGCAACTCATTTTATAGTCCTTTTCTGTCAGCATAACATAACTATCCATTTAAAAATATAAAAGTTATCCCAGAAACTCCATCCAGCATCTGCCCGCTTCTCCTTTAACGCTGAGTTTTATACAAGCCAGTTGCACTCGTTATATCATAAGCAAATGGATTTTCTTTTTAGCTGAACTCTGCTCCTTCTATGACATTAAAAAACAAACTTTCATTTTCATACCTTTCCTCCAGACGATTGTGCTATACTTAAAAGCGATCAGCAGCTAATTCTAATTTTTCGGTCATTTTGGTATTGCACTTGCGAGTTTGGTACTGACTATAAAATATAGCCAACTATGGGGAACAGAAGGAGAAAAGAACTGCCAGCCCAGCAAAGTTTTTTTTGTTTGTTTGTTTGTAACCGGGCAGCAGCTCCTTCTGAAGTTTCATTCATTTTGGGATTGCACTGGCAAGATTCTTACTGAAAATGGAAAAAGAAAACATAGCCAACTCTAGGGCACAGAGGGAGAAGAGAACTGGCAGTCAGATGAGGGGCAAAAGGAAAAGACAAAAAAAAAAGACTCCCTTGGTCGGAAATCCTCCTGCCATATCTGCCCCATTATAATTAAATTATAACCAGTTCAAAATGCTGTAATAAATCAATGTTCCTACTGTATTATTTTGTCTTTTTTAATTCAACAATGCAACAGGCACCTGTGGCAACTCTGCACACTGTATAATGAGAGACTGATCCTCTGGCTGCTGCAGATCAGCTCTGAGCCCATCAAGGTTGTCCATGTGGTCTGTGAACAAAATAGTCTAGTAGTGCGACTAACATGGAGCAGTTGTGTTGCTGTAAAATGGGAGAGCACACGGACAATGGCTTTGGGGCATACTGAGTGAATACTGGACATAACAACCACGCATCCTCCAGACAGTTCTCCTGTTGAGATTGCGCCACAGCATCCCCATGGAATGAAATATTTTATGGTGATCAGCTAAAAGTTATTGTGGCTATTTATGCAGATGGAAGCTGACTGATGATGGCACACATTTAATAATTTGGCCAGTTCTGGGGCCTTGCCATAGTTGAGTGAATGTATGCCTCATCTGCCTGCAGAGTACACACAGGCCAGGACAGCACAACTGGTGTTTAACTTTGGCCCTCAGACAGAGGATTCTTACACACACACACACACACACACACACACACACACACACACACACACACACACACACACACACACACAAAAGCTGGGCCTGAACTACACTGAAGTCCAATCTCCCCAACCCTCCTGCAACATCAAACCTGGGATTTAATGCCGCTACTAAACTGAATACAGTAAATTAAGTTTCTGTTACATTAAAAAGCTCCAATCAAGGTGAGGGAGTCTACGTCTCACATCGATCTGCAGAGGAGTCAAATTAATCATTCCCCCTCCTCCCAACATTTAAAGTGGACATGAAACAGGATTAGAAACATAGAAACATAGAAGTTGACGGCAGATAAGGACCGCAAGGCCCATCCAGTCTGCCCATTTCTTTTTCTACCTTATAAATGTGCCATTGGCCTTTGCTCTGTCAGTGGCCTATCTATTCATAGTCATTTGTATTGCTCCCTTATGCCTATCCCATGCCTGTTTGAAGCCCTGCACTGTATTCATAGCCACCACTTCTTGTGGTAAGCCATTCCAGCATCCACCACCCTTTCTATGAAAAGAATTTCCTCACATTCCCCCTTAATCGGCCTCCCTCTAATCTCATGCTGTGTCCTCTTGTCCTGCTATTTTTCTTATATTTAAACATGTTAGACTCTTTCACCTTGTTTATGCCCTTAAGGTGTTTGAATGCCTCGATCATATCACCTCTCTCCCTCCTTTGCTCAAGGGTATACATATTGAGCTCTGTTAATCTGTCCTCATATGTCTTCTGATGCAGTCCCTGCACCATTTTGGTTGCCCTTCTCTGGACTGCCTCAATTTTGTTAATGTCCTTGTGAAGGTGTGGCCTCCAATACCTGCACGCAGTACTCAGATGGGGCCTAACCAGTGTCTTGTACAGAGGTGTATACCTCCTCTTACGACTTGTGATACCCCTACTAATACACCCTAACACCCCCTAGCCTTACCTACTGCTGAGGTCTGCTTGGATGATTTTAGGTCATCAGTGATGATGATGCCCAAGTCTCTTTCTTCCTTTGTGACTGCTAGCAACTCCTCCCAGCCTATAGGTGGCTTCAGGTTTCTCTTCCTATGTGCATGATTTTGCACTTCTTTGCATTAAATCCCAGTTGCCACTCTTCGACCATTCTGCTAGTTTATCCAGATCTCTTCTCATTCTGCCCACCCCATCTGGATCATCTACTCTGTTGCAGATCTTGGTGTCATCTGCAAACAGACAAGCCTTACCCTCTAGTCCATCTGCAAGGTCACTAATGAAGATGTTGAAGAGGACTGCCCCAGGACTGATCCCTGAGGTACCCTACTTGTGACTTGCATCTCTTCTGACTGTATACCATTTACCACCACTTCTGTTTTCTGCCCGTCAACCAGTTTGCCACCCAGTTGACCAACTTCTGACCCACCTCTGAGCCTACCCAGCTTATTTATCAATCTTCTATGTGGAACAGTGTCAAAAGCTTTGCTGAAGTCAAGGTAGCGACATCAACTGCTCCCCTTGGTCCACCACTCTGGTTACCCAGTCAAAGAAATCTATGAGATTAGTTTGACAGGACCTTCCTTTGTAAACCCATGCTGTCTTTGGATCCTGTGCCCTATGGATTCCAGGTGTTGCCCTATCCTTTCCTTAAGGAGTGCCTCCATAATCTTGCCCACTACTGAGGTAAGACTGACCGGTCTGTAGTTCCCGCCTCCTCCCTGCTACCACTCTTGTGGGCGGGATCACATGAGCCCTTCTCCAGTCTTCTGGGACCTCTCCTGTGCTCAGAGACTCACTAAACAATTCTGCTAATGGCTCTGCTAGTTCCTCCTTTAGCTCCTTAAGTACCCTGGGATGTATGCCATCAGGTCCCATTGCCTTATCCACCCTGAGCTTAGCAAGCTCTTGTAGGACCTTTCTTTTGTGAATGGAGTAGTGCTCACCTCCTCCCGCTGTGTCCATGATGCTGAGCTGTGGGCCCTGCCCTACCTTCTCTTCAGTAAATACTGAGCAAAAGTATCTATTTAGGATAGATGCCTTTACAGGGTCCTCCTCCTCACATGCTCCCTTTTCTCCATTAAACCTTAATACCCCTCTGGACTTTCTCCTTTCACTAATGTATCTATAGAAAGTCTTGTCACCTTCTTTTACTGTTTGTGCTAGTGTTTCCTCAGTTTGGGACTTTGCCTGCCTTACTGCCTTACCTGCTTCCCTTAGGGCGGTTTGGTATGCCTCCCTATCTTCATCCCGCTGTGTTCCCTTATATTTCCTGAAGGCCAGCCTTTTGGCTCTGACCTTTTCTGCTACTGTATTTGAGAACCAAAGTGGTTTCCTTCTTCTTTTGCACTTCCTTTTCTCTATAACACAATGGGATGTTGCTTCAAGTATTGCATCCTTAATGCTTGCCCACTTTGCCTGTACCCCCTCACCTGTGTTTCTTTTTGCCAGGCCTAGCTTAACTCTGTTGGCCATCTTATCAAAGTCAGCTCCTCTGAAGTCCCATATTTTTGCCTTGGAATGGGATGATTTAGATGTAGAAGCCAAATTGAACCATACCATGTGATGGTCACTGGCCCCCAGGTGACCTTCTACCTGGAGATCTGTGATCCCTTCTTTGTTAGTCAGTACTAGATCTAGGATGCCCTGTCTCTTGTGGGTTGCTGTACCAGTTGTTTGAGGCCCTCCCCTGCAGGGAATCCACTATGAGTCTAGTTCTGGCAGATGTTCCTGCTGGTATTGACCAATCTGTATCCGGCATGTTGAAGTCTCCCATTATCAGAACCTCCCTTTAGCTGTCATGTTTTGTATATCTTCTAACAGTAATGTGTCTATGTCCTCCTCTGGTCTGAGGGCCTGTAGACAACCCCAGTTCTTATGGCTGTCCCATTTCCTGTTTCCAGGGTGACCCACAGTTCTTCTGGCTCCTTATGTATTCTGAATTTCTGTAGCTTTGATATTTTCATTAACATACAGGGCCCTCCTCCCCACACACCTCAGTCTCTTCTGAACAATACATAGCCAGGTACTGAAGTCTCCCAAGTGTGGTTACTGGTAAACCACGTCTCACTAATTGCTACTATGTCCAGTTTAGCCTCTGACATTATGCCTGCAGGTCTGGGATCTTATTTCCCAGGCTGTGAGCATTTGTGTACATGATTTTCCATTGGCCAGATTTTGGTGTGTTAGTTGTTGGGTGAAGTTTGGCGTACCCTGTGCGTCGTATGGGAAGACAAACCTTTTTCTTACCTGGTGATGCAAATGAGCGGCAAACATGCTGAATTCCTGTTTGACCACCTAGCTGAGGGGAGGTGTTCTTCCCGATCGACGGTATGGGTGCTGCACCTCTCCCCATTTGCTAGTTTAAATATTCTGCAAAGGCGTCAAACTTCTGCCCCAATGCACTGACTCCTCTTTAGTCAGATGCAGTCCATCAAATTTAAAGAACTTTCGCTCCCAGAACTGTTGCCAGTTCTCACAAATCTGTGTCCTTTTCCTGGCACCAGCCCTTGAGCCACATGTTTAGCTCCCTTATCTCCCCTTCTCTGACCTTCCATCCATCTGTCCCCCTCTTCCAGACTGGCAGGATCTCAGAGAAGGAGATGCCGGATGAAATGGATGACAGTTTGTCGCCCTGCCTGGTCAGGTGTTCCTTGGTCTCCACAACTGACTGGCTGGCGAGATCATTAGTCCCCATGTGTACTAGGACATTAATGTTTTCTCCTGCTTTGTGAACAATTTTAGCAATGCGGTCAGTGTCTCTCCATGCCGATGTACCTGGGAGACATCTGACCATTACCCCTGGCTGGAGATGGGTATCAACTCCCCCGAATCATGGAGTCTCCTATGATCAGAAGTTTTTCGGATTCCCTTTTAGCTTTTTTTGTTTTGGTTCCTGATTTGGGTGAGTTTTGTTGTGCTAGCTCCTGTGCCGCAGTGTCCTGCTCTGCAGTGTCTTCTGCCTCTTTGTTTAATTTCAGAGATAGAGGCAGTTACCTGTTTGTAGTTTTTATATGGTTTTTGGAGGTAATATGTTAGAGAGCAGAGAGTGATGGGGCACCCAATTTTCCCCTCCTAACCACCTGCCAACCTCCTGGTCCAACTACCCTCTGCGGTCGAGGTTTTTTCTGTTGGATGCTGGGGAAATGGCGGGTGGTTCTTATAATGTATTTCCTCTAGAATATGAAATTTGAGGCGTGCAATCTCTGCCCATGCTGCCCCGAGCTGAGCCCTAAGATCTCCAATGGCCCAGCATGTAGGACAGTGTCCTAAATCCTGTAAGACTGTCCTTCTGAAAATTGTTCCACAGTACCTGCAGTTAATGATATCCATTCCAGATAAGTTGCTGGGTTTATAACCTAGTCAGAGTAATTAGAAGGAAAAAATGCAAGTAATGGTTTGATTGTGTTTGTTTTGTTTAACTTATTTATAACAAGTTAAATTACTAGTCTTACATAAATTAGCTCACCTTGTGGATGCCCCACTGATCCGCCTTCCTGCTCTGCCACAGGAAATGTCACAACAGTGGTACCCTATAAAAGGAGTGTAGGGGGGTTGGGATGGGTTTGGTGGCTGGGCACTTCCCTGCCAAAAGGAAGAACCACGGATGAAAGAACAAAGAGGTAAGAGCAGAAACAATCAGTCAACAACAAATGCAGTAACCCTGAAAGCTTATCCTAATGTTAGATAAAACTGTAAAACCTGTAAAGCACCACCTGTAATAATTTCAGAGAAGATATACGCTGTAAGAAACACTTTGCTACAGAGAAAAATAAATCAATGAAGTGTTAGCAACAAACAGTAGCAATCTCTGTGAGTAAAAAATATAAACAACACCACACAGTAAATCTGCTTAGCCAAAAGAAGTCTTAATCCTTTTCCCTTGCTCTGGTAAGGTTCTCTACTCTGCCTTTCAAGCAGTCTTGGAAGGAAAGAGCTCAGGTGAAGCTAATCCGAACTTCCTTAGGCCCCTTGTTGGGCCTCCAAGAATATTTTATCCCTGAGATATGTGTGTTAGGGGACCTGTCCTCCATTAAAGTCAAGGTGCATAAATTTCACATATCCATGGTCGCCTTGTCAGCTAAGAAAATAATTCTCCGTCATTAGAAAGACAAGTCCTCCCCTTCCTTCAAGGAATGGGCAAGCGAAGTATTATCCAACTTGAGCACGGAAAAAGCAATAGCCAGTTTACATAATAGTCTGGCAGTTTATACTAGAATTCGGGATCCCCTTCACACACTAATCTCTCTGGTTCCAAATTAACCTTATACTAGAGTCGTTACTTCTATATGATTTTTTGATTAGAGGCTTGGCATCTATGGGTACCGAGATGGGTTACTGCAGCAAGGGGAGGTGGGGGGGCAGCATCCTTTCACTGTGTATCAATAAGTCTCTATCAGTTTTCTCTGTATGCTGCCTTTTATGGTGGAAAATGTATGAATAAACTTTAAATTATAAAAAAAAAAATATATATAAAAGTTAGCCCGGAAATTCCATCCAGCATTCGCCCACTTCTCTTTTATCCCTGAGTTTTATACAAGCCAATTGCACTCATTGTATCATTAGGAAATGGCTTTTCTTTTTAACTGAACTCTGCTCCTTCTATGACATTAAAAAACAAACTTGCATTTTCATACCTTTCTTCCGGACAATTGTGCTACACTTAAACGTGGTCATCAGCTAATTCTAATAATCAAGTACATGTGCCAATATTGCTGTGACATTATGTTTAATGTATTTTATGCATTTTTACTTTTTTTTTATTATTATTTTTTCTGTACACTTTCAAAAGTGTTAATTTTCCCCGTTTTCGGTTCCGGCTATGTTGCTGACCTTGAGCAATTACTTCTAAGTGTGACATCAATCCTTGAGGCTCACACATCAGCTTTTCGCTCTCAACTCTTAACTGCTGAATCATTTAGTTTCTTTGCCATTCACTGTCAACCCATCCTAGTTCAAAAAAATACAAAGAAGTACAGTTATTATTTTTTACAAAAATAAAATGTATTTCAGTTTAAGCTAATAAAAATAAAAACTGTACATGTACTGACTCTGCAAGGAAACTAGTCAGTTTGAATCTGTATTTGCTTGATCTCTTTACTAGCAGAAGTACAACACCCTAGGAATAAACCAGACAGTAGCAAATGACATAAAACAGGTCTTTTCAGCATTACCCTGCTACTGTACCAAAATAAAAAAAACTGAAAGATTTCTACAAACATGGCTTGAACCACCACAAACTGATATAACATTCACAAGGCTTGTTGAGGGAGTGTGTGATGTCCAAGATTCAGCTTGGCTCATTGAAAATTAAAAGGAGAAACTGGATCGCCAATCACGATCAGGGGATCAATTAAGCACATTTTACTTCATAATGAAATATAATCTACATCCACTAAAAACATACAATAGGTATTTCAACAGCCAAACACCACCTGTACAACATGGGCATACAGTGTAAAGAAACGTCTCCTTTAAAGGGACACTGTCAACCTGTAATGTTTAGTACAATATTCCATCAGGGTATGTGGGCATGTTTAATAGAAAACATAAATTGTTTCAGTCAGTGACTCCCTGGTGTCATTGTATAGTCGCTGTTACTGCTTACTTAGAGTAGTATTTCTCACTATGGTTTGTTTATAAATCTACTTCACCAGTTGCTTGCTTGTCCATAAAATAAAAACACACACAGTCCTTGTCAGGGCTATTGTGAACTTGCACTTGATCTGTTAGTGCACAATCCTTGATCTGCTAGTGCACAATAGCTGCAGAGGGGAGGTGTAGAAAAATGGGGATATTGAGTGAAGTGCAAATGGTCTACTACTTTAATAGAAGTGCTAAGGTGTCACCGCTGGAGGGACGGGAAGAGAAAATTAGGGGAAGCAGTCATAGCTACTGTCAACAGAGAAGTGTGTCCACAGCTGAGATTTGAATAGCCAGAGATACCTGCCTTACATTCAGATATTTCTGGGAGCCATGCTATGTGGGTAATAAGTGTGTTGTATTGTTTCTAAAGAATGAAAAAGACCATCTTATCATCACCTGTTCCTGTGAACCAAGTAATGCACCCATAATTGAACTCCTTCATATCACAAATAAACTGAACATCCCAGCTACCTCCACTGATTGTTTCAAGGCAGACTGCATAAATGTGCCAAACAATTAGAATCAGAATAATACATTTTCTTTCTGAATATACAATGTAACTTTTAAAAGCAGCATGCATCAGTTTTGCAAAAGTCCGCTTATGACTAAAACATTAGAAAAATTATCTGCATTCCTAAGCGCTGCACATTTTATTAAACCATTTTTTAAACAATACATTTTGATGTAAAGCTCCATTTATAAAGCAATTCAACCATCCAGACACAAACCAAGCATTTTCAGAAATGTTTCTCCTTCTTGACAAAAAACCAATGTATAGGTACAATTATGCTCACGTGTTATAGGAGCTAACTAGAAAATGCCATAAATAAGATAGTGCAAATACATTGACCAAAATGTACAGGAGTGAAGCTATGGACTATTGAACCACTGAATCGGAGCTGAAAGACGTTTTGCTCTCAAGGTATATCAGAGGGGAAAAAACACAGAAACTCTAAAACTGCCTTACAGATCACAAGGTACTGAGTCAGCAGTCACAAATTAGGTAGTAGGAATAATGGACTTTAGGAAACATTGTGAGTTATCCGATACCTTTAGAACTGTAGACCTTTGATTCTTAGGGAGGCAAGAATCCATTTCTTTTTATGTTTGCTTGCACGCATGTGTAAGAAACATAGTGCCATCATCCGAGTTTTCGGAGGTGTGGCTCCCTGTCTTCCAGTTCAGTCAGTGGGTTTGCAGGTGTGCCCACAGTTTGCCAATGAATGCTGAAGCTGTCTATGACAGCAGTTGAAAATGCAGTGCAGTACAGTTGAAAGGGAGAGCTACGCTTCAGAGAGCAGCAATAAGATATTGCGTGCTCATGCGCTCCTCCCACTCACACACATGCATGCATATTGCGTGCTCATGCTCCTCCCCACACACGCACGCACACACTGTATAGCCGACGGGGGTGCCCAATCCCCTGTCGGCTGTGCTGCGCTCCCCCCAACAGAGTTCCAGGTGCCATGCTGGGAGCCCACCCCAGCATTGCAGCAGTCTGTATGGCTGACGGGGGTGCCAAATCCCCTGCTAGCTCCACTGCCCCCCCAAGAGACTACCAGGTTCCACGCTGGCAGCCAACTCCAGCATGGCAGCAGTCTGTATGGTTGAAGGGGTGCCCAATCCCCTTCAGCTCCATGGCCCCCCACTCCAAACAGCCTTCCAGCTGCCATGCTGGGTGCCCACCCCGACGTGGCACAAGTCCCGCATCATCTAAGTAAAAAAAAGAAAGCCTGAAAGAAAAAACCTTCCCTTGCTGATTGTCCTGACCTCCCTCCCCCCAACCGCGCCCACCCTCTGTGCATCCACCTCCCCATACCCCCACCTCACCCCATACTTACCTCCGGAACTCGGCACGATGATCTTCGGTGAACCAGGAACACGTCTGCACTCTTCAAAGCTGACCACGAACTGAAGAAATGCTGGTAAGCTGTATAATGGAATAAATAGGGTTTTTTCAACTTTAGTGCATCGCAGTCACTGCGTGGAACCACCTTTCGGGACTGATTTACAAAACGACAGTGTCAGAGTTCATGAGGTAGGCCCCCAGAAATGCTATGTTGAAAATTTGGTGAAAAAATTCCCAAAAATGACCGTTTTATGAGCATGCATTGCGCTGTTCCTACGCACACTCGTAAGTTCGCTAATTTTCAATATGTTCACTCCAGATTTTCAACACTGCCATTTACTGCACCTCCTTCTGAGCAGTACAACTGTCATTTCTCACATCTCACCCAAAATGTGTTTCCGCACATGTAGCACACAATGGCGCAGTTGGTGTGCGAAATCAATGTTCGGGACAGATTAAGAAGATCACAGTGACACTGTTCATGAGCAGAGGTGTTAAAATGGCAATGTTAAAAATTTGGTGAAAAAAGCCCATAAAATGACTGTGTTATGAGCGACCATTGCGCAGTTTCCATGCTTCCTCATAGCTTCATGGATTTCTAATATTTTCAGTCCAGATTTTCAACACTGGCATTTTTCCACACTTCCTTATGAACATTACAGCTGTCATTTTGCACACCATGGCCGAAATGTGTTTTCGCACTTCCTGCTTAGAAATGCGTGGTCGCTGTGGGAATTCACAGATTAGGAAAATCACAGTGACACTGTTCATGAGCGGAGGTTCCAAAATCCCTGTGTTGACAATCTACTGTAAAAAATCCCAAACTAATTGCATTATGGGTGTGCGTTGCACGTTTTCTACACATGCTCGTGACTTCACCAGTTTTTTTTATATTTTCACTGCAGAATTTCAACATTGCCATTTTTTGTACCTCCCCATGAACAGTACAGCTGTCATTTTTCATATCCTGTTTGAAATGTGTTTTCGCACCTGTGGTGCCAAATGGCATAGTCGCTGTGCGAAATCAGCTTTCCGCTAACAAACTGATATTGCCACTGTTCATAAGGTGGGGGTCACAAAAAACTCATGTTGAAAATTTGGAGTAAAAATGCAAATGAATGCCTGAGGTGTTAGGATTTCCGACCATAACACCCCACCCTGTAGAGACTGACAGGCATCAGGGGTGTGACTTGGGATTGCCGACTGTAATGCTCATGGCATTCCACCCACACCCTGCAGCCAGTGACAGGCATCAAGGTGTGCCTTGGATGCTTCGGCCCCAAAGTTCAGCCCATTCTCCTATACTGCACCCATCTCACCATATTTCCTTATGGAATGGGGTAAGCATAAGGCCCAAATACCCCAAGGCACACCATGACACTTGTCAGAGTCTGCAGGGTAGGGTGTGGTGAAATGGCATGGCCGTTATGCCTGATGACCCAGAGGCACGCCCCAATGCCTGTCAGTCTCTGCAGGGTGGTGACGAGGTTGACTTCAGTTCAGTACTTCACTGCCATTCCTATTATGCATCTTTCTAACTCCTACACCACCAATGCCAATGCCAGCAAACAAACATTCGGCATTGACAAATGCTTGTTATTTCTGTCTCCACATTCAGGCTGTCCTCTTTCTAGTGACTACCATCATCTCATGATCCACTGGAGGAGCTGGAGACATGTCTCCACTGGTACAGTCTCCTTCTCTTGGACCACTGTTATGGATATGGGGAGCAGCACCAGTAGATGAGTTGTCTGTGTGGGTTCTATAATCTCAGTGGATGATTCCTGAATACTGCAGACAATTGCATTGTCATATTCTAGACTTCAGAACTCTGGAGGGGGTGTTTCCTTCTCTTGCTGCTGCTGTGGGAGTTGAGATTACTGTGTCTTGGGTCTCCTGGTGGGTGTCATATTCTGTAGCAGTTTGAGGACTTTCCTGAGTTACATGTCATCTGGGATTTCATAAAACAGAGAAGGAATTCCCAGCATCATCTGTCATTACGGTTCTATGTGATAACAGTGAAAGGAAAAGGGCATGGACAAAAACAGCCACTGCTTATTGCCAAAAATTGAAACAGTGATAAGCATTACAGCAAGGAGTCAAAACATCAATGACTCTTTACTTTCTTTTATGGGCACAATCTGTAGTAACTTTTTATGTGGGGGGCTATGCCCCCATGCCCCCTCCTCCTCCTATAAAAAATATAATCACCACTGGGGGGCGATAATGGGGGACAGGGGAAAATGTGAGGGGGGCTACTCAAATGGGGGGGCACAAGGCACCAGGTGGAGAACACTGGGGGGGAGTTGCAGGCAGGGGTGACCAAAGTTGGGAGGGCAAGAGGACAACAGTGCAACCACAAATATAAAATAAAAAAATAAACAACAACACAAAAAACAAAAACAAAAAAACTATCCCCTGCAGACAGTCCCGAACCCAGGTCCACCAGCTACAGAGGCAGTGACCAAAACCACTACTGCACATGGCTGGCTCAGAACTGACCCAACCAAAAGAACCATTATATCCTCTAAACATAACTACTCCATACAAAAATGAAGAACGAAAGCATTGAATTTGCAATTGGCTATTAAGTGCACATAGTCCATTTCACACTCGCTATTTTGATGTTGCCAAAATTCACTCACTTAAAGTGATTTGCTATAATCACAGGATACCTGAATTCACCTAGTAGGCAGTAATGATGTGTTACTGGTCTCGATATGCCTTGTCCAATCTATTATGGGCTGCATAAGGACACTTATGATGGGAATGTCCAGTCTCCTCCCATAAACTGCCTGGAAGGGATGGGGAATTGTAAACTAATATGTCCATACTCCAGGAAAAAATTGCAGTGTGACCTATCAAACATTGAACTCAGATGTATCTTAGTACTGCATTTATGGCATAGAATCTATGATACCGGTTTGACAACACTTTTGTTGACCAACATCACAGCGACAGGATTTGTGTCAACCGCAAGTTGTGGTAGACATAAATCCCGCATGTCTCCCAGTCCTGTTTTTTATGGGGGTGCTTTGCCCCCTGAAACCCCCATGCAGTGGGCCTACCCCTGTACTAAAGACTGTCAACTCCGAGTTGGAGTTGATTTGGGGAGGGGGTGCAGGACTGGGAGACAGTGTGCCCCGTCTCAGGCACACCAACACAGTGACCTGTCAGCAAAATGTTGATTTTGCCAATAGCAAGGTGCATTTCTGTGTTGGTGTCACCATCAGACAGGCAACCCTATGGGATGCACAAGGTTTGCCTGGATAGAAACAAATGCCCCTGTCCATTCTGATGTAAAAAAATGCCTAGCAGATGACAAATTACATTGTTGGCATTGTGTAATTTCACTTTTATTTCCCACACCCAGTCCATACAAGGTGCCTGTCCAATATGAAGACAGGCCTATCGAATACATCGCACCTCTGACTGAGCCAATACTCAACATCTGATATATTTATGCCTTCATTCCTAAATAAAATAGAGATTGTCTCTATAATGAGTTTTGTTAAAGGTACCCCCACAGATGTAAGCCACAAAGGTGTATTTTTTTTAATTGTCATATTTCATCCTAAACTTCTCCAATGCCATCACAGTTTTAAATCTCAGGTTGAAGATGTTCTTATCTGAGGCATGAATAAGTACATACAAGTCAGCAACAACGTACCTCATTGTTGCTTTTAATAATGTTACTACTGTATGTAAGCTCTGTCTGGTTTGGTCTGTTTGTCTCCTTTGTACTTTAAATCCACAGCATTCCTTCTCTGTGCTGGCTTACCATGTGCTGCAAAAAGAACCACCATTCAGAACACAACTGGATCCATTCTTCTCCCTGTGTGGCTCCTGACATTGTCCCCTGTGTGTCCCATTGTGCACTTGCCCCTTGGTCCTTATTAGGGTTCAGCATGCCTGCAGCCATGGATACACATGTACAGTGCAAAACATACACACCCACTTCTGGCTGCAGATAGAATTCATAATACTCACATCACAGCACTACGTCTGTCTACAGAAGTGTAGGCCCCTGTGGGATAGCACTTCTGTATCCACAGATACCCATGCATAGTGCAAAACATACACAACTACTTCTGCAATCACACTGCTATATTTCTTAACAGCACTGATGGTATATATTTTTTTTCTTAAAATATATTGTGCTGTATACATATTTTTGAAGGTAGAATGCCAGTGCTATAACATTTGTGTCATCCAGAAACAGTTGTATGTTGTTTGTCTTATGCAATGATTGCTTTCTGTGACTGGTTATGTTGTCTTGTCTTTTTGCTGCTTGAGGAGGTGCAGAGTTATGGTTGGAAACCCTAACACCACATTTCCCTACTGTTGTGGCATTAAGCTGAACCTTATCTGGTACATTTATACAGTCTTTTGCAATAGGTATACATTATACAGGCACAGTAGTGCCTGTATAATAGGATTGCATTGGGGTTTCTTTAAAATAATGACATTTTAAAATGCATTTGACTAATCCTTCTTATACTCTAAAACTAAAATTTGGCATGCATTATTTCAGTTCCTGGGTCCTCTAATTAAGCAAAAATGCATGACAGGGTGTTTGTTGTGCTGGGATAACATCACGCCTTGTATGGCTGGGCATGAGCCGCAGGTCGAGTACGTCCAACACCCAAGAAGTGCCATTATCCTAGGACAACACACACCCTGGAGTGAATTAGTGCTATTATAGAATGTTTGTTTCCACTAACAAAAGAAAAATGAAAAAAATTTTAGAAGTGTGTATTTATTTGATTTTTAAATCAGGATGTATACCAAATGAAAAAATAGTCCTGTTGATGTTGTTTTAGTGTATGGCCTGCTGTGCCTCCCCCACACACACACACTCACACAGTGCTTGTTCTGTTACTGCGGGGGAAGTGTTTTATTCATCCAGTCCTGATGCCTGCCCTGGGACTGAGTGACGTTCTTTCCTAATTATGCATTTTTTGCTAGCTTACGAAGAGGATCTGTAACTGCCGGAGTTCAGGAACCGCAATCCCACATTTCAGTGTTTTGGACATTACTTTTGAGACTACTACTTTCGATGATCATGCATTCACTCTCTTCCCCTCATCCTTATTCCTAACCCTGCCTGACCCTTGTACATCACCTCAATCCTTGCCTTCTGTCCTTATCCTCATATTCCCTCCTGCTCATTAACTGGCCCCTTCCCCCTTCCCCCTTCCTCTTCCTCCTTTCCTTACCTTTTATTTTAGTTGTTGCATGAAGTTCCTATTCTATATGCATTGATATTCTGTTGTTATGGAAGAATTTATTCATTGTTTGTCACATTTTTTGTAAATAGCTATGTGCTGTATTTAAATTTTTGCTGTTCTGTATTTGTTCCTCTGTATTATTGCATTGTCCCTCTGCTGTTTACTGTGACCCCGGGTCTACCTTGAAAAAGGGACTGTAATTGTCTCAGTGGACTTTGTGAGGGATTTTATTTTTAAAAGAATATGAAATAATGCTTAGTCTCACATGATTTAACTAAGTAGCTAAAATAAATGTGCATGTTCAGGCTTGCTGAAGCAGGGTTACTTTAGGTGAAAAATATAGCTGTGTAGCTGAATAAAACTAGTTAGAACTGGCAGTTGCTGTCTGATAAGAAAGAACTGAATAAGGTAGAAAACAACTCCATATAAGGAAAAATGCTGATAATAGAGTTCTGTGCATCTGTTGTAAGCAGAAAAATCAAGTGAAGCCATGCCAAGTATGTATAAAAAACTGCTGTAAATTGTAATCGGGGAGCTTTTTTCCTTTGCAGAACTCCCTCATGCATATGAAAGATTTGATCAAATAAAGCGACGTTAAGACAAAACCCAGTGGTGTGGTTTTTGCCCCATGACGACGGGAGCGGTTGCTCAGGTAATACTTACAGTGAGAGAATTTGCGATCACAGTTTTGGCGTAGTCGACAGGATGAGTTCTTCGGTCCGTGTCACCTCGTGATCGGGTTGTTTCCCCTGGACAAAAAGAAGGATATTTTTGTGGAACCTCATCAGGACGTGACGCCTAGGGGCCCGGCGACACTCATTATCACTGTAAGTACAAGAATACCTTGGAGCGAGTTTGCACTATAAAGCACAGGCCTAGATAATATGGGAAACAAGGGAACAAAAAATAAGCTGGGTCCAGAGTTAGTATTATCTGGACTGGCAAAGTGTATGTTTGACAAGTTTGGCCAAACAAATTACAAGAACTGCACTGCCCTTTGCCCTTGTAATTTGTGCTTGCTGCAAGTATATACTGTTAGAGCCAATGATGGCTTTCACAGTTCAGGCTGCTTTTAGGAGAAAAGCAGCGGCTGATTAAGTAACATTAGATAAGCAACATTTAGAGAAAGAAAAATAAACTACTGTGGATGTACGTACAGTAGGTGACTACAGACGGGATGATTTGAAAATCCTCTGCCCCATGTTGCCTATCTGTGTAGTTTCAAGTTTTTCTGTATCAATTTCAAGTCCCCTTGCCTCTTATAGAGGCTGAAACATTTGATCCCAAACCCAGGTACTGGGGACCTCCACCAGATAGATCTCAACCTAGTACCTAGTACTGTTACAGATTTTTTTTGTGTGTTGTTTTGTTTTTAAACTGCAAACCAGAGCTCTGGAAAAATACTTGGTTTGGCAGGTTACTAAAATGGCCAAAAAAACCTTTGAAAGGGTTAATAGCTGCAGTGTTTGGAAATTATCATGAAGGTCATGCAGTCAGTTTTCTCAATCAGACCAGTGTATCAGAAAAGAAGAAGGAAAATACCTTGGCACCGGGTAAGTCTGAATTTTTTTATTTAAAGTTGTTTTATGTCTGTCTGTTTTATTTCTGTGATACATATACTAAACAAGGTAATGATATGTCTCTCTCGTGCATATTTTCTAGCGTATATCTGAGTTCTGTAATTATGTTCTGTTGTCCAAGTTGCAAAATAGCATTGACTGCCTTTGGTGCACAACATGTTACAGTATTAAAAAAAAAAGAAGCTTCTTTGCCTCATAGCTGACTGTTTTAATTGGTTTTATTTTTAATGGAACATTTATGCTGCCTAAATAGGGTCAGTGAAGAACTTTTGTATGTAGTTGTTGGTTGGAGCTGGTAGTGTTGATGGTGAAGAGTTATGACGTCATAGATTGCAATGTGCAGAAAGATTTGTAGTTTGCAGGCAATGTGCCAAGCCACTGCTAGGTGAAATTGTAATGTGTTAATAGCTATGAATGGCTTTATCATACTTCTAGTTAAAACCAGAAACTTTTTGCAAAATGGCAGAGTGCCATATTTTGGCTATGCTCCAAAAGGTGTAACCATGTTATACTAGATGTGTCCACTTACAGCTGGTATGTTGTGCTGTATTTTAAAGGAGTTGAAAGGTGTTTAAAAAAGTGTTTTGTTCTGGAAAGATTTGGCATGGAGATATGTATAAATTTGTTGGTTTAACAGGTTGTCAGTGTTACAAGATGGGCAGGAGGCAGCACATATATCTAAAACACGTACAGTTTTCTAATGAAACTATGGGCATTACCTCAGCAAATTGGTGTAAAATAATGTCAGTCTTATTTTCTGTTTAGTATTTCTTTTTGTGTATGTGTACTGTCTTGGCCAGCAGTTTTATTGTATGCTCTATTATTATTTAAAGATATTTTAATATCAGTAGTGTTCAAGGACACTACAAAAATAACTGGGTTTGAGCGACCCTTGCATGCACGCTTGACCTTATGCACGTTATTTGACCTTCTTGTGTTTCAACATTCTGTTACTACCAGTTCAAACTTGATGTGTATTCCATACCTAAAGCACAACTTTTCACACAAAATGTATGTTTTCATGAAAGCACACCAAGAGTGAACCATGTAATTTGATTTTTATTGCAAAACTAGTATTCTAAGTAAAAAGGAACAAACTTTTTTCCTCTTCTCATTTCTTCTGACTTGCAGCCAACACAGGCAATACTCCAGGTGGAAGGGGAGAATTATTCATCACCTCCCCATACTTTTTTTATTATATTACTTTTTTATATTTATGCAGTACACTTTTGAAAAAGGACTATTGCAGCTGTTTTTGAGAGTTTACCATCTACAGTTAAAAACAATGGCTTTTGTTTTTGTGTGACCATAGTGTAATCATTTTTTTTCTTTTTAAAATGCATTCTAAGAGATACATACCTACAGTATTACCATCAATACGGATCTTAAAAACTCAGCTGACATTTTGTCATGCTTAGGATAAGGGAACCCAGGGACGCTTGGCTTCTTTTATCCTATGGAAATAATCTTGTTTTATTTTTAAACTTGTGTATGTTTGCTTTTGTTGTTTGTCTGTGTTTCTTCTCTTTCTTCTAGAGAAAAAGGAGTTCCCCATCTTTATAATAAGGTATGAAACTTACTAAACTAATTGTAATATTATCTTGTTATAATTTAAAGTGTAGTAGGTGGGGATCATGTCACCATCCACAGCTAACCTTTTTATTGCTACAGTATTCGAGCTGTCTCTTCCACCAGTAGGAGCTTGGGGAAGGGGTAGCTTCCCTTCCTCCCTTCCAGTGTAATACCCACAAAGGTTAAAGGTACATCACTGTCCCCCAAAGGGTAAATAAAGAAAATGTGTATTTGCCAATAATTGTTTCTTATTTACAGGTTTTAAAAGACCCAAGGTATTTTGACAGCATAACCCAGCTCAAGCCCTTCTGCTTTGTCTAGTGCAAACAGTTAAATCTCACACCTATTATTAGTACAGGCTTCTGCCCTCAGCAAGTAATCAGTTACGCTGGAGGGTGAAGTTGTGTATGTATGTCCACACATATTCATTCTTTTGATTGTCTTTTCAGCTTTCTTATCCTGTCAAAACAAATGTAAACAACTTCTGTCATAGCCTTACAGCAATGAATGCATTTTATCCAACCAGTAAATTCACAATACTCTAACATTTCTAGACTCTAAGCTAAGTTTACAGTCTATATTTGTTGTTTAAAATGTATGTTATGCATTATGCTCAATACTGAAATTGTTCTATTGCAAACACTAATGTTTCACGTTTATTTTATAATGTTTTGATATACATCTTGCTACACTGTATCATGTGTGTATTCAGAAAAGTGCTCCACATATATAACGTTTTTAATGCTCATAACCAAACCTAAATACTGGGGCCAGCATTGCTGACCCACCCCTACAATATGTTCCAAAGCAAAACCAAAAGTCAAATTAATGCTCCGTTTGTCTTATTACTCACAGGTACCCCTAAAAAATAAGTGCACTCTATGCAGGTTTTGTCATTTTAAATTTTAACAATTATAATATGCAAAATTTAGATTGTACTCCAAACCTATGCTTCAAGCCTTACCCCACTCAGTACTTTGGAGTATTTCACTATACAGGGTAAAGAAGGTAGACCCTTTCACTTGTCACAGGTGCAATAGGCACTGTTATTAAATTGGCATAGGCCAACAACATATGTATTTGTCCCACTAATTGATTGCTATGAACTATATGTTTAACGCGTGTTATTGTAACATTACAAGATTTTATAACTCAGGTCTCAGTCAGGCCTGCTTGCAACAGACAGGGAAATAATGTTCATCACTGTCATAACTGCTTCTGTGATTTGAAAGCAGGGTGTAACAGTAACATTGTCATGATTTACAGATGGTCAAATGGTATAATTGAACCTCGGCCTGCACCCCCAGGTGTGCGGTTGATGTCCCATTTTTATTTTTCTCTTTCCAATTGCCAGAATTTAGGCTCTGTCACACCACTCTTTACAAAACAAAAAGTAAATGGTTTAAAAGATTGTTATTTATGTGTTTTTAACTCAGTGTCTAACACACTTTGCAAGTTTACAGGTTTCCACGGTGTGGCACACATAAGATCTCCACGTTCAACAGCAGTAATACTTTCATCTAAGTTGCCAAGACCTTCATCTTTTTCCTAAAAAGAAAACAACTGCCACAGCTTTGATGTCATCACTATCTTTGTGCCTGACTAGTTCCATATAAGGACTATTGCATGAATCAAGTTATTATTACCTCTGCAAGTGTAATGTTTTCAGCAAAATTACACCTATTTGTAGAACTTTAAATCAACTGAAAAAGATCCAGTCAGTTCAGACTCTGCAATCAAGCTTATTGTTTCTGCTTACTATGAAGTTAAGTCTGGGGTAGGGGTAGTCCCCCAACTTCAGCAAGAACATTTTTTTCCAATTGATCTTCAAGCAAGACATCCATTTTCTTCATTGCTGCTTGTTCCAAACATGGCTGGTACTTTATACAAACCTATCACTCTGGTTTATTGTAAACTCTTACTTTTTTATGAACTGTTAATCTTTGTGCCGGAGTGTAATCAACTATCACAACACAAATGCCATGCAAGTGTGTGTGGCTACTCCATTAAAAGAACTCAATGAACTCAATGCACAATCTAATGCACCCCTGGCCAGTGTGTCTGCCAATCAGCCATCCAGCAGCCAGCAACATGAACACTGACTTTTCTACTATGCTGGTGTTTTGTTTTTAAATTACTGTCTGCATTGCCCCACGTGCCCTATGGGGTTACCACAATTCTGCAAATTACATTTCACCTGTACTGTAAGTACACCAACCTGTGGTTACTTATATGAACTTTATGGACTGTTAATTTTATGGACTGTTATGTTTTATAAGGACTTATCTGTCAAGAGACATTATCAACAGATTCTTCAATCAAGCTCCAAAGGTGTGCCACACCTCAACATAAGGTAGCATCTACCTTATTCACTCTCAAAGTGGATTCCATGAACTCTTTTTCATCAACAAAATTGTTATGTTATATTATGTTATATGTGGTATCACATGTTAGCATTTTTTTCACATATTTAAATTGTGGTGTTGACATCCCTCAGTTCTGTATTGTGTTTTACAAACTCACCATTCGTGTTCCATCTGTAACTACCTCTGTATCAACTCCAGAACAGAATGCTTTTTATAAATGCCTTGACTATCTGTATGCTGGCAACCAGTTTTAAATCATATACCTATTCACCTAGTCTAACAGTTTAAGAGTAAAATTGTATATTTAGTTTTTTTAACCTTCAGTTAATAACTAATATCTTTACATTTATGTTCAATTTTTGTGAAAGTTTGAGTCCCTCAGGGGCCTCTTATCTTTGAGGTGGGGATTGTTAAAAGTGGCCAGTGGCCAAGGTTTAGTAATCAGTGACCAAACTTTTATCAACAATATGTAGTTGGCTAACCAAAAGGTTGAGGAAATAAAAAGGTGTAAAATGGCTAGTGTAAATTGCTAAAGGGCTAGTAAAAGGTAAAAATGGTTAGTAAATGACTAAATGATGCCAACATGTAAATTGGTATATCTAGTAGCAAAAGGCTGCAAGTGGCTAAATACCACCATGTCACTTAATATGTGTGTGTGTAAGACTTTAAAAGGGTTAATTGTAAGATTCTATACAATAAAGAAAATAGCTGAAAGCATAAGGTGAGGCTGTGGCCGAAATATGCACACAGCTGTGTTTAGCCTTGACTGTTAAAAGTTTCTCATCATATAATTCTCTCGTGTTAAAAAAATATGTTTAACAGAAAACTGATAAGAAATAATGAGATACCTCATTTGGTTGCTGGTACAAGGTTACTTTGACATTTGTAACAAGCTAGTCACTTCTCTCATATGCTTTCTGGCTCCCAAAACAAAAGTTATTTGTAATAAATATACAATTCCGTCACCATTTGTTTTCCCGTTCCGTAATGAGCCAAACGTGACTACAGTGTAGGTGGGTAGCCAGTTGATACAGAGTATCAAAAGGGGGGAGTGTGAGGGATTTTATTTTTAAAAGAATATGAAATAATGCTTAGTCTCACATGATTTAACTAAGTAGCTAAAATAAATGCACATGTCCAGGCTTGCTGAAGCAGGGTTACTTTAGGTGAAAAATATAGCTGTGTAGCTGAATAAAACTAGTTAGAACTGGCAGTTGTTGTCTGATAAGAAAGAACTGAATAAGGTAGAAAACAACTCCATATAAGGAAAAATGCTGATAATAGAGTTCTGTGCATCTGTTGTAAGCAGAAAAATCAAGTGAAGCCACGCCAAGTATGTATAAAAACTGCTGTAAATTGTAATCGGGGAGCTTTCTCCTTTGCAGAACTCCCGCATGCATGTGAAAGATTTGATCAAATAAAGCGACGTTAAGACAAAACCCAGTGGTGTGGTTTTTGGCCCGTGATGACGGGAGCGGTTGCTCAGGTAATACTTACAGTGAGAGAATTTGCGATCACAACTTCTCACCAAAACTCCAATGAATAAATAAATAATGAGAGGCACTGGTCAAAATGTGCAGTTTTTGTACTGTGGTTTTATTGATTTGATTCTTTTTTCCCCTGATGTGACCATGATCAGTGTGGCCATTTCAGGAAGCTAGTGGTCCTTTCGGTGAGTGGGAGTGTGGCTGTTTGAAAGGTCTCACACTAGACGTGAGGGGGAAGAAATGCCTTTTCAATTCACAGCTTTTTTTTTATTTAGATTTTTCTGTTTGGGGAATACTGTGTGTGTGGGGGGGTTGGAGGGGGTGGAGTTTGTTTTTGGTGTGCATGGATGGAGTGGGTGGTGTCAAGTGGGTCAGGGACACTGAATGCAGGTTCCAAGCAGGAATCACTAAAGTGGACTGAAAAGTGATGCTGGAGGAGTAAATAGTGTAACTTGTTGGGAGGGAGGTTTTTAGGAGCTGGGAGGGAATGCTGAAGGCTTGCAAGTGAGGATCAGAGAAGTGGGGTTAATGAGTGAGAATCAAGGCAGGCTGCGTGGAGTGATTCTTTTTTTTTTTTTTTATTCAATGTATTTTATTGACTTTACAACAAAAATATAGCCTAGCCAGGCCAGTACATACATAACATCAACGTTATTATAAGCCTTGGCTTGGTATAAATGACAGTGAAGTTAGCAATCTCAGTAAAGTCCTTTTAACATTCAAGTAACATAACCCATTAACCCACCCCTACAATTTTCACAAACACCCCTCCCCCTCCACATCTACTTATTCAGGGAGCCACTAAAATTTCCTAAGGCAGGGGCTCGGGAAGTACTATAAACTCCAGTATTTACACTTCACCAACTTATGGAAACTAAAACGTCCAGGCAACCAAAACCACATCTAAAGGCCCCCATTTAGTATTATAAGATTGTATCTTATTATTCATTTTTGCTATATGTAATTCTAGTTGTAATGCCATCATAATCTCTCTATACCATTCAACCATCAATGGCATATTAACATCTTTCCAATGCCTAAGTATAACCACTTTTGCAGCTGCTGATATGATGGCCATAAACGCCTTCCTCTGTTTACCCATATCTCTGGGGAAAATATTTAGTAGACATATTTCCGGTGTGAAAAAAGGCTCTAGTCCTATTACTGATTGCAATGAAGTACAGATTGAATTCCAGAAAGGGTGAATCTTGGGACAGGCCCATAGCATATGGTACAAATCCCCCTCTCCAATCTCACATCTGCTACATGTGGGCAATATTAATTTTCCCATTTTGTGTAATTTGACGGGGGTATAATACAAGTTGTGTATAATATTGAACTGCTGCAGTTTATATCTGTCTTGTCTAATATATCTACTATTATTCTCCCATATTTGTTCCCATACTCTTTCCTCTCCAATCCTTAATCTCTGTCTCCAGCAAATACCAATCTTGGAGGAAATCCCTTTGTCCCTGATCTGGAATTCGCGATATAATTTGGACACCAGATGCTTCTGTTCTGCTATCTTCAATAGAGAAGCAAGTTCATACCCCTCTTCACCCCATTTTCCCATTTTTCTCAAGTGGGCTTTTATTGAATCACTAATCTGCAAGTATTTATAAATTTTCCCTTTTAATTCTGGAATCCGAACACAAGCTTGTTCATACATCAATAACTTCCCTTGGGGGGCTAGATCTCCCAATTTTAATCCACTTAGGGGTTCCAAGAATTTGGAGGGGATTGGGGCACCCTGTATTTGAAAATGCAAATTGTGCAGAAGAGGTTGGTCCGGTGAATTCTGCCAATTCACCTTTAGAAACTTCTGCACCTGATATAGGGCTTTTATTGACCACCCAATAGGTGTGTTTTTAAGTGGTTTAGGTAGAAGTCTGAAGGACATATAAGGAATTGAGTTTAGTGCAAGTGCACAATTACAGGCCAAGTCTCTCTCAATATGAATCCATGGAGGGACATACTGATTGGGGTCTACCATAAAAGTTGTTAGAGTCAAATGAACTAGCCTGCTGACATGTGACGCCATATAATATTTAAAAAAGGAGGGGAGCGCTAGGCCCCCTAGCTTCTTTAATGCAGTAAGTTTCCTATATGATCGCCTAACAGTTTTCCCCTTCCATATGAAATCATTAAGGATCATTTGCAACGGACCAAACCATGCTTTTGGTAAATAAGGACTCAACATATTTAGGGGTAAAAAGATCCTCGGCAGTATATTCATTTTAACTATTTCAATTCTGGCCCAAAGTGATAGCGGTAATAAACTCCATCTGGCTAAATCTTGTTTAATTATTTTGACTTGATTATTAAGGTTTTCATTTATCATTGTGGCTATATCCCATGTAATCTTAATTCCTAAATATAATAACACATTTGGTTCCCAGCTAAACCCCGACTCTTTAGCCACACTTGGAAGGCATCTAGAATTAAGTGGAAAGAACTTTGTTTTAGAGATATTGAGCTTATAGTTCGAGACTTTTGAAAATTGTGCAATTTCATGCAGAATTACTGGGATACTTATGTCTGGATCTTCCATATGGAGGAGCAGGTCATCTGCATATGCAGATACCAGATATCTCTTATTACCTATTTGTATTCCCTTAATCCCCTGTACCATAAGTAATCTATGAATCAAAGGTTCCAAGTATAAATTAAACAGGAGTGGGGAAAGTGGGCAACCCTGTCTTGTGCCACATGAAAGAGGAAAGGGGTCCGACAGTATTCCATTACACCATACCTGTGCTTTGGGAGATCTATATAACAAACTGATCCAGTTTAGGAAACCATCTGGCAACCCAAGCTTTGATAGAACAGCAAATAAGAAATCCCAAGAGACTCTGTCGAATGCTTTTTCTGCGTCCAATGCTAACAGGGCCGATGGGGTCTGTATATATCGGGCGTGTACAATTAAGTAATGGAGTTTGCGTATGTGATCACTTGATGCTCTATTGCTCATAAAACCAACCTGCACATCACTAACTATCCTAGACGTAAACGGGCTAAGTTGACAAGCTAAAACTTTTGCCAGTATTTTAACATCTACATTTAACAAGGATATCGGCCTATAGTTACCCCGGGAGGACTGGATCCCATCCTGGCTTTGGAATAAGAGTTATGAGGTCCTCCAGGAAGCTGTCATCAGAAAAACCCTCACGGTACCAATAATTATATACCTTAGCCAGTATAGGGGAAATTTCTTCTGTAAAGGCTTTATATATATTAGTAGTAAGGCCATCTGGTCCCGGGGACTTATCTGAGGCGAGCTGTGCTACCGCTTGCTTCACTTCTCATACTTGAATGGGTAATTCCAACATAGCCACATCTTTGAGGTCCAACCTCGTTAAAGCTACAGAATCTAGGAAGTTATTGATCTCTTCTAATTTTGCCCTGTCATCCACAGGAATAGAGTAAACTCTGCAGAAATAATCCTTAAACACTGCCGCAATTTTTTTAGGGTCTTTAACGATAGTATCTCCCCTCATTGCTTTGCAAGGCTGCCGCATACCTATTTGAGTCTAGTTGTTTAATCCTTAATGCTAAGAGTGTCCCTGCCCTATCACTGGATTCAAGATACTTAATCTTAGTTCTTCGAAGGGCTAATTCTGCTTTCTGTGACATGATGGAAGAGTATTGGGAATGTAACTGATGCAACTTAACCCAGTCAGCCTCTGTTGATTGCTTAGTGATGGCACACTCCATCATTCTAATGGCATTAGTGATCACCTATTGCCATAACTTGTCTTTTTAAGTTTTTGTGGATGTGATTCTAATGCATTCCCCCCTCAGAGCACATTTTAGAGTTACCCAGACAATATCAGTCTTTGAAACTGAACCTATATTTTGATCAAAGAAACGAGTTTTAAAACTCTTAAGGTGTCCATGTATATGAGAATCCTGTAACAGCTGACTATTAAATCTCCACATGAAGTCCCTCCTAAATCCGGGGTTTGGCTCATATTTAATTGATACTGGGGAATGATCTGAAATGACCCTAGTATGAATCCTTGCATCAAGAATCAAAGGAAGCAACTTACTACTTACTAACCAGTAATCAATTCTAGAACAGGTTTTATGTGGCATTGAAAAGAAAGTGTATTGCTTTACCTCTAGATTGTTAAGTCTCCAAACATCCATGAGGTTTAACCCTTCCATCATCTCCCTCAGAGCTCTTTGAGCCGGGGATAGCCCTATTCTTTTATTATTTGACCTGTCACCCTGTAGCTGTGGAGTTATATTCCAGTCACCACCAAGTAATATGGTCCCGGAAGGTTGAGAATTTAATTTGTCCAATAGATGTATAAAAAATTGTGGGGAGTCTATATTAGGGCCATATACTGACCCTATAATGATCTGTTGTGTCATTAGAACTCCAATCAATAGGATATATCGACCCTGCATGTCCCATATTTCTTTTTCCAACTGGAAATATAATCTTTTGTGAAATAAGATAATGACCCCACCTTTATTGGATGAAACCCCTGCACCAAATACCTGATCAACCCAATATTTCTTGAACAAATGAACGTCTTCTCTTTTGAGATGGGTTTCTTATAGACATGCCACATCACAATTAAGAGTTGAGAGATGTCTTTAATATAATTGGCCTTTTACATCTATCCTGAGCCCCTTTGATATTCCAGCTTAATATGTTATTAACACCTGACACCATAGTTTATACCAAATAAGAAATTCCCTGCTGCATTCTAAGTAAAACTGAACCAGTCATATCCCTAAAAGTGGCTCTTACTCTTCTCTCGCAAAATAAGTAGATGCTGTCCCCTTCCCCCCTTCTCCCATAAATCGCAAATAACCCCACAAAATCAAACATCCACCCCCAGTTCTAACAACTGCTCTACTACACCAAACTGTCATGTGATTCATATCAACCCAGCAGAAAGCCTATCCGCTACCCAAATCCCAGTCCCACTACCCACAATGTATTAACACTTTATATTCTTGCCCCTCATAAGATTTAACTTGGAGTGTGCCATAATTAAAGAGAGAAAAAAAAAAGGGAAATTTTGTTTTAGAGAACATTCATTGCCCTTTTCATACAGGGATCCATTCCTTTGAGAGGAACTATCAAATTAACCTTTATGAACAAGTTACTTCACCACCTGTTATACTTAGGTTCTAGTGACAATAACCCTTCTGCAATTGTAGAGCAAGGAAACTAATTTGTTAGCTTTTATCCCCCTCTAGTGGGGAATAGCAAGTACTACATCACGAGAATCGTAAAGCAGAACAACTGTTCCTAAATTACAAAATTCAGATGTTCCAATTGGTTAATAAACTGAAATAGCCCCTTGAACTCCTTATATTCGCTGTCACTAAGATTATCCCAGGTTGCAGTCCTTCTATGCCTCCCCGATTAAAGTTGCCCCATTACAGTCTGTTCCTATTACTGAAGCAAAATTAGTGCACATCTGTCCACACTACAGATCAAAGATAGAGCATGTTATGTCAGGTGCGGTGCTTAAGTTTGTGAGTCCACTAGGTCTTTCTTCTGCCACAATATGTAACACTGCTCCAGGACTGCATTCCCAAAAAACTTTCAATATGTTCAAGTCACACTTCATAACAATATCCTCATAGGTTGGCATACCCGGGACAATTTGGATTTCAACGGGTAGGCTTTGTCCACTATCGCAGTTTTCATTATTGGCATCTACTACTATACTAAAGATCTATAAATCTCTCCCCCCTGAAGATTGGGGATATCACAGGTTGTGACTATTGTACTGCATTCTGCTATGTGCCATAGGTGCCCAAAATCTATAGCGATGAAGGAGTCCGCTCCATTGCTGGGGTTCCAGATACCAAGGTACTGTTGATAATACAATTAAGGGAGGCTCCCACTATTTAAGGAACACATAGTACTGTTCTGATTTCCTGAGTAAAACTTTTTGTGCCAGTGCACTTGTTGTTGTGGGCTGCTATCATAATGTTGTAATTCTGCCCAAAGTACAAATGCTCAATGTGGGAGGTTAAACCTATAGTATGGTATGCTGTAGCGTGTCCGTCGCCTCCTTCTACTGTTGCTGTTTAACTTTCAATTCTATCATTCTACTCCCAAGCAACCATTGTAGAATTTGTATTGCAATGCAAATGGAGATCAAAGTGTGCCGTGTAACATGGAGCTGTTTGGATATTAATTGGAGGTGGCCATTTGTTGTAAACATCGTAGCTGGTACTGGACTTAGTGCTGCAGTGATTTCAACTTATATTACTGAGGTACTACCGCATTTAACCATTTGGCCTCCAACACGGATGTTATTCACTTTCAGGTCTGTAGCGAACTCTCTACTACTCGTTCTTCCTCCTCATGTAACCGCCCCAGACCCTATGTAAACAGATAATCGGACTCCACGAAATGACACAGGAGACCCAGTAATCTTGTTTTAAAGTACTCTCCCCTTGCGTGTTTTCAATTTCAGATCCATCTATTGTTGGACAACTGTGATGACCACTGTAGGATTGCTAATGTATTAGGAGCAGTCTCTATATTGCACTCCAAGCACCGAGAGCCGACCAGACTTTCTCTCAGATCGCCATACAGGGGGAAGAGACGATCAACATTTCCCAGGCCAAGTCCGGAGTGAAAAGTTTATATGTCATATTGGCTATGCTTATTTTCTCTCATCTGTTGCCCAGTCATGTGAAAATGGATATACATCGTACTAGGAAATTAGACATACCAGGCTGGTTAAGCTGCCCCATCTCACTTTATGACTGTAGGAATTAGTCTGTCGGGGAAGTTAATACATGTCAGGCTATCCAATGTATTTCTTCACTTTTCACTGTTGACAATAGCCTTTTTAGAGCCACATAATATAATCGAGCCACTCACGAGTTACCATTAATATTAATATTTGTAGGACCTGAGTGAGCTGTACTCCCATTCTTCTATAGAGGGAGCATGGCAAAGCCTATCCATTTAAGCAACAAAATTTTGCCCTGTTGGGGGGGGGGGGGCTCTCAGCGAGGTAATAAGACTGCTTCAAAAGCTTTGTCAATGAAAACATCACAGGGCATTAAGCAGCCAGCGTCTGGATTTGTCCAATTCAAAGGGTCTCGTGTGCCCTTCTATGCCTATATTTACAATATTATGGTGATCCCAAGTGCTTATTTAAACAGTTCTGGCAAGGGTTCTTTGAGCTTTTGACGTGCAATTTCAATGGTCTCATAAGACTGCCACTGATCACTTATTTTTACTTGTAGCACAGCTGGGTATTTCACACGATATTCGATTTTGGCTGCAATTAATTTAGAAACTACTGGATGTAACTCCTGACGCTTCAGTCACACGGAGTGTGGCAGATCATGAGTTACCCTGATTCACTTGCCTTCCCAGGAAACCTCTTGTAGGGATCTAACTTTACTTAGAATATGGTGCTTATCCAAATAATTTAATAGTTTGCAGATAATTGGTCTAGGCTGTGCGCCAGTGGGAGGGGAAGGCGAAGAGATCTATGTGCCCGTTCAACTATGTAGTTTGTGTCATTCAGGGATGGGCCAGCTAATCTTTCAAAAAGTTTCTGTACAAACAGGACTGGTAATATTTCCTCTTCTTTCTCCGGAATGCCAAAAATAATTAGGTTACTTCTTATACTCCTCCCCTCCAGATCCTCAAGTTTGTCCTCAATTTTTTTGATTCTTTTACCCATAGAAACTCATGTTTATCTAGCTTGGTTTCTACTGACATAATTCTGACTTCATTATCTCCAACTTTGGTGGCTAAGGATTCCAGCGACGATCTAAAGCTTCGCAGTTCAATTGAGATTTCTTCAATGGAGTTTTGCAATGGTGTGATTATCTCCAAGAAATGTTCTTCCGTTAGAGCAGAGGACTCTGCTGTTGATTTAGTAGCTCCCTGCCAAGGGCGCTTTGCGGCCTGTTCTTTTTCTGGAGAAGGAGGCGGTGCATGTTTGGCAGACTGTTTCTTGATGAATGCCTCCATTTTTCTTATTTTTGAAACAAAAAGCCTTCTTTAAGAGTTAAAATAGCAGATTTATCACAAAATGCTTAAAATAGATCAAATTGAGGGTTGTAATCTGGGCTGGGAGCGGAGTTAAATGAGAAGCTGCTTTCCTCTAGGCTGCCATTACATGACCCCCTGCATGGAGTGATTCTGATTATGGTTGGTGTGGTCATCTGTGTGCTGGGACTAGCCCTGTAATGTACTGGGATAACACTATGAGTCCAGTCCCAGACTGACCAATCACAGTCAAGCATTCTTTCTTGCCTTTGTATAATGAGGAATATTTTATAGAAATCTCTTTGTCCATTTTTGAGTTACAGAATGTTGAATTTATGTAGTTTTGCTAGGTTTTGAACCAAAGTTTTACCTAAGGATAAGATAATAAGCTACAAGTAATTAAGCCATGAAACTTACAGATCTTCTTTGAGTATATCTCTTTCATCAGGCCACACCTTTGGAACGTATAACTGGCAAGTACTAGGACCACACAGAAACTTTTGCAAGCAGTCAGCCAGGGGCGGCCCACAATGACATCAGATGTTAGCATACAGTATACTTAAACATGGGTAGCCCCTTCTATCCTCAGTTTTCTTCCCATCATCAATCAGACTCATCAGACTGCCATTGGAAACATCACTGCTCATAGCCACCTTTTTATTTCTTTATATAGTTAAGTAAAACATGTTATAATGATTTTCAGTGACCTGTCTGTTGTTGAATTAACCCTCTAAACTCTTCCAGTACTGTGAGTACGGACAGAAAATCTACTCAGGAGACTCCCAGAACATCCATGTCTGCTACCTAAGCCTCAACCACAGTGTCAAGGCTTGCAAGATTTGCTGGGGGTTTAATTCTGCAACCAGGAGATGCAGAAAAGGGGCTTTGGAGAAATTTTTACCACAAAAGACTGTCACTAAAATGGAGAAGCAGCTCCAAGGATAAATGCATTGCTAGTTCCGTTGACTGACTGGCAGTCATCAAAGCCCAAGTAGAAATTTTCAGGTAGTCTTTAACATAAACACCAGAACAAGAATAAGCCTTCCCTTGCCAGATCCAGGTCATCCCTGCAAACTTCAGGCACCTCTCCTATTACATTGTCCACTCTGGCAGCGATGCCAACCTCCACCCTGACCATTGACCAGACACCAAGGTCAGGGCTTGGCGTAGGCACTACCCAGCCTATTATGGCTGGTATGTCACTGTTGTCAATGGCGACTTAACCTCCACTGTCAACCACTCCAGTATGGGCCACCAACCAAAGTGGCACTGATGCTCAGGCAGTCCTTATCTTCTTTTCAGATATGATAAGGTGTCTACTGCCTGGCCTCCCTGTTCCAGGTGGCAGACAATGGGGACTTCAATACCTACTCCAACGATGCCACAAGGTGCTCCCTTACTGTCTAGACCTCATCGGCTGCCACTGACATCACCAATGCGGTCCTTACTTCCCATCGATGTTACAGTTGATGATGAGTATGAATATGATCCTGATCTTATGATGCAGGAAGATGAGGAGGAGGAATACTATATTGAGAGCCACTACTATAAACATGGCACCAGCTCCACAGTCTTCTCCTGTGGTGAGAACTTCAAAGTGAACACTCCTAGATCACCTCCAGAGGACCCCTATTTTTTTTTTACCATGATGCAGCAAATACAGGCTGCCATGGGATTTACTTTAGAGGAGCAGGATTCAATTAAAAAGAACCTTCTCGAGTCTTTGGAGATGCCAGAAACTCCCTCTGCTGAGATTCCCCTTCTCAGCCTTGGAGAATGTAACTTATGCAGCCTGCTATAGGCCAAACAATATACCAACAGGCCCCTTAAAGGCAGACAAAATGGGCCAGATTCACAAAGCAAAAGGGGGCTAAGTCTCATTCCACAACTCCAGTTGCAGATCGAAATCTCCGCAGTTGTGGAGATTGGTATTCACATCTGCTGCAACTATGGAGGGATGTTACAGCTGGTCCCACCAGTCCTAACATATTTTCTCAGTTACAGGGATTTCTATGGAAACACCACCCACAAGCTGCCATAAATCAACCAGCTCCAACTTTGTGAATATCGCAGCTGTGGGAAGATCTGCAGCTCCACAAGTGGCAACTCACTTGCATTAGGTATTTCTGCAGCTATGAGAGTTTTGGGGGCTTTGTAAATCCTGCCCGATGTCTTCTGTCCCCTCTGGGAAGCTCTTCTGTGCTGCACAACCTGAAACTGACTCATTGGTTACCACAACTGCCCATGATAGGTCCAGAGCACCTAAGTACCTTAGCTCCTTAGCTCCCTCTCTCCTGATAAAGAATCCAGGCTATTGGACCTTCTAGGCGTGCGTGCATATGCCTCTGCCTCATTGCAAGAACAGATCCAGCACATCACAACATGTTATTTATTTCATTAAGTGCAAAAGATGTCCACAAACAGGTTATGTTGGAGAGACAAGCCAACAGCTCTGCACAAGGATGAACTCACACAGACAAACTATTAGAAGAAAGAAGACTGAAAAACCAGTGGGGCACCACTTCTCCCAGCCTGGCCACTCAATTTCGGATATGTCAGTAATGTTATTAAAAGGAAATCTCGAAAACACACAACAGAGACGAGCTTTTGAGATGAAACTTATTTTACATCTTAATATGGTAGCAGATGGGATGAACATTGATCTGGGTTTCATGGGACATTACAGAAACTGACATCTTCTTCAGACTGCATATTATAGGACTTCAGCATGTGTGTGATGTGAGTGTGTGTGAGTATGTATGTGTGTGGGTATGTGTTGTGAGGTACATGATATAACCAGTGTGAGGCTTGCTGTCACATTGAGATAGGCCTCTATTTAGATACATGAAGTTACAGTGTGTTACTACTCTTACTTCACACACATAATGAATATTAATTCCTCCTTGCTTTTTATCTTTGCCCGGCAGTGGGGTTGATTCTGTTGCACCATATTCAGATTACCTAGCCTGTTACTGTACATACAGGAGTATTATCATAGACTGTCACATTTTTTTTTTAACTCTGTACATATTGGGGTGCGAGATCTCATTTGCATGGGGGTCCTGGACCGATCTTTTTACATTAGGGTAATATTGTAATGATTTGTGGAAATGTAGGTATGTTAGACCTCTGGTCTTACACACATGCTTTATATTTACTTCTAGTTACCTTATCCTGGGGAAGGAGGTAGTTTTACTTCAATGTAGTTCTATCCAGAATCCTTGGAAATGTTACTACACAGATAGGAGTACAGTTAAATAGTGTCACATTTTTGCTCTGTAGGTATTAGGATACATAAGCCCTTTTACTTAGGATTTCATGAGAAGTTGAATTCCTTTGGGGAACAATTGCAGTGACTGTGTGAATAATTAAGCATTAATCACTGACAGAGGAGGGCTGCACCGGTGGATTAATGCCCGGCTGGGGGGGTGCACAAGGCCGAAGGCCAAGTGCTTCCAACCACCCAGTGGGCATTAATGCCCGGTGGAGCCCGACGCTGGCGTTGATTAATGCACTTGTAACATGGCAAGTGCAATGGGAATATTGTGCGGCCAGTATTTCAGATCACAGTAGACAAACGTTAGATGCCAGTACTATTGTTGGATGGTAAGGTATGCACCGCTTCTTTCCGTACAGGACAATGACATGATGTGAGAACGTGTGCATTCATGTGTCACGATAGACATTTATTTACATAGTGTCTGGTATTTTACAGTTGCGAGCATGAGACTAGTAGTACCTGTGTCAGAAAAACTATGGTACAAATGAATAATTCCTACCGACCGTTTCAATGCTTACGCATTCGCCGTGACATCCCGATGGTGTAGACCGGCAGTGCACTATGGGTGATTTATTTGCGTAGATACAGTGACAGTAGTACATATTGATATACTGAGCTCTGATTGTGTCGTGGGGCTATCTCTCCCAATTTTTGCACACTTGCACATCACATACAGACACAGATGTGGGGACAAAAGGGATGGTTTCAGTCATTCTGTTGGTTTTGCGGTGCTTGCTCTGTTGTTTCTATGTGTGTAGTGATTCAGTTTTTTGCTTGTTGTCTTCAGGCAATTGGACTGGTTTACGATCCCTACCTACAGGCACACACAGTGTGATACACCAAAAGAGATGGCAGCACGTAGTACTTGTTTGTGTGGTAGTTCTGCTTTTGCGCGATCCCGATGCTGACCGGGCTCTAGCTTACCATTGAATCTCTAACCTTCTCATTGCCATCCCAGTGCTGCACCATGTGGCTAGTTGTGGTATGGTGCTAGCGGGCTCTACTGATGGATTAATCACCGCTCGTTTTTGGTCAGGTGATACGTTTACACCAATCTCATCTCTCCATTTCAGTCGTGTCTTCAGTGCCATGTTACAAAGGTTCATTAGGAGAGTGTGTGTGTGTTTGTGAAGGAGAGAATATCTCCTTAAAGCTAGTCATCCTCCCACCCCCCACATTATGGAGATGCGGGGTCGGGTAGGGTGTATTGTTTGTGTGAAGAGGAGGAAAGAAATTAAAAAAATGTTATCACTTTTTCAGATTTCTTAGACACTTCTGATACATCAAGTTGTTAAATTCTCAATGTATATTGACATCAGTACATATCAAGCTACATGGTCTTAATTCCTTGGTGGTCCTCGACTGGAGTTTTTTGTTTAACACTAATATTGTCAATTTATATTTCAATTATCATTTATAAAGTCCTGTCACTATACTAGAGGTTTTTGAAGTTATGGAGCATGATATCTAGCTGGAGAGTACAACTGGGTGATAGGTCCAGCTAAGTTTTACACATCATACAGTGTGCACTGATGTTTTTAAGACAACTTCACTGGTAATTTCTTGTCTATAATGCTTGCATTGAAACTTCTTGGAGTCCTTAGACAATCTTAGTATGTCTTTAATCTGGGTGGGAGTTGCTTTTCAGTAAGCACATCCTTATACACACTGTGACACTCATAGCTTGATTTAAGAGTCATCTGCTACAGCAGTGTTATCTTATGTCAATTGAATTTATATGCAGTACGATTCTTTGTATGTGTTTTGCACCAAGCACCTTTGACCCTGGGACCCTCCTGGCTGAAGGTAATATGGTACTGTTAAACTTCTCTGACATCATCATCTGTATTTTTTAAACGAGTAGTTTAAACCAATTCGGATTTTTTCTGTTTTTTCTGCATGATCAAGCTGTTAAAAGCATTGTTTTTTCTAAACAATGGCCATTAGGCTTCTGAAGAAGGACTGGTTGGTCCAAAAGCTAGAGCACTTTGTTCTTGTTGTTACATCTATGTTGGTCTGTTAAAAGGTATCAAATCATTTGCTTCTAGATCTGTTCTTGCAAGGACCAACACGGCAAATACTAAATCTAGATTTCTGCCTCATTGGGCATACGTATAGCTAATTATCTTCCTGCCCGGCACTGAAGATTAAGCTGGCTGTAAGGAGGGCCTTCTAGAGAAGTGAGGTGAAGAGGGATTCCTTGAATCCAGATGACGTGACTTATGCCATGACTACTGGATGGTGGGGTGGCTTTTTGTGCACCTTAGGGTAGCACAGGGGGTTCTCTGAAGGGAGGACCCACCTGGGCACCGAAAGAAAAGGTCCCGAGGTCCCCTTCTGGGGAGTAAGGAGAAGGTCATCCAGGAAGAGGTACTGAAGGAGTGATGGAGTGGAGAAGGACTGGAGTGTGACCTGAATTTTTCAGTCTGAGAGTATTTCCAGAGGACAGAGTCTCTCTGATGGTGATGTAAAACATTCCAGTTTTTAAGTTATTATAGACACATTTTAAGAATTTTTATTTCATGTGTTGCTATTGCTCCCTGTACTGTTTAAGAAATAATTGAATACCAATATGGCCTGTGAGAGGGGTCTATAGAGGTATAGACTTAGGCCTGCTGTGGTGAGAGCACAGAAAGCAAGATAATTTGCACAAACATCTTTTTTGAACTTGTTTTTTTTCTGGATATTATTCCTCCTGGGGCTTCCAGTTGGCCAATCTGACCTCGTATCCCTTTCTCCGGCTGCCATCTGACTTGTACCGGTCTTCTGTGGAGGGCAACCACCCAATTGTCCCATGGCTTACCCACCATGGTGGGGAGGTAGGGGGTGGCCAATTCCCCCACCTAATATGGATCGACACTTGGCGATCCCCCTCCTGGAGCCAGCACAGGTGCTCACAGGTGCTCACAGATGGCCATCAAGCCGCTATGACTGGAATTCCCTTTTCCGCTTTTCTCCCCTGTGGGCTGATGGCGTGCAATGAGGCCAGTGACTGGGTGCCCACACGCTCCCGTGCGTGCCTCAATCAAACGTCTGCTGCCTCCCACCCCCATGGTGGGTGGCTATGTGACACTGATCCCCAGCCTCCGCTAGGGGTCAGGTGAGCACTAGCCACAGAAAACCCCCTCCCTGGAGATGGAGAGCAGTCCATTGGATGTTCAATCCATCTCCTCCCTGCCGACCCACAGCAACCCGTGCTCGTTCCCGAACATGGGTCGCCGGCGTGGTGCAAGGTGTGGTGCCCAGTGCCTCAACCCTCAGTGCCACGGGGCCGGCCCTTTTTTGAACTTTTAGTTATTCTTGTAATTATGTTAATGTATCTGCTCTCCAAAGTGACTAACTAAAAAGTTATAAGTGGGATTCATGATTTGATTGTTTGATCATTTAATAGGGGATTTGGGATTTTTTTAGTGACTGTTAGGACTGGGATATAGTTGGGGAGTGAGTGGCTGATGGTGTGAAAGTGCTAGAGTGTAAGTTGAATTGGAAGTAGTGTGTTTAGTGAAGAGTGAGTGACTGAGAGAGTGGGGGTTAGTTGAGGGTATAAAGTAAGTTGTTAGATATGTGTCAGGGGGTTGTCACTATGGTCAGGCAGTACTCCCCCTCAAGGTTGAGGGACCTGTGACCTTTTGAATGTCCCCCGCTTTCATCACAGGTGTATTATAGATGTACAGCCCTAGGTATAATTGGAAGGTGGAGGACTGGTGGGTCCTGGAAACCTCAAGTGGGATGGGAGAAGGGTGGGTGGATAGAGATGGTAGGGCCTAGAAGGTGTCCTGGGGTGAAATGGGACCAAGATCAAGGATCTCCTTGCTTGGTGCCCATACCCAATAGCTCTGAGGAATTCGGGCAGATGTTGCGGCCATCTACGGAATCCTGTCCGGGCGGTGTTATGCAATGCCAGGTCTATTAAGAATAAGACTGTAGTGGTTGCAGATTTAGTAGCCTCTGCAAACCTGGCCTGCATCACCGAGACCTGGCTAGATGAGAATATAGGGCCTATTCTGGCTGCTGCAATTCTGTCTGGCTTCTCAGTGATATACCACCCGAGAGTGGACTGAAGGGGCCGGGGGGTCACAGTCTACTTTAGACAGGAACTGAACCTTGAGGAAATGCCAGTAGGGAGCACCAACTCCTTCGAATGTGTGGCTTTTGTGGGTGCAGGACTCCGGATCCTTGTCATCTACTGTTCACTTGGGGCTGGGAGGGTATTCCTGAAGGAGGTAGTGGACTTCATCACTGAGCTGGTATTGGAGTCCCCAAATGGTTAATTCTGGGGACTTCAATGCCTGGGTCAATGATGAACTCTGGGACTTTGGACAGGACCTCTTCCAATTGATGGATTGATTGGGCCTGACATGGGTTTTACCACCGCAACACATGGGGGGGGCACTCATTGGATTTGGTGTTCCACCTGGTGATGGAGATCTCTGATATGGTGGTGGATCCTATTGGATGGACAGACCATCATGCCTTGAGGTTTAGCTTCACCACCCCCCGAAATGGGCCTGCCTCTAAGGAAATGGTACAGTACCATCCTTTAAGACAGGTAACACCTGAAGGCCTTACATTGGTACAGGTCCTTTTGGGTATTCCATTAGATAGCACTGACTCAGCGTCTCTCGTGCTGGCTTATAGTAGGGCAGTAGTGGAGGCCCTGGATGTCACTGCTCCAGTTCATGTTCATCCTCTGACCTCTCGCCCTGGTGCTAGGTCACTAAGGGAATTGAAGAGGCAGGGTGAAGGTTGGAGAGACATTGGTGGAAAACTCACCTGGTGATGGATAGACTTAGGTTGTTGGACCATTATGTGGTCTACCAATCAGCAATTTCCCATAAGAAGGCAGAATTCCTATCCAGAGAAATAGCTGCAGCGAGGAACAGATCAGCTCTTCCGGACTGTGGACAGACTGCAATCCAGCTTATCTATGGGCTGGAGGAGCATTGTCACAGGAAAAGTATGAGGAGTTTGCTCAGTTCTTCACTGATAAGGTGTCCACCATCAGGACATAGATCAGCCAGTGCTTCCCCATGGTTTGTTGTGGTGGCCTACCAAGTGGTATTAACACCCAAATTACCTGGTCTACCTTCCACCAGCCAGTAATCATGGATATAGTGAGGATCATACAGACTCTGCGAACAACTTACTGTAGTTTGGTCCCAAGCCCAACATGTCTTCCTGTAGGGTGTGTTGAGGTTATTAGCCCAGTCCTAGCTCGGATAGTCATGGCTTCCTTGGAGAAAGGGATCTTTCTGGATCCCTTAAAGGGGGTAGTGGTTAGCCCACTGCTGAAAAAGCCCTCCCTGGACCCAGACTGCCCTGTAAACTATAGACCAGTCTATAACCTACCTTTTATAGGAAAGGTTATCAAGAAGGTGGTTGCTCTGCAGCTGGAGGATCATTTAACTAGACATAATATCTATGACCCACTCCAGTCTGGCTTCAGAAAAGGCATAGTACTGAGACTGCCCTGGTTTGAGTTCTTAGTGATCTTCTAGTGGCAATATATTGGAGAGCCAGTTCCATCTTAGTTCTCCTTGATCTCGCTGCAGATTTTGACACTGTGGACCATGGGATATTGCTGGAATGCCTGTGGTTCTTTTATGGACTGAACGGAACAGTCATCAATTGGTTTCGATCATTTTATGAGGGCAGATCACAGAGGGTGGTGTCGGTAATTTATTCCTTGTCCCCTTAAAGTCTGCCTTGTGGGGAACCGCAGGGTTCTGTGCTTTCTTCCATGTTGTTCACAGTGTATATGCTACTACTGAGGGTCATTATAAGGTGATACGGGTTGAGTTTTCACTGCTATGTAGATGATTCTCAGCTGTACATGTCCTTTGTACCCAGCTAGGAATTTGATAGTCTCATGGTTTAACAACTGCCTTCAGGAGATACAGAACTAGATGAGTGCCAGCTGGCTGAGGTTAAACCCAGAGAAAACATAGGTGTTGGTTTTGGATCCTGATCTGAGGCCAGCTGGGTCATGGGCAGGAAAACCTTCTGGTTTAAAACTTGGGGGGGGGGGTGCCTACTCAATGCCTCAAATTGGGTGTGTAACCTAGGGGTGGTATTTGATGAAGGTTTGACCCTGAAGGCTCAGGTGTTGGCTGTAGTCAAATCTGCTTTTTACCATCTCAGAAATATCACTAGGGTGAAGCATCTGGTTCTGTCCGAAGATCTGCCAACATTGGTCAACGCCTTTGTCACCACTCGGCTTGACTACTGCAATGCCCTTTACCTAGGGCTACCGGGAGTGAATATTTGCTGATTGCAGCTAGTGCAGAATGCGATGACCACATTGTTAACTGGAACCCCTAGATCCAGTCATATAACACCTGTGCTGCACGAACTGCACTGGCTGCCCATACAATGGCAAATCCCTTTCAAGCTCGCATTGCTGACCTACCAAGCCTTACATGAGGAGGGACCTCAATATCTGCAAGACCTCTTATCTCCCTACCGTCCCTCCCGCTCACGCTGATCCTCTGACAAGGGATTGCTAGAGGTTCCCCGGGAACATTTGAAAATGTTTGGTGGAAGATCTTTTGCCTTTATGGCCCCTACCCTATGAAGCTCTCTACCTCGTCAGATAGGTAAGACTGACTCTGGATAGGTTTAAAAATGCCCTGAAAACATATTTCTTTGGAAAAACATTTCAAGGAACATAATATTTTAGGATTTATGTGTTGTTCAAGTGAATATGTCTGTATTTTAAGATGTTTTATTGTACTGTCTGCAATTATATTGTAAAGGTGCCTTCCTATAAATAAAATGTTACTTATTTACTTACTTACTTATTTATATATGATGAATTATCAAAACACCATCTGGAGGAAGGCCAATGCTGCTGCACAGGCCTTGCCTGAGGGGTCTACCAAGCAGGAGTTAATGAAAACTCTTACTACAGGTGCTGATGTGGGCAAGCATTTGCTATGCACAGCTCAAGACATTTCTGATGCTTCAGCCATGGTTGTGTCCTCTGGCATTTCTCCCAGGCACTACTCTTGGTTAAGAGTAGCAGGTTCTGCCTCTGATGAACACCAAACAATTCTTAATGCCCCATTAAGGGGACACAAATTGTTTGGCCATGAGGTAGAAGATGTTCTGAAAGAGCTTCAGTCCACTGACAAGACCTTAAATTCTGTACACTCCCTGTACCATACCACTCCAGGGGTAGGAGCAAGGGTAATTTTCAACCAGCTGGTGTCAGGGGGTAGAGTTCTTACTTCAGACAGCCAAGAAGGTGTAAAGGTGCAGGGGTTCTGCCAGTCCCCAGCACACCCCCAGGTACCTGTTCAAAAGCACCTAAAGGTAGTGGAGCCAGAGGTTCCAGCCCCACTGGTACCACATGACTCCTTATACACCTCCCAACCACCTTTACCTCCAGGAGTGGTTGTAGTGGATTGCCTATCCTTCCACTTGGACCAATGGAGGGAGGTGACTACTTACACATGGTTCAAGAGATCATAGAAAAGGGTCATGTTTGGACCTTCTGGGCACCACTACAGATCATCCACCTGTGGTGACAACATAACCACCAGGGCATATGTCTCTTTTATAAAAGGAAGTACAGATGTGAGTGAGGGGTTGGAATACAGACGTCATGTTTGCCTGCCCCTCAGACCATTTTCCTCTGCTTCTTTCTCTCCCTTCCCCATGACTGGGGCACACATATCAGCACATGCTTGTTGAGGCATGTATATGCTGCAGAGTCTTGCAGCTCCTCCCCTTCATGCTGCTCTAGACCCACATTACTACTAGGCCTCCACCTGGTAACAGTCTTCTGGCACAGCCGACAAGCCCTCCCTTCCTAAGAGAGGAAAGTAGTCTAGTGGATGCTCAATCCTCTCCCCCCCCAGCCAACTCCCAGCAACCTGTGGCTGCTTCCAATCTCAGGTCCTCAGCATGGCAGGCAGTAGCTTTTTTTTTTTTTTTGACAGTTGAGTAAACTTTATCGATTATGTTAACACATACAGGTACAATACATCCAACAAAAACATCAATTCAACGTACAATAAATAAAATAACACAGTCCAAACTAAAACTAAACACTTTACCCTTCAGCCCCCCAACCTTCTACCCTTTTCATCCCCACCCATGCAGATACCACCACTACAACCTTAAGAAGCAGAGAGAATAAAAAAGACAAGCATCTTCCGATTTTTAATGCGATGGCACTAGCAGATTAAAAAAAGGAACAGGAACAGAATCTCAGCCTTAGTAGCGAAACACCAGTTTGTATAGCGGTGCCCACAACCACTGAAATTTAAGGTGACACTGGTCAATGGAGGCTATTGTTCATTCAGCACTACGAGCCTTCAACATGTCCTGCAACCAATCAGACTTGGAAGGAACCTGTACATCTTTCCAGTGCCTTAAAAGAAGTAATTTAGCAACTCCAGCAACACAGGACATGAATGCCCTGCGAGTATTGATGCTTATCATGGCAAAGTTACCCAATATACAGACCTCTGCTATAAAATAATTTGAATAACCAAAGAGAGAAGAGGTCTCAATTTGCCCAATGCAACAAAAATCTACCACTTTTGGGCAAGTCCAATGCATGTGGCTTAAAGTCCCCTCAGCCTGTAAACATCGAGGGCATGCCAGGTCAGACAGTTTTTTCATTTTATGTAGTTTCACTGGGGTAAAATATAAATTATGTAAGTTATTAAAATATATCAGATGTGTTATAACCTTATATCCATATTCCCAAATATTTACCCAAGCCTCAGTATCGTAACTATGGTGTAAGGCTTGCTGCCAGTAAAAGTCAGTAGGTACTACCTTGTACCTAAACCTTTAACTATCGTCTTATAGATATTCAAAATTGCTTTAGCCTTAATCGAAAGTTTTGACTACACATCAAAGATAGGCTCAGCCTCATTGTTCCAGGGTGGGTGTCCCAGGAAATCCAACTCGCAATGTCATAACTGAGCATATTGCAAAAGCCTTTTTGTTGGCAGGTATGGTGGGCAGTAGCTGTACTGCCATGACACTGGGCCAGCCTGTATTTAAATATCTTTAATTTAAAACAAAATATTTAAACATGAATCCCTCACAAATGTGTTTTTTTTAAATCTTCCTGCTGCACGAATATTTTTAACATCTACACAATGGTTTTCAAAATATTCATGCTGAAGAATGGTTTTCAAAATCTAAATGTTGCACAATGATGTTCAGATCTATGTGTTGCATGGTGGTTTGCTAAATCTTTGTGCTGCATGATGGTTAAAAAATCTACATGCTGTACAATGATGTTCAGATCTATGTGTTGTGTAATGGTTTCCAAATCTTTGTGCTGCAAATCTACCGGCTTTGAAAATATAACAGCTGTTTAACGGTTTTCAAAACCTATACACTGCACAATGGTTTTCAAAATCTACCTGCTGTGTGAAGGTTTTTAGCTAGTGTTATGTTCAAAATGACTAAAAACTTCCAGGTCAGATAACGTATTATATATTTAAATGCTAAGGCTGATACTCTAGTGTTTGTAGTGAATAGGTAGAAAAAGACACATGGTGTCCCCTCATGAAGGTTAGCACAGCATTATTAAGCATACCAAAAAACTAATCAGACTCAGTGCATGTAAGCAGACTGGAACAGTATCCAAAGGTTATGTGACATTGTGCAGAGTGGATATTGCTGATACACAGACTACACTACCGTAACCTTGCAAATGAGGGTGCCCTCTTGCATACAGGATGCAATGGTACTGTTGGGTCAAAGGCATTTGTAAGTGGTAACAGGCAGTCCTAATTAATGCTTATAAAACCCTGCTTTTATCAATGCGCACAGTGGTATGTGACCCCGCCTCACCAGCAGCACTGGTACTGGTGGCCCCTATTTCCAACCACCACATCCCTGTTAGTAAAGAGCTTTGTTGCAGATCCCAACCCTGGCAGTCTAGTGGTTCTCTGGTTTCCACTTGCTGTCAGAACTGTGCAAATATATATTTATATTATTATTATTTATAAATATATTATTTATAAATATTATTAATTGATTATATATAGATTGGGGATGGCATTAAGGGAAAATTGCCTATTTGTAGATGACACCAAGCTCTGTGGGAGAGTGGACACAGCTGAAGGGATTCAGGACCTACAGTAAGATCTGGAAAAGCTGGGGAGGTGGTCCAGGATCAGGCAGCTTGGCTTCAATGACAAGAAATGCAAAGTTATGAGTATTGGAGCCAAGAATCTCAGGACAGAATACTACCTGGGTGGAGTCCAAGTATCTACATCAGAGGAGAAGGGCCAGCGAGTAATAATCAATAGTGACCAGAAGCACTCCACGCAGTGCAAGAAAGCAGCATCAAAGGCAAGCAAGATGCTGGGATGCATATCTAGTGGGATTAGTAGTAGGAGAGAGGAGGTTATACTGCCCTTGTATAGGTCACTGGTAAGGCTGCATCTAGAGTATAGAGTTCAGTACTGATGCCCACACCTCAAAAAGGACATTAACCTGCTGGAGAAGGTCCAGGGGAGGGCTACGAAGATGACAGTGGGTCAGCAGGGTAAGGCATATGAGGAGAGATTGAGGGCACTGAACGTGTACTCCCTGGAAGACAGAAGAGAGAGAGGGGGCATGATTGAGACCTTCAAGTACTTGAAAGGGATAAATAAGGTTGATAAGGAGAGTCTCTTTAAGCTGAGTTGCAATCAAAACACTAGGGGGCACAGTCTTATGCTGGAGGTAGGAGGTTTAGGAGGGATGTCAGGAAGCACTTCTTCACAGAGAGGGTGGTGGATGGTTGGAATGCACTGTCGGAAGAGGTCATCTCGTTGAAGACAGTGGACAGCTTTAAGAGAGGCTGGGATAGGCATAGAGGGAAGTAAGAATCATGGCTAGGGAGGATGGGAGGAGTGGGGAGAGAGGGCAGGGACATTAGCTCAAGCTGTGGACCCTTCAATATGAGCAGACTTGATAGACCAAATGGTCTTCTTCTGCTGGCTTCTTCATACTGTATGATCATATATGAATGCTAGCAGTCTAATGGACACCCCTTCCTCACCTAGTCCCTGACAGTATTGCGGAACTGTACTAAAGCCCTTGCCTGACAGTTTAGTGGACCACCTCCCTTTATTGAACCATGTCAGTACTGTTTAACTGTATTAAAGCCCTTCCTTTGCAGCCTTGTTAACCCAGTTTCCTCACCCAATCAATGTCAGTATTATGGAACTGTTCAAAAGCCTTTCCTTCGCATTCTAGTGGACCCCTTCCGTCACCAAAATTAATGCACTGATTCCATTCCCTGACAGTTTAGCGTTATCATCCAATGGATCACTGCCAAAGCCTCTCTCACTGGCTCACTCACTGAGCGTGCACCACAAACAACACCTGTCTGCTCCTTTCTCACCCACCTGTCCATAGGTCAGCCACCATCTGCCCCTCAAATTAAATCAAATCAAATCAAACTCTATTTAACCAGGCATCAACACCATTGAGCAAGCTCATTTTCAAAGTGGTCCTGGACAAGGAACAGTACAAAACATAGACAAAGTAATACAAAAATAGTAATATCAGCAGATTGAGGTACATAGTCGGATGCAAAATACTTGAGTCCTTCAAGAGAACTCCCACTTAGACATTTTCCAAAAAACAACAATATCAAATGTGGTAGGGGAAAGGTAAGGTAGAAAAATTGAAAACAGACTGGGGTCTGCAAGTGGATAAGTGAAGGCAGAGAGGGGGAGTGAGAGCCATGAAGAGGGGGAGGGAGTGTGTGTACTGGAAGTCCATATGGACGATGGAAGATGACATACTAACAATTATTAGAGCGGAGTCACCAATAAACTGAAAGTACAAATTACCTATAGCAGCTGCAAGGTTCCCACAAATACTTGACTAGCAAGGCTTTGAAGGAGAGAGGGCTCGGCAGTGAGGTAAGCTTGAGTGTGCTTTGCATAGTGTTCCAAAGTGAAGGGAGTGCAGAGTTAATTGCAGCCAGTCCAAGGTTAGTTTTCATTCTGGGCACTTGGAAGCAAAGAGTTGCATAACGTCTGAGACCATAGGAGCCATAGGCATGTTTGAACAGGCTAGAAATATATGCAGGGAGATTGTCTGTGAGAGCTCTATAGAACCAAATGAGCACATTTCTTTTTCTCCTTGTTGAAAGTGAGGGCCAGCCTGCCATTTGGTACAGAAGACAATGATGGGTGCAAAAAGGCAAGTTAAAGATGAATTTTAGGCTCGGTGATAAAGGGTGTCAAGTTTATTAAGTGCTGTGAGAGGGCAGTGATTGTAGAAGAAATTGGCATAATCAAGTACGGGTAGAAAAGTGGTTTGTATTAGTCTCTTTCTAGCTTCTGTGGTAAGCAGATGTTTGATACAATAGAATAGGCTGAGTCGCTGTCTTAAGTTTTTCAAGACTTCTTTTAGGTGGCATAGAAAGTTAAGTTTGTTGCCCAGCCGGAACCCTAGGTATTTAAAGGTATCTACTGAGCCCAGGGGTTCACCCATAAGTGTTAATAACAGTGGGATATGTGTGATGCCAGAGGCTGCTTTAGGAGAGAGAATCGTAGATTTAGTCTGTTGGCATTGAGAAGGAGTTTATTCTTCATGAGACTATGTTGTAAGGAGGTAAAGTCTCGTTGTATGTCTTCGTAGGCCGTGACAAGTGAGGAATTTGAGGCGTAGAGTACAGTGTCATCAGCAAATAGATGCACGTTTGCTACTTGCAGATGAGAGTCCAGGTTGTTGATATAAATAACGAATAGAATAGGTCCCAGAATGGAGCCTTGGGGGACCCCTCGCAATAGGTATTTCTGAGGAGACAGGTCGCCTGCTGATTTAACTTGTTGCAATCTGTTAGAAAGGTAGCTAGTGAACCAGTTGATGGCAGGGTTGTCTAGATGATATTTCTCAGTGATGTAAGCATGATGTTGTGATCCACAGTGTCAAAGGCCTTGCTGAGGTCGAGAAATAGAGCAACTACATGTTTTTTAGAATCTAAGGCAATTTGCCAGTTGATAGTTACTTTTGCAACAGCAGAAGTGGTGCTGTGTTTTGCCCAAAACCCAGACTGGGCAGGGTTTAGGAGATTGTGCTGGTCCAAGTGATCTCTGACTTGAGTATTGACAACCTTTTCCAGGATTATTGAGAGAGTGGAGAGTATAGAAATAGGCCGGTAATTATTCAGGTCACAAGGGTCCCCTGACTTAAAGAGAGGTAGAATACGGGCAGTCTTCCACGTCGCAGGTAATTCACCCTAACTCAAGGAGATGTTAAACAAGTGGGTGATGGGGCAGTCAGGTAGAAATAGCCAAGCTTTAAGAGGAATGGTGCAATGTTATCCGCACCAGCACTTTTTTTTGTGTCCAATGCCAAAAGGAGGTCCTCTACTTGCTTAAATGAAATTGTGAAAAAGCTGAATATAGGAGGGTTTGGTTGGAACGGATAAGGGATGGCATTTACGTTAACTGAGCTATCACCCGCATGGTTAAGCTTACTGATGGGCGAGGTATCAAAGGCAAGTCCTGCCATGGAGAAATGGTCGTTAAACTGCTCTAAAATAGCAGCTCTATCTGTATATGTAACTCCATTGGTCACGATTCTGGCTGGGAGAGAGGCAGCCGAATGTTGACCTTCAATTTCCTTGAGAATACTCCAGAATTTGGCAGAGTTGTTTTTGTTGACTTCAGGTTTTGCCTGGAAGTAGCTGGCTTTTTAGGACCTAATTAGTTTAGTGCAGGCATTTCTGGAGATGTGGAAAGCAAGCCAATCATCCTCCTGTTGAGATTTCCTCGCTCTTTCCCAACAGGCGTCCCTTTGTCTGAGCGCTTTCTTCAGGCTAGGGGAGAACCATCCCCGAGATCATGTTTTTGACCTAATCAGTAGAAGTGGGGCGTGTTTATCAATTAACCCTGTTAAAAGGTTGTGGAAGATATTAAAAGCCTCACTAATTGTTGAGGCTAGGTAGAAATCCTGCCACCTGATGTTGCTTAGATCTTTCAAGAAGACGTTCTGGCAGAAATTCTTCAGGCATCTTTTTAGTAAGTATTTGGGGGCCAGTTTTATTTGGGGAGAGTGTCTAATGCAGGCTATAGCTCAGTGGTCACTTATGTCATTGAAGAACACTCCGCTGTGTGAGAAATTATGAGGCTTGTTTACTAACATAAGATCCAAGAGAGAGCTACGCTCAGGGTGCTTTCTGTTAGGTCTCGTAGGTGCATGTATTATTTGGGACAGACCATTAGCATTGCATAGATCCTTTAATACCTTGGAGCTTTCATCATTCCAGTTAAGATTGAGGTCCCCTATTAATATACATTCAGAATTAGATGAACCGATTAGCTTTTGGAGGCGCTGCAAGATGGCCAAGCCACCGGAAGGAAGTCGATAGCAAGCTGCAATAAGGAGGGTTTTGTCAGTGGAGATAGCTAGTTTGAGTGCCAATCATTCAAATTCCTTGCTCTTTGAAGTGCAATCTATGACTGAGCAGGGTATTTGCATTTGACATAAATTACTACCCTGCCTCCTCTAGTCGGTCTGTCGCAGAGGTAAATGTTGTAGCCTGTTATGTAAATGGATTTGTCAGGGGTCGAGGGCGAGAGCCAGGATTCTGAAATCAGAAAGAAATCAGGAGATGTGTGCAGGGCCCAGGCCTAAATAAAATCAATCTTCTTCAATAAGCTGCATATGTTGATGTGAAGGAAACTGATGCCATTATGATCTGGAAGGTCTGCAGGGGAGTCCAGAGGGGCAGGAGGGCCTGGGTTTAATTCAGTATTACCAGAGCAGAACAGAAGAAGCAGGATTAGTTTCTTGAGGTACTGGCTTAGTCTGCTAAATACCCACTTAGCCCTCAGTCTGCTAAGTATCCACTTGGCCCTCAAACGACAACTGGCAGAGGTCCTCCTCTCACCACTTCGGAAAGTCACTCTCTTACTGACAAAGCATGAATAAATGCATACTGTAGAATCAACTGCTTCTACAGTATGCACATGCTTGCTACCTATCAGTCAGATGGCAGATGTCAGAGGTGGTGAGTGGGGAGGTCTGTGCTGGCCAATGTCTCAGGACCTGATGGCAGGTCACCTATTGATGGATAGGTGAGGCTGGGACTGACAGTGGGTGGAGGTGCTTGTTGCTCAGTGGTTGGGCTGTGGAGGGGAGCATTGGCAGTGATTGGTTGGGTGATAACACTAAACTGCCAGGGATAGGTATCAGTACATTTCCAGATCACCAGATCAGGTGAGGGAAGGGGTCAACTAGACTGCAAGGGAAGGTATTTAGTACAGCTCCACAATACCATCAGGAATTAGGTGAACTGAAGGGGGGGTCCAGTAGATGGCCAGGAAAGGCTTTAGTACAGTTTCACAAAGAACTGGGTGAGTGAGGGGGTTTCTGCTAGACTGCCAGGGATTGCATAGGTGGGTAAGGCTCTGTGTGTGGGTGGCCAAGGCTCTGTACAATGCCTCACACATTTGTGTATGGATATATTGTACCAAGCTGCTAATCATCCCATAATGACATGAAATTGGCCACTTAGCTATGTGCGTGCCATACGTATGTGGTCTTTAGCATGCCAGCCACAGAATATGGCTCTCCAAAGTGATGGCTCTATTCCATTTGAGACAGGCTATCTCCCTTTGCTCCTGGGTGCCTCTTGCTAGCAGAGGTTGTGGTAATGATGCACATGTGCACAATGCAAGGCTGTTGCACTGGTTGAGTCCTGACTACATAAAAAAAAAAAACTCCTACTCCCATATATTCCAGTTAGGCTGTTCCAATCAACAGGGGAGAATATGTGGTGGTTACCTGTGTCCTTTGGAAATCCTCAGTGAAAGAGCATTTTCTGAGGCTCCTGCCCACACACCTGGAATGTCTTACCAAATCAGCTTTGTCAGATTTCCTCTGCTGAAGTTTTCAAAAGGATTCCTTATCCATCTTTTTTTCCCTGGCATTTGAGGACTCATTTTAAATATGTTATGAATACAATTTTGTTGTGCTTGTTATTTAATTTTGTAAATGTTTTAAATGTTTTTAATTAACTAAATGAAATTGCATGTACAGAGCTTCAAACCTTTGGGATAAGAAGATGTGTCAAATAAAGTAGGCTGACTTGCTATAAAAGTCTGGTATTGAGACAGAAATAGCAGGACGGACAGAGCATATGGTCTATCTGAATATCACTCCTAGGCAGCCAAAGTGCTTTTTAGTAGTTTGAGTTTGAGTAGCTCAAACAACCATGACTGAATACGAGAGCCAAGGTGTGTTTTTAAAGGGGAACAGTCACGACAAAGGGCCCCACACTCAAGTGTGTAACTGTGCCTAATGGGCACTTTGTGTGCAAAAACATTTTGGTTTATTTACTGTTTACTGTAGTACAATTTAATGTATCAGACTAATTTTGTTTACTTCTAGGCTGACATCTTCTTTTACTACAAATCCCAGAAAATTCTACAGCTGATATCAGCACTGTAGTCACCAGGAGGAGATTTAATAGTCTGCAATGCATATCTGACTTTTATCATCTTTGATCAGTTGTTTTTTCATCTGTTACTGTACATAGATCAGGGAGGATAGCTGGACAAGAAAAACAAAAGATCAACGTTTAAATAATCTCTAACATGCACTGCAGGTTATTGAATCTCCCACCTCACCCTACTGCTCTGATATCAACTTCAGGGGATTCTGAGATTTGTAATAATGGAAGATGTCAACATAAAAGTAAACAAAATTAGTCTGATACCAATTACTATACTATGGTGAAAACAGTAAGAAATTCAAAAAGGTTCTGCACAGAAAGTGCACACTGGGACCAGCCCCACCCTTGTGGATGATGCCCTTGGTGCTGACTGTTACCCTTTCATTAATAAGTAATTGGTTAACTTTAATTTAAAATAAAAACATTTGCATAGGAATTCTTCACAGATTTTATAAACATCTACATGCTGAATGAATATTTTTAACATCTATATTATAGTTTTCAAACTCTTCAGTACTGTATAACAATTTCCAAAGTCCACATGGATGGTGCATGATGTTTTTTTGAAATCTATGTACTGCATGAAGGATTTTGCAAAATGTTCATACCAAACTCCTTCATGAAGGTTTTGAAAATAACAGAATGTGCACCAGTTTTCAAAATCTTCATGCTGTGAAACAGATTTCAAAATGTATATATAACTCTCATTTTTATGGCTGCATGGGCAGAGCTCCGCAGACGTTATGCCATCACAATAGGTTTAGAAGAACACTGTGGAAGCATGTGAACAGACTGTTGTCCGGTGTGCTTCCACAGTGGTGTGTCCAATGTCCACTGGTGCTGTTTATGTGGCCCTTCCCCTCCATGGGCCACATAAACACACACCCTTTGCAGCGCTCTACTTTTTCTTCCGCAACTGCAGAAATGCCGGCCGCCGGCCTTGCTCATAGCTAAAACTGCGCTTCATAATTTGAGAAAAGTACACTGTGTACACATGCTACAGTATAATTTTGGCAAATTAACAAACTTTCTTAAAACTTATTTTAATTTCAAAACAATTGTACACAATTGGGATAGCTTCCCATTGCCGTGAAAAAGCAAAGTTCAGCTTTTCATAGCTACAGTTTTATGATGATTGCTAGGCAATGACAAGGAACACACTTTAGATACCACTGGGAAACTTTTCCTCTAAAGAACAAAAAGAGATGTGCACATTTGAGATAGTGTCATAACACAGTGAAAAAGTCAAGTTCAGCTTTGCACACAGATGTGCGCATTCATGTGTTAGGGCTGGCAATCAGCTATTCTTCATTTGTATGTTTGCTGTCAGTCTGCTTTAGTGGTTTCTGTAGAACAACTGACCACTGATTAGAAAACAAGCAGGCAATAACACATGATGAGATGTGGGTTATCTCCTGATAAGAGCACATCAGGTGCGTTATGAGGCACAAGGCATTTGCCCCAAATACCTTATTCTCCTGGGAGTGCTCTTATCAGGAGATAACCCACACCTCAGAGTGTGTTATTGTGCTTATAAAATGGGCCCCCAAGTAATTATTTAATGGGTAAAAAATAAAGGAGTCAAAAATATTAAAAAAAGTTTCAGTACCTCAAATAGTACAAAAATAGTCCCCCTAATAAGTCACTTTAAAAAGTGTTTCATTGGCAGCACAGGGTTACTCTATATTCTTGAGGTTATCTATCACTGTTGATTGTACTACTTTAGGACCCCCTTTCATGTCCTGTTTTTCGTGGTGTTTTTCTGTGATATTCATTTTTTTCCCTCAAACTGTGTTGCCTGTTTGGTGGAAAGGAGACAAATGATAGCATGCTGAAGAGCGACCAGAGTCCCATCACCCCTCAAGATTTTATTCAGTTGTTTGGTTTATTTATTTATTGTAGTTTGAGCTACAGTTTCATGTTTTGTCCTCTGCTGCCTGCATGCAAAGGGGATGGATGGTAGTCTGACTCCAGGCATTTAGAGAGCACCATTGACTGAGCCAACTGGTGAAGGATGACTTCCTGTTTTCGGGTGAGGAAGATGGAGATCGTGATTGGCACTGACAGTTTTCCCAATGTGATTCTATCTGGTATGCTGTCTGGTCTGTTTCCTTGAGAAAAAAGGGAGAGATGAGAGCTTTTATAACATTTACAGTCACCGACCACTGAAGACTGAGTTCCAGTTTTGTGGTCGGCAGTTTGCTGTATTTGTTGCAGCCGATGAGCAAGTAGCAGAGCACAGGTCACTCTTAGTTTAAAAATCAAAAAGTGAGCTGCAGAATTACAGGAACAGACTGTTTGTCTTTGTGGGTGTGTGTGTGTGTGGGTTTGTGGGGGGGGGAGAGTGTCACACTCGGGACTGATGATTGACAACCTACTGCCTTCACAGTAAATAGCTGGAGGGCAGTGGATTGGCAGTCTGGCAGGAAGTTTAGTGAGTCAGACTGCTTTGTTTCTCTGTTCTGTTTTTGAACAGGATGTTTTTTCCGATTTTCTGACAGATCATGTCTCACTACTGTACAGGGCTGACAGGACGTGGTGTTAGTTTGACACAGAGCTGCAGCTTGCTGTTTAGAGATCAGGACGTTGGGCACACTGATACTTTACTGTCATGCGTCTCAGGTTGGCACAATTAGTACAGGTTGGCAAGATACATCCTGATAAGCACACAGCTGAAACCGGCTTTCAACCAGTCAGGATTCTGGATTTCTTTAGCCCATTTTATAAACATGAATACAATACATCTGAAAGATGGTGAGGAGTGAAATCAGGGAGATGTTCAATTGGCTGTTCTAGTGAAGTTGCCAAAACAATACTCTAACCTGTGCATTTAGTATACTGTTCTGAAATTATCAAATGCAGACTCAAGCTCATCACAACTGTTTTTAAATTATGAGTAAGGTTGCTCCTTCTCTCAGTGTTTTAGCATAACCTCATATGAGTCTGCTCTAGGTGGTTATGCAAGTACAAGTAGGGAAGCAGGGATTAGCATTGTTACTACATTAAGTGAAACAAGCATTTGTCAGTGCCGAATGTTTGCTTGTTGGCATTAGCAGTGGAAGTGCAGGAGTTAGACAGATGCAGTATAGAAAAGGAAGTGATGTATTGAACTGATGCCAACTCCAACCCCACCTCGCAGAGATGGACAAGCATTGGGGTGTGCCTTTGGATCGTCACCCATAACGGTCATGACATTTCGCCTCACCCTACCCTGCAGACACTGACAGGGGTCGAGGTGTGCCTTGGGGTGTTTGGGCTTTACACTCACCTCATTCATTAAGAAAAAAAATGCTGAAATGGGTGCAGTATAGGAGAATGGGGTGAACTATGGGGCCAAAGAATCCAAGGTGCACCTTGATGCCTGTCACTGGCTGCAGGGTGGGGATGGAATGGTGTGAGCAATACTGTTGACAATCCCAAGTCACACCCCTGATGCCTGTCAGTTCCTACAGGGTAGGGCGTTATGGTCAGAAACCCTAACACCCTGGGCGTTTTTTGGTATTTTTACTCAAAGTTTTCAACATGAGCTTTTTGTGAGCCCACTGCATGAACAGTGAAACTGTCAGTTTGTTAGCTGAACGGTGATTTTGCACAGTGACTGCGCCATTTGGTACCACAGGTGTGAAAACACATTTCGAACACGATGTGAAAAATGGCAGCTGTACTGTTCATAAAGAGGTGTAAAAAATGGTAATGTTGAAAATCTGGAGTGAAAATATAAAAAAACTGGTGAAGTCATGAACGGGCGTAGAAACTGAGCAATGCACACCCATAACACAATTATTTGGGGGATTTTTTGCACCAGATTTTCAATATAGGCATTTTGGGACCTCCGCTCATGAACAGTGTTACTGTGATTTTTTTAATCAGTCCTGAACACTGATTTCCCACAGTGACCGTGCTATTCTGCGCCGGAAGTGCGAAAACACATTTCAGCCAGGATGTGACAAATGACAGCTGTACTGTTCATAGGGAGGTGTGAAAAAATGACAATGTTGAAAATCTGGAGTGAAAATATAAAACATTCATTAAGTTATGAGCATGGATAGGAACTGCACAATGCATGCTCGTAAAACAGTCATTTTTTGAGAATTGTTTCACCAGATTTTAAACATAGGGTTTTTGGTGACCTACCTCATGAACTATGACACAGTCGTTTTGTTAATCAGTCCCAAAAGGTGATTCTGTGCAGAGACAGCAAAATCACCTTCTGGGACCAAATAACCAGATGACAGTCACTGAATTCATGAGATGGTGCCCCAAGAACCCAATGTGGAAAATTCGGTGCAAAAATTCAAAAAAATGACTGAGATATGCACCAAAGTTGAAAAAACCCTATTTATGTCATTATACAGCTTACCGGCATGTCTTCAGTTTGCGGTCGGCTTTGAAGAGTGCAGACCTGTTCCCAGTCCACTGAAGATTGTTGCACTGGCCTCCCGAGGTAAGTATGGGGTGAGTGGGGGTGTGGGAAGGTGGGGTACACAGATGGTGGGCGAGTTGAGTGAGGGGGGGGCAAGAGAGTCAACAACAGGCTGTTTTCTTTTGTTACAGGTTTTTTTTTTTTTAACAAAGACGATGCAGGACTTTTGCCATGCTGTGATGGGCTCCCAGCATGGCAGCTGGAGTTTGTTTGGGGGAGGCAGTGGAGCTAACGGGTGATTGGGCAGCCCCGTTGGCCATATAGTATGTTTGGGGGGCAGCACATGAGGACACAGGACTTTTGCCAAGCTGGGGTGGGCTCCCAGCGTGGCACTTGGAAGTTTGTTTGGCAGGACAGTGGAGCCAACGGTGGATTGGCACCCACATTGGTCATACTGGGGGGAAAATGTGAGGACATTGGACTTTTGCCATGCTGGGGTGAGCTCCCAGCATGGCTCCAGGAAAATTGTTTTTTGGGGGGGGCACTGGAGCTGATGAGGATTGAGCACCCCTGTCAGACATAAAGTGTGTTTGGGGGGAGTATGCATGAGCCGAGGGGGAATTGGCATCCTCTCGGAACACAACAAATGGGCGGTGGGAGATGCAGTGGTGTACAGTTTGACAGCTACAATCAGCAGTGGTGATTGTAAGCTATTTGCATACTGCTGATGCATGGCAGTATGCAAATTGCCTTCACGTTACCACCACTGTTTGTAGCAGTCTTTCTCATTCAACTGTACGCCACTGCATCTGAAATGCTGTCATAGACAGCTTGGACATTCACTGGTGAGGTGTGACCGCACCTGCAAAAAAGATCAGGGCATTGGATGCGAGGGTGTCTCACCTATGAATACTCATATGGTGGCACTATGTTTCTTGCACATGCATGCAAGAAAACATAAAAATCTCACACACTTTTGAGCCATTACCCTCCTGAGGCAAGCAGAAGAAGATTCATTAAAAAAAAAACACTCTCTCAATCCACAACCCTTCTAAGGAAAATAGAGGAAGAGTCATTTAAGATAAATGTCCTCTCTCAATCTTCCACCCTCCCGAAAACAACTGGAAGAAGATTTATAAAAAAAATTATAAAAAAATCATTGTTGAGAAAGTTGGCGACTGGGGTTGGGGGTGGGAGCAAGCAAAAAAACAAAAACAAAGTTGGTGACAAGGTTTTTTTTTTTTTATTGTTTACCCAGGAGTGACACACTAAGCTGAACGCTTGTTTACAGGTGTGACCTGGGAGCACAGGGGAGTTAAATGATTTGCTCAGGGTCACACAGTGTGCAAGTAGAGGCTGTAGGATTCAAACCCAGGTCTACAGATTTGCAGCTCAGAGCCTTAAACCACTGTGCTATACTGTCTCCCAGGTTGTGGAGGGAGTGCAGCAGAAATGCCGAGTAAGTACTTCTCTGAGCAAGTCCAGAGGCAATCATAGTTTGTGGGTGGCCAGGAGGGTAAAACACGTTCTGGCAGACTGACCTCATGCAGTTGTGGCTTTCTTGCACCCTACAGTTTTGGTGTCCCAGCACTTTAGGTCAGCTGGCAACTCATATATTGTATGTTAAAACAGTTTTCAGGGAAGATGGTTTTCACTTGTCTCTGGTAGGAGAGTGGCTTCATGGGGAACAACCACTAATGAAAGCAACAGGACATCAGTGGTCAGTGGTTCATCCTTATTTTCTCAACTATTGTTAGTAAGTCACTATACTCAGTCACTGAATATTGTAATCTGACATTATGAATCTGAACAGGGGACAGGAGGTATCTAAATGACTCCATTGATTTAGAGTGTGCAAAGTAGTACAGTATGTATAGAATTAATGGGGCACTGTTTGAAACTGCAGTTTTTTATCTTTGTCCAGTGGGTGCTTGTTACCAAGGAAACTGCAATGCTTTCCATAACATGTGGGATGACCAGGTGCGCTCTGGCAAGTGGGAGCAGCTTCCTTAGTTCTCACTGACTGGGTGCTGCGAGTCTGACCGGACTTGAGTGACAACTTTTTGTTTGTTTGTTTTGTTTCATTTTGTATTTTTGCAGTAAAAGCAATACTCATAGGCCAGGATAGTCAAAGGGGTTGCTCCTTGCCTAACCCCCCCAATGCACCCAGCACAATATTCAAAGAGGTCAGTTGCGCAGCGCAACTCCCGCCTGGGCACATTGGTAATGTATGTATGCAAATGCAGGGGTGTGCCCATGCATATGCGAACTCGATATTCATTCAGGGGATGTGCAGTGCATATGCTGGTGCAACCCCTACATACACCGCACACTGGTGCTCAAAGCTGAGCAGCAAAAAAGGCTCAAGTGCTGGCCACTCACAGGTGGGCAGCTGTAGTGCAAGGCGCAACTCAACAGCTGCCAGCCTTGGGTAGCCACCTGCCCAGCAGGAACACAGTTCTCAAGCACCCTGACCCCCTGGTAGTCTAGTGACCCCCCCCACCCCATACACCCGATCGTGGGCATCTGTATAGATCACAAGAATACTTGGTGGTCTTGTGGTCCCCTCCCATATGCCTGATCGTGGGCTGTAGTAAATGGTAAGGTTCTACCTGGTGGTCTAGCAGTAACCCCTGTATGCCCGGTCACGGGCTGTAGTAAATGGTATGGATATACCTGGTGGTCTAGAAACATAAAAACATAGAAGTTGATGGCAGATAAGGACTGCAAGGCCCATCCAGTCTGCCCACTTCTTTTTTTACCTGATAAATGTGCCATCTGCCTTTGCTCTGTCAATGGCCTATCAATTCATACTCATCTGTATTGCTTCCTTATGCCTATCCCATGCCTGTTTGAAGCCCTGCACTGTATTCATATCCACCACTTCCTGAGGTAGGCCATTCCATGCATCCACCACCCTTTCTGTGAAAAAGAACTTCCTCACATTACCCCTTAATCGGCCTCCCTCTAATCTCATGCTGTGTCCTCTTGTCCTGCTATTTTTCTTATATTGAAACATGTTAGATGCTTTCACCTTGTTAATGCCCTTAAGGTGTTTGAATATTTCGATCATATCACCTCTCTCCCTCCTTTCCTCTAGGGTATACATATTGAGCTCCGTTAATCTGTCCTCATATGTTTTCTGATGCAGTCCCTGCACCATTTTGGTTGCCCTTCTCTGGACTGCCTCAATTTGGTTAATGTCCTTGTGAAGGTGTGGCCTCCAGTACTGCATGCAGTACTCCAGATGGGGCCTAATCAGTGTTTTGTAAAGAGGGATTATCATCTCCCTCTTCTGACATGTGATACCCCTACTAATACACCGTACCATCCCCCTAGCCTTACCTACTACTTTAGTGGTCTGCTTGGATGATTTCAAGTCATCAATGATGATGATGCCCACGTCTCTTTCTTTCCTTGTGACTGCCAGCAATTCCCCTCCCAGCCTCTAGGTTGCTTCAGGGTTTCTCTTCCCTTTGTGCATGATCTTGCATTTCTTTGCATTAAATCCCAGTTGCCACTCTTCTGACCATTTTGCTGGTTTATCCAGATCTCTTCTCATTCTGCCCACCCCATCTGGATCATCTACTCTGTTGCAGATCTTGGTGTCATCTATAAACAGACAAACCTTACCCTCCAGTCCATCTGCAATGTCACTGATGAAGATATTGAAGAGCACTGGCCCCAGGACTGATCCCTGAGGTACCCCATTTGTGACTTGCATCTCTTCTAACTGCATACCGTTTACCACCACTCTCTGTTTTCTGCCCGTCAACCAGTTTTCCACCCAGTTGACCAACTTCTGACCCACCCCAAGCCTGCCCAGCTTATTAATCAATCTTCTATGTGGAACAGTATTGAAAGCTTTGCTGAAGTCCCCCTTGGTCCACCATTCTAGTTGCCAAGTCAAAGAAATCTATGAGATTAGTTTGACAGGACCTTCCTTTTGTAAACCCATGCTGTCTTGGATTCTGTGCTCCTATGGATTCCAGGTGTTGCACTATCCTTTCCTTAAGGAGTGCCTCCATAATCTTGCCCACTACTGAGGTAAGACTGACTGGTATGTAGTTCCCTGCCTCCTCCCTGCTACCACTCTTGTGGAGCGGGATTGCATGAGCCCTTCTCCACTCTTCTGGGATCTATCCTGTGCTCAGACACTCACTAAACAGTTCTGATAATGGCTCTGCTAGTTCCACCCTTAGCTCCTTTAGTACCCTGGGATGTATGTCATTAGGTCCCATTGCCTTGTCCACCCTGAGCTTATTGAGCTCTTGTAGGACCCTTTCTTTTGTGAAGAGACTAGTGCTCAGCTCCCTCCCCCCCCCGTGCTCATGGTGCTGAGCTGTGGGCCCTGCCCTACCTTCTCTTCAGTAAATTCTGAGCAGAAGTATCTGCTTAGGATAGATGCTTTTACATGGTCCTCCTCCTCACACGCCTACTTATCTCCTTTGATCTTAGCAATAAACCCTCTGGAATTTCTCCTTTCACTAATGTATCTATAGAAAGTCTTGTCACCTTCTTTTACTGTGTGTGCTAGTGTTTCCTCAGTTTGGGCCTTTGCCTGTCTTACTGCCTTCCCTGCTTCCCTTAGGGAAGTTTGGTATGCTTCCCTATCTTCATCCCTCTGCGTTTCCTTATATTTCCTGAAGGCCAGTCTTTTGGCTCTGACCATTTCTGCAACTGTTTTTGAGAACCAAAGTGGTTTCCTTCTTCTTTTGCACTTCCTTTTCTCTATAACACAATGGGATGTTGCTTCAAGTATTGCATCTTTAATGTTTGCCCACTTTGCCTGTATCCCCTCTCCTGTATTTCTTTTTGCCAGGGCTAGCTTAACTCTGTTGGCCATCTTATCAAAGTCAGCTCCTCTGAAGTCCCATATTTTTGCCCTTGAATGGGATGATTTAGTAGTAGTGGCCAAACTGAACCATACCATGTGATGGTCACTGGCCCCCAGGTGATCTTCTACCTGGAGATGTGTGATTCTTTCCCTGTTAGTCAGTACTAGATCTAGGGTAGCCCTGTCTCTTGTGGGTTGTTGTGCCAGTTGTTTGAGGCTCTCCTCCTGCAGGGAATCCACCATGTGTCTAGTTCTGGCAGATGTTCCTGCTGGTATTGCTCAATCTGTGTCTGGCATGTTGAACTCTCCCATTATCAGAACCTCCTCTTTAGCTGTCATGTTTTGTATATCTTCTAACAGTAATGTGTCTATGTCCTCCCCCTAGTCTGGGGGCCTGTAGGCAACCCCAGTTCTTATGGCTGTCCCATTTCCTGTTTCCAGGGTGACCCACAGTTCTTCTGGCTCCTTATGTACAGTATATACTGAATTTCTGTAGCTTTGAAATTTTCATTGACATACAGGGCCACTCCACCCCTCCCCCTTTTTGCACCTCAGTCTCTTCTGAAAAGTACATAGCCAGGTACTGAAGTCTCCCAAGTGTGGTTACTGGTAAACCACATCTCGCTAATTGTTACTATGTCCAGTTTAGCCTCTATCATTATTGCCTGCAGGTCTGGGATCTTGTTTCCCAGATTGTGAGCATTTGTGTACATGATTTTCCATTGGCCAGATTTCGGTGTGTTAGTTATTGGGTGAGGACTGGCATTTCCCCTGTGTGTCATATGGGAAACTGGACCTTTTTCCTTACCTGGAGATGCAAATGAACTGCACTCATGCTGAACTCCTGTTTAACCACTAGCTGGGGGGGAGGGGTGTTCTTCCCATTTGACTTATGGGATGCTGCACCACTCTCCCCATTTGGTAATTTAAATATTCTGCAAAGACGTCAAACTTCTGCCCCAATGCACTGACTCCCTCCTTAGTCAGATGCAATCCATCAAATTTAAGGAAGTTTCTCTCCCAAAACTGTTGCCAGTTCCCTACAGATCTGTGTCCTTTTTCCCTGCAATCAGCCCTTAAGCCACATGTTTAGCTCCCCTATCTCCCCTTCTATGACCTTCCGTCCATCTTCCCCCCTCTCCCCGACTGGCAGGATCTCAGAGAAGGAGATGCCAGATGAAATGGATGCTAGTTTGTCACCCAGCCTGGTCAGGTGTTCCTTGGTTCCCACAACTGACCGGCTGGTGAGATCATTAGTCCCTATGTGTACCAGGACATCAATGTTTTCTCCTGCTTCCTGAACAATTTTAGCAATGCGGTCAGTGTCTCTCAACACTGATGTATCTGGGAGACATCTGACCATTACCCCTGGCTAGAGATAGGTATCAACTCCACGAATCAAGGAGTCTCCTATGATCAGAAGTTTTTTTGATTTCCTTTCTGCTTTTTTTGTTTTGGTTCATGTTCATTCACATATCTGGTCCTCTGTAGTACAGTATGGTCTGTAAGCCATTGGTACACACTGTGGACTAATAGGCATACAGATCATACAGCTAATCGTCAATAGGCGTGGCAGTGTTGTATGCGGTGGGATGCTGCCGCCTGCCGATGATGGGGGGTGCTGGCTGGCCAGAGGTCCTCTGTGGGTGGGTGGGAGGGGTACCAATGGACCACCAAGTAATTCTGTATGTCCACAACAGCCTGCAATCAGGTGTATGGGGGTTACCACTAGACTACCTGGTATATCCATAACATTTACTACAGCCTGTGATCGGGCGTATGGAGTGGGGGGGGCTGCAATAGCCCACCAGGGTGTCGACCCTCAATGGCAGCAGCTTGGCAGGGTGCCAGGTGCAATTCACCAGGAACCAGTGCATCAATGCAAATGGGGCCATAATGACATGCAGATGACCCCATTTGCACCATGCATACATTATGGCCTCATTTGCATTTCCCAGGCTGAATATTGTGGGTGATGCACCTAGTGCAACTGCACTTGTGCTGGCACATTCCCGTGCTCCTTTTCTGTGTCTTGCACTGGCATAGTGCCACTGTGCCATGTGCAGTGTGTGCCCCCTCTGTGCCATATTTAACAGTGCTGTGCCATGGTGCATCACCATTGAATATCGCCTTGTCCTGGCCCTGGCGAAGCCCAGTTGCGCCGTGCCCAGGCTAGCGCCTCTGCCTGGTGCAGTCCAAATATCCATCCCATAGTGTGCTGAAGGGATTAAATAAATGAAACAGTTGTCATGACTCTACCAGCTGTTAACAGCAGCTGTGACAGTGAGCTCATACCTCAGTTTGTTTTGGTTGGGAAAAAAGGAAATGTGGTAGCCGTGTTAATCCAGTCAACAATGTACAGAGAAAAAAACAACAAATATGTTGTAGGTGATACCTTTTATTGGACTAACAACATTTTTTCTGAGACTAGATTCTAGAGATAATACTCTCTTCTTCAGGTCAAGTCTCTGCATTTTTGCTGGGGGGAAATCACAAGTGGTATTGATAACAATAACTTTAGTCTTACTGATGTGACAGTGAGGAAATACACTGTCCTGTGATTATTGATTTTTTAGTATGCTACAGCATAGTTTGTTTTGGCAGACAAACAAAAATAAAAAATAAAAAAAGGGAATGAATGAATGACAGCAGCACAGGATAGTGTATGAGCTCACTGTCACAGTTGCCGAAAAGAGTTGTTCCATTCATGTCATGGCAACTGTTCCATTTTGTTTATCCCCCTCAACACACTATGAGTAGTAGCAAACTAAGATCAAGACTTCTACCACACTAAACGTAAATAAATACAATCATTTATTCAAGTATTTCATGCCATTTCATCCTCCGACAATTTGAAAACAGTAGCTGTCAGACAAGCACAAGCTCCACTGTAACTGAATCACAGGCAAAGTTCCATCCTGACTAACAGCAACTGACAAAAATGGCAACTACTTTACATTCATGACAGCAAGAAACAGCACACAAGAGATTGTGAGCCCAAGCTGTTTCTGTCAGTCTCAACTCTAATAAGGATCTATTACCACCATTACTGCAAAAAAAAAACAAACTCACTCAAGCCTCGTCAGATTCACAGCACCCAGTCAGTGTGAAGTAAGGAAGCCACTCCAGCTTGCCAGAGTGCACCTGCTCATACCACATGATATGGATAGCATTGCGGTTTCCTTGGGGACAAGCACCCAACTGAGCAGAGCTGCGATTTTCAGATGACTCCTCCAAAATATGAAAAAAAAATGAAATATCATTCAGGGGTCACGCAAACTGAAAATAAAACCCATAATCAAGTAAGAGTCACCAAGAAGACACATCCTGTCCACAATACACCACTTGACAAAGATAAAAAAACCAAAAATGACAGTTTCAATCAGGCAGTGTCCATTTAACTACTCATGTTCATTTTATTTTCACCAGAAAATCTAATCCCCCAATATAGCAAGAATAAAATGCACCTTACTATTTCCTACTATACAATGTATTTTTATTCTTTTTTAGACTGCCCCTTATCTCCTTTTTATCTATGCGTTTCCTTATCACTGATCCAAATCCTCCAAATAGCATCACTGGTAACCTGAAACAGACTGTCAGATTACAGTTGTACAGAATTGCCCCAAAAGTACGTGTACATATAAATACAGCTGCAGAGAATTTTCATTCAATGGTGGCAGTCAAAATCGCATATAATCATAAACGGAATAGATTTTTTGAAGTATGGAATTTTTGGGGGGGATTCAATGCTGAATTGGGGGGGCCGCATTTTAAGTTTAGTTTACTAGACTACATAAAGTATGTAACTACCCCTTATTTAAATGCCTCTTATTTTAATATACATAATACTTAAAAATTAAATGTTACATGTTATTTGAGTTAAACTGTTTTACTTTTAAATGTAGTGGGCTTAATATGAGTCTACCTTGTTTTGTTTTATTAAAACTATCTTATTAGAAATTATGTACAGACACTATACTGCAGAGTGTCCTACCTGATGAGATTCAGATTTCAGACTGAGTTGACTGACTGGAGTGCTAAGCAGTGAATACGTAATCACGTCACAACCCCTGTTTGCAGCAAAGCACTGTCAGTGCCAAGACTGCAGTTATGTGACTAGAGAGGCAGCAAACTTTAATTTTGCCGGTGAAATTCTAGTGAAATTGGGAATAAACATTTTGCAAAATTCACGCATTTTGAAGAATATTTTGCAGGTGCGAAATACGAAATTCAGTTGGTGAAATGTGGAATTTTGCCTGTGAATGGCAGAATTTTGCCTGTGGGTTGCAAAATTCCACATTTTGCCAGTGAAATTCCACATTTTGTGGGTGAAATTCTGCATTTCATTGCCAGAATTTCGTATTTCGCACCCGCTAAATAATTCACGAAATGCGCAAATTCACAAAATATCTAGTGGAATGAAATGTTCCAATTTCACCCATCTCTATATATGACAGCTTAGCCTCATACCCTGTCCTGCAGCTCAGTAATTTTAATTGCCAGAGACTGATTCAAAAAGCCAAGGTAGCAACTCTGCTATGTTTCAAAACCAATCAATTTTTATTTGTCTGACTTGTTCATGCTTAATTTACATACTATTGTGCAAGGAGTGATTTTGATAAGTAGATTGTGCAGTGCTCATCTAGGCAGACACTGACTGAGGTTCTAAGAATTGACAGCTCTTGTCATCATATACACAGTCTTTCATGATGCTTTGTTCTAGTTTTTAGTATTTCTCATGTAAATTTTATTTACCTTTAATAATTTTCTTTGGTGTTAGCAGAAATAGATTGTGCTAGTTTAGATCTGAGAAATATCCTTAAATTCAGGCACTTACCTTCCAGTAGAAACCTTCAGTCAGTATATAACTGACAGATATCTTTCTCCCACTATACTTTTTTTTGTTCTCTCACTAACTGCTTCATTCAAATGCAATCTTGTCCAGCATAAGCTGTGTGTCTGCATCTCTATGTAGTCAATCACAGCAGCTCCTGTCACATCACTATGTGCATGCTGCATTTGATAAATAAATAATACATTTCAGATGCATACATACTCATACTCCTACAAGTTGATTTAGTACTAAGAATAACCTTTGTGCCTCTATGAACACAAATGAATCAAAATTACATGAACAAATATTGCAAAACTGACTCGATCAGTATGAGTGCCAATGGGTTTGTTCATTTCATACTGTCAATAGAAGCAGTCAAAGCTGAAAGCATTGAAATTACTTTGAACAGCAGCCATGAATCAAATGCATCAAATTATTAATAGACTATGAATGGTACAATAAAATTACATCTATTTGATTACTAATCTTTCATTATGAACATTACAAATCTGTTAGATGAATCATCGGCTTTTTGTGTCCCCTAATCAGCAGGGTAAGTGAGGCAGAGAAAAAAGAGGTGCAACGACAATGCTGTGAAAAAAATCTAACTGTAATAAATAATTTTTGTTATGAAGAAACATTCACTTATTTGCAGTAAAAGGACATTAATAAAAGACAAAAATTGAATTATTGAAGATGTTTAAAATCAAAACATAAATGTTTATATATTTGAAGTGCAACCATGTGCACAACATGTTTACCACTCAGAGGGCTGTCACAGAGGTAGCAAAGTCATCAGTGCCATGCACGGAGTTTGGTTCAGCTTTGACTCGAGATAGCAATCGCAAACAGTGATTTATCAAAAACCACTTAAAAAAAAGAATTATAAACAAAGAAATTACACAATATAGTGTATATATATATATATATATATATATATATATATATACACTCAGTAATAAAAGGTAGAAAAAGGCACTAGGCCCATCAAGTCAACCTTCCCACACCATGTGGGCTAGGTATTATACTGTCCCAGAATATTTTTGTCTAAATTGTGCTTAAAAGATGGTGCATTCTTTGAGTTCACAATACATTGTGGGAGCTTATTCCATAATTTAATAGTTCTAATAGTGAAAAAAGTATTTTGTTTTATTTGTTGTTGCCCTTGATATCAATAACTGTTTATTGTGACATTTCGGGTTATTTGGTTTTGCAGCATAATTGATGCCACATTCAGTCATTGGGTGGGTATCCTGCATAGTATTATATAGCAGTAGAAAGTCACCCCTCTGTCTTCTGGTTTCAAGGTCATATAGGCTTAGCTGTCTTAGTCTGCCTTGACAAGAGAGTTTGTTAATCCTGAGTATAATCTTCCCCAGCTTTTCTCTGGACACTTTCTATAAGGGTTTTGTCCTTTGTTAGATACAGTGCCCAAAAGGAGGCCACATAATCCAGATGTGGCCTTTTGTATGATTTATATAGAAGCAGGATGCATGCTTTATGCCTGGAAGAATAGGCTTTCCTTATGGAAACCCAGATTTTATTAGCTGTTAGTGCAGTCTGACAACAATGATCACCTGGGGTCACAAGGCTGTTCATTACAATACCCAAGTCCTTTTCTGTTTGCACTTGATTCAATGGTTTACCATTCAAATATTATTGAGTCTGTGGATTCTTTGCACCAAGGTGCATAATGTCACATTTGTTCTTATTGAAATACATTTTATTTTCTATTGCCCATTTCTCAAGTTGTTTGATGTATTTCATAAAACTATTGATTTAGTCAGTGGAGTGAATTTCCTTGCAAATTTTGGTATCATCAATAAATTTGCTGATGTGACCATTGATACCATGCTGTAGATCAGCTATGAAAATCTCAAATAGTATATGGCCAAGGACAGAACCCTGGAGCACTCAGCTAGTAACCTCAGTTGGGTCTGAATAGATGTTAGTAATCATAACTACCTGGGTTCTATTAGATAACCATGCCTCAATCCATTTAACTTGCATCAATTTCCATATTTGACACTTTATAAATAAGTATTTTGTGTGATACCTTGTCGAAGGCTTTTTAAAAGTCCAGGAATAAGATGCCAACTGGGGTTCCTTGATCCAAATGCCTACTGAACTTCTCATAGATGCCAGTTAAGTTAGTAGTATACGGTTTTCCAGCAGTGAAGCCATGTTGCTTCAGATCTTTCAAGCTATGGGCTTCTAATGTCTTCTCATTTCTGACTTTAAGGATTCTTTCCACAACTTTACATATAACTGAAGTCAAACTGATGGGGTGACAATTGCCAGCATCAGTTTTACTCCATTTTTATGGTGTCATGCTTGCACAGCCAACATCTTGGGACAGTGCAGCTTTGGAGATGTGGTTGCTGTTGGGTAAATGCAGGGCATGCATCAGTAGGTGCATCCCACATTCCCCAATCAGCCTGCATGCCCACGCCACACCATGCATGCATAATCTGGTAGCACATCTAAGAAAAGGTCTGCTGCAATCTGAGAAAAGCTTGTCAGATGCAGTGGTCCTTTTCTTGCCATGCTCTCCGCCATTATGTACATGGCAGCACACTGGACGCTAAACTGCCGACTTTGGGGGTGCCCAGTGCCCCTGTTGGCTACCCCTACCCACTGTGAATATGCTGACGGGGAAGCCCACTCCCTGTCATCATAAAGCATCCCCCCTTTGAGATATTCTGAGGGGGGTGCCCAATCCCCCTTGGCTCTTACCCTGCCCCCCCTTTCCTTGTGTGCCAATGGGGGAACCCACTCCCCATGAGCAGAAATAACCCCCTCAATTGTTTAATGCCAAGGGGGTGCCCAATCCCCCTCAGTTCTGCCCCCCTTCTTTGTGTGCCGATGGGGGTGCCCAGTCCCCATCGACATAAATCCCTCCCCATGTTGTTTGCTGATGAGGGTATCCAATCCCCCATTGGCTACAGACACCCCCCCAAACAGTTATGTGGCATGCTGGGATCCCACCCCCAGTGTGCCAAATTCCCTGCAAAAAAAAACTGTCCTGCAATTTTTTATCTTTTGAACCTGTAAGGAAAGCGGTCCTCGAGTCTCGTGACCCTCTCCCCACCGCACCCACCCACTGTGCACCCTGCCTCCCCACACCCCCTCACCCCATACTTACCTCTGGAGTCTGGCGTGATGATCTTCAGTGGACCGGGAACACATCTGCACTCTGGAACTGAGGAAATTCCGGTAAGCTGTATAATGGAATAAATAGTTTTTTTCAACTTTGCTGCATATCTCAGACATTTTTGCAAATTTTGGCCCCACATTTTCAACATGGGTTTTTTGGGACCCCTTCTCATGAATTCTTGCACTGTCATGGCATTATTTCATCCCGAAAGGTGATTTCACAGTCACTGCACAGAATCACCTTTCAGGACCATGTAATGAAATGACAGTGCCACTGTTCATGAGGGGGGCTCTCAAAAACCCTACATTGCAAATTTGGTGGGAAAAATCCAAAACATGACTGTTTTACGAGTGCGCATAGCAACTGCACAACGCACACTCATAAGTTAGCGAATTTGCAATATTTTCACATCACATTCTCAACAGTGGCATTTTACCACACCTTCTTGTGAACCGTACAGCTTTCATTTTTCACATCCTTGCCGAAATGTGTTTTCCCACTTCTGGCACAGAATAGCGCAGTCGTGGTGTGAAATCAGTGTTAGGGACACATTACAAAAATGACAGTGAAACTGTTCATTAGCAGAGGTCCTAAAATGCCTGTGTTGAAAGTTTGGTGACAATACTCCATAAAATGACTGTTTTACGAGCGTGTGTAGCAACTGCGCAATGCACTCTCGTAAGTTAGTGCTTGTGCACTATTTTCATGCCAGATTCTCAACATTGCATTTTACCACACCTTCTTGTCAAATGTACAGCTGTCATTTTTCACATCCTTGCCAAAATGTGTTTTCGCACTTTTGGCACAGAATAGCGCATTCGCTGTGCAAAATCAGTGTTCAGGACACATTAAGAAAATGACAGTGACACTGTTCATGAGCAGAGGTCCTAAAATGCCTGTGTTGAAAATATGGTGACAGTACTCCATAAAATGAGTGTGTTACAAGCGTGCGTTGCGCAGTTTGCACGCAAGATCGTACGTTCACAAACTTCTTATATTTTCACTCCAGATTTTCAACAGTGCCATTGTTCTGCACCTCTTAATGAACAGTACAGCTGTCATTTTTCACATCCTGACCAAAATCTGTTTTTGCAGTTCCGGCGCAGAATAGCGTGGTCACTGTGGAAAGCCTGTGTTCGAGACACATGATGAAAATGACAGTGACACTGTTCATTAGCAGATACCCTAAAATGCCTATTTTGAAAATTTGGGAACAAAAGTCAATAAAATGAGTATTTTATGAGCATGCATTGCACCGCTTGCATGCACGCTCATGACTTTGTGAATTTGTAATAGTTTCACTCCAGCTGTTCATCACTGGCATTCTTCCATACCTCCTTATAAACACTGCAGCTGCCTGAAATGTGTTTTCACATGTCTGGCACAGAATTGCATGGCCGCTGTGCGAAATCAGTTTTCGGGACAGTTTTTGGAAATGACGGTGACACTATTCATGAGCAGAGCTCCTAAAATGCCTATGTTGAAAATTTGGTGCTGAAACTCCATACAATGACTGTGTTGCAAGCGTGCATTGCACAGTTTCCATGCACCCTTGTAACTTCGTCAATCTGCAATATTTTCATGCCACATTTTCACCACTGGCATTTGTGCACATCTCCTTATCAACAGTCCAGCTGTCATTGTTCGCAGCCTGCCCAAAACGTGTTTCCATAGCTGTGGCGCACAATGGCTTGCTCGCTATGTAAAATCACCTTTTGAGACACATTCACAAAATCACAGCACTATGTGTCTCTAGCTCCACCACTCCCACTGCCAATGCCACTGTGACAACATTCGGCATTGACAAATGCTTGTTTATGTATAGAAATAATAGAAGCCTGTTTCCAGTCCTTAGGAATGATACCATTTAGTAATGATTTAAAATATATGAACTTTAGTGGTAAAGAGACAGCCCCCAGCATGTTCCTAAGAAAGTTTAGATTGATGCCATTAGCCCTTGGAGCAGTATTAGACTTAATTGAGTTTATTGCTGTGTTGTGACTATCTTCTCTATGCTTATTTCATCATTACCACTAGTATGGTTAATGGTAATAGTTTTTTCCCTATCGAGGAAGTCTGACCCAAAGTATTAATTTCATGTATTTGTAATATCTCCTGTGTCCTGTACCTCCTTTCGATTTTCAACTAATTTGGTGATACTGTTGTTATATCTGTTACCATTAAAACAGGGATAAAAAGCCTTAGAGTCTTTAATCATTGATAGTTTGAATGCTGTTTTCTTCCTTTCATTCTTAATTAGATTCTTGGTTTTCCTTATTTAAGTTATTATTGAACAGACTTGGACATTTCTTCATTCTTTTTAAAAGCCCTTTCCTTATTAGGAATCTGGAGTCTAATTGGATGTGTTAACCAAGGAGGGATTTTCCCTTTTTTGTTGTGAGATTTTTTAATAGGTATGTAAATACTCTCTAATTCACAAATAATTGACTTGAATATTTACCAGCATTTTTTTGGTGCTTAATCCTGAGAAAACAATTTCCTAGTCATATCCTGCAGATGCCTCACTGATTTTGTTATAACTACCTTTAGTATAATTACACCAATAATTTGTCCATCCCATAATTGTTTTCTTTCTATTTGTAATAGGATGACCCTGTTTTAGGATGTTTCCCTGGTAAGGAGACCAAGATCTTCCCCTCACCTCCCCCCTGATTGGAACCGAAGGCCTAAACACCTTGAAGTGTGCTGTAATTAATGCACCTTTAGGTCTTAGTGCAGTTAAAAATTAATGCCAGCACATTTGAAATACATAAAGTGCCTGAATAAAATGAATAAAGTACCAAGTGTTGCTAAATACATTGTCAGGCAGAATATAGAAAGTTGGATGTAAAGTGCATTTTTGGCAAGCATGTTTGCAGGCCATTGAAAGAAATAGCGCCCAAAGAAAGCATGGCCATAGGGCTTTGAGAATGCCAACTGTGTTGCTGAAATAATGTGTGTACCTTTAGGATTAAATAAGTGAGGTGCTCACAGTACATAAAATAAAAAGAAACTGCTGTTGTTTAAATCATTGTTATAAAGTACAGCATGCCTTAAAGGAATGATTGACAGCTAAAGGAACCTGTCTGAAAAATACTGCAGGTTCACTGTAAAATATAATAAACCTGGGTATACAGGTTTTGTCCTAAAACTTTTCTAAGATGATATTTATAAACTAATTAAAATGAAGAATAAGACTAGTCAATTGCAAAAAAAAATGAAGAATAAAACAACTATTATAAAAGCATGCAGATGTACTATAAAGGCTTAAACAGAAGGAGCTTCAGTATAAACCATGGAGCGGTTCATACTTTCATTTTTAGTCAGAACCACCCCACGAGGAAATGTTTCACCATTTGCTTGCAAGTTCCCACTTAAATAGCTAGAGGCTTTAAAAAGGGAAGAAACTGTTGGTTTAATAAATAATGTTTTCTTTTACTGTTATCTTCAGGACTAGTACTGAATGATTAAATCATGAGAGAGTGAGACCCTGATACAGATCGTTCTGCTTTACCTTTATGTATTTTACAGAAGCTCTCTGTGAAAAAACTTCTCCGCTTTCCTCTGGGTTCATATAATTTACAAGGAGGATTAGAAGATAACAAAGAAAAGTGCTTGATTTAAATAAATACGGAGAAAATTACAGGGAAGCACAGAGCTGAGTTACTGATGTTGAAGCTACCAGCAACTCTGCCCCGAATGTCTTTGTAAATTATGGTTAAAAGTCTGCTGTTTGCCTTAGACAAATGGAAGGAGAAAGAGCTCAATCCTTCCATGCATTTTCCATGCTGTTCTTTACCTGAAATAGGAAACAGGGTAATGTCACTTAAAGATAAGAGCCCATTTGAGAGAAGAGATAGAGCTTAGTTCCCTGCAAACAGGAGTACATGTGCTGTTTACTCTCTCTTTTTCTCTGCATAGTCAGCATTCTCTGATGTAGTATACTCAACAGATCATGTGGGTACTGTTTGTTTATAAGTTTCAGCTGCCGCTCTGATAGTAAACCCGCTGGGCACGGCTAGAGGTAAGAGGACAGTCGCTCTGTCCTAAAAGCAATGGCATGGCTCTGTATTAGGGCAGAAAGCCCTCTGGTAATAAAATAAAAGGGGTCTAAGGTAAAAAGGAAAAGAAAATAAAAAGGGCTTAAGGGCATAACACAAGAGAAAAGTAAAGCCCTTGAAAAGAAAACACACACACCCCTCATACTACAATGTAGTTAGCAGCCCTGTTACCTGGTAATACAAATATTATGCTAGTTGGTTTTATTTACCTGTTACCATGAAATTGAGCCATGAGATAAAAAGCTGTGTGGCTTACCTGGCTCCAGGACTGCATATATTATTTGCTATATAGGGGAGCAGCACCTTATGTAGTCCCCTTTTATACCCACCTATCTGTCAATCACAGTAACTAAGGAGGGACTATAAGCTGAATTACTATGCAATTAAGCATTTTAGGGTTATTTTAGCCCATAATAAAGTACTAAGTATGGATATTTGATCGCAATCTATGTTAGTTCTTGATCTTCAGTGTATGGTGGGTTACCCTGTGTTTTTGTACATAAGTAAAGATAGTTTTTCTTCTGTAATAGTTAAGGGCCAGGTATGGTGATCCCACCATAATGTATATAAACCTGCCAATAGAGCCTAGTTTTTAGATAGTCAGCTGGATACTGACTGAGGAAGGTGAAAGACCTCCTGGTAGTGTATGCTTTTACACTGTTCTCATATCCTGATTTGAAGATTCGTTATATGCAGAAGTAAAGCCACAGAAACTGTGAAGGGAAACTGTTATCTGAGTTATTTTGACTAACCTATTTCTTATTTTCTGTACAATTTATTTGTTTTATCTACTCTGGAAAATAAAATAACAAATGCCTTTCACATTTTTCTGCACCTGACTTGATGTCTGCCATGTTTTGCGTATCCTAATCCCAACCCTGCTACACTATTGATATCAAATAGGACCATATTATGATCACTGTTACTTATTGGACCTGATATGCACAGGTTATTAATGTCAGAGAACATATTTGTGAGTATGAGTTCCAAGATATTATTTTATCTGGCTTGTTCTGTGATCATTTGCTCCAACCCTGCCATGGTAACTGAGTTGAGAATTAAACCTTCCAAAGAGGTCTTAGTTGTTAAGTAACCCCAGTTGATGCCTGGCAAATTAAAGTCTCCAACAATCACAGTGTCTGAAATGTATATATATACATGTATATATACACACACACACACACACACACACACACACACACACACACGCACACACGCACACATATATATAGACCCACTACTTCTTTACTTAAATGGGCCACCCAAAAATAGTTCTTTTAATCATTTCACCTTTAAATCTATGAAACATTATGAATCCCATTATATAATGAGTATGTGCTTTTGTCAATACCATCTATGAGATTTGTAAAAATTATATAATTTCCATCTGGCAACACTTAACTAGGAAATGAATGCGCTCTGCACTGCTGCCCCTCCCCCCCAAAAAAAACAAGCAAAACAAATGCATGACTGCTGCTAGAGCAAATGTGGGAGTAGAGTGTTTCTACTACACTGTTGTTCTTCACGCTAAGCACACATTCAACCTACAAAAACAAAATGAAAAAAAAAAACCTTCTTGACACAAAGTCAAGCCAGTATTATCAAGACATTATCTAGAGGCAGAGATAAGAAAGACCACAGAAGGCAAAAAATCTCCAGCACAACATTTTTCTAGGGTGTACCTGTTCACATCTCACTAGCCTTTTCAATGGTTTCCTTTACCAACCATTCCCACGACCCTACTTAGAGCAGTGGGGGGTTAGCACCTAAAGGGGTAATGAAGTAATCAGTTTAGAAAAAGACTTAAAATAAACTGGGAGTGTGGGTCTAATAAGGGCATATCTAATGAGAAAAAAAGCAATTAGCTAAGTAAAAAGGTTAGAAATAAAATGACTCACCACATGGACTAATAAGGGAACAAAATGCAGCTCAGCTAGGTAGGGAATGAAAAAAAACAATCTGCTCACAAGAGGTGTCATGAGTGATTTGTTCCCCTAGAGTTCAACTCGGCTTACCTAAGGGGTAAATATAGCAGCTAACTTTAGTGCAGGTTAGTGAAAGAATTGCCACAGCCACAAGGCTACAAAGCAATGGTCTAAAACACATTAATTGATTCACGACCAATTTTAATAAAGGCACGGTACAAGTTGAGGGAACGAACTGCTTACAGTTACCTCACAGAAAGAGTTAATAACCTGATCTTTGTCTCAAGTACCTAATATGTAGTCCCCGACTTGCTTAATTGGGGGACATAGTCGGCTCTGCTAAGGTGATTAATAAAGTGCTGTCTCTGTACCGCACATTACTGAACCATGGAAGTAGGGCACTATACCAGGTACTGACATCTGTACAGTAGGTAAAGGCAATGTAGGTACCATCTGCTTTGCTCAGGAATATACCTCTTTACTGTTCCATGGCAGTAAGGCATTATGCCATGCACTGACATCTGTGCAGTAGGTAAAGGGAATGCAGATGCTGTCTGCTATGTTTAGGGAATATACCTGTTTACTTCTTCAAGGCAGCTGGGCACTATGCCATGTACTGACATCTGTACAGTAGGTAAAGGGAATGCAGGTACCTTCTGCTATCTCAGGGAATGTATCTCTAGTTGATTTTACCCAGGGATTATTATGGTATGTTTGATCTCAGCTGGTCTAGCTCACCTACATTAAAGTAAACAAGTACAGAAGTAATCAGAGCAGCTCCATATTGATGACAAAATGTTTGGATGGGCTATAATATCAAGTAATCATAGGAGGCTGATAACTGGAACAGCCTTATTTATTGATTTGATTCAGTAATATTAAAGTCCATCAACCACAAGTGTCTGTATGAGTCAAATCCAGAAATAAATATAGACAACAAAACTTAATGCCGAGAGAGAGAGAGAGAGAGAGAGAGAGCGCGAGAGAGAGAGACAAAAAATAGAAAGTCTTCGGATTTGTTTGTTAATGTTAACATCTTAATCCATATTTTAAGGTTCACAAAAACCTCTAAGTTCTGGGTTACTTTCTGTGTTTCTGAATATTTGTTTGCTTGCCCTGTTGGCAATCCCTTGCATTTAAAAGCAGCATCCCAGTCAAATCAAACAATGAGTTCAATGAGCTGTGGCACCTTGAAAACTTTCTTTGTGTTTGATATGTCACACTAATACTGTAAAGTGAAGTTGGGAACAATAGGAAACTGAATTAGAAATAAAACTAAAGATTTGTTTTTTTGCTAAAGAGAAATTTTAGTTGTTGAAAACTGAATAGTTTCTGTTGAACAAGACACGCCAGTCCTTTTTCTTGGCAATCCTAAGCTCTGGTATGGTTCTTGCATACTTTAGGTGCTTTAGTTTGCATGCAAAGTTGAATTAAGGCCTCTCATTATTACTTTTAAAATGTAAGTTTTAAAATAGTTAATGTATGTATTTTTTGTATTCATAGCCTTGTAAATGTTATCAGGGTTCTTTCTTTTATGCTTTATATTGTCTCAGATTCTGAGTGGAGAATACACCTGATTGAAGTTTCTAGTTTACCTCCTTCACATATTGCCATGTATTTGCAGAGCTAGCAGTGTTAATGGGTTGACTTCTGGATATTGCTGGTACAGCATGCTGCACAGTAAACATGGCCACCTGAGTTCAGTTGGCTACAAGAGGCATTGAAACAGTCCATTGATAGATACATACAGTAGATATAACCCATGTGACAGACAGAGATGAATAGATACATACATGGTGTTACTAACAGAAGAGCGGGTGGTATAGCCAAGGAGTTGTTAGTCTATGGAATGGGCTACCACTTGAGGTTGTTGGTAGCAGCACCATGTTAGCTTTCAAAACTAAGATGGATGATCACTTCAGGAAAGTAGGAGTTAAGGGATATCCCTTTGTGTAAGGGCAAGCTTCTCTATGGGCCTATGGCTTGACTAGCTTGTAGTGTACCTATGATACCTATGATAGCAGAAAAAAAACTCTTGGCTCGCCTCAGTTTTCCCATCCTGCCTAATTATTCTGCATGGCCCTAGTGACAACCCCCCCCCTTTTTTTTACTATTCCCCTTTTTCCTAACTAAACCTATCTGCCTGTCCCACACCAGGTTGAAGCTGCTGTTTGACTTGGCCTGTACAACTTTTTCACAAGATTTAAATGTGAATGAGAACCAAGACAGGCCCCAAGAAATTCATGATGGGATCGGACAGGGGCATATAAGCCAGAAATACTCAGTGACATGAAAGCCTAAAGTACCTAGAACAAGTGGTGACTTCAGAAGGAGAGCCTGCAGAGCCCTGAGGAAGAGGTCCCTGGGACACAACGCATTGTCTTAGAAATGTTGGTGGCTTGTGCAAATAAAAAAATATAATAAAATCTTATTTTAACTGGCTTAGGATTTGGAGCCTTTCTTGGTTGTGTGATGGTTTTCAACTGAGTTCACTTGGTACACAACATTATGTCTGTGACTTTACTATATGGCTGGTATCCATGATCAGACTTTAGGATTTGCAGAATGAAAACGTAGGCATGAGAACCCCTAGTTGCTAACCCAGCTGGCCTAATAACTTCTGTCTGACAAGGAGACAATATGCTAATGTCCACATGGGACACATTATATATTTTCTGACTACAAGGGATGCACCTGGTTGGTACAGAGTGCTAGTATATTGGCATACAGTACTGCATCAGTGCATGTTACCAGGACAATTTTACTTCTACTTTTAAATTCTATTTAAGATTGCCCTTTATTTTTTTCTTGAAATATACCCTTCGCCAACACTTTGAGTCAGTTCTAGCACTATTTACGTTTACAATAATATGAGGAGCATTCCTTTCAATCTGGCCTTCCCTATGTTTTCTTTATTATTCTCAGCCATTTTTGAACACTCATTGTCTCATAAATTCGGCGAGCTGTGTCTGTTACTTCTTCACAGTTCATTTTCACCACATGAAAAGTGATCTTTCTCACATTAGACCATCATGGCCACGTGAGGCCACCAGCAAAAGTTTGTGTAGCTCAGAGTTTTTTAAGAGCCCTAATTATAGTGCTAATAGAATGGGAAGTGTCTCACCTTCAGAAAAAAGGAATACATTTCAACTGAAAATATGTCAGGGACTTGATTTAATGCATATTATGTGGAGAGAAATGTGTCATATCAGGTGGTTTGGTGTATAACAGGGAATGTGGAGGGAAATATGGAATAAGGCCACCATTAAATTCTGGCTGAGGCCACCAGGATGTGGGTGTTGAGAACCACTGGTGGATACTCAAAAACAGCTTAAAATACTGATGAACACTTGAGAAAACTAGTATTAAAAGGAGCACTTCTTGTACAATTTCAAATGTAATAAGCATTGGCCAACAACAACCATGTTCCTTGCTGGTGTTTGCTGTGTAGTTATTGGGCATAGATAGCACAGCAGTTAAAATTAAGAAATTAATAACAGAAGTTATAACAGTGAATGGTCATGAGTGCAAAATGGAGGGGTTCAAACATGATGTTGTTTTCTTAGATTGTGACCATGAATTTCCAAGACTGTATTTTATTACCCCAGCATATGAAGATGGCTGGTGCCATTTGCATACTAACATAATAAGATGCCAGCAGAGTAGGCCCAAGGTCTATCTAGTCTGCTCTAAGATCAGCACCTAGTAGATACATCATTTACTACCCTCTTCCCACACACCTCTTACCCCATCAGGGGTGCATCTCCAGGTCCGGACTTACTCAGTTTAATCTTCCCCCTATATCTGTCCCAGTCCCTTTTGAAGCCCTCCACCATTTTCAGTTCCACCAGTTCCCCTGGCAATGCATTCCACGGCTCCATCAGCCTCTCAGTGAAGTAACGTCTCCTAGTCTCAGCCCTGAGCCTCCCTCCTACCAGCCTCAGGTGATGCCCCCTGGTGGCCCCTGCCTCCCTCAGCTGCAAAATCCTATCAGGTCATGCCCTATTTACCCCCTTCAGGTATTTAAAGACCTCAATCATATCCCCTCTGTCCCTCCTCTCCTCCAGGGAGTACAAGTTAAGCTCCCTGAGTCTTTCCTCATAGGTCTTTTCCTCCCACCTCTGCATCATCCTGGTCACTCTCTGGACCTTTCAAGGAGTGTAATGTCCTGACCAAGTGCGGTCACCAGAACTGCACACAGTATTCAAGGTATGGTCTAACTAGGCAATTATACAGTGGAGAATCACCTCCCACTTCCTGGAAGTTATCCTCTTGCAATGCACCCAAGCATTCTATTTGTTTGGCTACGGCCCTCCTGCACTGTTCAGAGTTATTCATCTTGGCATCCACCACTGCCCCAAGGTCCTTCTCCCCATCCATAACTTGCAGTTTCTCCCCTTCCAAAAAGTATTCTTGAGATGCATTTCTAAGCCCCAAGTGGTGAACTCTACAGTTCTTAGCATTAAACTTCAGTCCCCAGCTGTGAGACCACCCCTCAGGGGTCTCTAGGTCCTCTTGAAGGGCTCTTCTTCCCTCCACCCCATCCACCACTGCCCCCAGCTTTGAGTCATCAGCAAAGAGGCTCATCTCACTGCTGATATCTCTTCTGATGTCAGAGATGCAAGCGTTAAACGAGTGGACCAAGCACCAACCCTTGTGGTGCCCCACTGATGACCCTCCTAGGAGAATAGACCACCCGACAACCATCACCTTCTGCCACCACAAAGCCAGTTTCCTATCCACCTAACCATCCTCTTCACCACCCCCATTTCCTCCAGCTTTTCTCTCAGCCCGGGATGTGGCACTGAATGAAACACCTTGCTGAAGTCTAGAAAGAGGACATCGACTGGCCTGTCCTGGTGCAGTGCCCTAGTCACCCAATCATAGAACTCCACAAGGTTAGTCTGTTATGATCTGCCATGCACAAAGCTACGTTGGCAATCATCCAAATGGCCTCCTGCCCCAGAAACTCATCCAGCTGTCCTTCAATATGGCCTCCATCATTTTACCCACCACGGATGTCAGGCTGACAGACCTGTAGTTGCCTGACTCCTCCCATGGTCCTCCTTTGTGGATGGGCACAATGTGAGCCATGATCCAATCCTGAGGCACCCTCCCCATCCGTAGGGAGGCATTAAAGAGTTCTGCCAGGGAATCAGCCAGTACATCTGCCATTTCCTTTAACACTCTGGGATGCAGGTCATCTGGACCCAGTGCCTTATCTGTTTTTAGGGACCTGAGGGCATCCTGTACCCTACTAGCTGGAACTTTTTCTATCCATTACTCCCCTTTCTTCAGAACTGACCACCCTCCCCCTTGAGGTGCCTCCCCTTCCTCAACTCTGACCCCCCTCCCCCGATAAGGTGCTGTCACTCCATCTTCTCTAGTATAGACTGAGGCAAAGAAATTGTTTAGTACCTCAGCCTGCTCCCCGGCCTCCTCAGCCCACCCACCCCTGATCTCAACCTACTAATCTGCCTCTTCACTTTCCTCCTTTCCCTGATATACCTAAAGAACCTTTTGTCACCCCACTCGATCCCCTGAGCCAACTTCTCGTTCTGCCTCAGCCTTGTCCAGTCTCACCTACCTGGTCACCCTTTAGGATATATTATACTCCTCCTTGTCCCTAACCCCACACATTTGATTGTATCATCTGTAAGCCCCCCTCTTCTCCCTTACCACTACCTGGACCTCCCTGGTCCACCAGCATGGTTTCTTGGCTCCCCCAGACTTGTGTCTGACCTTAGTGCAGGCCCTTGTGGCCTCCAGAACCCCTCTTTTAATAACTTCCCATCTTCTGTCTGTGTCCATTCCTGGACTAATCTCCTGCAAATGTTCCCTGATGATTCTCTCCATGCCCTTGAAGTCTGTGCCCTGAAGTCAATTAGCACTGTTTCAGTACAATTTTCTTCTCCTCCAGGTTCAGGAAAACCAGACTGTGGCATGATCACTCCCTTCCAGGGAGTCCTGACCTCTAGGTTCCTAACCAGGTCACAGTCTGATAGGAACACATCCAGGATATGGCCATCTCTTGTTGGATCCACCACCAGTTGGGACAGGAATGCATCCTGGAAGATGTCCAGCAGGTGCTGCTCCTTGGTTGATGAGATGACATAGTTCCCCAATCAGCCCCCAGTAAGTTAAGGTCAACCAGCACCACCATTCTTCCCTCCCTGGCCACAATGCCCTGAGACTCCATCAAGCTCTTCTGCCTAGCCTCATCTGCTGCAAGGGTGGCCTATATACCACCCCAATGTCACCTTCTTACCCCCAGGTGCTTGCAAGGTACCACATACTGCCTCAACTTGCCCTTAGCCTCCCATCTGCCCTATACACATCTATACCTTTCTAAAGATGAATGCTACCCCCCCGCCCACGGTTCTGTCCTTCCTGTATACAGAGCACTTCTCCAGGTTTAGGTCCCAATCATGCCGTGGCATGGCCCACATTTCTGTAACTGCCACCACATCCACCTCCCCTTACGTTAATAAAGCCTGCAGCTCGGGCATCTTATTGCCCATGCTCCTAGTGTTTATTAGGACCACTCTCCCTCCCCTCCCCTGCCCTCACCTGACCCCTCAGCCCCCATACTCCCAGATACTTGCTTGCCCCCACAACTTATCTCATGGTCGGAAGGCACCTGCTGGGCATCCCCTGTCTACCTCTGGTGGGAGAGGGCACTCCTTGGCCTCCAGCCCAACCCCTTCCCCACAAGTTTAAACCCCACATAGACAATGAATGCAGACAATTTTAGCTTTAAAACCTCTTCCCACCTGAGTTCAGGTGAAGCCTGTTCTTATCATACAGTCCCTTGTCTTCCCAAGTTGCACCCAATCACCCACTAACCCACACCGCTCATCTCACACCATGATCTAGGCCACTCATTAACCTCTGCTTTTCTGTTTGTTACCCACACTGGCTCTAGGCACAGGCAGGAGCTCAGAAAAGAAACCGATCTCCCCACACCTTGGCAGACCTCAGCTAGCTTCTTGAACCTTGCCTGGATCTCAAGCACACTATTCCTCCTCAATGTTGTTCATGTCCAGATGCGCTAAGATGTCAGGGGATCCTGCAACCTTCACCAGGGCGTAAACTAGATGATGTTGCTCATGCACAGTCAGGCCAGACATATTTCTGACCCTGACAGTGCAACCCTTCCCCACCCCCTTCCCACTTAATACCCCTTATCATGGAGTCCCCAGCAGGAGCACCTGACATCCTCCATATCCTTTGACCCTCCCACATCATCATGTGCCCCCTCATTACCATTTCCTTTCTTCTGGCCCCACCAACTATTTTCTTCACCCGACTGCCATACTCCCTCTTGTTTGGTTCTGCTTCCTCCCTGCCCTGTCCCCACCCAAGTCACCGTCTTCTGTGGCTCCATTTAGGTCCAGTCCCTTAGCTCCACCCTTCACATGTGGCCCCTCCATCCCCACAGGTGCCCCTGCCACTACCCTCTCCTTGCCCTGCTCGCTGTTTACCTGGATTCCTGCTGTCCACCTCCCCCTGGGCATATTGCTCCCTCTTTATCACCTCCTCATCATTCTTTCTTTTGAACTCCCAGCCCCCAGATCCACCTCTAGTGCCATCTCCAGCTTCTTCCATAGTCCCAGGGCCATTCTTCCCTATCCCATCATCCCTCCCCTCCTCATTAACCTTCCTTTCCCCTGCTGACTGCTTCACCCTTCCTTCCATTGCCTACTGCCGCCCCCTCTTCCTCTGAGGGCCTCTCCTCCCTGGAGTCACCCAATGGTGAATTCTTGTTTGAGACTGGAATTACTTCAATTGTCTGCAGACCACAGCACAACTCCTTTGAAGTGAGTCCCATTGCCATGGACCTATGAGGTCCTGCTGCCCAGCTGCCTGTAGCTCCCATCCTTATTCCCCCAGCCCTGTCCCCTCACAGTCCCCTGATCCTTCTCACCTTGTCTGCCCTCCAGGCCAGTCAGCTGTAGCACGAGTCCCATTGGCTCCCTATTCTTCAATACCCACATTAGCTCCCTCCTCCTCCCTCCCTCAGCCCTCCACCGCTCTGACCCCGTACCATCTCATGGCCCCTTCCCCCTGTTCTGCCCCCAGGACCAATCCACTTGGCCTGAGTTCTGCTGGCCCCTCCCTTTCTCTCTCTCTCTCTCTCCCCTACCCCCACATTAGCTGACACACTCCCAACCCCGATTCATGCCTCCCTGTCCCTGTGTTCATACTCTCCACCCAAGTGTCCGCCCCTCCCAACCCAAGATTCATGTCTCCCTGACCTTATATTCATACCCTTCACTCAATTATCCAGGGCCCACCAGAGTCTGGCGCAGCTCAGCCTCCAAGCCCATTAACCGAGCACAAATAGTACAGTGCCCTAGTCTCCACAGGGTACTCATGGGTATTGAAGCTCCACAGCCACTGCACCACACCAACCTGGTGCTGTCCCATCCTCTGCCAGGAGGTCCACCTCCCCATCGGATCATGACCCTTCTCTGCCCAGCCTCCTCTGCCAGGCACCCCATAACACTCCCTCAACCCTATACCATTTCCCCCCGCTCTACCCCAAATCCTTCCAGCCATCCTGCCCTTGCTTCTCCTGGTGCACTGCCAACCCCAGCACCCAACTGCACTGTTATGTTTATGAGCATCCAAGACCAGCCAAGGAGTGTAATGTGCTGTGACTAGCTACACAGATGCCTCTTAGGAACCCTAAGTGCCACCCAGCTTCTAACAGGACACGTACTCAGCCCTGGAACCCCTACCCAGCCAATTTGAGTCCCCCTGCAAAGAGAAATCAACACAATGCCCAGCCCTGAAATCAACAAGCCCCCATCCTTGTGATAATAAAAATGCCCAAATCACAGTACCTGTAGCCTAGTAGCAACAAGCCCCCATCCTTGTGATAATAAAATGCCCAAAACACAGGTCCTGTAACCTAGTAACAGCAAGGCCCCATCCTTTCAATAACAAAACAATGATAATAAAAAGCCCTAAACTCAGTGTATGTAGCCTAGTACCAAAAAGGCCCCATCCCTTCAATAAACAAACAATGTAGCAAAATTAACATACCCCTAAGACTTGTATGTCCTTTTATCACTGTATAAGAGCATCTTACCCCCGCGAGCTACTCCCTCCTCTGTCCTTTTGTCCACTCAGATGTAGCTGAAGTCTTTCCCTCCAGCCCTTCAGGCCTTGCCCCTTTCCTTGATTATTTAATGAAGGTCAGTGGAGGGAGCTGGTGGGAGGGCTTTTCCTTCAGGGCAGTGACTACAGTTCTCCATTGGTCCTTGCGGCTGTAACAGTTTAAGCCACCTCCCTTCTCTTTCCACCGATGCGGCCGATGCCTTCTCCTCCTCTTCTGGTTATGAAATGCCAGATGTGATTTTGTGGAACAACCAGAAATACAGGAAGGGGCATTTTTGTCAGCTGATCAAGCCAGGAGTAAGTTGCCCATTTATTTCCTGCTCTTTTTAAATAACTTCATCTGTGAGCTCCATTTTTCAGTGGGTGGCACATGACTGGATTCCTCAGTCATGTGCTTCTACAATGCTGTGGTGAGATTCCAGTAATCTGCCACCAGTGTGCCCCTCCCCTCAGCGGCCACACAACCCCCCCTAAAAGATTTTTCTGTCCATCACTTCTGCAGTTGCAGGCAGAAAAAAAATAGCCCACCATGCCCAAGATGGCCACTGTGAGCTTCTTATAAATGCACAAGAATCGCACATGCACACCTATGTCACAGTGGCTATTTTGGGCATGGCGGGCTTTTTCTTGCACATGCACAGTGATTATTGGTCACTGAGCATATGTAAGAGTCACACAATTACAACATCAATTGCAGAGGGAGCTCCAGTACTCTTGTACTTGGACTCACTGCTCTATAGCTCCGTGGAGGATCTGATCAGAGCTTATGTAATCTTGGTCTCCCTCTAAACACTCACTTCACTTATTAGATGGTATGCAGTCCAACAGTCTATTTCAGTTGTGGCTTTTGTCCCTGATCATTCAGTTGTTGGCTGATACTATGTATACGATAACACTTTCTTGGCTTCAGGCAGAGACTAGGGTGTTCATAGCTCCAGGAATATCCTTCAGTTTTATAGTAGGTAGTAACTGCTCACCAGATTCAGTCAAATAGACTGTCTAGCTATTTACAGTTCTTTTACTTTCCATTATCTTACTGATGAGTTTTGATCAGTGCCCCTTCTGTTATATAAGAAATAAATCCCTCTACTACATGATGGGTTGTTGTCATGTTTACTAACATATATATTGTTACACACACGGGAATACGGCCCCAAAAATCACAGTGCTTGCCAACACTGCAAGACAAGCTCTATTCTGACCCTGGTCATAAATTAAAACCTTGGGGTACTCTAAATGAGGTTTTACCATTTACACATCTCTTAAATGAGCCTCATGATGCTTCTTATTTATTTTAATGTATCTGTGTGTGAGGTTTTACCTCATATCAGAGGCTGTCCTATGCTGCCTTCTGAATTTACCAGCACTCCCACCTTGCTATATACACTTTGGGTTCACTTATTTTTTATTTGCTAGCACGATACTGCATTGTCAGTTTAGCTGGTGTGCAGAAGGCAGCACTGGTGTAGGGACATTCACTCTGGCCATCCTGGCTAACATCTATCCTGGCTCTGTGCACCTAACATTAACCAGGTGTTTACTCTCCCCAGACAATGTGCTGGGCACCAGTACACCAGTGACATCTGCCTTCTTTCAGGCTATGGCTGGCAATCTCTCCAGGCCCTCTGACAGAGTTAACATCTCCAATATCCATACCAGCGTAGGATTCCTCATACAGACAGTAAACCCATCTCCCACGTGTTTCAGCAGCTCAGTCTTTGGCAACACCTATCTCACAATTTTCAGGACAGCTGACAGCATCTCTGTCACAGACAGGACCAAAATGTCCCTCCAAAGTGAAAACCTCCACTTTGGGGAAATCCTCCGTGCATCACAAGGCCACTAGGGAGTTCCCTTTGAGGGTAGCCCCTTGGGATCATCACTCCCTCTTGGTGATCCCTTACACTCCCAGAAGAATTAATGGTGATCTGCACTAAATGCCCTTCAAACACGAAGTTTCCACAGTCATTACTGTTGTCCTGGTTACTGTCCTTGGAGGCTACCAAATGACTAAATGATGAGTTTTGAGGAGTTCTGCAGTTCTCACTCATTGCAGGCCCTGCATAAATAAAATTAGGACTCATGGACAGAGACAAAAGTGTCCTGTGCAATTTGCCCCACATAAAAAATGTATGAGGCACAAAGGAAGTTAGGGGTTATTTTCTTCTTTGCAAAGGGCTTCAATGGCCCAGCACAAAGCAAGTTACTATGCTACTGTCTCAAAAACTAAGAAACATCACTGCAAAAAATTATGTTAATGTAGATTTGGGTTGCTACTACACAAAACTCAAACCCTCAAAGTGTGTTAATGTGACATTATGGTTTTCAACACAATGCACATCATGTTTGAAAATGTGCTATTAAGGTTGTCAGGACTAACTTCCACCTCCTCCCCCTTTTTATCAAAGACCAAACTACAGGTATAGGGCCAAGCATCAATAATGTGGCATCTCATACATAGCCAACATATTCAAAATTTGTGAATAGTAATCTATTCCCCAACCCATACCCTATCCTCATGACCAAAGGCAAAGCTACAGGTCTGAGTTATGTCATAAAGGACTGAAATATAGAAAAATAGAAACACAGAATGTGTCTTCAATGAAGGAACCTGTAGGCCCATCCAGTATGCTTATATTTCCCTACATATTCTGACAACTTGGATCCTGTTTGATCATTGGCATCCCTCTTATCTATCTTTCCTCTGCTTATAATGCCTCTTTGCCTATTCCATGAATGCCTGAAGCTCCCCACTGTTTTCACTCTCACCACCACTTCTGGCAGGTTGTTCCAGGTCTCCACCACCCTTTCTGTGAAGAAGTATGTTCTGACATCCCTCTAAAACTTCTCTCACAGCTTCATGACATGCCCCTTTGTTCTGGTGCTTTTTCTCCTGGAAAAGAGACTCCCCACCTGCACCTTATTCACTCCATGAGGTACTTATAGGTCTCAACCATGTCCCCTCTGTCACTCCTCCCCTCTAGAAAGTACACATTGAGATCCCAGAATCTTTTCTTATATGGTTTCTCATGCAACCCCTGCACCATTCTGGTAGGCCTTCTCTGGACTTTTTCCACTTGTCAATGTCGTTGCACAGGTGCAGCCTCCTGAACTGGACACAATGGTTTAGGTGTGGTCTCACTAGTGACAACACACCTCTCTCCTCCTGCTAGAAATCCTTCTTTCTATGTACCTCAGCATCCAACTGGCCTTGCCTTTATGCCTTTTCACACTGTACTGCTATCTTGAAATCATGATATATGATCACACTGAGGTCCCTTTCTTGCTTGGTGACTCTCAGTTCCTCCACCCCATCTTATATGCAGCTCCCAGGTTTCCTCACCCCAGGTGTATGACTGCATTTCTTGACACTGAAACCCAGCTGCCATGCCATAGACCACACCTCTAGTTTTCCATTCCTCTCCAGTTACTCAGCAATGTCACTTATGAAGACATTGAAAAGGACTGGTTCCAGTACTGATCCCAGTAGCTCAACAATACTCTCTCTCTCATCCCCCAAGTCTCTGCCATTTACCACAACCATCTGCCTCCTATCTTTCCACCAGTTTAATACCCAGCTTACAACCTTCTCTCCAACCCTTGGACTGCTTGGTTTCTTTTTTAGCCTCCTGTGCAAAGCAGTGTTGAAAGCTTTGCTGAAGTCCAGATAGGCCACATCCACTGCCCTCCCTGATCCACCTTCCTAGTCACCCAGTTAAAGAAATCTATGAGATTTGTTTGGCATGACCTTCTCCTATGAAGCCATGATGCCAGTGATCATGTAACCCTCATGCCTCCAGGTACTCCATCAGCCTCTCCTTAAGCAGGGTCTTTATTAATTTTCCAACCACTGATGTGAGACTGACTGACATGTAATTGATAGCTCCCTCCCTCTGCCGCTTTTGTGAAGAGGGACCACATTGGCCCTCCTCCTCCAGTCCTCAGGAACTACCCCTGTCTCCAATATGGTGCTGAATTGTGTTGCCAGAGTGGTGGCTAAATCAGTTATTTTAGAACCCCTGGGTGAATTCTGTCTGGTCTCATTTCCTTGTTCTCCCTTAAGGTTTCCAATCCCTTCATGACTCTGTTCTCTGAAAATGGACTTGTGTCCACTCCCCCTCCCACTGATGCCTGGTGATATATGTTGCCCCCCTCCTGTGAAAACTGAGCAGAAGTACTTTTTTTTTTTAAATTCAACTTTTATTGAGTTTTCACATTGAGGTTCTAACATGAAGGAAACAGAAAGACACAAACATGATACGGTCAGCTCCATGTTGAAGCCCCCTGCCCACCCCACTCCCCACAACCCCTCCCTCCGCCTCTACACTTCCCTCAGCTTGGCACATCCTTCTATATCCTAGGCAACACAGAATAGATAATACCTGTATACAGACTATAAACAGACAAGGAAACAATATATGAGCAACCATACGCCACAAAAACTAAGTAACTACGTAACTAAGTGACTTGGTTCCACAGGGCACCTGTCTGAAGAAGATATAAAGTGTGTAGTTTCTCCCAGACTTTCTTGTAATGGGAAGGAGAACCACCCAAACTGGATTCTATTTGTTCAGCACGAAGGTTAAATAGCAAGTCTTTCAGCCACTCTTCATATGTGATGGAGTGAACATCTAGCCAGTAAGCTAAAATTAGTTTTTTGAGAGTAAGTGTTATCATTGCCATATGGTTACTTCAGTTTGTAACCCAGATCATGGAAAAATCTCCAACTAAACAAATGTCAGGTGTGAATAAATCCCCTATACCCAATAAGGTATCAGCTCTGTCTCTTATTTGATCCCATAATTTCCTAATCAAAGGGCATTCCCAAAATATGTGGAGCATATTCCCCTTAGTATTCTTATATCTAAAACAAAGAGAATCTGATTGTCTGCCTATTCTATGAAGCTTTACTGCTGTCCAGTACATACCATTCAGAATTCTATATTGTGTAAGCTTCAGTCTGTTTTGGGATACATATCTGAATGAGTCCAACCGAATTAACTCCCACTTCTCTAAGGGTTTATGGAAACAGGAATTTCAGTATTTGGGAACCTCCCCACCCGTATCCAGGGCATTAATGCATAAAGACACATAAATTAGGGAAACAGCATGGGCTTCCCAGATACTGGACCCAGAGATTCCAACCAGGCACACCCGCTATCGAGTTCCCAATAGCAGGAACCCTCTGATTTATCAGATGCCGGAGCTGCCATACCTTAAAAATCTGTGTCTGAGTCATGGAGAAGGAGGTCATTATGGTTCTGGCATCCAAGCATGTACCGTAAGTAGATCCCCAACCCTAGTCTTGTTAAGCTGAGGGAGCCAAAGTGGGGAAATAATTTCTCCAATCAAGATTTGGATTACCAACTATGAGTTGCCTAGTATCCTTAGTATTCTGGTACTTAAGAAAGGCACATAAATTGACCATGTGCTTTGAGGGAGTAGTATAGGAGAATTATTAATACTAGCAGGGAGATTCTTTATGGAAACATCTAACAGAGCCTCCCTGGCAATCTTTAAACCATCAGTTAACTCTTTCTAATATTAACCATTTAGGAATATAGGACAAGGAGGCAATCTCTTCTTGAGATGAAAACCAACGTAGGTATTTGGTTGCCTGACTCGCCCAATAATACATGCCAAAATGTGGTAATTTAAGGCCCCCTGCTGATATAGATGTAGCTAGTTTAAGCTATGATTGTCAAGGGTGTTTCCCTCCCCAAATAAAGGAAGAAACAAGAGCATGAACTGCCTTAAATCACTTTTGGGGTATCCATATATTTAACATGTTAAGAGGATAAAAAATTCTAGGCAAGATATTCATCTTGACTATGCTTATTTTCCCTCAAAGAGATATCAGAAGAGATTGACACCTTTTAAAGTCCTGTTGGATGGTTTTCAGGAGGTATCAAGATTCAACTTTTTCATGAGACTTTCCTTTGTAGACAAAGATAAGCTTCAAGTATTTGATACTCTTCAAATTTCATTGTACCTCCATAGGGGATATATCTTGTTTTAAAACCTCTGATTAAGGGTGAAATGGTTGTCTTGGATAAGTTAACTTTGTAATTAGAAACCATTCCAAATTTGTGAATGATATTCAAAGCTATAGGAAAGGAGTGCACTGGGTAAATCAGGTGGAGAAGCACATCATCTCAGATAGGCCAAAGTTTAGAAATACGAGTACCCAAAGAAATACTTTGAACCCCAACATCTGTTCTCAGTTTGACCAACAAGGGTTCTGAATAAATGTTGAATAATAAGGGAGAAAGGGGGCATCCCTGCCTTGTGTCTGATCCCAGTAAAAATCTATTAGAGAAGAATCCACTACAATATATTCTGGCCTGCGGGTTCTGGTAAAAAAGATTCAATCCAATCTATGAATTTATTGGGGAAAACAAATCTATGCATAGTTAAAAATAGAAACTGCCAATCTACATGGTCAAATGCCTTCTCCATATCCAGGGACACCAGACCCATCAGCATCTGAGAGTCCCTGGATGCAGAGAAGATGTGCCCCAGTTTCTGAAAATGTTCAGATGAACAATGCTCTTGCATGAATCCAACTTGGTCTGGGTGGATAATCACAGGAGGTACATTTTTAAGTCTGTTTACTAGAAGTTTGGCTAGGATCTTAATATCACAGTTTAATAAATATATTGGTTGATAGCTGCCTGACAATTCTGGATCCTTACCCTGTTTATATAACACAATAATAATGGCCTCTAATAAAGAACTATCGAAGGGTTGCCTTCCAACATCCACTAGAAAGATGGGACAGCCAAGGGACAACTTGCTTACTGAAAGTTTTATAGAACTTGGGAGGAACCCATCTGAACCCGGAGCTTTATCAGTCGTTATAGATATAGCCGATTGCATCTCTAACTCCATAATGGGGTTGATCAGGACTTCTTGTTGAACCTGAGTTAGGGATGGGAAATCAAGTGGTCGAAGGTACTGTTCGATGGCCTCAACAGTAGATTTATGGGGCATGGGTTGATACAGATCTCTGTAAAAATGTGCAGATTCCATGGTGATAGCTTTAGGAGCTAGAAGGAGATCTCCTGTATATTGGGATCTTATTCTTGGAATAATCCTGGAGGATTCTACCTGTTTCAATTTCAATGCCAAAAGATGGCCTGCTCTCTCTCTCTCTCTCCCTTGATCAATATATGTCACTCCAGTTTTTAAATAGCACATTCAGCTTTTTCATGAAGTGTTGAGCTGTACTGATCCCTCAAACCCACTAATAATTGTCTATCCTCTACTGTGGTTATGGGAGACAGTGATGTTTCCAAGGTGTGCATTTTAGACAGAAGTGAAAGAGAATCTTGTTCCCATTTCTTCTTTCTACGGGAAGCTAATCTAATAAATACTCCTCATAATACACACTTCAAGGTGCACCATTCAAGAGCTGGCCTTGAAGTAGAATTTTGGTTTATTTTAGTATATTCTTCTATTTCCAGGGTTATGGTTTGTATAATTTGGGGGTCCTTGAGAAGTTGATTATTCAACTTCTATAGTAAATCAGGTGATACATCCAGAGTTAATATCAGGTCATATTTTACCACCGAGTGTCTGAGATCACCCAGGAGCTATGCTCACTGCTACCATCCCTTCAGAAATGATTGACTGATAAAAATAATCTATACTGGATGATGTCCGTGGACAGTAGATCTAAATGTGAATTCCTTGAGGTGAGGTACAATATCCTCCATGGGTCCACCAAACTCAGGTGATTAGTCATTTCTTAAGACACGTTGTGCCAGAGAAAGATCTTGTCTTCTAGATGTAGATGTGTCTAAACCGTTGACAATGGGAGATTCAGTCTCCCTATATTGCATGGATAGGCAATATAGGGTGCCAGAGCCTTTAACAAAGTGGTAAAAAATAAAAGAGAATCATTATTAAGACCATAGACACAACCCAACATCAGAGAGGTTCTTTCTAATGTACCCTGTACAAATATGTATCTACCCTGTGGGTCCCCTATAATGTGTTCAGGTTTAAAGGGTATATTCCTAGCAACCAGTATAGCCACCCCTCCCCCGACTCTGGGAGCTGTTCCCAGCATTAAAAACCTATCTGATATATTGCCTATGGAACAGACTCCCCTTTGCTTCTAGAAGATGCGTTTCCTGCAAAAACAGTAGGTCCCCTTTAAGAAGATTTATGTGCTTCAGTACCTGATAATGCTTCAATTAGGTACAGAAACCATGGACATTCCAAGATACCAATTTCTTAAGACTTGTCATATTTTCTTAAGAAAAATATTAGAGCATTGCTTAAATCATTGACAATCATATACCCAGTTGCATAGAAACCATATGCCCTTTGTGCCAAGCTGTCCCCATCCTCCCTGACAACAAAGAAAGAAATAAGTCCCCAATAGCCTCCCCCATAGTATTACCCCTCTTCTCCCACCCTCCAGCAAAATCCCACAGTAAAAATTAAAGTATTTTCCTTCCACTCCTAGAATTAGGATGCCAGAGAGATTCTCCTTCCCGCCTCGTACTTTATAGTACATGATTCCATCCACTAATCAACGTCCCTCCCCACCCCTCAAACCTCCTCTGTATATTCAAATTTCTTGTAATACATTTTGCAGAAAACTAATAAACACTTATCAGGATCTAAGTGCAATACCCGTTTAATCCTGCCATTTTATGCCAATGAAATATAGATTATCTTCAGGACTCTTATCTCCATCTGTCTAACTGTTATTTTAAAAGAAGAAAAAGGGCTGAAAATATACCCAGGATACTAAAATTAAAATTAAACCAAGCAGCTTTCTGCATCTGCTAGTAAGCTAACTTGACCAGGAAAGACTAACCACCATGGTTAAGGCAGGCGGTGAAAACAAGAGAGGAAGGAAAATGCAGTAACATTGCAGAAAGAATATTCAGACCATACAATATTATTGCCATATTAATGGCTGTGCTGTAAGTTCTCATTGGAGGTAAGCAGAACTAAATAAACCAATGTGCTAGGGGGTACAGTCCCTACTGCTTTAAACTGTAGCTACTTCCCCTTCGAAAGCATGAGAGACCACAGCCTTCTTGTTGAAAAACCCCAAGAGCTACCAAAATACTGAAAAGTTCCAGCTTTCTGCTCTTTCTTGATCATATATAAACAAATGTGGTACATCCTGCTATATTCACCGTGCGTAGCTTCTTTAGGTTTAAAATGAAAATAAGGGAGGGCTCCCTTCAGTTATTAAAGCGTACAAGCAATTCTTAGAGAAGCATATAATTCCAGCTGTCCAAAAGGAAAGGAAGTTCCCCAAAGAAATATTAATGGTTTTAAATTGTCTCTTTATTCACAGTCTATAAACAGAAGCTGCACCTTCAAACCATCTCGAGATTCAGGACTAAGCATCACACATTCTCTTTGTTTCCATAGCATAGGCTTAACTGGACCTCTACCTGTAACCGGTTAAGAAGTCACCCATCAAGGAAAAGGTTGGGGAATAGTTTCTTCAACTCAAGTTCTGCTGTTTTCGGGTCTTCTGGTGGGGTCCATGTCCCCCTACCGATATTTGCAAATTGGCTGAATATAGCATCCAAAAGAGGATATCTCGCCATCATCTGGACACCACTCCGTGGTATTCTGCTTTCTTCTGCCTCACAGATGAGGGGAGATCCTGAGTGATTCTGATGGGAGAGCCTTCTCAAGAGTGCTTCCTTCTAATTATTTGACCATGGCTAGCAGATGCTGATGTTTCTGATAATTCAACAACTTCAAAATAAAGGTCCTGGGCTGTGCTCCTGGCACCAGCATTGGCCTCAGTGCCTGGTGTGCTCACTTTACTATATATTCAGCCCCAAAGGCGAAGGGCCTGCTATGTTTTGAACAAACTTCTGCAAATGGAAATCATTTGGTCCCTCTTCTCTTTCAGGTAGACCAATGTCCACAATGTTATTGCAGCGACTCCTCCCTTCCAGGTCCTCAATCTTGGCTTCCAACTTAGAGACCCACTGTCTAACAAGAGCCACTGCAGGGTCAACTTTCTCCAGTCTTCTTTCCATGGATTCAACACACACCTCACAATCCCCAGCTCGCTGAGCTAAGTCTTCTAGTTTATTGTTTGCTGTTTTCACTTCCTTGGTTGAAGATCTGATTTGGTCTCGAAAGGGACGAAATTCTTCTAGGAACCGCTCCAGTGGTAGAGGAGTAGTTTCTTGGGTTGCGATCATTCGTTTAGCTGCTGAAGTGGGTTGGGCCTTTACTTTCTTGGCCGTTTTCTTGGGCGAAATCGGCGTGTATGATGCAGCAGGGCTACTTGCATTTCAGTCTCTATGCCTGGTTGAAATACAATGAAATCCATTTATTCTATCCACAACCAGAATGCCACACTGCAGGAGAGCAAATTAAAAAGGTTTTAACTTTAAATATCAAGTTTAGACAGAGATTTTAAGGAGGGGTAGCAGGAGCACTCTAGAGAGCATCTATTCAGTGTGAGGCATCACGTGATCTCTCAGAAGTACTCATTTAAAATGTTAACTTTTTCCAAATCTTCTTCTGCACAATCCCTCCTTCCTTCCTGATTCTCACTATCCCACCCCTTGCCTTCCTTTTTTCACTCACATACATGAAGAAAGTCTTGTCCTCTTTTTTGATCACCTTGTTGATCTTCTATGCTGTTTGTTCCTAAGCTGCCCTCACCCTCCTTCCTTCCTCCCTTTGCTTTTCCAGATATACCTCCCAGTCCACCTCCATCTGAGTCTTCTTGTACTTCCTAAATGCTGTTTTTTCCCCTCCTTCACCACCTTAGCCACCTCCTTTGAGAACCATAGCAGCTCTTCTTCTTCCTCCTTCCCATGCTTACTTATTCCAAACATCATGCCACTGCCTTATGATTCTCTCCTTGATCTTTTTCCATTGGGTCTCAACTCCTCCTGCCCATCTGCCCTTCAAGGTACTTATTAAGGCAGTCACTCATTTCTTTAAAATCTACCCTCCTGATGTTCAGAACCATCTTCTTAGTGTGTTTTTTCTCTTGCCCAATCTGTATACCAAACCACATAGTACGGTGATTGTTTGTACACAGGAGACTACCCATTATGACATCTGCAATGTTGTCTCTGTTCATAAATACCAGATCCAGCAGTGTCCCATCTCTAATGGATTCCATAATCACCTGCCTGAGAAGTGCTCCCTTACGGAATCTAGGATGGTCCTGCTTCTTGTTGTAGCTGCAGCCAGAATAATCTACATCTGGCAGATTAATGCCCCCTATAATCAATAGTTCCCCCGCTTGCCATTCTGTCAATGGCCTCCCCCCAAACCATCTTTCATTCCTCCCCATGTTAGTGCCTGTACCTCACTCAAATGCAGGTAAAGTCCACGGACCCTGTTCCTAAGCTTCAAGGTCAGAAATTTTATTTTCTAGGCTCCTTGCATTGGTACACATGGCTCTCCACTCTTTCTGTTGCTCCCTCCAAAATGATGCTTGCCCTTCCTGTTTCCATCTTTCACTCCTCCTACTTCTCTGGTCCTGTCCTCCCTTTTATCATTATCCATCTATCTACCCCACTTACCTCACTCCTATCTTTAGTTCTCCTTCCTGACCCACCCATCCTGCCCTCTTTCTTGTCCTTATACTCCTTTACCCCTGGGGAATTAATTTCACCTGGGCTTCTCCTCTCTGCTATTCTATTCTCTGGGGGAGGGGGTTAGCTGTGCCTCCCTCAGTTTTTCTGCCTACCCCTTTGGCTAGTTTAAATGCCGATTAAATTAGCATCTAAATCTTTCACCAAGGACTGATGACCCCTCATGGATGGATGGATGGATGGATGCCATCTCTTTTTTACTGGCCTCTGTCTCTCCAGGTAGGAACCCAATCCTTGATGCAACCAAAACATCCTCCCTCCACCATGCCTTCATCCACTCATAGAAACATAGAAACTTAGAAATTGTTGGCAGATAAGGACTGCTAGACCCATCCAGTCTGCCCTTAAGCCCTACACTAATTTATAGCCTTTGATCCTACCTGGTCAATTGCTTTTCGCCCATCTTTCCCACCTCTAAGGTTCCTTTATGCCTGTCCCAGGCATGTTTAAATCCCTCCACTGTGCTCGCTCCAACCACCTCCTGTGGCAGACTATTCCATGTGTCCACCACCCTCTCTGTGAAGAAAAACTTCCTCTCATTTCCCCCTTAACCTGCCCCCTTCCAATTTCATATCATGCCCCCCACATTCTTGTACTCCTTCTATATTGGAAGACGTCTCCCCCTGCACCTTGTTTATGCCATTAAGGTACTTGATTGTTTTTTATCATAACCCCAATCCCTCCTCTCCTACAGCGAATACATATTGAGGTTCTTTTAATCTCTCCTCATATGTTTTGTGGTGCAAGCCCTATACCATCTTAGTCACCCCTCTCTGGACCGCCTCCATCCTGTCAATGTCCTTACGAAGGTGCAACCTCCAGAATTGCATACAGTACTCTAGGTGAGGCCTCATTAACATTTTATACAATGTCATCACTACCTCCAGCCTTCTGCTAGTGATACATCTACCTATGCAACCCAGTATGCCACTGGCACTCCCTGCAGCCTTTGTACTCTGCTGAGACACCTTTAAGTGACCTGAAATGATAACCCCAAGGTCCCTTTCTTCCTTGGTGATCATCAGCAACTCCGCCCCATCCTATTTCTCTCCCCAGGGTTCCCTCATCTCAGGTGCATTATTTTGCACTTCTTTAAATTGAACCTTAGTTGCTACACCTCCAACCATTTTTCAAGCTTCCCCAGGTCCCTCCTCATTCTCTCCACCCCATCTGGAGTATCCACCCTGTTGCAGATCTCTGTATAATCTGCAAACAGGCAGACCTTTCTCTCCAGTTCTTCTGCAATGTCACTAATGAAGACATTGAACAGGACTGGCCCAAGGACTTATCCCTGAGGTACCCTGCTGGTCACCCCTCTCTCTCTCTCCCCCCAGATTGTATCCCATTTACCACCACCCTCTGCCTCCTGTCCATTAGCCAGTTTCTAACCAAGTTTTCCACCTTGTACCCCATGTCCAGACTACCCATCTTGTTAACCAGCCTCTTATGTGGGAAGGTGTTGAAGGCCTTGCTGAAGTTGAAGTATGCGACGTCCAGGCCCCCCCCCCCTCCGATTTACTTCCTTCATCACCCAGTCAAAGAAATCTATCAGGTTCATCTGACATGACCTACCCACTGTGAATCCATGTTTCCTCGGGTCTGGGGCACCGTTGGATTCCAGATGTCCCACTATTCTTTTTTTAAGCAGTGCCTCCATGATCTTCTCCACTACTGAGGAGAGGCTGACTCCGTACTGCTGCATTTGTGTAGAAGGACCACATTTGCCCTCTTCCAGTCCTCTGGAACAACTCCTGTGTTGAGTGACTCTGTGAACATGGCTGCCAGAGGCACTGCTAGCTCTCTTCATAGTACCCTTAATATTCTCAGATGTATGCCATCTGACCCCATCGCTTTATCCACCTTCAGTTTAGTGAGCTCCTCCAGGATTCTCTCCATTGTGAATGGACTGGTCTCCACCCCCCTCCTTGGCATCTATTGCTCAGCTGTGATCCCTGACCATCCCCTCTTCAGTCAATACTGAACAGAAGTATTTGTTCAGTATTTTGACCTTTTCCAGGTCTCCCTCTGTACACTTCCCTGTATCCCTATGACCTTACAATCCTCCCCGAAGTTTTCCTTCTTTGCTGATGTACCTAAAGAATATCTTACATACAAACATACAAATCAGCCAACAGAAACAGGTCACGTGGAATGTGCAGCTAGCACCTTATCTTGCAGCTGCCCCTCCCTCCCCATTCACAATAACCCCCCTCTCACCCTGTCCCATCCCCTGTCCCATCCCCTTTAAAATTCCCCCACTGTCTTACAGGATACCACCTCTTCTGGCAGAGTGCTCCAATCCACCACCACCCTCTCCGTGAAAAAGTGTCTCCTCATTTCCCTCCTATATCTAACCCCCTCCAATTTCAGACAAAGACCTCTCATGTCCCTCTCCTTCCTTAACTCAAATATCCCTTCTGTTTCTGTCTTGTTAATCCCCTTTAAGTACTTAAAGGTCTCAATCATATCTTCCCGATCCCTCCTTTCCTCTAGGGAGTACATATTCAACTCCCTCAGTATCTCCTCCTATGGTCTGTCTCCCAGTCCCTGGATCATCTTAGTTGCTGTGTGCTGTACCCCTTCCAGTAATCATCCTTCTTTACATACGGGTGCCAGTACTGCACACAGTACTCCAAGTGTGGCCTGACCAGTGACCTGTAGAGAGGCAGGATCACTTCACTGTTCCAGGAGGAGATTCCTCTTGCAGTACACCCCAGCATTCTGTTAACCTTTGCTGCCACCTTCCTGCACTGCTCTGAATTGTTCATCTTCCCTGTTACAACCATCCCAAGATCCTTTTCCTCCTCAGCAGTTCCTAGCTGTACTCCACCCAGCTGGTAACTCCTCCCTGGGTTCTTTGCTCCAAAGTGCAGTACCTTGGACTTTCTCGCACAGAACCCCATTGGCCATGCTTCTGACCTCTCCTCCAGTTTAGTCATGTCATTCTGCAATCCCTGCCATCCTTCTACGTCTTTCACCACCGCCCCCTACTTGGTATCATCAGTAAAGATGCTGATCTTATTCCTGATGCCATGCAAGATGTCTGCAATGAATATCCTAATCAACACCGGCCTCAGAACTGATCTGTGTGGCACACCGCTTGACACCACCCTTGGAGAAGAAAGCTCCCACCCCACCACTACCCTCTGCTATGTTCCCCATAGCCAATTCTCAGTCAAGCTGACCATCTTAGTGGCCACCCCCACATATCTCAATTCCCCCCAACCTCCCATGTGACAATGAATCAAAGGCCTTGCTGAAGTCCAAAAATATGACTTCCATCACATATCATTTGCCCAGTTCCAGCAATACCGAGTCATAATACTCAATTAGGCTAGTCTGACAGGACCTTCCCAAGACAAATCCTGTTGATGGCCATCCTGGAGTCCATTATCCTTCAGAAATGTCACCAGCCTCTCCTTCAGGATTGTCTCCATCAATTTCCCCATGATGGATGTTAGGCTTACAGGTCTGTAATTGCCTGGCTCATCCTTAGGGCCACCTTTATGGAGAGGCAACACATGGGCCATCCTCCAGTCCTGTGGCACACACCCTGTATCCAGGGAGGCATTGAATAGGTCTGCCAGTGGCCCAGCCAGTACCTCAGCCTGTTCCCTCGGCACCCTGGGATGTACCCCATCTGGTCCTGGTGCCTTATCCACCCTCAAGGCCATCAAACTGTCCAATACAGTGCCCTCAGTGATTACCCCATCTGTCAACCCCTTCCCCTTCCCACCTCCCACCCACCATGGTAGCTGCCCACCCTTCTCCCTTGTGAATATAGAACAGAAGTACTCATTTAGTGCTTCTTCCTGTTCTGCTTCTTTCTCTGCTCACCCCCCTACTTCTTGATCCTCACTATCTAGTCCTTGTAGCTCTTTCTCTTTTGTACATATCAGAAGAAGTCCTTTTCCCTGTCCTTGATTCCCTGAGCCAGCCTCAGTACTCTGGAGGATATAGCTGCCCTAACACTCTTGGTAACTTCACTGGACTTATTCACATACTCCTTCCTATATTCCCCCTTCCTGGATTTCTTGTATCTACTGACTGTTGCTTTTCTCACCCTCACCTTATCTAAAACTTCATTATTCAACCAGCTTCGCTTCTTAGCCCTTCCCTTCTTGTTCTGTAATTTGGTACAGATCCCAGTAGCCTCCACAAGCCACATTTTAATATTTTCCCATTTCTGGTTCACATCCCACTGAGGTTGAATTCCTGCCAGGTACCCCCCTAAGATCTCACCCATCCACCAGAAATCAGCCTGTCTAAAGTCAACCACTTTGGTCCCTGTACCCACCGCCTCCCTGCCAATACTGAGCATGAAACACACGGATTGGTGGTCACTCCCTACCGGTGGGTCTGCCACCCCCACCTCCCTCACAGCCTTTCCGTTGGATAGGACTAGATCCCGTGTATTACTCAATCTAGTCAACTCAGTTACCAACTGTGCTAGGACGCAGTCCTGGAATGCTTCCAGGAATATCTGTTACCTAGCATTTGATGTGGCTGGGGTACCCCAGTCCACTCCTGGCAGATTAAAGTCCCCCATGATCACTGTGTTACCCTTCCCACACACCTTCCTAATTTGCTCTGCAAGTTCCCTATCCAAGTCCTCCTCCTGTGCTGTTGGCTTATATACCACCCCCATCCTGAGAGTCCTATTTCTCATGTCCTGGAAGTGCACCCACAAGGCCTCAATTCTCCCCTCCTCAGCCTCTTCCCTCTGCACACTTTATCGCCTCCCTCACATAAATCACCTCCCCCGACTTTCCCCCTGCCCCTATCCTTTCTGTAGATCCTAGACCCTATGATCATTAGGTCCCAGTCCTGGTATTGGTTGGCCTATGTTTCAGTGATGGCCGCTATGTCCACCCCTTCGCCAACGAAAGAGGCGAAGTTCTGCGTTTTGTTTTCTTGGCTTCTAGCATTCAAGGAGACAACATTCCAAGAGGATCCTCTTCCTTCCTTACCCCTTATCCCACCCTTCTTAACCCCCTCCATCGACCACACCCTGGATTCATCCTTGTTCATATGGGGTTAGGCTCCCCTTTTCTGAGACACCACTTTCCAGCTAACCACTCACTACCACCCATCTACTTTAAATTAACCTTTGTTACCATGTACTCCTCTATCCCTGTTTTAACACCCCATGCCCCTCCCCGCTCAAGTGTAATCTGTCCCTTGTGAACAGATCACAATTGTACCAGACCCTACCCCAGCCTCCCACTATCCTGTACCCTTTAGATCAACACCATTCTCTCAGCTAGGTGTTGAACTCCTCAATCCTACCCTTCCTCGCCGTACTTGTGCAGGGCACTGGAAGTACCTCAGAGAAGGCCACTGATCCCCCTACTTCCTCACAACCTCCCCAGTTCCTCGAATCTCTCCCTTACCACCTCTACTGTTTCACCCACCAAGTCTTTCATCCCCAAGAGCACCACAACATGTGGTTTCAGTCTTCCCTACTTACACACTTAAGAATAGACTGTCCTGCCCTACAGTACCTATCATCATCCCAGGTCTTGTCCCCTTTATTCTTCATCTGCTCTAATCTTATTTCGATCTGTGCCTTTGCTCTCCTTACAGCCTTTCCTGCTTCCTTTAGATTCCTTAAGTACACCTCCCTGTCTACCTCCCTTTGATTCTCCTTGTATTTCCTGAAGCTCACCCTTTTGGCCCTTACCTTGTCAGCCACCTCTCTCAAGAACCGTAGTGGTTTCCACCTTTTCTGGCCTTTGCTTACCACCTTGAAGCATTGGTTTGTCACCTCCTGCATGGCTCCATTCAAGTGTTCTCACTGCTCTTCAACTTCCCCTCCTATCTCCCTCCTTGCCAGGACCTTTTTGATACCCCTCCCCATTTTAACAAAATCCGCCCTTCTAAAATCCAAGACTCTTGCCTTAGTGTGACTAGACTGTGTCTCTGTCCCCATGTTATACCATACTATGTGGTGGTCGCTGGATCCCAGCTGACCTTCCACCTGGATGTCAGTGACTTTGCTCCCGTTGGTCAGTACTAGGTCCAGAATCTCCCTTTCTCTTGTGGAATCTTTAACCAGCTGTATAAGGCTTGCCCCCTGTAGGGAATCCAGAATGTCCTGGCTCCTGGTTGAAGCAGCTGCTGGGATGGTCCAATCAACATCTGGTATACTGAAATCAACCAGCAGTAATACCTCACCCTTTGTTGCCATCTCCTGGATTTGATCCACTAGATCCCTCTCTACAGTATCTCCTCCCCCTATGCTGGAGGTCTGTAGATCACCCTTGTTCAAATTGCTGTGCCATTGCCTGGCTCAAGGGTGACCCACAGTGCCTCAGTCTTACCCTGTCTACCCTGCATCTCTGTTGCTTTTATACCCTCCCTTACATACGGGCCACCCCCCCTTTTTGCTCCCCCTATTCCTCCTGAATAGGGCATAACCCATAACATTTGCATCCTAGTCATGATTTGTGGTAAACCAGGTCTCTGTTATTGCTGTTGTGTCCAGGCTTGACTCTACTATCAAGGCTTCCTGTTATTGAAGGCCCTGTTGCAGTGTTCCCTAGCTTTTCCCCAGCAGTATACAGGTAAAACCATAGGGACAGTCACCATACAAACTTCCTGCTTCAGGCCCCTCCCAAGTTCCCTAAACCTTTCCTGCACCAGCACTGCTGAGTCCCTGGCCATATCATTAGTCTCCAGATGGACAATGACATCCAGCCCCTTCCTCTCTTCACCACCTGCCTCTGTGATCTCTATGATCTGCCATCCAGCTCTCGCCGATGAAACATGTGGTAGGTAGTTTACTACTCTGTCTCTCCCTTTCCCTGCTAAAAATGCTCCCCCCCCCGAGTATGGAGTCCAGCACCACCAACTGCTCCTCCTTGGCTGGAGCATCTCCCTCCCCCTTGGGGTCTCCGCCCTTGAGGATGCCCACCTCATCCCTTTCCTGTATCTAAGTGCCTCATTTTAGCTTCCCTATCCCACCAGAGTGGTGAAGGAATTATGCATCGGTAATGTCTGAGGGGTGCTCTCCTTCTTCCCCCCACCTTTCTGGAACCCATTCATGTCCAATCGCTCTGCTTTTTTCTGAATTATTTTGAGGGAGCAGTGGAATCTTGGCAGGCTCTGGGTGAGGCAGACAGTACCCTGTACTTGTGCCAGTTCAGCCCTGAGTCCAGCAACCTCTGTTCTCAGCCTGCATATGGGGCAGAACCTCAGTCTCCAGAACATGTTCCCAATTCTACAAAGTAGATGCAGGGCTTCCGTCAAGCCCTGCATCTAATGCAAAGGGGGTTTGCAGTTGCACCAAAGCCCCCCGGACACAGAACCATCTGATTTTCAAAGGAGCGGTGCATTTGTGACACTTTCCCCTCTTTATGGCTACTTGTGCCAAAGGGTTGGCACAAGTACCATGATCCTGGATGCAAGGTTAGACCAGCAAAATGGTAAACTAACTCCTTGCATCCCGGGTTTTGGAATTAGAAAACATAGAAAAAATAGAATTTGACGGCAGATAAGGACCACTTGGCCCACCCAGTCTGCCCATTTCCCAACCTATTGGATAAGCTGCAGATTCTAGTTAACCAACAGCCTACTTCCTGCAACCCCCCACTATAATTACCTTATGTCTGTCCCATGAATGTTTGAATTCCCCCACTGTTTTAGACCCCACAACCTCTCCAGGAAGGCGATTCCATGTGTCCACCACTCTCTCTGTGAAAAAGGATTTCCTCACATTACCCCTGAGCCATCCCCCCTCTAACTTTAAACTATGCCCCCTTGTTCTTACACATCTCTTTTTCTGAAAGATGCTACCCTCCTGGACTTTGTTGATTCCCTTGAGGTACTTAAAAGTTTCTATCATGCCCCCCGTCCCTTCTTTCATCAAGGGTATACATATTAAGCTCTCACAGTCTCTCTTCATATGGTTTCTGATGTAGACCCTGCACCATTTTAGTTGCCCTCCTCTGGACTGCTTCCATCCTGTCTATGTCTTTTCGTAGATGAGGTCTCCAAAACTGCACGCAGTACTCCAGATGGGGTCTCACCAACTGTCTGTATAGAGGGATAACCACTTCCCTTTTTCTACTTGTGATGCCCCTCCCTATGCATCCTAGTATCCCCCTAGCTTTCCTTACTGACTTCTCACATTGCTTACCCACCTTTAGGTCATCTGATATGACTACACCCAGATCCCTTTCCATTATTGTTGTTGTTAGTACCTCCCCTGATATTGTGTACTCTTCTCCTGGGTTTTTATTTCCCAGGTGCATTACTTTGCACTTCTTTGCATTGAATCTAAGTTGCTATATGTCTGACCACTCCTCCAACCTTGCCAAGTCCCTTCTCATCCTTTCTACCCCCCCTTGTGTATCAACTCTGATACAGATCTTTGTGTCATCCACAAAGAGGCATACCTTTCCTTCTGGACCCTCTGTAATGTCACCTATAAAGAAATTAAAGAGGACTGGACCCAGTACTGAGCCCTGAGGTACTCCACTAGTAATCCCCATTTCTTCAGAATGTGTTCCATTCACTATTACCTTCTGTGTCCTGTTGTGCAGCCAGTTTGCTACCCAAGCTACCACCCTGGGACCCACTCCCAGGCTGGCTAACTTGATTATTAATCTTTTGTGTGGGACTGTGTCAAATGCCTTGCTAAAGTCTAGGTAGGCCATATCCACAGCCCCTCCCTGGACTATTACTTTGGTCACCCAGCCAAAGAAATCAATTAGATTCATCTGACATGATCTTCCTGCTGTGAATCCATACTGCTTTGGATCCTGTGCCCCGCTGGCCTCTAGGAACTCAACAATTCTTTCTTTCAGAAGTGATTCCATCATTTTCCCCACCACTGAGGTCAAACTAACAGGTCTGTAGTTTCCTGCTTCTGCCTTACTCCCACTTTTGTGAAGGGGAATCACATCTGCCCTCCTCCAGTCCTCAGGTACCACCCAATCTTCCCATGATTTGTTAAAAAGTGTGGTTAGTGGTGACACTGGGTCCTCCCTTAGCTCTTTTAGGATTCTAAGGTGAATCCCGTCAGGCCCCATTGCTTTGTCCACCTTGAGTTTTAGGAGTTATTTCAGTACTCTTTCTTCTGTAAATGGACTGGTGTCAACCCCATTATCCAGAGTGCTTCTACTGTTTGGTGTAGGTAACTCCTCCTCTTCTTCTTTTGTGAATACTGAGCAAAAGTATTCATTCAGTATCTCTGCCTTTTCACTGTCTCCCTCTGCCCACCTCCCCTCTCCTTTATTAATCTTCACTATCCCTCCCTTAACCTTTCTATGCTCCCTAATGTACCTATAAAAGGTTTTATCCCCCTTCTTAACTGAGTTGGCTATCTTTTCCTTGGTTTGGGCCTTTGCTTTTCTGACTGCCTTCGCCACTTCTTTGTGCTTTAATTGATACAGTTCCCTGTCGTGCTCCATCTGTGATTCCTTATACTTTTTCAATGCAGCCTTTTTCTCCTTAACCTTCCCTGACACCTCTTTTGAGAGCCATAGTGTTGTTTTATTCTGCTTTGTTTTCTTTACAGTATTTGTTTCACACAAAGGCTTGTTGCCTCCATGATGGCAGTTTTGATTTTTTTCCATTGTTCTTCCAGCCCTCCTTTCTGGCCATTTGCTAATGCATTCCTCAGGTATTCACCCATTATGCCAAAGTCAGCCCTTCTAAAGTCCAGTATCCTTGTCTTTGTATGGCTTGTCTCCATGGTTGTGTTTATTATGAAGCATACTGTGCAGTGGTCACTTGTTCCCAGATGTCTACTGACTTCTAAGTTGGTGATCCTCTCTCCATTTGAGAGTACCAGGTCTAATATTGCTCCCTCCCGAGTGGGTTCCACCACTAGCTGTCTAAGGCATGCTCCCTGTAGGGCATCGAGAATGACCCTGCTCTTGGATGTGGCTGCAGTCCATGTCGCCCAGTTAACATCTCGCATATTCAGGACCCCCATCAACAGTATCTCCCCTTTTTCAGCCATTTTGAGAATGCCCTCTACCATTTTTTGTCCATTTCCTCCCCTTGAGATGGGGGTCTGTAGACAACCCCTGTGCGGATTGTGATGCCATTCCCTGTCTTGTGGTGGGCATTTGCGGCACACACCCTGCCACAAGTTCGCTGTACTGCCGCACCGCATTTTAAAATTGGGCCCCATGTCTCCAAAGATTGTGGCCCCACACCCATTACACTGCACTACTCCCATGTCTGATGACTGTTTTTACCTTTTAACTACTTACTTCCTGCCTTTCCCTTGTCCTTATAAGTTTCGTATGTATTGCCCCTCTTGGCTTAACCATACTTTTTCCTTCTGCCTGTATCTAGCCTATCCTTTTAGTGAATGTGTATGCTTACCCTAGACATTGATTTTCTATTATTTCCCTTCTTGTTTTACTTAAGCCCTATGCATCTTGACCCTAGATAGGGTGATTTGCATTCTGCCCTTTTAAATCTTCCCCTTCTTATATACTCTTTTAACCTTTACCCTAGATAGGGTGCTACCTGTATTCTCACATCACAGGTGATATTTGTTTTCCCCTTTTTACTTAACCTTTACTCAAATGTAAGATTATTCTAGATGGGGTGTTTCTTCACTTCCCACAGAGTAGCTGCTTCCCACTTACCTTCATTTAGCACTCCCTTGCACAGGCAGCAACAAGTAAACAGATACTTTATGTTACCTTATTGGACTGACAGAGTTCCTTGCATGCCTGCTGTTGCCTGTGGATGCCTACTGATGCTTAAGATGCCAGTCCTGTTCCACTCCAGTTCTGTTCCACTCACACTCTGGGACAGAAGTATGAATGGGAAATGTTAGGTGGATGAGATTTTAAACTGCAGGTTAGCCCTCGCTCAGCTCTCTGATTGGCCTACCATCAGCAAATCCCACCCAAAATGGCTGCATTTCCTCTCTGCTCCCCCAGCGACAACTATAGCCACTAGTGGCTCGAAAAATGCTTCTTGAAATGAAAAAGTAGTGTTTCATCAAGTTATAGATATATGAAGTGGTGTTCTCCTCCTGCCCATCACACACCTTTAATTTAGTTCTGCTTGTTTTTGTATTGCAAGTTAGCCATCACTCAAATCTCTGATAGGCACGTCATCAGTAAATCCCGCCTAAAATGGATGCACTTCCTCCCTGTTCCCCTGAAGAACTGAAGACTCCTGTGGCTCTGAAACACTTCTTGCAACAAAAAAGCAGTGTTTGAGCAAGTTATAGATGTCGGAAATGACACTTACTCCTTCCCACTGTGCAGGTTTTTCTGGTGTTTTATAGACATTCTGCTCATTTTAGGTCTGTAATAATAATACTTGTAGAGCACAGCTAAACAGATTTGCATCCATTTATGATGTGGCTTACTTTCCACACAATACTGTGGACCCTGTGCAAAGCAGCAGATTAGTTACATATTTGTAAATACAATAATATACATACTACACATATGTAAATTTCATTCTTTTTTAGGACACATACTTGGAACTACTCACAGCATGTTACTGGTCTGGGATATGTGTTCTATTTTATGCAGTGTCTTGTTGAAGATGTATGAAACCAACTACAAGTAGATGGGACAAATCCTACTGGCAATTTGTGAAACAAAATGCTGCTGTTAATTGTATATTATACTATGCACAGTATTCACAAGGCCATACAGACTCAACATACAGTTCTGTTGTAACTGTGTAACATAGCATTGGACCAAAAGATACTCACATGAACCAGCACAGCCTTGTAGAAGGAAGCTTGATCTTTAGCTTGTCCTTGGGTCATAAGAGTAGTGGATGAGAAGGAGATTAGGATTGCTTTTACAAATGTTAAATATGTTGGCCCTTTATGAGGAACCACACCATTGATGCATGACCCAATACATGTAGGTTGGTCTGGGGTAAAAATGGGAAGGAGAGGAGGATGGGATGGGAGTTAGGCTTGACAACCTTAACAGAACATTTTCCAGACTTTGTGGGCAGTAGATTGAAAACCATAATAGTGCATTCCCAAACTTTGGGGTTTGAGTTTTGTGCAGTAGTAACACTAATCTGCATTAAGACCATTTTCCAATGAATATATATATATATATATATATATATATATATATATATATATATATACATATATATTAGAGGCAAAAACTCCATTTAATGCATTAGTTAGGGTTGTTCCACAGCGACAAAAGTGAGGAAATTCGCTATTAGGGTTGAAAACCTCCCTTGGACCCCCTGCCCACCCCGAACTGGCATTGGGGTGTGCATTGGGTATAAATCAGCTACTCTCACCCCATCACATGTGTAAAGCAGCAGAAGTATAGGAGAATGGGGTGAGAGTTAGGACTGACGACACCAATGCACACCCCAATGCCGGTTGGGGGGGTGGGCAGGGGTCCAAGGGGGGTTTTCAACCCTAACAGCGAATTTCCTCACTTTTGTTGCTGTGGAACAACCCTAACTAATGCATTAAATGGAGTTTTTTGCCTCTAATTTCCCTTCTTTTTGAGAATGATAATGAGAAATAGTGAATGTAATGCGGCGGCAGGGCCCCGCGCTCCCGCCACGTGATGTCTTGAGGCATAGTAACAGGAAAAGCAACGCAAACAGAAGTGCTAACAGTGGCGCACATGGTAATGCAAGCGTGAATGAGAACAGAAAGGGTAACGCACACAGTGGCGTAGACAGGAACGGTCTGCCACGTGATGTGTTGTCACATAGTAACATGGTGCCTGCAAATGGAAATTTCAATGGGCATGGTGATGCAAACTAAAACAGAAAGAGAAACAGTACTGTAGACACAAATGGCAAAAAATAACAGAAATGCAACCGAAAATGAAAACACCAAGGATAACGCACACGGTGGCGCAAACGTCAACGGTAAGTGAAACGGATACGGAACCGCAAGCAGAAAGGGCAACAGTAACAGTAATGTAAGCGCACAGGCTGGTTTTCCCCAAAACCTGCATAGAGAAAGACAGTGAGTACAAATAATGTATGCATAATAATGAGTATCGGAGCAGAAAATGAGAACTTGGAATACTAAATAGGTTATATCTCAGGAACCGTACGACGTAGAAAAAAATGTAAAAGTCATATTATTTACAACTGTCCTGGCTAATTTTGTACTTAGACCCCATTAGGGGGCTAAGAAATTTTCCGACAAAAAGTCCATATCTCGCACCGTTTCCGAGATACGGGCCCTGAAAGGCACGACAAAGCGCCATAATGTTATCCTATGGGAAAAAGAGAAGTTCGAGTGCCATAACTTTTGCCTCCCTGTAATATTTTTCACCAAACCATGGAAAGGCACATCTGTGGGCTGTTGGCTGTCTTCCTCAAATTTCAGGAAAAAGACCAAACCATTATTTTGCAGCAGGGATCCAAAGGATTTCTGTAATGCGTCAAGCGCCGTAATGTTATCCTATGGGAAAAAACATCAAATTTGGAGTGCTGTAACTTTGGCACCATGTAATATTTTTTCAATACAACACTGAAAGGCACATCTGTGACATGCCGGCTCCGTTCCCTTCAAATTTCAGCCCAAAACTCCCAACGGTTCTTTTGCAGTGCAGTGCCAAAGAATCGCTGTCACTTTCCCACAGATGGAAAACTACTGTCGCAATTTGCGAAAGCTTTCACAAAGTTTGACACTTTCATGAGCACGAAAGTAATTTGCAAAAGCACTTTTTCCAGAAATTTTAAAAACATATTTCTGGGATGTTTTACCACAAAATAAAGACATGGCAAGCATCCTCAGGGTCCGACTAGCTGAATACAAAAAGAATTAGGTTGCTAGAGGGTCCCAAATTTAAATGCCAACCATTTTTCTGATCACCAACTGAAAACAAAATGGCCGATTTGAGAAAGTAACAGGCCCATTTGCGAAAGTAAAAATGCATTTGCGACACTGTCGAACTTTTTGTTAACTTTCTCATTGACTTATAATGGGAAACTGTTTTTTGAATAACTTTTGAACCGTTTAATATTTTTTCACGAAATCTTCAAAAGGCACATCGGGGACCCTGGCCACACATTCCCTGAAGATTTTGGGCCAGTCGCGCAAACCGTACGACCTGTAGGCGCAACCGTAGAATTCCAGAAAAAGCATAAACGTGCGCACAGATCACGCTTAATAACTCCGTGGCCGTATATCCAACCAGCACAAAACTTGGCAGATCCCAAGGCCTATGGTTCTTAATTGTGTATTCCAGATTTCAGCAAAATCTGTCAAACGGTTGCAAAGTTATTAAGGTGCAAAATTTTGGGTTTAACATAGAAATGGCTCCTCAACCCTAACTATGGTAGCACGGAATATATATATATATATATATATATATATATATATATATAAAGTTGGACCAGCATAACATTCTGTGGTGATTTGCATATGCAGCCCATGATGCTTTGCATTGTGGGGCATGTGTGATTTTATATTTTCTTGAAACTTGGCTTCCCAGCCAAATGCCCTTTGGGGTAACCCTTGCCTCAGTGTTTGCGCACAGAGGTTCTTTGTCTTTTAAATAGTTTTTTATTTTAATGGGTTCACCACAATATATCCAAGGCACACTGCCTGTAGGGTAGCTGGTCCATTCCACTGGGGTGTCAAACAGACGAGGCATACTGATGAGTCCTGGTAGGACGAAACACGTGTCTATGTCTTCTGTTAGCACCCTTTGCAAACTGTGTGAGAGGCCTTTCGGCACCATGTAATTCTGCTTAAAGTTGGACCAGCATAACATTCTGTGGTGATTTGCATATGCAGCCCATGATGCTTTGCATTGTGGGGGCATGTGTGATTTTGTATTTTCTTGAAACTTGGCTTCCCAGCCAAATGCCCTTTGGGGTAACCCTTGCCTCAGTGTTTGCGCACAGAGGTTCTTTGTCTTTTAAATAGTTTTTTATTTTAATGGGTTCACCACAATATATCCAAGGCACACTGCCTCTAGGGTAGCTGGTCCAGTCCACTGGGGTGTCAAACAGACGAGGCATACTGATGAGTCCTGGTAGGACGAAACACGTGTCTATGTCTTCTGTTAGCACCCTTTGCAAACTGTGTGAGAGGCCATTCGGCACCATGCAATTCTGCTTAAAGTTGGACCAGCATAACATTCTGTGGTGATTTGCATATGCAGCCCATGATGCTTTGCATTGTGGGGGCATGTGTGATTTTGTATTTTCTTGAAACTTGGCTTCCCAGCCAAATGCCCTTTGGGGTAACCCTTGCCTCAGTGTTTGAGCACAGAGGTTCTTTGTCTTTTAAATAGTTTTTTATTTTAATGGGTTCACCACAATATATCCAAGGCACACTGCCTCTAGGGTAGCTGGTCCAGTCCACTGGGGTGTCAAACAGATGAGGCATACTGATGAGTCCTGGTAGGACGAAACACGTGTCTATGTCTTCTGTTAGCACCCTTTGCAAACTGTGTGAGAGGCCTTTCGGCACCATGCAATTCTGCTTAAAGTTGGACCAGCATAACATTCTGTGGTGATTTGCATATGCAGCCCATGATGCTTTGCATTGTGGGGGCTGTGTGATTTTGTATTTCTTGAAACTCTGGCTTCCCAGCCAAATGCCCTTTGGGTAACCCTTGCCTCAGTGTTTGTGCACAGAGGTTCTTTGTCTTTATATATATATATATATATATATATAGCTGTATGGACAGTATTCGAGAGACAAATTGTGATATTCATATACTCCAAAAAGTTTTATAATTTGTCCTGACCCCTTTATTTTAATGTCTATATGTGGTAGTTGCATAATATAAAATATAAAGATAGTTTTATATTTCCAAGTTAGTTATGACATGGCAAATACTTGCGTGGGTAACTCAGTGTCCATTATGTATTATTTCCCATTTCTAGTAATAAATTAAATTTTCAAATACAGTGTCTCTGTCTTCTATTTATGTGTATTAGTTTACAACATTTAATGATTTGATGTTCTTCCATATCTATGGGCCACTATTTTTCTTCCAACGTAGACAGCACTAAAAATACAAAAAAGAGGTTACCAAAGTTTCATTACTTCAGGCTTATATTGTTTCTGCCCACTCTATGTGCCTTTCACAGTTAAGCTGTACCTTAAGCAGAAAGATAAACACAAATAAATCATTTGGTTGCACTTGATTTATTATGTGACATCTTTGTCTCATACTACTACTGTGGGTAACATGGACACCACAGTAGCAATGCAACATGAGAAACAGAATGTACAATTTTTATCAGTGGCTTATTAACAACCAAACAGCTGAAACACATTGATAAGTATCATACCAGTGGTGAGTACAGTAATGGAATTGTTTTATCTTTGGCTATTTACAGTGTATGCATTGGCAATAGTAAAGTGGGAGTCAGTCTGACCCTCTGACTCAAATGTTGATGGTCAGCAAAATCTTGGGTTCATAAATTTCTGATTTGGTTTCATGCTACATTAATCAGTTCTGTTTCTGCAAATGCTAACTGTGAAAACCCTTCAATATCAAGGGTAGAATTTAAGACAAAAAGGGGTATTCCAGGTGCAATACCAGATGCAGAATTTGGTATCCCACCTGAATATCTGTTATTCCACCTGCAACATTGTTGTTGAGGAGTGGGTGTAGAGTGACAGAGTACATGATAACATTTACAGTACAGTGATGGGAGTGGGTGAAGACCATGAGTAAGGCAATACCGACCTTAGCTGGAGGTTATTGGATCATTTATTACTGAGTCCAAGGGTGCACTAGAGACTGCACTATGCCCATGTATGTGGTGAGTGGGCAAGGTGGATGAGTGACCTGACAGTCTTTACATAGGGTCACCCTATGGAAGGATTGTCAGGTCAGTCATCCACCTTGCTCATTCACCATCAGGTAGTAGAATCTCAGGTGGATTCAGTGTCAGTCACCAAATGACCCAACAATGAACTCCAACTTGCCATAAGTTCAGTGGCAGTCACTACATCTTCACCCCTCTGCCTCCCACTGCCACTGTTCTGACAACTATGCCTCAGGTGCTCTGTCACCTACACACTCTCCCAAACAACAGTGTTGCACACTGCTACTTTTGACTGTCTTTGCTCTTTTAGTGTTGCAGACCCTCATACCTTTCACTTTGCTACTGCTGATGTCTCTCAAGCAGGGTTCATTAAAGTGGACTTAAAATAAAAATAAAAAAAAAGTCTGACTCTTTTTGTTTGGGGTGGGGCATATTTTGTATAAGAATACTTTACTGGTGTGCTGGCCCGTCGGCACAGCTGCTGGATTTCTGATTGCGACACCGGCAACCTGGGTTAATGAATGGACCTGGGTTGCTGGAGGGCTGGCCGGGGCAGGAGAAGGCTTGAGCATCTAATGACTGCTTGCCTTCTTCTGGGTGGAGGGAGGGGATGCAGATCACTGTTGGCTGCTTTCTGGTAGAGGCCAGAGGTGTGACAGCCTAGCAAGCCTTGGTATAAGCAGGGCGTGGTGGACATCAGCTGATGCCTTGACATCTGGCACACTATGCCCAGGGGATCAAACAAGGAAAACACTGATCCTAACTGACTGGATGATGGATGTGAGCTCCTTCCACCACGAGTGCCATGAAACCTCTGAAGTCACCTCAGCCGTTCCAGGGGCCGAAGAGGAAGTGTGCTGGTTCCACCGGTGCCTTCCCCCCTCAGAGGAGGGGGACCCATCTGGTGAAGGGTCACACTGGGCTGCCTCTGGGAAGGCTGCAATGTGAGGTGAGTGAAAGGGGCTTAGGGAGAGGGTGTGTGAACAGGACCCATGGCCGGCCAGAAGGAGAGGTGGGTCAGGAGCATGGGGAGGAGGATAAAAGAAAAAAGATTACTTTACTGATATTGTGCCAAAAGTACAAATTGTTATACAGAAAGTGAAGTTCAACAAACCTCAAACAGCAATATCTACAAAAAAAACAAAGAAAACTTTTTACACATCAAAATTGTCTCTCCAACATTAGCACTGTAACTGATATTTCAAGAAATTACCATGAACTAAGTAAAATATCCTGCCCCATAAGAGACCTTTAAGTCAGTACAGCTATGGAAATAAGAACCTGGGCAAATGCTTGCATCAAAAGATGTTGTTCCTTGTTGGAGGCCAGGCTCTGTGTGTGTGTGTGTGTGTGTGTGTGTGTGTGTGTGTGTGTGTGTGTGTGCATGTGACTGTGTTTTCATGGTCAGTGTAGGAACAAATGAGTGGTCAGCTCAGTTAATTAGAGTACAAAATCAGGATGCATTTATTGTGCAATAGTTTGGATCCAGGTCCAACCTCCCTGATTTCGGGGTGTGTTGAGATCTTGGGCCTGTTTCTGGCTCAAATAATCTGGTGGTCCTTAGAATTGGGTGAGTTTCCTCACTCCTTGAAGGAAGTGGTGGTTACTCCTCTTTTGAAGAAATTTTCCTTGGACCCAGATGTTTTTGCCAACTACAGACCTATCTCTAACCTTACCTTTATAGGGAAGGTTATTGAGAAGGTAGTGGCAATCCAGCTGGAGGACCACCTGACCATCCATAATATCTGTGAACCTTTCCAGTCTGGTTTTTATAAGAGGCATAGTACTGAGACTGCTCTGGTTTGGGTGCTCAGTAATCTCCTGATGGTGAGAGATCAAAGACACTGTTCTATCTTGGTTCTCCTTGATCTTTCTTCAGCTTTTGACACTGTAGACCAAGAGGTTTTGCTTGAATGTCTGAGGGCCATCTGCAGACTGGCTGGCACAGTGCTCAGATGGTTTTCTTCTTTTTTATCTGGGAGAACACAGAGAGTGGTGTCGGGGAATTTTTTCCTCTGACCCTGTCTCTCTGCAGTGTGGGGTTCCCCTGGGCTAGATGCTCTCCCCCATGGTGTTTACAGTGTATATGCTGCCCCTTGGAGACATTGTAAGATGGTATGGGCTGAGGTTTTACTGCTATGCTGATGATACCCAGCTCTACCTGTCTTTTGCACCCGACCAGGATAGTTCTCTCTCAGTATTTAATAACTGCCTTGCTGAAATCCATGACTGGATGAATTCGAGCTGGTTGAAGTTGAACTCCAGAAAGACTGAGGTTATGGTGGTGGACCCGGGTCACAGGATCGAGGGGTTAAGGTCTGATCTGCCTTCTGATTTATTCCTGGGGGGAGATCAGCTCCTTATCTCTGAACGAATGCGTAATCTGGGAATTGTACTTGATGATGGGCTGACCCTTTGCCACCAGGTGTCAGCAGTCATTAAGTCTGCATTTTACCATCTTAGGAATATTGCCAGGATGAAGCACTTGGTTCCGTCCTGTGATTTACCTGTGTTGATCCACGCCTTTGTGACCTCTCGCCTTGACTACTGCAACTCCCTTTACTTGGAGTTTCCTGGGGTTGCTATCCACCACTTGTAGCTAGTGCAGAATGCTGCTGCCAGGTTGCTGACAGGGGCATCGAGAAGGATGCATATTACCCCTGTCCTGCACGATCTGCACTGGCTGCCTATACAGTGGTGGATCACCTTTAAAGTAGGTCTTTTGACCTTCAAAGCCCTGCATGGACTTCAACCTGACTACTTGAAAGAGCTTCTGATTCCCTATATCCCTGTATGACAGCTCCATTCGGCTGAAAAGGGGTTGTTAGAGGTTCCGAGGGTCATTTTAAAATCGTCTGGGGCTCGGGCTTTTATGTTTGTTGCCCCAACCCTCTGGAATTCTCTGCCTCGTCAGCTTAGGAAATGCACGACCGTGGAGATTTTAAAGCGCAAACTTAAAACCCATCTTTGGACTCAAGCTTACATGACTTGAGAGAGCTGTTACTCTAATTTTATATATGTCTGCTGTTTTATATTGTTAATATTTCAGATAGTTGTGATCTGTTTTTATACATGGCTTGTTTTATACTTATTTTGTATAGCACCTTGGCACTTGAAAGGTGCTTAATAAATATAGTTTTATTATTATTATTATTATTATTATTATAATTATTATTATTATTATATCCAAATCAGAATGAGACAGTTGCTCATCACCTAAACAATATTCTATATTCTGATATTGTAGTCACAGAAACATGGTACACACAGAGCCATGACTGGGATGTAAACATACCAGGATACACTATCTACAGGAGGGACAGGAGGGTAAAGAGGAGGAGGAGGAGTAGCTCTTCACACAAGAGAAGGAATCAAAGCAACAGAACTAAAGGGTAAACAGGGAGGAGAAGAAGGACTGTGGGTCAATTTGGAGGCAGGCAATGGCACCACAATCCACACAGGAGTTGTATACAGACCCCCTTTCAAGGGAAGGAAATGGATGAGGAAATGATAGAAAGTATACTTAGAATGGCAGATAAAGGTGAGATATTGCTGATGGGTGATCTGAATATGCCAGATGTTAACTGGAGTGCAGTTGCAGCAGCCACTTCCTTTTTTTTTCAATTCAAACTTTCTTAACATTATTTTCCACAAAATTGGTGGCAACAAATATAGCATAAGCACCAGTACACAGTAACATACTCAAGCTGCCCCTCCTCCCACCCCCATGCAGCAGTATTGTGCGACATTTAGCATGAACACTCTGAACAACATGCATGCATGTACAGAAAGAACTGGTACAGAACTACACTTAGGTCCTGATACACATAATTAGGGTGTGAAGGGATCCCAGATGCGTTGATACACTGGTAAACAATTGTGGAGACTAGCTATGGCCTTCTCAGTGCAGAGGTTAGCGAGAACTTCGTTAACCCACTCCTGTAATGTCGGGCTTGCCTTGTCTTTCCAATGTCTTAATATAAGCTTTTTAACGGATAATGAAATCATGGAAATATGAAATCTCCTAATCTTGACCAAGATGGAAGACAGGTCCCCTAGAAGACAGATATCTGGTGTGAAACAATCCTGCAGACCCAACAGGGGATCCAAATTAGATTTAATTAAGTCCCATAGGGGAGTTATTTTGGGACATGACCAAAAAATGTGAAAGAGAGTTCCTTCTCCCTGAAAACATCTGACATATACGGCTAAATCCTGGAAGCCCTGGTTCGATAGCTTAACTGGTGTATAGTACATGTTGTGTAAGATGTGATATTGCATAAGGTGCAATCTATCTTGGGACACGTATTTGTGACAGGACTTCCATAGGTCCTGCCAGTTGAAAGTACGATGGGGGAAAAAAGATTCCCAAAACCTTGTCGGTCCAAAGGAACCCCCATACCGTCGCTGGAACAAAACATGATATAATTTGGAGATGATACCCCGTGACCCTGACAGGGAGGAAATCTCAGGAATCAGTGCATTGACCGACTGAGATGGGGGCGTACTGCCCAGTACCGCTACAAGCAAGTGCATTAATTGGACTACTTTAAACTGTAAGGAAGCTGGAATGCTAAATTTCCTTGTAAGTTTAGCTATTGAGAGCCACAATCCATCGTTATCCACGAACGTGGATACGATCCCATCGCCCAGCAGGGGAATAGGCTGCTTGTTTATAGTGAAAACCAGCGAGTGCCAGATAGACTGGGACAAATCCAAATGGGGGGTATAACGCAAAAAAGAGCAGAGCTGCGCATACACTCTTAAAGTAGTCTTAAGGGTGGGACATATCTCAGCACCATGTAAAAGAGATATTTTAACATGGAATAAGGATGCAGGATCCATGTTCATAGACCGGATTACGTCCAATTCTATTCTGAGCCAAATCGGTCTCAGGTGTTCAGGACCCGGATTCACCCACTTCAGACACTTTGCCAGGTTGAGGCCCAGTAATAGATTGCCAAGTGGGGGATCCATAGCCCACCATCAAGTTTGTTGGCAGCCAACTTATGATATGCCAAGGAGGGATGCTTCTTTAACCAAATGAAATTAATAAAAATTCCATGCATCTTTTGAAACCAGGATAGAGGGATAAATGAATTGAGAAGAGAGACGGGATAAAAAATATGTGGGAAGACATTCATCTTGATTATGTTGATCCGGCCCCATAATGATAACGGAAGTGTGGACCATCTGTCGAGATCCTGAGCAATTAACTGGGAGAGAGGTTCTAGATTTACCTTAAACCAAGCAGATGGATTACCCGTCAGTTTAATACCCAGATATTTTATCATCTGGGGAGCCCAACACAAACCAAATGAGATGATGTCAGTCTTAAAGACCTTATGATTCAGGGAAAAAAGGAAGATTTGTTGGCATTCAATTTATAGTTCGAGAAGGAGCTAAATCTAGCAATTTCACTCAGCAAGGCCGGAACAGACGACGTCGGATGGGATAAGTAAAGGAGAAGATCATCCGCGTAAGCTGTGATCTTAATCTCATTGCTTCCTACCTCGATACCCTGTATCCCTGCGTTGCTGAGGATGTTTTGAATGAGAAGTTCCAAATAAAGATTAAATAAAAGGGGGGAGAGGGGCATCCCTGTCTGGTACCTGAGTATAAAGAAAAAGGTTTAAAGAATGCCCCATTACCAGAAATCTTAGCTGATGGAGCTTGGTACAGTGCAAAAATCCTGTCTATGAACGTGGTGGGGAAATAAAAAGCCTTGAGAACCTGATATAGGAAATTCCAATTCACTCGGTCAAATGCCTTCTCTGTGTCCAGGGAGACCAACCTGGTGGGAAAGGGTGCATCCCTGGACCCAGAGAAGACATGTGTGAGAGAGTATGCAAATGACCTGAAGATGAACGCCTTCATGAACCCAACCTGGGACATGCCAATCAGATCTGGGAGAACCACTGTTAACCTATCGGCCAGTATCTTCGAGAGAATTTTGATGTCTTGATTTAGAAGGGATATGGGCCTGTAGCTTTGTATTAGCTCTGGATCCTTATCCGGCTTGGGGAGGAGAACAATCAGGGCTTCAAACAAATAGGGCAGCAGCCACTTCTAAGAGTGGGGTTATTCTAGATGCTCTACAGGGGGCGTGCCTTAGACAACTAGTATTGGAACCCACTCAAGAGGGAGCAATCTTAGACCTAGTCCTCTCAAATGGAGATGGAGAGAGGATCACAGATGTTGAAGTGGGTAGCCATCTGGGAACTAGTGACCATCGAACAGTATGGTTCACAATAAAAACAACAATAGAGTCAAGCCATACAAAGGCAAAAGTACTGGACTTTAGGAGGGCTGACTTTGCCAAAATGGGTGAGTGCCTAAGGAATGCACTAGCAAATGGTCAGGAAGGAGGGGTGGAAGAACAATGGGGAATAATAAAAACTGCCATCACAGAGGTAACAAGCCTTTGTGTGAAGCAAATAAACAAAACAAAACGATGTAAGAAACCACTATGGTTCTCAAAGGAGGTGGCAGTGAAGGTTCAAGAGAAAAAGAAAGCATTCACAATGTACAAGGAATCACAGAAGGAGCAGGACAGAGAATTGCATCAGTTAAAGCAAAAGGAAGCTGGGAAGGCAGTCAGAACAGCAAAGGCGTGAACCAAGGAAAAGATAGCCAACTCAGTTAAGAAGGGGGATAAAACCTTTTTTAGGTACATCAGGAAGTAAAGGAAGACTAAGGGAGGGATAATGAGGCTTAATAAAGGGAAGGGGGGTGGGCAGAGGGTGACTGTGAAAAGGCAGAAATACTAAACAAATATTTTTGCTCAGTATTTACAAACAAAGAGGGGAGGTACCTAAAACAAACAATAGAAACACTCTGGATACAGAAGTTGATACCAGCTCATTTACAGAAGAAAGGATTCTGAAAGAACTCTTAAAACTGAAGGTGGACAAAGCAATGGAGCCTAATGGGATTCATCCCAGAATTCTAAAAGAGCTAAGGGTAGAACTAGTGACACCACTGACTACCCTCTTTAACAAATCATGGGAGGATGGGGTGGTACCTGATGACTGGAGGAGGGCAGATGTGATTCCCCTTCACAAAAGTGGGAGCAGGGCAGAAGCAAGAAACTACAGACCTGTTAGTTTAACCTCAGTGATAGGGAAAAGGATGGAATCACTTCTGAAGGAAAGAATTGTCGAGTACCTAGAGGCCAGAGGGGCACAGGACCCAAGGCAGCATGGATTCACAGCGGGAAGGTCATGGTAGACGAATCTAATAGAGTTCTTTGACTGGGTGACCAAAGTAGTAGATCAGGGAGGGGCTGTGGACATGGCCTACCTAGACTTTAGCAAGGCATTTGACACAGTCCCACACAAAAGATTAATATACAAGTTAGCCAGCCTGGGAGTGGGTCCCAAGATGACAGCCTGGGTTAAGAATTGGCTGGAGAATAGGACACAGAAAGTAATAGTAAATGGAGTCCACTCAGAAGAAAGGGGGGTTACTAGTGGGGTACCGTGAGGGTTCAGTATTAGGACGGTCCTCTTCAATGTCTTTATGTTTACATTGTGGAAGAACTGAAGGAAAAGTATGTCTCTTTGCAGATGACACTAAGATCTGCAACAGAGTTGATGCACAGGGTGGGTGGAAAGGATGAGAAGGCACTTGGCAAGGTTAGAGGAATGGTCAAATGTATGGCAGCTTAGATTCAATGCTAAGAAGTGTACAGGTAATGCACCTGGGAAACAAAACCCAGGGAAGAGTACACAATGGGGGTGAGATACTAACAACAACAAAATGGAAAGGGACCTGGGGTAGTCATATCAGATGACCTAAAGGTGGGCAAGCAATGTGAGAGGGCAGCAAGAAGGGCTGGGGGTTACTGGGATGCATAGGGAGAGGCATCACCAATAGAAAACAGGAAGTTATTATCCTCTGTACAGACAGCTGGTGAGACCCCATCTGGAGTACTGTGTGCAGTTCTGGACACCCAATCTCCACAAAGACATAGACAGGATGGAAGCTGTCCAGAGGAGGGCACTAAAATGGTGCAGGGTCTGCACCGAAGACATATGAAGAGAGACTTAAGGAGCTTAATATGTATAGCCTCGAGGAAAGGAGGGAATGGGGACATGATAGAAACTTTCAAGTACCTCAAGGAATCAACAAAGTCCAAGAGGGTAGCATCTTTCAAAAAGAGGTGTGCAAGAACAAGAGGGCACAATTTGAAGATAGAGGGGCGGCTCAGAGGTAATGTAAGGAAGTATTTTTCACAGAGAGGGTTGTGGATGCATGGAACGGCCTTCTGAGGAGGTTGTGGAGTCAAAATTAGTGGTGGAATTCAAGCATGCATGGGACAGTCATAAGGCAATTCTGAGGGGTCGGGGTAAGAAGAAGTAGGCTGCTGGTTAACTAGGATCTGCAGCTTATCCAGTAGGTAGGGGAAATGGGCAGACTGGGTGGGCCAAGCGGTCCTTATCTGCCGTCAAATTCTATGTTTCTATGTTTCTATGTAAGTTCCCCTTACTTTTGTACTGCACTGGTGCACCATTAGAAAAAATAATTACATTTGATATCTGTACTCCCTGATTTTTCAGATATTCTGTTGCAAAAACGTGAGAAGTGATGCACTGCGTGGAAGTCATGCTTACGGTCATCACTGATGAAGATCAGCGTATTATGCATTACCATCCCACAGTCTGGTTTTCGACACCTGTAGTATGCAACGACTGGATGAATTGTGGCTTGATTGTAAGCCCAGTGGGCACTCTGTGCCTCATCTTGGGAAATGGCAATTGTTGTTTTCACCAAAATCCAAGCAATATACAAGCCATCCATTGGGCACATTTTTTTGTGATATAATCAAACTGTTTGGCCTGCCATTTGAAATTGAATAGATGGTTTGCAACGTTTTCCAGTTGTTCTTCTAGTGCTTTGACCAATTCCAAAATGGTTCCAGTATGTTGTTTTAGATGAATCTGTTTATATTCTTTCACATTCCCCCCTTTCTATTTGTCACATCCTCCAACTGCCATTTTCACCATGTCACTGTAGAATCAGTATGATCACAAAATAATGGCACCAGTTTTCTTCTGATGCCATTGACGCCACAATTGTTACAGTCTCTGTCTATGCACTTCAATTTGTAGAATCTTCCTTCCTTGGAACAAAGTGTAAGCGAAGATGCCTCAAATTTGTTTGGGATGGATGACTCCGGAATTTTGAAGTGAGTACATTTAGCGGCAATGCCTTTCAACTTCAGTTCAATATTTAGACAATATTCACACAAATACTGAAGCAACTTATGTTTTGACACTGGGCTGATATTCTTAGGACACATTTTCACAAATTTGCTGTACCCGATTACCACCTTAGGATGTTCATCTTTGAATTGTTCATATGTTGCTTGTAATGTTGATTCTAGAGCCTTTTTTGGAAGTATTCCTTCTTTACCCGAACATGTGGAATATGGCAGTTCTCTTGCCACATCTCCCCTTTGACAAAAATTGCTTACAGCTGCAATAGTTGACAGTGGTAATGAATCACTTCTTTTTTTCTGTTTCATTAAATAGTCTTCATCAAAAATTGAGTTGTCACAGAGTAAGTTCTAGCTAAATCAGAACTCCAGGTGTAGTTGTAATTTTTTTAACTTCTTTTTGATTTGGACAGATTTAGGTATCATTCTTTTCAGTCATACATTGTCCTTCTTCCATGACATTTTGATGGGTTCGATTACTGATTTGACTGTTGTTTCTTCACAGAAATATAAGCATTTCTTTGTTGACGGTGCAAGGATGCCTTTCTCCAACAATGCCTTCTGTCTCCATGGAGATGTGTTTGATATTATTGATGATAGAACTTCCACAAACTTGCATGGACTTCTGGGCATAGCTCTTACTGATCGTGACACAGCTTTTCGCTTTGCAACCTTACTGCTATATGGCGTTTGTGAGACAATAGTGTCCTGCCTAGTGTCATTCAGAGTTGTCGAGAGTGATGACAAAGTAGATTCAGTGTCAGTGTTGCAGACGTCAGCGCCTATTTGAATAGATTTATTTATTTCAGTGGCCCTCAATTTTTTTCAAAGTGTAATGTGCTCACCATTGTTCATTGATTCTTCTTCTTTTCTGAACAGTTATTTTTTTCCTCTGTTCTTTTTTTTTTTGTTCGCTCCACTATGCCCTCAGTTTTTCCATTTCTGCCCTTGTCTGCTTTCTGTCATTGTTTTCTTGGTTCGCTCTTTTCCTTGCTTGATAGTTTCACATTCAAATCTTTGCTTTTTCCTTCTACTGTAATTGTTTTTCCTCAGTCATTGACATCTTATACTGTGTAATCACTCATTTTCAGCCAGGCAGAACAGTTTATATATGTCAGGATTGGCCTTTATCCATGCCCAATACCATGTCATGAATTCCTTATTAGATTGTCTTTTAGAACTCACAAGATCAATAGAATTAGTTGCTGATGAAACTGATGGATTTGCTTCCAATCCAACTCCGACAACATTGCAATCTCCAGTTGAAGAACCACACATTTATCTTTTGATGGTTGTCTCCTTAGGCAAATTCTTAGGAAATCCATCTGAAATGATACAATGAAATCCCTGCTGTTGATGTCAACAAGAATCCATCGGAAATACAGTTTGCATTCTGAGTCAGTCGTGACTACAACACTACTGTATATGACCAAGATTGCATGATGGCAGCCATAGGAGGAGTCACAGGTAAGTCACAAGTGGGGAAGTGGTGGTAAACAATTAAGGCAGCCATAGAGAATGAACCAAAATTCTTTGTCAAAGAGCTAACCAAAGGAAAGAGAAGAAAGGGACCACTGTGGTTCTCTGGGGAAGTGGCTAGAAAGGTTAGAGATAAGAGGGTGGTCTTCAGGACTTACAAGCCGACTCAGGGAGCAGAAGACAGTGAGAGTTACCAGGTAAGGGAAGACAGGTTAGAGACAGGAGTGCTATCTGGGTGTCATCATCTCATAGATCCTGAGGAAGGACAAATAATGCAACAAGGCAGTAGCAAGAGCCAGCGGGATGCTGGGTTGAATAGGTGGGGATATAGCCTGCCAAAGGATTGATGTTATACTCACACTGTACTGATAATTGGTGTGGCCTCTCCTCGAGTACTGCATCCAGTTCTGGAGAACCCATCTGCAGGGGGACATACACAAAATAGACTCTATACAGGAGTTCAAGAAAGATGTTGGGAGGCCTTCACAATAAACACTATGAAGACAGGCTGCAGGAGCTGAAAATGTACTCATTAGAAGAGAGAAAAAGGGGGGGACATGATTGAAACATATAAATATGTCACTGTTTGGAGCGCATACCAGCAGATATGAGAACTGCATGATGCCTCCTGGCAACCCTGTGCCAGCTTTTGTGACTGAAATGATGCCAAAAATACATATGGACCCTCTCCGGCATCACTACCATGTACATCACAGAGATGCCACAGCTGCAGTGTTCTTCTACTGCACATTGAATGCCACCTCCTAATCTTGATACAAGTCAAAACAATATGCCAAAGTGCACCACGAACAACCGAAGGTATGCCCAGAGATAGCTGGATGCTACACGGCAGGTCAGAGCCACATCAGGGGTCATTTTTTCATCACTGTACCTCTGCCGAACCAGACCAAGGGCAGGCCCAAGCACAGTCAACACACAGAAAACACTTGAGCAAGCTGTTTGGAGCAGATACCTGCAGATATGAGGACCACATGATGCCCCATGGCAACCCCATGCCAGCTTTTGTGACTGAAATGATACAAAGTCACACATGGACCCTCTCAACATCACCACCATGTGCATCACTGGGATACCACTGCTGTGGTGTTCTTTTACTGCCCGTGGAGCATAACCTCCAAAATGCTTCATAAGCAGTCTCATAATACAGACATTATACTGTTGCATTACTAGAACCCCTGATGTACTGCTATGACCATATTTCTACAAATGGTATCACCCCAAATGTTCACAACCATAAAGGCCCTGGTGATGACTCACCATGAAGACTTGTCCATTTCTTGATGCCACACCTTCATAAGGACATTGACAAAATAGATATGTTGCAGAGGATTGCATTCATAATGGTAAAGGGTTTACATCTTAAGCATTACAGGAATCAGTGAGGACCTCAATTTGTACACACAAGAGCAAAGGAGGGAGAGAGGTGCCATGACAAATATTCAAATACATCAAGGGCATCTACACAGCGAAAGGAGACAATATATTCCAGTATACAAGTTGTGGCAGGACACGAGGACATGACAGGATACAGATGGGTGGCCACATAAGGAGAATTGTCAGGAAGTTATTTTTGATAGAGAGGGTGTGGGGTGCATGGGATAACCTGCCCCAGGATGTTGAGGCCACATGTACAGTGGCAGGCTTCAAACAAGCATGGGACAAGAATAAAAAATATTAGAGATGGGAAGAAAAAGCTTAAGCTAATGACCAGATAGGGTCACTGGATGCTTAAGCAGGTAACATAAACAGGCAGACTAGATGGGCCTGGTGGTCCTTATCTGCTAACATTATCTATATATCTATGAATCTTTATGCCACCACTTAACATGACATTCACAATCAGTGTCATAGACATTTTAAAACTGTTTCTGCCAGATTACTACAACCCCTGATGTACCCCTAAGCAGGGGTGTTCAAATCAAAACTTTTAGGGCTTGCCAGCCATTATTGTAGCTAAATTTTCACTAGGCCCTATTAATTACAATGACATTAGCTCTCTTTTTGTACTAGCCATTTAAGGAAATTTACTTGCCTCGGACAGGGGGCAATAGGATTAGCACACTGCTGACCCCATGACCATATTCCAACACACAACCCCCTCCCGCATGTTCTGAATAATGCAATGAGGAAGCAGTCATCTTGAGGTAGGCCCAGGTGCTGCATTTTGTAACTTCACAGTACCACCATCATTATGCCACCACTTAAAGTAACATTTATAAGCAGTTTTTTATAATAAATAAATATAAAAATTAAAAATACAATACCTGGGCTTACCTCAAAATGGTGGATTGCTCATAGCATTGTGCATAACATGCGGAGGTGGCTCTGTGTTGAGATGTGGCATAGAGACACATCATATTTCAACACATGGTCTCCCCTCTGCCATGTGCAAGCAGCCATCCTGAGGTAGGCCCAGGTGCTGCATTTTTTATCTTCACACAGTACCACCATCATTATGCCACCACTTACTGTAACTGATAAGCAGTCTTATAATAAATAAATAACAAAATTAAAAAAACACAATACCTGGGCCTACCTCAAAATGGTGGATAGCTCATAGCACTGTGCATAACATGCCCGGTGGGGGGGCGCCGTGTGTTGAGATGTGGACATAGGGGCACATCAGGGGTTGTAGTAATCTTGCATAAACATTTTCACATAGCACCACCATCATTATGCCACCACTTAATGTAACATTTGTAAGCAGTTTTACATCATAAAAAATGTTTATGCAAGATTACTACAAACCCTGATCTATGCCATGAAAATATTTCAACACACAGTCCACTCCCCCGGCATGATCTGAACAATGCCTTGTGCAGGCATCCATCTTGAGGAAAGCATAGGTGCAACATTTTTTATCTACACGGTACCACAATCATTATGCCACCACTTAATGTAACATTTATAAGAATTCTTATAATAAATAAATAAAATTAAAAAATACAGCACCTGGGCCTACCTCAAAATGGTAGAGTGTTCATAGCATTGTGCATACCCCATGACTATATTTCAACACACCCCTCCCCACCGCATGTTCTGAAAATGCCATGTTCAAGCAGCCATCTTGAGATAGGCCCAGGTGCTGTATTTTTATCTTCACGCAGTACCACAATCACTATGCCAACACTCAAGTCATGTTTATTTTTTAATTTTATTGAGGATTCGGAAAGTACCTTTGAGTCAGACTCCTTTTCAAAGGTTTCACGTAAATAACATCACGTTCAAAGCAGTCTCATTGTAACATAATCATAACAATGATTTCAACAACTTAACATATCTCACACTCATTTCAAACAGAGCTAGGATTACATCCATAGGATTCCACACCCGTGGTTCCCACTATTGCATATCAGTATATTTTTTCCAAACGTTACCAGCATCATACACATAGGTGCTGTTTCCCTTAGAACATGTTCAAACTGACAAATAGTTACATTCCTTAGAAAATATCAAACACACTCCTATTCCAGAGCCAAGATCACATCCCCTTGAGATGCATGCTCCTTTAAAACATGTGCCATCATAATTACGGAGGTGTGCAGAATGCAGTGTACACTTTATTAAATGCCAGGATCACATCCCCATTAGATGCATCAACATGTGCCAGCATAATCACTAAGGTGTACACCACAGGTGAGATCAGGTACATGCACAGTACTAGCATATATTTTAAAATGCTGCTAACAATGCTGACAAAAGTAAAATACTGAACCACTGATGCTACATATCCCCTGGATCACATTGAAATATTTATTGTTGGTACCTAATTTCACCAGCCTGCATTCTCTTTGTGACCCCTTCACAAAAGTACCTCAATTATTTATGCAGCAATTAAACATTTCGGCATAAACACAGCACAACTACTGCAATCCAGCTATACACTGTTAATAGTATCAATCCCATACACAACAGATGTTTTATTTTGTTTTATTTTCTACCCTCAGAATGCTGGCCAGCCTCCATTTTAGTATAGGCCCCCTTCAACAAAGAACAAAAAACTACACATAGAATGAGAAAATCTCAACATAATCCTGCCCCAAAGCCAGCACAGCACAGCACAACTGCTTTAATCGAGCTACCGTACCCATTTTTTGATTGAGTCTGCAGTGTCACGCACCTCTTCTGCAGATTGCGATTTCAGCTCGGCTTTGATCCTGACTCCTGTGCAGCATGATTGCTCCAAAATGGACGACGGTCTTTCAATCTGGAATTTTAGGCACACAACAGAGAGAACCATCGTGAAGACGATGATTTTAAACACATCCCGAATGGCAGAAACTCCCACGGGATGTGACAGCTCTGGATCGAATCCCACATCACTACCCACGTGGGTAGCAGCCGGACATGGAAAAACGAGCTGAAGTATTTGATCTTGTGCCTTCTAACAGGCACCACATATGGCAGTACAGAAACTGACTGCTTTAAAGGAGAAATTAGCTAAATTTGTTAGAATGGGCATATGAAAAAAAATTAAACAAACCTCACCTACTGTAGCAAGGTGACCCTGCTACTGAATAAGACACCATGTGGACTGCACGGGAGCGATTAATTCCATGTGGTGTCTAGTACAAGTTGTAAGATATATATGAAATCCATATACAATGTAGGGTAGCCATACATCCACTCCTCCAAAATAAGCCACAACTTTATGGCTTGTGCTTGCATTTAAGCAACATTAATGCTCATATAGATGCATAGCACAGCCATGTCACAGAATACCTGCTTTTTTAGTCCTATTTTCATTCCTAAAAGGGTGCCACAATAAAATAAAAAGACACACACACATATTGTTTTATATTCACTGGGCCAGATATTCAGAAATGCACCAGAGCCTGAGTGCATGTCCGCGAGCACAAATACGACAAGACTGGCACAACAGGACGATGTTCAATAGAGATTGTGCATGCTGCAGTGTGCCAGCGCAACCTGGCTGAATATGGTACAGTTGCACAGTGGCACAGTGGAATGTGCCATGGCACAAGGAGAGGTGTGCCATGGTGCACACACACACAATTGTGCCACAGCAGCAGAGTGACACAGAACAGAGAAGTGACCCAGGGACAAAACCAGGGAGGCACAGTGACAGGCCACAGGAGGCCACCAGCAGGGCACAGCAGAGTGCACACAGGCACCCAAACCCCAGCCCCAAAGCACAACAGTGGCACAGTAGTGAGGCAACAGGAGATGCCAATGGCCAACTGAGGGCTACCAAGGGGACCCCCGCAGGCTGCATGCCATGCCCCCCAACATAGCCAGACCACAGCGGGACACACCCAGGACCACGCAGCCATGCACACACACCCACAACACGCCCCTGACAGCCCACCCATGGGCACCCCCCCACAACACGCCCACTGACCAAGGGGAGGACACCAGCTCAGTGGGACACACCACGGCTCACAGCAGGGAACCACAGCAGCACAACAGGCAACCTGACACATGCACACCACACAAACAGGCACTGGACCACTGCAGAATGGCACTGCAAGCCACCTGCAAAGCAAACACTGACATAGGCAGGTAAGTCAAAATAATTTAATAGACAACAGAACAGACAACTATGTACAGAACAATGGAGGAGGGAAGGTATAGGAATGTGAGGGTCGGGGACAGGGAACAGGGACTGTGCAGTGGGAAGGGGACTGTAGGGGAGGTACAGCAGGGGAAACAGGGGAAGGTAGGTTGGTATAGCAGCGGTGGCCACGCGTGCTGTCCCACATCATTCACAGTGTCCACCTCACAACACCCACTGGTGTATCTGAAGCACCACCTCCATAGTGGTCAAAGCAAATAGGATGATCTGCCCCAACAACCTGCAGTACAGGGACATCCTCCTACGCCTTCAGACCCCTAGGAGAAGGGACAGGACAGGCGATCAGTGCAGTGTCCCAAGGAAACATGCCCAACCACTGTGAGCACAGGACAGTGGGAACACCCCCCACAGAGAGTGCGCGTGGCAACCGCATGTACCAGATGAGTGGGCTGAGGCAATTTGCACTGTTTCTGCCAATCACACAATGGTGGGGATGTGCAACATGGGCATGGCTGGGCGAGGCCAAGTGTGCGGGGTCAGCTAGAGTCAGAGGCCACTGCAGGGGTCAGGCATGACCATGCACAGTACACCAACTGTGTAATAGGAGGCAGTGCACCACATGGAGTATGTGCACAGCGCCAATGTGCACCACGCATGCATGCGCATTGCACCACGTCGTGCTCAGGAGCAATCAGCTGACTTGCTCCAGAGCACTCTCATTGCGCATGGTGCAAATATGCAATTTTCAGCTGCCACATGCTAATGGGCTCATCAGCCAATGTATGGTGCAATGGGGGCTTTAGCATATCATTACTGTTGCTTCAAAGCCCTTTTGCATACGATGCACCATAAAAGAGGCATGAAACGGCACAGACCATGGACTGGTATTGCATCCTTGTGAGGTAAGTTGTGCATGCTGCTGGAGCACTGAGCACACTGAGCACAGAGGTCACAGCAAGGGAGATGGCACTGGGTGATGTAGCCACTGACACACTGTGCTGTCCATTACCACAGGAAGCTACATGTCAGAACCTGAGGAGGCTAGAGAGCATGGGCCTGCTCGCAAGCACAGGTCCAACTTCACAAAAGCAGAGACACAGGCCCTGTTTGGAGCCTACCTCAACAGGGAGCCACTCTGAAGCAGTGCCACAGGCCAGGGGTGGGACCTGGGTGGAGGTGGCAGAATGCATCAACCAGCAGGGCAGCCACCAGTGGTCAGTGCTGGAATGCTGCAAGAAGGTGGGCACTGACAAGAGGTGGATCAAAGAGAAGGTGACAGCCATCTATGCAGCCCAGAATGCCACTGGAGGGGTGCCTGCGGATGTGCCACAATTCATGGCATAGGAGGAGCTGCTGGCAGCCACTTTATGCTGCAGCACTATGGAGGGTGTGCCTGGCGGTGGATTCCAGACAGGTGGCAGACCATCGCTGTATGGTATGTATGGCAGCAATGCACAGCATGCTGTGCAATAGTGGGGGGAAGGCACATGTAGCCACTACTTCATTGACTCACCTGTTTTATCTTCCAGCACCAGCACACCTGCAAGCAGAGGATGGGGTACTGGCAGCAGCCATGGAGAAAGGTACAGCCCTAGATGACCAGCCATCCATCTCCATGGGCATCTGGGGCCTGGGAGGCCACAGCACACCACCCCTGTCCAGCCAGATGTCCTGGGCATGGGGTCGGACGAGACCCTGGATGTGTTTCTGCAGGATGCCAGTCTCAGCATCCTGTGTGTGGAGACACAGATTGGGGTGGGGTCCAACATCAATGATGACCTCACCATAATCCTGGACAGCATGGGTGGCATTGTGGGGGAGACACCCATACCAGGCACAGGCAGTATGTCCAGCGACCTGTCAGTGGGGGGACCAGCTGCCTGCCACCACTGTGGGTGCCACTGTGGGTGCTGCTGTGTGCACTGCCACAGCTGTGCCATGCAGTGGTGGTGGTGCAGCCGCATAGGCACTGGGCACTGTTCAGTGGCTGGAGGGGCAACAGCAGCAGGCTGCTGGTGCCACAGGGCAGCCAGACGCAGGGTCTGCTGACAGGGCACCAGCTAGGGATATACCCCAAGAGGATCCCACTGTGCAGCATCTACCTGAGAGGGGGGTTGTGCAGCATGGCTGGTCACCACAGGAGGGTCAGCATCCTGTCCAGAATCCCAGGATGCCGACCCAACAGCAGAGCACACCTGTTTGCTCCAGGCATCTGTTGAGCAACAGGTGCAGGTTGCTGCTGGACTGTGTGCACTGCACACAGAGGTGCACCAGCTGGCCGAGCAGTACAAGAGGGGTATTGTGCAACTCCTGGTGGGGATGCAGTGCATGCAGGAGGTCACGACGGCTTCCGTGGATCACATTGCTCACCACATGCAGGAGGCCACGACTGCATCAATGGATCGCATTACACAGGCGATCTTGGATAGCTTCACACTGCTGACTGAAACAGGGTTTGCCCCCATGGATCCCACACAGTGCATTGTCCATTCCATGATCCAGATGTCGGGTGACACCCACACTGTCGACACCGGGCTCTGCTGTTGGCATCCCAGGCATGCCTGGGCTGGGCCTGTTTGGGTGCCGACACACCCCCATATGGACCCAGTTGTGGTCCCACAGGTTGACCCCCGGGGAGGCTGTTACAAACACCCCCTGTGGCCGATGAGTAGCCTGTGGCCCCAGTGTGGCCACCCCCTGGTCTTGGTGGCCTCAGTTCTGTGCAGCTGCCCTGATGTGTGGCCCACCCTGTTCTCAGTCAGCTGCTGCTGCCCAGTGCATGCATGGGTGGTGTGTGCATGTGCATACCACTGGTGTGGCGCATGTGTGTTGTGCCGCATGCTGCCTGTATGCGTGCTTGCCCGGTCGCTGGACCATGTGGCATGGGCATGATGAGGGCTGATCTGCACTGGTTGCGCCTATGCACTGGTGCTATGCATCTTATCCTCACCACATACCAAAGCCTGAGTGTATGTGTGTGTGTGTGTGTGTGTATGTGTGTGTGCGCATGTGTTGCTGTGTGCTGCTCTGTGCAGTTGTGTGTGGTAATGTGCCACCAACTCCCTTGACCCTGCACCACACCTCTGTGTGTGCATGCCCATTGCCATGCATACCCCTGCCTGTGTGCTGTACCTGTGTGTGTGGCTCAGGCATGGGTTTAACACCACCTACCTTTGTGCACCATAGTGCTCCTGTGCGATGGTGTTGCTGTGTTGTGGGGTCTGCTTCATCAGCCATGAATCTCTCCACCCGGGAGGGCTGTCGACCTCCCTCCAGTACATTGCCTCCATCATCCCCACTACTGTCCCCCTCATCAGCCTCAACAGCTTTCCCATGGTCAATGGCCATGTTGTGCAGTATGCAGCAGGCCAGGAACAGGCCACAGGTTTTCGAGGGGCTGTACTGTAGGGCATCGCTGGACCTGTCTAGGCAACATAAATGTGCCTTCAGCATTCCAAATACATGCTCAATTATGTTCCATGTGCTAGCATGTGCCTCTTTGTACCATTCTTCAGCTGGGGAAGACAGCACTGGTAGGGGGTTGAGCAGCCAGGGCCTCAGTGGGTAGGCGCTGTCACCTGTGTGGAAAGTGACATAGTTAGCTCTCTGCCTTCCCTTGCTGTGCCTCTTGCCTGCTCTGGTGCCCTCACCTGCTTGCCCACCCTGACCTCCCCGTTCTATGGCCTGCCCTACCCATCACCCCTGCCCATCCCATACTCACCCACTAGGTGGCCTGTGGGGATGTCTCCATATTCTAATCTGTGGCACAGCATGAAGCTGTGCCAGATGAACACATAATGTGCGCTCCCAGGGTGTGTGGCACAGACATTGGTGCTGTGCCCCATTGCATTGCACATGACCTGGTAGTTGATATTTGGGCTCTCCTTCCTAATGATGTATGCTAGGCCCTATGGCCCAGGTGGCATGTGGATGGCCACATGGGTGCAGTCAATGGCTCCAAGCATGCCAGACATATGTGCTACACTGTGGATGTCCTGCATGGCTGCTGTACACTCTGCCTGTGTGCTGGGGATATGGATGTATTCTGAAGAATGTGACAGCAGGGCATTGAGGAACTGTGTGAGGAGGTGTGACGTAGCCAACTGGGTTATACCTGTGGTGTCCCCTCTTGGTCTCTGGAAGGTGCCCATGGTGAGCAGGCGCATGACTGCTGTGACTTTCTTCTCCACTGACATTGCATGGCTCCGTCTAGCAGATGTCTGCATCTCCTCACTGCACAGCTCACAGAGCTGCCTCAGAATTGACCTATTCAGGTGGTACTGACCCACTATCTCCATGTTGGTGAAGTTCTCGATGGTGGTGCAGGCACGGTACCATCTGTGTCAGGCATGTCACTGACAGGCCCTTCCTCAGTCACTTTGCTGTTCTGCCTGCCCCCTCACACTCCTCATTATGGCCTCCATCATGTATGGTGCACTGTCAATGGCCCCTGTTGTCTCATCTCCCCCTGGGCAGTTGGCTTCTGCAGGCTGTGTGGCACCCTGGTGCACCACCTGGCACTGTGCCTGTCTGTCTCTCTCACTCTCTCTGCCCCTGCTCCCTTTCCAGTGCCACCTCTGTCACTCTCCCTCTGTGGCTGCCTCTGTCTGTATCTCTCTCTTTCTTTTCTTTCTTTCTTTCTTTCTTTCTTTCATTCTTTCTTGTTTTCTCTCTCTCTCTCTCTCTCCCCTTCCCCTCTCGCCTGACGCAAGTGCTGTCTGTGTGCTTGTGCCTGGTATTTATAGGCTCAAATCTGCTCAGCGCATCTTGATTTTGCTCCCCCACATGCACCATGGTTCCACAGTTGAATATTGCACTGTGCTGGATATTCATGGGCAAGCTCCCTGTGGTTGTGCCTGGATTCATTATAGTTGCGCAGGCGCCAATGGTATTTGATCTGCACTTGGCTCCCACTGAATATGGCACCTTGATGCATTTTCAGACTATGCTGGCACAACCTGAAGCTGTGCCACTGTGCAGCTGTTTTGAATATCCGCCACTATCTCTTTATTATGTTAACAACAAAAAGAGCATAAATTCTGCAATTTTAACATTTTCTGAGTTAAATACAGACATGATTTTAAAGGGACACCCAAGTCTCTGAAATACTGTCCATACAGCTATACACACACCATATATATATATATATATATCTATATATATATATATATATATATATATATATATTATAGTGCGGCAGTGTCACTATAGTTAGGTTGAAAAGCACTTTAATGTTAAACTTCTAATTTTGCACCTTAATAACTTTGCCACCATGCAACAGATTTACCTGAAATTGTGAATGTGTGGTGTGGTACCATAGATCTCTGGATAAGGCAAGTTGCATTATGATCAGATGTACAGTTGTGGAGCTGTAGAATGCCAAAAATGCAAAAAATTACTTTTGCACATTTCTTTGCTTGAGCCCACAGCGAAGAATTTGTCAGTTGGTCTGAAATCTTCAGGAAGATGCAGTCTGGGTCACCAATGTGCCTTTTGAAGATTTGGTGTAAAAATATTAAATGTTATTCAAAAAACAAATTTCTCATTATAGTCAATGGGGGAAAAATATATGTCTCACGAAAGTGTCGCAAGTACAATTTTCCTTTCTCAAATGGCTCTTTTACTTTCATTTTGCCACCATCTTGTTTTCAGTTAGCGAGAGAGAGAAAAATGCCTGGCATTTAAATTTGGGACCCTCTAGGTAAACACTGACTGTTGGGTTTACCTAGTCGGGTCCTGAGGATGCCAGCCCTATCTTTTTTGGGGGTAAACCCCCCTATAAATGCTGTTTTTAAAATCAGCTCCACAGTACTTTCACAAATTGCAAAAGAAACAGCTGCAACAATTTCACAAATGCAAAAGTTTTGTGCTGTTTTTTGCAAAACTTTTGTAATTTGCAAAAGTATTTTGTTAAAAACAGCAAATCTTTGCTATCCCTTACAGAAATAATTATATGAAATGTTTTCATGCTGCACACATAAAACTACCTATGTGATATGCATGCTGCAAACATGATTTAGATGTTAACTTGGAACCAATTGCAAGCAGGTGGCGTGTGTGCAGCAAGCAATCTTTTTATGTTAAACTGGAGCAGTCTGCATGCATGTGGCATGCGTGCAAAAAGCAACTGGTCACTGATTACTGCACACTGAAAAGATAAGTGAGTTCCTCAGGCTCACACCACATACAAGTGGGGGTTGATGAGATTCAAACCCAGGTCTTCAGGTCTCCAGGTCTGTAGTTCAGTACCTTTAACCACTAAGCTATACTGCCTGCACACATATGGCTTGCTTGTACTATACTTCAATACAAATCTGCATAACTCTGCATGCATGCAGCATACTTGTAGTCACTTTATACTTTTTAGCTTTTTGTCCCCTCTCATCTCAGCTGTATAACTGAACTGTAGCACACATACCAGTGGAAAAACATGTGGTTCTTCCCACCCCAATACACACAGTTACCCACAAAACTACTTGATTACTTCTGTCAGGCCTGTACTATACTATTATTCCTCCATAGTTTGAACAGACTTTATGTAGCAAACACAAAGTAGCAACAGCTCGATACCCACCCACATGGCAGTCCCCATGCACACATTGTAGCAGGGTGGCCATGCTGCAGACAACCCACCAAGTGCAGATATAAGCTGAGATATTCTTACCTGTTTGCTAGGGAGCCAGAGGCAGGAGTCTTTAAAGATGATGTTCATGGGTCAGATTGCTGGAGCATACCCTTGAAATGAATGGAGTTTTTAATTACTATTTTAACATTATGATGGTGAGTTGGAGAATAATGAAGGCCAGTGTTCTGCTAACAAGGCCCTTGTTAGTTGAGTGGTGACCTTCGTTAATCTCAACTCTCCATCAATATGTATAAAACAGTAATAAAAAATATCCCTCTTCATTTTAATGGTGCATGCCCTGAGTCTCCTGCCCTATATCAAAACTGTGCTTGAGGTGGGGATGTGGAGGTCAGTTTCACTGGTGAGAGGCATAAGCCTGACTATAGTGTGGCTCCAAAAGTCTGTGCACACCATACCGCACAACTGTCCCTGAGATGCTAGGGACAGCCCTCATTTTACCCTGAAAACTGCTCTGCTCCTCATTTCATCCCTCATGGGAAACATGCTGTTCACACAGTGGATGTCCTGTAAATGTAGACTTTATGGCAGGGCACCATTTCAGATTTCAGCAGGGGACAGCTAACAACCAGTGGAGGGCAGGTGCTAGTTATCCCATTGGTGGTTAGCTCCAAAATGTCTGGAATGTCTCTAAAAGGTAAAATGTATTTGTTGTGACAGAAAACTGATATGTAAATCAGGAACAATTCTAATGTATAATATTCATCTATCTATATCCTGGAGCAGTGCATCAGATTTGGACTTAACCCACCCGGTTACTAACCAGTTTTTTTCCTGGCTGAAATTCTGATCCCCCCCTCAAAAAAAATAACTTTGTCTTGATTTGCCTCCCTGACTCCATTCAATACCCATCTAATATGTGTCATGAAGCTGCCCAGAGGCACAGAAACTTGCAAAACACATCAACATTTTAGTCCTTCCTCCTTCCTCAATCTCCTTTTAAAAAAATATTTACTTTTACGTAATTGGCCATCTGGCCAGAAACTGCAGCCTGGCCCAGTGTGCCACCAACCCAGTTTTCAGTCCACTCCACTTCTGTCCTTTTGTCAGAAGCTGGATGCTAGACCCAACCATCCCGGGTCCCCAACGTGGTCTGTGACCAATTTACCTCAACAAATGAACCCACCCAACCTGTGTTGCTTGCTTCTTGCTTGGCTGCTGCCACATTGCACAAATCAAGGCCTATGATGGCCATCCACACCACTGTCACTGCTGCTGCTAGGCCTAGCTTTCTACCTCATGGGACCTGTGCTGTTTTTTTGTGAGGTGAGCCAAATTCAGTAAGTAGGTAGCCTAGTCTCGAGTTAACTTCTAGCTCACCTTTTGCCCCTTCAGCCACCAGGGGAGATGAAGACTCACTAAGAGCAGACCAGCAAAGATATGCCACCACAATGCTGCTATTTAGAGTTCAGTGCTCATGGACTCCACCAAGCTGTAGTGTGCAGCCTGTCTACTCTCTGGTGGGATGACAGTGTTACACTCATGGGACTCACATGCTCTTACTTGGCTGGAGCTCCTCCACGTCATGTGTGATGGTGCCACCACTAATAGGTGGTGAGAGTAAACAATACAATACAAACACAGTCGAGTCAGGAGTGCACCTGCAGCATGAGCACACACAAGCCGGGGGCAACTTATTGTGCAAAAGATTAAATCCAAATTTAATGCAGTTATTGCCACACGATAAGAACAACTTAGGCACAAATGCAGGGGGCACCCTTGCTTTATGGTAGAAATTCATTCTCAGGTGCTAATATCTGCACAAGTAAATACAATGGTTTCCACTGTGTTCTGAGGTATGGTATCTACATGTTTCAGGATGTTTCCTGGTCATTGTGAGGGTTAGTGTCCTCATTGTCCCCCATTCTGAGTGTCCATGTTCCTCATTTCAGTGACAAAATGTGAGGTATGGTGCATGCTTCCAAGACCCTACTCAGTACAAAGAGTGCTGAACATGGCCATAGTGTACATGGTCCATGCAGAATGACAAAGAGAAAGTAAGTGAGCCACACCAGTCATGGAGAAATACATTTGTAGTACTAAATATGGATAAGGGGATTGGCATGGCCCAAAACAAAAAGGTCAGGCTTCACAACACAGAGGCCCCTCTTTGCACATCTAGGATGGAGGATATTGGCTGACTATATCCTAGGCATTTAATACATTAAGCAAACAATACGTTACAAATTAATGGAAATTTAATGACAAAAATCAAAAGTCATTAAACAACTTGCAAAAGGATCAGAATTTATGAATTTACCTAATTTGAATGGGAAATCAATGAAAATGCATTTTAATTGCTCTAATAGTTAGCAGTAGTATGAGAAATAGAAACTGATGTGTTTTTAGATGAGTTTTGCACCAGCTTTGTTGTTGCACATATTGTGCAGCATGTAAACCTGATGTGATTTTAAGTGATGTTCAAATCAGCTTAACTGCCGCACTCATGTCAAGCACGCAACACGTGAACCTGCTGTGATTTTTAGAAGATGTTCCCACCAGCTTACCTGTTGCACACATGTCAAGCTTGCAGCATGCAAACCTGATTTGCTTTTTAGACCTGGTTTGCACAGGTTTACTTTGTGTATTCAAACCACATGAAAACATTGCACAATTAAGCATGTGACATGAATTCTGCATGAATGCAGCACACTTATATTTCTGTAAGGGATCACCCTGCAACAAAATGGATGGGTCTTTTGGGCTGGAACTTGCAGGGTGGCAAGCATTGGTCCCATAGATGTGCCTTTGGTGGTTTGGTGCCAAAACTTTCAAGGGATGAAAGTTACAGCTTCAAATTTGAGAAATTTCCCATAGGTTAACATTGTGGCACCCATGATGCTTGGCAGCGTGATGTCCAAAATGAAGTGAGATACAGATTTTTATACTTGCAGCTTAGTTCACTTTAAAGTGAACTAATCTGCAAAAACAAGTTAGGAAATCATAGATTACAGCAGCAGTGGAATTTTTTCCCTACTTGCTAAGGTTACAGAGATATTGGCACATTAGTGTCACAAGGGTTCCAAGGGTGCCTTTTCAGAATATTTCGGTGCCCGTATCTTGTAAACAATGCAAGATATGGATTGGTTGATGTATCACATGGGGAGTACTCACTGCCATGATTACAACGGCACTGAAATTTTTTTTTCCAAGCTTCTACAGTTGCTAAGATATTAGCAAATTAGTGTTACAAGGGTTCCTTGCCCTGCAGGGCTGCTGTATGGCTCCGTACTTACATCTAAGTGGGAGCTCAAGGGCCCAGAGGGCCCGCACTCCCACTAACATGTGCCATTTATCAGTTACATTACACTTTCTCAAAAAGAAGGGACATTCATGGCAAAAAACTGTTAATGCATCATTTAGGGTTCATAGCACAGTGACAAAAGCATGGAAATGTGGTGTTAGGGTTACCACCCCTACCACCTCCCACCCTCCCACACACCAACAGGCATAGGAGTGTGTATGTTGTGGTCACTGTGTCTAACTCTCACCCCGTTCTCCTGTACTGCACCACCTCAGCTTCTTTACACATGGAATGGGGTTAGAGTTAGGCTGATGACCCCAATGCACACCCTGATGCCTGTTGGTGTTTGGAGGGTGGGGTTGGTGGGGGTGGGATGGTAGGGGTGTAACCCTAACACCACATTTCCATGCTTTTCTTGCTGTGCTATGAACCCTAACCGATGCATTAACAGAGTTTTTTGCCATGAATATCTCTCTTCATATATCTATATCTATATCTATATATATCTATATTTATATCTATCTATCTATCTATATATATATGTATGCATGTATGTATATATATATATATACATATATATCTTGACCTAGTTGGCTATAATGCTTTGAGGAAGGACCGAGTAGGGAAGAAAGTTGGAGGGGTTCTCATCTACACTCAGAGCAGTCTTAACGTAATGCAGATTGACCACTCCCCCCTTTGTGACTCTGTGAATGAATTAATCATCATGAAAGTGCTCCTTAGAGACACTAAACCCCTGTACATAGGGTGTGTCTACCTCCAGTTCCAAATGGCTTCATCTTACCTCAAACCCTTAACTCATGCCCTGGCTGAGCACTCCCTTGGGTAGATGATTCTCCTGGGAGATTTTAACTTAAATTGACTGGGGCTTCCATCAGTAAGAACCCAGTACTCAATACCAATCTGACAAAAGTGATTGACCTGCCCACAAGGCATAATACTAGGACTCGTAACCACTCATTGCTTGACTGGGCCCTAGTAACTAGACCGGACCACATTCAGGCTGCTGGGATCATGGCTGACTCTTTGAGTGATCATTCACCCATTTTCTGTATTTGGCTGAACAGGCCTCCCAAACTGCCTGCCCGGGTAATTAAAGCCAGAAACAACAGCAGTTTCTCCTCAGAAGCTTTTTGCTCTGACCTACGTGTGGTAAACTTTGATCCCTTAATCTCCCTCCCTCCCTCCCCTGGATGAGGCACTTGACTTTTACCAACACTTTTGCATCTGTGGCCAATGTACATACCCCCATAAGAGAGTTAGGGTATAGGTTAAAAGCCACAATTGGCTTAACCTGGCCTCAAAAGTAGCATGCTGCTCTGTGACCGGGCCTGGGGACAGTTCAAATCCTCTGGCCTAAAATCTGACTGGGAGAGTATAGAGAGCAAAGAAATCAGTGCAAGAAGGCCTCTAAGTTGGCTGAATCTAAATACCTGCGACTTCTCCAATCTAGGCACCCTACGGTACCCAAACAGATTCTGGGACCAAATTAATCTGCTGCTAAATGGCACCCCTAGTGCCCAAGAAGGAGCACTCTTGGTCGGTGATACCCTAACCAATGATCCCACCTTAATTGCTGAGGTGTTTAGTGCCACTTTCTCCATACCCGGTGGAACCAAACCCCCCAGGCCCTCTGGTGCCCCCTGCAGCAGAGGTACTGCCCAGGATCACTCTCAACCTCAGTTTCACCTGAAACTGGTCAAACCCCATGAGATACTTCCCTTCTGCAATCTATCAACCTGACTCCTCTCCGGGACATGACCCGCTTGATCCTAGACTTCTGCGGGCCGCCACCCAGGCTATCTCCCGCCCTGTCACCATGCTCATCAATAGGTCCCTCTTTGAAGGAGTGGTCCCAATTAAAAAGCCACTATTGTCCCTATTCACAAAAAGGGCCCAGGGAACTACAGGACAATCTCTATTCTCTGCCCTCTTGCAAAAGTGCAGGAGGTTTGTCTACAATCAAATACAAGACTACCTTGAAAGGTACCTGCTCCTAGCCGACATTCAACACGGTTTTAGGAAAGGCCAGGCACCGATACAGCCCTAATCCAGCTCACATCGGACATCCTTGACCCAGTGGATTGGGGCTCCCCTGAGGGGGCTTTATTCATTGACCTATCCAAGGCATTTGACTTGGTCAGCCAAACTTCATCTACTAGGACTCGATGGACTCTCTGTTTCATGATTCAGGAGCTACATGTTCAACTGAACCCAAAAAGTTCTGTGGAGGAACGCAGTCTGGTGCTAAACCTGTAATCTCCAGGGTACCCCAGGGCTCAATCCTGGGTCTCATATTATTACCCTCTTTTCAAGGACATAGAGGGGTTTGTGGGCAGAACAACCTCATCTCTATCAGATGACACTGTCATCTACTGCACTGACCCACTTCCCAGTGTAATCAATGCCAAACTCCAGACCAGTCTAGTTGCCCTGGAAGCCTGGTTCTCCGCCAACTCGCTCATGCTGAAAAAGAAAAAATTAAGGCAGTCATGTTTGGGTCTAGGCACCTTGGAACTGACCAGCATGGCATGCTTCAACTTCACACAGCCCAAGGGATGAGAGTTGAGGTCACGGACAAGATTAAGTACCTCGTGATCATGCTTAATCAGGAGATGACCTACCAACCTCATATTGACTCTGTTATAAGGGCCACCACACAGAAGCTTGGACTTCTCTAGAGGTTGGGAGACTCCATTTCTCTAGAGGCTCATTATGTCATAGCCAACAGCACCCTACTCCCCTTCCTTCTCTATGGGGCTGCCCTGCTGCAATCCCTAAGGGAGGGTGAACAGAGAAAATTAACCATGCTCTACCATAGGGTGGCTTGCTTTGCTACCAACTCCCCTCCTAGGAGGCACCACTGTGAGGTCCTTGCTGATCTCCACTGGCCTGCCATATGACATAAACTGGCCTACTCCTCCTTAAGTCTGACTTTTAAATTTACCATGGTTGGCCCTCCTCACCTACATGAACTGCTCAATCCCAAAGTCTTGGGCCAGGACTTGAGACCTTCTATTGGCCATCCCCTTGACATTCCTTGTGTCCGAACAAATTTCAGCAAGCACTCCTTTCGGTATGCTGCCCCCCACCTATGGAACCCACTCCCTGTGGACCTGGCAAACAGTCAAACTATTCAGGGATTTAAGTATGGCTTGAAAGCATACCTGCTAGAGCTTAGTCTATGTGGCTGTAATCACTAGCTCCCAACTTATGAACCATGGTGTGACTATTTATCCTGCTTATTGCTGGTACCACCTCTCCCATTAAACATTTTGTGAGAAAGTTGTCATGTGTTTGATGAAATGGCTATAGTGATTTCAGTATGTAACTGACTCACTCTGTAATGTACTCTGTGCCTTAGTCTATGAATGTTTAAACTATTGTATATTCCTGCTTATGTAAGTAATCAATGACTGCCTATGGATGTAATTTATGTCTGTAACTAATCTGGGTCACTCCTGAAAAAGGGACCTTGGTCTCAGTGAGCTTACCTGGTTATCAAAATCTAAATAAATAAATAAATTATATATCTATCTATCTATCTATCTATCTATCTATCTATCTATCTTATATATATATATATATATATATATATATATATATATATACTGATATATATATTCATTGCAAAAACTTTAATGCATCATTTAGGGTTAAAGTGACAAATGTGGAAATGAGACATTGAGTTGAGCCCCTAACCCCCCAACAAACCCACTCCCCATCCTCCACAGACTGAGAAATGCCAGGATGTGCCACGGGGTCATGAGGGCCAACTCTCACCCTATTCCATGTGTAAACAGGTTGACATGCTACAGTAAAGGAGAATGGGGTGAGAGTTAGGCCCTCATGGCCCCATACTACCCGGCATCAGTCGAGTCTGTGGAGGATGAAAACTGTGAGGGGGGTTGAGACTCAAACCTAATATCTAATTTCCCCATTTTTCTCTTTAACCCTAAGGGATGCATTAAATGAAGTGTTTTGCAATGCATGTCCTACTTTTGAAAAGTGTAATATCACTAGTAAATAGCATGCGTTGGTGGGAGCACAGGGCTCAAGCTGCCCATTTCTGCATAATGATATGTGTCTGTGGGACCATGGGCCCTCTGGTCCCTGCTCTCCCACTTACACATGGCTACAGAGCCGTACAGCAGCCCTATTGGGCAAGGAACCCTTGTAACACTAATTTGCCAATATCTCAGGAACCATAGCAGCTAGGAAGGTGTCGCTGTAATCATGATAGTGAGGCGGTCACACTAGATAAATTGACCAGGTCTGCATCTTGCATCGCTTTTGAGATATGGGCACAAAGCGCTATGGCACCACAATGTTATCCTATGGGAAAAATCTCAACTCTGATGGCATATCTATGGAACCACTTAACGTTCCAACACCTAAATAGCATAATTCACATCTCTAGGGCATCCCCTTAACACCCTGCAAATTTCAAGTCAAAAGACCAAACCGTTAATTTACAGTGCAGTGGGAAAATTTTAAGAAGTTTAAAAATTCCTAGTTTGTAAGCTAGCAAAATCCTTGACCATCTGATCAATCCCCATTCGCCAGCTGTCAAATTTACCATCCACGAAAAATCCTTGACCATCAGATTTTGGCCATCTGGTCCCTATGTGACGGTCAACGATTTTGTTACCTCATGAAATAGGATTGGGTGGTGGACTAGGATTTTAAGAGCTCATGGACTGCAATTTTATCAACTCAAGGAAGAGGATTCTAAAAATCAATCCCCTTTCATGAGCTGATAATCCCAGTCTACAAGACGATCCACTATCTCAAGGCAGCAAAATCTTTGACCGTCACTCAATCCTCATCCGCAAGAAGGGCCATCTGGTCACAAAGTGGCAGTCAAAGTTTTGCAACCTCACGAAGAGGATCAGATCATGGAATGGAATTTTGTCAGCTTGAGAAGAGGATCGGAAATGAAGTCACGAACAAAGAATTTTTAATTTGAAATGGCTGTTTTTTTTGGTCAAAATAAAGCAAACAAAAGGTATAGGTTTGTAGAGGGTGTCACCCTGAACAAAACTCATGCCTTATTGCAACAAGTCACCCATGGAGGAAGCTATAACATTTTGTTTGGGGGAAAAAATGAAAAAAAGATGGTGGCTCGTGGACAAGGAATTTTTCTGCTGCAGGAGGATTTTTTTTTTAAATCTTCATTCATGAGCTGACAAAAACCTTAACCGTGAGCCCAGTCCTCTTTCACAAAACAGACATATAAGTCTTGAGGAGAGCTGAGCATGCTCAGAACCCCAAAATTTAAAATTAAATAACTTTAGAACAGATTAATATTTTTTAGCCAAACCAATGCTGCATTGTTCTTTGACCCAAACTCTTTCTATGTTCCAGATTTTAGATCAAAACATCAGATGGTGTGGTCGCAGTGCCATGGGCAAAAAAATGTATCAAAAATGGAAAAACTTGTTTTCAGCGCTTCACTGCACAAAAAAAGTAACTCTGACCAAAATGCAACTTGGCAAATCAAAAGATCTACCTTATGAGCCCGTGCATTCTAAATTTTGTGCAAATCTGTTTAACGGTTGCAAAGTTATTAATGTGCAAAAAATTGGAATCTAACATTAAAGTGCATACTCAGCCCTAACAACAGGGTCATGACCCCGCCCCTGTAATATATATACCGTGCCACTATAGTTAGGGTTAAGTACCCCATTTATGGTTAAGTCTGAAATTTGGCAGCTTAATAACTTTGCCCTGTGTGACAGATTTGGCTAAAATTTGGAACGCACAGTTTGGTATCATAGATCTGTGGATCTGCCAAGTTGCGTTATGATCGGATCTACGGTTCCAGAGCAACAGAGCACCAATAAATGTAGAAATTAGTTTTTTGTGTGTTTCTTTGCTTGTACCTGCAGCATACACATTTTGCGTGGTCAGTCTGAAAACTTCAGGGAACATGCATCCGGGGTCCCTGATGTGCCTTTAGAAGGTTTCGTGAAAAAATATTAAACGGTTCAAAAGTTATTCAAACAACAAGTTTCCCATTATAGCCAATGGGAAAAGTTAAAATATGCAAAAATGTCACAAATGCACTTTTTACTTTCGCAAATGACCTATGCAGTGTTGCAAATCAGTCATCTTGTTTTCAGTTGGTGGTCACAGAAATGCTTGGCATTTAAATTTGTGGACTCCCTAGGGACACAATTTTTGTTGTGTTCACCTAGTCAAGCCCTGAGGATGCTAGCCATGTCTTTTTTGGGGGGTAAAACATCCCAGAAATATATTTTTTACATTTTTGTAAAAAGTAGTGTCGCAAAGTACTTTTGCATATGCAATACTTTCATGATTTCATTTGTGAAAGTGTTGTGATTTGCAAAAGTACTTTGAGACACTATAGCCAAAACAATAGGGAATCTTTGCCACCCTGCTGCAAAAGAACAGTTTAATCTTTTGGGCTGAAATTTGGATGGAAGAAAGCCAACATCCCACAGATATGCCTTTTCGTGGTTTGGTGCCAAAATATAATAAGGCTGCAAAGTTATGGCACTCCGAATTTGACGATTTTTCCCATAGGATAACATGGCATCTGCCACGCCTTTTGGGGCTTGTATCTCAAAAAAGGTTCAAGATACGGACTTTTCATTGGAAGAATGCTTAGTCCCCCACTAGGGGGCTAAGTGCAAAACTAGCCTGGAAAGTCACAAATAATATGAGTTTTAAATTTTTTTCTTCATCATATGGTTCCTGAGACATAAGAAATTTAGTATTCCAAGTGCTCATTTTCTGCTCCTAGGGCCATTATTATGCATACATTCTTTGTATTCACTGTGCTTCTGTATGCACCTTTTTGGTCAAAAAAAGGGTGTGCATTTGAGTTACTGTTACCGTTAATGTTTCTACTTGCATTTCCGTTACTGTTTGCGTTAGCATTTCTGTTTATGCCACTGTGTGCGTTACCTTTTGCATTTGTGCTTGCATTTGTGTTACTGTTATCATTTGCATTTCCGTTACCGGTTTTGTTTGTGCTTACTTTTGCGTCACGATGTCGTTACCCTTTGCTTTACGTGCGCTTGTGTTTGCGTTACTATTAAACTTTGCATTTCCATTACTGTTTTGTTTGCATTTACTTGTGCATCACTGTGTGTGTAACAATTTGCATTTAAGAACGTGCTTGCATTTGCATTTGCATTTGTGTTTCCTTTGGCGTCATCGTTGGTGTTATCGTAAGCGTTTGCATTTCCAATTGCATTGCCGTGACCGTGTGCATTACCATTTGCATATGCTCTTGCATTTGCGTTTTTGTTTGCGTTAGTGTTTCCTTTGGCATCATCGTTGGTGTTACCGTAACTGTTTGCTTTTCCAATTGCGTTACTGTTACCATTTGCATGTTCATTACCATTTGCTTTTCTGTTGCCCTTAGCATTTGCGTTTTCGGTAGGTGTTACCATAACTATTTGCATTTCCAATTGCATTACCGTTACCATTTGTGTGTTCATTACCGTTTGCATTTCTGTTGGCCTTAGCGTTTGCATTTTTGGTACTGTTTCCATTGTCGAGTGTGTTACTGTTTCCTTCTGCATCGCCATTGCCGTTACTGTTAGCGATTCTGTTTGCGTTTGTGTTAGCGTTTGCATTTTTTTTTACTGTTTTTGTTACTGTTTGCATTTCTGTAGCAGTTTGCATTTTTTCATTACTGTTTTTGTAACTATTTGCATTTCTGTTGCCGTTAGCGTTTGTGTTACCTTTTGCTTTACCATTTCTGTTTTCATTTACATTTGCGCTTGCGTTTCTCTTACTGTTTGCGTTATCATTTCCGTTTGCATCACCGTGTGTGTTGCAGTTTGCACTTGCATTTGCGCTACTGTTACATTACTATTTTCTTTTACCTCACTGTTTCCATCGCCGTTTGAGTTAACGTTACCACTTGTGTTTTTGTGTTTGCGTAGTATAATGCAAAACATGATGTTGTTATTTTTCTGCACTGTCTTCCATGGTGCATGGTGCAGTCAGTGTGTGGTTGATTGGTCTGAAGCTTTGCATGTAGAAAGACCATTGTCCAAGGAATATTCCAGTTTTTGTTTGGTGAAAACATTTTGTTCTGTTCCAGAGTTATTGCCATTTGAAGTTGCCCCACTTTGCAGTTACTGATTTTTTGGTGCCAGGTCCACTATTTTAATGAATTTTTCACCACGATTTCTGCCATTTTGTAGTGGAAGACTACTTAAAGGTGCAGAAATGTAAAAACAGAATATCTCTGAAATGGTTTGGTCTTTTCACATGAAATTTGGAGGGTGTTGAGTGGATGTCCGGGGGATGCGAATAATGATGTTTACATGTTGAAAAAATAATTTGCTGCAGAGATACTGTGAGACACAGTTAACATTTTGTGCATAGCTTTCAGCATGGTGCTACTGGCTTGAAATTTATAGTGTAGGTAGCCCTAGTGGCACAGAGGTGCCTTGCAGTGGTTTGGTGTGTAAAACATTAACAGGTGCGGATTTAAGCCACTCCAATGAATTAAAATGTTGTTCATTATGCTTCAATAACTTCCGAACTGTGTGTCCTATTTGCCTGGCATTTGGAATATACAAAGATTTATAATTGATCTTTCACTGTGCCAGTACTTGGGTTGCTGGCACTTACAGTTGCTGAATTGTTCATGTTATGTTGTTTGCTTGTGGTGCTGTGCGACCGTTGAATGGATCTTCACACAATTATGGACACATGGTGTGCTATGGTACATGTCTTCTTTTTAAAATTTTTGGTTCCATTAGATATATGTTGCTTGTGAAGTGGCAAAAATGTGATTTGAGGCACTCCTGTGCAGTTTTCACAGCGTGACACTGCGCAACTGTTGAACAGATTCAGATAACATTTGTTATACATGTCATGGTATGGTACATGTCTTCATTTACCAATTTTCATTTCAGTCAGTCATACAGTTTAGCTCAGTGAAGTGACAAAAATTAACATGGTGGGAGAGTGGGGCCCAAAGGGCCTCTTGCTCCCACCACAACATTCCATTCACTATTTATAGGGCACATTTTCAAAAAGAAGGGAAATTCATGACACAAATACTCCATTCAATGCATCAATTAGGGTTGTTCCACAGTGACAAAAACGTGGAAATTCGATGTTAGGGTTAAAACCCTAACTCCGCATTCCCCCCCAGCACCACACAATGCACATGCAAGTAGTGGGGGAGGACCAAGACAACACAACCAATCACAGACAACCAACAGCAGGTAACAGAAATAACATACAATTGTCTAAGCAGTACTATAAGGCACATCCATCATCATGGTCCACCAACTCTAGGACTTCTGCTAGCATGTTGGTACACACCACACTGGTGATTTGCACAGATAAGACACCAGTACAGGAGTACTCTCCACACAATACCTAAGATATTGTTGTTTTCAGTATCTCAAACCATCTCTAAAATAATATCAAGCATGGGCCATGACGATATTAAACATTTACTGTTGTATAGTACCACGTAGCTGACCAAGCATGCAGGATAAGATCACAGTGCAGCAGCACTCTGTTAATAATTGTGTTCTGATACATAATTTACTAATGTCACTATAGCATGAGCAACCATTAACACACATGAAAGATCAGTGAAAATGCAGTCTCATATTATGCATTCATAGCTACAAAAGTAGTAGCATGGGCTGTTTTCCACCCCCCTGATACCAGCAATGTAGGAATTTGTATAGAAACAGAGACATGTGTTTGAACCGAGAAACTGTTACTAAGGCAAAGACAGTGAAATGGTACCATGGAACACCTTGGGTAACACAGTCTCAAACAGCTGTGCTGCTGTACAAGTTCAGAGAACAGTGCAGAAGATATCTTCACATAATAATGTACTGATCCATTATTTTCTTATGCCAGGCTAAGATCAGGAGGTATTTATACACATGAAAGGGTGTTGAAACTCCTCTGTGATACTGCATGGTCAGAAACAGAAATGTGTGAGCATGATGCACTTTAACCTTTTTACAGTCACCAACATATTAATTAGTAGAGAAAACACTTACCTGTTTGAAATGTGAAACTGTCCAAAATTCAGATATAGTGTAGTGTGACCATGTGACTTTTTGTGTCTGAGATCTGCATCTGTACAATGTAAGATAATGGTGCAGCAGGACTATGGAGATAATACTGTACTGATACATCATTGGCTTATAGCGGGGTAACATCAGAAGAGATTAACAGTGAACTAAGGTCTCCAAAACCTTTGCCTGACATTGCATGTGTTATACTGATGCATTAACAATACAATCTCATTCAGAAGAGATACAAAATGTTTTGGCAATACAAAACTGTTTAATGTGGTCCACCAACAACTCATGACCAGTATGCCTGTATATCCTGAATCACTTGGATGGCAGCAAAGTCCTACAGTTGGTGGACCATGATGATGGATGTGTCTTGTAGTACGTTTAGACAGTTGTATGTTATTTATGTTACCTGCTGCAGGTTGTCTGTGATTTGTTGTGTTGCCTTGGTCCGCCCCCATTACTTGCATGTGCATGTGTGTGTGTGTATATGTGTGTGTGTGTGTGTGTGTGTGGTGCTGGGGTGGGAATTCGGAGTTAGGGTTTTAACCCTAACATTGAATTTCCTTGCTTTTGTCACTGTGTAACAACCATAACTGATGCATTAACTGGAGTTTTTTGCCATATATATCTATATCTATCTAGATAGACATATATATATATATATATATATATATATATATTCATATATTATGGTAGCACGGTAGTGCTACCATAGTTAGGGTTGAGGAACCCTTTTAAGGTTAATGGGTGAAATTTTGCACCTTAATAACTTTGCCACTGTTCAATGGATTTGCCTGAAATTTGGAATGCGTGATCTAGAACCATACATCTTGGGATCTGCCAACTTTTGTACTGGTTGGATATACAGCTGCAGCGTTTTTAAGCGTGACCTGTGCACACATTTATGCTTTCTGGTGAATTCTTTGCTCACACCTACAGGTCGTACGGTTTGTGTGACCGGTCCGAAAACTTCAGGGAACGTGCAGCCGGGGTCCCCAATGGTTCTTTCGAAGATTTTGTGAAAACATATTAAACGGTACAAAAGTTATTCAGAAAACAAGTTCCCATTATAAATCAATGGGAAAAGTTAACAAAAAGTTTGAAAGTGTCGCAAATGCAGTTTTTACTTTCACAAATGGCCCTTTTACTTTCGCAAATCCACCATTTTGTTTTCAGTTGGTGATCACAAAAATGCTTGCCATTTAAATTTGGCACCCTCTAGCAACACAATTCTTTTTGTGTTCACCAAGTTGGACTCTGAGGATGCTAGCCATGTCTTTATTTTGAGGCAAAACACCCTAGAAATATGTTTTTCAAATTTCTGGAAAAAGTAGTGTCACAAAGTAGTGTCGCACTCATGACACTTTCGCAAATGCTTGCGAAAGCTTTTGCAAATCACACTACTTTTTCAGACTATGGCCAAAATTACAGCACTTCTTTGCCACCCTGCTGCAAAAGAACGGTTTGGTCTTTTGAGCTGAAATTTGGAGGGAGCACAGTCAACATCTCACAGATGTGCCTTTTCATGGATTGGTGAAAAAATATTGCATGACTGCAAAGTTATGGTACTCCAAAATTAGCATTTTCCCATAGACTAACATGGTGGCGTACGCCGTGCCTTTCGGGGCTCGTATCTCAAAAACGATGCAAGATACAGATTTTTTGTTGTGAGTTGCATAGAAAACCTTGCCAGGAAAATCAGGATTTTTGTGAAATTTAAATTCCTTTTCTCGTAGTCGGTTGCTGAGATATTAGCAATTAAGTACTTCCAATGCTCGTTTTAACATCGATACCCATTACAATGCACACATTCTTTGTGTTTCTCTATGCACCTGTTCGGCAAAACAGGGTATGCACTTCCATTACTGTACAGTTACTGTTTCCACTTCCGTTTATGTCCCCGTTTGCATTAGCGTTCCCATGTACACCACCGTGTGTGTTCCCCATTGCATTCTCATTTCCGCTTGCGTTTTCGTTACTTTTACCATTTGTGTTTCCACTACTGTTTCTGTTTGCATTACTGTGTGCATTGTCATTTGCATTTCTGGCAGCTTTTTTGTTTGCGTTTCTGTTTCTCTTTCGTTTTGCATGTTTCTTACTGTTACTGTTACCATTTGCATTTGCAATTGCGTTACTGTGCCCGTGCGCATTACAGTTTGCATTTCCATATGCGCTTGTGTTTCCTTTTGCATTTCTGTTTCCTTTGCTGTTATTGTTGCTGTTACCATTACCAATTGCATTTACAATTGTGGTACTGTGCCCGTGTGTGTTTTGGTTTGCGTTTCCATATGCACGTCTCTTCCCGTTTCCATTTCTGTTTCCTTTGGCATTATTTTTCATGTTAACTTTACCATTTGCTTTTACAATTGCGGTACCATGCCTGTGTGCATTACGGTTTGCATTTACATGTGCACTTGCATTTGCGTTTCTGCTCTCTTTCACGTTCTTTTGCTGTGACATAACATTTCCATTTAAAATACTGCTGCCATCACTGTTGCGTTACCAGTTGCATTTAAATACGCATTTCAATGTCCGTTTGTGTCACTATTTGCTTCAGCATCACTGCGCTTGCATTTCTATTAAGGTTCCATTACCATTAATTTTTCCGTTGCCATGTGTGCCACTGTTGGTGCTTCTGTTTGCATCACTGTTCCTGTTACTATGTCACAAGACATCATGTGGCGCTGCATTACTTTCACTATTTCTCATCGTCTTTCTCAAAAGAAGGGAAATTAGAGGCAAAAAACTCAGTTTACTGCATCAGTTAGGGTTGTTCCACAGTGACAAAAGCTAGAAAATTTAGTGTTAGGGTTGAAACCCCCCTTTGACCCCTCCAGCCTACCCCCCCAACTGGCATCAAGGTGCGGCGTTGGGGTCATGATCCTAACTCCCACCCCATTCTCCTATTCCTCAGCTTCTTTACATGTGATGGGGTGAGAGTTGGGGCCGACTTCACATCTTTTAATGCCGGTGGAAGACAACTGGAGAAATCAAGCTTTCAACAACACTTCGCTTTGTCAATGTGGACAACTAACAATGCATCAAATGATTTTTTTACCATATATATATATATATATATATATATATATATATATATTTGTTTGTTTATTTGTACATCAGTTTACAACCTTTATATATATATATATATACACACACACACACACACTGTATATAAATATTCTCTGCAAAAAAACCTTATTAATACACCATTAGGTTTCCAGTGACAAAAGCTGGGAAATGCAGTCTTAGGATTTCCAACTCTAACACTCCACCCCACCCTGGGTTTCCAATCCTAACACCTCACCATCCCTTGCATGCAGGAACAGGCATGGTGGGTATGCTTGAGGTTGTGAACCCTAATGCTCACTCCTGTTCTGTGAGTAAGTAAGCTAAGAAGGGTACAGTATAAACATAGAGTGTCCAAACTTTTGGGGTGGGAGCAACATTTTAATTTCTTAGTCAAAGCAAGAGCAGCAACAACATGCAGCCCATGTTGGTCCCCAAATGTGCCACACATGATGTCCCATAATTACCATAATTACACATATTTTCACATATTTGCAATGATTATAGTTAAAATAATGACATCAGTACTCATTATTTATTTAATAATCAGATTTTATTAAGTATTTTTCAAAATCAATTTTCATTTTAAAACCTTCATTCCTCAATCTTTATTCATTACTACTCTAGTGGGAGCTCGGGCATTGCATAGCATCAGACAACTTTATGTAGTCTGGTGTGTAGTGTGTCACAGCCATTCGCATGCATTCATTGATGTGGTCATCTGTCAGAGATGACCTTAACTTTGATTTTAGCCAGCCTAGCATTGCACGTAATATAAAAAACATTTTGAACTTCTCCATTAAATTTGATTAGCCCCTCCCACCACCACATTTTTTAATAGCCAACAAAATTAGTTCTGAAATGTTGCTACACACAAATACTACGCACTTCATAATTCGGCAACCAGTCAAGAAGAAACTCAAGCAATTTGGCAAAGCACATCAGGTTCAGTGACACAGCCAGCTGTAACAGAGTAGCAATGGCAGTTCGGCAAATCTGACTTAGAGTCTGTGTGGTATGCAGCTGAGCTGTGGTGTTATAAACATTTAAATTTAAAAAACAGAGTTTGCCTGAATGTCAGCTAGACCACAGATCAAACTAAATTAAGTAATCAGTTCAGACCACAATTGGGTCATTGTTAAGTGCAGCCTTTCAGCTGATTCAGATTTCAGATACCATCAAGGAGAGAGGTAATAAAATTAAAGTCGATCATTGCAGCTGATTTCTATTTCTTATTCTCTCCATGGTTTCTTTATCTCCCATTGCTGTGCCTGGTCATCTCGGGGAGAGGTAAAAAAAAATCATTGACAAATCAGACTGCAAGTTACAAATCACTGCCTTTATCTCTGTATTTTACCCTAACACAGTGAGACAGCAAATCAGACTATAACTGTCAGTTAATAACCATCTGTGATTTGTGGTCCATTCTGTAAGGCTGCAGTGTGCAATTTACGCCCGATAATTACTCCTGCAATTACTGCCATTAACACCTTTAGAGCAGTCAAGGAGTCACAGAGACAGGAGAAACAGGTGAAATGAAGTGGCAAAATTCTGTGACAAAATTAAATCTGACTGCAAAATGGCAAAATTAAAGTGACAAGCACAAATAAGGCACAGTAGTGGTACTTTTTTCCCAAGCTTTCGTAAGCCACATAAAATGGCTAGGCAAGCTACATGTTGCTCATGAGCCATGCGCTGGACAACCCTGGTATAGCAGAGTGGGGTGAGCATTGTTTTGTAAACAGAAAGTGCTGCATGTATTGCCAAAGGGGGGGGGGAGATACATCATGTTGATGTGTCTACTATGTACATAAATGCATCCTTACATGTCTACTATGTACATAAATGCATCCTTACATGTCTACTATGTACATAAATGCATCCTTACATTTCTACTATGTACATAGATGCTGATGACTTGTCTGCTATGTACATAAACTACATTTATGTACACAGTAGTCCTGAACAATGAACGCAGCCCCCCTCCTTACTACTGCCTCCATATGACTTGCCAAACTAATAGCCACATATGGAAATCAAAGTTAAACTGTGTAAAACAAAAAGTGTCCTGAATCACATACCAAATATTGGACCTGCTCCTTCCTTGCTGCAGTCATTAAAAATACTAAAGGAAGAAATGCTAGAACCACACATCCTTTTACATGAAGTACACTATAGGAATAGAAAGGGCCAGAACTATTCAGCCCCATGTAGCCCAAATCAGAATGCTTTTTTCCTTAAATAATAATAATGACTTTATTTGTTAAGTGCAACTCACAAGTATCAAAGCATTGTACAAAACGTCAAACTCTAAAATATTTAAAATCAACATATATAAACTTAATGAAAATATTACAGTACAGCTTTTCAACAGGTCACTTGAGACAGGGAGGGTACCTAGGGATTGGCGAGAGGCACATGTGGTACCAATCCATAAAGGGGGGGCGAAGGAAGTACCAGGAAACTATAGACCCATCAGTTTAACCTCGGTGGTGGGAAAATTAATGGAGAGTATACTAAAGGAACGATTGGGGGTTTACTTGGAGGAGGTGGAGGTCTGGATAGTCGGCAGCATGGGTTTGTGCCAGGTAGATCATGTCAAACCAACCTTGTGGAGTTCTATGAATGGGTAACATCAGAACTGGACAGAGGTAAGCCTGTGGATGTATTATTCTTGGACTTCAGCAATGCTTGACTCTGTCCCCACAATGGTCTGGTGAAGAAACTGATGGGGTTAGGAGTAGGCCTTTGATGGTCAGATGGATTGAAAACTGGATAGCTGGATGCACTCAGAGAGTAGTGGTCTATGGGGAGCTCTCGAACCCTACAGAGGTTTTGATGGGGTACCACAGGGCTCGGTCCTGGGTCCAATCCTGTTTAATGCATACATATCAGACATCAGGGATGGTATAGGGTGTGAAATGAGTCTCTTCGGATGACTCCAAGATGGGAGCAGTAGTTGAGGGAGAAGAGGGAGGTTGGCCTGCAAGGACCTGGACACCCTGGAAAGCTGGGCTCACACTGGAAACTAAATTTCAATATCACCAAGTGCAAGGTGTTGCATCTTGGTGGGAAACTCTAAACACAGGTACACCCTGGGAGGGAGGTGCTGGAAGCCTCAACAGGGGAAAAAGACCTAGGGGTCATGGTGGATACATGTATGAATAACACTGAGCAGTGCAGGAGAGCAGCTAGCAAGGCAAACAGGATGTTGGGATGCATCACAAGGGGATCACCCTAGGAGCAAGGAAGTGATTCTGCCGCTGTACAATGGACTGGTTAGACCATACCTTGAGTACTGTGTACAGTACTGGAGACCACACTGAAGAGGGACATACAGCTCCTGGAGAGGGTACAGAGGAGGGCAACAAAGATGATCGAGGGCTGGGGATTTGACTTACGAGGACAGACTTGAGGAGCTCTGCCTGTTTTCATTGGAGGAGGGACAGGGGGACATGATTGAGGTCTTCAAGTACCTCAGGGAATAAATAGTAAACATGGAGGGTTCTTAGACTAAAGCAGGAGGCATCACCAGAGGGCATGGTTTGAAGTTGGAAGGTGGAAGAGTGAGGGAAAAGAGGAGGAGGTTTTTCACTGAGAGGGTGGTGGACCCTTGGAATGCTTTGCCTGGTGAGCTGGTTCAGAGATCCACAGTGGAGAGCTTTAAGAGAGGGTGGGACAGACACAGAAAGTGGATGTATCAGATGATGGCCTGTCCGGGGGTGGGGATGGATGATAGGGTTTCTGGAGCACAAGGGATGGGAGGGTCTCGGCACCCAACTAAGGATCTAGGTTCGAGCAGACTTGATGAGACATAAGGCCTAATCTGCTGGCAAATAGTATGTTAGTATACAGAATCATTAATATCAAGGTATCAAAATCAGAGAAAGCAAGCAGATAAAGATGAGTTTAAGAGCAGTTTTAAAGCTTTCCACTGTCTGGCACTCTTGTATCCAACAAGGTACATAATCCCACAGGGTAGGGCAGCATAAACAAAGGTCCATGCTCCGAGGTCTTCAGCCACTTTGAATCTCTAGCAACCCTCATTGGCTGAGCGGAGCAGTTGAAGGGGGCAGTAGGGATTCAGAAGTTTTGCAAGTAACTGGACCTGAACCATGTAGAGCTTCAGTAAACCAACTTTAAAGGAGATCCACCACTAAACTGGCAGCCAGTGCAGAGTGCGCAGGACAGGAGAAATATAACTGGAACAAGTCAACCCAGACAATAACCTGGCTGCACCATTCTGCACCAGCTGCTGGCAGTGGATATCTACCCCAAGAAGCCCTAGGTAAAGGGAGTAACAATAGTCAAGGCGCGAGGTCGTAAAAGTGTGGACCAGGGTTTTGAAGATCGTCAGATGGAACAAGGTGCTTAATCCGGGTGATGTTTCTCAAATGGTAAAATGAGGACTTGACCACGGCTGACACCTGTAAACAAAGTGTCAGCCCATCATCAAGTATCACCCCCAGATTCTGCACCTGTTCGGAGGTCAACAGCTGGGAACCCCCAAACCACAGCCTGGCAGGTCGCCCATCAGTCAAACCCCTCTAACCAGCAACCTGGTTCCACCACTAACACCTCTGTCTTGTCGAAATTCAGCTTTAACCAGCTGGAATTTATCCAGTCTTGGATTTCAGCAAGACAGTTGGAAAATGAGAGCGCACTATCCTGGTCAGACACAAAAGACAGGTATAGCTTAGTATCATCTGTGTAACAGTAAAAATTCAGCCCATACCATCTCACAATGTCTCCTAATGGTAGCATATACACTTCAAACAACATGGGGGACACCACTGAACCCTGCAGAACCCCACATGGCAGGGAGAATGAGTCAGAGGAATAAATCTCCAATACTACCCTCTGTAACCTGCCAGTGAGAAAAGAATGGAACCATCTGAGGACTGTACCAGAAAAGCCACAGATGACCCACAGGCAATCAAGAAGCACCCCTTGGTCCATGGTGTCAAAGGCTAATGGGAGATCCAGAAGGACCAAGATGGAGCGGCACATCTGGTCTCTAGCCATCAGAAGATCATTGAGTACCTGAACCAGAGTAGCCTCGGTACTATGTCTCTTATGGAATCCAGATTGGAGAGGATCATAGATAGCATGGCTGGTATGATGGTTCTCCAACAGTTGCGCAACAACCTTCTCAATAACCTTCCCTTAAAATGGAAGGTTAGAGACCGGTCTGTAGTTTGTAGGAGAATCTGGGTCAAGAGATGGCTTCTTGAGAAGGGGATTACCACAGCCTCCTTCAGGAAGCTGGGGAACTCACCTAACTCCAGTGAGCACCAGATTAAATCTGCTAGAACCGGCAGATCACATCAACAACCCTTTTAAAAGGCAAGTAGGCCCTGGTTTAAACTACAGCTAGTTTGCTTCATACCCGGAGAAGCCGCATGATATCTATGATCTCCAGTCAGTCAAACTCAACCCAGAAAAGCAGAGGAGTTGTGACTCCGCTCCAACCACCAGCAACCCCATAGAGCATGACAGGTGAATATCCGACCTGATGTCGGCAATCTTATCAGCAAAGAAGCAAGCAAACTCTTCACACTTAATTTCTGAAAAGGCTTTGTGAACTTGAAGACAGGCTGGATTGCACAGTATGTCTACCTTTTGGAACAGCTGAGCTGGTTAGTTCTGTGCTGTAAATCTCCTAGACAGGAACTCTGCCTTCTTACAAGAGATTGTTGACTAATAATCCCTATAATGCTCCATCAGTCTAAGTTTGTCAGCATCCAAGCTGGACCTATGCCAAGTATGCTCTAACCTTTAACCCACTTGCTTCAACTCCCTCAAGGTTCCATCAAACCATGTGAATCAAGGGTGAAGAGTGAGTGGGCGAACACGGAAAGGAGCAAGGGTATCCAGAGCCCCCACCACTGCTTGATTATAAGCCTGAAGTAGGTTCTCCAGACCCTCACTTGCAGCCGGCATTTCTGATAGATCCACCACCACCAGAAGGCCTTCAGAGGTCATGCCCAGCAATGGGAGGTATAGGAACATCTCCACAGTGGCAGGCCTATAAGAGGACCCAAAAAATTTAACCTTATGATGTGGTGGATGGACCATCCAACTGGTTCCACCACCAAGTTGGAGGTCTCCAACTCCAGGAGGAAGACCAAGTCCAAGAGTGACCATGATTGTGTATTGCAGAGGTAACTACCTGTGTGAAGCCTAATGAACTCATGAGTCGGAGGAAGTCTTGTTCAAACTGTGAGAGTTCATCGTCAATCCAGGCATTGAAATCCCCCAATACCATCAACTTGGAGGATTCCAACACCATATCGATGATGAAGTCCGTGACTTCCTTCAAAAATTAGTTCTGGCCTCCGGGTGGACGGTAGATAAGAATAATTTTGCACCTCACACCTGCAGCCATGGTACACTTGAAGGATCTAGTGTCCTCAACTGGCACATCAACAAGGCCCAATTCAGATTTAAAACAATTGCTACATCCCTGCCCCTGTGACCTGACCTAACACGGTGTATCACAGAGACCCGACTGGAACGCTGACTCAAAATGGGACCAGCATTTCCATCCAGCCAGGTCTCGTGATACAAGCCAGATCAGAATGACCAACAAGATCAGCTATAATGGCTGACTTGTTTTTGATAGATCTGGTATTGCACAACACCGTGCGGGTTGGTTGAGGACCTGGTGCAGTTTGAGATACCAGCCCACTAATCGTGGAGCCCTTGGGTATGGGCACTAAACAGGGAGAACCTCATTCAGTGCTCCATTTTACCCCAGGGCATCTTCTGGTCTCTATTACCCCAATCAGGCCACCCAGCTCACTCCCCCAGACCTCCACCCCTTCTCCAACCTTAAAGCTAATCTTTTCTTAAGACCAACCTTATGTAATATAAGAAACATCTGATAGATAATTCCTAGATATTCATGAAATATCACCATACTGGGGTCAAGCAAGGCCATAATGGCCACTTATCCCTTGGAATTGTGACTTTATGACTTGTTTGATCCCTTGATGGTGATATTTCCTCATATCTGACACTTATCTGTCATATATTCTCCCTCTCTCTCACAATATATAACTTGTGATCATTTTATGAATTTTACATGTAATAATCCACTCTGTTATGTGTCAATGCTGTAATAAAGAACAGTTATTAACCATAATATTAGATCAACAAGAGAATATCCTCCATCAGGTTACATCTTTGGAACTGTAAGCCATCAGAGTCAGAACCCCTCGGAAACTATTGCTAGCCTGGGTGAACCATGATGACATGTGACATTTGTGCATATATGACATGCGCAGAGCTATTGTTCCACAGTTCACTGCTGGAGATAAGCTTGGAGGGCCTCTTACCATGAGGAATTAGACAAGTACCACACACACAAGGAGAGGTATGGGATTGGAAACATACTTTTAAGAAGTCACTTATTGATACCTCCAAACAAGGCAGTGGATAAACTGTCCGGCTTATACCCCGGTGAGAAGGAAGGGGGTGGGTGCATTGTGGCCCAGTGGAAGAGGGTCTCAAGAAGATCTATATTGTTATGTGAGTAACTGTTCTATCTTCTTAAAGAATACCTCTTCCATTGTGCGACACATATGGAATGATTCCCAAGCAGTACAAAGCACACAGGGAGGATGGCAAAGTCTGATACGGCACAATGACAGAAAGCATTGCAGTATCACAAGAGCAAAGCCATTATGTCTATTAGAGATGATATCTAGACTGTAGTGCTTAGTGAAAGTATACAAGTGCTTCATGAGGCAGCAGCACATATGCAGCTTAGGAAACATTCTGAAAGCAAAGCAACAGGTGTTGTCATGCCACATGTAGAGTAGCTTAGACCACACCCAGGAAGTTCCTTATTTCACTTCCTATAGCAAAATCAATATAGTTAGCCAGACATTTGAACTGGCACTGTTTAGTCACAGTGGTGTCCTCTTTCCCGGGGCAAATGAAATAAAAAGCTAAGGGGACTTTCAGCAGTCCTTAGTGCTCTCAAGATAGAAATGTAGTGTACTATGTGCATCAAGTGTATGGAACAATTCCTTACCCTTGTTAACATGCTCCAGAAAATACACAGGAAGGTGTATGGTTTCATTCAAATTAAAATCAGAGGCCACCTTTGGTAGAAAATAAAGATTAGTCTGTAAGACACCCTGTCCTTGTGGAAAATTAAAAGGAGGCTCATGCATCAGACCCATGAAGCTCAGAAATTCTATGACAAAAACCGAGTTTTCCATGAAAGAAACATCTCTCAGGTAGCAGTAGGCTCAAATGGAGCTATTTCACAAGAAAGAAATTACAGTCCCAAAAGGAACCAGTTTACAAATTGGGGATTCATTTGCAGAATACCCTTTAGAAATATATGGGACATTTCGAGCTGTCTCAGCATATGCCCATCAGTAGGGGCATGGAAAGCCAAAATGGCAGCCAAATGCACTTTAACAGATGAATGTTGGAGACCAGAGTCATATAAAGACAGAAGGTAGTCCACTAGAACTTTTACAGAACATATAAATGGGTTCACAGGATAAGAAGTATACCATATGGAGAAGCATTTCCACTTGAGGAGTAAGTGTATCTCACAGAAGGTTTTCTAGCCACAAGCAAGACATCAGATACTTTGTGAGACCACAAAATGAGCAATGGCTACATCTTCAGGAGCCCAGCATGTAGCTGCAGAGGTTGCAAGTCCAGATGGACCAATGATACCTGAACCTGGAACAGTAAACCCTGACAAGGGAGGGGTGAACAGGAGGCTCCACTGCCAGATGCTGAAGAAGGGGGAACTAAATCTGGTGAGGCCAGAAGGGAGTCACTAGAATTAGGGTGGCATGTTCCTCCCATAACTAGAGTAGAACCCCCTGAATGAGAAGGATCAGAGAAAAGGCATAAAGGAACCTCCATTTCCAAATAAGGGATAATGTGTCTCATCAAACAACTCCAGTCCCTGTAGTGAGCAGAAACGTAGTAGTTTTGCATTGTATGGTGATGTAAAAAGATTTAATTTTGGATGACCAGATTTTGCAAAAATGTTATTTACCATAGTCGTCAGCAGTTTCCATTCCTATATCAGGGACTGAGAGTTGCTTAGCTTGTCTGCCAAGACATTTTGGACACCTGGAAGAAACACAGCTGACAGCTGAAGGCCATGAGACATGGCCCACTATCACACTTCTCATCACTTCCCAGCAAGAGAGATAAGAGTGAATGCCCCCTTGTTTATGTAGTGTATGACACTGATACTATCTGTCCATATCAGCAATGGACTGAGGCTGAGAAGCCCATGAAAAGCCTGGAGACCAAACAGAACAGCCCTCATCTCCAGAACACTGATACAGAGATTGGGCTTTAGAGCGGTCCAGGATCCTATGGTTAGGTAGGACCCAGGATGGGTACCCCAGCTTCAACCCAAGGCATCTTTTGTGAGGATCTGCATGGGAATCAAGGAAAAGAAGAGAATGCTGTGAAATGGGTTCTGAAAGTCCAGTTGCCATACTAGAGCATGGTGGTGAGGGATTGTGATAAGGACCATTTGTTCCAGTTCATCTGTCAGCTGATCCCTTGGTACACAAAGTGCCCAGTGCAGTAGGTTCATATGTAGTTGGACAAAGGGAAACACAATGATGTCTCCCAGCTGAAGCACCTGGGACTGGGCAACAAGGGCCTCTGTCATCTGCAGGGAGGAAAGCACTGCCTACCACTGTGCTCAATACCACCTCAACATATTGGAGGCATTGACTAGGAATAAATATGGATTACAGTACATTTACTGTGACATCCAGTTCCTCAAACAATTTTGTGATTCTGGACAAAGTGTACAAAACTGCTTCCCTGGACAGGGCTTTCAGGAGCCAATCAGCCAGATATGGGAAGCCATAAAGCCCTTCCCCCAAGGGGCTGCTGCCACAACTGCTACGCAGTTGATAAATAAATGTGGTGTTGTGGATAAGCCGGCGAGCAAGATGAAGAATTGATAATGGCTGCCCTTCAGCATGAAGTGGAGGCACTGCTGTGGCATTTGTGACTCTTGATAGGAAGGTGTGCATTCTTCATGTCCAAGGCACAGAACCAAGATATCTCAGATGAAATAGCCAGTACTAATAAAAGCATGGTGGTGCATTAAACATAATTTCCAATCTATGGACAAATCAGCACTTCTCCCACTATACAGAGCCTATATACGTCCTCTCATGACCACACCTCCCAGCTTTGGTGCCCATATTTGAAAAAAGACATTTCACGTCTTGAAAAAATCCAACATAAAGCTACAAAATACAGTATGTTAATAGCACCGAACATCTCCCATATGAAGATAAGCTCAGTCAATTTAATTTAATGTCACTAGAATGCAGAAGATTAAGAGGTAACCTTATGTTAGCTAGAAAAGTGATAAATGATAAATACCTTATGTCTGAGTTAGGACTTGAATTTAAACAAATTCTGGTTAACACCAGAGGACACCCACTTCAATTAAAACATAATCTATCAAATTCAAAAAAACGAGCATATTTCTACACACAGAAATTATTAAACCATGGAATTCATTACCATTGGAGTTTATAGTAAGTCACTAAAGCTTACTTTCAAAATCAAACTTGATAGCTTTATATTCAATTGCAGTACATTAGACTATTGTGGGTGAATGACAAGTATCACACACAGGCTTTAGCCTTCTAGCTTCTTATTTTCCTAGTGAATCTAGTGAAAAAGAGCCAGAAGGACACCTTTCAAAACTTTTGTATTTGAGGAACAAGTTTAGGTCCCTTAGGTTCAGCACAGGATGCAGATTTCCCTGTCTATTTGGAAACCAGGAAGTTTCAAGGATAGAACCCTTTGTGTCTGTCTTGGAAAGGAACAGGTTAAATAGCCTGGTTTTGCAGTGACTGAACCTCTACTAGCAGAAAGAACAAGTGGCCAGGAGAATAATGACAAGACTGCAAAAAAATGTACGGAGTGGAAGAGGAACTCAGAGCTTGTCCCTTTCCGCTATTTCCAGAACCACTTGTCAATTGCAATCTCATTCGATTTTTTGAAGATGAAGGATTGGCCCCACACCTGAACTCCCTGAGGCAGCCATGGAGGGAGTAGGTGCAGAGTCAGAAAGTACCAAAAGTGGCAATGCCGCTGCCTGAATGAAACTCTTGGTGCCTTTGCATGGGCACCAAGGGTGAGGGACCCTTGAAAGAGACCTCCACCATAGGCACGGAGCTGCTGACAAGAGGCATGGCCACCATCGGCAGCAGACTTATGAAACAAGCCCCTACCACACAGCCACTGGCAGATCAAGGGTCAAAAACCTGAGTGACCTTATGGTGATCCTGGGGTTTGAAGCTCACATAAGTTTGAGTTTAGATTAGCCTACAGAAACAACAGAGGTAGAAGTTTTTGTTCTTATATAAGGAAAAAAAATACAAACAGTAAAGACTATTGGGCCTCTGACAGTAAATTCTGTGGAGATAACATCACCCCAGGACATCGCAGAAGAATTTAACAAATACTTTAGCTCTGTCTTTAATCCAAAAAACAATACAAAAAACACACCCCCTGATAACAAAACTGTGCTTTTCAAAAGCTGAGATTTTAAGTAAACTCAACAGTATCAATAAAAATAAATCTCCAGGTCCCGATAGATTGCACCCAAGATTACTTAGGGAGATCAGAGACTGGCTAGTGGAACCGCTGTATCAAATTTTCAACATGTCTTTAATGTCACATGAGAGTCCAAGCGACTGGAAGACCGCTTCTGTTACCCCTATTTATAAAAAGGGAAATCAAGGATACATCTCAAACTATAGACTCATCAGTTTGACCAGTGTTCTGGATAAGATCTTCGAGCCCTTGTTGAAAATTGAACTGGAAGAGGATCTAAAAAAAAAGGTATTAGTGGACCTAACTCAACACGGATTTGAGAACAACAGGTCCTGTCTGTCTGGAAACCTAGTCTTTTACGAATACATTAGTAAACTCTAGAGAGTAACATACCAATAGACCTTGTCTATCTGGATTTTGTAAAGCTTTTGACAAAGTGCTCCATGATACTTTAATTACTAAAATGAGAACACTGGGAATAAACAATACAAACAAACTGGGTCAATGAATGGTTGCATCATTGTACTCAGAGGGTATGTATTAGGGATATATGTCAGACTCATGTCCGATCAGTGAGGAGTACCTCAGGGATCAGTATTAGGCCCAATATTGTTCTCCATTTTATATCTGATCTTACTATTAATATAAATAGTTTTGCCATCAAGTTTGCAGATGACACTAAACTTGCAGCTCAGGCCCAAACTGTGGAGGATATCTTAAACCTCACAAATGATTTTAAACAACTGGAGGATTGGGCACAAAAAAAAATCACATGATTTTCAACAGTAATAAATGTGTCATCATGCATTTAGCAACTGCTAATAAACATAGTCAGTATACATTAAATGGTCATGTACTATCCCCAGCAGTACAGCAAACTGACCTGGGAATAATAATAACCTCTGACTTATCTTTTCACAGTCATTGCAACCACATTATTAATAGGTCAATAGACTAATAGCAGCATCAAAAGGAGTTTTATATCAAGAGATCAGGGATGTATGTTGCCACCGTATAAGGCATATGTAAGCCAACATCTGGACTACTGCTCTCCCTGTGGAGTCCATACCTCAGAGATGTAAACAGATTAGAGGGGTGCAAAGGAGAGTCACAAAACTCATCACTAACATGTATGAAAAAGGTACATTGTAGATTAAACAGTCTAAACCTTGTATTCTCTAGAGCAACAGAGAACAAGAGGGGATCTCCTATGAATGTATAAAATTTTCTCTGACAGAGAATTAACATCAGCGATGGGCATGTCCCTGAGTATAAGAGAATGTGATCTTAGAAGCCACAAGCACCAGCTATCACTAACATATCCTAGAACCAACAAAAGGTGTTCTCATTATACCTAAAGAATTATTCCCCTTTGGTATTCATTTCCTAGTTCAATAATAGAATCCCCTAATTTCATCTAATTCAAACAAAATCTGGACTGCCACTTACTATAAATTTTGGGATGTTGTACCAGCCTGGCTGGAGAATAATATATAGGGTCATGGCCTTCTGTATATCTACCTTTCAAGTATGACTCCTAGTATGACATACAGTATTTTCAACATCACCCCATACAGCCTGGAACCTCCAAAGGGACTTTCAGCACAGCTTGTATATTTGTTGAAAATCCAGCCATGCAAAGACAGAAATACTCCAAAGGCATATACCAGAGGCACTATAGTGGAAGCACTATACACAGAGCACAACAGGTGTTTATTAGTATCTACATCAGATGAAGCAGCAATATGCAAATCAGCCTTGGCAGGACTATTGGGCAGAGCCTGAATAGTCGACAAAGCAGATTTCTACAGGCTATTTTGATATTTATTCATAGAGGCCTGGTAGTTAATAATTTGGAGGCTTAAGGACACAGAGGCATAACTTCATCTGCCCATTAAAACCAGCCTCCTAGATCCTTTATCAATTGGCAGGGTGCTCATATGTCTAGGCCCTAGAATGATCAGAGGGCACAGGGTCATTATGTTATGGAAAAAACCTCACCAGACAACAATGGTGCAGAGAAAACGTCATGCACCAAAACAAGGTTAGGACAAAACATTAACCATAACAAGAAGAATGCACACGTTAACAAATATAGTAATATCTGTGTTTTTGCTCCCCACACCCTCTGGAATAAATATAACTAACTCTGAGGGGATCGGACTTTGGAGAAGGAGAGAAACACTGGAGTGGGTATAAACTTTTTAAATAAAAAAGTCACTGTACAGTGGCCTGGCTGGAACCGAAGTGCAGTCCCAGGTCCCCTATGCCACTAGGTGTCAGTGCCCTAGCCACTCCAACACAGGAGCGGCTCAACCAGGTACCACACTGGCAGCATGCTTGATACTCCCCCAAGGCAGCATACAGCGACAGGGGTAGTGGTTGTAACCATACACTCAGAAAACCCTGTCACTGTACAAAGCTTTGTGCTTTCTACAACATAGAGAATAGTGGATGGGCAAGTATGCACAACCGGTGTGTTGTGCCACTGAGGGGTTCTGATTCCCTATGACCTTGAGAGCGAAGCTCGAGAGGTCCGTGGGAATCAGAACCCCGAAGTGGCACAGCACACCAGTTGGGCATAACATTGCCCATCCATTATTTTTTATAGTGTATGGTGCCCCTACGATAAATTAAGTGAGCATTGATTTTTTTTTTTTACTCCGTAAAAGGAATTCTTTCTACTACATTTTAATCTGTTATTCATCAGGTTGCTAAGGTTAGTGCTGTAGTTGTTAGGGACCAAGCGTCCCTACGTCTGTAGCGTGGTCTGTCATTGGCTGTCAGTTCCCTTTGGGTGGGGATTCCAGGAAAAAAAACATGGCGGATGTATCTCCGCTAAGCGTCAGTGAAATGATTCACCTGTTAATGTGAGTAGTTTAAATATCTGGTTGATCCTGCATTTTTTGGTAATAGTTTAAAGTATCTGGTCACTCCTGCCTTTTTTCGTGGTGCCCTGTTCGGCATCGGTTCGGTTGATGATCGTGCCGCTGGCTCCGAGTTTTTCTGTGTCTGGTATAGTTTTAAAATGAGCTGAGAGCGTGCAGCCTCTAGAGGCTTTCAAAATGTTGTTGTAGTACAGTGTGGTACAATCACGTTCCATGACCTTTTGAACTGTAGTACTACAACATTTTGAAAGTCACTGAATTCCATACACAACAAGCCCTCACCATACACTATATGGTTATTCTTGCATGGTTCCATCCATGACATACTGACATGGTACCATCAGAAGTGGCCATGATAATCTGATTCTCGCACCTTCTTACTGTTTCTAACACAACCGACTTTATTGCCTAATTAATTATTTCTCTACTTGTTATATGCTGATACTTACTGTTCTTAACTTTAGATTTTTGCACTTGTCTTATTTTAAATGTTCATCATTCTAATTATTTGTCACCTGCAATATTCCTAACTGTACACTCCCACACTCTGTAACTGTTAGCTTTCTATTTTTGTATCTTGCTCGATATAATGTACTTGTATATTGCTTGACTTAATGCACTTGTGCTTTTGACCTGCTGTTTTCTTGTGCAATGTACTCGCCCAGGTTGTTTCTGAATATAGGCACTCAGATGTCTAGTGTACCTAACCAGTTAACAAAAACCAAATAAATAAAAATGAATAATTAAATGATAATAACCAACTCTGGTTCCCGTTGTGAAGCATTGTATGGCTTAGCAGACAAAGAACAGTACTGCTTATCAACCTTTCTAGGCACTGCAGGCACAGTATTGCACCTGCTGTATGCTAAGCAGCAAATATGGCAACCTCTAAAGAAGGGTACACAAGAGGAATGACAATATAGGGAGCAGCTGGAACCTCCCAAAACTAAATCAAATTTCTTTTTGTGGAGTCTTCCTCCTCAGCTTCAAATCACATAACTTCTCAGACTTATCTGAGCAAACCCTGAAAACAGGCATCTTTAGGAGGAAACCTGTGGAGTACACCACAGAGTCCTCACTGCAAATGTTGGCCCCTATGCACAAGTTATGGTCAAATAGCATGTAACCTGCCCGCACAGCACCATGCCTGTGGACAGGTGCGCACCAGCCATTATTCATTAAAGGCCTCCACCTGTTCAGGACTCCACCCCTCGGTGCGCAGGGCCATGCAGGGTGGCCGCAGATGAAGTAACAGGACCCAGCCAGACATCCAATCAGATGCCCGGCATGGGTCCTGCAGTGGATCCCTGTGCTACTGCATGGGTCCAGGTGTGGAATGCCCTCTGCAGGCACCCGGCCCACATAGAATGGTCCTGACATCACGTGGCACACCCACAAGACCGAACTGCATGGCGCTCTCCCAGCGCGCATGGACAGGATTCCAGCTGTGGAACCATGCCCCAGTCCCACAGGCCATCCCTCAGCACAGATGTCCCCGACCCCACTCCTGCACCCCCAAGACCCCGACACCACACCGGCACCCCAGGCACCACAGGCAGTCTGAGACCCCCATGCCCCAGTGCATACAGAAGTCCCTTCTGTGCCAGGCCAGAGGCCACCCAGTATGCCACTACATCCTTGAGCAGTGCCCCACCCACTCACCACTGCACTGACAACTAACCCCCATGCCCTGTTGGTGCTGCAGGGGTTGGGGGGGCAATGGCTACCTCTAAGACTTCTAGGTCCTGGACATCAGCAGGTGTTAGGGGGTCTGCCAGGATAGCATGGGATGGGATGCCTTGTCCTTGGGGGGCATCTGGAGCTATACAGGTTCTCGCCTGTCCAGATGCCCCAGCCCTCGCCATCATCCTAGTGGGCTGGGGCAGCACGGAGAATGGTTACCTGAGTCTGCAGTGAATGGTGGTGCACCTATGAAGGGGTGCATAGTGAGTTATGGCAGGGTCTCCTCTGCTATAAGCTGCATCCACCTCTGCAACCTTGCACTCCCATGCGGGATGAACCAAGGGGGACGCACAGCACCTATGCACATTGCTGTCCATGCAGATGGGGGATCTGGTGCATAGGTGCTGTGCATCCCCCTTGTTTCATCCCACCTGGGAGTGCAATGGGTGTTGACTGGCTATGTGCCGCAGCTGCGTGGCATGTAGCCACTCCACCCATTTGTGCATAGGGGCCATTGAGCATAGAACGGTTAGGTAGTGCTGTGCAGAATGTGGAATTCCACTGGCAAAATTTGCATGGAATGACCATTCTGCCAGAAGAATTTCTGCTGGAATTTCACTGGTTCTTCTGTGGAATTACACCTACTGAGATCTGAAGAATAATATAACACAGATAGAAAACAGTGAGAAATGTGCTAGTCTACTGACAATCAAAGCCAAGTCAAAAAAAAACGAAAACATATTGAAGCATAAGGTTTTGTTGTAGAACAGTGCTAAAACTCCATCATACATTTGTTTTAATCATTGACTAAGCAGTTTCGAAGCAACATATATGGGCAGGACAAACTTCAAGGGAGAGCCTGCCATGGTGTTGAAGTAACCAAACATGCGTTTCTTCCTACCTTGCTGGCAACTATCTAATAAGATACAGTACCCAGAAAACAGAAAGGAGAAAGACAGTAATCAAGTGCCAGTAACATACAAGGAAAACAGAACCATTGGTGGGGAAGGAGGGAGCCCCCACAGTCCCAGCACTCATAGTACCAGGGAGTTGCTAGGAGGAGGTGGCAGGATTGCGCATAAGTGCGAATGTAGGTAGGCATCCCATTTTTTGTGAAATCTGTGAAGTTGGCCCTTTCCCACAGCTGTGAGCCTCTTAAAAGATGCCAGTCTAGAGAGGGTAGCTCACCAAGTAGCCACAGAGGGGGCATTGGTTAGCCCCCAGTTCATCAGGATAGCCCGTTTGGCCTCCATAAGTGTGGCAAGGGTCCACATTTTAAGTGGAGTCGAAATGGGGTCCAGCGTGGAGGAATCACCTAGAAGGAACGAGTCCTGGGATAGGGTGAGACTTTCCCCCACGATTCTCAAGCAATCCTGCAATACTAAGATCCAGAATGGCTGAAGGGCTGGGCAGGACCAAAGAATATGAAGTAGGTGGGCTGAGGACATTGACATCTCCAGCATTTGTCATGCTTCAACACCCTGATTTTAAAGAACACAGCAGGCGTCCTATACAACCTTAGGAGAATTTTTAGTTGAATCAGGCAGCTCCTAGCATCCTCATAAGCTGTATGGGCCACTTTTAAACAATTGCTCCACACCTGTGAGGTCAGAGTGTGTCAGAGCTCCAGCTTCCACGCCCTTCGTCATGCGGAGGTGGTATCAGGCTGTGAATCTCTCAGCATGTTATAGAAGAGTCCCACCCGCCCCTGTCCTTGCTTAGGTCTGTGTAATGTGGTAACCACTACCATGGACCCAGCTTTTGTGTTTGGCCAACAGAGAGGTAAGGGCACTGCGTATTTGGAGATATCTCCAGAAATCATGACTCTGGAGGCCAAAGCGAGTCTGCAACTGCTCAGAGGACATCAACATCAGACTGTCAGTGAGAAGATCTCCCACAACACGAATGCCTTTAGAGGTCCAATGGGGCCAGTTCAGAGGTTTATGGTCCATGGTGATTAATTTGTTCATGCCACAAAGGGGCATAAATAACTGGGGGGGAAGTGGTCCGAGTTCAGGATCCCGGTCAAGTTCATACCCCGACACCGCATCTTGCAGGTATTCTCCGTAATAGGAGTAATTTGTATTTTGGGTGGCTATTTGACCATAAGGAGTGTGAAAAGGGAATTGCCAGGGAGCAGGACAGGGCAGATTAAAGAGTTACCCATGGCGGAGGGGGAGAGGGGCCAGGGACAAACCATGCAGTGGATTGAGCCAGCCGAAAGGTTAGGCGGTATCCTCCAAACCAGAGCAAACCAAGGCCCCCTTTAGACCAATGGGCCCTCATCTTTGCACGCCCCCAGTGTGCTGCCTTGCCTTCCCATAGGAAGAAGGAAATAAGCTTGTCAAGGGAGGAAAAAAGCTTAGGAGATAGCGGGATGGGAAGGCTGCTGAAAAGGTACAGAACCCTTGATAGTATGAACATTCAGATTGCCTCCACTTTACCCTTTAAGGACAGCCGCATTTTGCACCATCTCTGCTGAGAGAGAAGTCAAGAGTGGGGCAAAGTTGGTCTTCTCAAGATCCCCCCACACCATGGGGATAAACACCCCCAGATAGGGAAAACCTTGGGGGGCCCAAGTAATGTCGGTGCCTGTTAAATAGTTGCGGCCACACTTCATATTCAGCGAGGACAGCGTGTTTTCTTTTAGTTTAGTAATAAACTAGATAGGCCTATGAACTCCTGCAGAATTAACAGCACCACCTTTACAGATAGGTCAGGGTTGGATAGTGGAGCAGCACACCGTCCGCATAGGCATTAACTAAAATGAGTGGGCTCCGATAGGGATGCCAGTAACATCCTGGGGCCTAGGAGTTTCCTGATCAGGGGTCAAGGGCAATGATGAATAGTAGAGGGGAAAGGGGACAGCCTTGTCTGGTGCCTCCCTGCAGTGGTAAGGGAGCGGAAATATCTCTATTAGTGACAATACGGGCCATGGATAAATGGTATAGCGTGGAGATCCAGGACCAAAAATAGGGCCCAAACCCATAGAGGGACAAAACATTATGAAGATAATGCCATTCTAATGAGTCAAACACCTTAGCGAAGTCAAGGGCTAGAGCCGCCATGGGTGCTGGCGAGTGAAGTGCTAGCCATTTCAGACTCAGAACAAGCCACAGGTTGTCTGCTCCAGATTTTCTCTTGGAGAAGCAGATTGGGAAGGGTGAATCAGCGTGGGAAGGACCAATTCAGTCTATTCACCAGGACTTTGGCTAATAGCTTAGTATCTACTTGCAGGGAAAGGGCAGGAAATTGTCACAGTCTAATGCACTAGAAGATTTTGGGGATTAAAGTTATAAGGGCTTTCCACATGGAAGGGGAAGTTTAGCTGCATGCTGGACCTCTTGCAAGGCATTCACAAGAGGTAATAATTTCAGTTTAGAAGCTGGTACAGTTCTGCAGTCATGCCGTCTGGCCCAGGGGCTTTCCCTTTGCCAATTGGGAAGAGCTGATAGAGTTCCTCCGAGTGTCGGGGCCTCAAACTATAGCTGTCATCTTGGAAGAGCTTTGGGAGGGATCTCCTTGAACAGGGTCGAAATGCATGGGGGAGCTAGTCGGCTGACAGTTTGGACAGGGCCTGATACAAACTGTGATAGTAGCACCACATCGCCTCATTAATGGCTTTGAGTGTCTTGAGTATATGGCCCTCCCTGTCCCTGAGTGCCAAAATCCTGGAAGAAACTTGCTGCTTGTGGAGGTGATAAGCTAATTACTTGCCTCCCTTATCCCCACCTGCCCAAAACTTGTGCTTGGACCACAGAAGTTGCCATCCACCTTTTTTATTGAGGAGTGTATTCATTTGGTATTTGAGACCTACAATGGTAGGTAACAAGGGGGACCTGAGGGGGTGCTGTGGTGAAAGTTTAAATTTACTCTCTAATGAGGCAAGCTCAGCTTGTAGAGTACATAGCTCCTGAGAGCATGCTTTATTTTGGGCTGCTGTGAAAGAGATTATCCTCCCTCGTAGGACAGCCTTGAAAGCATCCCACACCGTGGAGGCCGAAACCTCACCAGGCGGACTGAAAGAGAAGTAAGAGTGGTCTTCCTCCTTAATAAAAGACTGGAAGGTTTTATCTTGCAATAATAGTGGGCTACATTGCCACATCATGGCAGAAGCCCCTTGCCCGGGGAGGGGAAGAAGGGATCGAGAAGAGGGCATGATCAGATATAATGATGCTGCCAATGGAGGCTCCAGAATCCCAGGGGCAGTAGCATGGTTGGCTAGCCAGAAGTCTAGCCTACTGTGTGACCAGTGAACCATAGAGTAGAATGAGTAGTCCCAACCCTGGGGGTGTTCCTTCTCCACAAGTCAGAGTTCCATTCCTCCATGAGATTCTTAAGACTCGCTAGGGTCTTGGGATGGATCTGTGGGGTGGGGAGAGATTTATCGAGAAAAATATCTAACACTAGGTTGTGGTCACCCCCAATGAAGATAGGAATGTCTGAGAAGCAACTCATTAACTCTCTGAATGCATGGCTTGGTTCAGGGTACACCTCACCAGAATCCGTATTGTAACCATATACATTGGCAAGCAACATCTTACTCCCTGGGCAAGCGACCCTGACCCCCACCCATCGTCCTTGGGAGTCTGTCCATTTGTCCTCGACCAGCCACGGAAAAGCTTTAGGGAGTAGAATTGCAACACCCCTGGACTTAGTGGTGGCATAGCTGGCTACAATAGTGCCTACCCACAGTTCTCCAAGCCATTGCACCGTTTTGCTGGTCAGATGGGTCTTCTGGAGAAGGCCTATATCTGCACCTTGGGACTTGAAAATTGAAGTACCTTTGTATGTTCTGCCAGATGATTAAGTCCTTTGACATTCCAGGAGAGACATCTCCAGCCCTGTGCAGCCTGAGAGTTACTTGCCATTGTCTTCCAGAAAATCAGGAGCTAGAAATAGAAAAACAAAGAGGGGGGTACTCACCCAGTAGGAGAAAGGAGATAGCCTGAAGCAGAGAGAGAGAGAGGGGAGAACACCCAGGTGGTAGCTCAGTGTTGAAGCTCTAGACTGGATATATCCAAAGGAGGGAGTACGATTGGAGAGAGAGGAGGGCCAGAAAGGTAGCTGCAGCTCTCGACACCAGAAGCAAAAAGCCTAGAATACTGAGAAATAGAAGATATTACACACTATATAAACATAATGAACGATCAGCTAAATGCACTCAGAAAACTGTGCTAATGTGAAAAAAAAACAGATGTATAATACCAACCAGAGAACCAACTTTAATGGTGCTGAGGTGAATGTGTGATAGAGAACCCCAAGGGTCTATGCTGCACTACTTCAGACACCAAGAAAAGAGAGGGGGGAAAGGTCACACCACAGCATGGGTGTACTATCCCAGCCTGGTCTGAAACAAGGCCTCGTTGTTGCCAGAAATTCCTGAGGGTCTGCCTCAGACAAGCTGGCAGACAAGATCATATAACAACAACTGGAAGATACACTGAGGGGAAAGAAAACAGAGGAAGAGGAGGGGAACCAGCAGACTGATACAAAGTTAAAAGCCTGCAGGGGGTGGCTCTGTCCACCAACCAGAAACATCAAGCCAAAAGGCAGTTCTGAAAAGTCAGCCAACAAGCTGGAGTGCAGGGGGGATAACCAATAATTAGATGGTGTTTGGTCAAACCACCATCCAGCTATGTCCCAAGCTAGAGGCCTACAGAGAGTGGGTGGCATGCAATGGGGGTGTTCACGAGGGCAGGATATCTGTGCCCCACACAGAGCGCTCCCTCCATCTGAGGGGCCATAACTGTAAAGTTAACCTGACCTGGGGAGCAGGGAGAAAGATGAAGTGGGAGCCAATGGAAGGGGAAGGCCCCGTGTCTCACAATACCAATATGGAGAAAAACTGTAGAGGGGCTCACAACCAAGGTGCTCAATGGTTAGACCAGCTAGAAAAGTGGAACAGGTAAAATCAAACAGTCCTGAATAGTTAAGCCTTCTGCCCCAGCACTTCCTGGAACCTCAATTTGCTGTCACTTCTGTGTACTTGACCGTTGGGTAGTAGCCGGCACTACTGCAAAAGATTTAGGGCTTGGTTTGAGCAGACTGGTAGCAATGGTGGTGTTCTCTTCCTCTTTTTCAACCCTGTCTGCCCAGTCCAGTGGGGTAACATCATCCATGAGTTCCTCCTGTTCCTCCCCAAGATGGCAGGTGTATCTGCACTAGCTGAAGATGTCGGAGCTGTCCTTAAAAGCTTCACAGAGGGAGAGGCTGATGGGTTATCAAGGCCCAGGTGGCTTGGGCTTCTGGAGAGCTGGTGTTGTCAAAGGAAAGTGGGGTGCTTGAACTGCTCCTGTGTGCTGCCTGCCTGGTGCCACCTGAGTATAGCCGGCTATGGGTGTGAGCCACTAGCATGTCATTGTTTGTTTGTTTGTTTATTTTTGTTCTGTATAACCAGTGAGCAACAATATGCCCATTTCACTGGTGCCCAGTCACAACATAATAACACACATATATACAAAACATACAAATAATACACAAAAATACAAATAATACAAAATATCATTTTAAACAACAGCACTTTGCTTCATCTAGCATAAATTTTCTAAACACTCTTAAATAAAGGAATTGTAACACATTTTACAATATTACAAGGTAATTCATTATATAGTTTTACTGCATAATATTGTAGTGAATTCTGAGCCATTGCACTTTTATAATAGGGAATCAGAATTTAAAATTTACCTGTGACCTAGTCCTAACAGAATTAACCAATCTTGGAAACATTTCACAAATAACACTAGGTAAAAATCTAAGTAAATTTTCTGAAGAAATACTACAGCACGAAATCTAAATCTATCAACCAAGGACAAGCACCCTAAGGAGCTATAAAGTAAACAATGATGAGTTCTTTTTCTGACCTGTAACAAAACGGATAATATAGTAAGTTGATGTAAGCTTAATTGCATTCTATCTGAAGAAAACAATAAATTAATAACCCATAATCAAAAACTGAAAACAACAAGTTATTGACCAAAATTACCCTAACCTCACAAGTTAAATACCTTTCCAACCGATATAACATTCCTAATCTTTGATGCAATTTACCAATTAATTTCTGAATATGTATTTCAAATGATAAGTTACAATCAATAACCAGGCCCAGATAACACATTTCAGAAACCCTTTCTATATTATTTCCATAATTATCTTTTAAGGTCAGCTCAAAGTTCACATTAGATCTTACATTTTTAAATACCATACATTTTGTTTTAACATGATTCAACACTAAATTATGCCCTATAAACCAATTATGCAATAAACTAAAATTATTTTGTAACTGTTGTACAGATTGACAAGAATCTCCAATACACAATAAAACTGCATCATCTGCAAATAAAATAATTTGGCCAGTTGGAGGTGAAGAAATCCCGGTGCAGGACAGTCTGGGGAGAGGGTGGGGGAGGTGTTTTCCTGGGACTGGTCTGTCTAATATTATCCTCCCTTGCACAGCGTGGCCCTCTCTTGTCCTTTCCTTTTCCAAGGTGGTCCCCAGAGCCTAGAGGCTTCTGTGAGATGTAGTGCTGGAGAGAAGCCTGGCCAGTGGTTGTTGATCCATGCCTCCAGCCTATGAGGATCCTATGGTGAAAGACTTGTCATCCTAATGATATGAAGTGCGGTAAGTTTCCTGTGGCGATATTGAAAGGAATGAGCAAAGAGATCAGTCTTCAGAGGGCCATATGCTCTTCTTCTGGCCGCTACCTCCTGGGAAAAGTCACGGTAGAAAGAAATGGTGGCCCCCCTTCATGTAATTTCTCCCATGTCTCTGGTGACATGGAGCAGCTTTTCTTTAATTGTGTACTGAAGGAGATATGCAATGATGGTTCTGGGGGTATTACTGCCATCGTCTCTGCCACCAATCCTATGAGTTCTCTCCACCCCCAATGGGCTCTCTCTACCTCTCTCTCCCAGAAGTTGGGGTAGCCAGTCATTTAGAAAGTGAACCATATAAGGGCCTTCAACACCCTCCAGCACTCCCAGAATTCTAACATTGTTCCTCTGATTCCTGTTCTCATGGTCTTCAGCCCTCTCCCATAGCCTGGAAGGTTTAGATTCATGGTCCTTTAGGCACTGAAGCACTAACAGGTGCTGCATTTCGAGTTCCTCCATGCACTGTTGCAAAACATTCTGTTGGTCAGCAAGTCTCCGCACTTCGGCTACGTTCCCAGCCAGTGAGAACCTGATGTCATCCATCCTAACTAACACCGCCTCCAACATTTTTGTTATATTGGAGAGTGCTTCTCTGAATTGCATCTGGTCCTGAGGTGGTTGTGGAATAGGTACGTGGCATTCCTGCCCCCTCTGTCCCAGTGGCCATTATCCCGTGTGTCTCTTTAGGCATCCCAAAGCAAAAGAGACTATGGCTACCCTGAGCTCGTTCAGAGCTATAGGCCTATATCCCTCCTAAATCAGGATATCAAGATTCTCTCAAAGATTTTAGCTAAGAGGTTTTCCGTCGTGCTCCCCAAGTTAATAGGTATGAATCAGGTAGGTTTCATGAAGGGGCGCTCTTCAGCGGATCATCTGCATATGTTATCCCATGTCTTCTCGGCTTCCAGAGATGCTGACTTTCCTGCAGGTTTGGTCTCTTTGGATGCCAAGAAGGCGTTTGCCTGGGTGAATTGGAGTTTTCTCTTTAAGGTATTGAGTGCTTTTAAATTTCCTCTGGTATTCATTTCCTGGGTTGCGCATTATATAATCCCCATAGCAGAATCTCAGCTAATGGGGCCTTCTCAAACTACTTCTCACTTCATTCAAGTACTAGGCAGGGTTGCCCCCATCGCCTCTCTTATTCAATTTATATCTGGAACCTCTCATCCAAAACATTCTCCAAAATACCTCTATACATGGTATCAGAGTTGGGCATCATGAGATTAAACTCACTGCGTATGCAGATGATTTGCTGATACATCTCGCCCATCCGGTTTCTTCAGTACCACCCTTATTGAATGAAATAGCCAAGTTTAGCGTGCTATCCAACTATAAGCTGAATGCTAGTAAATCCTTATTTTTCCCATTAAATCATAAAGGATTTAAGGATGATATTTGCCCCCTAGGTTTAGGCTGGACTCCTAGAACAATTAAATATCTGGGCATAAAGCTATCCCATAACCCTTTAGTGTGGGTCAAAGATAATCTGGACTTTCTCTCACAAGTTATGATTCACGATCTCGACAGATGGTCTAAGCTTCCAATATCATTATGGGACAGGATAAATATTATTAAGATGAATGTATTTCCTAGAATTTATTACCCTTTATCCCTTCTCAACTCTTTTATTCCCTTATGCTGGTTTAAGAAACTGCACAGTACATTTACCAGATTTATCTGGGCAGATAAATATCCCCGGTAGGCCTACCACAAACTAGCTGCCCCAAAACCTGAGGGGGGCTGAGGATTCCTCATATGGCATTATACTACTGGGCAAGTCATCTAGCAAAATGTCTGAGATGGATATCCCCAGGCCCTGAAATGGCACAACCAGTATGGCTTAAGATTGAGTTAGACTCAATTAAAGCCAAATGCCTGGACCCCTTAAACTTATTTTACCTCAAGCTGTCCCATGTAAAGATGTCTGGCTGCACCACAATAACCATCTCTCTAAGAGTTTATACACAATTATGTTTATTTCTTCATTATTCCCCTCAGACTGATTTAGCTCAGTCTATTTGGAATTCCCCATCTTTTACTTTTAATGGTAAGTGGATTCACCGCAACTGGCTACCTCAATTAAGCAATGGTAAACTGCTTTCCTTGGTAGATGGGGAAGGGCACTGGTTGTCCCCACATGGAATTATTGACAAATTCCTTTCCCCGGTTCCATCCCACTTTAAAGTCATGCAGTTAAGACACCTTCTCACTGCAGCTCTGGGGAATTCTTCCCCCTCTCATAAGTTATCAGCTTTGATTCCTGAAATCTCCCTTTTGTCTGGATCATCAGGCATAGTATCCAAGCTATACAGGGTGTTGTACTATAAAAATTATGGGACATCTTTGGACCTACTAGTCTCTGGAACTCACTCCTCCCTCATTATCAGTTGGATTGGCAATCCCTATGGAGATCCTGTCATAAGTATGTTTCCCAAGATAGACTCGTCTCATGCAATATCACATTTACACAACATGTATTGCACCCTATTAAATTAAAAAATGGGGCTTTTCGAACTCTAGTATATGTACCAAGTGCTTGCAAGAAGAGGGTACCTCCTGCATATGTTCTGGTCCTGTCCCAAAGTTTTCTTCTTATGGAATTCAATTAAGATGTCTCTTGATCCCTTACTGGGCCTATGGAATATTTTATTCCGGAGGTGTGCCTTCTAGGGATATGTCCCTGGTCAGTGTTAGAATCAGGAAATACCATATTTCTATGTTTGCGCTCTCAGTTAAGAAACTCATACTACGGCATTGGAAGGAACAATCGGCTCCTTCCTTTCAGGAATAGTTACATGAAATCATGGCTAATTGCAAGTCTTCATAATAGACTAGCAGCATACAGTAAGATATGGGATCCCCTTCATTCCTTACTCTTGTTATCTCACTGAGGATATATCACGTTCTGGTACTACCCATATCTTTCAACAGAACTGCGCACTGCACGTTAGGGTGATTATGTTTTGTTGCTGCTGTAAGGGGTGGGATGAGAGGGGTGAGATGGGCAGTTTCTCACTGTTCAAGTGCTATGCTACACCCTGACTTGCTGTAACTGCCTTTATAATGGAAATGTATTAATAAAGTTTAAATAAAAAAAAAAAAGAGACTATGGCTAGTGAGAGCAGCTGACCTCGGCAACCAAATGCAGTCGCGACCTAGGTACAGTGATGACAATGCTAGGGCCGAATAGGTGGGCTTCTTTACTCATACCCCACACAGGGCCTGTGTTGGTGTTTTCTGGCAAAATAGGGCCTGAGATGGTGGGAGCTGTAGAAGCACTGACAGAGTGTGGCTGACCCCCAAAGAAGGCGTTGTTAGGTTGGAGGCAGAAAAGGGAATAGTGCACCAGTTGGTGCTGAGCGAATTCAATCCGGCATCACGGTAGAAAAGAACATTTAAATGTCAGGCTGGGGCAGAGCGCAAGATTTATGCTGCCATTGCTGCCGGGTCCAGGCCATGCCCCAGGTAATTCATACTCATAGGGATCTATTTTAATGAGATCAGAAATATACTCTTCTCATCATCTGGAATGAAGACAGGAGTAAAGCCAGAGCCATTGATGGAGGCAATGGCTGCGATGGAGGAATAGCATGCATGCTTTTTGATCCCGTTGACTGTGATGGTGCTGACAGGGGAGGCCCTGTCAAATGGGCAGCTGCTATCATTTGCAGGAGTGATAGAAACAGTCAGCAAAACAGTTCAGAGAAAGGTATCTTGTCAGTATCGCACAGAGTTAATAGTGTGGTTAAAATCTGCTTAGACAAAATAGTGCAAGTGAAAACAGCTACAGGGAAATATAGCACAGACATTATAGCGCTACACCTGTAGGTGTGTATTCACTAATGCATACCACTGTAAGTATGCGAGTGTGTCCTGCCTGATCAGCCTTCCACCATAGCATGGTGATAGAGTCACAGGGTGTGTGTGGGCTTACTATGTGCTGCGGATCTGGGTTCATTGCATACTGGGTACGCTTATTTTCTATTTTTTTACCCCCTTTGTTTTCTGTGGCACCCCCGCAGTTGCATTCCCCATGATGTTTTTATTTAATCTCCTCACCCTACCAATTCCACGTCCCCCAAGCAGCGTTGCCCACAGGGTTTGTTTATTTAATCTGCCCACCCGTGATAAATGTTCCAAGAGCCTTCTTTCAGCATCCATTTATGGCCTGGTTGAATCCCTAGCACATTTCACAGGCCCTAATGTAGTTGGACTGGCCCAAATAGCAAACACAAACCATGTGAGCATCAGCCTTGAAGACCTTGTAACCACAGGTCCAAAACCTAAATAAAGGTTATTTTGATGACGACATAAAGAACAACATTGAACAGTAAGTAAAATACAGTTGGAAAATAATAATGTCAAGGAAAACAATGGCATTGTTTCTCTGCAGGTCTGGCAAGTGGTCAATAGAGGAAAAAGAACTGAAAGCAATGGGCCCGGCTAACAAAAGTTTTCAAGTGGTCCTGATGCCAACAACTTACAGTTCCAAAGATGTGGCACAATGGAGGAGCTATTGTCGATAAGGATCCTCTCCTCCTAGGCAGCTGAAGTCCCTAAGCTGTTCTTCAGGCCTCACAACCAACCGAGGTTATTACAACACTGATGCACACCCGACTGTGGATTATTCTTACATGTATTCCAGTAGCCTGAATTAATTAAGCAATAAGGCATGACAAGGTGTGTGTTATCATATAATAATGTCACTCCTGGACTGGGCTGAGCACCAGGTGAAGCCGAGAGCTTCCAACATCCCAGGAGTGACGTTATTACACCGATAACACATGCCTTGGAGTGCCTTATTGCAATTATACAATGGCTCAATGTTATAGAAAACAAAAAAAAAATGTTTTTAGTAGATTTTTAGTGAGGCAGTATCTTTGTTTCTGAAATAAAAAGTAGCTCCAAAAAACCATCCATAAAATCAATACAGTGATGTTATTGTGTAATAACATCACTGTCTCAGGCACACATTGACCAATCAGAGTTCAGGAAATTTTCTTGCCATTGTATAATACCCGATATGTCCTATATGTATATTTGCAAAAGATACAGTGTTTCAAGAATGTGCACTTTTGCGTTAAAGGCATGAATCTGCTGTTCTTTAATTGCAATGCATTAATAGTAATTATTTATGCAATGACTGATTTACCTTGCAAAATTCAACTAATACATGTATGCTTTTTGTGTTTCCTAGCGCTTGCACAAGAAACACCTTGGTACAGTACAGCATTTGAGAGATGTGTCAGAGACAAGTCCAATACAGAGCACTGTACAGTAGGCGTGACCCTGACACACCAATGACCACTAAAGCCGAGTGTAACTGCTGTTGGAATTTCACAGTGGGGAGCCAATCACACTTGAGGGAAATTAACCGCACCAATGAGAGAGTGTGCTTCAGTCCTCTCATTTGCATAGCTGGCATTGCAACTCTGCAGAGCCCCCTCCTCCGTCCCACTGCTGCAGTCTGCCCCACACCCTCTGTTCCCACACTGGCCTGGCATCTATCATTAATCCCTTCCACTCCATCCAACTGCCTTTCCAGACCCGGCATCTAATCAAACCCTCCAGCTCCCTCTCACTGTGTGCTGTCCACCACACACCCTCTGTTCCCCATTTCCTTGCTGACATTGGGGTGCCCAATCCCTGGGTTGGCATCATGTACCCCCCAACTCATGTGGCTCACTGGAAGCCCACCCCAGTGTGCCCCAATTTTTTTTTGTACCTGTAAATAAAGAAAACTGTCCCCCGACCTCACTTTTTTAACTTGTGAAAAAGAAAAAGGCCCCTCGTCATCTCCCCAGTCCCCCCCTTCCCCATCCCCACCGTCTCTCTGAACACCCACCTCCCCCGCTACCCCAAACTTACCTCTTGATGCAGGCGCTGTCATCTTATAAAGACCGAGACATGGCTGCACTCTTCAAAGCTGACCAGTAAACTGAAGAATCAAAGGTAAGTGCCGTATAATAGCAGTCAAAGAGTTTTCAACTTGGGTTGATATCTCAACCATTTTTAGGAATTTTTGCCACATTTCAACATGGGTTCTTGGGACCCTACCTCTTGAACACTGTCACTGTCATTTTCGTTACTCAGTCCCAAAAGGTGATTTTGTAGTCATCACACAGAATCACCTTTTGGACCAATTAAAGAAATGACAGTGCCACTGTTCATGAGGTGGGGTCCCAAAAAGCCTATGTTGTAAATTTGGTGAAAAGATTCCAAAAAATGACTGTATTATGAGCGAGCATTGCGCAGTGTCTATGCACACTCCTAAATTTGCTTATATTTTCACTCCAGATTTTCATCATTGTCATTTTTTCACACATCCCTATGAACAGTATAGCTGTCATTTTTCACATCCTGCCCAAAATGTATTTTTGCACCTGTGGTGCGGAACGGTGCAGTAGCTCTGCAAAATCACCTTTCAGGATAAGCTAACGAAATGACAGTAGCACTCTTCATGAGGTGAGGTCCCAAAAAGGCCATATTGAAAACTTGGTGAAACAACGCCAACAAGCATTTGTCAATGCCGAATGTTTGCTTGCTGGTATTGGCATTGGTACTGCAGGAGATAAGAGATGCATTATAGGAATGGCAGTGAAGTACTGAACTAACGCAACCCCCACCCTGCACAGACTGACAGGCGTTGGATGTGCCTTTGGGTCACTGGACATAACACTCACACCATTCCACTTCACCCCACCCTGCAGGCTCTGGCAGATGTCAGGACCCTTATGCTTACCCCATTCCATAAGTAAATAACCTGAGATGGGTGCAGTATAGGAGAATGGTGTGTACATTAGGGATGGAGACCCCCAAGCCACACCTCAATGCTGGTCAGTGGCTGCAGGGTATGGGTGGGGGTGGAATGGCATGAGCATTATGGCTGATGACCCCAAGCCACACCCTCAACGCCTGTCAGGCTGTACAGGGTGGGGCATTATGGTTGGAAACCCTAATGCCCTGGGTGTCTGTTTGTGTTTTCACTCCAAATTTTAAACATGGACTTTTTGTGACCCCCACCTAATGAACAGTGGCACTTCTCATTTTGTTACTCAATCCCAAAAGGTAATTTCACACAGCAAATCACCATGTGGTACAACAGGTGTGAAAATACATATTGGGCATGACGTGAAGGAGGTGTGAAAAAATGGCAATGTTGGAAATGTGGAGTGAAAATATAAAAAAATAGTGAAGTTATGAGCATGCATACAAACTGCACAATGCATGCTCAAAATGCAGTCATTTTTTGGAGTTTTTTCACCAAGCTTGCTACATGGGTTTTTTTGGGACCCCACCTTGTGAAAAGTGGCACTGTTGTTTTGTTAATTATTCCCAAAAGTGATACCATGCAGCAATCACAAAATCACGCTTCATGAATGAGAAACAAAATGATTGTGTCAGTGTTCATGAGGTGGGCATCCCAAAAACCCCATGTTGAACATTTGGGACCAGAGCTCCCAAACATGGCTGAGATATCAACCCAAGCTGAAACCCCACCATTGATTGCCATTATAGGGTTTACCATGATTTTCTTCAGTTTGCAGTCATCTTTCGAAGAGTGCAGACATGTTCCTGATCCATGGAAGATCACAGTGCTGGATCTCTGGAGGAAAGTATGCATGAGGGGTGCGGGGGAGGTGGGATCGCAGGAGGAGTGGGATGTTGGAGGGTGGCAAGGACAACGAGGGACCATTTGTTTTTTTAGGTTTAAAAAAACAAAAGACCTTGGGAGACATTTTTCTTTTTACAGGTGACATGGTATGAAAAATTAATTTCTGCACACTGAGGTGGGTTCTGTATGTGCCAGACTAATGTGTAGAGGGGATCAATGCTGACCCAGGGATTGGGCAACTGGAGGCTGGCTGAAATAAATGGGGGGCACATCCAACACTGGGAGTGGGCATCCTGGTGACAGCAAAAGAAAGAATTACTTTAGCACACTGGGGTGGGCTCCCAGTGTGCCACAATAGTGGTGGGGAGCATGCTGACATGGGGATTGGGCACCTTGTTGTAAGCAGAAGATATGTTTGGGCTTGGGGGGTAGTCATCCAACATGGGGAGTGGGTATCCAGCTGTCTGAAATATGATTGGTTTGGCACACTGGGGTGGGCTCCCAGTGTGCCACATTAATGGGGGGAGTGGGATACATGCCAACATGGGGATTGGGCACCTCGATGTCAGGTTTGGGGGGAGTGTGTGGTGGTTAGCAGGAGCCATCATTTGTGCAAAGCCATGGCCCATTTAGTTATTTATTAATATGTTAGGCACACTGAGCAAATGAGTTACTCGTAACTCCAGTCATGTGTATTACTGTGCACCGGAATGTGCATGGCTGGAATGTGCCTGGTTGCCGGAAAGGGGAGATCTGCTGCTGTGATGACAAAACTGTCCTGACTGGAGTGGTAGATTTCTTTCAAGTCCAGCGCTCGCTCTGAAACTGCCTTCATTGGTAGCTTCCTTGTTGATTGGTGGCTGAGGAACACACCCATTAAAACATCCCTGCATTGGCCACAACACTCCACACCTTTGCAATGTTCTACTAACCTCAATATGTGCTGCACACACAAGCAAACATAAAAATGACTAGCAATCACTTGGGTTTGAGGAGCAATTTCTTAATGGTGACCTACAAAGACAATTCACAGCCCGCTCCCATCCCCACTTACCTTTAAATACAGCTGCAGGAGTCTGGGGTTGCTATTAGCATAATTTTTTATGCAACCCAGATATTTTAAAACAATGCTGAAACTTTTCGCCGAACACAGAAGCGCCGTGCGGGTCCTGATTCAATGGGTGCAAGTTGTCATGGGTAATCCACAAATTTTGTGATGTGTCAAACACCACTACCCTTATTGTAGCAGCAGTGGCGGTAACCTAATATACTTATTTTATTACTTCTTCGGGGGTCTTGATACCTGAAGTATCATGTCTGGCAACAGCCTGTACAGGAGCTGCCATATGTAGTATTTCAGGTATCAAGACCCCAGTGGTAGTAATAAAATAAGTATATTAGGATACCATCACTGCTGCTACAATATGGGTAATGGTGTTTGACATGTCACAAAAAGAGTGGATTACCCATAATCAATTGCACCCGCTAAATCGGAACCCACATGGCGCTTCCTTGCTAATAGCAGCCCAGACTCCTGCAGCTGTATTTAAAGGTAAGTGGGGATGGGAGCAGTCTGTGAATTGTCTTTATAGGTCCCCTTTAAAATGGCTATTTTTATTGTAGCATATTACTGTTTCCTTTATCAATAAAATAAACACAGAAAGCAAGGTACTGTGCTATTTAGACCAACATAATTTTTTTCTCAAAGGCATGATTTTAAAAATAGAACACCGTTGACCATAGCCTTAGTTTGAACTCCAAAACAGTCATGTTGCTTGGGTATCATAAAAAAAAAAAAATGCATCACTCAGTCACTCTCTATTAGTCACAATAAAAATTAAGCACTTGTGTTATCCCACAATATTTTTCAGCTTTAAGTATACACACAGAATTGGGTAGGAGTTTTTTTAAAAACTGAATACATTTAAATTACTGTATATGTAACAAAATACTTATTTTACAAAAAGTTATCTTAACTACATGTTGAAGACATGATGCATCCCATTTGCCAACTAACCATTGTTAAAATTGCTTTAAAAGCCTATTTATTTTACTTTATTATGCTGCTATTATATTGCTTTATGTGGAATTATATGCTTGTTTTATAATAATTTATTTTATTTTATGTATTTTATTGTACAGGCACCTTGATATCAGAAAGACGCTTTATAAATAAAACTGATTTGATTTGATTGTGATCTGTCAAGCTTATCAGCCTCCTCAGGATTAACCAAAGACCCATTTTAGCCTACCTTGAGGTTTCATTGTGGTACTGTATGCATGCCAGGTTTTTTTTACAGTATGTCAGAGGTGAAGCTGACACACAGAGGAATGGAGGGAGCAGGGCAGACTACGCTCAGTGGGATGGAGCAGAAGGATTTACTTGCACTCCGGGTGCCGTGACAGGGAATAGAAGGAGAGGGGCAGACAGCATGCATTTGGTGGGAGCAGGTGGGTTTACTCACATTCCTGGTGTTGGCACATGGAACAGATGGAGCAGGGCAGACAGCATGCAGTGGGAGGGAGTGGGAGGGTTTACTTTTGCTCCAGGCACTGGGATGGGGAACGGAGGGAGTGGGGTGGACAGCCCAGTGGGTGGGAGCAGGAGGTTAACACTAACCGGGTGCTGGGACATGGAACAGATGGAGCAGGGCAGACAGCATGCAGTGGGAGGGAGTGGGAGGGTTTACTTGCTCCAGGCACTGGGATGGGGAACGGAGGGAGTGGGGTGGACAGCACGCAGTGGGTGGGAGCAGGAGAGTTAACTTACACTCCAGGTGCTGGGACATGGAACAGATGGAGCAGGGCAGACAGCATGTAGTGGGAGGAAGTGGGAGGGTTTACTCACAGTCCATGTGCCAGGACATGGAACAGAGGGAGAGGGGCAGACAGCATGCAGTGGGAGGGAGCAGGAGGGTTTGGTTACACTCCAGGTGCCGGGATGGGGAACAGAGGGAGCGGGGCAGACAGCACACAGTGGGAGGGTTTACTTACACTCTGGGTGCCAGGATGGGGAAAGGAGGGAGCTGGGCAGACAGCATGCAGTGGGCATGGGTGCCAGAAGATAGTAAAAGCTGAGCGGGCTGAGGATCACAAGGGCACCTATTGGGGTACAAAGGGCACTTTTTCTAAATCAGTTTTTGCCACACTGAAATACAATAAATGCACATTTATGATGACAGTCATAATATTAAGAATGCAATTATACCATAAGCAGATATTTACTACAGTATAGTAAAAGCTCGGCTGTCAACCCGTTTCCTCCAATAGCGCTATCTGAAGTCTGGTCTATCCATTGCTTAACCTGATACGATGGCTGCGCCGTGCAAATGAAAGATGGCATGGTAATATTTGTATTATCAGTCTGAAGCATTCAGTCTTCACGCAAAATGGGTTAGGAGTTTTGGTTCTACTAGAAACTAGTTTGAGCAAGTCACTTAACTAAACAACACAAACTGCCAGTGCTCCAATGGAAGCCTTTTTCATACAAAGAGTTATGTATTACTTGCTGTCCTGGTTGTGAAGGATGTACATGCAGTACAGTATTGTATCTGAGGTTGTCACTACTCGAAGTAAGCTATAATCCCCAGTAGACAACCATTTCTGAATTTGCAAACTGGATAATAACCTGAACTAAAAACACTTATTATTAGAGTACTGTCTTTGTTTTAAAAATATAGCAGAAATGAAAACCTCCTTTCCTGGATGATAACTGACCTTTAGGCATCTCTGTCAGAGAGCTGCCAAAGTGCCAACTGAATTACCCAAAGCAGTCATTAAAAATTACATGTACTAATGAGTCAGTGAAGTTCTTTCATTGTCATTTTTCCTTTATGGCATCTATTGTACTGCATTTAACAGAATGCTCTCATAGACAGATATTCCATAGTGGCCATTTTAAAATAAACTTGGAATCCACTTCTGCTTATAGAAACATTCCCATCTCAACCAACCTTATTCCCACATCAACAAGAATGCAGAAAAGAACTGGTACTGTAAAAATCTTTTTGTAAGAAAATAAGGACTTTTAATAAAACATTGTTTGCACAGCTCTGAAACAGAAAATGTATAGTTGATTTTATAAAAATTAGATGGTAAAAATATTTTGAGCCACTGAAGAAAGACTGGCATAATGTTTTTAAGTGGCCAAACACTTAGTGCAGCTGCAACGCTAACTTTTATGGAAATATCTTTTCATCTTGCAACTAAGTCTCTTAACCACTCATCTCATTGCCCCAAAATGCCAATGCTACCTCCCAGCCAGGTCACCCACCTATGAAAGAAAAACAGTCTTACAGCCAGCACTTCTGCCCATCGTGGATCTCCACCACCTCCAGTCCTGTAAGTGTACTTGTTGGAAGCAGCAGCAGACAGCAAATTCCTTAGGTTCGCAGAAAGAATCTTCTTCAGATGGTTCTCTGATTTCTTAGCTGAGAACAGGCCCCAAGAGTGCCAACTGGACCGAAGATGGTAAAGCCACAGGCTGGCTAGCTACCTATAGGCTGCACCCACACACTGACTGACCCTACCCTCTCATACAGACACTACACAGACTGGAGTGCACTCAACAACAGGTGTGGAAGACTTCCTTCTGACCAACTGGGAAACCAAGCAAAGCAAGACAGTCAAGTAGTGAGACAGTCCAGAAAGTGTGACTCGGTGGCTGGCTAGCAGCAGTTATACAGCTGCTCTACAGTCAGGGACTGCATCTACTATCAGCCCTGGGGCCCTTGGAACTCATCTCACTCTCACCATCACCCTTGAACACTATGGTGGCACACTCAGTAATGGACACTCGGACACAAGGATCCTCTGGCCAGTGTCAGGAAATTCAGTTTCACCCAAATTTAAATTATAAAAATCATTCTGCTTCGGTCACTGACCCAGCCACGGAGACAGATAGTAGTAACAGCGCATAGTCTCACAACAGGGCAAGTGCAGCAGGCAACCACTGGTCAACAATCTACCAAAGAGAACAACCCAATAAAGCCAGGTTATTTCCTTAGCAAGGCAGGAGAAGATTCACTGTCAGTCAGTTAGGAGCAGGAGTAGTGGGATGCATGAGCATAGATGCCGGAACAGGGGGGAGTAAACGCTTCTCCAGTTTTTGGAGCCAAAAGAGATTGCCCTAGTGTCCTTTTCATTTATTTCATACCTGTGCAGAAGATGAATTCAGTGCCATGACAGTTTGGGAGACTTTGCATGGCCATTTGATTCTGCCACTGCGCTTTGCCGCCCCCATACAAAACAACAAAAGATTAAAAGAAAAACAAGCTGTCCAGTCTCCCAGTCCCAGTAGAGTTGTAAAGTAGAGTCTTTATGTTAAATTACTGCAAAGCTGGTTGATAACGGCTCTACTTTCCAACTCCAGAACTTCAGCTGTCTTCTCCAGTTTATTTAAACAGCCCATCACCCTCGCCCTTAACCCTTCTTGGTTCTTTTCGGAGAATGGATTGGGATTTAATAGCTACAGTAGCATGTCCTTGCCTATTGTTGGTGCTTCCAGGTCTGCTCTGTGCAGTAACATCGGAAGGAATTGGTGAGAAAGTTTTATTTTATTTAATTATGTCCCGCTTCTGCGTGAAGTTCTGACTCAGCCCGAGAAGCCACAGCCATTCTAACAACACAAGAGGGTATTATCGTTACCTCACGAGCAAGGGCAGCACAAAACATAGAGCATGCAGCCTGTCTCTGCTGTTTTACCATTTATTGTTTCCTAATAAAGGGTTTACAGGATAGCGGCCACAGTTGGATGTTTTTGTGTGGCAGCTAGCATTTGGGCTTAGCTTTTTGTGTATGTGTTACTGGTGTTACAAACTATTTTATTCTCCTGCCCATGTGACTTGCTCACTAATATTTTATTCTATGTCCTGTTCTTGGGACTGTCTCCTAACATTTATTCTCCAGTCCATGGGACTTTGTCCTAAACTGGCTGGTTCCATGTTCCTCAAGCTACCATGATGTCCCTAGTTACCATGCTGTTCCAAGCTACCATGCTGTCCCTAGTTACCATGCTATTCCAAGCTACCATGCTGTCCCTAGTTACCATACTATTCCAAGCTACTATGCTGTCCCTAGCTACCATGCTGTCCCTAGTTACCATGCTGTCCCAAGCTACCATGCTGTCCCTAGTTACCATGCTGTCCCAAGCTACCATGCTGTCCCTAGTTACCATGCTGTTCCAAGCTACCATGCTAAAGATCATGAATACTTTTTTCAAAAAGAGTCCAGGAAATGGACCTGGAGAAGCCCAAATGGTCAATCATTTTATGAACATCTGTTAGATAGAAGACTGGGTCCCAACACAATCACCTGTTAGATAGAAACAAAGGGCTGCGACGAGACCCTCTGTCATATAAACTACCATTTCTTCTCAATAACCATCACAGCAACCTACGTGTAGTACAGAAGCTGCAACTCTTACAGATTGTTAAAAAAAAGCAAAGGTCAAAAGTTAAAAAGCAAAAGCGGGGCCACCTGTAATGACCCAGGCATGTGCAACTGCAGCCAAATGCAGACCATGAAACTCCTGATTGTATCAACACTACAAAAATATGGAATGGATCCAAAAAAATAGACTGCATACAACAGAGTCGAGGTACAGAATACAAAAAAACTGTTCACTCGAAAAGATCAAATCTAAGCAAAAGTAAATGTTGATTAACTCAGAGAAAACAAAACAGGAAAGCAGACTAATGCACCCTGACCTTTCTGAGTGAGCAATTTTTTGTATTCTCCCAGGGAGGGTTTACTTGCATTCCAGGTGACAGGATTGGGAATGGAGGGAGTGGGAAACACAGCATGCAGTGGGAGGGAGCGGAAGGATTTATTTACACTGCAGGTGCCAGGACAGGGAACAGAGGGAGTGGTGTGGACAGCACACAGTGGGAGGGAGTGGGGGGATTTACTTGCAGTCCCAGTGCCAGAACAGGGAACAGAGGGAGTGGGTGGACAGCATGCAGTGAGACGGAGTGGTTGGGTTTAGTTACCCTCCGGGTGCTGGAACAGGAGCAGAGGGAGTGGGGTGGACAGCATGTAGTGGGAGGGAGCTGGAGGGTTTACTTGCACTCTGGGTGTTGGAATGGGCAACAGAGGGAGTGAGGTGGATAGCACGTAGTGGGAGGGAGTTGGAGGGTTTACTTACACTCTGGGTGCCAGGTAGGGGTATGGAAGGAGCGGGGCAGACAGCACACAGTGGGAGGGAGCGGGAGGGTTTATTTGCACTCCAGGTGCTGGGCAGGAGAACGGAGGGAGCAGGAAGGTTTACATGCACTCCTAGTTAATCAAGCAATGGTTTTGTTGTTTGTCTGAAAGCGATTATAATATAGTAAACTATAATCAATTCGACATATAATATACAGTACATGCTAAAATATCATGTTCATACAATAAATCAGTTTTCATTAAGAGGGATTAATCGTCCATTTTCCTATTACCTATTAAAACAAATTACATCTCATTTACAACATTGATCCCATACATCTGAGAAATAATGAAATAACAAAATGTCCTTCTAATCATAACAAAGCTAATAAGCAAATCTATTTAGTGTAAATTAATGTAGTATACTTGTCCTATAAAAGCACTATGATTTTTCTAGGGTACAGTACATTGAGACAGCATGATCCCCAAACATTCATCTAATAACATTGTTAGCTCAAGAGCAAATTATCAATTGTTTGCCACAACAGAACCCATTTCAGTCCTCATGGAGCAGCTGATTGTATCATTCTCCAGCATCCCCGAAAAAATATCTCTATACTCAGACAGGCATAGAATTTAACCAATATGTTTAGCCCAACTACAGGGTGAACCTAATCTTAAAGATACTGTGTCACTGCATTATTTCAGGATGCCTGCTCACCAGACCAAAATTAAGAAATTTTAACCTGCCAGCAACACCCATCCAGTTGGGATACTACCAAGGAGTAGCCTACTGTGCATACAGTTCCATACCCCTATTGTACCCTGGTAAAATGGAGATTATATGTCAGCTACTATCTATAGCCAACTATGAGTCTATCAGAGACCGACCCTACCCCAAAAGCTCTCACATTTCACTCCACTCGTGCCCAACACCTTAAAGCTAAGTCTTCCATTACAGGCAATGATCAATCACAATGGGTAACTTAAGAAAACACCTCAGGAAGCAAGGTGGAAAGTTTATCAGCTAACTTCCAGGGCCATCTACTAACCCCTCTGATTCATGACTTTCCCTAAGATTAGTGTAGGTAGCAAATTAAGTTTCCTAGGCTCAACCAGGTATAACTTTCAGATAGCATATTTGGGACCCATACAGATAAGGAATCTTACTCCTGAAAGTACAATGTTACAGCATAACTGAGGGAGACCAACTCACCAGATCCAAATTAAGATATTTTGAGCTGCCAGCAAACCCATCCTGTTGGGGTACTAACAAAGAGCATCCTATTGTGTATGCAGTTCCGTGCTCCTACTGTCCCCCGGTATGAAAGGAATTATATGCAGGCTGCCATCTCTAGCCAGGAATGAGTCTTTAAAAATTACGCCTCCCCCAAAAGGCACTCACATTCCTCTCCCACTTTCAGATCAAAAAACCTTGTTGCTGAGCCCTGTCATTCCTAACTCTGTTGAACCACAGTAAAGTTGACAAGAAAGAAAAAACAATAATACCTACAAATACAATTCCCAAGGAAACGAGCATAAAGTTAAGCTACAGATTAAAACAACATTTCAGAGCAATTCAAAACAGGTGGTATCATTCTTATTAGGTTCTCAGAGCATTCCATGCCCACTAATTAAACTCCTTTAGAACACCAAAGGTCATGCTCCTGACAGTATTAGAGTCTCCACTAACATTCAGGAGACCATTGAATATAGAAGAAAACACACTTTTTCAGATATTACAGTACCATGCAGTGGCACCTTTGAGACAGATAATTCCCCATGGTAGTTTCATATTTACTTGAGTCATTTAAGGGAATTTGTGTAAGATTCAAAGAGTTATTTAAATCAAATGAAGCCAGTCACCACCGCAGATGGCTCCATCACCTGGAGTCCTCTATCCATAATGACTCCATGTAAGTTCTCACAGTATTTGCAGGGGGTCCAATCCCAAAAGGGAAAACAGAAATGGTACTGCTTAACAGAAATTCACTCCATATCTGTCAGTATCTTCATAGCAGTAAAAGGCAAAAACAGTACCTGGGGGGAAGGGGGGACACCCCTTAGACCGGCTCTCCATTAGTCACTGAACACAGTGTCTCTCACCAGGAAAGACCATCATCAAGGGTCTCACACCAACTTTTACCCCCTATACTTTTATCTTATAGACCACGGTCCAACTACAGTCCCTCCTCTGTTCAGTTCAACTCCAACAATATGGCAAACTCTCTCCCTCCTTGCAGTTAGTTAGTCCTCCTGCATCACTATTGCCAACTCACAGCTGGCCTTCTCCATGACGGGCCCTCCGGGCAGTCAGCAAATAAACAGAATCCTTAGGTATACTCTCTTGGGTACTTCAAATCTTGTTTTCCCTCTTCTTCTCTTCACCTTGAAGGATGTCTTTCTTCAACAGTCCTTTGGAAACAATAATAAAGTGAATCATTTTCTTAAAAACTTCTATCCTGGAAGACTCTTCTCTTAGTATTTTTCTTCTCAGTTGAAGATCTGCATGAGGGTGACCTTCATCCCACAGAGGATTCTGGTGAATGAATTTCCTTAGGCATAGAATCTACAGTATTTAAGGATAGTAGGAATGTATGGGTAATTCACATTATGTTGCTTTGGCACGATTGTATTCCTTTGTGTTGCTGGAATATGGCTTATCCATCTCCGATGGTCTCTGCTCTGTGTTAATCCTAGATGATGCCACTGCTGGTCATCTGGCTTTCTCCACTCTGTCGTTAAGTCCAATTTTGCGATGCTGAGTTACAGTAAAACTCCCCTAAGCAAGTGGTTCAAGATGGTAGCATATTTCAGAAAAAGAGATGTGCAAGAACAAGGGGATACATTGTGAAGATACAGGGGGGCAGCTCAGGGGCAATGTGAGGAAGTATTTTTTTCACAGAGAGGGTGGTGGACACATGGAACAGCCTTTCTGAGGAGGTTTTAGGGTCTCAAACTGTAGGAGAATTCAAGAATGCATGGGACAGACATAAGGCAATTTTTGTGGGAGGGTAGGAAGAAATAGACTTTTGGTTAACTAGGCTCTGCAGCTTATCCTGTAGGTAGGAAAATGGGTGGACTAGGTGGGCCAAGTGGTCCTTATCTGCTGTCAAAGTCTATGTTTCTATGTCTCAGTGCGACCCACTTAGTACCGCACTCAACGCTAACTCCTCGGTTCAAACTGTTGTAGGACCAAACGCCTTTAGTATCTCAAGCGCTTCCATTTAGCATCGCTGTTGGCGATAGCTCATCACCATGAAGTGCAGCACCACAGCATAAACTGCTCCCACATGTGCCAGTGCCAGCACCAGTCTCTCTCCAACACCTCACCAACAGCTGCTTTGCAGTACCATTCTCACAGAGAACTCTTGTATAGTTGTCAGCAGGACTCAGTCCATTTCCACATGTTCATAGAGTCTCCAGTACTGCTCTCACTGCTAGCTCATTTTAAACTGTCAGCTCTAATATGTTTTAACAGCCTCTCTCTCTCTCTCTGATCTTGCTGTCAGCACAAGATCCTCTTTTCTTCCTTGGAAGTTCAGTACCACTGTCAATAAGAATGAGTCAGTGTTCACAAACCTCCATCACACCTGTCAGTATGAGCCCATCTGCAGCACTAAACTCAGTGACTTAGAACAAGCTGTTCTGCACAACTGCTATCAGCATGAACCCCTTTCCAGTCCTGTAGCTCAAGCCCCCTCCACAACAGCACCAGCTCTTTTGCAGCAGCACCTTGAACCGGCACATTGATTGAGTTGGTGCCGGGATGGAGAACCGAGGGAGTCGGGTAGACAGAAATGTTTTGGCAGGCAAGGCACACCCTGCAATGAAGGGGTGTACCCTCATGGCAGCGGCCATTTCTTTCAAGTTGGTGGCATGCTTGCTGAACGAGTGTCAGCAGCAGCATGCCACTGCATTAGATAAAGACTGGCAAGCCCACAAATGCAGTGGCAGCATTGGTTGCCACAGTGCCACACCTCCACAATCCACTTCTCTCCTAAGCTGCCACATAATGTTTCATGTCTAAACAAACATAACAAGATCTGGTAGAGCCATTATGACTGTGAATGCATTAACTAGATAAGGGTGTTTCACAGGCTTAAGCATAAATATTTATTTATTTACTTATTTAAAAAATATGAGATTTACAAACCTTTGAGTCAGAGACTTATTTATAAAGGCATCTCACTGAAACTAATACAAACACAGCACAGTTAACAAGTCAAAAAACAATGGCTTCGCGAGCAGACAGTTATAACAATCATTCACTGGAGATACATGGGTAGCAGTAGATAAACAGATTACATAGTTTAGGCACACTGGCACCACATCAAGAAGACCAAAGCAGTTCAAACAATATACAATAGCTAAAGCAAATAGATATCAGGAGTCAAAGAGAAGCCCAGAGTGTTTACATGAAGGCTGTTGCATATACACTAACTGAATCAAAGTACAGTACATTGAGAAAGGGCATATTTAAGCAACAAGGCACTCCAGGGTGTGTGTTATCATGTAATAATGTCACTCCTGGGGTGGGTTGAAGCATGAGGTGAAGCCGAGTGCTTCCACCACCCCAGGAGTGATGTTATTACATGATAACACACATCCTGGAGTGCCTTACTGCAATTATACAATGGCTTGTTGTTGCATACAGAATAAAAAATACATTTTAAAAGATGTTTTTGTTAGTGTGGAAAAATATTTCTTAAGAGAAAATGCAAGGAATTATCCAAATTCAAAGCTATGGTGATGTTATTGTGTAATAACATCACTGTTTCAATGGGACAGCAGCCAATCAGCTTCTTACATTTTTCCTTGTCATTGTACAATTAAAAATAATGCCACCTTCTGTATTACAGTTACCTATATGTTTTACATTTTATTTTATGCACTGTTATAGCAATCAACTCAACAGAACCAGGCCATCATATACATGAATGTACTATAGCCTAACTGAAAACACTGCTGAGACAACTGTATGTTGTGACAAGGTAGAAGATAAACACAATGTTGAGACAAGTTTTGAAGATGTTTGATGTGTTTAAATGTTTGTTTTTTAGAGATTTAAATACATTTCACACACAAAATTAATATAATATAAAAGTGCATATGCCCAAATGCCAATGTAAATTCAACACATTTCATTACAAGCTGTTCTCTTGAAGGAAGATATTACTATATAAGGCCTAAAAATGGGCATCAGGTAAATGTAAAATGGGGTAGGTGTGTTATTGAGGGTATTTCATAGTTTACCTTTTATTGCTGCTCCACCGGATCAGCAATATTTGCATAAGCTGTGCCCAGTCCAGATTTTACAGCTCTGGCCTGGGTCTGGTGATTTGGGTTTTACCCATACCCCACTGCATGCGGCTTAGTGATATACTGTACAGATGGATACAAAGTCTAACACATTGAAGGTTGAAGTTTCAGAAAACCATTATGCTAAAAATATCAAGACTCACTCCCTCCCTCCCTCACCCCAGTCACAATTAATCCTCTACCAAAGACATGCTTAAATACTGGTGCCTCTACATCCACACCACTAAGCTTTTAAAGCCAACATGCTTCTTTTTACTGCTGCTGTGAGTTTCCCCATCTGTGAAGTCCCATTCTGCTTGTGGCAGTCCCCCCAACCAGATAATTTATTTAAAAACATTTTTTTGAGAAATGCTTGTTTTAGTATATCCATGGTCAGGAAAAACTAATTTGTAAAAGAAACCAAAATCCCCATTTATCAGTTCACCATTAAGCTAAAAATATCAAGACTCACTCCCTCCCTCACCCTCCAGTCACAATTAATCATCTACCAAAGTCATGCTTAAATACTGGTGCCTCTACATCCATACCACTAAGCTTTTAATGGCAACATTTCAAACAATATACAATAGCTAAAGCAAATAGACATCAGGAGTAAAGAGAAGCCCAGAGTGTTCACATGTTGCATATACGCTAACTGAATCAAAGTACAATACATGAAAGGACATATTTAAGCAATAAGACACTCCAGGGTGTGTGTTATAATGTAATAATGTCACTCCTGGGATGGGTTGAGCATGATATGAAGCCAAGTGCTTCCACCACCCCAGGAGTGACGATATTACAACATAACACACACCTGGAGTGCCTTATTGCAATTATACAATGGCTTGTTGTTATATACAGAATAAAAAATATATTTTAAAGGATGTTTTGTTAGTGTGAAAATATTTCTGAGAGAAAATGCAAGGAATGATCCAAATCCAAAGCTATGGTGATGATATTGTGTAATAACATCACTGTTTCAATGGGACAGCAGCCAATCAGCTTCTTACATTTTTCCTTGCCATTGTATAATTAAAAATAATGCCACCATCTGTATTACAGTTACCTATATGTTTTGCATTTTATTCTATGCACTGTTAAACAGTAGCAATCAACTCAACAGAACCAGGCCATCATATACATGAAGGTACTGAACCCTGACTGAAAACACTGCTAAGACAACTGTAGGTTTTGACAAGGTGGAGAATAAAACCAATGTTGAGACAAGTTTTTTAAGATGTTTGATGTGATTAATTGTTTTTTTTTTTTTTAGAGACTGATATACAGTTCACACACAAAATTCATATAATATAAAAGTGCATATTCCCAAATGCCAATGTAAATTTGATACATTTCATTACAAGCTGTTCTCTTAAAGGAAGACATTACTATATAAGGCCTAAAAATGGGCATCAGGTAAATGTAAACTATGGTAGGTGTGTTATTGATGGTATTTCATAGTTTATCTTTTATTGCTGCTCCACCGGATCAGCAATATTTACAAGCTGTGCCCAGTCCAGATTTTACAGCCTGGCCTGGTCTGGCTATTTGGTTTTACCCATACCCACTGCATGTGGCTTAATGATATACTGTACAGATGGCTACAAAGTCGAACCCATTGAAGGCTAAAGTTTCAGAAAACCATTATTCTAAAATATCAAGATTCACTCCTCCCTCACCCCAGTCACAATTAATCCTCTACCAAAGACATGCTTAAATACTGGTGCCTCTACATCCACACCACTAAGCTTTTAATGCCAACATGCTTCTTTTCTGCTGCTGTGAGTTCCCCATCTGTGAAGTTCCATTCTGCTTGTGGCACCCCCTCCCCCAAAACAGATAATTTATTTAAAAACATTTTGTTGAGAAATGTTTGTTTTAGTATATCCATGTCAGGAAAAATGAATTTGTAAAAGAAACCAAAATCCCCATTTATCAGTTCATTGAATCACAATACAGAATTTTATGAATTTTTCAGACTCTATGTGTAACCTACAGTAAATCAAACAGAAATTAGACACACAAATGCCTGCCTATTTGCAAGTGAAGCACATGTGGTTATTATCATTTAGTTATAAACACCTATAACCACAAACTGCAAGTTATGAAGATTCAGTAGAATATAAACAGTAGCCTAAGGTTGGGTCTCTTCCTATGCAATGTCCTGCAAAGATGGTGGTGTCAAATGGCTTAATAAAGTGCTGTCAGGTGCCTAAGGGAACTTGTTATGCAGAAAGTTCCAGGAACACAGTGGTAAAATCTGGAATAACAGGTTTCAAGGAGTAATTAACTCACCAGGAATGTCACAAAAACTACCCTTTCATTCACAGGTGTCAATGAATGTATTTGTTAACCATGCTGGTTTATCTTCTTGCATCCCTCATGGTAAAAATATAAAACTACATTTGTGTTATTTTAAATGAAAAATGAGTGAAAAATAGCTTGTCCAGTTGAATGGCAGCTCTGATAGTTGTTCTAGTCTTTCTTTTCACTGATATAAACTGAGCCAGGAAAAAAAGTAAATAGGAAAAAAAAACAGCATTTTGTTTCTACAAGTAGTTGCTAATTGCAGCTGGTATTTTTAACACATGCAAGTCAACTCCACTTCTCTGACTTAAAAAGAAAAATACACTTCATCACAGACTGTGTTTACCAAGTACTGTGCCCATTTTAGTATATAAATGTTTAACAAATACCTGAAAGCTGTCTATTTTCCTTGGAAGCTGAATCCTTAAGCTTCTCCTAGTCCTTAACAAAATGCAGGGCCTCCACAGACAAGTTCTGTTCCTAGGTCCAGATCAAACTACTGAGCCTTCTTACAACATGATACATGCACCTCTCTCCCCTCCCACATGAATAAATAAAAAAAGGTGGACTGGATCTTTAGGAGCTTCTTGGGTGGAGGTGAGTTGGATCTTACTTTCCCCAAAAAAACAATGCTGCCTCCCACTACTCAGGTTCCAGTTCTTGTACCACTCATTTAAGAAAAAAGAAGTACCCTGCAACCATTGACTAACATGAAAGCGTATTTATTTGAGGGTGGAAAACATTTCTTGGAGGAGGGTAAGGTGGAAGACTATTTACACCTTCCATCAGTTCCACGGACAGAAAACATGACATCACTCCTTTTGTACATGCAATACTCCTGTAGGCTCTGCCCACAGTTGTAAAAAGGGGCAGTCAATAAGGCAAATGTAATGTTGAAAGATACTTAGGTTTCTGCAAAAGGGAATAACATATCTTTTTCCAGAAAAAAAAAACTAGGCCTTATTGGAATTGCAAACATGCAAGTCAAATCCCTTAATGTGGATTACTGCTTTATTAGGAGACAGAACACATACTGTATGTGTCTTAAAGTATATTCACAGTAAGTAAACCTCAAGACGCCTGTGATGCAGCATCAGTTAGCTCTTTAAACACAAACTGTGCCAACACCTGCTCACCACGAGTACCTGTGCCTGCCTCCACTAAATCCCACCTCAAGTCAGTAATTCCATTGCCATAATCTGCACTTACCCTCTAGCACTTCTTAACCCTGTCACTATTCCACTGGGTAGCCTGACCTTACATTCGCTGATCCACTGTCCTATCCCATGGCACTGCCATGCCCCCCACCTCTCTTCCCTATCCCTACCCCTCCACATCCTACACCCACCCCTTCCTCTTACCATTACCTCTACATCTTCTGACCTTCTCCTCCCTCTGTCTATTCTACTGATTTTGTCTCTCTTGATGCGGCATACATTGTACAGTGCCTCAGTATAGTGTAACCATTAATTTTATTTGTATTGTTGTACTGTAACATATGTTTGTGTATTTGCTACCGAATCACTCTGTATTTGAATGTTCATGTATCACTTTGTACTTATTAACTGACGTGGAACCAATTATTGAGCATCCGCTCACTGGTGCTATCCAAGATTTCAAAAAATAAAATAAATAAATAAAAATAATGACTATGGGCTGGATTTTTGAATGTGTATTTGGGACTTGTGGCATGATTGCGCCAATTTTCCTAAAGCATGTGTTGATATGTTAGACCAGTGAAAATATAGTCTTACTATCATGCCCATCTGCCATGACTTGCATTGGCATGGGAGCCCTATAATGACATATGCATCAATCGTTGATGCATGCATCAGTCTTTTGTTATAAATGTGACATAACATCTGAAAACAGCAACCAGATGTCATGCTACATTTATTGTGCCACAGATGCACACTTAGATCGGGACATGCACCTGTGGCAGGATGGCTGGAAATCCAAACCCATAGGTCCAATTTTCAATTCTTCAAAAGACATATGTGAAACTGCCTTCCAAGCAACCACTGTATGAGAAACTCGCTGCCAGAGAAACTTGCAGCTCATCAATGCCAATCCTTGGTCTCAGCAAGAGCTGCACAAATGTCAGGCAACCAATACTCTCCCTTACTGGGGCCTGAGTGCATAATTTCAGTGATGCACCAGGAATTTACAGAAGGGAGGCAAACCTAGTTAGGAAAACCAAAACATATCTAGGGAGGGTCCAGGGTATGCATCCCCAGGAAATTTTGAAAATGTAATGTGTAAAATGGTGCATTTTAGGCCTATTTTCAGGAGCAAAGTGTTGATTACCCCCCTCAAAAAAAAATCTCCTAGTTCCTTTTCCATCACAGAGCAACTGCAAACAGTAATGGTGACCTCACAGGGATATATCAATATAGAGAAAGATGTTTGGTTGTTCTGCTAGAGCAGGCAAGTGTGTCCCTCAGCTCTTCCCTCCCAGCCCTGCCAAGACAACTTGCCATTGCACTGTGATGGAGAGAAACTAGGAGATGGGCTCAGTTGAAAAAGACTAGCCTAACTTCAAGCTCTCAGCCTCCATGAGCTAGCGTTGAGTAATACCCTGTCCCTGCACTTCTTACCAGACAACTTAGATGTAATCAAGTCAAAGGATACTTTGAGAAACAGTAAGACAAGGGGGCCACAGTACTGTGTTAGCTGCAGATTTAATAAAAATTACAAAACACATAAAGAAATTACCTATTTGCATTGTGTGTTGAAAGATGGACCAAACACAGTATAGTGCAGTAGTTAAGGGCACTGAGCTGCAAACCTGGAGACCTGGGTTTGAATCCCACCAGCCCCCACTTGCATACTGTGTGACCTGGAGCAAATCACTTAACTTACTTGTGCTCCCAGGTTGCACCTGGAAACAAGTTCTGACTTAGTGTGCCTTTTTTTCCAATTGTTTAACCAGGTGAGACACACTAAGCTGAAAGCTTGTTTATAGGTGCAACCTGGGAGACAGGGAAGTTAAGCCTTAAACCACTGCACTATGCTGCCTTTTGGTTAAAGAAAACTCTTCCCTTCCTAATGCATAATGTTCATACTACTTCAGGTGTTTAAGGAATAGCTGATGCACAAAATATGATACTGTACTTACGTATATACTGTTATAAGAAATGTCAATTCCAAACAACAAAACAACAAGAATTCACATTCTCAGGTTTCATTTGTTTCAAATGGCTATTAGCAGTCACAGATTACTGGCAAAGAGAAATTTATTTTTATTCTTTGGTAACTGGGTAAGGCTCACTAGGCACAAATGCTTGTTTCAGGGGTGACCTGACAGCACTGGGGTGGTTAAGTAACTTACTCAGAGTCACACAGTTTGCAAGTGGAGGTTGTGGGTATCGATTAGACCCAGGTCTGCTGGACATACCAAGCTCATTTAAAGAGTCTTACTCTAACCTTTGGGCTATACTGGCCCCATGGTTGTCCTTTACCCTGAGGTCGTGGCCAACCTAAAGAAACCCTGGGGTTAGCCACCATCAGATGCCTTATTAACCGGCATCTGGTGGTGGCTAACCCCAGGGTATTCTTTAGATCGACCTCCACCTCAGGTCATATAGGTCAACCCTGTGGCTTTTGGGAGGTATAGGGTTAGGGGTTTGTTGGTTGGCAAAGGGAAAAGAGAGAAATACCAGGCCACCATCAACCATTACTGGGCTGTGGAGTTGGCTGGGCAGCAGAGTGGGGGACCCTTAAATTTGAACCGTTGGTAGTGCTGCAGCACTAACACCTAGTGCTTTTTAAAAGTTGTATCCATTGGGTCAGGGATGAGGGATCAGGCAGAGAGGCCACCCATACTTTTGGGACTTTTCCCCCATCATATAGGCCAGTCTTATCCTCTCAGACACAAAAGATCATCAGCAATTTGCATTCCCCACCAAACACCCCAGTCAATGATGACATTTTGCCCACTAACAGTTCCATGCATGATTAATGTCTCCACCCATGCACCAGACCCAAGTTCTCCCAGCACTGAACAGTTACAGATTCAACCCCTTTCTGGCAGACACGTAGAGTCCCCATGGCATTGGACACACAGGTCAGTCAACCCCTCCTGAGCAACAGACACTAGATACAGATTCCCCACACACACACACATCAGCCTCTGGATCAACCCAATACAACAGAGTATTCTTCCACCCTCACAGTCTCAAGTCGCTTCCTTCAGAATATACCTTTTTACATCAAGCTGCTTTTTCTAACAGCTTTTAGTTTCTTAAAATAATGCCCCAAATTTGGTGCTACAGTATCTCATGCAAGTTCCTCCACAAATGCAGCACATTAACAAAAACCATAGTGAGACATAATAGACATGTAGCTGCCCAAGTGTCACCATGTTTGTTTTAAATTGCTACCTCTTTATTTATAACAGAACCCAAATTGCTGTCTCTGGTGTACTAGATGGTCTAGCTACATCATTGTATAGGTCCGGTATAGAGCTTCACTCTATTATGAATTGTATTCCTGGTATTTATGTACATACATGTATAGTGTTCTCCTGTATAGAGTTTCTGCTCTCATATGAATTTTATCCCTTGTATTTATGTACATACCTGTATAGTGTTCCCTACATCAATCTGTACTTTATGTAACTATGTCTGTATTTGTATCTGTTTCCATACGAGAAGCCTTTGAAAATGGGTCCCTGACTCAAAGGTTTGCAGTTCCGATTTCTACTAAATAAATAAAAAATAAAAGTATGCAGTAATAGGGGGTTGAGAGGAAAGGCAGGCAATATAAACATCATCACAGAATTTTTATTTCATCAGAATTTCTGCAAAGTACTTATTTTAGTGAAATAAAATAGTAAGTTACCAACTGTACTGGATAAATTCCACAATCAGTGTAACTGGAGGGTGCATAAGCACACATAAGTCATATAAATATCAAATTAGGAAATCAGGATGGGGGGGGGGGCAAATTTCAAACATTCACTAGAATGTCCCTGCCCAGCCTTTTGTGGCCAAGTCTTGTTTGCAGCACAAATGCACAGCTGAAATAGCAACCCATAAATGCTGCAAATTGTACAGCTCCCCCAGGCTAAATAGACACTTTAATCCTGGCATTTTCAAGGCCTTACCATGACCTTACCTTCAGAACAGTGCAATGGAAAGCTGAGTATTGGAGTCAGGGAGGAAACTAACATTTGCAAAACTGCTCTAAACTAAAGATTTACTGGTGGTTGACAAAATACCATAAAAAACAAGCAGCAGAAAGGTAAACACAGCTGGCAATTACATTCTCTGCATTTGATAAATAAATGTTTGTGGCACTGTGCTGGGACAAGTAGCGATCATTTCCCCCACCCAAAGCCTAATTCCTAACCTTGTTAAAGGCTTCAGCACAAACAAAAAGACATGACAACCTAAATTTACAACTCAGAAACTGGCAGCACACTGTGTTCACTGCCCCTGGCTCCCAAAATGTCTTTGATACTCTGACTCCTTGGTCTGTATCTGTATCCACTGTTTTCTCTCTCTCTCTCTCTCGCTCACTCCTCGCACACCTTAAAAGAAAACACTTTACTTCTGATGTACTCACCAGTCCCAATAACTGATCTGTTTTTCATCTTCATTGAAACCAAACACTACTTTGAAAAAACAGTAGCAGTATTCTGCAGTGCTGCAGATGGGTTTGAAATGCCCGTGAATCCCCACTTCCATGTCAAGGCAGCATTGCAGATACTCGCACGATAGTCACTCATCACACTCTGCAGTTTGTTTTCTTCCTAACCATCACCCTCGCTCCATGACACTCTTCCAATGCTCATCTCCTTCATGACTTAACCCTGTCATGTTTTTAGAAGCCAGGCAGAGGTGGAAACATGATTCTCTTCACAGGCAGGGATATAAAGGGTCAGAACACACACCCCCAAAAAAGAGGGGGATTGAAAAAGGCAACAGACTTTCTCACAAAGCGTGTGCCACCTCCCTAAATCTGCCACTGAACCTGTGCCGATGCCAACGTCAGTCTCTCTCTCTAACACCTCACCAACAGTCACTTTCCAGTACCATTCTCACAGAGAACTCTTCCCCAGTAAAGTTGTCAGCATGACTCAATCCATCTCCACACACTCATATAGTCTCCAGTACTGCTCTCGACACTAGCTCTTTAAAGGCTGTCAGCTCTAACCCATTTTAGCAGACTCTCTCTCTCTCTCTCAGGTCTCATTATCAGCACACGATCCTCTTCACTCCCTTGGAAGTTCAGAGTGAGTCAGTGTTCATGAGCTTCCACCACAACTGTCAGTATGAGCCTGTCTGCAGCATTAAATTTAGCGTGAGCTTTTCTTCACAACTGGTGTTAATACTGCAGCTCAAGCCCCCTCTACAACAGCACCAGCTCTTTTGCACCAGCACCTTGAACCAGCACATTGATTGAGCTGGTGCCGGTATGGGGAATGGAGGGAGCGGGTGGACAGAGATATTTTAGCAGGCAAGGCACACCCTGCAATGAGGAGGTGCTCCCTCTTTGCAGCAGCCAATTTCTTTCAAGTTGGTGGCACACTTGCTGAACTAGTGTCAGCAGCAGTGTACCACTACATTAGATAAAGACGGCCAAGCCCAAAAATGCAGTGGTGACACTGGCCACCACAGTGCAGCACCTCCACAACCCACTTCTCTCCTAAACTGCCACATAATGTTTCTTGTGCATGCCGCAAGCAAACATAAAAATGGAGTGATTACACCGGTCATTCAAATTTTCTAGCACGCATGTAACTTTGGTCATTTTCAATATTTTCACTCCAAATTTTCAATATAGCCTTTATCACACCACCTCATGACCAGTACAGCTGTCATTTTCACACCCTGCCCATAATGTTTTCATACCTGTGGTGTGGAATGCCTTTTCCCATGGATCTGAACATTTTCACCTACAAGGTTCATGAGGTGGGGTGATGAGAAGACTATGTTCAGCATTTAGGGTCAATATTGAAAAAAATTACACAGTTATGCCCACGTGTTGCAATTTTGGTATGCATGCTAATAAATGCAGAAATCTTAAATATTTGCACCCCACATTTTTTAAATTATTTGTACTTCTGCTCCATGGCCCTCTCATTCAGGAAGGAGCCTCTGCCCACGCCCGGCGTCCACCAACCGATGCCAACCAGCTACCCCCCAGGGCTTACTCCCCCAGTGGGGTCAGTGGGGGGCCCACCCTCACTAAGACTGGATCCAGTACAGGGGTTGGCACCATGACTATTCGGCGGCTGGACCTGCAAGTTTCCTACATCATCTGCCATGACCTTTTTCCTCCTGGTTTCTTCTCTTCAGGGACAGAGTGTGCAAGGATGCCAGCAACAGTGCCATGCACGCTCCCGTGCACACACCCCATCAGGCTTCTGCCCTGCCTCTGACCCGATGTCTGCAGCATCGGGGTGCCAGCCCCCAGCTGCTGCTAGGGGCCAGGCATGCTCTGACAACTGGTCGCCCCTCTCCCTGGAAATGAAGAGCTGTCCCTGGGATGCTCAATCTGTCTCCTCCCCTGACAACCTCCAGCAGTCTGTGCTCACTCCCGAACATGAGATGCTAGCATGGCACAAGGTGTCGAACAGCACCTCAAACCTCAGCACCACAGGGCTGTCAATGTATCTCACATTTTCAACATAGCCTTCTTATTACCCAAACTTCTGTATTTAAATGCTGTCCTAAATGACAGTTTGTCAAAACATAGTTCAGGCAGGCTTTTCCACCCACCAGACAAAGTTATGCCCACTTGTTGCAATTTTGGTATGCATATTAGTAATTGTGGAAATCTTAAATATTTGCACCTCATACTTTTTAAATTATTTGTGCTCCTGCTCTATGGGCCTCTCTAGCTGAAGGGAGTCCCAGACCCACCTCAATGTCCACCAGCTGGCTGACCAGCTACCTCCTAGGGCTTACCTCCCGGTGGGTCAGTGGGGGCCCACCCCAAAAACTGGATCCAGTACAGGGGTCATCACTGTGACTATTCGGGGTGGGACCTGTGAACTACCTCCATCATCCACCATGAGCTTTTTCCCTCCTGGTTTCTCCCTTTCAAGAGTGGATTGTGCAAGGGCACTGGTGATGGTGCCATGCCATGCTTCCATCATGCACCCCATCAGGTGTCTGCCCTGCCTCTGACCCGATGCCTGCAGCATCGGTGTGCCAACCTCTAGCCACTGCTAGGGACCAGGCATGTACCAACAATTGGTCACCTCTCTCCCCAGAGAAGGAGAGCTGTCCCTGGAACACGATCCTTCTCCTTACCTGCTGACCTGCAGTGGCCTGCACTCACTCCTGAACACGGGTGACTGGTGTGTGCGAAGTGTGGCATCCAGCGCCTCAACCTTAAGTGTCACCGGCCTGGCGATGCACCCCACATTTTCAACATAACATTCTTATTACCTGAGCTTCTGTATTCAAATGCTGTCCAAAATATGACAGCTTGTCAAAACGTAGTTCAGGCAGGCTTTTCCTCTCACCAGAAGTTCAACTAACATAATACACACCTGCCACATCAGCCATGCAAAGAAACATTCAGCATTGACAAATGCTTTTTATATATTCGGTTAAACTCCATGAAATGCTGGCCAAAAATCTTGACCCACTTTCATGTAACTTCTAGGACATCAAGGAAAGGTTGACTGAGAAGAATAGTGCAAAGGTGTGACAGAAAATGTCACATAGACAGATACAGAAAGAGACAGAAAGGAAAGAGTTTGAGGTTAGCAAGACTTGGTTCATATTTGACAAATGAAATGTGCTGTATAGTGCACAACATAAATATGTTTACCCAATTTGAGAGTTTGCACTCCCTCATATGGAGGAAAGCTAGACAAACAAAAAGCGAAGAGGACTGGAATGAATACAAAGAATGGTACAATAAATGTACAGAGAAGATCAGGTTAGTTAGAAAAAAATATCATGAAGCAGATTTTAAAAAGTCAAAAACTCCACAAAATATGACCTGGCGGCACAGAGGGTTAAGGCGTTGGATGCCACACCTTGTGCCACGCCTTTGACCTGGGTTTAGGAACAGACTTGGGCAGCCAGGGGTCATGGGGGAGGGAAAGGATTGAGTGTCAGAGGGACTGCTCTCCTCTCCTTTCCTGGGGTTGGTAGAGGGTTTCACACTGCTCGACAGCAGACCCCGATGGAGATCGGGGCATTGTAAATGGCAGTGCCAGCACTGTGGTGGAGCGGCAGCAGGTGTCAGCATGCATTGTGCACAGACACCATTGCATGTCTGTGCTCCAGGACACATAAGTGGGAAAAAAAACAGCTTCCAGGAGGAAGACAGCAGTCCCCAGGGAGCACTGCACTTGTCCACCACCGGTCCCCATCTGATTGACTCTCTCGGTACCCCCTCTCTCAGGGGCCGGTGGCAGGGACTCTGTCCTCAATTCCTCATTGAACTGTGGATTCAGGCAGGATGGTAGCAGGTTACTCATGTGGATCTCACTCGATGGGCTGTGGAAGTGCTGGGTGATGAACAGAGTTAACAAAAAAAACTCCACAAAAGTTCTGAAATTGTGTTAAGAAAGTGCAACATCCCTTAGCAGAGTCTTAACAGATGCAGTTAATAAATAAGGGTAACCTGATTCAAGATCAGAGAGAGGTACAGTAGGAGAAGTATTGAATGAATACTTTATAAATCTCCCAGACTTAAAAATATCAGCACCAAAAAGTGTAACTGAAGATAGCATGCTGTCAGACTTGGTAAAAAAACAAGAACAGAAAGGGGATGGAACACCTGGACAACCACAAGCCTCTCCCTCCCCCTTAGGTTTAAAAAGTTAACTGCAAATGAAGTAGGGAAAGAGTTAAGGAATCATAAAAGTAAATAAGCAGGGCTTATTGATGGAGTAGAGCCTAATTTCCTTAGAATGGGAGCAGATACTGTATACTAGCAACCCCATTGACCTACCTATATAACTGGAGTTTGTGTAGTGGAACTTTTCCAGACACTTGGAAGATAGGAAAAGTGGTTCCCATTTCTAAAGGGGAGAGGTAACCAAACCATCTAATTATAGACCTATAGTATTGTTGTCCACCATGTCTAAGGTCTTGGAAAGACTTGTCCATAGGCAGATTTATCAATATCTGGAGGGACGTGATTTATTGTCTGCTGTTCAAGGCGGGTTCAGGGCCCAGAGGTCACAGTACTGCCCTCATTGATTTTAATAACCTAATAACTACTTCCATGAATCAGGGGAGTAAAACCGGGGCAGTATTCATAGACCTCAGTAAGGCCTTTGACCTGGTTGATCACCAGACAATGTTTGCAAGATTGTTTGAGATTGGTGTACATCTGGAACCACTACATTGGTTCAAATTATATCTATCCAATAGAAGACTATGTGTTGTGAATGGTAACTGTATTACTCAGGTGAAACAGGCAGTTACCGGTGTACCACAGGGATCCATCCTGGGTACCTTGCTTTTTGAAGTTTACTGTATGTGAATGGATTGGAATGAGAATTTAAAAATAGCGGGGTGCACCTGTACATGGACAACACTGTGTTGGTTGCGTCCATGTGCAGTCACTCCTTGCTGGAACAAAAACTTCAGGAAGATCTAAACAGTATGGAGGCATGGTTTGAAATGTCTGGTATATTGCTGAATAAGGAAAAAAACACAATGGGTGGGATATTCAAAAGGGTTGCGCCATGCACAATAGGGTTGTGCATGCGCAAGTCCGAAATTGCGCCATTCTGTGATATTCAGCAGGAGGCAGTTGCGCCACTGAAAATAGGCTGAGCAACAGTGCAATGCAAATGAATGCATGCTCAACTGGAAGGGGAGGAACCATGCATAAACTGCACAGCCCGATTCAGCGGGCTGTGCAGAGTTTTGACAGCACAACCCCAACCTGCACCTGCAGACTTTGAGCCAAAAAAAGGCTTAAGTCGAGGGCCACCCACAGGTGAGCTGCTGTATTGCAGGGTGCAACACAGCAGCTGCCACCTGTGGCTGGCTAACCAATCCCTGTGCCCCCCCGCCCGATCGCGGGCAGCCAACTGTAAATCCCCCACTGGCCTGATCGCGGGCATGAGTGTACTCCCCCACCAGCCCGATCACGGGCAGCAGTATGTCCCCCCTCCTCCGAGCGTATCCCTGGTGGTCAGTGGACTGGAAATGCCCGATCGCGGGCGGTATGTGTAAGAAAAACCACTCCCCTAACATAGCCCTGGTGGCTAGTGTCCCCACCCACCCACCCACACCACCGCGCTCCCCCCGGCGGCGGTGGGCGGCAGCATCCACCTGCCTGCCACCCGCCCGACTGACTGCTCATGGTGGGGCTGCGCCCATTGGTGCAGGCAAGAGCCAATGGGCATGCAGCCCATACCGTACATGACAGTCAGATTTGTGAATGATGTTCTGAAATCTGGACACTGTCATCATGTCTGATATGGGCTACGCCCAGTGGCGCCGCTCGCGGGCGGCGTACCGTACGATCGATAAGCAGCAAGCGGCAGGCGGGTAGGATGCCGCCGCCCGCCGCCGCCGGGGAGCGGGGTGGTGGGCTTCATGGGTGGGTGGTGGGGACACTAGCCACCAGGGCTATGGTCGGGGGTGGTTTTTCACACATACCGCCCACAATAGGGCATTTTGGTCCACTGGACCACCAGGGATATGTCATGGAGGGGTGGTTTCTTACACATACCGCCCGCGATCGGGCATTTCGGTCCACTGGACCACCAGGGATTCATTCGGGAGGAGGGGGGAGCCACATTGCTGCCCACGATCAGGCTGGTGGGGGGGGAGTACATTATGCCTGCGATCGGGCTGCAGGAGGCGTCGGTCCCCGACTGCTGCTGCCTGGCAGGGCGCCAGGTGCAAGTCCTCAGGGATAGGCACACCTACATGCTAATGGCATGCAAATGGGGACATAATCACATGCAAATGGGTCCCCTTTGCCTTGCATGAATTATAGCCCCATTTGCATGTCACCTTTTGAATATCGTGATTTTGTGCATGGCGCAATGGTACTTGCGCCACTGCAAGTTGAATGCTCCACTCTGTCAACTTGCGGTGGCACAAGTTCCACTGCGCCATGCACAGTGGCTGTGGCTGGGGGATGATATTCAAAGGAGTTGCTCAATAGTGAAACTCCTTTGAATATTGCCCCGGACACACCCCTCTGAAACTATTTTGCGCAGCTCAAGGGCTTGCGCCTATGAATGGTGCAGTTTGAATATCCCACCCTATGTTTATATTTTCAATCTGGCACTAAAAAACCTCAAGACAACATATTAGATGTGAGATTTAGTGATGGAATCAGGATGGAAAATGTTACAAATTATAAATATCTGGGGATAAAAGTGGATATTAAATTAAATTTCAAAGGACATATAAATCAAACTGTCAAAAAAACTAACCAAAAACTGGGGGCCCTTAGGAGAGTGGCTAACTGTTTAGCAAAAGAGACTAGGATGAAAATTGTAAACTACATGATATTACCTGTGATAGAGTATGGTTTGGTAATTTACAGAAATGCCAACAAAACTGAATTAAATAAACTTAACCAACTCTACTACAAACTGACAAGATTCATAACTAAGAGTAAATGTGGGCTACAGCACAGTAACTTGTTTGATCATATAAATTGGCTACATCCAGAAGAAAAATAAGTTACATCTGGTTAAATTGGTGTCATAAACAAATTTACCCTCAGAAAAACTTGCAGCTGAGTTACATTACAAACAACACCTACAAGATGGACAAGGGATATAATCTGAGATTGAATAACCTGAATATTTCAATAAGTAGAACACATAATATATATGGAGATGCCATGCTACATACTTCTATGGCAAGATCTTGGAACACTTTGCCTAATGAACTAAAATGTATAACTTCTTATTGTAGATTCCAAATGCATTGAAGAAATATCTGCACCATACCTGTGTTTGTTTTTAAAGAATAACGCTTAAAAGGTGACATTGAGCTGCATGAAACCAAAGTTTTATGTATAATGTTTGTATGTGTTTTCTGGTTTTATATGTTCTGTACAGAAAATTGTTGTAAATAGGGTTTTACCCTAACAATTTATTTAATCTGTATAAAAATTAAAACTGCATTCATTCATTTCAGTTGTAAAATGGGGAGGCCTGGGGAACTCAGTCCCAAGTGTAAAATTAAGAGGCTGACTCAATTCCCAGAGAAAAATGGGGAAGGACTACTCCCGTCTAACATTTGCCCATCAATGACACAGAACTGAATAAATAAGATGTTAAAAATGTAACATGTAATAAGGAAATGTGTCACCAGAAACCTGGCAGGTATGATCAATCTTTTAAAGATGATGGGCTCCCCCAGTGAACTGTGTTCATTTCCAGCACTGCACTTCATGGCTGTAAGGGATTTCTTGATGAGGAAACATATTCAGTGCTGCTGGCCCTAACGTCGGGCACTGTAACACATGGAATTCACCATAATATGCCAAAACAAATGCTATGCCACTTGGGAGTTGGTACCACTAGCACTAGTGCTATATCTGAAAAATAAAATTACTTAGGGATTAATAGCCCTTGCCAAAGGCATTAGCATGCAAACAATTAGAGATGCCATGCAAAAATGCTATGGCACTTTAGTGTTGACACTCACTGCTAGCATGCCTGTAATAAAATGGATTATAGAAGGGGTTAATATGGCTTTCAGAAAATAGAAAAAGGAGTCTGACCTTCCTTTATTGAACACTAACAGCATTTTCCAATGACACCCTAACTCCAAGATTTTATTTGAAAAAAATATATATAAATAAAAAAAAATTAGTTCCTAACCCTAACAGTTGTAAAGTTAGCCTTTCAAAAAGGTAATTTCTTTGAAAGGAGATTACTTTTAGGAACATATTTATTTATTTATTTTTGTAAGGATTTGAGTTATGGCAGTACTGATATGTCACTCTAGTACAGATTACACATATTAAAAGTTTTATCAATAACTTATATTGATAAATTGTTATAATATATTTTATACTTACAGATGAACTTCAAATATTGTGTTTTACACTTATGGATAAATTTTAACATACTGATAAAAGAAAACTGTTCCCAGGTAAAATATCAGTACTGCTCTAACTCCAAACTTTAATGTAAAAACAAAGAAGTTCATGTCATTAATGGTTCCAGTGTCAGCCCTTTTTTTGTCAAAGGAGAGAACTTTGGAACGGAGGGGTACAAACTTTTTTTTAATGAATGAAAGTGAGGAGTTATGGCAACATTTATATGTTACGCTGGTTCATCTTACATATATTGGTATTCTGAAATGTATTTAGAGTGTTGTGTTTTTTCTGTTCTGTTTATGCCCCTTCTGCTCTGGCTGGCTCACCCTCACACTGCCCCCCCACCACCACATCCCCATCACCCAGCTTCCCTGGTCCACCATGGCTTGCCCCATGTTGGGGTGTCAGAGAGTCCTTTGATCCACCTTATCTCTAATCCAGCTTTGAGGGGTGCCTAGGTCACCAGTGCGGGGCCAGTGGAGGGTCAGTGCTCATCCTGCCAGAGAGGGTGACCCTAAAGAACATGTGTGCAATGACACTTAGGGTGACATCAAGCACACTTCTGCACATGACAACCTTGACATCTGCTGCTGCTCACTGACATGCAGTGGTAGCCAATGTTTTGAACCCCATTCACTGCTTGGGGCTAGACATGCACCACCCATCTCACCACCCCCTCCCTGGAGAAGGACAGTAGTCTTCAGGATACTCTAGCCTCCTTCCCCAGCCAACTATTCAACACCTAAGTTTGGTTTTGTACCCAGGTAGTTGGTGACGCAACCAGTAGCACTATGACTGCACTGGCAGGCTGGTGTGATGTAATGTTTTAAAAAAATGTAGAACACTCATTAAAATCATTCCAAGATTTGGTTCTTCTGTGACCTATTTATTAATAATTTATTACATTTTCAAGTACTGTGCATACAAGCACAGTTAAAGCCTTCAAATGTGTAACACAAATCTCACTACTCCTCAGTACCCCATATCTTTTGTGTTTCCACAGGCTTCAAACATCAAAAGATTATCATAGCAAAAGAAGAACAATAGAAACAAAATCAATATGGTATATAGAAACATATAAAGGACTAAGCAGATAAAAGTATGACATCAATCCAGTCAGCAGCAGAGGTTGTACTAATGTACAAGTACACAGAGGGTGTGTAAGTTGCAGAAAGTCTTAAACAGATTTATTTTCTGATGCCACAAAATTCAGTGGGACTCTAGAAAATCTAAGTGCAATCCTGTACAGAAGTGCCGTCCCATGAGACCTACATAATTTGAAAAGATTCCTGAAATGGCAAACCTGTATGGACATACAGGGCTCAGTTCTCAAAGATTGGTGCAAACTATGCTGATCTCTGGTGCACCAGGAACCCTGCACCTGATTCAGGTACCAGAGGGGTCCTGGCACCAAAGTCATGCAGCTTGCACCAAGCATACCAGTGTGGCAAAGATAAGGCACAAGGAAGAGGAATGCCACAGACTGTGGTAGTTATACAGCACTTCAGCACCAGTTGATGTGTTGCCCATATAGCAGTCATGATGTCCACTACAGTAGTCTGGCCTCACTGTTGGCTTTGATGCAGTCTGTCAGCACTGGGAACCCTGGCTGCCATGCTAGGGTACATTCTTGCCCCCCAGTCAAGGTGGGCAAATATGCCCCACATGTGGCTCTGGTATGACAGAGGGCACACCCCCCAATAGCATGCCATGCCACCGGCAGTGCAGCTGGCACACAATCCATGCCTGGCAGCAGTCCACCACCATCAGTGCTGGTGGGCAGCACTGCCACCATCACAACCTGGGGGGCCCATGGATATTAGACTAATTCAGGGCTGGTCTAACTCTCAGCTGGCCCCATAGACATTACTGCCCTTACAGAATTCCACTGCAGGAGATATGGCAGCTGACTTCTGGCACAACTCATCTGATACAAGGTGTGGCACAGTGAGCCCCTTGCAACATATTTCTGTGATGCAAGCACCTTGCAGCATCCTTGACCCTTTGAGACTCGAGCCCCCGAAGTTCAGTTAATACTGCTATAACTGTTAATAGTACAAGTCACTCTTTTCAACAACTGCACAGTTAAGTTAGAGGCACTAGTATTCAAAATTAGATCCCATTTTGAAACTGGGACCATTTCTTAAAAAAAAACTACAGTACCTAGCTCTACACTATGTTTATGATTCCTCTCTAATACCAGAAGAGCACGATTCATTTTTTGATTCAGCACCGCTGTCAGATTTTATTGATACTTTTTGCCAACCTAAGTGTCTAATGGATTAGTTAGAATACTGCATATCGACAACATTTAAATTAGACTTTTTGACAGCTACTACACTTCATTATTATCTTTCTGAACTAATCAGTGTTCATTATGGCAAAGCAACAGTTTTATCTGAGTCTAATATTTTCAGTGGTTCTCGCCATCAAGCACTATTGAAACACTGCCTAAAATCTGTAACTTAGAAAAGTACCTCCAGTAGCATGGGGCTGTTTGTGGCCACCAATGTCAAATCATGTAATGGCTGGACAATGGCAGGCAACTGCAGTTCATGCAAAGTAAAACCTCAGAAGGCTTATGATGCAGTAAGTAAATAACAGCACAAAAATACAGCAAACCAAAAGCCCAGATACAAAAAATGTATTCCTGCAAAGGTTAAAATCCCCAATGTAATAACTAATTCCAAACCTATGTGGTAACTTTATGATCTAGCTGAGACAAGAGGATTGGAAATAAAACAAGGCTTTACTCAGTATTACTTAGATCATTGTTCTATGTAATGTAACGTTAGTCAATCTTGCCACCTAGTGGCAATAGGGAAACTGCAGCAGAATGAGTCTATGCTAGCTGTCTACCTAATCAGGTTACTGAAAGAGAACTAAGCCAAAAACCTATCATAAGGTCCATTCAGGTCCCACAAAGCAAAATACCATAATGCAATGCATGGAAGGAGATGTAACAGGGTACCTTGGGAAGAATTTTAAGAGCAATCATAAAAGGATATTAAGAGTTCACATTTGGTTGCTTCTAAATTGTTTGATGTTTAGGTGGCTTCTAAATTTATCTAGTAGAAACATTTACAAAGACAATTATCTTCAGAATTTTGCTAAGGACTATTGTATAGTGTGTTGTTTTTATTTTGCTCCTACTATGTAATATATATTGTCTTTTAAAGATGTTTATATGATAAGATGGTGTGTTACATACAGTGGAGCAAGCCATGATGTGACACAATAAGTTGCAGTAAATGACATGTCACAAAATACTGCAGTAAGTTACACTATTCCTGCAACATACTGCAGCAATTTGGGATATAATGTAGCATTACTGTGCTGCATCCTGGCTGGCACCACTGCAGAAGTGTCTTTGGAACTCATCTGCCTGCTTACGTAGGACTCCCACAGAAGGGTAATTTTAACCTCATTGGGAATATCCTGATATACAAAAAGTGGAAGTGAAGTTTCAAATAAGATTTTGCTTTTGAATTCAATGTAATTTTTGTTAAAATCTGATTTGCACAGTGGATTTCCTATGATCTTTTGAAAATAATGTATATTAACTACCTATTACTGTACAGTAAGGCCACAATGGAGAAGTTAGTAGTCAAAGGGGTAGAGACAGACATTATAGATACATATGAAAACAAAGAGGCGAAAGGTATGAATGAAGCAGTGCACAGGTGATTTCAATTTTCCTGATGTAGACTGGAACATCACCTGGCTTAAAGCAACAAATACCAGACACTCTTTGGTGCATTCCACAATGATTTTCTGGTCCACTGGGTTGAAGCAGTCAACAAGGAAGGTGTGACCTTTAACCTTGTGCTGACAATTACCAACTGTGTCTGGGATATCTGAATAGGAGCCACTGCATACTAGCAGCCACCTATCAGTGTGTTTTTCTATAAAGCTCAGCAAAGAATACCCAAAGTCCAGACCTAGGGTCCATGATTTCAGACAGGTGAATACTGAGGAAATGAAGGAGAAGCTTGGTGATAGGCTGGAGAGAATAGAAGATGGGGGAGGGGTGGTGGAAGGTAAATGGGCCATCATTAAAGATTGCCAACAGAGTTAGCAGTTTTTGTTTGGGTGTGGGGTAAAAGGTACAGATAACCAATTTGGTTCAAAAGAGAGGTGGGGTGCAGTGAGAGAAAAAGATGGCTTTCAAGAGATTTAAAACAATTCAGAAGTATGAGGACAAGAATATATACCTTGTTAAGCTGATAAGAGTTAACAGGTTGCTATGTGTGATGATATGTGTATTAATTAAGTTAATGAATATTAATGATGCATGCCCTGCATGTGTCTCTAGATTTGAACCTTAGTATAAATACTGGTTGGTGGGCTGAAACCCACCAGATTCAAATGGGCTACCTTAATGTAGTGTTCTGTTGGTTTGTTAGTAAAGCTTTTACAAAGTACAGTGTTTGCCTCAATGGTTCATCACATAGTGTCAGAAGATGGAGCAGCTGTCACTACCACTCACTTTGTATTTAGCTGGCAACCTTGCTGAGAAATGGCACTGCTTCAAGCAACAAGTTAAAATGTATTTTGTGGCCTCTGAGTCTAGGAGAAGTCTCCACAGATTCAAGCCATCACCTTTCTGCATATTGTGGCCCCTGACCCTGAAGGTTTACAATACATTTGATTGGGCAAAAGATTAATATAAAACAGACTTACCTCAGATTATGCAGCAGTTTGAGAACTATTGTAATCCATGGAGAAATGTTGCCTATGAGCAGTATCTGTTCAACACACACAGCCAACAGCCAGGTGAAACCTTTGATGTTTTACTTATTGAATTAGAATTGTGTGCTAAGTCACGTGAGTTTGGTAAACCGACTGACTCTCTGATCAGAGACAGAATTGTTTGCAGTATTCTGGATCACCGAGTGTGGTGCTGACTGCTCTGTGAGATGGACTTATTTTTGGCCAAAACTATTGATATTTGCAGGCTGCTAAATTAAGTGAGAGGCAATTCAAAACCATAAGTGAGCCCCCTGGTACAGATGCTGCAATGAATTTAGTGACTTTTATAAAAGGGGAGAGATTGTGCAGATAATGATAGCCTGTGCCAGCTACAGAGCCCAGATTGCATGCATGTAGTAAACATGTGACACAGCATGGGCCAAACAGATGCCCTACTTATGGAGAGAGATGTTGAATATGCAATAGACAGAATCATTTTGCAAGAATGTGCACAGCAAGGCAAGGTGCAAAGATGCATGTAGTCGAGGAAGAGAGCAGAAGTGAAACTGAGAATGCGTTTGTTGTAGAAACATTGACTGACACAACTATGGACAAGGTCTGGATTGTGCACTCAAGAAGTAATGGGAAAATTGTAACTTTCAAACTGGACATTGGAGCTCAGTGTAATATTATGCCTATGGGCATGTATCGAATGGTATACAGAGAGCCTATTCAAAAGTCAAAAACATCATTGGTTTTCTACTCTAGCCATCACGTAAATGTGCAAGGGAAAGTTACACTGGCTGTGGGATTCAAAAATCAGTATCATGTTGCCACATTTCATGTTGTAGATGCTGATGTAATACCCATGTTGGGACTACTTACATTTCTTGAGATGAAACTTGACAAGAAATTGTTCTCACTTAACACAGAGACTCAAGCAATTGATGGGATATTGTTTAAGTTTGCTGATGTTTTCAGGAGCTGGGGTGTCTCGAGGTGAGCACCACATCAAGATAGACAAGTCTGTTAGCCCAGTGATACATCCCCAGAAAGACCCATAAGCTGGATTAATTCAATGGTGGTAATAGAAGCCTGGTAAAGTGTGACTATGCATTAACCCAAGGATTTGAACAAGGCGATAAAGGGAGAGCACTATCTGATGAAAACTGTCAAGGAAGTAGCTGCAAGACTAGCAGGTGCCAACATTTTCTCAGTGCTTGATGTGGGTCATGTGTTTTAGCAAGTGAAACATGATGAGCCCAGCTCTGATTTAGTGACATTTAACACACCATTTGGGCATTATAAATTTAAGAGGATGCTGTTTGGAATATGCTCTGTCCCTGAGGTGTTTCATTGAAAGATACCTCAAATATTTGAAGGAATTGAAGGTGTAGAAACTTACATGAATGACATATTGATTTGGGGGTCAGATTTGCAAGAACATAATGTGAGACTGAAAAAAGTGCTGCAGCGAACATGAGAGTGCCACCTCACATTGAATCTCAAAAAATCAAAGACTGGACTGAAGGAAGTTTCATATATTGGACATAGACTTATCCAAAGTGGGCTAGTGGCAGACCCAGAGAAATTAAAGCTGTGGTGGACATGCCACACCACAGAATGACATGGAGGTACAAAGGTTTATGGAATGGTTAACTACCTAGCCAAATCATTCCTAATTTGTCAACTTTGAATAAACCACTAAGAGAATTGCTGGAAAAGGAAATGGCCTGGCATTGGGACCACAGACATGAACAGGTTTCATGAATTAAAGAACATTATTACACCCCTCACCCCCGTGCTGGCTTACTACAATCTGCACCAGCCAGTGGTCCTGTCTGTTGATGGCTCTTCTGGAGGACTGGGAGCATGCCTATTGCAAACTAATAAACCTGTGGCATTTGCTTCAAGATCCCTGACAAGTGCTGAGAAATATTATGCACAAATGGAAAAGGAAATGTTGTCTGTTGTGTATGGGTGTACTAAATTCCACCAATACATCTACAGCAGACATAAACTTCTCGTAAAGACTGACCACAAACCCCTTAAATGCCTGTGTAAGAAACCCCTACATACAGCTGTAATGTCCTAAAGTTGGTCATTCCAGAAAAAAATAAAATTAAATAAATGAAGAGTATACAGGTGCTCAGGGTACCTGCTGTAGGTATAAGGCAGCAGGGTACAATGCTAAGGGGCACCTAGAAATCTAGATTCAACCTCCTGGTACAGGGAAAATACTGTAAATAATAGAAAAGTGCCCTGTACACTTACAGCTGGTCAAAAGACAGATTGTAAAGCAATATATGCCATAATGGCCTGGATGGAATGCTGTGCTGAGTGGCTCATGCACAGCATTCCAATCAAGCCAATCTAGAACCCAGGCAGGTTTAACTTTAAATATAATTCTACAGTTGTTCAGTTGGTGAGTTGCTGATGGACTGTGGAGTAGAGAGGATCACAGGAGTGCAACAGGGACTTGTGGCTTACCTGGGGTTGTGAAGCCAGTCCTGTTGACTCCCTGGTAGGTCCCCTCCTCCAGTCACTGAAGAATCCTGCGCTGCAGTGTTGGGTGGTGCCATGGGGCACCACGAAAGCTGTTTCCCCACGTTTTGGGCTTAAAAGCCCTCTGTTTAGTATTTTCTGCCCCAGTGTTTGGCAAGTCCTCCAGTCCCACGGCAGCAGAGAAGCGCTGCATCATTTTCGGCCATGGAGGCCCCTGAGTCATCCCTCTTGCTGCCTGATACTCCTCCACTGCCAGCTCACCTTCCACCTCCCAGTGACTGCAGCAACTTCCTGATGACCGCAGAGGCGGTGAGTCAATGACAGCACATGCAGTGCTGACATCCAGTTTACAAGGGGACTGTATTTGTTGAAAAAAGCACATTAGGCACTTGCAAGAGGCGGCCCGGCGAGCACATAGGGAGCATCGGGTCATTAGGACCCTTGATTTAAATATTAATTTTGGAGGGCGGGACTCAAGCGACGCCCACGGAGAGGGGTCAGGGCATTAAGGCCAGTTCAAAGGCCTATGAATATTTATTAAGGGGGTGGAACTCAGGCGGGGTTTGCCAAAATAAGTGACAGCAGGCTCAGGGAGCCTGAAAGACTTAAAGGGGCAACATATTTAAAAGGGTAATTCAGGCTCAGCTGTAAAGTAGGGCATTAGGCCCAGTATAAAGTGGGGCACCAGGCCCAAAGCAATGTGGGGCACCAGGCCCAGTATTAAGTGGGGCACCAGGCCCAATGCAACGTGGGGCACCAGGCCCATTGTAAAGTGGGTCACCAGGCCCAGTATTATGAGGGGCACCAGGCCCATTGTGAAGTTGGGCACCAGGTCCAATCTAAGGTGGGGCACCATGCCCAAGCTAATGTAGGGCATCAGGCCCGAGGTAAAGCCTGGTACTACAGGGAGGCCCCGGCCTAGCGGAATAGGGCAAGCCAGCCTAGTGGTACTATAGGGAGGCCCCGGCCTAGCGGAATAGGGCAAGCCAGCCTAGTCATACTAAAGGGAGGCCCCGGCCTAGCGGAATAGGGCAAGCCAGCCTAGTGGTACTATAGAGAGACCCTGGCCTAGCGGAATAGGGCAAGTCAGCCTAGTTGTACTATAGGGAGGCCTTGGCCTAGTGGAATAGGGCAAGCCAGCCTAGTGATACTAAGGGGAGGCCCCGGCCTAGCGGAATAGGGCAAGCCAGCCTAGTGGTATTACAGGGGACCCCGGCCTAGCGGAATAGGGCAAGCCAGCCTGGTGGTAGTAAAGGATTCCCTAGCTACAATGTACAGAAAGGGATCCTATTCCAGAAGACCCTACATTTAGAAACAGGGGTTCATTTGAGAGTGTTCGATTTGCCTATACTGTGAAACCACTGTGATTACTGTACTGCTTATGCTGAACTATTGCCCTAAGTACCTGAACTATTGCCCTAAGTACCTGAACTATTGCCCTAAGTACTTGAACTATTGTCCTAAGTACCTGAACTATTGGTCCAAGTACCTGAACTATTGCTCTAAGCACTTGGACGTTGGTCCTTATCAGTAATAATTACCCCGGAAGGTATAATTTGCCCTCCTCTGGCAAATTATTGTTTTATTCCACAGTTCTTTGGGCATTGTTCTGTTATTTGTTTACTACTGTATGAAGACAGTCTCAATCTTCTACCACACTGCAGTCTCATGGTGTGGTCTGTAACACCACAAGCTCAGAATCAGTCTCTACTCAGAAGAAGACATCCTTCCAGCATTCTTCACTCTTGGGAGATCATCCATCAGCTCATCCTGTCCGTTTGTGTTGTCCACCGAAGTCGAGTCCGTCGTCAGTCATACCAGTTGTACCCGCCATTTTCTTGTTTTCACAGCTTGAACGTACGTTTGCCGAAACGCATCACGACAGCCGTGCCAGTGTTGTTCCGTATGGATCCTGTTCCAGATGTCTTGAAGCTGGACACCCTCTACAGAAGAGTGAGGTCATCCTGGAGAACCTGTTCTGCGCCCCCACCTGGTCGTTTGCTGAAAGTGGAGTCCGTCGAAGCCCAGTCCGGGAGGCGTCTGCCGTTTCTTTGTTTTACGTTAGTTCCTGATCCTAGGATTGCAGAGTCAACCATCATCTCTTCAGATTCTTATGGTTCCTGGTCCTGTCAGAGTTCCTTCTGAGTTCAGCTGGCCCTTGGAGTGCTGCAGCATCAGTCAGGTCATGGTAGTCCTCCATTGGATTCATCGCCACGCAGATCTTGATCTTTCTTCATCCTTGGCGACCCTGGAAGTGGGTTTTGGCTGAGGAACCCTTTGTTTTCAGTGTGTTATTTCAGGAACCAGTTGCTCTGGTTCTACATTCCGGCAGCCTTGGAGAGAGTGGGCTTTTGCTGAATATATATGGTCTGTTTACAATCTATTTACTTATCTAGGTCCTTGCTGGGAATTGAGATTAGGGTTCTACAGTTCTGTTTTACTTCCCTTGTAGCTACCAATGAAGAACAACGGTGTACATGAAGATGCCGGATTTCTGGACTCTTGTAATATCTGGACTCTTATAGAAATGTGTGATGCTAATCACCCTAATGCAGTGCTGAGTAGCTTATGTCACCTGATCCTCATTTAGAGTATAGAAGTATAGACTAGCATCAGAATAAGAGTGGCAGTAGGCCTAAAGTTTGTTCTTGTAGTAATAACTGTAGAAGTGGTAGATAAAAGTATTTCCCTGTTCTATTGCTCTATTGTTCTCGGGCAACCCCTCCTCCTCCTTCTTGTGACTGTGTCTGTCTACCCTCGGTACAAAATAAACGCCCTGCAGGCATCGAAGCACTAAGTTGACTCCTGCCTCTCCTTGTCTGGATGACAGTTATCCTATCCACATAATTCGGACCTTGGTGCCTCATCACATCTCGAGAGCATCACACATCATCACAACATTTTTGGCGTATTCGGCAGGATAGAGATAATTTTTTTTTATCCGAGGAGTCCAAAGTTGGAGTGGCTGAGTAAGAAGCACAGATGGAGCCAGGGTGTAGTAGTGAATTATCTGGAGGAAACCGAGATGGACCTATAGGGAACATCCCACCATCTCCACTAACCATGCCATACTACTTTGGAGTGCCACGGCTTCCGCAGTTTTCCAGAGAGAAAGATGGGGATGGAACCAGCAACCTGGAAGAATTCTGTTCAAAGATGCAAGCCATGTTTCGACTGTATCAAATCCCCGAGCAACAGAAGGTTGAAATTTTTATTGGGCAACTAAAGGGAGTTGCCCACCGTGAAGTCCAATCATGGCCGAGTGGAGCAAAAGCCACAGCGGACCAGATACTCCAGAGGCTACAGCAGATTTTTGATGCTAGGACTGTGTCTAACCTCAAAATGAAGTTCTTTTCACATACCCAGAAGTCTCAAGAGACCCTGAGAGAGTTTGCACTGAGTCTACAAGAGCTGTTACGAGTGATAGAGAGAGTAGACGCAGTAGAAGTCCGAGATGCAGATAGAGTACTAGTCAAATAATTTGTTGAAGGAGTGCAAAGTGAGGCCCTGAAAAGAGAACTACGTATGCTGCATTTACAGATCCCTGAAGTTGACTTTCTGGATTTTAAAGAGAAAGCCATTTGCATATTTGGTTCAGGACATTCTAGAGAGGAAGCTCCAGCATATCCCCAAATCTCTATGGGAACTCAATGGCCGACCTACACTACCAAGGGATGGAAAGAAGACCATTCTTGGCAATTAGGACTCCAGCCAGAGGAAATGTCCTTACGAAGATGAGAGCCGGGAAGAGAAACTGTTGCCTACTCGAGCCGGCGTTCAGAACATGTGCAGATACCTGACCCAAGGTTACAGACACTGATATGTTCTGTACAGATGGGCACTCAACAACATTTGGAGCTGACTGAGCAGATTGCTACGCTGACCAACCAGATGGCAGAGATGTATAAGGAGATGCAGAGTTGGAAAGCTAGGTGGAAGAATGAGAAGAGTTTCATTCCATCAGGAAAAGAAAGAAAGCATGACCAAATGAACCACTCGAGAAGGATTGAAGAGAGACACTCCACAGATCAATTTGATAGTCAAGGAAGGCCTATATGTCGCCGGTGCGGTGTGAGTGGCCATATAGAAAGGAGATGTGGTCAACCAGTCAATCACACCTTAAATTTAAACAGGAATTCTTCGGGGATGAGGACCGACCCTCGAAGAGCAGCTGATCAGGTCCAGCAGTCCCGCTAGAGCAGTCGTGTTTTGTTGATAAAAGCCCCATGATTCCAGTTAAGGTCGATGGCATCGAGCTTATGGCGCTATTGGACTCCAGATCGCAAGTCACCACCTTGCAAGGAAAAGAGTTCCAAAGGTACTGGACACCCAATGATCTGAAGCCACCTCCTAGATCTTGGGTAAAGTTGATCGTAAGCAACGGTGATGAAGTACCATATTTAGGCTACCTGGAAGCCGATGTACAGCTAGGAAAGAACGTTCAATGTAACACAGGCATCATTGTGAGCGACATTGAGAGTGATCAGCTGCCACCACTCATTCTCGGGATGAACGTTCTACAAAATTGCTTCGGTGAATTAGTGAGTATCCTCCAGCAGCAAGCCAAACATGCCTCGGTGGAGAAACATGCCCTGCAACAAACTACAACTACAACACTTGCAATGTCACCAACGATTCGCTAATGCCGGGGTGAAATCGGTAAGGCAAGGGTGCCGGATGCTAGACCAGTAACCTTGAAGCCGGGCACCGAAACCATTCTGTGGTGTAAAGCAAAGGTGGGCCCAAGGGGTCAAGATTATGACACCCTAGTAGAACCTTATCCAATGAACAAGAAAGCGCCAATAATACTAGCTAGGAGCATAGCTACGGTGATCAGAGGACGGATACCAGTCCGAGTGCTAAATTACAGGACTCATGATGTACAGCTGTAGCGGAACCAGCTGGCTGCTCAGATCCACATGGTATGTTTACAGGACATTGTCGAAGCTGGGGAAAAACTAGAGAAAGTGCCGGAAGATGGGATGGAGAGCGACCAGAGACCAGAATGGACCAAGGAGATTAAAGTCGACAATACAAAGACCAGTATGAAGCAAAGAGCTGATGTTTTGAAGGTAGTTTTACACCAAAAGGAAGCTTTCAGCCAACACCCTTGGATTTTGGGTTAGCTACGTGGGGTAGAACATCACATCAGTGCCCATGGACATCCACCTGTCAGAGAGATTTAGGCCAATTCTACCAGCTATGTACCAGCAAGTCAAAGAAATGATTAAGGAGATGAAGAGACAAATGTGATAAGAAAGTCACAGCCCATGAGCGCGCCAATTGTTCTAGTCACAGAAGAAGGATGGTAAGATCTGATTCTGTGTGGATTACCAAAAACTAAATGCAATCACTCATAAAGATGGGTACCCTTTGCCTAGGATAGAGGATTCCCTCACAGCTCTTCAATCAGCAGCCGTATTCTCCACACTAGATTTGACCAGCGGATACTGCCAGGTTCCTATGGTGCCCCAGGATCAGGAGAAAACAGCTTTTATTACCCCAATGGGTTTATTTGAATTCACTAGGATGCCTTTTGGATTGTGTAATGCACTGGGAACTTTTCAAAGACTAGTGGAACATTGTCTTGGGAGCCAAAATTTCGATACCCTGTTGTTGTACTTAGATGATATTATCGTATATTCGAAAATGCACGAAGATCATTTACGTCACCTGGATGAAGTGTTCCAAAAGTTGATCCAGTACGGTCTGAAAATAAAACCGTCCAAATGTCACCTGTTGCAGACCAAAGTAAGTTATCTGGGACATATAGTCTCCGCAGATGGAGTGATGCCAGACCCAGAGAAGATCAAAGCAGTAAAGAAATGGCCTGTTCCTACCACCATTAGAGAGGTCCGGAAATTCTTGGGATTTGTTGGATATTACCATAGATTTATTAAGAATTTCTCAAAAATTGCTGTGCCTTTACACAAACTCTTGAGAGGATCAGCAGAAGGTAGAGTCCCAAAGAATTGCCAGGTTACATGGGGTACTGAGCAACAAGAGGCCTTCAATCAACTAAAAACAATACTAACTGAGGTTCCTATATTGGCTTATCCAGATTATGTGAAACCGTTTCTGCTGTATACTGATGCCAGCAACAGAGGATTGGGCACGGTACTCGCACAAGAACAGAATGGTGTGGAAAGGGTAATAGCCTACGCAAGCAGAGGATTAAGAGGCTCCGAGCGGAACGACGCCCGCTATAGCTCTTTCAAATTGGAATTTTTAGCGCTAGTCTGGGCCATCACTGAGAAATTTCGACAATATTTAGCTACCACCCCTTTCATGGTCTTCACGGACAATAATCCTTTAGCACACCTGAATACTGCAAAGCTAGAAGCCCTCGAGCAAAGGTGGGCCTCTCGACTCGCGAATTATCAATTTTCCATAAAGTATCACTCTGGTAAAGCTAATGCGAATGCTGATGCTTTGTCCCAGATGCCTGTACACGGAGAATCAGAAATAGATGATACCCTGCTGGAAAATATAAATGCCACCTTTTCTGCAGGTACCAGCTGAGATTGTTCAAGCATGCTGTCAACTTGCTCTCGAGTTTAAAGTGGAAGATCAACCGGAAGTAGATGACATTATTGCAAATCAAAAGAATCTATGGGTAAAACTACAAAGCCAAGACCCTATAGTGCGCCAAGTGAATGATCTAGTTGCTCAACAGAAGTGCATGACCAGAACAGAAAGAAAGAAGTTGAACACAGAAATGATGAAACTTTGGAGGCACAGAACTCATTTGACCATAGAAGATTATCGTCTGGTTAAGAAAAGTAGAGATCCTACCACACACACAGAGATAACTCAAATAGTAGTTCCAAAGACCAGTGCTTCAGTAGAGTTGGAGGCATACCATGACAATTCAGGACATTTCGGTCCAAAGAAAATGGAAGCTATCATCAGAAGGAGATTTTATTGGGTAGGAATCGAATGATAGTAAATGGTGTGAGAATGTCCAGCATGTAACTTAAAGTGCAAGGAAAAGGTGAATCAAGAGCTCCTCTTCATCCAATAGTCGAACGCACCATTGGAACTAGTTGCTCTTGATCATTTGAAGTTGTACCTAGCTCAAATGGACACATTTATATCCTCACTATGGTGGATCACTTTTCCAAGATCGTGGTTGCAAGTGCAGTAAAGACCTATCTCTCGAACTACTGCCAAAACCTTTATGAGATGTTTTGTATGACCTCACGGATATCCCACAAAAATCCTAACAGATCTAGAGCGTCTTTGAATCTCAACTCTTTCATGAATTTTGTGCTCTGTATGGAACCCATAAATCAAAACCACTGCTTACCACCCCAAGGTAATGGACTTTGCGAAAAGAACAAACCAGATTCTCCTAGAAATATTGCGAGCTCTACTGGAGTATAAGCGTCCCTTCTGGCCAGCCTTACTTCCTGAACTCACGTATCTGTATAATAATATGATTCATTGCTCCACGGGTTATACCCCTCATTATTTAATGTTTGGACGACACGGAAGACTTCCAATGGACTTAGTGCTGGAAGTACCACCAGAAGAAACTAAAGCAAAGAAGCCAGTGACAAATTAGGTCCAAGAACATAATCAACATTTACAGGAAGCTGGAAAAATTGTTGGTAGACATATGGAGCAAGCACGGCAAAAGCAGAAAGCAAACTATGATATCAAGGCCAAAGCTACACCTTTACTTATTGGAGAAAGGGTAATGTTGAAGAAGACCCAGAAATGCAGCAAACTGTCTTCAAAGTGGGAACCAGAACCTTATTACATTATCGAGATACCTTACCCTGAACTACCGGTATACAAGATCCAACAGGAATTTGGACATGGTACCAAGATGGTCCATCGAAACCTACTAAAAGCTTGCACTTTCAGAGACACTGTGATCGTTAAAGAACAGGACAGACCTACACCAAAAGAGAGGCAGGAGTCCACCAAAGACAAAATGTGGGAACCAGAATCATCAACCAATTGGTGTACAAAACCTTGGACTCGTACTTCATATATGCATTCCCTTGACCAGTCTAACTGTGTACCAGTAATAGCTCCAGAAATACCAGATTTCCTGGAAGGAGAATGTATGGTTCCAGAACCTGTTGATTTCCAACCCCGCAGATCTCAAAGATCGAACGCAGGCATCCCTCCTAGAAGGTATATCACAGAAGCTTCTCAACTCATACCTTGGTATAACAGGTAGATCTAATCCAAGTAATTTCCCAGACACAGTCACTTTAGGTAAAACTTCAAAAGCTACAGTACAGTAGATGTTTTAAGAATATTTTAGAGATATTAGAGTGTTTTATTAATGTAAGACTTCATAGAGTATTAAGTAAGATTTTAGAGGTTGTTAAGATGATAGATTTTATAAAATGTTAAGGGAATACATGGGATATGTATTTTTAAGGCCGAATCTGTAATGCCCCAAAGTTGGTCATTCTAGAAAAAAATAAAAAAATAAATAAGCATGAGAGTACACAGGTGCTCAGGGTACCTGCTGCAGGTATAAGGCAGCAGGGTACAATGCTAAGGGCCCCTAGAAATCAAGATTCAACCTTCTGGTACAGGGAAAATACTGTAAATAATAGAAAAGTGCCCTGTACACTTACAGCTGGTCAAAGACAGATTGTAAAGCAATATATGTCATAATGGCCTGGATGGAATGCTGTGCTGAGTGGCTCATGCACAGCATTCAATCAACAATCTAGAACAGGCAGGTTTAACTTTAAATATAATTCTACAGTTGTTCAGTTAGTGAGTTGCTGATGGACTGTGGAGTAGACAGGATCACAGGAGTGCAACAGGGTCTTGTGGCTTACCTGGGAGTTGTGAAGCCAGTCCTGTTGACTCCCTGGTGAGTCCCCTCCTCCAGTCCACCGAAGAATCCTGCGCTGCAGTGTTGCAGTGGTCGGTGGTGCCATCGGGGCACCATGAAGAAGAAAACGCCGTTTCCCTGTGTTTTAGGGCTTAAAAGCCCTCCGTTTAATTATTTTATGCCCCCCGAGTGCTTGGCAAGTCCTCCAGTCCCACGTCGGCGGCAGAGAAGCGCCGCATCATTTTCGGCCATCGGAGGCCCCCCGAGTCGTTCCTCTTGCTGTCTGATACTCCCTCCCACTGCCAGCTCACCTGCCGCCTCCCAGTGACTGCAGCAATTTCCCTGATGACCGCAGATCGGTGGTCGGCGGCAGCACAAGTGCTGACAAGCCAGTTTATCAAGGGGACTGTATTTGTTGAAAAAAGTGCATTAGAGGCGCTTGCAAGAGGCGTCCGAGCACACTTGGCGGCATCGGGTCGTTAGGACCCTTGATTTAAATATTAATTTGGAGGTGGGACTCACGACGCCCACAGGTAGGGGGCCAGGGCATTAAGGTCAGTTCAAAGGCCTATGAATATTTATTAAGGGGGTGGAACACAGGCAGGGTTTGCCAAAATAAGTGACAGCAGGCTCAGGGAGCCTGAAAGACTTAAAGGGGCAACATATTTAAAATGGCAATTCAGGCCCAGATATAAAGTAGGGCATTAGGCCCTGTATAATGTGGGGCACCAGGCCCAAAGCAACGTGGGGCACCAGGCCCAGTATTAAGTGGGGCACCAGGCCCAGTATTACAAGGGGCACCAGACCCATTGTAAAGTAGGGAACCAGGCCCAGTATTACGATGGGCACCAGGTCCATTGTGAAGTGGGGCACCAGGCCCAATCTAAGGTGGAGCACCAGGCCCAAGCTAACGTAGGGCATCAGGCCCAAGGTAAAGGTAGGGCATTAGGCCTGAGGTAAAGCCTGGTACTACAGGGAGGCCTCAGCCTAGCGGAATAGGGCAAGCCAGCCTAGTGGCACTATAGGGAGGCCCCGGCCTAGCAGAATAGGGCAAGCCAGCCTAGTGGTACTATAGGGAGGCCCCGGCCTAGCGGAATAGGGCAAGCCAGCCTAGTGGTACTATAGGGAGGCCCCGGCCTAGCGGAATAGGGCAAGCCAGCCTAGTGGTACTATAGGGAAGCCCCGGCCTAGCGGAATAGGGCAAGCCAGCCTAGTGGTACTAAAGGATTCCCTAGCTACAACGTATAGAAAGGGATCCTATTCCAGAAGACCCTACATTTAGAAACAGGGTTCATTTGAGAGTATTCAATTTGCCTATACTGTGAAACTACTGTGATTACTGTACTGCTTATGCTGAACTATTGCCCTAAGTACCTGAACTATTCCCTAAGTACCTGAACTATTGCCCTAAGTACCTGAACTAGTGTCCTAAGCACCTGAACTATTGGTCCAAGTACCTGAACTATTGCTCTAAGCACCTGGACATTGGCCCTTATCAGTAATAATTACAACGGAAGGTATAATTTGCCCTCCTCTGGCAAATTATTGTTTCATTCCACAGTTCTTTGGGCATTGTTCTGTTATTTGTTTACTACTGTATGAAGACAGTCTCAATCTTCTACCACACTGCAGTCTCATAGTGTGGTCTGTAACACCACGAGCTCAGAATCAGCCTCTACTCAGAAGAAGACGTCCTTCCAGCATTCTTCACTCTTGGGAGATCATCCATCAGCTCATCCCGTCCGTTTGTGTCATCCACCGAAGTCGAGTCCGTCGTCAGTCGTACCAGTCATACCCACCATTTTCTTGTTTTCACAGCTTGAACGTACGTCCGCCGAAACACATCACGACAGCCTTGCCAGTGTCATTCCGTATGGTTCCTGTTCCAGATGTCTTGAAGTTGGACGCCCTCTACAGAAGAGTGAGGTCATCCTGGAGAACCTGTTATGCGCCCCCACCTGGTCGTTCGCTGAATGTGGAGTCCGTCGAAGCCCAGTCCGGGACGCGTCTGCCGTTTCTTTGTTTTGTGTTAGTTCCTGATCCTAGGATTGCAGAGTCAACCATCATCTCTTCAGATTCTTATGGTTCCTGGTCCTGTCAGAGTTCCTTCCGAGTTAAGCTGGCCCTTGGAGTGCCGCAGCATCAGTCAGGTCGTGATAGTCCTCCATTGGATTCATCGCCACGCAGATCTTGATCTTTCTTCATCCTTGGCGACCCTGGAAGTGGGTTTTGGCTGAGGAACCCTTTGTTTTCAGTGTGTTATTTCAGGAACCAGTTGCTCTGGTTCTACATTCCGGCAGCCTTGGAGAGAGTGGGCTTTTGCCGAAGATATGTGGTCTGTTTACCAAACCTCTCACCACCCAAGTGGCCTTATCTAGGTCCTTGCTGGGAATTGAGATTAGGGTTCTACAGTTCTGTTTTACTTCCCTTGTAGCTACCAATGAAGAACGACGGTGTACGAAGGCGCGGATCTCTGGACTCTTGTAATATCTGGACTCTTATGGAAATGTGTGATGCTAATCACCCTAATGCAGTGCTGAGTAGCTTATGTCACCTGATCCTCATTTAGAGTATAGAAGTATAGACTAGTGTCAGAATAAGAGTGGCAGTAGGCCTAAAGTTTATTCTTGTAGTAATAACTGTAGAAGTGGTAGATAAAAGTATTTCCCTGTTCTATTGCCCTATTGTTCTCGCGCAACCCCTCCTCCTTCTTGTGACAGTGTCTGTCTACCTTTGGTACAAAATAAACACCCTGCGGGCATCGAAGTACTAAGTTGACTCCTGCCTCTCCTTGTCTGGATGACAGTTATCCTATCCACATAATTCGGACCTTGGTGCCTCATCACATTTCGAGAGCATCACACAGCACTTCCTCGTATACAGAGAATGATGCTCAAGTTACAGAATTATGATTTGCAAGTTGTGTACAAAGCAGGAAAGGAGCTGCACATTGCTGATGCCCTCAATAGGGCTGTAGAAAAAGGGATCTCACCAGAGACTTGCATTGATAAAGATGAGCGCATACCATTGAGAAGATTCCCATCACTGGACGAGAAACTGGTGCAGTTTCAACAGAAACAGCACAAGACTTAGAACTGCAAAGGTTAAAAGATAGAGTGTTGCAGGGATGGCCCTCAGAACTCTCTGAAGTGGACCCTATCATTAGACCATATTGGCTGTTTCAAGAAGAAATTACAACTGAGAGTGGGCTATTTCCTTAAAGGTGAGACCGATTGTGCCCAGATCAAAGGCATGGTTAAGAGAGCAGTGCAACCAGTAATTTATTGAAAAAGCTATGAAATACATCAGAGACCCATATCTGGCCCTGCTTGATTTAAGGAACACACCTATTGAAGGTGTGGGTCCCCAACACAGCTACTCATAGGTCGTTGCATCAGAACCTTGTTACCTGCAACACATGGGCTGCTGAAGCCAAGGATACCAGATTCAGATGTTCATGCCACAGTGCAGTCTACTCAGCAAAAGCAACAGTATTATTATAATAGAGCAGTGCATAACTTGCCTCCATTGAGCCCAGGGCAACATGTAACCAACTTGCAAAGAATGGACCCCTGCAGTTGTTCACCTACCCAGACCCCCCATTCCTATGTTGTCTCAGTCAATGGTAAAACAATACCGCGATGTCGCCACAATCAGATGAGCTCACCATCCATGCAGTGTACCCTTGTAGGATACAGACTTCATCCTGCAGAGGAGAGAGAGAAAGAAGTGGACAAGGAATTGGATCAGGATTATGAAATGAAGAGAGTGGCAGAGGGCAATATAGCAGCAAAAGCAGCGCAGCCAGTTCAAGATCCTAGTGATGTCCCACTGCCAGTGACATAGGCAGAGCCAGCAGCTACCCCAAAGGACTTAAGCAGCCCACCAGACAGCCCTGCTTGATTTAGTAGAGTTAGTGGACAGATAATACAAAACCTGCATGATACAGGACTTAAAATAGGATTTACAAATTCACAAATGTAACTGTTAAAAATGTATTGTAAAGGGGAGATGTGATGATATAGTATTAATTAAGTTAATGAATAGCAATGATGCACGCCTGTGTGTTCTCTAGACTTTAACCTTAATATAAATACTGGTTTGTGGCTGAAATCCACCAGATTCAAACAGGTTACCTTAATGTAATGTTCTGCTGGTTTGTTAGCAAAGATTGTAGAAAGTACAATGTTTGCCTCACCATTCATTACACTGTGGAGGTCCAAGGCCAATTCAGAACTAAGGACTGCTGAAGAAGATAGAGGAGGGAATATGGCCTCCTTTGAAAACATCAAGGATAAAAGAAAAAAAATGAAGGAAGGCATTGTACATCTTAAATTGGTTAAAGAGTGGGTGAAAACAGCAAAATAAGGGCAGAAATATGTTCCAGTTTTTATGAAGGAAAAGGAAAGGCCTCTGCCACTGGGTTAAGTTAGCAGTAGACCAGAAGGGGTCAAGACTGCATATGGGCCAAATAGCCAAGGACATGGTGGTAGGGGAGCTAAGGGCACAAAGGTAAAACAGTTCAGAGGGCCAGATAGTCTGTACCTCAGGTACTAAAGGAGATTTCAATGGTACAGGCTCAGTCCATAACAAATTTATTTAATTGCTCCTTGGTGACATGTGAGGTGCTGATGGCCTGTAGAACAGTAAATGTGGTACCCATGCACAAAATTTGTAGAAAAGTGAGCTAGGAAACATCAGGCCAGTCAGTCTGATGTCAATAGTTATTAAACTAGTGTAAGACATAAAAGAAAAGATTGATAACATTCCTGGGGCAAATGGGTAAGAAGATGTTAGATAGCATAGTTGTGTGGCAGGAAAGTCTTGTCCAAGAAATTTGATATACATTTTTAACTGGGTAAAGATTGTGTAGATAAAGACCAGACTGTCAACATATTGTACCTTGATTTCTGCAAGGCAATCGATTCAGTCCTGCACAGGAGATTAGTCAAAAACTGGGGACGTGTGGGTGGGGATAAACAAAGTGAGCAGAGCTCTGACTGGGGGGAGGACACAGAGGGTAGTGTTAATGGGGGATTCTTGGTAATGATAGAAGTTACTGGTGGGGTACCACAGAGGCATTACTGGGCCTGGGGCTTTTTAACATCTTCATTAGTGACATAGCTAAAGGCACAGAGGGAAAGTCTGCCTATCTGTGGCTATCACTAGTGATGTAGTGAAGTTTTATTTTGCCATTAATGTTCTAGCAATGTTCCACTTCGACTCTTTGAAGTGTTTCTTGAAGTTTCATAGGTTTTTGATAGGGATGGGAGGGTCAGCTGTAACCCTTCTGATTCCAATTCTGATTTATTTCGAAAAGGTTCTGATTTACTCTGTATAATTTTAGACCTACAAGTGAAGCTCGCCAGGATGAAATCCAGTTCTGCAGCATTTTGCAACACTCTGCAGAATGCTGCAGCAGAGTTACTGTGGAAAACAATCTAATTTCAATGGCAATTAGTCCTTTTGTCATGCAGGAAACTATGACATTCACTTCATCCTGGCAGCATCACAGTTTCCTGCATGACAAAGGCATTCATTCCCATTGAAATTACATTGTTTACGGCAGTAACTCTGCTGCAACATACTGCAGAATGCTGTAGAAGTGGGTTTCATCTTGACGAAGCTTCACTTTTTTAGTCGGTGTGTGAGAAATGCATCAGTATTATTCTTTTAGATCCTCTGCTAAAAAAATAAATAAAATGTAACTTTAAAAAAAAATTGTCTGTATTTTTTGTGTTGTTTCCTTCATTGATTTGAGATTTTTTTTTTTGTTTGTAATTCTTTTGCTTGCCTACTTGGTATTATAGCTAGCACCATGGGCCACAAACCATCCCATACACCCCTGCCTGAAACCATGTTGTTACATATTTTAGTTTGCCATTTGATGTACTGCTATGGCAGACAGAATGGAGTCCTTCATTCTGTCCATGTTCTTTTCTTTACCCATGTCTGATGTTAAAGGAACAGTCACCACCAAAGTACCCTACACTTAAGAGTTGGTCAGGTCCCAATGTGCAGTTTGTGTGCAAAGGCATTTTGGTTTAGTTACTGTTTACTACAGTATATAATGCATTGTATTATCAGATTAATTTGCCTGGTTGGAGGCTGATATCTTCTGTTAGTAAAAATCCCAGAATCCTCTGCAGATTACATCTGAACAGTAGGCAGCAGTAAGATTCATTTCCCTGCAGTGCATATTACAGTTTATATGAGCTCTGGGGCTAGATTCACAAAAAATTGCAAAGCACAGTGTAGAAGTTTGCATTGTGCTCTGCGTTTTGCTCATGTGCCCAAAATTGCTATTCACAGTCAGATAGCGCGCTGCGCTATCCGACTGTGAATATGGCTAGGTTGAGGCAGCAGTAGCCCCAGTACTACTAGTGCTACCTTACTAGAACTGCCCCATCATGCATCCAGGAGAATGGCCCTGCAACGAATAGCGCAGGTGCACTATTTGGAGTTCACAGAAGCAGACATGTAGATGAACCCAGTGCGCATGCAAGGTGTTATGTGGCTATTTGCATGCCCACTATGGGTCCATTTACATGGGCTGCAATGGATTTTAATGTTGCCCCCTTCAATCGCCGGCCAAAATAAAAAATAAATGCTCCCTGGTTCCAGTGGTCCCCCCATGATCATGGATCGTGGGCCCAATGAAAAAAGAATAGTCCTTGGTGGCTAGTGCCCCCCCCCCGTGATCATCACTCACTGGCTCAGAGAAAAACAAATAGTCCTTGGTGGCTAGTGGTTCCTCGCCCCACCCGATCACCCACCTGATAAAATAGAAAGGTGTCCCTGGTGACTAGTGGTTCCTCCCCCCACCCTATCCATCGTCCAACCTACAGAACTGTGTACCTAGTGGCTAGTTGTCCCTCTGGCCACCCGATCACCATTCATGTGTATATACTTCATTCCTCAGTGTCCAATGTATCTCCCCCACCTGACCCCCTGTATATTAACTGGAAATCATTCCCAGGGAGCTAGTGGATCCCCAATCCCCTGTAACATAGTGGTAGTCATTCCCTGGCATCAATCGGACTCACCCACCCCAGCAGGTAGTGCCCCACCACCCATTCCCCCCATCCTGACCCCAAGTCAGCAACCAGCACAACCCTCCTTTCTCCACCATGGCCAGCTGCCAAATGAGTTGTCAGTGAACAAGTAATGTATACAGTAGGCACTCATTGATGGGCTGTCATTCAATGAGCAACTACTGTATACATTATGTGGTCACTGACAGCTCAGTCAGTGGCCAGTCATGGTGAAGAGAGGAGGGCTGTGCTGGTCACTGCCTTGGGGTCTGGATGGGGTGAGGGGTGGGAGGTCTGCTAGACACCAGGGAATAATTACCACTGTGTTACAAAGGATAGGATCCAGTAGCCAAAAGGGAATGATTTCCAGTTAATATACAATGGATCAGGTGTGGGAAGAGGGAATACACTGGACGCCAGAGAATGATGTTTATACACACAGATGGGGATCGGGTGGGGAGAAAGGACCACTAGCCACCAGGGACTATTCTTTTTTCTTCAGGCCAGTGATTTGCAATCATGGGGGAGGACCACTGGCACCAGGGAGCATTCTTTTTTCTTCGGGATGGTGATCAATGGGGAGGGAGGGAGGAAAGATGCTGCAGTACCTCCGTCAGCCACTAGGGTTGCATGGGATTAAAGAAAGGTCCCAGTGGTATTTGCTCCACACAAGGGAACCCCGTAAAATGCCTTATGCTGAGCAAATGCTTTGTATATCAGACTGCACCGATATGCAGGTCCCCTTCCCTCATTTGCACTGAGGCCCCCTCCACACTTTGACCTGGCACAAACCCGGTTTGTTTTTGTGAATGCCAACTCAATGCAAAACCTGTTTTACTTGTGCAAATCTGGGTTTGTGCCATGGCAAAATTTTGAGAATCTAGACCCTGATATTTTATTTATTGGTCCTACTGTCCTCCATGGGCTATGTAGAGTCACAGAGGGCTGTACATAGGCAGTCAAGAAAAGCAGGACCAGCAAACAAATGATTAGCACTTATAACTCCAACATGCAATGTAAGCTAAATGAATCTCCCTGCTGCCTACTGCTGTGATGTCAGCTGCAAGGGATTCTGGAATTTGTAACATAGTAACACAGTAGTTGAAGGCAGATAAGGAATGCTAGGCCCACCTAGTCTGCCCATATTCCTTGCCTACATCAATGACCACTGACCTTACTTGGTCATTGACTTTGCCTCTCTTCTACACATCTAGGGTTCTCTTATGTCTATCCCATGCATGTTTGAATCCCCCCACTGTGTTAGCATCCCATCACTTCCTGGGGTAGGCTATTCCAAGCATCCAGTACCCTTTCTGTGAAGAAAAATCTCCTCATATTTCCCCTTATCCTGCCCCCCTCCAAGCTCATATTGAGCCTGCTTGTGCTTGTACAAATCTTGTACTGAAAGATGTCACCCCCCCCTGCGCTTTGTTCAAGCCTTAAGGATACTTGAAGGTCTCTATCACACCCCCCTGTTCCCTGTAGTAAAATTAATGTGATATAATCTTCTATGCTGCTGTAAATAGTAGGTAAACCAAAATGTTTCTTTCCACAAAGTGCACACGGGACCAGCCCCACAATTGTGTTTGGGGTCCTTTATGCTGGATCTACTATGAAATCCCCAAAGTCACTTTCCTAATGTGCAACAGCCCAACACCATTTGCCTGACACTTGCCCGACGATAGAAATTTGCCCACTGTGGAGGTAATTTTATGTTTCAGGGGGGCTGTACCCCCCACATTCCCTTCCAAATCCTTCCAAATTTAATATAATCACCTCCACTGTGTGAAAATTTCTACTGTGGACAAGTGAATGTCAGGCAAACAGTGTCGGGCTATTGTGCGTTGGGAAAGTGAGTGTCAGGATTCCATAGGACTCATCTTTGTGATGACTATTCCCCTTTAAATGACATATTGGCTGCCTGCTGGTTGTTATGAAAGCAACATAGGGCCCAATCCCTTGCATCCATTGCCTGATGTTATATGCTTAGTGAGGTTAAACTAAGTAGAACAAGCATTTGTCAATGCCGAACGTTCGCTTACAGGTATTTGCAGTGGTGTTTGACACGTATGGTGCTTTACTCTAATGCCCTGTGCGATTGCTGGTATTTGCACAATAAATTTTCAGCATGACCTTTTTGTTACCCCCACCTCATAAAAGCATTTGAGACCTCTGCTGATGAACAGTCCACTGTTATTTTGTTAATCTGTCCTGAGCGTTGATTTCCCACAGCGACCACACTTGTGCTCCACATGTGCAAAAACACAGTTCGGGCAGGATGTGAAAAATGACAGCTGTAGCATTCATAGGGAGGTGTGAAGGGATGGCAATGTTGAACATCTGGAGTGAAAATACAACAATTTCTCGAACTTATGAGCGTACATGGAAACTGCACAAATGAATGCTCATGACACAGTCATTTTGTGGACTTTTGTCACCAAATTTTCAACATAGGCATTGTGGGACCTCTGCGCATGAACAGTGTCAATGTGACTTCATAATCTGTCCTGAGCATTGATTTCTCACTGTGACCACACCATTGTGCGCTGGATGTGCAAAAACACATTTCAGCCAGGATCTGAAAAATGTCAGCTGTACTGTTCATAAGGAGGTGTGAAAAAATGCCAGTGTTGAAAATCCGGAGTGAAAATATTGAAAATTCGCAAACTTATGAGCGTGCATAGGAACTGCGCAATAAACACTCGTAAAACAGTCATTTTTAGGAATTTTTTCACCAAATTTTCAACACAGCCATTTTAAGACCTCTGCTCATGAACAGTGTCACTGTGATTTTCTTAATGTGTCCCATACATTGAGTTCACACACCGACTGCGCCATTGTGTGCTACATGGGCGGAAACATGTTTTGGGCAGGATGTGTGAAAAATGACAGCTGTACTGCTCATGAGTAGGTGTGGTAAAATGGCAATGTTGAAAATCTGGAGTGAAAATATTGAAAATTCGCAAACTTACGAGCGTGCATAGGAACTGCGCAACGCACGCTCGTAAAACAGTCATTTTTAGGAATTTGTTCACCAAATTTTCAAAATAGCCATTTTAAGACTTCTGCTAATGAACAGTGCCATGGCGATTTTCTTAATGTGTCCCATACATTGATTTCGCACACTGACTGCGCCATTGTGCGCTACATGGGCAGAAACACGTTTTGGGCAGGATGTGAAAAATGACAGCTGTACTGCTCATAAGGAGGTGTGGTAAAATGGCAATGTTGAAAATCTGGAGTGAAAATATTGAAAATTCGTGAACTTATGAGCCTGCATAGGAACTGCACAATGCACGCTCGTAAAACAGTCATTTTTTGGAATTTTTGCACCAAATTTTCAACATAGAGTTTTTGGGACCCCTTCTCATGAATGATGTCACTGTCATGGCGTTATTCGGCCCACAATGCCATGACAGTGACATCATTCATGAGAAGGGTCCCAAAACCCCATGTTGAAAATTTGGTGCAGAAATTCCAAAAAATGCCTGAGATATGCAATAAAGTTGAAAACTCCCTATCTAGCCCATTATACAGCTTACCGGCATTTCCTCAGTTCACGGTCGGCTTTGAAGAGTGCAGACGTGTTCCCGGTCCACCGAAGATTGTCGCGTCAAGCTCTGGAGGTAAATATGGGGTGAGGGGGGTGTGGGTAGGCAGGGTGCTCAGTGGGTGGGTGCGGGTTGTGGGAAGGGGTTCAGGGAAAAGCGCCGTGGGACCATTTTTTATTTCTAGTAACAAAAAAATAGACACTGCAGGACGTTTGCCACGCTGGGTGGGCTCAGCGTGGCAACGCTGGGGGGCCTTTGGGGGATGTGGAGCTGATGAGGTTGGGCACCCCCGTCGGCAGAGGACGCAGGACGTTTGCCACACTGGGGTGGGCTCCCAGCGTGGCAACAAAGCTTGGGGGGGGCCTACCAGTGCTGTGTATGACAGTGGTGTTTTTCTTTGAAGCAAAGACCACCACTGTCATACACAGCTCCCGCAACCATTGGTGCAGGACCGCCACGCCTGCTCAATGGAGCAGTGGATTGAACAGGAGAGGCACACCTCCAAAGTGTGCTAATCTCCCAAAACATTCCTTGCGCATGCCCGCAAGTGAACGTAAAAAGGAAAATAAATGACAAAGTGTAAGGAAGGAAACTGTGATTCTGATTACTTTACTGTGAGCATAAAGTACAAAATTCACCAGATTGGCCAATTATTTTATCACTTGTGTTTTGTAACCTACTTTTTTTGTTGCCTGCATGCATGTGTAAGAAACACATTGCTTTCAGCAGTTAGGGAGAATGCCTAAATGCGCCAGAAAATTCAGGCCACATCACCACACAATCAGCTGTTTTGGTGCATTACAAACTACCAAAACGGTTGATTGGTGGTAGTCCTAGACAACAACTTCTCTGTTGTCCTCACAGTCCCCAGGAAGCTGACGGAAAACCGCTGCCTGCCATTCAGTGTGCCTTCCTGGTGAAACATTTCAATAAATAAACAGAAAGCTGACCGGGGTGCCCAATCCCCTGTTGGCATGCACCATACCAGTTCACCAATGGGGTATCCCAATCCCTGTCAGCTTGATGCCCCCCATATTTTGTAGGCTGTGGGAGTGCCTAATCCCCCTCAGCTAATGCACACTTCCCCCCAAAGCACAAGCACAGTGTATGGCCGATGGGGTTCCTAATCCCTGTCAGCTCCAGCACCCCACCAAAAAAGAAACACCTAGGTGTGCCAGCACTCTGGGAGCCCACCCCAGTGTGCAAAAAAGCATCCCACATTGTCTATTTGTAAAACCTGTAAAAACAGAAAATGGTCCCTCGCAGTCTTTCATGCCCCCCTTCCCCAACCCGCATCCACCCACTGTGCACCCACCTCCCCACACCCTCCCCACTCCGTACTTACCTCCGGAGCCCAGTGTGATAATCTTCAGTGGATCGGGAACATGTCTGCATTCTTCATAGCCGACCGCAGACTGAAGAAATTCCGGTAAGCTGTATAATGGCATAAATGTTTTTTTTTCAACTTAGGTGCATATCTCAGCCATTTTGGGGATTTTTTTCACCAAATTTTCAACATGGAGTTCTTGGGTCCCTGCCTCATGAACTCAGTCACTGTCATTTTGTTATTCAGTCCCAAAAGATGATTTTGCGGTCATTGCAGGAACCACCTTTTGGGACTGATTAACAAAATGACAGATGTTAGTTCATGAGGTAGGCCCCCAAAAACCCTATGTTGAAAATTTGGTGAAAACATTTGCCAAAATGACTGTTTTATGAGTGTGCGTTGCACAGTTCCTATGCACACTCGCACCTTCGAGCATTGTTAATATTTTCACTCCAGATTTTCAGCATTGCCATACCTCCTTTTTACCACACCTCCTTATGAACAGTACAACTGTCATTTTTGACATCTCACCCGAAATGTGTTTTTGCACATGTAGCACACAGTGGCGTGGTCGGTATGCGAAATCAATGTTCGGGACAGATTAAGAAAATCACAGTGACACTGTTCATGAGCAGAGGTCTTAAACTGACTATGTTGAAAATTTGGTGACAAAAGTCCATAAAATGACTGTGTTACAAGTGTGCATTGTGCAATTTTCATGCACCCTGGTAAGTTCACAGAGTCGTAATCTTTTCAGTCCAGATTTTCAACAGGCATTTTTCCACACCTCCTTATGAACAGTACAGCTGTGATTTTTCACACCCTGGCGGAAATATGTTTTCACACTTCCGGCGCAGAATAGCATGGTCGCTGTGGGAAATCAGTGTTCGGGATAGATTAAGAAAATCACTGTGACACTGTTCATGAGCTGAGGTCCCAAAATGCCTATGTTAAAAATCTGCTGTAAAAAATCCCAAAACCAATTATATTACGGGAGTGCGTTGTGCAGTTTCTATGCACACTAGTGACTTCACCAGTTTTTTTATATTTTCACTCCAGATTTTCAACATTGCCATTTTTTACTCCTCCTCATGAGCAGTACAGCTGTCATTTTTCAGATACTGTTCAAAATGTGTTTTCACACCTGTGGCGCCAAATGGCGCAGTCGCTGTGCAAAATCACCTTTCAGCTAACGAACTGATAGTGTTACTGTTCATGCAGTGGGATCACAAAAAGCCCATGTTGAAAACTTGGAGTAAAAATACCAAGAAACTCCCAAGGTATTAGAGTTTTTGACCATAATGCCCTACCCTGTGGGGACTGACAGGCATCAGGGGTGTGACTTGGGATTGTCGACAGTAATGCTCATGCCATTCCACCCCCACCCTGCAGCCAGTGGCAGGCATTGAGGTGCGCCTTGGACCCTTTGGCCCCAGAGCTCACCCCATTCTCCTATATTGCACCCATTTCAGTGTATTTCCTTATGGAATGAGGTGAGTGTAAAGCCCAAACACTTCAAAGCACACCTCGACACTTGTAAGTGTCTGCAGGATAGGGTGAGGTGAAATGTCATGACTGTTATGGGCAATGACTCAAAGGCACACCCCAATGCCTGTCCATCTCTGCAAGGTGGGGGTGTAGTTGGCGTCACTTCAATACTTCACTGCCATTCCTATACTGCATCTGTCTAACTCATGCACTTCCACTGCTAATGACAGCAAGCAATACTTGGCATTAACAAATGCTTATCTGGTTGACCTTGTCTCCACCCACCCCACCTGATCCCCACAGATACACACCTGAAACTGCAGTTTTGGATATATCCTACAAGCTTCCACAACTAATAATTGCAGTTAACCATGGTATACTTTATGGCATCCAACTGCAGATGTGGATCCTGTAATATATCTTACCATTCTCCCGCTATGTGCCATGGCAAGCACATGAAGTTTAAAATGTAAAGATGAATTCAGTAGTTTTGTCTTGTAGGATATAGCCTTGATTATTTGGGATGACCGGTAGGGGTGGCATGATCAGGCAGATAAGCAATAAGTTACAGCACCCACGTGATAATAAAATTGATAAATCCACTGCTTTAGACATCAGCACATCTTAGACCCAATATATTAAACAGAAAGTGCCAGTTTTATTTCAAAAGGTTAAATCAAATATTGTATCAGTGACTGAAGAGGTAAAAAATCCCATACGTGAGCAGCTGCCCATTTAGTCACTGTATTCAGCAAGCATAGCTGAAAAAAATCTAGTGGTTGTGTTTCACTACCCTGTCAGCAACAACAGCTGGAATGTGGTAGGCAACTGCCTCTTTCATGTTTTTTTCAAATTTGTGTCAAAATAAATTCCATACAAATGCATCTGCATGTTCAAGATAATTACATCTAAAATGCAGGCAATTCACTGACTGTTTGTATTTTTAACTTGCTGAATAAACAAATTAAACTTCACCTGGGTTCCCAAATTGAATGTGAAAAAAGATACACAGCAATACATTAATATACACCTCACACTAAGGAATTATTTTTACTTGATCATTCTGTTATGGTTGCTGACCTTTGTCCTCTGAATTCTGAATTCAAAAAATAAATTATTAAATATCATCACCATCAACTTCAAATACAACCAAGGAAGCACTCTTATTATGACACACCTGTTGCAGCTATTCGCCATCTTTGCTTTTATGTTCCTGCCACTGATTACTGAACTGGTAAGAGAATTTGTTGAGACTGACTTTTAAGAAGGTTAGGTGGTGTACATTTTCAGGAGTAAGCCTTGTGCACCTAACAGAGACAACGTTTCCAGCCATGCTAAATATACTCTCACAGTAAACACTAGGAGGAGGGCAACAAATAAGTTTTATAACAAAGGCAGATAGTGGGGGCCAGATCTTTCCAGCCAGCACTCAAAAGGGTCATCAGTAATATTAATGAGTGGTTGTCTTAAATAGATATCCAAAATAGCAGACAAGGACAAAGAGGCAGCTCCATGACATCGACATCTAAATTATCAGTTTCCATGAGTTTTGACCAAAAAGTGTAAGAGTCATCTAGTGCTTTTCAGAATGACATGCCTTTTTCAAGGGCTGCGAAAGATGACTTTGTGCATGACAACCCAATGTTGATGAAGAAATTATTGCTGTCACCACCAAGAGATGTCACATCATTGGATGCAGCATCCATATCACTTGATTCACTTGTATTGTCAAATATAGTTTTTATGTTGGCTTGCTGCACTTGCGCGCAAGTCAACATATTGGGAGAGTGCAGATTTGGGGGCATGGCCCGCTGTTGGGTGAATGCTGGGCATGCATCAGTAGGTGCATCCCTCATTCCCCAATCAGCCTGCATGCCGGCACCACACCACGCATAAATAATGGGGCAAGCACATCTAAGAAAAGGTCCGCTGCAATCTGCGCAAAGCTCATCATACGCAGCAGTCCTTTTCTTGCCGTGCTCGCCGCCATATAAGAGCATGGTTGGCGAGCAGGCGCGCCTAACTTCTGCTGACATTGGGGTGCCCAATCCTCCTGTCGGTAACCCCGCTGTCTTTGTGTGCCGACGAGGCCACCTTGTCGGCATAAACCACCCAAATGTTGAATGTCGAGGTGCCCAATCCCCCTCAGCTCACGACCTTCCCACTTTCTTTGTTTGCGGCCGGGGTGCCCAATCCCGTTGGCATTACTCTCCTCCCACATGTTGTGTGCTGAAGAGGTGCCCAATCCCCCATCGGTTACTGACAGCCCCCACCAAAACAGTTGGGTGGTATGCTGAGAGCCCACCCCAGCGTGCCAAATGCCCTGTAAAATTAAAACTGTCCGCGGCGTTTTTCCTGTTTTTACCTGTAAATGAAAACCATCCTCGTAGTCTCGATGCCCCCTCCCCCACCCGCACCCACCCACTGTGCACCCTGCCTCCCTCACCCCCTCACCCCATACTTACCTCCGGAGTCCGGCGCAATGATCTTCGGTGGACCAGGAACACGTCTACACTCTTCAAAGCCGACCACGAACTGAGGAAATGCCGGTAAGCTGTATAATGGAATGAATAAGGTTTTTTCAACTTTGCTGCATATCTCAGGCATTTCTTGGAATTTTGGCACCAAATTTTCAACATGGGGTTTTTGAGGCCCCTCCTCATGAATTCTATCACTGTCATGGTGTTAATCAGCCTCTAAAGGTGATTTCGGAGTCACTGCACAAAATCACCTTTTGGGACCCATTAACAAAATGACAGTGCCAGTGTTCATGAGGTGGCCTCCTAAAAACTACGTTCCAAATTTAGTAGAAAAAATCCAACAAATGCCTGTTTTACGAGCGTAAATTCGCGAGTTGCTATGCAGGCTGTAAATCTCACGCATTCAAGCAATATTTAATGCTGGATTTTCAGCATTGTCAATTTTGTACACCTCCTTGTGAACAGTATAGCTGTCATTTTCCACATCCTGCCTGAAATGTGTTTCTGCACTTCCGGCGCACAATAGCGCGAGTCACTGGGAAATCAGTGTTTGGGCCAGATTATGAAATGACAGTGACACATACAGTTCATGAGCAGAGGTCCTAAATGCCTATGTTGAAAATTTGGTGATGATGCTCATAAAATGACTGTGTTCTGAGTCTGCATTGGCAGATTGCACTGCCTTTCGTACTGTCATGCATTGTGATATTTTCACTCTGGATTTTCACCATTGCCATTTTCCCACCTCTTGATGAACAGTACAGCCGTCATTTCACATATCCTGCCCAAAATGTGTTTTCGCACTTCCGGTGCAGAATAGCGTGGTCGCTGTGCGAAATCACTTCTTGGGACACTTTGAGGAAATAACAGTCACACTGTACATGAGCAGAGGTACTAAAATGCCTATGTTGAAAATTTGGTGCCGAACGCCCATAAAATGGCAGTGTTGCAAGCGTGCATTGCATATTTCCCATGCAGCCTTGTAACTTCGCAAATTTGGTATATTTACATGCCACATTTTCAACACTGGCATTTTTTTACAGCTCCTTATGAACTGTACAGCTGTCATTTTTCACATCCTGCCCAACATGTTTTCCTGCACTGCACTACCAAGCACCCAAAGGGACACCCTAATGCCTGTCACTCTCTGCAGGGTGGGGGTGGGTTGGCATCAGTTCAGTACTTCACTGCCATTCCTATGATGCATCTCTCTAACTCCTGCACTGCCAATACCAGCAAGCCAACATTCGGCATTGACAAATGCTTGTTTCCTTTTACTGTACAATTGCTGAAATCAGCATGTTTTTGTATTCTGCATGAAAGTTACCAAGATCTGAAGGAGGCTGCTGTAGCAACTTAAAGCGAGAGTCAAGAAGAGTCAAAAGAAGAAATGTTTTATCTTTTGTGATATTTAACTCTTCTGCAATTTTGGAATTGCTGTATCAGTCGGCCCATAAGAGATGCACCAGACTTGTCTGCTTTTCATTCAAAACCTCTACATAGCATTCTGAGTTCCTTGCTCAATAAATTAATGATGAGAATAACCTGGCTTAGAGTAGCATTCTTTTTGCCAGTCTGATGAGTGGCTACACTGGAATGAATTCAGTACAGCATCATCTGCTACAGTATGTTGTGTTCCATGGTATAGTCATGGACTGCCTTCTTTTGTGTGAGAAGTCTCTCATATATGTAAAACATTGACTTCCATCTTGTCAGAACTTCTTGTTTTAGTTGCTGTATTAGCACACTTTTTTTCTGAAGATTAGTCAAGATACAACGTGATTTTACAGAGTGACTAAAATGGCCATGGATTTTCTTTGCAGCTCCCACTAGTGTTACTATACTGCTGTCACTGGAAAGGAAAGCTCATACTAACACATTTAATGAGTGTGCAAAGCATGGAATGTGAGTAAAACCACCACATTTCAATGCACTAACTATATTGGCACCATTGTCTGAAACCACAAATTTAGTATTGTGACCCAGGGGCTCTAACCACTCAGAAATTTTGTCACACAAACTCTCCCAAAATATTTTCAGCAGTGTGATGCTTACCAAACATGCTAACACAAACAGCTGCCATTCTTGTTTTTTTTTTGCAATTAAGTTTATTTTATGAAATATACAATTCATGCAAAATATGTAAATAAAATATGTACATAACAAGAGATAACAACAAAACAAGGGGGAAGGTCTGATTAGTAAGTAGTGCATGGTCTCTCTCCTGAGGAATCACAGACCTACAGTATAAACACAAACAAGGGACCCCCCCCTTAATACAACAGAGAAGAATAAATAATGGAATACATATAATAATGTATAAATAATCCAAAGAGACAATAAATAAAATAAGGTACAACCCCCTCCTTCCATTCCCCCCACCCCAAAAGGAATACCCAAGCAAACACAGTTCTGGGTTGACACTTAAAGTAGTACTTTGTCCTCCTAGAATAGCATGATTCAGGTCTGAAAAAATGGTCCTCCATTGGAAAGCAGCTAATACTGTATACTGGATGGGTAGGAGAGAAAGAGAGACTATCAATAAACAAACTTAGATTTTAAAGCAGAAAAGAAGGGACTCCAATGTTTCTGGAATCTGTTCCAGCCACTGGCGGCGTTAGCCATGCTCCTCTCTGCATTCAGAGCATTGAGGAATTCTGTCCACCATTCCTGAAAGGATGGTACCCACATGTCCTTCCAATGCCTAAGCACCAAGAGTTTAGTGACCATGGAACCCAAGGCTATTTGAACTCTCAAGGACAATGTGGGAACAGCAGAATAGAGACCTAAAAGGCAAGTTTCTCCTGAGAAATTTGGTGAAAGAGGTAAATATTCAGAAATGTGTCTTTTAACCAATTCCCAGAAGCTGGAAATCTTGGGACAAGACCACAATTTGTGGTGATAACGTAGCAGTAGGTGTATCTAATCCAGACACCTTGTGGAGGGTATTTTCCATTCCAAATAATTTGATAGGAGTATAATGCAGATTATGTAGGATATTAAAATGGATACTTCTTAGTATATCTTGCTTACTCAATCTGAAATTATCCACCCAAATTGAATACCATTGAGAGTCCGAGGGTGAGGGGTTAGCTAGCTTATGCTGCCAATAGAAGGCTACAGAGAGAAGTTTTCCATGAGCTATTGATAAGTGCTTTGTATAGTTTAGAGACAGGCTTGGCTTTTTAGCAAGGTCAGATAAGCGAGTTAAGAACGGTCCCACTTTATCTGCCCATGGGGCTTATCCCAAAAAGTCCTAAGACAATGGCAAACTTGGATGAGATCAAATCGACTCTTTGTTGGGAGACCCAGGATGGACCATAGCTGAGAAACTGAAAGGAGATTAGTCCTTTATATACACTGCCTCAGATTAACCTCAGTTTGAATAGATATGGCTTTGGGGTTAATGGTTTTATTACCTATCTTTAAATTTGGATTATTAAAAAGGGGTGTGGAAATATCTTTCTTTATGTACAAGCGATGGAGGTTACAAAATTGGTGGAAGGCTCTAATACTCCATCAATAGAAGATTCCTGAAGCTCTAGAGAAACCGCTGCCCATGGACAGTATAAAGGGCTCATAAAGAAATCGCTCCCTTTGGCCTGTTCTAAGTCAAGTTGTAGTCCAAAAGAGTATGAGGAGGTTTCCACCTGGAGACGAAAGCCAGTGTAAGAATCTACTAGCATGAATGGCTAGGTAATATGAAAAATCTGGTAATTGCAGCCCTCCCTTATACCTGGGGCCTGTAAGTTTCCAATAAGCTCTACGTGGAGGTTTTCCATTCCAAATAAAATCAGAACATAGCCTATGGATAGATTGAAAAAAAGCTTTAGGGAGGTATATTGCTAAACTGTTTAATGGGTAAAATAGCTTAGGTAAAATTTACATTTTCAAGATATTTGCTGTGCCCCAGAATGATATAGAATCCAAACTCCAAAATGCTGTGTGCTCAACGATAGCAGAGCTGGGTGCAGGACAAGAGGGTTGCTAACCCTCGCTATAAAATGAGTTCCAAGATAGTCCTGCTCTCCATGTGCAATTGAACCCAACAGACACTTTCAGTATAATCCAAAGATATTTATTACAGAAAGGTTCAAAAACAACAATACGTGTTGCTCCTACAGTGAGATGTGCCCACAGTCAAACTAACTCCCCAGCGCTTCAACCAAGGGTGAGGTCTTTCTCAGGGGGTGGAGAATGTTTAATTATCCCTCCCTTAAGTAGTCATTCTGTAAACATTTTAATACCCCTAAAGTTCAAAAACAGAAGTACAACTTATTTTTAGACACTATTAAGTAGCCCTGGAGGGATAAGGACCCTGATAACATACAAATCCAATTCAATAGCACATATAACATATTTTCCTTGTGTACAAACTGAATTACAGCAAAACATTCATAATATTATGTCAAAAAGACACAAGAAAATATCATAGAAAAATATTTTTAACAGAGAACTTCCTAAATTTTGTTAAAGGGATTGTTACATGTCAAGATGCAGACTTAGTTTCCAATTCTATAAGTAGTTATTTTAATAATAATTCGCTTCTGGCATACTTACAGCAAACCAGAGAATCAAAGCAAAGTTACAACAACATTGTATCTTACTTAGAGTTGATATAACTATTGTCCAAATAATGGAACCAAGCAGTGATCACTCCCATATTACTTTCTACAGCATTCCTGTAGGGATCCACCGCCACAGGTTAACCACATCTGGACCTAGAAAAACAAAAGACAATATATATTAAAGTATCAGCAGAAATAATAACTTGAATAAATTTATTTATTTGCTACTTTTCAAAAGTGGTTTCAAGTCCCACTCGGTGTTTAGACCTTTAGGCTGTAAACTATTCAAAGTAAAATCCAATAACGTTCACGTTGCAGAGTCTAGTCAGTCTATCCCCCTCTTGGATGTCTCATTATCTGTTCTAGGGCCATGAATTTGATCATGGAAGTCAAGTAGAAGATACTGTTTTTGAAAAAGTGACAGTGTGGGCCTTTTCTAAGCGGAACCTTGCTCACACCAGTGTGGTCACCTACACATTGTGCAAAGCTAGCATTAGCAAGGGGCAGCCATGTTTGAATGAGTGGGCAACATACCCACCTGAATGTCCACCACAGTGCTCAGTGGTAGGCACATTGTTGGGCTGCAGCTGCAGGAAGTGCAACCAGTGGTGTTAGTAGTGGTAGGCCTCCTCCAGCTCCTCCTGAGAAAGAAGACTAAGTGCGTAAAGGTGAGAAGCACACCCAGAAGTCTGTCAGAGGAGAGTGAAGGGACACAGGTTTCAGCCATAGCTGGGGAGGTGTAATGTGGCCTAGGCTAAGTGTGGGGGGGGGTGATGCAGGCATGGGTGCAGTGGTTGGTGCAGGCTACAGTGCAGGTGGGGAGGTGCAGGGCTGTCATGCACTGGTGGTGGCACACGGGTGCTACTCCTACCATTGAAGATCTTAGCCATTGAATGACAGCTATGTTGGAGAGAATGGACCTGTTGCTGGCCAACCAGAAGCAGATCTTGGCTGGTTTGGCAGCACTAGGTGCCTACACCCTGATCCTTAGGCAGCTGTCTGCCACACATGAGCACCCCCAACTCTGTCATTCTAGCAACTAAATGAAGTTTCAACTCTCTGTAGTAACAAAAAAAAAGGTTTCTGCATCCCACCCTTGTTTCAAGAGCTAACATTCAAGGTAGGAATTTCTGGGACCATTTTAGATCTTCCTCTGTGTGAGGAATTCTGTGACACATTGCCAACTGTATCCTGGCCTGTCATTGAAGTTTTCACCCTTTGAGGTAAAACAAGGTTTCCACATCCCACCCTTGTTTCTGGTACAAATAACTTGTACAGTACACATTTTTGTGACCATTTTTAGTCACTCTTTGTGTGAGGAGCTATGATACACTGCCAACCATATCCTGGCCTATCAGGTTTCCACCCTCTGCAGTACAAAAAGATGTCTACATCCCACCCTTGTTTCAGGTGCAAATAACTTTCAAAGCAGGATTTTCTGTGACTGTTTTTGTCATTCTCTGTGTAGGAACTATGACACTGTTTACCTTATCCTAGTATCTCACTGAAGTTTCCACCCTCTGTAGTAAAAATGTTTCCACATCCCATCCTTGTTTCAGGAGCAAGTAACTTTCAGAGTATGAATTTTGTGATGGTGTTCAGTCCTCTGTGTGAGGAACTATGACACGTTGCTAACATTATCCTGGTCTGTAACTGAAGTTTTCACCCTCTATAATAAAAAAGTTTTCCACATCTCACCCTTGTTTAGGGAGCTAACATTCAGTGTAAGAAATTCTGGGACTGTTTTCAGTCATTCTGTTTGTGAGGAACTCTCTAACATATTGCCAGCTGTATCCTGGTCTGTCACTGATGTTTCCACCCTCTGTGGTAAAAAAAAGTTTCTGCATCCCACCCTCGTTTTGGGTGTGAATAACTTTCAAAGTAAGAATTTCAGTAATTGTTTTTGGTCATCCTCTGTATGAGGAACTCTGACATGCTGACAACTTTATCCTGGTCCATCACTGAAGTTTACACACTCTGTGTAAAAATATTTCTGCATCCTACCCTTGTTTTGGGAGCTAACTTTCAATGTAGGAATTTCAGGGAATGTTTTCAGTCATCCTGTACACACTACACATGCTGACATGCTACCATTCATATCCTGGTCTGCCACTGAAGATTCCACCTTCTGTATTAAAAGATTTCCACATCTCACCTTTGTGTCAGTTGCAAACAATTTTCTAAGTAGGAATTTTTGTTACAATTTTTGGCTTTTTGGCTCTGTGTGGTGAACTATGACATTCTGCTAGTCTGCTCCCACTGACACACATCTGTATCATTTACACACTGACTGCTGAGTCATACTTAAGTATTACCACTGTCTACTCCAATTTCAATGTTGCCTTTAGAGTTGTACTGGTGTCTCGTTCTTTCAGTTTAATCATCATAGCAGAAGAGCAGGGAGAGCACCCATGTGGCAGCCCATTTCCATAAATGCATACATGCATGAGCACAGGATATAAAATTCTCACTTCCCCAAATTTCTTCAGAACCTGAATCAGGTCTGCTGCTGCTGCTGCTGCTGCTGCTGCTGCATTGTGTCAGTTGTCCTCTTGGACTTGAATCCCTCCGCAGCTACTGTTGGAGTGTTTTTCTCATTTCTGGAAAGAGGAAGAGATGACACCTGTGCTACATGTGTGAAGACAAGATTGAAATTGTTTTGACCCTAGTCCTATCCATGTTGTGTTGCAGAAGTGATAGGAAACTGAAAATAAAAAAGGGAAAGGAAAAAAACTTCAGGAAAAGATACCATCTCTTTGGTGATGGCCATGCCACCTTGAAATGATATGATGAGGCTCCAGTCACACTGGAAATTGAGGAGTCTTGCTTGCTGGAGGACATAGTATGACAGAAGACCTGTGGAAACAAGAGAACATTATTTAGTCAAGTAACCACAGTTATGGTTGCACGATATATCTGGTGCCCCAGTGGAGAAGGCGGCTTGCTGTCTGCTGCTGATAAAGCAGCAGGAGAGGAGACCTGTGAACACAAGAGTGAAGTTATCCATCCCACTCCCTTTCTTTTTTACTTGTAAAAGGAAAACGAAAACAGAAACATAAAAGAAAAAAATGGAATGATACGTACTGTCCCATTAGTCATGGTCATGATGTGTCATAGCACAACGCTGTCCTACTGGGACAGTAGGAGTAGACATCTTGCTGGCTGAGGAGGCAGCAGAACAACAGAAGCAGATTAACACATTAGAAAAAGTGTCTGGCATTTACACTGGGCTAAGAGTCCAGGTTTATCTGGAGGCATGAGATGGAGGAAGAGGAGGTGGCTCATGTTGTTCTTGGGTGAGGAGGACTGAAGAAGGCCATTGTGCAGAGCATTGTCAGCAGTGTCGGGCATGGCAGCAGGTTTACATTAGTCTGGTGTCTGGCAGTTTATACTGGGCTAAGAGTCCAGATTTATCTGGAAGCATGAGATGGAGGAGGAGGAGGAGAGGCAGTGCATGTTATTGTGGGTGAGGAGGTCTGGAGGAGGCCAAAGTGGGAGAGAATCATCAGTGGTGACAGGCATGGCAGCAGGTTCACATTAGTCTGGTGTCCAGCATTTGTGCTGGACTAGGAGTCCTGGAAGATGTGGTGCAGTCCATGCCAAGTGGTGGGCCTGGTGCATGCACTGGTGCAGTGGGTGGTGCAGGTGAGGGTGTAGGTGGGCAGGCACAGGACTATCATTTAGCAGTAGTGACACACTCACACTGTCTGTTGAGTCATACTAAGTATTACAACTGTCTCCTTCAATTTCAATGTTGCCTTTACAGTTGTACTGGTGTCTCTTTCAGTTTGTTGTTCAAAGCAGAAGACCAGGCAAAGCATCCATTCAGAAATCATTCCTGGTTGGCATTTGTCTTTCAGGGAAGAATAGCAGGAGGAGCACCTGTGTTGCTGCACTCAGTTCCAGAAATGGTGGCATTATCACTCACCACAGCAGAGCAGCACAGCACAGTCAGATACTTGTTTGGCATACTTCTCAGCCTCCTGACCCACAAATCAGGGACAAGGCTTAATATACTATAATAAAGACAGGAATATGGGCATTGAAAATACTATTTCAAATAAAAAATGTTAGAAAAAATTAGAACATTTGGTTTCCCAATGTGCCCCTTGCACACCACATAGCAACAACACTGAAAAAAATTAAATTTTTCATATGACATGAGTATCAGTTTCTTTCAAGAATTCAAGAATGCATGGGACAGACATAAGGCAATTCTGGTGGGGGGGTAGGAGAAAGTAGGCTGTTGGTTTACTAGGATCTGCAGCTTATTCAATAGGTAGGGAAAGGGGCAGACTGGGTAGGCCAAGTGGTCCTTATCTGCCATCAATGTCTATGTTTCTATGTTTTACTCATCTCCAATAATGCTGTATTGCTGCAGTTTAAGGAATTCACCTTTACCATCCTCAATGACAGAATATTATCCTCCAGGAAAGTCCTTCTCCATTTCCATCATGCCTTACTGTATTTGTGCTGAGGGTGATGCCTCTTCCCTATCTCACCTTCCACGTCCTCCTGTGTGAGTGGTGCCCAAATTGATTCTGTCCTACTTGGTGTTAGCGTGGCTTAGTTGGTTGCACATCCACCTCTGGGCCAGAAGGTCATGGCTTCTTGTCCTACAACTAGATTGTCTCATATTTTCAATGCTAGCACCCGAGTGCTGTACTGGGGGGTGCAGTACTGTCGGGGTGTGCCATCCTTTGGATGAGACATCAAACCTAGGTCCCTTCTACCCATCACTGGAGTTGTCCTGGTGGGTGTCCAGGTGAAAGTAAAAGAATCAAAGGCACTTTTGCAAGAGTAGGGGATTTTTCCAGTGTTCTGGCCAACATTCCGCTTCCCATAAAACTGGTTTATGTATTGTCCAAGGCTGTATGTGGGTATTGATGTGCATAATGACTACCATTACACATTCAGTAACTTCACTACCAGTCTAGCACTGCTTGTAAAGCACTTTGGGATATAATGTGCATGAACAGTACTATATTCCTGATTCCTCTTTCTTTCTTTCTTTCTTTCTTTCTTTCTCAGGAATTCATTAATGCCAAGCACGTGGGCGTCCCTACCAAGAGTGTGGCATGCCCGGGTAGCAGTAGACATGGTCCATGCATGTGTGGACCAGCTATGCCTTTATTTAGTGTAGCTGAAACAAGAAGGTTTGACATGCGAGGCAGTAGGCTGTCACTTGACAGCCATTTCATGGTTCTTCAAGGTTTGGGGTTGGAGGAGTACATGTGGACATTTTGCCTCCACAAAATGTTGGAGTAATGGTCCTGTGGTTCCCAAAATGGTCAGAGAGATGCAAACTGATTTGTTCAGTACTGTTGGAACTGATGAGGAGAAAACTGCTGTATGTGTGCTCCTCACCAGCGGAGGCAGGTTGTTCTGAATTGCTTTCTTGGTGGCCTTCTGCAGAGCCTTTCAGGAGGTTGAGTTGTCCAGATGAGTAAGGGACATGGGATGAAAATAACCTTGGGGATAAGGATATATTGGTGACCCATGAGGGGTGTTCCAGTTTCCTCATGTTCTAGAAAAAGCCATGAGGGTAGTGTTTGGACTTGGTGGAGTTCAACACTCATTCCTTTTCATTGGTACTGCCACAAATGCTAGGGCTGTGGGGTTGACAGATGCTCAAATCCAGGCACTTTGCCAATGGAGGTCATAGGCTTTTGAAGGGTATGTGTGGCCACATTTGCTTTAACTTTCTTGTTTTGTTTCCCAGCAAGTAGCATTTCCAGAAAAGGCAATTTGGTTGTGAAGGCATTCCTTCATCCACTGGGCAGCTGTTCAGGCAAGGCAGAGCTCAGGGTGAGAACCTCTTCTTGGACCCTTAGTAACTGAGAATATGCTGGATGTGACATTCAGGGATGAGATGAGGTGATGTACTTCCATGGATTAGGGCCAAAGCTCAGTGGCAGGTTCCTCCCAGAGTTTTGCAAGGCACATCTGGGAGAAACAACTTAGGTTTGGTGAAGTTCTTGGAATTGCTGAGCCAGATGAAGGTAGACCTGTATTTTCTTTGGGAAACCTGGCCCAAGATGCACATAGTCTGGTCCCACATCATACAGCAGAGGCACTGACAACATGTGAGAGACCCCACTTCAATCGAGAGAGTCCACAGGTTGACCAACATGGCAATGCAGAGATTTATGGACTAATTTGGTGGGACTGTTCTTAGGCACAATGATATAGTAGCTACTACACTTCAGGTTTATGCCCAGGACAGTGTGTACTTGTAAGACGTGAGGCTGTGATGGGTTTTAGCTGACCTACAGTGGATCCAGCCAGATACAATGCAATAACTTCCAGTAAATGTCATGTCACAAAATACTGCATAACAAAAGGCTAACTGACATTGAATCACACTGTTCCCTGCAGTACTGAAGCATTTTGTGGTATACTGCAGTATTACTGTGTTTCTTCCTAGTTGGTGCCTCTGTATAACTTGTTGTGGAGAAACGTCTAGCACAAGGTGCTTGAGAGTTGGGCACCTAGAGCAGTGCTCATCCTCCTTTGGTAGCATGGTAGTCTTGCATGGAGTGTACAAAGGGGGAAATGGGATGAATAAGTCTCTCTGGAGGTCCTACCCTTTCTAGCGTACCCTGTGGGTGCAGGGACGGCCGAGATCAAAAGTTGGATCATTCAGAGCCTTACCATGATGTTCTTGGCACACGTGTCACACTACCTATGTAACCTAGGTCACAATTACTGTATATTTTAGGTCACAATTACTGTATGTTTTAATAAACACCTCTTTGGCCATTTTTACGTTTGCTTGCGTGCATGCGCAAGGAACGTTTTGGGAGAGTAGCACACTTTGGAGGTGTGCCTCTCCCTTGCAATCCAGTGCTCCGTTGAGCAGGCGTGGTGGTCCTGCACCAATGGGTGCGGGAGCTCTGTATGACAGCGGTGGTCTTCTGCTTCAAAGAAAACCACAGCTGTCATGCCGAGCACTGCGTCACGCCACCCCCCCTCACGTCACGTGCGCTTCCCCCGCGCCTCGCCTCCCCCAAAGCTTTGGTGCCACGCTGGGAGCCCACCCCAGCATGGCAAATGTTGTTTTCCAATGGGGGTGACCAATCCCTGTCGGCTCCACGCCCCCCCAAGCCATCCTACTGCCACGCTAGGAGCCCACCCCAGCACGGCAAACATCCCATTGTTTTTGCCAATGGGGGTGCCCAATCCCCCATCAGCTCCTCGGCTGCCCCCAGCCATCTTCTGCCATGCTGGGAGCCCACCCCAGCATAGCAAACGTCCCACGTAGTCCTTTTTTTACCCTGTAAAGAAAAAATGGTCCCACGAGTCTCCCAGTCCCCTCCCACAACCCGCACTCCACCCACTGTGCACACCCAGCCTCCCATACCCCCTCACCCCATACTTACCTCTGGAGCTTGGCATGGCGATCTTGGTGGACCGGGAACACGTCTGCACTCTTCAAAACTGACCGCGAACTGAGGAAATGCCAGTAAACTGTATAATAGGCTAGAGAGGGGGGTTTCAACTTTATGCATATCTCAGGCATTTTTGGGAATTTTGCACCAAATTTTCAACATGGGGTTTGGGACCCCTTCTCATGAATGATGTCACTGTCATGGCGTTATTCGGGCCCAAAGGGTGATTTTGCAGTCTCGCCGAGTCACTGTGTGAAATCACCCGCCGGCCTGGAATAACACCATGACAGTGACATCATTCATGAGAAGGGGCCCCAAAACCCTATGTTTGAAAATATAGCACAGAAACTAAAAATGACTGTTTTACGAGCCGCGCTATGCAGTTCCTACACAGGCTCGTAAGTTCGCGAATTTCAATATTTTCACTCCAGATTTTCAACATTGCCATTTTACCACACCTCCTTATGAGCAGTACAGCTGTCATTTTTCTCATCCTGCCCAAAATGTGTTTCCGCCCATGTAGCGCACAATGGCACAGTCGGAGTGCAAAATCAATGTATGGGACACATTAAGAAAATCACAGTGACACTGTTCATTAGCAGAGGTCTTAAAATGGCTATGTTGAAAATTTGGTGAAAAATTCCTAAAATGACTATTTTACAAGCGTGCGTTCGGAGTTCTATAGCACACTTGAGGTTTGTGAATTTCAATATTTCCACTCCAGATTTTCAACAATGCCATTTTACCACACCTTCTTATGAGCAGTATAGCTGTCATTTTTCACATCACACCCAAAACATGTTTTCGCCCATGTAGCACACAATGGCGCAGTTGGTGTGCGAAATCAATGTATGGGACACATTAAGAAAATCACAGTGACACTGTTCATGAGCATAGGTCTTAAAATAGCTATGTTGAAAATTTGGTGAAAAAATTCCTAAAACTGACTGTTTTACGAGTCTGTGTTGCAGTTCCTACGCACGCTCGTAAGTTTGCAAATTTTCAATATTTTCACTCCAGATTTTCAACATTGCCATTTTACCACATCTCCTTATGAGCAGTACAGCTGTCATTTTTCACATCCTGCCCAAAACATGTTTCTGCCCATGTAGTGCACAATGGCGCAGTCGGTGTGCAAAATCAATGTATGGCACACAGTAAGACAATTGCAGTGACACTGTTCATTAGCAAAGGTTTTAAAATGCCAATGTTGACAATTTGGTGAAAATTCTAACAATGACTGTTTTAGTGTAGTGTGCATTGCAGTTCCCACACGTCTTCGTAGGTTTGCAATTTTCAATATTTCCACTCCAGATTTTCAACATTGCCATTTTACCACACTTCCTTATGAGCAGTACAGCTGTCATTTTCACATCCTGCCCAAAGCGTGTTTCCGCCTATGTAGCGCACAATGGGGTAACAAAAAGGTCCTGCTGAAAATTTATTGTGCAAATACCAATGTCGCACAGGGCATTAGGGTAAAGCACCAGACATGCCAAACACCACTGCAAATACCTGCAAGCTAACGTTCAGCATTGACAAATGCTTGTTCTCCATGGCATTGTGTGTGTCTTAGTCTGATTGGGTGAAATGAGGGGAGGAAATGTGGCCCACAAAGATTACATACCATGATGGCTGCCAGAATTTGTTTTTTAAATCCTTGGTTGCATTCACGGTTTATGTCAACACACCACACAATGGTTTCTGTCAGGCAATCCGATGTGGAAAGTTACATATTTTGACATTCTGTAATATAATTCTTAGGCAGACTGTGAAATTACTACTTTATTGGAAATATCTGTCTAAAAGAGGAAAACATTAAAAATAAACATTGTTAATAGTTCTTTTTAAATATTTTTTATAACACTGATAATAACCAACGAGTAATTAGACTAATAGCTAATCACCCTTTGGAGCAATGTGGCGCTTGGTAGCATCTTATGCCACTTTATGCCCATACAGAATGATTAACTGACTATTAATATTACCCTTCATCATGCCTTGTTCCTTAATGCAATGTTTACTGTTTAACCACCACACAACAAAATTTTATATGCATCTAGCAATTTTACTTAGAAACAATAAACCACTCGTTTTTTTGTAATCATTGATTAACAAAAATTATGAAATGGCTTGTATCAAACAAACAGTTTGATTGGTCAAAACTTGTTGCTTGACCATGCATTAATTTAAATTACTACACAGCTCAAATTTTACTTTCTCTCTTTTCCCTGCCTTTTTAACTTTTAAAACCATTTTATAAGCACAGTAACACACTCCAGGTTGTGCTATACTGCCATAAATGATCACATTTCCAAGGTGGTTGAAGGCATTTGGCTGCACCTCATGCCACATAACCAACCAGGGGCATGCAGTAATTTTGCATTACCACATATCCTGTCATGTGCTACTGCTTACATAATCATTTAAAGAAAAATGTGAATGCCAGAATGCAGAAATGAACATGTTGGAAAGACGTAGTGTAGCCAGCAAACAAAGAAATTTGTTTTTAATGCTGGTGACCTTTTTTTACCAATTGCACAGTGCTTTAAGTAACAATTTAAAATTGTATTAATGGCATGTTTTAGTAGTTTTGCATTTCAATGTAAAACATCAATATTTAGGTATCAATGTGTATACATTGTGCCATACAGAAATTCTAGAATGCATATGTTCCCAATTTAGAGGAAGATTGTGATTAGAAACCTGTTGTTGTTCGATACAATATAAAATATTGTATACTACTGATATTGTATTTCACTTTGGAATTTTAATGTAAAACTTAGAGCACTAAATTCAAGTAACAAAACAAACAAAAATGTAATACCACGTTTATATTAATTATGTGTTAAACATATTGTGAGAGTATAATAAGGCCTGAAGCATAACATACTTACTGGGTATGCCTTTGTGCTGTCCAAAAACAGATTTTTTTTTAATTTACAGTTGTGCACTCTTAAGGACTTGTCTTAGGTCAACATATATGCCTACGTATCATTTACATATGCAAAGTATAATGACCACCTTCAATCTGGAAGCTATATTACACTAAGCATTATTATGATTAAAAATTGTATATTTTCTTTAAAAATAACATAGAGATCAGGATACAGTTCACAGATTAGGCAAAGACTACTGAGAAGTTATGCAATTCAGGAGGATAAATGACCGGTTGTGGGCGTGGGTGTATGTATTGCCAGATGTGCATCTCTCGGATGGGTAATTCATTTAAGGAAATGACCAGCAATGAGATTGCTACTATGGTTACAATTATAAATTAACTATGTGAAGTAAACCAATCAGCACAGATGACATGTAAACCTCTTATCCTGCATGCAGTGCTCACTCACATAGCCATGTTAGATATTGATTATATATTTAAATGTATTCTCGTGTTATTTGCTTTTCAAAATTGTATTTTATGTTTCATTATTACTGTTATGGTGGCAGAAGAATGGACATGCCTGATCACTCAACAAAGTATTGCACATACAGTATATGGGCATGAATATAGAAAACCAAGGAGAGATAGTCTTCATGCAGGTGGTTGAGACAAACCACACTAAAATCTATAAATATGGAGAAGTACCAATTCAAGCAATCTTAGGATCAGCTACTTCACACAAATGTTAACATGACAGATGTTGTCACTGATGCACATTCACAAATTTTGTTTATAATGCATAGGTCTGCAATATTATTTAATAAAACTACATTTTAAAAGTGTGATAAATATAATATGATACAAGATTCAAAAGTTTGATAAATATAGAATGATATAAGAAAGGTTTTGTGCATGAAATTATTAATTTTGCAGATTTCCTTATGTTGTGATGTATTGTAATGTTTCAAGACTGTATGTAATGTATAATGTTAAAAAGGTGTATATAGTAATAAAGAGATCTAAAACTGTCCGTACAGCCATCAATCATTATAGGTCCATCTGGGTAAGTGTGTGAGTAACAAGGTACAAATAGAGATAAGCATAACTGACTTAGAAGAAAAGGTACACTAAGAATAGGGTAGTCTGATACAGCACTAAAGTGCCACTGATGTTACACAGGAGTTCTGCAAGATCATCCAATGAGCAAGGAGTGAGGAGTAAAATGTAAGTAACACTCCCCAGGTAAGACCTGGACAAGGTACCACAAGAGAGCCACTGGTAAGATAACAAGGCCTATAGGCAAATCCACATTAGTCTAAACACCCTATCTGGAGTAGGTCAATACTGAACCAGTTAGTACTACCAAACTTGCAGATAAATATATACTGGTCACATCTAGTTAAGGTAATACACCTCTCACAAATCACTGATCAGACTGTTTTGGCAGGTAGGAGGGTGAAGTGAGATACCGCACTGTAGAGGATGTAGCAAAATGTCTTCCAGTGGGTTCCCTGGAAGATAAGCGGGTTCCCTGGAAGATAAGCGGGCTGCCTAATTTGTAGGAGGTTGAGATTGCTAGTGACAGAAGTCAACCAACTCTCGACTGAGCTTGGCAAATTGAGAAGTACACCCAGATCCCTTTTCCTGTGGGTCAGACCAAAAGTGCTGCAGCTGAGAGATTTGGTTCTTACTGTCCCTCCAAATAGTCAGGAGATGGCTCTGCTACCTTGATTGGCTGTTTTCTGCTCTACCACAGCCTCATCTGCCATCCTCAAGTGAATTGTCATTGTATGGGCCAGTCTCTGGAAGTGACCCTCACCAGGATCTCTCTTAATTTAACATGATACAAAATGGCTGCCCAGGTAAAAGTGAGTAAACTTTAGGGGAATCCTCCACAGGTCAGTCAGTCATTGGGTTGTTAACTTTGAGGGGAACATCCCAAGGGTTCGGGACCATCCTGGTTTGTACTTTATTAAACTCTGCCCCACAGCCTATATTCTTGGGGATGATGCACTCTTAATGAACAGCCACCTCCCACATAATATAAGGATGGGTTTGTTGAACTTATACTCATTGTACCATTGTCCCATATTTTGTTGTTTATGTCATTTTCATGACAATAGGATCTCTGTCACTTGATCTCCTTTAGGGCTGGGCAAGTTCATGAAAATGCAGAAAGTGTACAAAAATCATGTATTTGTGGAAACCTTTATTAAGTAAATACACTTTTTGTGCAGAAATATAGGATTTTATACAACAATCCTGTTGTCAAGTGAATCTGTGAAAATGGAGATTGTGCATGAATATGGCCATAATCTTCAGTATTCATGATAATAAAACTTATACAAAAATCAGTGATGTGCTTGAGAAGGCTCGCACAAAGCTCAACATAGCTTTTTGTAAAAGCTGATCTTCAATTAAAATTAATGAAAATGTAAGGGTAGCGATACAGTTGTTAAATCAGTACGGCCTGTTACTAAAAAAAGTGGCGTGCATCACTGAAAAAAGCTTTTGTTGTGTAATTTTTGCCTGTGAAAAAGAAAATGCTCAGCTCTAGAGTTTATCTGCTACAGTTGCTTGTCTACAGGTGACATCATGTAGCTTGTGATATCGCAATTAGTTGCTGTAGGAATTATTCTGGTGTCATAAGAGAGATTTTATTGCAGTTGTAGACAGCTATAGTAAAACAGATTAAGACTAAGGGTAACATTTTCAAAAACCCATGTCTGTTTTTTTAGATATAGGTGCATGAAAACCACCTGGACTTTTAGACCACCTAAAAGGTAATCTAATGTCTGGCCATGATTACTGTGATTCATGCTCTAAAAATTACGCATGCATCAATTTGTCATTGTTTTGCTGTAAACTGTTGCAGGTGTCACAGCTAAGTCAAATGTTTGAAAATGTGACTCAAGCATCCTGACATATTTGCACGAGTCAAAAATGTGGGTGCAAGTGTTGCATCCAATATGGTCTGAAAATCCCTGCCTATATGATTGAGAATCCTGTTTTCACATAATTCCTACTAGTAATAAATCAAAGTGTGAAGGGGTAGGAAGAAATAGGCTGTTGGTTAACTAGGATCTGCAGCTTATCTTGTAGGTAGTGAAATGGGCAGACTAGGTGGGCCAAGCAGTCCTTATCTGCCATCAAAGTCAATGTTTCTATGTTTCTATGAGTACAGGAACTCTTTGAACTATAAGTTGAATTCTGCCTAAGTATCATGTTTTTTGAAGTTGTCCCTATGATGTCATTGAATCTTAAAATGCTGAATTTAGCAATATTAATCTCCAAGAGCAACTAATTCAACTTAGATTTGATAAGATCAGCACTGTCAAGTCCCCAAAACAGCACAGTGCAAAAGAACAAACTATTGATCTTTCCAATGACAAAGGAGAAGTAGCATAAAGTTTTTATCAATTGCTACACAAAATAATGTACAGCAAAGCCTTGCTACTCATCTGATTTTATACACATATAGAACAGCAAGGGTCATTTGATATAACACTATGAGAAAACTTCAATCGAAAAATCTATATTTTTCAATTTGTCATCCCAGGAAATATGACAAATTTATCAGTGAAATTCATTGACTCTGACTTTGCATATCTTTTGGTAGTGTAAATATCTCTTAGTTAGTGGCATGGCACATATTCAGATTCTCTTCCACAGGTGGCAGTATAGTCTTGAATAATAGTAGTACTCACTTTTCTATTGGCACAAGCTGAACTTTAGTGGCGTGATATTACTTTAGGCTGGCAATAATTGCTTTATGTGTTTCTTTTAGAAACTGAACAGCTGTCAGAAAAGAATAATCAATGTCTGATGCTGAAAAAGAACCACTTTCTGATGGACTGTCTTAGGTAATTGGCCTTTAGTCCACCCAGCTGCAAAACTGGATAGCAGCAGGATCAACTTTAGAGGAGATATTGCATCTCAGCTGGGCAATTCTATATGGAAAAATGCATTATACAGTATACTGCATATATATTCATTACAGAAAACCTACATTAATGCAAACATTAGGACTAAAGAGTGCAAAGTGCACAAAGTAGGGAAATGAAAAGAACATTAGGGTTTTTCAGTCTGTGAACTCTGAGTATTTTATTTTGTTTGCTTACTTGAAATGTCAAATTTTCTGTTATGCTGTTAGTTTTGTTCTGAACCTAGTATGAGTGAACCAGAGGCATGAGTGCCATGAAGCAGGAATGTGATGTCTAATTAAGTGACATCTGGGGTGCCAGCAAGGTATCCACAGGGAACCTCAGGCCACTCTGGTTGAATGAGGGTAGATAAGCGTAAATGGAGAGCAGAAAATACACTGTTAGGTGTTGGTAGGCATCTGCAGCTGATCCTTATCTAGAGTCAGCCTGTAAATAGATAACAGTTTAGGGGAGTACTAGCTAAGAGAGTGCAACTGTTCCCTATCTACATAGGCCCAGATAACATCTGTATTGAGAGTCAAGGAAGCATAAGGAAGGAAGCATAGCTAAGTACAGTAATAGAGAAAGGCTAAATAGTTAATATGTGGAAAGAGGGCATACAATGGGGGCAACATGAAGTGGGTTGAGTGATGGAGTGTAGGGGGTGTGGGGCAGTGGAGCTTCTGGGAACTCTTTGGGAAGTGGGGAAATACTTGGTTTGTCATAATGGGCCCTATGCACTATGCCAACACACCATGTAAGCTGGGTGCATTGGCATAGCCAAGACAGAATGCCATGGAGTGGGGTCCCATGGTCCCCATGCAGCATTCACTATGGGGCACAGGACACATAAGTGCCCGATCCCCTGACTGCACAGACAACTATGCACCGGGGATGGCGGGTGTCGGGGGCACGTGCCTGCACTCTGCGCCATGCACAAATGTGTAGAGTGCTGGGCATGAGGGGCACACTGTATGCTAGGTAACCACCAGCTGTAAGGGTTATGTGCTCCCCCATGATGGTGTTGCAAGCTGTGGCAAGAATGGTGGGGTACAATGGACCCCCTGCAGAATGCTGCCTCATCCCATGGAGGCCACGAGGAGGACCAGTGTGACCAACCAGGCATCCACCACCCCTGTGCCACCAGCGCACAGCAAGCCATCCACCATGATCCGTGCCCCACAGGTGCAAGAGATCCAGTCATGGACTAGGGCTGAGCATCCCATTGGATGCACACCCGGTCTGTGCAAATGTCCTGTGCACACCTGTGCACTGGAGGGCAGGAGCCGAGATGGGTGACTGGCATTAGTGAATGCTGGTATGGGCTCACTTGTCCATGGTCACATAGCTATGTGGCAAGACTATACATCTCTGGTGCATACCCTCTGCACATTAGTGCATACAGCCCATGATTAGGCAGCTGAGCATGGAGATTGGCAACTGAAGCATGAGCTAGGTGCACTGGTGGTGAAGGGATTCATAGAATAATGATGGGATGTGCAGAGGGGTCACAATGCTTGGAGGCAGGTAAGGGGGAGTTTGCAGGAGTGGAGCCAAGGCAGGGAGGGGGCCTAGTGGGGGATAGCGGGAATAGGAGACTAGACAGGTTCCCTTGGTCCCCCTCCCTCAACAGTAAAGGAGGCCCAGGGAGGGGGAGTTGATAACAGTAAGAAGGAAAAGTAATGCACAAAGGGAAAGGGGGTCCTGTGGGGGGCATCTCCAGGATTGCCAGTGAGGAACAGATTCCTTCTACTGGACTGGGGGAAGTGGGAGAAAGTGCTGATAAGGAAAGGGGCAGTGAGAGGAGAAGGGTTGGAGGATGTGTGCGGATGTCAGGGTAAGTAGGAAAAGTGGATGAGAGGATGTGAGTTCAAGCAAGAGGGGGATGTAGGTGGTGCAGAGGAGGGGTGTGGGCAAGGGACAAGATGGGATAGACTAGAGGAGATGCAGAAGGTAAGGGTAGGGGGCATGAATGAGGGAACAAAAGAAAGGGAGGTTCAGGATGGGGTGAAAGGGATAGCAGGTGTGTAGAGGATCAATTGTGAGTACAAGAGGGATGGGGAAAGGAGGAGGCGAGGTGGAATGGGCAGTAGAATGAACAAAAGGAGGGTGCCAAGGATGGGGACAGGGTGGTGATCTTTTAGCTTTCAATTGTGAAGGGATGAGATGGGAGTGGAACATCCAAACCATAAAAGGGTAGAATGCATGCCAGGGATGACAGCACAGAGGGTGGGACCTCTAGAACCTGGTGCATGGGACAGGGGGGAAGGAATCCTTACATTACAGTGCACCTGGGTACAAATGACTTTGCAGGATGTGAGGTGAGGGTAGTGTATAAAAGGTTCAAGGAGGTGTGGAGAATCTGCTAGGTAGAAGGGAAGTCGGTAGCTTTCTCAGAGGTGCTTCTAGTCCTGAGGGCTAGTACAGCAAGGAAGGTAAGGATTGCTGAATTTAATGAATGGCTTAGAAGGTGGTGTGAGGCAGAATACTATGGGTGCATTGGTGATTGGGAGAGGACTTGGGATAACAGGGACTTGTATGCACCAAGCAGGTTACACCTAAGTAGAAAGGGCACAAGGATCCTGAATGGAAATGTAAAGTGATGGGGTGGGGCAGGTGCACAGCACCATTAGTCATCTGGTGGAGGGCTGATAAGCCTCACCCCAAGCAGGACAGAAGGAAGAGGGAGGATGTGAGAGGTGGGGAAGAAGGAAGGGACCATAGGACAAGGGGTGGAAGGGAACAGGTCAAGAGTAAGGAGGGTCCAGAGTCACCTGGCGGTGGTGGTGATGTCTTTAAATGCCAGAAGTCTGGGGAACAAAATGGTAGAATTGCAATCACTGCTGATTGAAGGAGAGGTGGACATAGTGGCTGTCACACAAAACCACGACTGAAACCTAACAGTTCCCAGGTATAAAATGCACAGAATGGATAGGGGGCAGGAAGAGCATGGGGAGTGGCACTGTATGTGAAGGAGGGGATACTTTGCACCAGACAAGAAGGTGCAGAGGGCAAGTCTGAAGTTCTGTGGGTATGGATCCAATCCATTAAAGGGAGGAAATTAAGGATGGGGGTGGACAACAGATCATCTTCCCAGGTTGAGAAATTGGATAGGGTACTGGGGCCTCAGATCATAGATACATCCAGTGGGGGGAAGTAGTAAAAATGGGGGATTTAAATCTACCTGAGGTGGACTGGAAAATCCCTGCTACTTCTTGTACAGGGGAATAAATACTGCTGCATGCTTCCCAGAGTGCTTTCCTGACTCAAGGTGTCACAATGCTCACTAGGGAGAGGGCCATCCTGGATCTGGTTCTGTCCAACTAATCACATGTTCAGGTTGTGAAGGTGTCATGCGCTGGCAGAAGTGAACAACACACAGTGTGGTTTCACCTGGACATAAGCAAAGGGATGGTCTGGACCAACACAAGGGTCTTGGACTTTCAGAGGGTTGACTTTGGTAGGATGGTAAAAGTCCCTGAAAGGACACCTTGCCAGGAACAGAGTGGGAATGGATGTGGAACAGAAATGAGACAAAATAAAGAAGGGATTGATGGAGGCCACGAGTGAGTGTGCCAAAATCAAAAGTAAGAAAGCTATGTTTGAAAACCCTAGCTGGTTTAGCATGGCACTGCCAAAAGCAGTGGGGGATAAGAGGGCAGCCTTTAGAAAGTACAGGTGTACTCAGAAGGAAGAGAATAGGATGGACTATATCACTAAGTCAAGAAAGGTGAACAGGAGAGTATGGAAGACAAAGGCCACGAGAGACATACAGCTAGCCAAGGGGATAAAAGCAGATGATAAGTCCACTTTCATGTATATAAGGGAGAAAAAAAACATTAAGGACAAAATTGTAAGGCTAAAAAAAGGAGGGGAGATGGGCAGAAGGGAATGAAGAAAAGCCAAGATGCTTAACGTGTACTTCTATTCAGTCTTCACGCTGAAGGATGGAGCAGTACCACAAGGAAGTAAGGGGTGGGAACTGGGAGGGAGGAAGTCACAGATGGTGCAATTCAAGTCAACAGGTTACTCAATGGCCTAAGGGCCCTAAAGGTGGACAAATCACCAGAGTTCAACAGGTTACTCAATGGTCTAAGGGCCCTAAAGGTGGACAAATCACCAGAGTCAGATGGCATGTGCCTGAGGGTCCTTAGAGAACTGGGGAAGGTTCTGGCAGGTTCACTGGTAGGCTTAACACCTGTCTCGAGTCTGAGAACATGCTCCAGTACTGGAAAGCTGTGCATGTGGTGCCTCTCCATGAAAGTGGGCCAAGTGATGAACCAGGGAACTACTGTCCAGTCAGTCTGACTTCAATAGTGGGTAAGCTGATGAAGACCATCCTAAAAGAAAGACTGATCAGTGTTCTGGAGGAAAATGGGCTCCAGAATGACAGGAAACATGGGTTTGTGTCTAGAAGCCCTGCCAAACTAACCTAATTGACTTCTTTGATTGGGATACTAGTACAGTGGACAAGGGCTGTGTGGTTGATGTTCTGTATCTGGACTTCGGCAAAGCCTTCAACTTGGTGCCTCATAGGAGACTTATCAGGAACCTGAGGGACCTGGAGTGGGGACTAAGCTCACGGGATGGTTCTAAAGCTGGTGCAGGATAGAAGCTAAAGGGGTGGTAGAGGAGAATTCTCAGAAGTGAGGCCTGTGAACAGTGGGGTCCCACAAGGCTTGGTGCTTGGTCCGGTGTTGTTTAGCATCATTGTATGTGACATCATGAATGGGATCAAGGGTAAAATCTACCTGTTTGTGGATGACACCATGCTCTGTGGGAGAGTGTGCACAGAGGAGGGAAGTCAGGAAATCAGGGAGGACCTGGCTAGACTAGAAAAGTGGTCTGGCAATTGGCAGCTGGGGTTCAGTGCTAAAAAGTGCAAAGTTATGCACTTGGAGTGAAAAATCTGGGGACCAAATACTGGTTGGGTGGACTGTAGGTAACTAGGTCAGAGGAAGAAAAGGACCTGGGAGTAATAATCACATGTGACCTGAAACATTTCGCACACTGCAAGAGAGCAGAGCCAAAGCAAATCGGATGCTGGACTGCATAGCTAGGGGAATTACTACTAGAAAAGTGGAGGCCACTCAGCAAGGGAGACATGACTGAGACCTTCAAGTACCTTAAGAGAATTAACAGGGTGAGCACTGAGGGCCTCATCATCCTTAGATGGAACAAGACCTGTAGGAGGCACAGCCTAAATTGGTGAAGGGAAGGTGTAGGAGAGTGATGAGGAGGCACTTTTTCATCAAGATGGTGGTGGCCAAGTGGAATGAGCTGCCAGAGGAGGTACAGTGGCAGTTACACAAAAGTTGACCATTACTGTGGTAGTTATCATCAACCATAGAAAAAAATATAGTGGATTTAACGCTACCACGGAAAAAAAATGTTATTTAATGCATTTTTTACCACAATAACAGTAAAGCTGAGGTATTTTTTTTTGCAGTTGATGATAAATACCATGGTAACGGTCAACATTTTTGTGACTACCACTGTAATATCCCTTAAAATGGTGGACAGCCTTAAGAGGGTTGGGATAGTGTGAGGACAAAAGTTGCAGGCAGAAGTGGGGCAAGTGGGGCAGGAAAGGGGAAAGCTGAGAGAGGTCAAAAGGGAATCAGGCAGGAGGGACACTTCCCTTTTTAAATACCTAGGGATCTGCACAATCAAGCAGACTAGATAGAAAATAAGGCCTTTATCTGCTGATATGTTCATATGTATGAGAACTAGCTGGTATGCTATGAACACAATACATAAAGATACATATATGGTTGCATGTAGTAGTATACAAAGGTAAAACAAAACACTACTTCACATCGTATTCATTCTGAAAGTAACAGATATGCAAATATATGTGTTCATATTAAAGACAAATATCTTATAATTCAATAGAATCATATGATAAGATCTTGATTTGCACTTACGTATTTCCATTTGTTGTCCTTGCTATCATATTTCCCCAGTGTTAATCAGGGCTGTCTCTGACAAGATTAACTGCTATAGTATAGTCTAATGTTTCTTAGTACCACTGTTTAAATGAACTACAACTCAATTATTGTAAATAAGCCTTTTTCTGTGTATTTTGTACATACTTTTTTTTGCTCTGTAGAACTAGACCTACATATTGTTACCCAGTCTCTACTTCTTTGTGCCCAGATTTGTTTCACTGTCCTCACGTGTAATTGTCCTACTGCTTGGATATGCACTTTTTGTATGACTACTAATGTTTCCACCTTGCTGCCTCATTGTTGTGGCCCAGGTCATGGCTGGAATCGGTCCTCATGGATCAGTCCACTTACCCGGTTACCAAAGACATAAATAAATTAATAAAATAAAGATTAGAACAAACATGTTTTAAAGGGATCCATTATCTGTATGTGTCAGTTTCCTATAGTGCAACCGTCAGATCCATGTCCTAATTCAATATTAATGTGATCGTATGGAATAAGTATTCATCAGTAAATAAACACTGTTACATTGAAACAAACATATCGTTAAACAGCTCCATATGTCCACTGTTTCACAGTGTGTTAATTTACATTACATCAAAAACAATCAGGTATGTGTTTGAATTTGGAATGGACACAACCACTGTGTTGCAGAATTATGCATTTGGTCATTCTCATATTCTAACACTATTTAATCATAAAGACAAAGAACCTAGTGTGCAAGCACTGAGGCAAGGGTTACCCCAAAGGGCATAAGCCAGGAAGCCAAGTTTCAAAGAAATACAAAATCACATACCTCCATAATGCAAAGCATCATGAGCTGCATATGCAAATCACCACAAAATATTATGCTGGTTCAACTTAAGCAGAGAAATACATGGTGCCGAAAGGCCTCTCACAGTCTACAAAGGGTGCCAACAAAGACACAGCCACATGTTTTGTCCTACAGGACTCATCAGTGTGCCTCGTCTGTATGACACCCCAGTGGAATGAACCAGCTACCCAAGCTGGTCTATCTGGAGTTGGGTTGTGGTGAGACATGTGTCTGTGTCTTTGTTGGCACCCTTTGCAGACTGTGAGAGGCCTTTCGGCACCATGCATTTCTGCTTTAAGTTAACCAGCATAATATTTTGTGGTGATTTGCATATATAGTCCATGATGCTTTACATTATGACGGTATGTGTGATTTTGTATTTCTCTTTAATCACGCTGTTTTCATACATGTACTTTTGTATTTAGTAAATACATAAACTGAAGCAAGTGTTTACAATTACATTATTTGTATAGCAATATATAGTTCAGTAAATAACAGTAACATTTAATACAAACACAGACTGGATGTATATGTATATGTATAGCTATGGTATGCTCATATTTAACATAAACATGGTCATTTTAATATTAATTTATTTAAAAGTTGATAACCGGGATAAGCACCATGAGCCGAGGCTCTTTTCTAGGTGAGACCCAGGGGATGGAGAACAAAGGAGAAATATACAGAGGCAGCATGAAAACAAAATTACAAATAAAAAGCCACACAACAACCATTACAGTCAAAGAGTTTAGTACTCTAAAAGTGGGAGATTAGATTATACAAGCCCCAAAATCAGATTAAGTAGCAACCACTAGTATGGCAGCACCGCAGAGTTACACATAATTAAGGTGATAAGGGATGGGAGCATTGGGAGCATGGTTGAGAGGGAAGATGTTTTAGGAGCCTCTTGAGTGAGAAGAATGAGGAACATGAGCAGAGGCTGGAGGTAGTTTGTTCCATAGAGAAAGGACGGAAGGAAAAAGCAGATTGTCCAGAGGCAGAGTGAGGAGTGGGATGGAAAAGGAGCAATAGTCCATGTGACGAGGGAGTAGTTAGAAGGCAGCTTGGGAGAGCTGAGAGGTGAGGTAGGAGGGGAAGGAACCAAACCAGAACTTAGCAACAAAAGTAACGAACATACAAAATTTGCCAGCAGTAAAAAGGGCTAGAGGTCTATCAAGTCTGCTTTAAATATGGAGCTAGAACCCCTTATTCTGCAGCTGCCCCTTCCTTGACCCTCCCCCTTGCCCTGTCCCAGCCCCTTTTGAAGCACTCCACTGTTCGACTGGATACCACTTCAGCCAGTAACGCATTTCACCCAGCTACCACCATCTCCATAAAAAAAGTCTCCTCATTTCCCTCCTGAACCTTGCTCCCTCCAGTCTTATATCATGGCCCCAGGTGTCCCTCCCCTCTCTTACTTTTAGCAGCCCCTCCATACCTGTCTTGTTTATTCCTTTCATGTACTTGAAGGTTTCAATCATATCCCCCCTGTCCCTTCTCTTCTCCAGTGAGTACATGTTCAACTCCCTCAGCCTCCTCTCATATGGTAAGTCCCACAGCTCCTTGATCACATTTGTCACTCTGCACTGCACCCCCTCCAGCAACTTAATGCCTCTCTTCAGATATGGGCACCAGTACTGCATGCAGTACTCCAGGTGTGGTCTAACTAATGATCTATACAGTGGCAGAATCACCTCCCCACTCCTCAAGGATATACTCCTTGCAATGCAATCCAGCATTGTGTTGGCCTTTGCAGCTGCCTTCCTACATAGTGCTGAGTTATTCATTGACCCCATAATGAGCACCCCTAGATCCTTCTCCTCCTCCTCCTCTGTCTCTGCTAGCTGCACTCCCCCCAGATGGTAACTCCTTCTTGGGGTTTTCACCCCAAAATGCAGCACCTTGCACTTTTTGCCATTAACCCCAGTTGCCAGGTGTCTGACCAGGTTTCCAGCTTTGCCAGATCATCCTGCAACCCCTGCCATCCCCTAGGTCATCCACCACTGCTCCCATCTTGGTGTCGTCAGCAAATAGACTTGTCTTGCTCTTGATGCCCAATGATATGTCTGCAATGAATATCCCAAACAACACTGGTCCCAACACGAGTCCTGCAGAACACCGCTTGTCACTATCCTTGGAGATAAGAGCTCCCACCCACCACCACCCTCTGTTGCCTTCCCTGAAGCCAGTTCCTACCCATCTCACCAGCTTTGCACCCACCCCTGTGCCTTCTAATTTACTTCCCAGCCTCCCATGTGGCACGTAGTCAAATGCCTTACTGAAGTCCAGGTACAGGACATCCACTGCATGGCCACTGTACAATTGCCTGGTTACCCAGTCATAGAACTCCACCAAGTTGGTTTGGCAGGATCTGCCACATATGGAAGCCATGTTGTCTGCTGTCCTGTAGTCCTTTGGCATCCAGGAGGGCTACCAGCCTCTCCTTCAGGATAGTCTTCATCAGCTTACCCACGATGGACGTGAGGCTCACTGGTCTGTAGTTCCCCAGTTCATCCTTAGGGCTGCTCTTGTGGAGGGGAACCACATGAGCCATCCTCCAGTCCTGAAGTACACACTCTAAGTGTAGTGAGGAATTGAATAGGTTTGCCAAAAGTCCCACCAGGACCTCTGCCAGCTTCCTCAGTACCCTGGGGTGGATGCCATCTGGGCCTGGTGCCTTGTCCACCCTCAGTATCCTCAAACCCTCCAGAACCCTGCCCTCCAAGATTTCCCTGTCTGTCACCCCCCCTCCGTTTCTGCCCTCCTGCCCCCTTGGGTATCACACCCTCTTCTCCTTAGTAAATACCAATCAGAAGTAATAATTTAGTACTTCTGTCTCATCCCTACTTCCACCAACCCCTCATTCCTAATCCTTACTATAAGGTCCTTACAGTTCCTTTTTTCCCTGATTTACCTGAAGAAGTAATTTTCCCCCTTCTTAATGCCCTGTGCCAGCCTGAGCTTCGTAGATGCCTTGGCTTTCCTTACTGCCCTTGTCAGCTCCTTCAATTCCTTCAGGTACTCCTCTCTGTCCTCCCCCTTCCTGTTTTCTTGTACCTCCTAAAGGCAGCTCTTTTCCTCCATACCTTTTCCATGACCTCCTTGCTCAGCCAGCTAGGTTTCTTTGCCACAGCCTTCTTGCTCTGGGCCTTGCTGCAGGTTCTGGTTGCCTCCACTATCCCCATCTTTAAGAGCTCCCACCTCTGGTTAGTGCCCATACTGGGTTAAATTCTGGCCAGGTACCCTTTTACCACTTCTCCCATCCTCCTGAAATCAACCCTCTTGAAGTCCAGCACCCTTGTGCCAGATTCCACTCCTTCCTTACTCATATCCAATGTGAGTCATACTGAGTGGTGGTCACTCCCCGTCAGTGGTTTATTCTCCCTAAGTTCCCTGACAAACTCCCCATTTGTCAGCACAAGGTCAAGGGTATTCCCTAACCTGGTTGGTTCACAGACCATTTGCATCAGGAAGCTGTCCTGGAAGGCATCCAGCAGTACCTGCTCCCTTCTATTTCTGGTAGTTTGGATACTCCAATCCACTCCTGGCACGTTGAAGTCCCCCACTGTAACACAGTGAATCATTCACCTGTGGGACAGGGGAGTGAGAGATGAGGGAGGATAGAGTAGACAGTGGTGCATGAGAGGGGGACAGGCAGTGGCAAAATGGAAGAAGGAGTTTAGAAGAATGTCAAGTTTGCTGAGTGAAGTCTGAGAGGCAGTTCCATACACCACATCAGCATAGTCAAAATTTGGTAGAATCATTTTGGAAACCAACTCACTATGGGTATGGAGAGGAGGCTATCTTGTTCAGAAAAGGGCACCTAGTTTGGGGTGAAGCTTGGTACAAATGGCGTCACCATGGTGGAGAAATCCAGGTTTTCATCCAACCACATCCTAAGTATTTGAAGCTGACATCGATCTCAAGGATGGAACCATCCAAGACAGAGAAAGTGGGGGTTTCTGCAGGGCAGCCAACTTTTGTCTGGTGCCGAAGATCATGGCCACTGTTTTCTTGACATTAAGTTTATTATCCTTGAACCAGGACTGGACTCTGATAAAATTATCCTGAAGGGGGGAGAGTACACTAGTGACAAAGAGCCCAGAGAGGAAAAGAATAGTGTTGTCAGAGTGCATGTGAATTTCAGCTGATCTACAGACTGAGAGGAGGTTGTTAATAAATAGGGAGAAGAGTATGGGGCCAAGGATGGAACCTTGGGGAATGCTGAACAAGACAAACAGTGGGGATGATAAAACATCACCAATCAGAACCAGCTGTTCCCTGTCGAGAAGATATGATCAGAACCAGTTTACAGTGGATTCTGAGAGACTTACAGAGCCAAGAGTTTGTAGTAGGAGTGGGTGGAGATGGAATAGAAAGCTTTCATAAGGTCAATAAAATGGCAGCTGTGTAATAGCTCCTGTCCAGTGCAGTGAGTATAGATTCAGTGACACGAAGAAGAGGAGATATAGTCAAGTGATGCTTCCTAAAGCCAGACTGGATGGGGGACAGAGTGTTGGATCTGGCAAGGAAATCAGAAAGCCTAGAGTGGATAAGTGATTCTTGAAATTTAGCTAGGGAGGGGAGGAGGGAGATGGGCCTGTAGTTTCCAGGGGATAGGGGTCGTCTCCTTTGTGGAGGGGAAGGACTCTAGCTGATTTCCAGGCCTTAGGAACAGTAGAGGAGGAGACAGAAAGGTTTAGGATATGAGTAAGAGGGTCTGCAATGGCAAAAGCAGTGAGGTTGAGAAGCCTGGAATGGAGACTGTCAGTGCTTGACTTTAGAAGGGTTTAGAGCAAGAAGGGTGGAGTGGACTTCAAGAGGAGTGAAAGGGGGGACATTTTGAAAAAAGGGCTGTTCTGTCACAACCTGGTGTGCCAGGGGTGTAAGGGGATGAGGAGGAACTAGTATCTGGGACAGCACAAGTAGCGAAGAATTTGTTAAAAATCTCAGCAACCAAGGCAGGGTCGAAGACAGAGGACCCTGATACATTAAGAATAGGAGATGTATATTTGGTTGGAGGGTCTAAAAAGGATGTGGAGATCTTTCCAAAAGGATGCAGGAGTCTGCTGGTTTTGCTGCAAGTGCCCTCTAAAGTAGTTTGCCTTAGAGAGATGTATGGCCTTGGTGCAGCTATTTCTGAGGTCCTGTAGTCTTGTAGGTCTGACTGAAGAAGAAGCTTTGTAGTGGTGCCAAGCTTTGTCCCTGGCCCTGCACTTGGCCAGCAGGATGATGGTATCTCTTTACTCTGGATTTCTTAAGGGAGAATTGTGGTTCCATATGCGTAAGAGGAGGTTGGAGAAGAAAGACAGGGCAGAGTCAATGTCATTTGCAGACTAGATGGGCACCCAGTCTGCAACTGAAAGGTCATGTTGAAGGGCAGCGTAGTCTAGGTTGTGAAGGGACGGGTCCAGATCTATCTGGGGGCTTTGCAAAGGGTGTTAATCTTTCTTATGCAGAAGTGATGCAATGATCCTAATAGCATCTAGGAGTACACCAGTAGCCATGACACGATGGGAGTGAGGCAAGAACCCTGTTCCACTACTGAGCAAGAGACCAACTAGATAGATTAATCCACCTTAGGCCCAACCACTCAATCAGTGTGGGCATAGTTAGTGTTATACTTCGGACTATGCACTGGGCCTCCTCAACCCTAGTTTGTTTCTTCTCTGCCTACCTACTAGTTTTATTGAGTTGCTGCCCGACATTGTGGCCCCTGCCTATTCTGAGACTACCCTAATGTTATCCTACCTGCTCTGCATTGTTAAAATCCTGCTGTCTTCTTTTACTGACCTTGTTGTTTGATGCACTTTAAATGTAACCTTACTTGTTTTGCCTGTTTATGAATGTACCATTGTAATCTCCCGGGTTGCACCTGAAAATAGGCACTTGGTTTTCTAGTGTGCTCACCCAGTTAACAAAAGCAAATAAATAACTAAATAAGAAGATTGTGGTTCTGGGAGTGCAGGGTTTAGGGGGGGTAGGTTCTGTAATTAGTTGAACGATGGTTAGGGCTTCTAGTTTAAGGATAGTGGACTTGAAGGAGGGTGAGAGCAAGTTGAAGTTGAAATCCCTGAGAAGCAGCAGCTCACCATTGGATGTGAGGGAAGAAATAGCGGAGATTATGGATAAAAGAACATCCGGAGAAGTTTTAGGGGGCATAGAAAGGGCCAACATGGAGCTATAATACATATCCGTATGAATACAAACACATGACCACATCAATAAGACCAAATCATCATATTGTATGAATATGTTCCATGAACTATATCGTTTACATACTATTTGCATGATGTTTGAATGTCATGCATATATATAGATACTGTCACTGTTTGAAAGACATATTCCTATTGAAATGAACACATTTTTATGAAAAAGGCAACATATGTAGCTATAAATATGCATACATAGTATGTTTGTTGAAGTACAGACACATATCGCAATCAATCACATTTATACTTGATATAAGCATATATACCTACAAACTTATTATGCATTAACAATATAGGCATGTTCATATAACTTATGTACATGTTCATTCGTAAAGGTATCTAATATCGTGCACACATAATGTGTTCATGTTACAGTTTCCATGTAAAAACAGATGCAAAGCTTTAAGAGGCTGGCAATATAATTGTAAAGGCTACAAAATGGATTAACAAGGGTAGGAATACAGCTACAACATCGTCACTGGGCATATAATTAAATACATTACGACCATGGTGTGGAAAATGACAGCTGTACTGTTCATGGAAGTGTGGAAAAATGCCAATGGTGAAAATCTGGACTGAAAATATTAGAAATCCATGACCTTACGAGGGTGCATGGAAACTGCGCAATGGTCACTTGTAACACAGTCATTTTATGGACTTTTCACCAAATTTTTAACATAGCCATTGTAACACCTCTGCTCATGAACAGTGTCACTGTGATTTTCTTAATCTGTCCCGAACGTTGATTTCACACACTGACTGCGCCATGGTTCGCTATATACGCGGAACACATTTGGGTGAGATGTGAAAAATGACAACTGTACTGCTCATAAGGAGGTGTGGTAAAATGGCAATGTTGAAAATCTGGAATGAAACTAGTTAAGATTCATGAACTTACAGGTATGTAGGAACAGCACAATGCATGCTCATAAAACAGTCACTTTGGGACTTTTTCACCAAATTTTAACATAGCCATTTTAACACCTCTGCTCATGAACATTGTCACTGTGATATTCTTAATCTGTCCTGAAACATTGATTTTCTACACCAACTGCGCCATTGTGTGCTACATGCCGAAACACATTTTGGGTGAAATGTGAAAATGACAGCTGTACTGCTCATAAGGAGGTGAGGTAAATGGCAATGTTGAAAATCTGGAGGAAAATATTGGAAATTACGAACTCACAAGCGTGCATGAGGAACAGACACAACGCATGCTCGTAATACAGTCATTTTATGGAGTATTGTCACCAAATTTTCAACATAGGCATTTTAGGATCTCTGCTCATGAACAGTGCCACTGTCACTTTCTTACTCTGTGCGGAACACTGATTTCCCACACTGCACGCTATTCTGTGCCAGAAGTGCAAAAACACATTTCATCCAGGGTGTGAAAAATGACAGTTGCACTGTTCACAAGGAGGTCTGAAAAAATGACAATGTTGAAAATCTGAGGTGAAAATATTGCAGATTCACAAAGTTACGAGTGTGCATAGCAACTGCACAATGCACGCTCGTAAAACAGTAATTTTGATTTTTCCCGCCAAATTTGCAACATAGGTTTTTTGAGAGCCCACCTCATGAACACTGGCACTGTCATTTCGTTAATCGGTCCCGAAAGGTGATTCTGTGCAGTGACCGCAAAATCACCTTTCAGGGCCGATTAACGCCATGACAGTGATAAAATTCATCAGGAGGAGTCCCAAAAACCCCATGTTGAAAATTTGGTGGCAAAATTCCAAAAAATGCCTGTGATATGCAGCAAAGTTGAAAAAACCCTATTTATTCCATTATACAGCTTACCGACATTTCCTCAGTTCGCGGTCAGCTTTGAAGAGTGCAGATGTGTTCCTGGTCCACCCTAAGATCATGCGCCCAGACTCTGTAGGTAGCATGGGGTGAGGGGGTGGGGAGGAAGGGTGCACAGTGGTTGTGTGCGGGTTGTGGGAGGGGGCCATGAAGACTGCTGGGGACCGTTTCCTTCGTTATAGGTAAAAAAGACATTGCAGGATGTTTTTATTTACAGGGTAATGTGACATGCTGGGGTGGTCTCCCAGTGTGTCAACTGAGTCTTTTGGGTGGGCGCTGTAGCCGATGGGATTAGGCACTTCCGTCGGCACACAACAAGAGGGAGTACGTTATGCCGATGGGGATTGGGTACCCCCGTCGGCACACAACAATGAGGGGAGTTGATTATGCTGATGGGAATTAGGCACCCCATTGGCAGACAAAAAAAGTGGGGGGTCCGTTACATACTGCCAACTGGGAGTGGGCTATCCCATCAGCAACATGCATCTGGGGCACTGCAGCCGACGGGGATTGGGGCCTCCGTCGGCAAACAAATATGTTGGGGGGGCCACATGCTGCCAGAGGGATTGGGCACCCCCTCAGCAGGGGAGGGGGTTAATATTGTTTGTGAACAGGCGGCAAGCCACTGCCATATTCACAAACAATATCAGGGCCATAAGGTCCCGGCCTGCAGTAACAGGTTGCTCCCTCATTGCAATAAACGGCTGATGCTGCAATGATGAGGTGGTCCCTGATTGCAGTGGCTATTTTTTCACAAGTGGTGGCAAGGTTCCAAACCACTGTTACTGGCTGTGTCCCCATTGTTGGTGGACATCACACACACACCCAAAATGCCGTGCCAGTATTGGGCTCAGCAATGACACACCTCCAGAACCTGCTTCGCCCAGCTGCAGCATAACAATGTCCATGTGAATAAAAGGACAAAAAGTTTAACAAAATACAAATACTACATTGTACTTAATGTGAAATAAATCTAAGCCAATGATAATAGAAAATTGTCAACTTTCTCAAAAACACACTTCCACAGAAAATCAATAAACAAATGTCAATTACCCCCAAATGCTATGTTTATTATTGTCACTTACCCATGCACCTTACCTACACTGAGGACACTGCATATTCTCTGTCTCCCTGGCTCCTCACACACCTGTCCCATGACCTTCATACATTGCAGAGGACAAGTATAACATGACACACATTGATACATGCAACATTATTAAGTGGGTCTTTTGCATGCTCAAGATGCAGTTCAGGTGCCTTGATCATTCAAGTGGTGCCTTACAATATACCCCCTCATAAGGCCTGTACCATATTACTGGCCTGTTGCATACTCCAAAACATAATATATAAGTAATTCAATGTGGCACTTGAAAGGAGGAAATAAGCATGGCAAGGTATTATTAATCCTTTTTATTCATTGAGAGCCCACATAGCACATGCAAAAGCACTTACAAGTTAAAGCACCGGCGCATCAACCACATAGGTCTTCCTGGGGCATGGCTAAAGGAGACAGACTTTCTCCTTTTAAAGGGGCCATTGAAGCAATAGTTAGAAAAATCTCAAGCAGTGTAAGAAATATCAACATGAAAATATTAACAAATTCAGTTAATGTAAAACAAAGTATAAAAACAGTATGAAAAGAAATTAGTTAAAAAACACTGCTCTGTGCACAGTATAACACTTCCAGTTTTGTTCATATATTCAAGAATTTGACCATACTATAAGTACATTTTTACTTATTAGAATAGTATACAGATCAAGTGAATGAGCATTGAAGAATAGAAATTGATTACTTTTGCTAGAGACTTTAGCCCCATTGTTGGAAAAATAAAGGAACTGTATAGAAATCATGACCCATTCTAAGCAGCATACCATTTTAAAGGGAAATCAACCAAGTCCCAGAACCACACTTAGGAAGGGCAAGAGCACTGGGGATAAACTCATGTCTAGCCATTTTACACCAACCAAAAATGAAAACAGACATCTAAATTGGCTAACCCCACTACCAAAAGATTTTTTCAATGTGGGAAGGGCAATATATTTTAAATATGGACAAGAGGGCAACCGATTTATGAAAGCTCTCGGTCATCTTACAGACCAGTTTTCAGTGGTGTACAGAAGGGGCGAGAACTGATATGGTTGTCTACGGGGAGTGTGGGAAGGGTCCACAACAATATTCCCCCCATCCTGCCACTTCTGCTGGTTACCGGAAACACCCCCTCCCATCCTCTCCCCCCTGAAAACTAATCTGTAAGATGACAGGGAACTGCAATGAATGAGTGTGTGCTTGTACAAGTGTGTACTCATTCATTGAGCTCAATTGGGGTGCCAGCCATGGAGGTGAGTGGGGGATTGTGCTGGTGGCTCACTGTGGGGTCCGACTTCTAAAAGGGGGGTGTAGGATGGGGTGGGATTACTACCAGACAGGGCTGGGGGGAGACCACTAGACACCAGGGAAAGTTTTTTTTTTTTTGCATATTTTTACGCCCCCTTTCCAACCCAGCCACCCTCTCCTTTGGGCAACCAAGTCTCACCCTCTGCCACTCCCCTGATCTGCCATCCATTGCCCCCCCCCACTTGTCTGACTGTCCTGGTATATCCCTTTGCCGAAGGGGCCCCCTTCCCCTGACGGGGATTCAGGACAGGAGATCAGGGTACCCCACTTTCATAACCTCCTCGCATCTTGGCAGGATGGTGGGGTGAAATTTGGGGGCTTCCTGGCTCCACGGCCAGGGGAGGCAGACCACCATCATCTGGCTGGCATGGGTGTCCATTGTTCCTTGTTTCTGTGTCCAACCCCTGCTGGATGCACACCACGGTGTCCTCAAAACTTGCACATGTGGCGTGTGGTCACCCACGTCTCAAAGTGCAAGGCCGAATTTGGCCATGAGGAGCCACTGAAGGGCGGTGCATCCATAGCCCTCCCACCAGGAGAAGAGTGTCCAAAGGATGCTCTTGAGCCCTCCCATCTGGCCTCCACTTCTGATGTCCTGGGCTCGGGCACAAACCAGGGTCGTCAGCATGCCAGGCGATCCCTTATCATCTAGTGCCATGGAGCAGGCTACTTTTTTTTTTAAATCACATTGTACAATGACAACAAAGGAAGACAAGTTTGAGATGAATGATGACATGGAAGTCTTGGCAACTGTCTCTAAAGAATCTAGGAAACAAATAGGGGGTCAGATTTATAATAGTGCCCCGATATTGCTGCATAACAAATACGAAATATTAGCTAAACCAGAACCCACAATGTCAAAGGAGGAAGAGACCATTTCTCAGGAGATAGCCACCAGGATAGAAACCACAACTTCCCCAGAAATCCCAAATGGTACCAAGTCTATAAAAAGAATGTCCTCTGATATACAACAATACAAACAAGGGAATACCTCTCAATTTACATCATTAGAGTTAAAGTAAACTCTGCACATAACCCCCCTATCCCTCCTAGACTAGGAGATTCCATCACTAAGTACATAGACAAAATTATTTGCCACCTGGACAAGGTAAACAGAACAAACTCCAGCTTTAGAGGGCAAGGTTGCAGATATCACTGCTATGGTTAAGAATATACTGAATGATGCGGACATAATCCTCTAGTCATCATTCACGCAGAGTACTAATGATATCAATCTTACCCATCCTGATCAACTGAAACAAGATTACATAGCACTAAATAACCTGCTGGTAGAAATGGTATGCACATTTGCTTCTTCAAAAATCCTGCCCGTACCCAGAGCTAGGAATTCTAAAACTTGGAACACCAAATTAATGAATGAATACTCAGAAAATGGCTTCAAACAATCAATACCATGCATTACTCATTGGGAAGATTTTATGACAAAGTTCCCTATACTGCTGGGATGATCTGCACCTCAACAGGAGGGCAGTACATTACTGGCAGATGCATTGAGGCATGTATAAACAGATGTTTAAACTAACAAAAGGGAGAATAGGAATATACCCAAGTCTCTAACACGGGTTACTGCCAAATAATTCTTAAATTAAATGCAAGATCCTTAAATCTTTTTAAAATGGTCGAGTTAGAAGCAAGATGTACAAAACCTGGTGTTGGTATAATAGCTGTGACTGAAACCTGGTGGGACTCTAACTCTTCCTCGATTAGGGAGATTCCAGGATACAAACTCTATCATAAAGATAGATTGGACAAAATAGGGGGTGGGGGCTGTATATATGTCAGTCAGGATATTTCTTCCTATGAACTTCAACTTCAAACCTCCACCGAGAGCATATGGGTTAAAATTCAATTTAAAGGGCAAGCCCAAATCACTATAGGAAACTGTTATCGACCTCCATCAGCTGATTTGGAATATACATCAAAACTCCTTTGTGACATTTCTAATCTAGCTGAAAAAGGGGATGTTATCATCTTGGGTGACTTTAACATACTGAATATAAATTGGACTACCCTAACAAGCACCAGTACCCATGAAAAATGCCTGGTCTCAACTGTTATTGATGTAAGGCTTGACCAGCTTATAAATCAACCTACAAGGTAATACATCCTCAATCTCCTTATTACTAATATACAGAATAAAATATACAATCTCCAAATTATGGATCTACTGAGAACAGTGATCATAACTCCATCTTATTTAACATTGCTTACAATCAGAAACCCCAGGTCAACCATTTGTTATACAAAAACTATGGCAAGGCCAATTTCAAGGAAATTAAAGCTTCCTTGTCCTGGATTCACTGGGAAAGTTCTCTGTTCAGTCTTACTGTGGAAGAAGCCTGGACCGTATTCAAAACAACTATGTTTAAACTCAAAGAGACATATGTACCAAAAGAAAATACAATAAAAAGGTAAGATTCCAATCTGGTTAAATAAATCCAGTATAACTCAGATCCAAAGAAAGAAAAAACTTTATAAAAAACTTAAATCTAATCGTTCTAGAGATAAAATGGGGATTTACACCAAATATAAAACAGCAGTAACAACTTTGAAACATATGATTAAAAATCCAAAAGTAGTATAGAATTTAGGCTGGCACATTCAAAAGATTGTCATAAATCCTTACTCTCCTATCTAAATAACAAAAAGGGAAACAAAGGGTTATTGGTCCAATAACAAATCATGGCGTCAGCCTAATTTCACAGGGCAACATAGCTAACCATTTTAATGATGTTTTTTGCTTGGACTTTTCAAAAAAAATTCCCATAGCCCTGCATACCTTCCTGGTAATACTTCCACTAATACATACTTTATTTCATCAGCTGATGTAGTATCAGTCTTAAAAACTCTAAAAGAAAACCTACAAGTCCAGGCCCAGACGAAATCAATGCTAAGTTCTTAATTGAAACATCTAAGGTTATAGCCCTTCCCTTATCACTGTATTTTAATAAGTTTCTAAATGAAAATACAATCCCCTCTGATTGGCTTCAAGTGACAGTCACACCAATATTTAATAAGCATTTGTCAATGCCGAATGTTGGCTTGCTGGCATTGGCATTGGTAGTGCAGGAGTTAGAGAGATGCATAATAGGAATAGCAGTGAAGTATTGAACTGATGCCAACCCAACCCCATGCTGTAGAGACTGACAGGCATTGGGGTGTCCCTTTGGGCGTTGGCCATAGTGCTCATGCCATTTCACCTCTCCCTATCCTGCAGACACCAAGTGTCGCGGTGTGCATTGGGGTCTTCAGGCTTTATGCTCACCCCATTCCATAAGTAAATACACTGAGATGGGTGCAGTATAGGACAGTGGGGTGAACTTTGGAGCCAAAGCATCCAAGGCACATCTTGATGATTGTCACTGGCTGCAGGGTGGGGGGGGGTGGAATGGTGTGAGCATTACGTCAGACAATCCCAAGCCACACCCCTGACACCTGTCAGTCTCTACAGGGTAGGGCATTACGGTTGGAAACCCTAACACCGGGCATTTCACTCCAATATTTCAACATGGACATTTGTGACCCTACCTCATGAACAGTGGCACTATCAGTTCGTTAGCGAGTGATTTTGCACAGCAACTGTGCCATTTAGGCGCCACAGATGCGAAAACATTTGCACAGGATGTGAAAAATGACAGCTGTATTTTCATGAGGAGGTACAAAAATGGCAATGTTGAAAATCTGGAGTGAAAATATCACAAATGCACGACGGCATAAGTGTAAAGGCAATCTGCCAATGCACTTCATAACATAGTCATTTTATGAAGTATCATCACCAAATTTTCAACATAGGCATTTTAGGACCTCTGCTCATGAACTGTGTCACTGTCATTTTCATAATCTGGCCCAAACACTGATTTCCCACAGCGACTGCACTATTGTGCGCCAGAAGTGTGGCAACACATTCCGGGCAGGATGTGGAAAATGACAGCTGTACTGTTCACAAGCAGGTGCAAAAATGACAATGCTGAAAATCTGGTATTAAAATATTGTGAATGCATGAAGTTACAAGCCTGCATAGCAACTGTGCAACGCACGCTCATAAAACAGGCATTTGTTGGATTTTTTCCACCAAATTTGGAACATAGGCTTTTTGAGAGGCCACCTCATGAACACTGGCACTGTCATTTCATTAATGGGTCCCGAAAGGTGATTTCGCACAGTGACTGTGAAATCACCTTTCGAGGCTGATTAACACCATGACAGTGACAGAATTCATGAGGAGGAGCCCCAAAAACCCCATGTTGAAAATTTGGTGCCAAAATTCCAACAAATGCCTGAGATATGCAGCAAACTTGAAAAAACCCTATTCATTCCATTATACAGCTTACCGGCATTTCTTCAGTTCGTGGTCGGCTTTGAAGAGTGCAGACGTGTTTCCGGTCCAAAGAAGATCGTCATGCCAGACTCCAGAGTTAAGTATGGGGTGAGAGTGGTGAGGGTGTGTGTGAGGAGGCAGGGTGTGCAGTGGGTGGGTGCGGGTGAGGGGCAGGAGACTACGAGGGACCATTCTTTTGTTACAGGGAAGAAAAAAAAAAACTAGCATCGCAGGACAGTTTTTTCTTTTCAGGGAACTTGGCAAGCTAGGGTGGGCTCCCAGCATGCCACCTAACTATTTTGGTGGGGGTTGCTGCAGCCGACAGGGATGGGCACCCCATGGCCTAATGACAGCCGGGGGAGACAAGAGCCGAGGGGATTGGACACCCTTCGGCATATAAGAAATGCTGGGGGGCTGATTTATGCTGACTGGGGTGGGCTCCCCGTCCAGCACACAATGAGAGGGGCAAGAACTGAGGGGATTGGGCACCACCTCGGCATATATTTGTGCGGCCACAGAAAGGCGGCTGGGATTGGGCGCGAGCCGGACGCCATGCTGCTAATGGCGAGCCGCGCAGGAAGGTCCATTGCATCTGACGAACTTTGCTCAGATTGCAGCGGACCTTTCCTTAGATGTGCTCGCCACATTAGCATGCATGGTGTGGTGCTGGCATGCAGGCTGATTGGGGAATGAGGGACGCACCTACTGATGCGTGCCCTGCATTCACCCAACAGTGGACGTGCCTCCAAATCTGCACTGTCCCACGATGTTGACTTGCGTGCAAGCGCGGCAAGCCAACATAAAAAGGGCAATAGATCTAATGCCCAAAATTACCGTTCAATCAGTTTGACTTCCAGCATTTGTGAATTAATATAGAGGATTATTAAATCATATTTAGAAAAAGAAATGGCAGCATTAAATATTTCTGACCAAACCCAGCAAGATTCAGGCCAAACTACTCCTGTACAACAAGCCTCATCTCTTTTATAATCATATAAGTCATGGTCTGAGCAAAAAACATCCTTATGGATGCTATGCTATTGGATTATAGTTGTGCATTCGACAAAGTCTCACGGTAAGCTAATCGACAAATTAGCATCATTAGGACTTTCGAACTGCCTAGTAAACTGGTTAACACATGGCTCACAAATAGGTCACAGAGGGTAAGAGTCAATGGATCACTGTCCAATTTAAGATTAGTCACTAGTGGAGTGCCCCAGGGCTCAGTTCTGGGACCTAAACTATTCAGTATATGCATTGGTGATATGCAGATAAAATCAAACAATGTGCTTTCCAAATTTGCTGATGGCACTGGGTTGGGAGGTAGGTGGACTCACCAAGTAGTATTGCAAACTAACCTGGGACCTAAAATCCACGAACACTGGGCTGAAACCAACTATATGTTCTTCAGCATTGCTAAATGTGCAGTTTACACTTTGGGAAAAATAACCCCAAACATATTTACCATCTTAATAACACCTCTGAAAGTATCAAATGTTGAGCAAGACCTAGGCATCCTAGTAAATGATAAACTTTTTCATCGGACCATTGCACAAAAGTCACTTGTATGGCTAATGGATTACTTACAAAACAACATACTTTCATAACTAGGACTGAACAATGCTTAATTCCACTCTATAGAGCATATATTAGACCATATGTAGATTGCGTTTTCCTTTTGGAATCCATATCTTAAGGATGATATAGCGTCTCCAACAGATACTGAGGCAGGCTACAAAAATGGTTCAACATCTAGCCTCTAAGGACTACCCCTGCAAAAAGTCAGGTAAGGGCCTTCACTCATTACATACTAGAAGGCGTGGGGAGATATCCTAGTTCTATACAGTATAAATTTGAGAAATCTCAGGAGCTTATGCCTCATTGTGGAATCACTTATTCTCATTGATGCATTGTCCCCAGGCTTCATAACAAACAGGTCAAAGTTATGAAAGCAAAGACAAACTAAAGGAAAATGTCTTCTCAATATGATCCTCAAGGATTTGGAATACCTTGCCACAGGAATTAGTCAACACTGATAACTTTAATTAATTCAAAAGGGTCTAGACATCTGGTTTAAAGAAAATCTACTCCTAGTCTAATGGCCTATAGAATGTGGGGACAATCTCAATGGGCTTCAGCCTACTTTTGTCCTACTCGAACCTAGTAAACCTAGTAAATACTGATGTTGGCCCTTGGTGCAGCGGCACTTGACTATGGGGAAACAAGTGTGAATCTGGGGGTTCATTCTTTATTTAGCTGGTGATCAACCAGGGAGGTGGGGCAACTAGACACCAGGAAATTTCCTTCTAGTTAAAATTATGGATGGGGAAGGGCTGAATCTCAGCTGGGGATTCTTCTATTGTGGGCCAGCAATTGGCCAGGGTGATGGAAGAACTGGACACCAGGGATGTGAGGTCTTGGCTGAGTGGATGGGAGGGTGGGAAAACACTTTTGATTTTTTTTTAATTCCAGATTTTGCAATGGTGAAATTCTGGTGAAATCATAAATTTTGTGAAATATTTTATGGGCTGAAATCTGATTTCACCAGAATTTCTCAGGTGAAATAAATTCACTCATCTCAAGTACTCAGGGCACAGTACATACTGTTGTCAATCAGTGAAACTCAAGGTTATTTCTACATATGATTTTGATCATCCAGCTGATCCCCCATGTACTGTAGCTATTCATATCATTAATGTGGTGAAGAATATGCCCATAGCTATTATTAAGAAAGAAAATAAGCATTCTGAGAAATAATATAAATTACCCATTCTTGCCATTGCCTTTGAAATCTGATCAGTTTCTCCTTTACATATGCCGTAATACATTCCATTGTACTGTATAAATGTCATTATAAAATGGGCAAGAGAGAGCCTGCATTCTGATTGGCTAACAAGTACCAGTAGCCGTGTCCTTATCAGCTGATATATATGGCAACTGGTACTTGTTACGCCAAGCAAGACGCAGTGCAGCCAGAGATCCATGCATGCCAGTTATGAAAAAAATTCTGTTGGGCTCTCTCGCTGATTGCTGTCGTCCCTTGCGGACAAACAGCTGTCATCCTTCCTTGCGACTCCCCCACCACCAAGTGCAAAGCTGCATTTTACTTTAATCAGTAGGACTTTGTACTTCACCTGTTTTTTTATTTCACTGATCGTCTGCCTCTGGCCACCAGTGTATAGCTCTCATTCCCAGAATTTTCAAGCGGCGAGAAACCTGCTGAAACTCGTGACCACTACCATGATCGCCATCGGTCCTGTCCCACAGATTGTTCTTTCTCCTGGCACTGAACTGCAGTGCAGCTCCCAGTCGAGTGAGCCTCTGAAAAGAAAACACAGAATCTCTACAAACTGCACATAGTTAAACCAGTTCGTTTCTGTACCTGACCGTCTGTTCGGTTTGAAAACCAGGCGTGATAAGCCTGTCTCGGTGGCTGCTGATGAACAACTCGCTCCAGTGAAGCCAGCCATTTACAAATATTTTTTATTTTGGTGCAGTTTTATTTAAAAAATAAATAAATAAATAAATATTTGCTAAATGGCTGACTTCACTGGGACTGATATATGTTGTCAGCGGCCACCGTACCAAACTTATCTTTCGACTTTCAAACCGCACAGACGGTCAAGGTACATAAACTAACTGCTTTAACATTCATTGTGCAGTTTGTAGGATTGTGTGTTTTTGTTTTACTATGTGCCTCACTGACTTACAATTTTGGAAACGAAGATAACGATAATGGTAATGGTGGCGTTTTTTGGCGGGTTTCTCGGTGATGTTTGAAAATGCTGAGAATCAGAGCTATACAGACAGCTTCATAAAGAGCTCTATAGCAGATAAGGGTTGGGAGGCTATACAACTTCACCTGTCATGGTGCTACTGTGAGAGCGACAGGGAGGGACAAAGAGGCAGACTCCTATACAAACACAGATAAAGTGACCTCTAGTGACTGATCTACACAGAAAACCACACCAGATTGAGGACTATTTTTTTTGTATTAAAAACAAAATTCTGATTTTTCAACACTTTTTATTTTAGTTTTTAAAATAGTTTTATTTACAATGTGACCCATTTTATAAGCGCAATAACACACTCCGAGGTGTGGTTTATCGCCCTGATAAAACACGCCCAGTGGCACAAGGCACTCGGTGGCGCCTCGTGCCTTAGTACACCCTGGGCGTGCTCTATCAGGCGATAAACCACACCGCCGTGTGTTATTATTGGTGTTATTAATCGCCTGGTCAGGTGCTATGTTTTAACCACTGATGTTATTTAACTTGGTCATTTTATGCCCCATTTTATACAGCTGATTAAGACTTTAGTCAAGCCCATTCTGCCAGATCTGGGAGGACTTTAGACACAGTAAGGGTTACGTTTTTGGCTTTTCCTAACTTTAACAGGGCAAGCAGTATGTCATGGCTACTGCCAATTACATCATTGCTAACAACTTTGTTATGTTCTGATGGTTTATAAAGTACATTAACACTCCTCCCCATCTCCTGGAGGTTGTTTCATCCCTACTGACTGTACCATATAATGACTGCAAGCAGAATGAGTCAGGATAGATCAGTTGATCCTTATCTTGTTGATACTAAATACATCTGACTTGCATCATTAATCCTATGCCTCCAGCTCTGCTTTTTAGCCAATAGGCTAGAGATACTGAAGAGGACAATTTTCAGACTTTTCTACTATTCAAGTGGAATTAGTTGAAGTTGATTATACAGTGTCACTACCAACAGTGCCTAGGTTACTCACTATATCCTCCGAGAGTAGCAGTAGTAATGCATATATGGTTAGACTGCTTACCCTTTTAACTAAGAGATGAATGAAAGCTTGTGCACACGTAAGCTAACTTTTTATCCACAAGGAGGCAATTCACCTTACTTGTAAGCATAAGTTATTGTGTCCAAATTAATATGTTTCAGTATTGGAAACCTCAACATAGTAATATCAAGAAACAAGTGAGTACCCAAAGAAGAAGCTGTTGTTTACTTTAGTAACAGAGAGCAAAAAATGGTTCAGCAGTAACTAGTACATTTACAGTTGTAGGTCCAATGTAGTTTAAGGCTTAAATATTCAAAGCAGTTGTACCCAGCACAACTGAGTTGCACTGGTGCAATACCAGAAATGTGCCCCAGGGCCATATTAAAAAGGGTGGAATGTGCCACGCAATTCCGGAAGCGCCGTGGTGCAAATATAATATATGTAGTGCATCTAGAGGGGGCGTTCCCATGAATATGCAGCGCATTGCTATAGTCAGCACAAACATGCGGTGCATGTGTGGAGCAACTCACAAGATGCGCCACAGAAATTTGAGCATAAAAGGAGGAGGCTCAACTGCACTCCACTGCCCCCACAGGCTGAGAGCAGGATAGGCAGGAGCAAATGATTGCCACTATGTTCCTGATGGAGCAGGTAATGAGGGGGTGAGGAGGAGGAGGAAGGAACAACAACGTGGCCATGGAAGACCTATTGGCAGGATGCCCAACAGAGATGGCACCGCGCCCAACTTACCTATGAGAACTATAGTGCACTGACATAGTGGGTTGGCACCGCCCAACAGGGCACCTCTGAGACAACTCTGTGAGCTGTGCCATGATGAACTGCATGCACCCACCTGAAGGAGCCATGCCATGTTGGTGGAGACCAAGGTGACAGCAGCATTGTGCTTGCTCATCACAGGCACCTTCCAGAAACCAGCTGTTGCCACCACTGGGATCACCCAGTCAGCTATATCCCGCCTCCTCATCCAGTTCCTCAACACTTTACTGCTACATGCCTCAGAATTCGTTATATTCCCAAGCACACAGGCAGAGTGCACAGCAAACATGTAGGAATTCCACAGGGTGGCATGCATGCCAGGCATGATAGGGGCCATTGGCTGCACCCATGTGGGCATACGCACACAACCTGGCCCAGAAGGTGCAGCATACTGTACATAAACAGGAAGGGATACCACTCCATCAACTGCCAGGTGGTGTGCAATGCCACAGAGTGCACCATCAATGTGTGCGCCTTGCACCCTGGGAGTACACATGATGCCTTCATATGGCACCAATCAATACTGTGTAGAAGATTTGAGAGTGGGAGAATCCCCACGGGGCACATAGTGGTTGAGTTGGGATGGGGAAGAGGAGCACTGTTGCAGTAGTGGTGCACAACACAGTAGCTGGAAGGGGGTGGAGACCTGGAAAGTGCTATGTGTCAAGGCAAGGTAGGACAGGTAGCCCAATGATATGCTAGAAAAGCATGCAGATAGAGGCATGTGCATGCTGGCAACAGGGCACACATGGCATGCACGCCTCACAGCAGTGCAACAGCTAGGCTGTGAGGCACCACAGGGGGACATGTGTCCAATGGGCAGAATAGTGGCATATGGCACACAGCAGCAGGAAAATGGGCCCACAATCCAGTGGAGGGGTAGAAACAGATGCGTAGAACACATAAGTGTGGTCAACAATAGTGGAACATAAGCTGTGTAGGTGGGTGGTGGCAAGGCAACATAGGGGGTCCAGTAGTGGCAGTGTGTACTGGCAAGGGGGTGCAGGCCATGGCTAGTCAGTGACCATACTAACATATGTGCTTACCCCACAGTTGACAGTGAGTATCCCCTCAGACAATGGCTGCTCACCCCCATATGGCACCCCAGCAATGGTGCAGAGGAGAGGTACAATGAGGCACACACTGCAGCACACAACATAATAGAGTGTGTCTTTGGCATGTTCAAAATGCATTTCCATTGCCTAATCAAGTCAGGTGGTGCCCTACGATACAGCCCTGAGAAAGCCTGTGGCATATTCCTGGCCTGTTGCATGCTGGATAAAATGTCCATTGACCATGGGATACCTGTCCAGATGAATGAGGGTGACAGCACTGAGGAGGAGGAGGTGAGAAATTACATGAAGGGGTGGGCAGCTGCCCATGGATAGGAGGGATGCCAGGCAGGCAGCATGGGCCAGAATGCACCATATCATCATTGAGGAGCATTTCTGGAACCACAGGTGAGTAACACACAGGAAATCAGGGCTTGCACCACACACACACACATACACACACACACAGGCAAGGACATACAGTGTTGCAAGCACACAGGTACACAAGGACACACACCAGACACATGGGAGTACACAGCCACACACAAGCAAACAAAGCATGGAACCACAATGAAAGACTGGAAGACACAGCTGCCATAGTGTGTATGCAACACCCATACATGCATGCACACACAACAGAACAGCCACAGGACACACAGCAGGGCCCACAGCACCAGGAAGCAGCAGACACAACAGTGCAAGCAGGGACATGGACAGACACAGCAGCTATGCAGTCAGTGGCATGGATCAGAGGTTATGCACTGGCACACAGGCAATGCCAACACAGTGCTGCACTCATCACGCCCATGTCACACAGTCTGGCACCACTGCCCCCACACATGGCCAGAAGGACCCACAGACAGCACAAGCAGCTGTGGCTCAGGTCATGCATGTGCTATGGCATGTGACCAGGCCATAGCCAGCCTTGTGCATGGCTGGCAATGGCGGCAGGTGACAGGACTGGGCAGCACATCCATCAGGCCCATCATGTGGCTCCACAAACGCCATGGCCACAGGGGCAGCCACACCCTGATTGTGTGGCAGCCACAAGCACTGCAACAGTCACAGGAGGTGTCAACACGATACTCAAAGGGGTAGATGCCTGAGAATGTGACTAGGTCCTCATGGGTGTGTCCAACCAGCCAAATAGACTGCTGCTGGGTGTGTTGGGGATGGCATTGGGTCATGTCAGCCTCACTGGGGTTACCAGACACCAAGCACTGGGCATGCTCTTGTTGCTACAGGGAGTCCTGAGCACCCTGTTGTGACCACTGGACACCAGTGCTGTGAAGCCAGCTGCAATGGTCTCCACAATGCAATCCAGCAAAGGGACATGGCCTTCCGCAGTTAGTGGATCTCACCAATCAGCTGGGCACGTCCGATGGCTCCATACTCAGACAGCTGATGCACCTCCACTGGCAGTGCATGGGCTCCATCAAGAGCACAGCCTGTCTCTCACAGATTCCCACAGAAGCTGGGTGTGCTCATGTAGCCTGTCGATGGGTGAGAGAGGCATCGCAGGCTGGATGCCAACAGGCAGGGTGTGTTGCGACCTGCTGTGCACATCCCTCATTTAGGAACACCACACAGGAGACTGCTGTGGGGAGGGACTATTCAGGTGGGTACGGCAGCCCCTGGGGGTGCTGCACATTGTACCACACAGGCCATTGCTCAACAACACACACAGTTAGACTTGGCCAGCGGGCCCAGTGCCCATACCTGCACCCCAACCCCATCCAACAGCAGCAGCAATGTGTGCCAGTGCAGGGGACACTGGGGTGTGAATTCATGCTCACTGGTCTACAGGAGCTGCCTTGCTGCCACCTGTGGGACTACTGGATGAGGGAGGATGGTGTTATCATCATCCTCATCCAGTATGGCTGGTGCTAATACAGGGCAGTTGTCTGGCAAGAGAGGTCAGACAATGGGTACTCATCAGCCAAACCAGTATAGCAGCAACTCACCTGCAGGATGTTGCCCTAGCACCAGCTGCACCACCAGAGGACGTGGATGGCACAGCATTGTCCTGTGCCATGGGGCATGGACCAGGCTGCACAGCTCCCTGAGTGTGATGGAGCTGAAAGACAAAATGGAGATTGGTCAGTGTCTCATGGTAGCAGTGCAGATAGACAGCTATACAGTGTGAGGTCCGCATGTGGACCAGGGGTGTGCCTGCAATGCGGACTTGTCCTGTGCCAGCAACACGCCCATGACCAGCAGGTGACTGGTCTGTGCAGGGTTCGGTGTTGCGTATGTCCACACACAAGGCAGTGTGTGGCAATGGGCCACCTGTAACATGCTGTGCCAGTACAGCCCCTCAATGGCATACAGCACAGCATGGGTGACCCTGTCCAGTGTGACTGGCTTGTGCAAGTGTCTACTGTGGACAGTCACAGGCAAGCACACTCTGGCATGGTCAGCCTGGGGACATGCATGCCCCTGTAGGTGTGTGTTCCTGGCCCAGGTAAGCCCCCGCCTGTGACCGTTAGCCTGCAGCTGTCACACAACACACAGGGTACCATGTGGCCCCCCTATGTGGCTGCACAGTCTGTGCCATGCTTCATGACACAGCATTAACACATTACTGGCACTCCCATGTGGCAAAACAGGCACACCTGTGGCCTGCACACACTGCCACCAATCATGTGTCCCACTGCCATACTCACAGTGCTAAGATGGGCTGCCACCAGTCTGGAACCCCCAGGACACCCACAGTGGATGCTTGGCTGAATGTGGATGCCAGCATCTCCTCCTCACAGTGAGGATGGGTGCTGTGGAGGATCCACCACCTGTCTTGTTGATCGATGCCCTCTCTTCTCCTTTGCCCGGTGCCTGTCTGTGACTATTTTCTTTTTGCACTCCTGGAGAGTTTGGCTGTAGCGCCCATGAGCATTGACATAAGTTGCCACCTCATCTCAGCCCATCCCAGCCCTTAGCATGCTCCTGTTGGGTCCCTGTGGCCACACTCAGCAGTGCTTCCCTGGCAACATATGCCTCCACCAGGGCATGCTTCTCATCCTTTGTGAAGTTGGGCCTGCGCTTTCTGCCCTGGCCCAGATCCTCCTCACTCTCACTATCTGACATTCTGCCACCTGTGGACAGGAATGGTGCAAGGATGAGCATTTTGGTAGCATCCCCTGTCACTGTGCAATAGTAAATGAATAGCAGTTCAATAGAGGCATTTCATATTGGAATGTAAACAAACCCACCTTCGAGGCTGCAATTCCTGTCAGTGACCTGTGCTGTGTGGTGGCACTTTTATGGCACAACTCATGCAAATGAGCAGTGTAGCAACCAGTAATGAGATGCTAATTTTCTGACTTGTGCCATGATTGGCTAATGAGGTCATTTGCAAGTCCATGTCTCAATATTGCAAAATTGCTCCCGGCGTAACTAACAGTGTGCAGTGCATCTGAAATGCAGCAGAGCATCCTGTGATGTGACCATGCGCGGTGATCATCCATGCATTTGCCATGCACGTAGGCAGATGCACAATGTGTGTGCTATGGCATCGCGCAACCTTCCTTTCCTCCACCTTGTGGCCTATGGTACATGTGTGGTGGCTTGCATGATGTGCATGTCTGACGGACATCCTGTGTCCCCATATTGTGCATGCTATACTGCTGGGCTGTAGACTGCTGTTGCGCAACTGCAGAATGTGCGCTATTGACACAACAGCCTGTGTGGCATGTACTGACCTGCACAAGATGGCGGCACCCCACTGTCACATGGCTGTGGGTAACCGATGTGACCCCATTCTCCTGCCTTGCATTGTAGTATTGCGCATGTGCATCACTGCATGGTAAGTCCACTGTTACATGCCTATCATGCATGTGTGTGCTGCATGGAGCTTGGTTTACTGTTCCTACTGTGCACATGGCCAGGCCTTCCACCACACCTTCCTGTAGTCTGCCATTGTACACACGGGAGTATACCAGTCTGCCGCTAAGATGTGGCACATGCTGCGCATGGAAGACCCAGGGCACTCAACTGGTCAGAGGTTGAGATTGCCAACCTTGTGGCACTTGTGCTCCCTGTGGAGGGAAGTTGTTTGGCTCTGATGAACTGCAGGGGTGTAGGTCACAGGTCTGGTCTGGGATTGCTGAACACTTGGAGATGCACAGATGTCCTCAGGACTGGTGAGCAGTGCAGGCATTGGTGTAGGGGACCTACATCAGGGGATCCAGCACAGTTATGGCACTTGCAGGACCATGCCTACAGGGATTGTGTCCTATGACCAGGTATGTATGCTCTGCATGCCAACTCTGCATGCACATTGGTTCATTTGTGGTAGGTGTTACTGCATGTTGCTCATGATCCCCTTATTTGTGTTTCCTTACAGGACCTTTGCAGTGGTTGCAGCCCTGGGATGGGGCCAATAGGTGTGCCCAGCAGTCTGGCAGAGGAGCACAGGCCAGGGCTGCTGCTCCCTGTGGGAGGTATGTGGGTTGCATGTTTAGCAGCTCTGTGTGCTTGTGGTGTGGGTTGGAGTGTTGAGGTACCCCACAGTGGCCCATGGCCTGTGTGCTGCTGCTCCATGTGTTGTTGGGAACACTACGGCAGTGTCTGTCACCAGCATGTGGGTGTCCCACTGTGCCCATGGCCCCTGTGTGCTCTTCCCCAGTGGACATCTCTTGTACTGGCTGTGTGCATCCCATGGTGCCCGCATGGGGTTGTCTCAGGGCCTCTTACTGTGATGTACATATGGGCCTCTGTCCCACACTGAAGGGGCATGGCCACATGCCCCTTGATGGCCTTTCCATTATGCCTCATCCCCTGCATAGTGTGGCACTGTATCCCAGCCTGTTGCTGGTGCCACGTGTGCATGGCGTGTTGGCAGTCCTCTGTGTTGGGCCAGCCAGCATCAGGAATGCGCACCCTGACCAGGGTGGGGGGGGTGCAGTCATTCTGTGTGCTTTGGCACTCAGTGCATGTTTTTTGATTCCTCTTCTCAGGTCCCCAGTTGGACATTGGTGTCTGAGATTCATGGGAGGCAGCATGCTACAGTTGCAACGGCTGGTATTTGGGATCTACCAGCAGCAGGCCACACATGTGCAGATCTCCAGACAGCTGCTGCAGGAGACCGGGGCTGTGCTGGCTGAGTTGCAGCTGCTGAGGGCTGCCATTGAGTGGCAGGGTCGCTGATGCAGCATGGACATTTATCACCTTGTACGTAGATCCAATTCACCTTTCCCTGCCTGACTGATCCCTGCTTGTACATAGTTGTACCCCTGCAGACCTTCATCCACCTCCCACCCTTGCTCTACCTTGCAGTATTGTTATTAGTTCATTATAGCATTCCCTCCCCAGTTTTTCTATTCACTATTCTTTCTTAGACATTCCTGTTTGCCCATTGGTTCCTTGTTCCCCTGTTCCTCTTTTTATACTGTTGTATTTGTATTGTTGTTGTTTCTTATTAAACTGTATTTTGCTACATGCCTGTGTACCTCTGTTCCTACAGTGCTATTGCTGGTATCTGCTGTTGTTGTCCATGGCTGTCACTAGGCCATACATGCCATTAGCCTTACTGATGATGCCTTGTGGCACCTGCTTGCCCTGTCCACATGGGTATGTCAATCTCTGTCCTTATGTCCCATGGGTTTCCTGTGGTGTGTGCATCACTGTTAGGCACATTGCCATGTTCTCATGGGCACATGTCCTGCATTGTGCACACCTCAGCTATGGTCCTTGCCCGCATGCTGCTGTGTCCATTCATTCCTTGTGCTGTGTCTCTGTGTGCCTGGTCACATGTGCTGCATGCTGCGAATGGCCTGTATGCCACTTTGCCTATGGGCTATCATGCCTGTGCTGTGGCTCACGTGTTGCACATGCACAGTTTAGTTGCACTATGGCCATGGTGTGTGGCATGTCCATGTTTCGTCCACTGGGACAGGGATCTGGGGCAGCTCAGTCCATGCCATTCTCAGTACCTTGCACGGTTTGGCCCTTTGCCACATTGGTTAGTGGTACCTGTGTAGTGCTTTGTACCATGTACCAGTACTCTGAGACTGTGTCCCTTGTGCACTGTCTCAATGCCTTCCAGCACTCCTTTGCTATTCTGGTTCCATCCCACCCTCTCTCACATGCCCCCTGTGCCACAGTCTTGTGCCCTTGCACAGTCTTCCCTGTGCCTCCTTTGCCCAGGCCAGGTTGCTCCCTTTGCTATATTCAGCCATTCACATTTGCTCTGGCACACTATGTTTTGCTCCAGCACATGTCTGGTTGTTTCATGGTGCATCTTTGCTATATTCAGCCTGGGATGTGTGGCGTATCTCTGCCACATCTTCTGAATATCGTGTTTATTGTACTATTCCTGGCACATGTTTGAATATCTAGGCCTAACTGTTCAGTGCAGGTATTTCAAACATACAGTATAGTACAGTAGTACTGAATATAGAACAACACACATACGAGTGGCATAAGCAACGAATGAGTGTCCAAGGTTAGACAGCCTAAGTATAGACAAATGAGGTATCACATAAGGCTCACTGCATATTTTATTTATGCAATAGGGCAGGACCTTGTGTATGTGCTCCTTTGTTTTAAGTGTTCTTGTTTTAAAGTATTGTAGAAAATCTAAGTTCTTTTAATGGTGCACCTTTCTACAGTTTGTCTATCTGGTTGCCATGGCTATTGCTATGAATGCATCATCAAGGAAGACATGGTGACACTCTGGTGTGGCAGCTGATTGGCTGAGGCTGTTAAAAGGACACATTTTTTGTAAAAGATGACTGCCTTATTTAGCTAGGGTGCCTAGCTCATTTCATCACAAGTGAGATGTAGAGGCAGCTGTGTTTTTGTTCTGGGTCTTTTAAAAAATCAAATATGCTTGAACTTTGTTTTGTTTTTCTTCTGAATGGGTTTGGTATTGATGGCTGTTTTAGCAAGCATGACCTGAGGGTGTGGTATTGTGAGCAAGTGTAAGGCGGGCACCACAGATGTGTAGACTGGAAAGTTTGTATTTTTTTAAACAGCAATTTTATTTATTTATTTATTTTTACATTTTATTACCCAGGGTTTGGATGGCTACTATGGTGCATGCTGGGTGGGGATCCTGGTGACTTGCTGGGGGAGCAGTTGACAGTGATGGAAGCCTGGATCCTGGATTGCAGGTTGTATAGAGACTTGAAGAGGTGGAGAGCAAAACCAGAGGAAAGTACCAAGCCAGAAGGAAGGAGTGCTGCAGAGAACATACATCTGAAAAATATACTATTTCTGTAGTTGTTGCAGTTATTCTGGAATGTGGGAGTTTTAAGAATCACAGAAAGGTAACTCACACATGATTGTGAGGGGCTTATGGGGGACTGAAGTAGAGCAGACAAAGTAGTGCCAGCAGGTAGGCAGGTGCAGATGGGCAGAAGAATGCAATGATGTGTCTATCATATGTATAAAATATTCATATAAAAGATTACTGTTGTGTCTACTATGGGTATAAATATGAAACTGTACATTTATACACATAGTAGCTCAGACAAATGGACCTATCACATAGAATTTATGTCCACAGGTATTGCAGACAGATAGATAGATAGATAGATAGATAGATAGATAGATAGATAGATAGATAGATAGATAGATAGATAGATAGAGCAGAACTAGCCATGATGCAACACAACAATTTGCAGCATGTGACATTTATTTATTTAAATTTTGATGACAGTGTGGGCCCTCTGAGAAAGTTAAGTCTCTTTTTCAGAGTGACCTGGGGAACCAAATGTTCCAAGCACAAGAAAACAATGCAGATACAGATAATTAATTATGTACAAATATCATTGGACAGTTACATACATTCATGGACAAGACTAGCCATCCCATTCATTGGGAGACAGCACAAATTACAGATGTCAATTGTAACATAGGTGAACAAACAGTAAGGTTGATATGAGCACACAATATAAACGTAGTAGAGTCAATTAGTACATACAGTAAGTGCAGCGTACAGAAAATTGGCTGTGTACAGACTCATAGCCCTAGACATTGATCATATAAACCAGAAAAGTATAGGCAAGCAGGTGGAGAAGTTTAGAGAATATTAGGTACCGTTCCATTACAGACAGGAGACTTGTAAAATATTTCCTATATTGTCTTTTGAAGAGAGTAATGGTCTTGCATGAGAGTAGTGAGTGTGGGAGGTCATTCCACTTTTGCAGTGCTGCAAAGGAGAAGGATCTTCTTCAACAGCTAGGTGAGTCTTAGGCAGACCCAGCATTGGGAGGTCTGAGGACCTGAGTGTTCGTGGGAAGGGTTTCAGGGTTAGTAGGTTAGATATATGCAGAGGAAGTGAGAGGTATAATTAGCTTGAAGGTGGTGCAATATACTGGGAGGTTAAGTTTGGCCATGAAAGATGGCCAACCCAAATTGTTCAGCACGTCACAGTGATGGGCATGAGCTGTGGCCTTAATAGCAAATCGGGCAATTCTGTGATAGGCCATTTTGAGTTTGTTCTGGAGTGTAGTCTTAGAGGAGTGGATTATAGAGGCACCATAGAAGAGGCCTGGGAGAAGGGTGGCAGAGGAAATAGTGCTTCTTGCACTACTTGAGAGGCAGGGAGCAGTGCAATATAGAAGGCCTAGCTTCTGACTAGTAGCCTTAGTGACTCAGGTTATGTGCTTATCGAAGGACAGATGCTTGTCAAGTACTACTCCCAGGTATTTAAAGGAGGTAACATTTTTGAGTTGAATGTTAGTGGATGTTTTGATAACCAGGGGTTGGGGGCTGTGAGGTTATGTCAAAGCAGGTATGGTGGAACAACATGGATTTAGTCTTTTTGTGTTCAGAACTAGTAGGTTATTTTTAAACTATGTTTCTAGAGTCTGAAAGTCATTTGTTAGGTCAGAGTTAATACTTGAGATGTCACGGAGGAGCTATATAAAATGGCATATAGCTGAACTGATGCCCCTCCACAGTTCAGAGGAAGGTCATTAATGAATATTGAGAATAGGAGATGCTCTAGGATTGACCCTAGGGAACTCTGTCAGTGATAGGACTTAAGGATGAGATGGTACCGGCCCATTTGACATGTTGAAACCTATTCTCTAAGTAGTTAGAGACCGACAGAGAGTTTTGTCAAGACCAAGGTGGAGAAGCTTACAGATGAGTAGTGAGTGGTTGACTAGCTTGAATGTCTTCGTTAGGTTTAAAAGACCCACCAGTGGCTTTGCCCTGGTCCATAGCCTGGAATATATCAGTGGTGACCCTCAGAAGATCATTTTCTGTCCCATGTGATTTCTGAAAGCCATGCTGGTTACTAGTGAGAGCACTGGTCTGTTCAAGGTTGGATGATAGTTGATTATAAATTATTCTTTCTTGGGTTTTAGCAATTGAACACAAGGTAGATATGGGTCTATAGTTTCTGATAAGGTTGGTTGGACCACTCTTATGCACTGGGACAACAACTGCAGTTTTCCATTTGTCTGGGATGGTTTGCATGAGGAAGGATCTATTGATTTGGCAGGAGATCAGGTAGGCAAGAGCAGGTCCACCTATTTCAATGAATGTGGGTGGTAGAGAGCCAAACCCTGGTGAGCTGTCAGAGTTAAGTCCCCTTAGCAGTTTAAAGACCTTTTTTCAGAAGGTAGTTTTTAAGTGGAAGAGTGGGTGTGGAAATTCCAGATGGCTAGCTGGTGGCACAGGACAATTAACAGGAAGATCGGTTTGGTAGGCATCAAGGTTCATAAAGAAGTGGTTCAGCCCTGTCAAAATCTCCATGGGAAGAGGATAGTGTGGAGCCTTTTGCTGTCATAGATTGGGGAAGATCTTACATTTACCTATAGAGCACGTTGATTTCCTTCCAGAAACATTTGGAGTTGGAGAGGTGTTGTTCCTGTAGTGATAAGAAATGCTCCATTTTGGCTTTGCCTATCTTAGATTTACAAATATTGCATAGCTGGTGGTAGGTGTTCCAGTCAGAGTGGAGTCTAGAGATTTTGAAGGCATGCCATGCATTGTCTCGAGAGCATGAGGTGCTTCAGTTCCTGTGTGGACCAGGAGAATGGGTGCCTTTGAACTCTTAGTTTGTGGGGAACATGGTGTCAAGGATGGTGGTGAAGATATTGACAAGATATTCTAATGCTAGGTTTATGTCAGGAAGGGAGGTTATTGGTGACCAGTCAGCTGCGGCAAGATTTGAGCAGGAAGCTTCAGAAACAAAATTGGTTATGTCCCTAGTTTAATGTTTTTGTTTTTTTGGGGGGGGGATGTGGAGAATTATTCTTCCAGATACAAAAGTCAGGGAATGGTCACTGAGTGCATCAGGGAGGATTCCAGTGGCCTTAATAGAATTTTAATTATTAGTTAGTATCCAATCTAGAAGAGTGTGCTTGCCTGACTTCATATTCAGTCTTGTGGGATCGTCGAGGAGTTGTTCCAGTTTAGTACCCAGTAGGACAGCTTGATACTGTGTTTTAAGAGGCCCAGACCAATTCAGTCTAAAGTCACAGCACATTATAGTGTCTTTCTTGGGAGGAGTCCAGACTAGTGAGGAATTTGGCATATGAGGAGCCTTGAGTCAGGGGTGGCTAGATGCACTCTACTGTTACATTCTTGACTTGGCCAAGGGTGACTGTGATAAAGATGTACTCTGCAGCTGAGCTGATCTTTAAGTCAGTTAATTCACTGACTACCAATCCATCTCTAGCATAAATTACCCCCCCCCCACCTTTCTGGGGACCCAGTCCCATCTGTAGTAGGTATAGCCAGGAATTGTGACCTTGTGTGATAGTATGGATGGCTTTAGCCACAATTCATTAATACAGAGAATGTCTGGTTTGAAATACAGTATCCAGGATTCCAAGTCTGTCATTTCCCCATTAATGCTGTTTATATTCATATACGCTATTTTGAGACCTTTGACATTAAGCCAATTAGGGCAGGAGTTTAGGAGGCCAGGAGTGGTTCTCATTGTGTGGTTCACTTTTTGCCTCTTACTGGGTCCTGGGTTTAGTTCAACATCACCTGACAGTAGTAGGAGGCATGAGCAGGGACTGGGGAGAGGGTGGGCGGAGAAAAGGTAGTTTGCGTATTCATTTGGAATGCTGCAGGAGGAGGATGGTTTTATTATGCTGGGCCAGGGTTGATAATGTAAGGTGAGGGAAAGACCCATGTGGGTAAGTGGGCAGTACGTCAAGGGTACTGGATGGTGAAAGCCTTAAAGTGGAGGGTGGCACAGATTCAGGGTTTGAGATCATATCTGCTGGTTACAGGTGTGCCAGGAAGGACAAGCAAATGAGTAGGCCTTTGGTGAGAGGGAACATTGTGATACAGAAAGTAGAAGAAATCAGATCAGGGAGGACGAGGGAGGATGTGTGCTGTAGGAGAACACCACTAGGCAGTTAACAACCAGAGGGATCTGGTGAGCTGTGTGCATCAGCATAGTACTGGGATCAAGGTTTCTGCATCCTAATTGATGGCAGGAGGACCTAAAGCCTGTCAATAGGACCCTTCGTAAGAGAGTAAAAGGTATTGAGGAGAGAAAAAAGTAAGTTAAGTTGAAGAGAGCGAACAACAAAACTTGCAATGAGCAGATCTCTTTTAAGAGGAGAAAATAGTTAAATTAAGTTGAAGAGAATGATCAAAAAAAAGTTGGAGTGAGCAGTTCCCCCTTAAGAGAAGTTTGCTCACTTTCTTTAAGTGTTTCAGGAGTAGCTATAGCCAATGAGTAACATGGGGGCAATATGGGGAGGAGTTTGAGAGTATTTAATACTGGTTGGGGGTTGGGGTGGGGGATGGGTGAGTTGGTGCCAAATTTCGGCAGGAGCACAACAGCCAGACCAAAGTTACAGAGCACAGCTGGTAAATCAAAGCAGTGAAAGCAGATAGTCTGGGCCAGGGAGCCAATTGAAATCAGTCAGAAGCTGCTATGGTGCAATGGAATTGTGGCTTCTGAAACCCATCTTACTGTACCTTGCTTCAGGAGCCAGAGGAGCTGTGTTTCAGGGATGCTGGCAGCTGGCCAGTTCAGAGCCATGCTGCGAGTGCTGCTGTCAGTGAGGCACCCTATTCAGAGGCTGCTCCTTGCTTCAGGAGCTGGAGGAGCTGAGTTTCAGGGATGCTGACAGCTGGCTGGTTCAGAGCCATGCTTTGAACACTGCTGTCAGTGAGGCATACTGTTCAGGGGCTGATCCTTGCTCCGGGAGCCAGACAAGCTGCGTTTCAGGGATACTGGCAGTCGGCCAGTTCGGAGCCATGCTGCAAGTGGTGCTGTTGGCAAGGTGCCCTGTTTTTCATACTTGGATGAGACGTTAAACCGAGGTCCCATCTGCCTGGATTGGTGGTAGTTCAGGTGGATGTTAAAGATCCCATGGCACTTATCGAAAAGAGTAGGGGAATTTTTATTGACAAGAGAAACAAAACCATCACATAAAAGAAAATTTTCAGCAGGAAAACAATAAAGAAAAAACAAAATAACATCTGATAATAATGACAAAAAAAATCAAATCAATTGAGAACAAAATTCTTCCACAATTACTCACTTTCTGTCTTGGAAAGTTCAGTCTATCTCTTGTTTTCAGTTCTTTAACTCTGTTTCAATAGAAGATACAACTATAGAATGGGGTGTATACAGTTGTTGCATAACAAATTGACATCGTGCCTGCCACAAAAAGAATTGTAGGAGGGCAAAGAAAACATTTAAAGTACTTCTATGATAAATATCCCACACCCTGAATAATCTCCAAAACCAAGGTACCATAAGATAGATGTTTTAAATGAGGCATATGCCAGTGCAATGCTGCAAATTTCAAAAGTCCTGACTATGTGTGCATTCTAAGAAAAATGTGTTTGACTTTCCTCCATATTAATACAATCATTCAATAAACAATACCTATCACTTAGAGGTTTATATTTTAAGTTTCCTCTAACTCCTAACCTCCCATGTGCTGACATCCATATTACATCCCAAATTTTAATCGGAATTCTACAATCTGTTAGTTTATATAAAGCGTACTTCATGTGAGATGGAGAACAATCAGGAAAAAGGAGAATAACTTTCAGTAAATCATAGACAATGTAATTATAAAAGGATTTTCTATTTAAAGAACACAGTTGTGGCAGGGAGATTTTCCACTGAAAAAGTTTTTTAAAAGTAGAGATACCATATGATGGAAGACCATCAGAAGCCAGTACTCTAGGGGGAGAAAGGGACCATTTAAAAAAATATTTATGCCAAATGGACTTAATCCAAAAATGCCATGGTAAACTTTCACTACTCCAAATAAAAGGAAAGGAAGAAAACAGAAAAATAGAATGAAAAAACACTACAGGACTAATCATGCTTAACCCTCCATGCTGTTTTTTCAGATAAGTAAATTCCCTTTTTACCGGATTAAGCCTATTTCCCCAAAGCATTTGGAAAAATATACTATATAATCTGGTTTCACAAGAAATTGGAGGTGGAAAAATATGACTAACATAAATAAATAGAGGTAGAAGGAATTTTTTTATGATCAAAACTCTTTTCTGTTTCTCAAAATGCCAATGTTTCCATTGATTAACTTTCAGATCTCCAGCCATAAATTGTTTTTCCCAATTAAAAAGTGCCATATCTTCCATCCCAAACCAGATCCCTAAAATTTTCTGAGGTGAAGTTAGTAGAGGAATATTATAGTATAGTGATAGGTCAGGAATCCTAGGATTGTAAAACAAAACTTTTTTGTAAGTTAATTGAAGCTCCTGAAAAAGTTCCAAAAATAGAAAAAATGTCCAAAGCTTTTTGTAGTGATCTAGTATCAGCCAATAGTAGGGTGACATCATCAGCAAAAGCGGTAACTTTGATTGGAACTAAATTAGGGGAAGGGGCAATACCAAAGATATCGGTGTCTGAAATAATACCTCGAACGACTGGATCTAGAACAAATGTATATAACAGAGGACTAAGAGGACAACCTTGCCTAACCCCATTATTTATCGATATTTCAGCACCAAAGAAACTATTAACAATGGGAATGGTAACAGCCTGATTATATAAATTAGAGATCCAATTTACAAAAGTCCTTGGAATCCCATAATGTAACAAAATGAAATAAAGATAGGAATGACACACTGTGTCAAATGCCTTTGCTTGATCTAGTGCTACTACCATTTCAGAATTTTGAAAATAATTCTTACTTGCGAACAAATCTCGAAGTAAAAAAAGATTATGCTGAATTTTCCTCTGAGAAATAGCACAGGTTTGTGCGGGATGGATTAAAATTCTAGCCACTTTTTCTAATCGCAGATTCAATATTTTGGCTAGAATCTTGTAATCACTATTCAACAAACTAATGGGACGCCAATTTGTTAACAAAGTTCTATCACCTTTTTTTGTAAATAAATTTCAATAATGAAAGGGAAAAATTTTTACAAGGCCGTCCTGAAACCAAAAAAGAATTATATACTAAAGGTAAGAAGTAACTCATATAAAAAATGCAAGTTTTATAAAATTTGTTGGGAATGTCATCAATCCCCGGAGCTGATCCAGTGTTTAATTGCTTTATAACATCTGTGACTTCTTGTGAGGTAATGGGGTCAGTTAAATGATGCAATAAATCATCCGGGACTGAAGGTAAAGTACTAAATTGTTCCATTGGGAAAGAATCTAAATTAGGTGTACCTTGACATGAAAAAAAAATCAGATAAATGTCGTTGCACTAAGGCCATCATATCCAGATCTGCAGTAACTAAATTGTTATGCAAGTCACATAATCCTGTCATAAAGGTGTCTGCCAATCGTAATTTGCATGCCTGTTAAGGGTCAGAACTCGGACAGTGTTTTGTGCCAAACCTGAATTCTAAATCCAGGGACTTAGCCCTATCGTATTGAAATATTCTCATTTGTTTTTTAATGTCAGCAATATCAGAAGTATGAACAGCACATTTCTGAGGAGATACAGACATTAATTTATATAGTCGATTCCGGAGAAGTAAATATTCCTTGTAATCAGAATCAACTTTTCCTTTACCCCAGCCCTGAAAAAGTGTTTTTATTTCTTGTTTAGTCTGCAACCACCAATCAAAAGGGGACGAAAACAAATCAATTGTAGAATATTTGGCTACAAAAATAATTCTAATTTAGAAAAATAGATGGATTACTTAAAAGAAGTATTAAGTCTCCATCGAGAAACCGGGAGTACAAAGTAGGGGGTAAAGGCTCTAAAGAGAGTACAAAGAAAAATGGAATGGTCAGAAAATTCGTAGGTGTGACTGAACAAGAAATAGGATACAAATAATGAGATATAAAGACCATATCAATACGGGTGTAAAGGTGTGCCGATGGTATGTTTCACCAGCCTGTGCATGCAAGCTTGATAAACATCTTGAAGATTAACATCTTTTACTATGTTAATAAGGGCATTTGAGTCACAATAGACTTTTTTTCCCTTAGATTTAATAAATCCAGTATCTATGGAGCAATTAAAATCACCTCCCCAAATAATATGTCTTTTAGTAAATAAAAAAGGTTTAATGTCCTCAAATAAATCAATGCGTCCTGTTTTGGATTGAGATCCATAAATATTAATCAGGCGAAAATAATAAGTATTAAGTGAGCAATCTAAAATTAAAGTTCTACCCGGATGTACATCAATTACTTTAGTAATTTTGAAAGCAGAACTGCAGAATAATATTCCAAGGCAGTCTGCTACATCAAAGCCAAAAGTCCAAAAAGAAGGGCCTAATGTCCATTTTCTTTTTAATTGATTCACTTCCCAAAGGGAAGAAAGCCTAGTTTCTTGTAAAAAAATAATATCTAGTTTCAGGGATTTTAAATACAAGAAAACAGGTAACTGTTTTTTAAAAGCCTTCAAGCTGCATACATTATATGTAGCTAGCTTTAATGTGGACATTAGATGTTACTAGATACTATTTTTCTGACTCACTTTCGCTTTTACCTTTTTCCTTTTTTTCCTTGGCCAATTCCGTGGCCTTACTATCTTCATCATCTGTGATGAGCTCTGAAATATGTGATGTGTCAGATTCGAGATCAGAATCTCTGATATCATCTTGTAAAGGGGAAAAAATATTCTCAATAGGAAGAGGAGTAGACGAAGGTTGTTTTAAAGAAGCTCTTGTAAAACGCCTATTCATAACTACTTCAAAGGGCGGAGGCATAATTAAAGTGGAGGGATGCTTATTGGCAACAGGAGGCCTTGAAACTGTTTTTTCAACTAAAGCTTGAGGTTCCTCAGAAAGGCCCAACCCTTCATTAAGTGAGTCATTATTGTTGTTTGAAAGTAAAGGAGGAGAAATCGCTGAGGAATTTGAAGAACAAGGTTCACTAAGTCCCTTATTAGTAGCTTGAGCCTTACGCAGTAAACCATCATGATCAAGGCCCTCTGTACAATTCCGCCGCGCCCAGGGACATTGATGAAATGCATGTCCTTGTTCATCGCAAAGATTACACTTAAAGATATTAGTACACATATCAGTAGAGTGGCCAAACCCACCACACAACGGGCATTTTAAAACATCGCACACACTACTAATATGAGTCCTATCCCCACATTTGTAACAGGCCCGGGGCTGCCCCCCATAAAAACATACCCCCCTATCCTTACCTAAAAAAAAGCTATTAGGCAGGTGGACGATGTCCGAGTTAACTTGAAAAAGTTTTACTTTAAATTTCCACCCTCCGTCCAAATACCTTCAACGTCTAACAGGGCTTCAGGTGGACTCAGAACATCGCATTTTGACTGGAGCCAATGGTAAATATCACTCACATTTACCCTTCATTCCTAAACATAATCGTTACAAAAATGAATTAGGGGTTTGGAGAGATATTGCAAAAGAAGACCATAAGGGAGTATTTTTTGAACAGAATATTTCTCCCAAAACGTTCCATATGTGAATTAGTTTGAAAACTGACATCAAATGAGTCCTCGCCAGAAACACGAATAAGAGCATATATATCCTTAGCCAGAAAACCCATAGAGCTTTTCAACAAGTGCTTGAAAACAAAATATCTATCTGGATGTTCAGCCAAACCCCCTTTATATCTAATCCTGATTGCATTTCTACGGGGAGCCTGTTCTAATTTATTTTTAAAGAGTTCAGACATAGGAAGTTTCTGAGGTTGTTCTGAAGACACAGATTTAACAGTTTTCTGTAAATCAGCTGAAACAGCTGCGGAGGTACTTGGCTTAGAGAAAGCCAAGACACGCTCCCCACCCTCCCGTGCACTGTTTTTTGGAAGTCCTTTATTAAATAGTACAGCTGTACCTTCATTTATAGCCTGGCTTTCGTTGGCATGCATAATTGAAGTCCAGGAAGAGTCCGGCGTCCATACTCCCGTCTCTGATTTTCTCCAGCCTGCCTCCGTTAGCGCCATCTCTTCTGACCAGTCCAGCGTTTCAACAGTTTTATTGTCTCCTAGTAGGCCAAACTGCTGTCTCAAAACAGAGGAAGTACGCAGTCCATCACCCAAATCCATCCTCCCGGAAACGTTATCTTCCAAAATGTGTTCCTCTTGGGGCTCCGAAAGCCCAGTGCTTTCCGGTATAGTACCCATTTCCGATGCCATCAAAGAATGAGCAGTTTCAAGAAAAGAATCACCAGACATCTCTCCAGGGGCCAAATCTGCTGTACCTGCACTCAAATTCACCTCCGATTTCGATGCCTGCAAAGGAACGGTCTGTAAAGAAGGCACCCGACACTCTGGTAAGACCTGTAGTATTCAACTCAGATACTGTGCTTTCTCCGACCTCCATCTCCACTCGAGGGCTGAGAGAAGTCTGCCATACTGCTCCTGTGATGTCAGCGAGACTCCCAACTAGCCGCCAGCCAGCAGCCAGTAGAGGAATTTCCCGTGTCCTGGCCAATTTCCCTATTCACTAAAAATACCACCAACAGCATAATCTGGTTCAAGGTCAGTTGGAATTCATCTGTATCCCCTCCCGGGTCATGCCTGAAAATAGGCAGGATTTGTCTAGTGCACTTACCGGTCAACAAAAACTAAATAAATAAATAAAATTTTGTGATGTACTGCAGCATTACTGCATTGCATCCTGACTGGTGCTTCTGTGTGTATATATGTGTGTGTGTGTGTATATAGATATAGATATAGATATAGATATAGATATAGATATAGATATAGATATAGATATAGATATAGATATAGATATGGCCTACCTAGACTTTAGCAAGGCATTTGACACAGTCCCACACAAAAGATTAATAATCAAGTTAGCCAGCCTGGGAGAGGGTCCCAAGGTGGTAGCCTGGGTAGCAAACTGGCTGCACAACAGGACACAGAAGGTAATAGTGAATGGAACACATTCCGTAGAAAGGGGGGTTACTAGTGGACTACCTCAGGGTTCAGTACTGGGTCCAGTCCTCTTTAACATCTTTATAGGTGACATTGCAGAGGGTCTGGAGGGAAAGGTATGCCTCTTTGCAGATGACACAAAGATATGTAACAGAGTTGATACACAAGAGGGGGTAGAAAAAATGAGAAGGGACTTGGCAAGGTTGGAGGAATGGTCAGACATATGGCAACTTAGATTCAATGCAAAGAAGTGCAAAGTAACACACCTGGGAAACAAAAACCCAAAAGAAGAGTACACAACAGCAGGGGCGGTACTAACAACAACAAAAATGGAAAGGGTCCTGGGGGTAGTCATATCAGATGACCTAAAGGTGGGTAAGCAATGTGAAACATCGGTAAGGAGAGCCAGTGGGATACTGGGATGCATAGGAAGGGGCATCCACAAGTAGAAAAGGTAGTGGTCATCCCTCTATACAGACAGTTGGTGAGACCCCATCTGAGTACTGTGTGCAGTTTTGGAGACCTCATATACACAAGGACATAGACAGGATGAAAGCAGTCCAGAGGAGGGCAACTAAAATGGTGCAGGGTCTACAGCAGAAACCATATGAAAAGACACTGAGAGAGCTTAATACTATACTCTTGACAAAAGGAGGGACAGGGGGACATGATAGAAATGTTCAAGTACCTCAAGGGACTCAACAAAGTCCAGGAGGGTAGCATCTTTCAGAAAAAGAGATGTGTAAGAACAAGGGGGCACAATTTGAAGATAGAGGGGGGACAGCTCAGGGGTAATGTGAGGACATTTGTTTTCACAGAGAGAGTGGTGGATACATGGAACCACCTTTCTGAGGAGGTCATTGGGTCTAAAACAGTGGGGGAATTCAAACATGCATGGGACAGACATAAGGCAATTATAGTGGTGGGTTGCAGGAAGTAGGCTGTTGGTTAACTAGAATCTGCAGCTTATCCAGTAGGTAGGGAAATGGGCAGACTGGGTGGGCCAAGTGGTCCTTATCTGCCATCAAAGTCTATGTTTCTATGTTTCTATGATACATATATATATATATATATATTCATTGTGAAAACTTCATTAGTGCATCAGTTAGGTTGTTACTAAAGCAACAAAAGCAGGGAAATGTTGTATTACGGTTTCCAACCTTAACAGCCCACCACTACCTTTGAGACACTGACAGGCATAGGTGTGCCTTGGGGTCATCAACCTAATGCTCATCCCATTCCATAAGTAAATAAGCTGAGATAGGTACAGTGTAGAAGAATGGGGTGAGCACTTGGGCTGATGATCCCAAGGCACACCACCGACACCTGTCAGTGTCTGAAGGATGGGAGTAGGGTGTTAAGAGTTTAACACTACATTTCTCTGGTTTTTTTGCTTTAGTAACAACCCTAAATGATGCATTGATGAAGTGTTTTGCAATGAATTTCCTTACATTTTCAGATAGTATAATCATATCTTTATTTGACTGTGTGAGTGCAGGGTCTGGAGTATCCTAAGCTCCCACAGACAAATAAGAATATGGTTATACTGTCTGAAAACATAAGAAAATTCATTGCAAAAAACATTATTAATGCATCATTTAGGGTTGTTACTAAAGTGTCAAAGGCAAGGCAATGTGGTGTAAGGGTTTCCAACCCTAACACCCCACCCCATCCTACAGACACTGACAGGTATCCTGTGTTGTGCCTTAGGGTTGTCAGCCCTAATGCTCACTCCATTCTCCTATACTTTACCCATCTTAGCTTATTTACTTATGGAATGGGGTGAACATTAGGGTTGACAACCCCAAGGCACCCCTGATGCCTGTCAGTGTCTGCAGGAGTAGGGTGGGGTGTTAGGATTGTAAACCAATGCTACCATTTCCCTGCTTTGTCACTTTAGTAACAACCTAAAGGATGCAATAATGAATTTTTTGCAATGAATTTCCTTAATCTTTCAGATAGTATACTCATATCCTTATTTGTCTGTGGGAGTGCAGGTCCTTCCAGGCCCTGTTCTCCATCCCTTCATAGATACACATATGTATGTAGCCATAGGGATCCTGCACTTCCAGTTATATGATAACAGTGACTAAACTGTCAGCATAGCCATCTTATTTCCCCACCTCACGTACCCTGGTACAGAAAATTTTTGAATCTGTGCCAAAAGATATTTCTGAGCAACTACAACACCATTCTAAGCCACATGTGTGAAAACACAGTTTGGGCAGGATTTGAAAAATGACAGCTGTGACATACATGAGGTTGGGTAATTAGAAGGCTATTTTGAAAATCTGGGGTCAAAATATTTAAAATTTCTGAAGCTATGAGCGGGGGTACCGAAATTGCAACAAATGGTCATAACTTTGGCATTTTTTCATATTTTGACCTCAAATTTTGAATATAATCTCCTTATGACCCCACTTCATAAACCCTGTAGGTGGAAATTTACAAATCAGTGGCAAAACACCATTCTGTGACATAGGTGTGAAAACACATTTTGGGCAGGATGAGAAAAATTACTGTTCATGAGGTGGTGTGAAAAAATGGCTATGCTGAAAATTTGGAGACAAAATATTAAAAATTACCAAGGTTATGCACATGGGTAGAAACATTTCAATTAACGCTCATAACTCAGCCATTTTTAGGATTTTTTTCCACCAGATTTTCAACATGGGCTTTTTCAGACCCCCATCTCTTGAACACTGGCCCTCTCATTTTGTTAATTGGTCCTGAAAGGTGATTTCATGCAGCAATTACGAAATCACCTTCCAGGCCCGATTAACGAAATGACAGTGACAGTGTTTATGAGGTGACGTCTCCCAAAAGCCCATGTTGAAAATTTGGTAAAAATGGCAAAGTTATGAATGTAAGTTCAACATGCCACTTGAAATACATTATACGCACGTATCAGTACCTTGATTTATCAGTTTATGGTTCGGCTTTGAAGAGTACAGACATGTCCGGGACCACAGAAGATGACAGTGGAAACCTCCAGAGGTAAGTATAAGGTAAAGGGGGTGTGTGGGTGGTGGGTGCCCATGAGAGGTCAGGATGGGGAAGGGACAGTGGAATGACCAGGGACAGTTTTCTTTTTTCCAGGTTTAAAAACCAAAAAGGCATTGGGGGACTGTTTTTTCCTTTTACAGGATTCAACAAAAGAAACATTTCAGGACAATGGGAGTAGGTTCCCCAATGTCACACAATATGTCACACAATACTGGGGGGGATAAATGTCAACACGGGGATTGGGCCCTCCATGTCAGCTACTAAGTGAAACACCAGGCTGTGGCGGGGTTTGTTAGTGGCTATCAGCCAAAGTCTGGCATTGACAAACTAACTTATTAATTTTTAATAGTCTTCTCATGCACAACACTACTGGGGGGTGAAAATGCTGACATGGGGATTGGGCCCCCCAGTGTCGGCTACTAAGTGAAACAACGTGCTGCAACAGGGTTTGTTAGTGACAATCAGCCAACGTCTGGCATTGACAAACAACTTTATCAATTTATAAAAGTCTTCTCATACTTCAGTCCCTTTCCCTTGGATGTCATAAAAACATCAAATATACTTGATTTAGGTAAACACCAATAAGTGTTTACCTAGTCAGAAACCAAAGAGTGAGATTCTGTGATCAGTTTGCCCTCAAAATTCCCTTAAACAGTTTCATTTTTTTCCGCGGGACGTATATGCTGCAAATTGGTACTGCTTTTTTCACTAGACACCCTTCCTTGTTTTCACAAAACAATGAGATTTTGTTGCAGTTTGTGGCACACACACCCTTTGTTTGGGTAAACAACCACCACAATTCAGCAGTAAAACCTCTGCAGATAAAATAAACATATTTCTGAACATGTTTTGGGCAAACTGAAACCAAATTCAGATTCCTCAGGCCCAGATTAGGTAAATAAAACTGTTGGTGTTTACTATATACCAGTATTCTTTTGAAATATTTACATTTCTTTGCTTCATTAACAGAAAACAAGATGATAGAATTTTGGCAATAGTAGCCATAGACTTGGCCAGATATTTCCAGATATTTTGCAAAATTTCTAAAGAGTTTCTTTCTGCTGCCCCTACTGTGTAAATGGAGAAAGCAGGAAATTTCAGTAGAAATATCACATAAATTTCAGGAAATATCAGCCCATGTCTTTGTACATTCTGCATTTGTGACACTAAATACTGCTTTTGTGGCAAAAAACCAGTTGTTTTGCATGGTACATTTAATTTGTCCCATCAGAAGTAATGGGAAATTGAAACTTTAATAACTTTTGAATGGATTGATATTTTTCACCATCATTTTTCACCAAACCTTCATAAGGCACATATACGACCCAAGCCTGATATACCACAAAAATTTCAGACCAAACCCCAAAGCCATTTCTGAGAAATGGTATGACAAAGAATTTACACAAAAATGGTAATTTACACAATTTTTAACATCCCGTATATCCACATATCAGACAGAAATAAAACTTGCCACATCAAGAGCTCATTGGTCCCCAATGGCACATGCAAAATTTCATGCAAATCACTCAAATAGTTGCAAAGTTTTTAAATTGCAAAAATGTGGGTTTAACATAGAAGTGACCATAGAATCCTAAGTATAATGGCACTACTTGTGCTATAATGTATATATTCTTTGCAAAAACTGTGTTAATGCAAGATTTATGGTTCAGGCTAAAGCAACAAAAGTAGGAAAATGTGGCTTTAGGGTTTCCAACCCTAAAACACCAACCCCGCCCCTAAAGAAAATCAGGAGCAGACTTTTCCTAGGGGTTGTCAACTCTAAAGCTCACCCCATTCTATACACTCCAGAAACATACATATCTAATGAGGTGGGATTTAGAGTTGACAATGCCAAATAAGACTGCACCATTGATTTGTTTTAGGGGTGGATGTGGGGTTTTAGGGTTAGAAACCCTAAAGCCACATTCTTTTGTCACTGAGCTCATTAATAGTTTTTTTCAAAGAATATATGTGTGTGTGTGTGTGTGTGTGTGTGTATATATATATATATATATATATATATATATATATATATATATTTATAAAATGGGTAGGAAAAATTATGTCTGCTGATTTGTTGGCTACCAGCACATGACGTGCGTATATGAGCATGACCGCACACCTGCCTTTTACCCCCTAAAAACAGTTTTGCCATTTTATAAGACAGATAAACTACTCTGAGGTGTGCAGTCGTGGTCTGATATACGCACGCCTTGGGCGGTTGACGCACTCAGCCTGTGGCCTTGTGCGTACAATGCACACCAAGGTGTGCGTATATAAGACCACAACTACACACCTCAGAGTGATTTATCTATTACATATACAATATACATATATATATATATATATATAGACATACATGTATATTCTTTACAAAAAAAAATCAGTAAATTCACTGGTTAGGATCAGATTAAAGCAAAAAAAGAAAGGAAATGTGGTGTTAGGGTTTCCAACCCTACCTCCCCCAAACAGGAAAGGAAAAAAAACATTATGGTTTTGCTGTCCTGACAGTTAGTGAATCAGTGGTGGGATCTTCCCATGGTTCTCAAACCTAACACTCACCCCATTGTGATATAGTCTTCAAACGTACAGGAATGTGTCTTCCCACATGTTACCAACAACCTGCAAGTCCTGCCTGAAGAAAACAGGTCACATTTCATCTTATTTGGTCTTGGAATGGGGTGAGTATTAGGGTCGATAGTCTTTTTATACCTCCCCTTATAAACATGACATGTGGCATTTATAGTACGTTTTCCAAAACATTGTTTTGCACAAGTGTGAAAACACATCTCACCCAGGATTTAAAAAATGACAGCTGTCACATTTATGAGGTGGTGAGGAAAAATGGCTACATTGAAAGTCTGGAGATAAAATATTGCAGATTAGCAAAGCAATGAGTGAACACTGAAATACTGAAACATTCACTCATAACTTGGGCATGTCACCATATTTGTACACCAAATTTTCAGCATAGCCTTGTTATTAAACCACCATATGAACCCAGTAGATGAAAATGTTCAAATCCCTGTCAAAACATCATTCTGTGCCACAGATATGAAAACATGTTTTGGCCAGATTCTAAAAATGTCAACTGTCATGTTAAGGAGGTGGAGTGAAAAAATTGCTATGTTGAAAATTAGGTTCAATATACACAATTACTGAACTTGTGAGCAAGCACAGAAAAATTTCAATGTATGCTCATAACTTTGTTATATTTCCATATTTTGACAGCAAATTTTTTACATAGCTATGTTATGACCCAATTTCAAGAACCTGGTTAGTGAATTTCCAGAATACCAACTGAAACGTCATTTTGTGCCACAAGAGAAAAAACATGTTTTGACCAGAATTTCAAAAAATGACAGCTATCACATTCATGAGGTGTTGTGAAAAAAATGGGTATGTTGAAAATCTAGGGTCAAAATATTGAAAAGTCATGAGTATGTGTTTAAAAATTTCAATGTACACTCATAACTGTGTTGTTTTCAATATTTTTACCACAAATGTTAACATAGCCTTCTTATGACCCAACTTCATAAAGAAATGAGGACACATTTTCAAAACCAATCTAAAAGGTGATTTTGTGCAGCAACCAGGAAATCAACTTCTAGGATTGTTATATCGTAATTTCATCTCCATTGTTCATGGGGGGCAAAAGGCCACGTTGATGATTTAGTGTAAAATGTTCAAAAATAACAAGTTATGAATGAAAATGCACACCCTGTTGAAATACATTAAAGCGTGCTTACCTTATGTTCTCATATTGCAGTAGCCAGTTCCAGCAGCAAGATGTGTCTTCATTTGGAGAGTAGATTTACATCATGAGACCCATTCACGTGAGTGAGAGTGTGTGGGGGGTATATGGGGTGGTGGGTGCTGAGTGGAGGATTGGGCAGAGGTGACTGGTGGGTGCTTGGGGGTCAGACCTCCAATGGACTTGTATTTTTTGCAGGTAAAAAAATGATCAATGAGGGATGGTTTTCTTTTATTGTAGGAGACAGACAGCAACACCAAAGACTGGACAACCCAGAGACAGGAGGATCTCTGGTGGCACCTGAGGTGGGCAACCTGGTGCCATCACAGATGAGAAGGGGAAGGGTAGCCTGGAGGGAGAGGGGGCAAGAGAAGTGGTACAGGAGTGGGCACCCAATCCATGTCATAGATAGATAGATAGACAGACAGACAAATAGACACAGTAGATAGATGGACAGACAGACAGATAGACAGACAGACAGCAAGATAGATAGATAGATAGACAGATAGACAGCAAGACAGGTGACAGTGGTGAGGGCAGATCACTTATGAGCAGTTTTTAGGGAAAAACATAAAAGATCAATGAGGGATGGTTTTCTTTATTATAAGGTGACAGAAGCCAGCACTGGGGATAAGGCACTACAGTGTCAAGGGGATATCCAGCAGCACCAGGGTGTTGGGCAAGCTGGTACCACCACAAATTAGAAGGGGCGTGTGATCTGGGGGAAGGTGGCAAGAGAAGTGATACTGGGGTGGGCCCCTGGGTCCACTTCAGTACACAAGAAGGCAGACAGACAGACAGACTTTTTAAAACTTTTTATTTATTATTTTGCAAGTAAGACAACCACTCACAGCTGATGAATCTATGGATGCATACCAAGAAAATATTCACACATACAAAATGTTTGCTTACAAAGTATTAGAATGACATCTTTTCCCTGGGATAAACAAACGGGGGAAGTATAGTAATGTTATGTTTAACCCAGACTAATCTATAAGGCATGCCTCCCAGAAACTATACAAGGAATAAAAAGAATCAGAAAACAGATTTCATATATTCCCTCATGTAGTACTATTAACTCCTGCATAACACAGGTCTTCCTCAGGAGCGATTACTAATTCATTCAACCATTTAACTAGGATTTAACTGATATATCCTTAAAGTTTAACTGTGAACTTTAACTTTGTAGTCAAGGACTTGGGTATTGTCACATATATCAGAGTCCAGATCTAGGATATAAAACAATAAAAGCATTGATTTGAAAACTCAGACAAGCCTATTGCAGTCAACAGGATGGAACAGTCCTACTAAATGTAAACCTGCCACAGAAGAAAAATGCATGCCAACATGAGTGTATCGCAGGCATTGTGTTCCCACAGGACAAATAGATAGATAGATAGACAGAAAGACAGACAGACATAGATGTAGATAGACAGATAGACAGGTGGCAATGTGGTGGGGGGACAGACCATGGATTAACTTTTTTTACATAAAAAAAGATCAAAGAGGGATAGTTTTCTTTATGGTAGGGTGACAGAAGCCAACACTAAGGATTGGGCACTTCAGTGTCAGCATGATCTAGGCTAGAACAAGGGGTGGGCACCCTCATGCCACCACCTATATTTAACAAGTAGGGGTGAGTCAGGGGTTCAGATCGGGGAGGGACCATTTTTATTTTTCACACATGGGGGGTCAGACAACTGATGGACTTTTTGTAAATAAAAAAATAAAATGATCGATAAAGGGAATGTGCCTGACCACTCAGAGATTCAAACTAGCATTAAAGACCAATCTGTTTAGCCTGGCATTTCCAGATGAATTTTAGATACTGGAAATATTTTGAGTACACTGCCACTTGATCTATAAGTATGTTTGTTCATATTGGATTTTAAATGTGTTTGTGATTTTATGAATCATATTCTAACTTGTGGAGATGGTTATTTATTTTTATGTACAGGTGCCTTGATCATTGGAAAGGTGCCTTTTTACAAATAAGTCATTTGATTTGATTTGATTGATTGTAGGGGACAGAAGCTGACACTGGGGATTGAGCACCCCATTGTCAAGGGATCCTGACGGTACCAGGAGGGCACCCTGATGCCACCACAGATAAAGGGGACTTGTAATCTGGAGGGTGCAAGAGAAGCAGTACTGGGGGTGGGCACCCCAGTCCACTTTGATACATAGCTAGGTAGGTAGATATACAGAAATATAGACAGATAGATAGACAGACAGACATGTTGCAGTGGGGTGGGTAAAACAATCAATGATGGACAGTTTTCATTATTGTTGGGGGACAGAAGCCAACACAGAGGAGTGGCCACCCCAATGTGGACATGATATATGGTGTGACAGGGGTGGGCACCCTGGTGTAGACACTGATATTTAACAAGGGCAGGTAACATGGAGGGAAGGGGAGGCAAGAGAAGCTGTACTGTTCATGACTACTCTGGTACCCTGGTCTATTTTGACAGATAGGTTGGTAGGTAGATAGACAGAGAGCTAGACAAAGAGACAGACAGAAAGACAGTCAGACATGTGATAGCATGGGCAGATCATCAAGGGTGGTTTTCTTTTTCAGGGAAGAAAACATAAAAAGAACAACATGGGACTGTTTTCTTTATTGTTAGGGGACTTGGCACCCCAGTGTTGGGAGGATCTCCATTGGCTTCAGATTTGGAAACTCTGCTGCTGCCACAGATATGATAGTAGCTTGGCAGAAGACACCAGGAGGAAGGAGTGCTGTGTGACTGGACTTCTCTACTGGGACTAAAGAAGCAGAACTCTGGTTCTTGGACCTTTAATTTAGGGTAAAAAAACAACAACTAACAAACAAAACAAAAAAAAATTGGTGTGTTTGTCTGAGTTAACTGAACTGAATAGTTATCTGAACAGTTATCTAGGTGTAAATCTCAGGTGAGTGAAAGGGCTTGATAGCTGTGCAGTTTAAAATTACTTGTAGAAAGATCTAGTAAGTAGGGGGAGTGGCTTAGCTAGAAGGAAGCTAAATTTAAAGACTGCCTTAGAAAGATTCTGTTAGTAGCTTGGCAGAAGACACCAAGAGGAAGGAGTGCTGTGTGACTGGACTTCTCTACTGGACTAAAGAAGTAGAACTCTTGTACTTGGACCTTTAATTGCCTTCCCTCCCACACAAAGGTAGTTCTACTTTTATAGGCACAGGATTTGACTGACAACAGGAACTTCCTGTTTGGGAGCAGGAAGTGAGTGATCACAGAGCCACCAAAGACCCACCATCCTAGAAGGGCAAGAGTAGCTCTCTGGCCCCCTCTAGCTGGTGGAGGTCTGCCCCTGAGCAAGTAAGGGGTCTACTGAGAAATATAGGATATTCTTGTCTCAGAACAGGACAGTCAGGAGCTTAAAGGGCACAGAGGCAGAAAGTAAGTAGAGAGAGAAGAGAAAGAAAAAACAAACAAACAAAAAAAAAAGAGGAAAGAGTAAGGATTCCAAACAACAGTTAAGGAGCCAGAAATAAGACATGATGTTAGTGGTGCAGTGCAGTGGCTGTGGAGCAGCAGTCTTCCGGGAGACTTTCTGGAGGATGCGGTGTTGTCCCATCTGCAGGCACCTCTCTGGGCTGAGGGAGGAGGTTGCTCATCTCCAGGCTGAGTTGGCCAGGATTTGTCGGACCTCCTCCTCCATCTAGGGACCACCAGTGCCACTGCTTTTGCCTCAGAGGTTGCCAAGAAAGAGGAGCAGTTGGACCACAGTGGGCTCAGGGAGGGTGAGGGTGATGGAATAGAGGTGCATCCCTCCAGATGTACCTCTCCACAATTCCTATGCCATTCTGGCAAAGTGTGGTTCCTCTATGGAGGCACCTGCAGTGGAGATCAAGGAGGATGCTGGGAACCTCCACAAAGGAGACCCACAGGAGGGTGGCATGGGACCCCACAGGGGAAGGAAACAACTCTTGGTGGGGGACTCCATTATTAGGAAGGTAGAACTGGGGAAGGAAGGGGTGAGGGAGGTAAGATGCCTGCCTGGTGCCATGGCTTGGAGGGACAGGGAGCGAATCCTCAGGATTGCCAGAGCAGCTGCACAGGAGAGGGAGCTGGATGTCATTGTCCACCTAGGGACAAATGACCTGGCTAAGAAAGGGATTAGAGCAGTGCAGGAAGAGTATGTGGAATTGGGGAGGGGCCTTAGATAAGTAGCACGCACGGTAACCTTCTCGGAGGTGCTGCCCATCTATGGTGTAGGAAAGGCTAGGGTGTTCTGCACCATGGGATTCAATCAGTGGTTGAAAAACTGGTGCAGAGCTCAGGGATTTGGCTTCATTGGGGACTGGGGGTCCACCTGGAGTGATGCAAGCCTATACTGGCATGATGGGCTACATCTGTCCAGGAGGGGAACCAGGATCCTAGGTGATAGGTTTAAATGCTTCATTGGCAAGCATTTAAACTAGCCAAGGGGGGAGGCACTGGAAAAGAGTAGGGAAATCCTAGCGTCCCCAAAAAATCACAGTAGTAAGTGCGGTAAACACCAACACAGAGGTGGAGATAGGGAGAAGGGCAGGGGTAAATGGGGAATTTGACAAAGGCAAGAAGGATAGGGATGGGGCAAAAAGGAATAAGGCCATCAGGAAATGGAGGGTAATGAGTACCAATGGCCGTAGTCTGGGCAAGCTCCCTGAGCTAGTAGCCTTGATGGAAGAGGGATGCCTGGATATCGTAGCAGTCACAGAAACATGGTACACAGAGAACCATGACTGGGATGTTAACATACCAGGGTACATATAACTCACAGGAGAGACAGGCAGGAGAGAAGAGGGGAGGATTAGCTCTCTATGTAAAGGAAGGGATAAAAACAACTGAACAAAAGAGTAAACAGAGAGGAGAGGAGAGGAGAGGAGGCACTGTGGGTCACCTTGGAGACTGGAAAGGGCACCACAATCTGCACAGGTGTTGTGTACAGACCCCCATGTCAGGGGGAGGGAATGGACAAGGATATGATAGAAGGTATTCTTAGGATGGCAGAGAAAGCGGAGATACTGTTGATGGGAGACCTGCATATGCGAGATGTTAACTGGAGCACATTTGCTGCAGCCACATCCAAGAGCAGGGCCATTCTTGATGCCCTACAGGTGGCAGGCCTCAGACAGCTAGTTTCAGAACCCACTCATGAGGGAACAATCTTAGACCTCATACTCTCAAATGGGGGCAGTGAGAGGATCTCATATCTAGAAGTGGGTTGCCATCTGAGAACAAGTGACCATCAAACAGTGTAGTTCACGTTAAACTCAGCTACAGAGTCAAGTCATACAAAAGTGAGGGTACTGGACTTCAGGAGGGCTGACTTTGGCAAGATGGGAGGGTGCCTCAGAAAAGCACTAGCAAACAGGCTAGAAGGAGGGGTGGAGCAACAATGTGGAATCATCAAAACTGCCATCACAGAGGCAACAAGCCTTTGTGTGAAGCAAATAAACAAATCAAAATGAAAGAAAAAGTCACTATGATTCTCAAAAGAGGTGGCTGGGAAAGTCAGGGAGAAAAAGATAGCATTCAGGAAGTATAAGGAAACACAGAAGGAGCAGGAACAAGAGCTGTACCAGTTAAGGCAGAAGGAAGCAGGGAGGAAAGTCAGAATAGCAAAGCCCAAACTGAGGAAAAGATAGCCAACTCGGTTAAGAAGGGTGATAAAGCCTTTTATAGGTACATCAGAGAGTGTAGAAAGACAAAGGGAGGGATAGTGAGGCTGAATAGAATGAATGGTAGGTGGGCAGAGTGGGACAGTGAAAAAGCAGGGATACTGAATGAATATTTCTGCTCAGTATTCACAAAAGAGGAGGGGGAAGTGCCTAATCCAATTAACAGAAGCACTCTTGATAGGTGGGTTGATCCCAGCCCTTTCACAGAAGAAAGGGTTCTGCAAGAACTCCTAAAACTGAAGGTGGACAAAGCAATGGGGCCTGATGGAATTCACCCCTTAATTCTAAAAGAATTTAGGGGGGAACTAGTGAAACCACTGACTACTCTTTTTAATAAATCATGGAAGGATGGTGTGATACCAGAGGACTGGAGGAAGGCAGATGTGATTCCCCTTCACAAAAGTGGGACCAAGACAGAGGCAGGAAACTACAGACCTGTCAGTTTGACTTCTGTGGTAGGGAAAGTGATGGAGTCACTTCTGAAGGAAAGAATTGTTGAGTACCTTAAGGCCAGTGGGGCACAGGACCCAAGGCAGCATGGGTTCGGCCAGGATGGTCATGTCAGATGAATCTAATAGATTTCTTTGACTGGGTGACCAAAGTAGTAGACGAGGAGGGGCTGTGGACATGGCCTACCTAGACTTTTAGCAAGGCATTTGACACAGTCCCACACAAAAGATTAATAGTCAAATTAACCAAGCCTGGGAGTGGGTCCCAGGGTGGTAGCCTGGGTAAAACATTGGCTGGACAACAGGACACAGAAGGTAATTGTAAATGGAGTCCACTCTGAAGAAAGAGGGGTTACTAGTGGGGTACCGCAGGGTTCAGTACTGGGTCCAGTCTTTTTAATGTCTTTATAAGTGACATTGCAGAGGGACTGGAAGGAAAAGTATGCCTCTTTGCAGATGACACAAAGATTTGCAACAGGGTTGATACACAAGGAGGTGTGGAAAGGATAAGAAGGGTCTTGGCAAGGTTGGAGGAATGGTCAGAAGTATGGCAGCTAGGATTCAATGCAAAGAAGTGCAAAATAATGCACCTGGGAAACAAGAACCCAGAGGAAGATTACACAATGGGGAGGGAGGCAGTAACAACAACAAAAAAGGAAAGGGACCTGGGGGTAAACTTATCAGATGACCTTAAGGTTATCAAGCAATGTGAGAAGGCAGTAGGGAGGGCTGGGGGTATACTGGAATGCATAGGGAGAGGCATCACCAGCAGAAAACAGGAAGTTGTTATCCCTCTGTACGGACAATTGGTGAAACCCCATCTAGAGTACTGCGTCCAGTTCTGGAGACCCCATCTCCACAAGGACATAGACAGGATAGAGGCAGTCTAGAGGAGGGCAACTAAAATGGTGCATTGTCTGCAAGAGAAGCCGTATGAGGAGAGTCTAAAGGAGCTTAATATGTATACCCTTGAGGAAAGAAGGGAGAGGGGTGACATGATAGAAACTTTTAAGTACCTCAGTGGAATCAACAAAGACCAAGAGTGTAGCATCTTTCAGAAAAAGAGACATGCAAGAACAAGGGGACACAATTTAAAGATAGGGGGGGCGGTTTTGGGGCAATGTGAAGAAGTATTTTTTTCACAGAGAGGGTAGTGGATGCATGCAACAGCCTTCCTGAGGAGGTTGTGGTGTCTAAAAGTGTGGGAGAATTCAAGTATGCATGGGACAGACATAAGGCAATTCTTGTGGGGGGTAGCAAGAAATAGGCAGTTGGTTAACTAGGATCTGCGCCCTATCCTGTAGGTAGGGAAATGGGCAGACTAGGTTGGCCAAGCGGTCCTTATCTGCCGCCAAAGTCTATGTTTCTATGTTTCTATGGAGCAAGCAACCTGGAGGAGGGGGACAAGAGAAGCATTACCAGGGGTGGACACCCTGATTTGCCTTGATACATAGTTATTTAGGTAGATAGATAGATAGATAGTTATTTAGGTAGATAGATAGATAGATAGATAGATAGATAGATAGATAGATAGATAGACAGACAGACAGACAGATAGTTAGAAAGACTGATAGACAGACAGAAAGGTGGAGTTGTGGTGGGGCAGGTTGGCAATGTACTTCTAGGTTAAAAAAATAAAAAGATCAATGAGTGATGGTTTTCCTTATTGTAGGCGAACAGAAGTCGACATTGTGGATTGGCACCCCAGTGTCAGCATGATCTTCCACGTCACCAGAGTGGGCACTCGTGTTAACCACCACATTTAACAAGGGGGACAACCTGGAGGGAGGGAACAAGAGAAGTAGTACTGGGGTGGCATCCTGGTCTGCCTCCATACATAGTTAGGTAGATAGATAGACAGGCAGACACAAAGACAGGTGGCAGTGTGGTAGGGGACAGATTGCCTATGGACTTTTTTTAGGTAAAAAAAACACAAAAAGATCAATGAATGACAGTTTTCTTTATTGTAGGGGACAGAAGCCAACACTGGGGATTGGGCAATTCAGTGTTGTCATGATCTTCGGCAGGAGTTGGGTGGGCACCCTGGTGCTTCCACCTATATTTAATGGCTGGGGTGTGTGTGGGAGGATCAGATCATCAAGGAACCATTTTCTTTTTTACCATTTGGGGTGCAGATTGCTGATGGATTTTTTTTAAGTAAAAAAAAAAAATATCAATGAGGGACTGTTTTCTTTATTGTAGGGGGACAGAAGCCAACACTGGGGATGGGGTGCCCAAGTGATGGCTGATCTTCAACAACACCAGGGATGGGCACCCTGGTGCCTCCACCAGTATTTAACAATGGGGTGTGACCTGGAGGGGAGGGGGGAAGAGAAGCTGTACTAGCTGTGGGCAACCTGGTCTGCCTTGATACTTAGATTGATAGACAGATAGATAGATAGCTAGATAGACAGACAGACAGACAGACAGAGACAGACAGACAGACAGACAGGTGGTGGTGTGGTGGGGGCATCGCTGATGGACTATTTTTGTGGTAAAAAAATAAGATAAATAAGGGATGGTTTTCTTTATGGTAGGGAGACAGAGGCCAAGTGTTGGCATGATCTTCAGCAGCACCAGGGGTGGGCACCCTTGTGCCACCACCTATAGTTAATGTGTGGGAGGTGTTGTGGGGTCTGACTGGTAAGAGAATGTTTTCTTTTTTACAGGTTGAGTAGGAGGATCACCAATGGATTTTTTTTTGGATAAAAAAAAGATCAACAAGGAATAGTTTTCCTTATTGTAGGAGGACAGAAGCTGACACTGGTTATTCGGTACCCATTGTTGGGAGGATCTCCAGCAGCCTGTGGGTGAGTACCCTGGTGCTGCCACAGATAAGAACAGTGTGGGTGAGCTGGATGGGATGGGGGCAAGAGACGCAGTACCCATAATGTAGGCTGATAGATAAATAGCTAGATAGACAGACAGACAGAAAGAAAGATAGACAAACAGACAGACAGCCCGACAATTAGATAGGCAGAAAGACAATTAAATAGACAGACAGATAGGTGGAGATCACCATGCTGGAGATGCAACCCACTGTTGATAGTTGACCCCAAGTTCATGGAGTGGATCTATAAAGAGGCAACCTTCTAGTCTGAAACCAACAATACAGATGGAGTAAGAAATGGCATAGTCTGGTAAGCATTAAAGGTCTGTTTACAGGGCCACATTATTGCATTCTCCTCAGCTCAGAGGAAAGACAGGAAAACAGAGATTAAATCTCTCCACTCTCTGGTGACCCCGTGGACTATGCAAATTTCCACCCTTTCTCCCTCATTTTACTCACATAAAAATTCTGGCCAAGGCACTGGCACCTCAGCTGGAGACTGCCCTCCCTTGTTTAATTAATCACATGCAGGCCAGTTTCAAGAAGGAGAAATCCAGATCTGACAATTTGAGGATGCTTCTTAATTTAAAGCTCCACAACAGGATCTCTGACCTTTCTAAGGTGGCAGTAGCCATAGATTTTTGCAAAGCATTCAACTCCATCAAGTGGGATTACCATCAAAAATATCTTCTCACTCTATGGCTTTGGGTCATCCTTTAGGGGTACCCTATTCAGTGACCCTTCAGCAGTGGTCCTCAGAAACCTGAATATTCACCCCCATTTATGCTATATAGAGGCATGAAGAAAGGGTGTCCCCATCTCCCCTTCTATTCTTACGGCATTGGACCCCCAACCAGGAAATTGGTAACATCTCCCAATATCCAAGAAATCTTGGTGAATGGGCTGAATATCTAGTAAACACCTATGAAGATGATCTCTGGCTTACACTGATGGAGCCGGAGCAGTCATGCCAGCCCAGTTTTATTCAAGTTTACAACTCTATTGAGGCTCAGCATGAATCTCAATAAAACAGTGCTGTCCCCTCTGAATCAGAAGTGTGACAGCAGCTGATGCCAGGGATCACAGGAGAAATGATTGGAGAATGGCTTAAAAATAATTGTGGATCTGGGTCACCACTAAGAGGATGGACTTAGGGATTGCAAGATTCTCCTCTCTACTTGCAGACTTTGAGCAAGAAATCAGGTATTGGCTCAGGCTCTACCTATCCCTAATGGGGAAGATTGAGGCCATAGGTATGTTCGTCCTGCCCACATTTGCAGATGTATTCAGGAATCTGCCCCTTCACATCCCGGACAAGGTGTTCCACAGGGTGGAGCATCTCATTAGCTACCTATTGTGGGAAAGTAAACCTCCAAGTTTGAGTAAGATGAAATTGAGAGCTCACTGAAGTTGAGAAGGGTTAGGCTTACCCTAGTTCAAGGGCTATGCCCTAGCATACTGCATCACACAAGCAGAAAAAGTGATCTATCCTGCTCGACCAACTCACCACAATTGGTGCACCTTGAGGCAGCTGCCACTGCAGTGCCTTGTTTCAGTATCCTGCTACAGTGCAACCACTCTGGATCTTCCCTCGCTCATATTTATTGACCACCATACATGCCTGGGATAAGCTCATGGCCCTCACCTCTGCCCCCAAAGATTCTAGACCTCCCCTCAGATTGCTGACTTACATCTGGCAGAACCAAACTGTCCTGATTGGTTGCCTACCTATCAGATGAAAAGACTGGGAGGAGAAGGGCATCAGTTTTTTAGCAGATGTATCTATTCCAGGCACTGCTACTCTGCTCTCCTTTCAAGCAAATCCCAGAAAAATCTGGAATTCTGCATACCGACGTCTGAAGGTATCTGCAGATAAGGGTGGCCATGCAGGTCTTTTATTTATTTATTTATTTATTTATTTATTTATTTATTTATTTATGTATTTATTTATTTAATTATTTAGTTCTTTATTTATTAAGTTCTTGGATTAATACCTTTGAGCTATAAGCTCATTTACAGAGGTTCCAAGTTCCACAGCAAACAACACAAATATAGCAAAACAGTACGACAGCAGTTACAGAGTTACATTGGATACAGAAGTGATGTTCAACTCTTTTGTAACTAAAATTACAAAATTCAATCACATTAAGCAATAAGTATGTTGCGAGGGATGAACAAAGTGGAAAGGTAGCTTACTATGGAGCAAGAAACTGGCAGTAACAGAGGCTGGGTGCTGAGAGAGTGCTGAGTAGGTGAGGAAGGTATAAAGGAGAATAGGTGGAGAAAATGGGAGCAGCCATAGGGTCTTGTCATTGGTTTGCTGGAAGGGGAAAATTCCATGGGGTTTTGGAATGGGATGGTATGGTGTGGGGAGGGGGAAAACAGATTAGGTGAGGGGAGGAGGTGGGAAATGGATAAGGAATGGAATGGAGGAAGAAGAAGCAGAGTGGGATGGTAGAGGAGAGGGGAAATAACAAGGCAGTTGGATAGGGGAGATTGTAAGTGCTATAATGAACAGAAGAAAGATAGGCGTTAGCTTGTGCAGTTTAGAAGTTACAATCACATTCACTAAGTGTTGCTAGGTGGGTACGAAGTTTAATTTTGAAGGGGCCAAGTTTAGATTCTGCCAGCAGTTCATCATGTAGTACTTTGAGCCAAGCAGGTGCCCGGTGCTCAAAAGACCGCTGACACTAGGAGGTGTGGCAGAAATGTCCTTGAGAAAACTCTGATTCCCTACACATCCTGGCAAAGATTACAGTGGCCAGATGTTTCCTCCACCTCCCAAGGTATTGCAGGGAAAATGATCATGGATGTGCAAAAAGATGTTCCTTGACTCCAGTTGCCAGATGGGGGAATAAGAGCTGGGTCACTCTATAACAGTAGATCAGTGGGAGTCATGCATCACCTTTGCTAGTCAGGACTATAGGGACACTAAAAGCAGGCTAATTCAGGTGAACATTCTATGTGGATGACAAAGAACCCCAAAAGCACTAAAGGCTATGGGCCATCTACTCACTCACAGTACTGGCAATGCTCACAACCTGAGGCAGGACTTCTGCATAGCCTATGGGACTGCCCCCAGCTCTCTCAATTGTGGCAGGGTATCATTTCCAACTGCTCCAACATCCTGCACCATTCTATTACTAGTACCAGCTCTGATGATACTTGGCATCACCTCACAGGTAGCAGACATGCCCAGGCCTCACCAATGCTGGCTCCTCACAGCTATTATGGAAGTCAAACACTTAATGCTTATGAATTGGAGGCTGGTGGGCAACCCCTCCTTGTTTACCTGGCACTCTGCTCTGTCAAGGCTGGCAATATTTGAGAGGATCTCCTTCAAGACAATGGATAATAAGGGATGTATCATAAGAAATGGGATATTTTCTTATCACACCTCTGCTCTGCACTCCTACCCCAACCCTGTAACCCCCCTGCAAGCTCCAGTCCAGAAGAATAAATCCTCCCCACCACACTATCCCCACATCCTCTCTCATTCTGTTTGGTTAGGCCTAGTTAGGGATTGATCAAGTTCCTGCACATAAATCTACCTGAATTCCCCATCCCCATATGCATCTACAGATGAAGCCACCTGTGTCTACCTAGGAAGCTTACTATTGTGCAGCACGTGTTTTCTACTGCTGTGCAATTCCTAGTTGACTGCTTATCTTCTAAGGTTCTCTCTGCATTACCTGAGATATGCTCTTAGCAAGATCTGTTCCTGTATCCACTCATCAGTTGTGCCTTAATACTGCTCGCTACATGCTGTTGCATGATTTAAAAATAATCTCCAATAAAAATAAATCATGATTAAAAAAATGAAAAAAGCATGGTGTTACACGGGATATAAGGACACTCAAAATCTCTTAAAAGATGCTGGCTCCTTGAAAAACTTACATTTAAATACAGTATTTATAACTTACACAGCAAAATGTAGCACAGTCCTAGGATCCCTCCATTCAACAGAAATGGGGATGCAATATTAAAAAATGTCATATTTACAAAAATGTCACAACATTTTGACATTATGTCAAGAAAAACTATTTAAAGAGGACTAATGAATCAGTTATTTTACTATGTGTGCAAGTACAGGAGTGCCATTCACAGGAAGGTGGTCGGCTATGGAGGAGGGCGAATTTTGTTGGTCGCCTTCTCATGCTTGGGGAGGGACTTGTTGTTAACTATATAAACTGTGATTGATGGGGTGGAGGAAGGTTGGACTTGGGTGCTGATGCTTAAGTGGGGGCATGGGGGCAGGAGGTTGATCTATTTAACTACAAGTATGACAAGAGGTGGCAGCGGCCACCCATGGAGGCAGGTGGGTTGTGCCGATCACCCATTTTGGGAGTTTTTTCTTCTTTCCTAATCTTGAAATTGTATGTACTGTGGGGCGAGGAAGGTAGGAGTGGGCTGCTTACAGAGTGTGGAGTGATGGGGGTTGTTTTTAAGATGACTGGGTTGGGGAAGAGGTTGGATGGGCTGTGTTTTTCTTTTTATGTTATTTCCTAAATGTGAATAGGCACGAATAGTGCCACGATTTGTTAGTCAGATCTAAACAATGATAGTGCATTATTTGTGGTGTTCAGAAATATGATTCATTACTTGCACACCACTAGCATGGCATATATCTCCTATACATTTAATGAACATATCAAAAATCATGGGGACCATACAGAACAGGGGGAGAAGCACTGCAGGAGGTTTATATGGGCCAGATATGGGGATCAATACTGTGCTGTAGACATCGTTAAGATGTACATACAGTAAGTAAGCTGCATCCAGACTTTCCAGTCTGTATATGCACCGGAAATGTCTACCATGGTACTACTTGGATACTGTACTAATATGGTACCCCAAAAAGTCATTGGGAGTTAACTATTTTTTGAAGACGATGGCAAGAAGCAGTAAATAGGCAGGACTCTAACAGTGCCACACTGCATTGACTCAGGGTCACTCCAGTGCTCCTGCTTTCAGATGCTGGATTGGGCAGCTGTAAGATTATCACAGTTACAGGTTACCAAAATAAATCCAGCTTGAGAAGCTACTGGTCAGAAACAATGAACAACAGAAAAAGGTGGAGTGATATACTGTACTGTGTGCACAAGTAAAAGCATCCCCCAGAAAATATCCAGTGCCACTGTGCAGACAAAAAGATGCAGACAAAGAGATACCAGCTGCAAGCAGTTCAGTGTCAAGTCAGATCCTTCAGCCTGCTAAACTGAGTGCCCAATGCTCCTGTTATCTACATAAAATACAGAAAGTGATTTATTATTTTGCCCACTACATAAATGTAGTGCATGGTACAGTTCTGCTTTATTATTTTCACCACCCCTTCCAAAGTTGTGGGATTAGTTGTCCTCCATGCCTATTAAATTAACTATAACAATTTTTTCTTTGTTTGTTTATTTTATTCTTTGATAACCAGGTAAGACCCACTAGGCACAAGTGCCTATTTTCAGGGGTGACCCAGGAGCTTTGGGCTGGTTAAATGACTTGCTCAGAATCACACAATATGCAAGTGGAGGCTGTGGGAATCAAACCCAGGTCTGCAGGTACCAAGTTGATTCACAACTTGTTACTTAAACCTCTATACTATACTGCCAGTGTGTCGTGTCATATCTTTGAGTTTGCTATTTTCTAAGTGCAATAAGACACTCAAGTGCTGCAAGTTGTGTTGCGATAACTGTACTCCCAGGTGCAGCCAGCATTCATACTATGGCCTCATGCAAAACCATGCCCCTGGGAGTGCGGTTATCACAGTGTAATGCCCACCCCATCATGTCTTATTGCATACATACGGGCAATCCAACAGATGGACACTCTCACAGTAGTATAGATATAGAGTGAGGAAACTAACATACAGATAGAGGACACAACTTGGCAGAGACCACGTTGGGAGGTGGGTCAGGTAATGGTTTAACACATATGGTGTGAATACAGTGGAGCCAGCCAAAATGCAGTGCAGTAACTTGCAGTAAATGATCTGTCATAAAAGGGTGCATGACAAAAGGGCTTAATAGCCATTCATTTACACTGTTCCCTCCAATATACTGCAACTAGAACTGTGCGAGTCGACAAATTTGCCCCAACAGGCCAATTTCGAGCTTGGCTGGGCAAAACTTGAATTAGCCCGATTTGGCCTTAATTAAATGCCCCAAAACTGAATGTGAAATGTGTTGACTCACACAACTCTAATCTCCCCACAGTGACAGTATCCGCCACCTGTCTGCACATTGAGAGCTGGAGTGGGGATATTCACATTAAAAAAATGCTCTGGGCCTTTTCATTTTATTAAATACATGTGATGTTGCTTTCTAAAGTTTCTGGATTCTGTTTCAGTTTTGGCAGTATGAAACCCGATTCAGACCATTAATTCCGAACACTGCCAAACCCGAATGGCCCAAACATGTGACTCTACCCAATGCCCAGCCCTAACTGCAACATTTTGCAGTAATACTTTAAGGCACTCCACTGCATCCTGGCTGGCATTGCTGTATATGTGGAATCACCTAATAGGAAACTTTCACACCCCAATAGTAACAGCACATTTCTCACCTCCCAGAGATTCCTGCTGTTGGAGGCAGTGAGGAGAGCAGAGAGAGACACATAATCATATAATGTGGGACTGCCACAAACTAAACTTTTTCTTTAAGATGAAGAGCATACCATGTCAGAGGTACTACACCAACTGTTAGCACTCACTGCTGAGCTATACCTCTTCTTGTCCTATTTTTGATATAACATTTTTTATTTTTTCATATACGTACAAAGATACAAAATACAGCAGGGCCAGAGCCCATTTGGCATAACAGTGTTGTACACTACATAATCAAAAGAAGGAAGAAAGAAAGAAAGAAAGAAAGAAAGAAAGAAAGAAAGAAAGAAAGAAAGAAAGAAAGAAAGAGGGAGGAGGGGGAAAGAGGGAGAGATGAAGAAAGGGACAAATAGGAAGAAAGGATGGGGAACATGGGGTAGTATAGGTCGCAACAGTGTCAAGACTGTCCATATACAGGCAAATTAATTATCCTTACAGAGTTCACATCAGGCAGACTACTATATGGGTTACATTAATCAATCAAAAGAAAGCAGTGGTAGTACACAATGATTATATTAGTGACTATACACATAACTAACTGTCGTACTCACCAAAAGGAGTAGCCCCTTAAAGGGTAACACAGAGGTGGAAACAGTTTAACAAGGTGTGATAGCCCACATATCTCTCTTCAAGGCCTCAGGGAGATATCTGGGTATTTTAAACAGATTCTGCCACAGTCGATGACCAATGTTAGGAGGTCTAAACCTCACTTTCAGATTCTTGACGATATTAGGAATGCAAGTAATCAGACACGTTGCATTAGAGTAATAAACAAGTTTAGAACTACCATAGGGATAAATCACAGGTGCCCTAAGCAGTTCTTACCAGTATGAACCGGGAGCCAGTGCTAAGCATTCCCTACACGTTGAGGTTTCTCTGTGTCTCTTGGGGTTTCTCAGGTCTCTGAGGTATAAGGCTTGTGTATTACATTATATACCTGTGATAATTACTATGGTTACCAAAAGATAGAAACATTTCTAGTTACAAAGATGAGCCCTATTGGCTAAATTAGAGGTGGCTCCACGGTCCAAGACAATATTATACAATTCTGTAAAGTCATCAGTTTGAGAACAAAAGAGTTCTTATACAGAGTCTTACATAACTCAGTCTAGTGGAACAAATCATGAAAAGGTGGCAATGCCGTCTTATATATTATAATTATTCCAAGGACACAGGTGTCTTGGCATCTTATAAGTAATAAATACACAGAAAATACATAGCAGAATATATGTATTAGCAAGCAAAGTGTATTACAACAATATTCATTCATATCCTGATATCTACTCTTGTATGGTAGATGCCCTTAGCCCTATATGTTAGTATAACATATACTTAAGTGCTAGCTGTCTACGGTGTACCTCTGAGGGTACCAATTAGAGTGAAGCGACCTCATGTAACACCAACCTGCAGTAAAACAGAAGCTAGAATACCCCAAAGAATCAAGTGTAGGTTAGACCCAGAAATACGCCTCAAGTCTTATAGTAAAGACCAGTAGGAATGTAGGGAAGTATTTTTTTCTAGAGTGAAATAGGATGAGCACAGAACATAGGGAAGGGAGGGGGGAGTCAGTAACAATGAAGGAAAGGAAACCCAAGGCTGAGGCATAGCTCTAGAAACAGACATGGGTACCACGAGTTATATGAGCTAACAGGTAATCCCTATGGAGGGAGGAGGGGGTCTGCCTATCCTCCATGGCACCATGGAACAGATAAACCTTTACCTAGCATTTAAAGCATTTAAAGGGATGATCAACCAATGTCCACCTGAGGATTGTTCAGGGTCTGCAATTTCAGAAAATTTAGGTAGGGAGTCCAACAGAGTTTAAATTTGGTTATTTGGTATTTTTGCAGATGTGAGATCCTGTCCAGTTTGGCCAGGGAAGAGAGAGAGAGACACTAACACCTCAGCCAATGTAGGCATCAGAGGGGACTTTCATTTGCATAGCAAAGCTCTCTCTTGGTTTGGAGAGACAGCAGTGCCAGCCATCTAGTCTCAGAGGGGGCCATTTGGGGGAGCACGGTACAGATGCCCAAAATATAAAAAAGCGGACGAAAAGAGATCAGTTTCTCCAGTACTTTGCAAGCAGTGTCTTGGATACCTTGCCACAAGGTATGTATTTGAGGACAGGACCACAGTATATACAAAATATCCACTCTTGGCCCCTGACATCTCCAGAAAGAGTCAGAATCCAGAAGTTTGGCTGTAAAAAGCACAGATGGGGATTTATACCAGGAGTGGGCTATCTTGTTTTGTATTAGTCTGGATCTAGTGTTGGTCAGTCAACTATTGGTATCCCTCCAAGATTGTTCCCAGGCTGTGGAAGAAATAGGAGTCTGAAGCATCTTTTCCCATTTATGCCTTGCCTTCTCAGAGTATTGGGGAAAAGTGTCTCTCAGTTTAGCATAGATACGACCTGCTAGACCCATCGGCTGCTGTATCCAGTTATGCAGCTCTGAGGTGCATACCTGGGATGCCACTGGTTGCAGCACATCTCTGAGTGCTGCCCTAAGCTGGAGGTATTTCCAAAACTCTGACTGAGGAAGATTCCAGATATGTTGGAGGGATTGAAATGTATGAAGAATTTAGAGGTTGGGATCTAACAGGTCCTTTAGTATGAGAATGCCTCTGTCTTCCCATGGTTTCCAAAAAACCCAATGTGTATCAATCTGGTTTTACCTTTTATGGGTAGCCAGCCAATTAGACCTGGCAGCCTTAACTGTTGGATAAATAGATGGGGACATAGAGCAACGAGGGGGACAGGGTCTATGGGCCTTATAGGGTGCCAGTAAAAAGGAAAAATGGGTTGTTTCAGTGATAGCAAGTTCTATGTGGATCCATTGAGGGGAAAGAGACATAAGATATTGCAACCCCTTTACCATTTGAGCCAACAGAAATGCTTGCTGGTATCCTTCTAGCCATGGAAGGTTCCAACCCCCCTTATTCCAATGTGCTGTCAGTTGGGCACGGCTAAATCTTGGTTTAGCACCTTCCCGAAAAAAATCTCCAATAAGCCTATCAAGGGCTAAATACCAATGTTTAGGTAGGGGGATGGGGATATGCATAAGCAGATAAAAGATCTTGGGTGCAGAGATCATTTTAATTGCGGCTATTTTGCCTGCAAGGGTCAATTGGAGAGGTTTCCACCTATCAAACTCTGTTTTTAGAGATCTGAGAAGGGGTTTTACATTTGTCTCCCAGAGAGTATCTAAAGAGGGTGTGATAATGATGCCCAGATATGTGATCCCAGTTGGAGCCCAGATTAGACCTGTGGACTGTGCGATCTCATGGGAGCAAATTGCGTTCAGGGGAAGTATCTCCGTCTTGGATTGGTTCAGTTTCAGCCCTGAGTATTGGGAAAATAAGTCCAGTAATTCCATTGAGGGGGCAGATCTTTCTATGTCCACTAGAGGGAGAAGCAAGTCATCGGCATACATAAGGGATGTATATTCTGTGGTCCCCACCTTAATACCAATAATATCTGGGTGGCCACAGAGTGCAAGGGCCAATAGCTCTACTGCCAGAATAAAAAGGAGTGGGGAAAGTGGGCAGCCTTGTCATATCCCTCGCTTTGAGTTGGAATGGGGCAGAGAGTGTAGCATTCATATTAACTCTGGCTGAGGGGGATGAGTAAATAGCTTGGATTCTGGAGAGAAATTTAGAACCAATTTAAAATGCCGCTAAAGCAAGGTACAAGTAATCACACTCAATGGAATCAAAAGCTTTTTCGAAATCCACTGCAAATGCTGCAGCGGGGGTAGAAAGAGATCTTGCTATATGCATGAGATTCATTAGTATCCTTATGGTCAGAACTGTGTCACCTGGGAATAAAACCCACTTGAGAGGGGTGTATGAGTCCTGTCAGCAGGGGACTTAACCTGGATGCCAGAATTTTAGCATAAAGTTTACTGTCAATATTAATGAGAGAGATCAGCTGATAATTGCCCGGGTTGAAGGGATCTTTACCTTTTTTTAGGGATAAGTACAATATTTGTCTCTCCTATTGAGGGGGAAAAGAACACCTTTAAGCTCGACATCTTGAAACACTGCCATTAGAAGAGGGGTAATAGTAGGGGCGAGTGCCTGATAAAAATCTGCTGAATATCCATTATTCGCTGGGGATTTACCTAATTTGAGAAGTTTAATTGCAGTACTAACCTCCTCTAAAGTTATGGGGGACTTGAGAAGCTGGGCTTGCAGATTAGTAATTTTAGGGAGCTGACAGGAATGAAGAAAGGGCAGGTGAGAGTGAGTGGAGGTGTACAAAGACCTGTAAAAAGAGGCCATAATATTGTTTATTGCCTTAGGGGCAGTGGCCAGAGATCTGTGCTTGTCTCTAAGGCCAGCAATAAATCTGCTAGCTTGCTGTTTGTGAAGCTGATATGCAAGTACCTTGCCAGCTTTATCTCCACCTTCCCAGAAGGAGTGCTGCAGGTGTAGAATGGCTTTTTCGGCTTTCTGTTAAGGAGCTGATTAATTTCAAAGTGCAGATTTAAAATGGTTTTACCTATTGGAGAGTGATGGTAGGGGGAGGGTAGGGCCTTAAAAAGGCATTCAGACTCCTTCAATTTCTGTTCTAGGGATGCAAGATGTAGTTCCCGCTCTCTTCTTTTTGCTGCAGCAAAGCCCATTATGCTGCCCCGCAAGGTGGCTTTAAACTCTTCCCATGTGTTAGTCGCAGATGTATCTGTTATGGGGTTGTGGGACAGGAAAAGGGCAGCTTCATTCTGAGCCCATTGGATAAATTTGGGATCCCTCATTAGAAGAGGGTCTACCCTTCAGTTACGGGGTAGGGGTGGGGTCTCACTGAAAGAGAAGTTGAACTGGGGCATGGTCCGAGATAACCCTAGGAAAAATAACGGCATCCAAAAATTTCTCAGTAATTGTCAAAGAGCCCAACCAGAAATCCAATCTGCTATAGGAGGTATTAGTCTCTGAGTGGTAGGTGTAGTCTCTAGTTCTGGGGTGGAAAAGTCTCCAAATATCTGATAAACCAAGATCCAGGATAGTTTGTTGGAGCGCATTAATACATCTGTTGTGTGACTCTGTACCTCCATCATTTCTGTCCATAGATGGAATAAAGGTGAGGTTAAAGTCTGCCCCAATAAGAAGAGGGCAGGCAGTGGGAGTAAATTCCAAAATGGACTGTGTTAAATTATGAAAGAACTGTGGTGTATCATCATTCGGGGCATAAATATTGCAGAGGGTGATAGGCCCTGAGGGAGTGTCAAAGGTACCTAACACCCATCTACCATCCGAACTAGACAGCGTCTTGGACAGGGTGCAGGGTAGAGATTTATGAATTAGGATGGTTACCCCACGCTTCTTTGTGGTGTCGTGAGAACAAACTTGTTGACACACCCAATCCTTAATCATGCAGGCATGGTCATTTCCTGAAAGTTTTGTTTCTTGGAGGAATGCCACCTGAGATTTGAGACATTTCAAATGGGCTAAAACTTTTTTACGTTTCATAGGGAAGTTTAAACCCTGTACATTCCAGGTATGCAGAAGCAGTTCTGACATAATGAGCCTACGTAGGTGTACAAGAAAGGGGATGCATCACAGTGTGGAGGAAGAAACTGTCAGAGGAAGATGTTACTTCAAGGAGGTACTTGCAAAGAGTGGACTTCCTGGACTAAAACAAAGCTCTATGGGGGTGGGGAAATAAAGGGTTCAGAATACAACAGGAGATAACCTCCCTTGTATCATTCTAGCACATTGTATGCCACAAATATAAATCCTTAAACTTCTAATTACTTCATAGAAAACAATAAAATGCACATAGAATCCAAAACTAAATGTTTATGAGAATGGTGATGGGCTTATCCAGCTGAAACCAGCCAATGGAAAATCCCACTCACATCTGTGGGGCTAGGCAAAAAATGAGAGAAAAGGAAAAACAGCTCCTGGCTGTTACCTGTAAATGCTAGATTAGCTAGCAGTAAATCTTATTCAGGATTAGAGACAAAAAAAAGATGAATGCACAAAAACTAACAGCCAGAGCCCAGAGCCTAACACAGATTATCCCAGGAGTCTGTGCCCTCCTGGGGGAAGGAGCCAAACGGAAAGGTAACTGCCTTTGGATAATCAGCTGGTAAAAGGCTCATAGAAAGGGAGGGGAACCATTAATAACTGAGTTGGGGGCATGTAACTAATTGGTTGTTCAGAAGTTCAACCTCAGCCCCTTAAAGTCGACAGTGTCTGCCCCAAAAGGAGCGGACTCAGAATGAGGGACCCATAGCAACCAGGCCAAAAACCCAATGCATCTGGAAAAGCCAGACTATGAGACATATTCTTATACATAACACATCTTAACACAAAAGCCAAGTCGCAATCACACATATAAATGGTGTACATCTGAGGTGAAGTGTCTATCGGGGGGGGACCCTTAAGGCATCCCTGTCTGATGCGGTCAAACAAGCATGAGGGAAAAGAGCCCAGTCACGGGTGAACTACGCAGTAACCTATGCATAAGACTAGCCCCGTTTAATTCCTCCCACTGGACACCTATAACTATCCCGATTCCCCCAGACACAAAACCTTGGGTACTTATCTGAAGCACTAAGATAATCAATCAGCCATTCTTCTCAGGTTGAGCTTCCTTCCTCTTGCACTTGAGATGTAGAGTCAAGGCCTAGTGGTGCGGAGGAGACTGCAGATATCAGTTCAGAGTCCTGCAATGGAAAGGCAGCCTCCACACCTAAGGCCTATGAGGTCCCAGCCTCTTCAGAATCCGATCCTGGATGTTCCGTAGTTGAAAGTTCCATATTGTTCCCTAAGTCCTCTTCCTGGTGAAGGTCGAGTGGACCAAATCTGTTTTCTGTAAAGTAAGAGCTGGTGTAAACGGTTTCCTGATCAGCCCTGGACGCACTCTGATCTATGCCAGTGTCTCCTCGTCTACGATCCTGCGGGTGGTCTCGCTTAGAATGTGGGGATTGTGGGGGTCTCTTCCATAGCTTGGGGTTTCTGGGCCCCAACCCATAAATAGATGACTGGGAGATCCTAGGTTAAGGGGCACCCAGAGAATCGGGATTTTGTGAAGAGCTCCTCAGGGACTGCATACATGTAATATGTCCAACTTGCTTAAGAGGGAGATTTGGGTCAAATTAAGAGGGAGATTGGCTTGCTAGTAGGGAGATGCCATAACATCGTGAGTTTGTCCTTAAATGGCATCAAAAAAATAAGAAAAAGTCATTACAAAAATTTAATGTATTTCATTTCATCAAGAATAAGCACTAAAAAGAATAAACAACTAGTTATATAAAGGTCTCAGATACATTGTTCATCACTGATTTAATTTTTATGTGTCTTTATCTGCCCAAAAAACATGGATATTTTGGACAGAATTTTACTGAAGCAGGAGATTTTGTTTCCCAGGAGGGAGGGAGGGAGTTCAGTCAAAAAAATCAGGAGTCTCCTGCATAAAGGAGAATATCACATGTATGGGACTGTCCAGCGGGACAGATCAGCCCCTCTTCCCGGGTTGTCGATGATCCAGAAGTAGGCCAGGTCACTGAAATGTATACTAGTGCTGCCTCAGGAGTATCAAATTGATGAGAGGTTCCATTTACAAAAATTTTCAATATAGCCATGTAGCGGAGAGCGAAAGGTATCTGTAGGTCATGAAGCTTATGTCGTACCTCGGTGTAGGCTCATCTTTTGTTTGCAAGTTCCTTCGAGTAATCTTGAAAGATCATAATGCGATGACCTTTCCATTGGAGAGACCCAAGCTCCCTAGCTCGCCCCTGTATCGCTGCTTTTTCGGCAAAATTTAGAAGCCTGGCTATGATAGGCCTCGGTTTGTCTCCCTGAGTGGGTTTAGGCTGAAGTGAATGGTGCGCCCTCTCTATTGTTCTAGTTGCAGGAGGAAGGTTCAGTAGTTCAGGCAGGGCTGTTTGTAAAAATGAATAGGTTTGCCTGCTTCACAACCCTCAGGGAAGCCCAGGAACTGCAAGTTGTTGCAGCGGCCCGTTTTCGAGGTTGTCTAGCTTATCTTGCAGGGCAATTATTTGTGCAGCTTGGTTTCTTAAAGAGGCGCAGTGCCCCTGCACAATGTCGTCTTATGTCATTGATTTTTGTTCCACCCATTCAATTCTGGAGTCGATCTGTTGAATTGAGACCGCCATGGTGTTAGAAGCTAATGTTAGAGCGTCAATACTAGTAATTATAGAGGCGAACATTTCCCTGATTGAGAGTTCCTTGCCCTCCTTCCTTGAGTGCGCCATTCGGCCTTCTGAACAATTTCCCCAAAAGAAGAAAAGGCCATAGCTATGCGAATCGTGTGTCTAATTCTGTTCTGTTTCAGCTCGATGATTGCTCTAACATTTCGGTTGGTAATCCTCTAAAGTACCCAGGAGGGGATCAACTTATAGGAGGATTTTTTGCGGGTTCTTGGCTCCAGGTTTATGGCAATGAAAGATTAAGTCGCCATTTTGACTACAGGTTGGCCACACCCCTTCTTGTCCTATTTGATTTCAAGAAGACACATTAAATATATTTTGGGCATAATGACAGCAACAAGTAAAGTGTATAATTAAAAGGCAAAGCCTACGGTTTCATGGGTAGGAGTAATTAGCCACAATCCCTTCCGGGGCTATATAAACCAGCTGATGCAACCTCATTTGGGAGCTCCTCTGCTGCATCTGGAGGCTCTGCTTCCTTCCCTGCCCTGTGGTTGCTGCTGTTCTCTTTTAGTCATTCTGTTTTATTTTTGCCTTTGGATCTTGTTTGGTCTGTGCTTTCTGCAACTCTCTGGTTAATATATTCTGCCTACACTGGCTGTGGCTTGTGCTCCCTGCTTTCTATAGGGCAGCCAATTCTGCATGCTCTCATGTCCTCATTCTTCTCCAGTGCTTACTTATCTGCCATGTGTTTTTAGTGTGCTAACTCAGTTCTATGTCCTGCCACTGTCATGCTTCTGTATTTTGTTGCTGTCTTCTCAGTCTTTTTTTTATCTGCATTCATAACTACCACTAGCAACCTTTTCACTGCAGTCCCTCTGACTGCCTTGCATTCCAATGGTAGCAGCTACAACCACTATACCGAATCAAATCACATGCCTTTCCCAGCCATTCCCTTCTAAATCACTTAGCAATCACTCACTGCTTCAGTACATTTCCTACAGACATAGTTGTACTGGTTTCCTGCAACTCCTACTTATGGCTGGAGGTTCACTATAAAAATGACCTTTGATATGCATTCCTATTTTCAGTACATAGTCATTCAGTTTGGTTGCTATCACACCAGTCATTCTTTAGCAGTCATCATTCAGTCCAGTCCAGCCTATTATTCATTCCCTCCACACCATCATGCAGTCATTCCATTTCTGCATCATACCATTGGGAACTAAGAATGCAGTGGGTCACGAGGGCCAGAGAAAGCAGCCCGCCCTCCCCAGCACCAGAAACCCAAGCCAGGAATCGGCTCGCTTGCCGCACCCATCCCACGGACCACAGATCTTGCCGTGGGTCGCGAGGGCCAGAGGAAGCAGCCTGCCCTCCCCAGCACCAGAAGCCCAAGCCAGAAATTGGCTCGCTTGCTGCACCCCCCCCCGGACCACAGATCTTGCCGTGGGTCGCGAGGGCCAGAGGAAGCAGCCCACCCTCCCCAGCACCAGAAGCCCAAGCCAGGAATCGGCTCGCTTGCCTCACCCCGGACCACAGATCCTGCCGTGGGTCACGAGGGCCAGAGGAAGCAGCCTGCCATCCCCACACCAGAAGCCCAAGCCAGAAATTGGCTACGCTGCACCCCGGACCACAGATCTTGCCGTGGGTCGCGAGGGCCAGAGGAAGCAACCCGCCTCCCAGCACCAGAAGCCCAAGCCAGGAATCGGCTCACTTGCAGCACCCCCCCGGACCACAGATCTTGCCGTGGGTCGTGAGGGCCAGAGGAAGCAACCTGCCCTCCCCAGCATCAGAAGCCCAAGCCAGGAATCGGCTCACTTGCCGCACCCCTGGACCATGGATCTTGCCGTGGGTCGCGAGGGCCAGAGGAAGCAGCCCGCCCTCCCCAGCACCAGAAGCCCAAGCCAGGAATTGGCTCACTTGCCACACACCCCCAGACAACAGATCTTGCCGTGGGTCGCGAGGGCAATAGGAAGCAGCCCGCCCTCCCCAGCACCAGAAGCCCAAGACAGGAATCGGCTCCTAGCCGCACCCCCCCGGACCACAGATCTTGCCGTTGGTCGTGAGGGCCAGAGGAAGCAGCCCACCCTCCCCAGCACCAGAAGCCCAAGCCAGGAATCGGCTCACTTGCCGCACCCACCCTGGACCACAGATCTTGCCGTGGGTCATGAGGGCCAGAGGAAGCAGCCTGCCATCCCCAGCACCAGAAGCCCAAGCCAGAAATTGGCTCGCTTGCTGCACCCCCCTGGACCACAGATCTTGCCGTGGGTCGCGAGGGCCAGAGGAAGCAGCCCTCCCCAGCACCAGAAGCCCAAGCCAGGAATCGGCCGCTTGCCACACCCCCCCAGACCACAGATCTTGCCGTGGGTCGTGAGGGCCAGAGGAAGCAGCCTGCCATCCCCAGCACCAGAAGCCCAAGCCAGGAATCGGCTCGCTTGCCACACCCCCCCCATGGACCACAGATCTTGCCGTGGGTCGCGAGGGCCAGAGGAAGCAGCCCACCCTCCCCAGCACCAGAAGCCCAAGCCAGGAATCGGCTCGCTTGCCTCACCCCCCGGACCACAGATCCTGCTGTGGGTCGCGAGGGACAGAGGAAGCAGCCCGCCCTCCCCAGCACCAGAAGCCCAAGCCAGGAATCGGCTCGCAAGCTGTATCCCCGGACAACAGATCTTGCCGTGGGTTGCGAGGCCAGAGAGCAGACCGCCCTCCCAGCACCAAGCTCAAACCAGGAATCAGCTTGCTTGCCGCACCCCAGACCACACATCTTGCCATGGGTCACGAGGGCCAGAGGAACGCCGCCTCCCCAGCACCAGAAGCCCAAGCCAGGAATCGGCTCGCTTGCCGCACCCCCCCAGACCATAGATCTTGCCGTGGGTCACGAGGGCCAGAGGAAGCAGCCTGCCCTCCCCAGCACCAGAAGCCCAAGCCAGGAATCGGCTTGCTTGCCGCACCCTCTGGACCACAGATCTTGCCGTGGGTCGCGAGGGACAGAGGAAGCAGCCCGCCCTCCCCAGCACCAGAAGCCCAAGCCAGGAATCGGCTCACTTGCCGGACCCCTCCGGACAACAGATCTTGCCATGGGTCGCGAGGGACAGAGGAAGCTGCCCGCCCTCCCCAGCACCAGAAGCCCAAGCCAGGAATCGGCTCGCTTGCCACCCCCCCGGACCACAGATCTTGCCGTGGGTTGTGAGGGCCAGAGGAAGCAGCCCGCCCTCCCCAGCACCAGAAGCCCAAGCCAGGAATCGGCTCGCTTGCCGCACCCCCCCTGGATCACAGATACACACAGAGAAAGAAAAACAGGACTGTTGGAGCTGCTGAGTTTAAACCCCGCCGGTACTGCATGCCGGCTCCCCACCGCCCCCACCACCACCCTTGGTCAGCTCTCCACTTTATAGGTAGAATCACGTGAGGCTGTAGAACCAATCAGCTCACTCTCCCATCTGTAGGTTATACCGGCTGAACACTAGGGGGACCCTACTTGCCTAAGCCCTCCCACATATCTCTCAAACAGCAATATAACAAAATAACTCTTTTAGATCTTGGATTACTCATGCTGCTCCTTATCATCCTAACCCTGTTACAAAAAAACACAGTCCAAAATCTCCCTGACACCTCGACATATGTACTTATGCTAGCTTCTCAACCCCCCACTCCCTCTAACCCCTCCATCTACCCTTCATTCTCCATCAACACCCCGCACACACTGGATTGCCTAACCACCCCGTCTCACCCCACCAGTACCCATACCCACCACAGCCCACAGTAGCAGGTGGTATCCCTCTGTGATAGCCCTACCCACCCTTAACTCCCTACCCATCCCCTGCTCTGTCCCCCGCAAATCCTCCCAACTTCCCAGACATCACTACCGCTACCACCGCAGTCCCTTACTCCAGCTCACCATCCTACTCCTCCTGCTCTCTGGGAATGTCCACCCCAACCCAGGCCCAGGACCGGTACATCGCCCCCCATAGGGCATGGCTTCCGCATTGCCTACATGAATATCTGCAGCCTACCCAAAAAGACTGCTGCACTCCATTGCTGGGTCTCCCAACATAAACCCAACATCCTTGCCATAGTGGAAACTTGGCTCTCACCGTTGACCCCAGACTCGATGGTCTCCCTTCCTGGCTTCACCCTCTTCAGAGAAGATTGTGTGGGTAAGCGCGGGGGAGGGATGCACAGTCTACCTAATTCCCTCCTGGGTCATGCCCTGCCTACCCCAAAACTCGACCATGGGGCTCAAGCCATCACCTTAAAAATTACCCCTGACCCAGGCCGTAGCCTTCTTTATCTCACTGTGGCATATGTACCCCCACAAGAACAAAGCCAAGCTATCCGCTCCCTCACTGACTACCTCACTACCCTGCCACACAAGGCTGAACAGTTCATAGTGGGTGATCTCAACATCAACTGGCTCGGCGCTACCGCAACACAAATTAAAGATAACTTTGCAGTCCTTGACCTATCCCAACTAGTGACTCAACCCACCAGATTTAACCAATCAAGTGGGACTAGCATGCTACTGGACATTGTGCTCTCTAACCACCCTCACAAAATAAAGGATGTTAATGTACTACCCAACTCCCTCAGTGTCCATGCGCCAATTCTTTGCCACTGGTCCTCCCCCACACTCAAAACTGCATGCCACGCCACCCTCCATCACCACTTTCACCCCGGAGGTCTACGCAAACTTAAGCGGCACCTTGCCCAGCTTGATTGGTCCCCAATCTCCCTCACAATGGATGTAGACATCGCCCTTGCTTTCCTCACCAATGCCTTCTGCAAGGCCTGTGATGTTTTCGCCCCTGTCACCCATATTCGTACTAAGAGACACTCAGCTGCCTGGATATCCCCCCCGATCCAACAACTGAAGCAGCGTGATAACCTATGGCACATTGCTGTTGAGATTGGCAAACTAGCAGACAGGCAAGCTTATAATGCAGTGCGCAACCAGTGCACCTGGGCCATAAGAAAAGCCAAAGCCAACCACTACCAATCCACCTTGACCTCCTCCTGGGGCAATGCCCGTACCTTCTGGAATAATGTGAAGGAATTAAACGGGATGACCTGCTCCCCTCCTCCCTCTCAGATGGTCATAAATGGCACTATTAATGGGAACTCTTTCCATATAGCCAACTGCCTTAACAAAACTTTCTCTGACTTAATCTCAGTTCTTCTGGCCCACTTCTTTGACCCCATCTCGGTAAGCAACAACCCGGCTATCGCTTGCCCCCCTCTTCTCTTTAGAACTATCTCTCCACAGGACACCCTTGACTCCTGGGTACGCCACCTAACATTGGATGTCATGCTAGTCCTCCTCACGGACCTCCTCAATCGATCCCTGTGTCTTGGCCAATTCCTGAGGGCATGGAAACAGGCTGAAATCACCCCTATACATAAAAATGGAGACCGTACTGTACCAAATAATTACAGACCTATCTCCATCCCCCCCCCTCCAAAGCACTGGAAAAAATAGTATCCACACAACTTGCAGCTTATCTATCCAGCCACAACATTCTGTGCCCTGATCAACATGGCTTCCACCCAGGTCACAGCACCACCACAGCTCTACTGGAGTTCTCCCACCATATACACTCCGCATTAGATACCAGGGAGATGGCTGGGGCAGTGTTCATTGACCTGTCCAAGGCCTTCGACACTGTGAACCACCCATTAATGCTAGACACCCTCTGTAAAATGGGACTATCATCCAGCCCTTTAGCCGGGTTCTCCAGCTACCTCTGTGATAGATCCCAACACGTCAAGTTAAATGGTAGCCTATCCTCTGCACTGCCTGTATGCTCTGGAGTCCCACAAGGCTCCATTCTGGGCCCCACATTGTTCAGTCTCTTCTTGAACACCCTTCCCAGCTCTTGCTCAGGAAAGTTGCTGTTATATGCAGATGATGCAGTCCTTCTCTCCTCTCACCCTGACCCGGTCACTCTCCAGAGCAACTTGCAATCCTCCTTCAGCCAAGCTGAAAAATGGCTCCTCGACCATCGCCTGGTCCTGAATCTCAAGAAAACAAAGTCAATGATCTTTGCACACCACCAAAGTAACTCCAAAAATGCCCCCCTCTCCATCCTTCCCAACACCCTCCACCCCCTTGAGCAGGTATCAACATACAAATATCTGGGCATCACCTTTGATTTGGCTTTCTCCTTCCATGCCCATGTTAGTGCTCTATCCTCTGCCATGAACACCCGGATTGGGCTCCTCTATTGCCACAAGGACTGCCTCCCTGACTTTGCCCTATGGTTGGCTATCACTTCCTCCATCCTGTCGTTAGTTGACTATGGCCTCCCCATCTATGCAGCCGCTGACCCCACTGCCCTCACCAAAATCCAGGCCTCCATCAACAAAGCCTGCAGGCTCCTGACCGGTGCCCCAAGCAGAACCCACACATGCTGACTCTATACCACCACGAACATTCTCAATCTGGAGGAATGCCTGCAATATCACACTGGTACACTGGCAAAAAAGACTCTTCTTGGGCTGTGTCCCCTGGTGTCACTGCACAGCTTCAGCGTGCTTCCCGCTTGGCCACCACCCGTACTGCCAACAAAGCCACCTTCCAGGTACCTAGAGCCAGGACCTCCCTTGCCCAAAGATCCTTTTATCACAGAGCACTGTCCTGCTATAACTCCCTCCCCACGCACATCTCAAACACCCCTAAAATTGGTCAGTTCAAAGTTGCCCTATGCAAGAACCTACTTAGCACTCGGAAATGTATGTACCTACTGTAGGGCCTGCTGTGTGCTCCCAAACTGATACAGGTCCAACAGTTCGCTCGATAGCCTACCCCAGGCCATTTTCCACTGGCTATTGCCTGCATGACCTGTTAGAACCCACCAATGAATTACTGTTCGTGCTTGGTAAACTGCCTATGTTTATTTTCACTGAAACTTTCTGCTATGAATACTGTATGTATCTCACCTGTATTGTTATACCCTGTCTTGCCTCAAAAATTGTTGTTCCCTTCCCTGCAACGAGGTGCCTTTGTAAATGAGTCTTTGACTCAAAGGTTGTAAATCTGATATATGAATTAAATAAAATAAATAAATTAAATAAAAAATATATACTGGCCATTGCCATATTTACCTTCTCCTTCCTTGCTCACTCACTCCCCATGTAGTCCACATCTTGAGGTTGAGATCTTCGCTGGGTTTGGGGTATTTTTTTCAGTCCACCTGTCTCCTGCAGCTTCTTCTGGCAGCCACACCAAGTGGTGAAAAGGCCCAATGCTTAGAGAGAAGCTTCAGCTATGAAGACCTATGGTTGGCAGTGCCTCACTGTGTAACGTGTAAGACTACAGCTGCCTGAGGGTGGGGCCCTAAGCCCACATGGGTTTCTTTAGCTGTGTATATCGAGTCGGCAGCCCTTCTGAAAGCTATTATCCCTACAACTGCGTAACATCCACCTAGCCATGTTCAGTATTCACTTCCTTTAGTTTCCAAACAAGGTTAGGCCTCCTCACAGTCTGAAGGCTGGATTATAGCTTTTCAGCAGTCACTCTCTCCTCAGTCTACATATTGGAGGACCTCCTTCCCTGAGATACCAATTTTTGCTTTGAAATTTTCTAGTGGCACTCCCTCAACATTGTCCCATTAGAAGAATAGACCAAGAGGTAGCTCTCCAAAAGTTCCCCAAAAATTGTAATTCCAAATTAGCACAGTGAGCATACTAATAGTATGCATGCCAGGAGGAATGGTGCAGAGGCCATGGGTTTTCAAAGCTTTCCGCCACTAGTTCTTTTTTCCCTCTACAGAGTGCCAAAGTTCATAAAGTAGTGGTCTAGATCCATTTTACCCAGCAGTAGAAATTCCACTGTGAGTTGGGGTCAAATGGTGGCTTTCCTTTTCCTACAATCCTGCCATTCCCGCCCTCCTCTGAAACTTCTGCTTCAGTCTTGTTATCCATGGTCCAGCGCCCCTGATTGTACCCTCACCTCATAGACAGCAACATACATGTAGGTATATGTACTAATCTTAGGGCAGAGACACATCGTATAAGCATAAGTATCAGGATCAGTGTCCTACTGTATTTTACTAATGCATATTATACTTCATTATGTTTCACTAATGTATTTTGATCCTGCGAGATGCTTTCCATTATATATTTACTGTATAATCATAAGTTAGGCAATAGTGCCACCTTTACTGCTTGTGTATCACTGTAACTACAAGCAACCTTGGACACACAGACATCTCATTGTTCATGCATTTTCTGCTAGCTAAGCAACTTCTCATGCTAGTTAGGATAGTTTCTCAGGTCACCTGTTACTGGCCAATCATACACTTTTTATGTATCTTCTTTTGCTGTTGCTATAGAGATTATCAGGGCATGAGACTGCACCTATAAGTAAGGAAAACTCAAAGTTCTCCCAGTGCATTGACTGTTGGTAGTAAGCCTGTACCATTTTTATTTACCAGTAATAAATTACATTTATTACTTATGCACCACTTGTCTATTGTCTCTTCCTTTGTGCTGTTCCACCAAGAATCTGAGAAAGGTAATTTTATTACTCAGTTACATTTTGGTGACTCTGTGCAGGTTGGAAGGTACAAAAGAAGATTCCATTATATTTATTTTGAATATCGAGTAGTGTATTGTAACTTTTGCCAACTTGGACCTACTCGTGCTTACAGTGGTAGTGATTTTGGTCTAGGGCATGGCAGACCCATTTACACTCCCTTTGTGAGAACTAGTGTACCACCAGTGTACCACCTTGACATCACCATTCATCCACTGGGGACCAGAAACCCACTGGGTGATGGCACCAAGGATTTTGTTCAGTTTTCCAAACTGCTTCTTCATTTGTTTGTCTACCCCTTATTTGTTATGTCTGATCTGTGCATAGAACTGAGACTCAATGTCTCAAACTATCTCACATCCCATGGCAGATGGACAGATTTCATGCTCGATGCAAAATCTGCAGAAAAAACATTGCTGCTCATATCCAACCAATACATAGAGTCCAAACAAACAACCAAAAAGTACAACCTTAAAGGTCTTTTGATTGTGGCTCTATATACTGCTGTTGAGAGTCTCACAGCAAGGTGTGCCTCCCTTGAACTGCAAAATGCATCTCTAAAAAATAGATGGGCTTGCAGGCATCATAGTTACAGAAAAAGGAACAGAAACTAGCGGAGGAGACACAGTCACTCCGTGATGCCAATAACGGATGGTTGCACTGTACTGCTCAAGACTCCGAGAGGGAAATTTGTATGTTGAGAGATGATTGTGAAAGGCTGAAATGTGATAAGAAACAGAGTTTATTTGAATGATATTTTGATTGATACAAATGGGGGTTTGAGAGAGGAGAATGCTGAGTTGAGAGAGGAGTATCAGAGAATGAATTGTGAGCTAGAGGAGGAACTTAGGGAAAACATCAAATTGGGTGCCACGTACAGAGTGTTGCAGCATGAGGTTGAGAAAGGTATTGAGCAGGGCACTGTAAGAGTTTGTCACAAGAAGTGTAGAGAAAAGATGGCAAAGTTGCGCCATCAATGGGAGGTTCTTGCTGGCCATGTAAAGGCCATGAATGGGTTTCAGTATACGCCCATTGAGATTGCATCATCCAATGATGACAACTCTGACTTTGATGAAGAGGCATGCCATGTCACACGCAAGTCCAACCCCCATGGTGGTGTAACTCCAACTGGCCATCCACAAAATGGTGCCCACGTCAGCACATACTCTGCATTGCCACATCTACATAAACATGGTAGAAGCCACGTACAACACCATGATACAAATGGACGGCCTGTATTCTGTGGCATGCCCCCACTTGATCCCCTCACCAGGGAGGACACAGCGGAGTTGTGTGGCCTAATTCAAGAGGCTATTAGTAATATCACTGTTCCAGAGGACCAATGGAGTGCCATCTGGGATCAAATTGACAGAATGTTTACAGACATTGTCAATCAGGATCATGCATACAAGGCAGTCACTGATGCAGCAGTGGAAGCTGCACTCCACGGCATCATGGAACGTATTGAGTTGAACGCGATTCCTCATACTTCCAACCCCCTACAAGTCACACACGCTGTCCAGCAAACTGCTCAAAGTATCAGACAGATGGTCCCAACTCACAATCTCAGTTGCCACTTGGAGAAGGTGTACTCCCTCTGCAAGAAGCTTTCTCTCCAATCCGAGTACTAGGTTCAAGTCTTGCGACAGATGATCAAACCTACCCTCTGGGCCAAACTCCCGGAGACGATGCTTAACTGTGATACTGTTTTCTATAATGACATCACTGCAGCCCTCATCACCACCAGCTCCCCAGGTGTTGTAGGAGCTTGCTTGGCCTACAAAGTTAAGCAGAATGTGAAAGAAAGCCCTGTGACTTACCACCAATGGTTATGGCTCGCATACTACACTGACAAAGGCCTTGTAGGTGAACTTGCAGACTGAGACCAGATTAAGTACAAGAATTTGTACATCTGGAACATGACTCCAGCCTTGCGGGAAATGGTCGAACTTAATGTTTACACAAATACCGATTCCTTTGCAAACATCCTCACAAAGACAGAGTGCGCCTACCAGGTCTACCTCCATAACCTCACTTCTGGTAAATCCAACAAGACTGCCACAATGCAAGTCCGGGCAGCACAGGTGGCTGCAGTACAGCCTACCTCTGATGCCCCTACCCACTACAACCTGGAGGGCAACAACCGGAAAACTGACACTCCTTCTGATGACAAGCAGTCTCATGGGGGGGGGGACCAGAACTATAAAAACAACAGGAACAGAGACAAGAGCAACTGGAAAAATCCAAATGCCCAATTCAATGTCTGGAACCACAATGGCCCTAGCTATTGAAGTCTAAAAGACAAAAATGAGACCCTCCGCAAATTATTGGAGGAAATCCATGTTGAAAGAGTGGCTAAGCTACACTAACCATATCAGCCATCACTCCCTTCCTGCTTCTGGCTACCAAACAAACTAACAGCTAAGGGAAGAATCCTTTCATGGCATTGGCTACTGGCCAGGCTGATGCAACAACCAAGGAGGAACCATCTGTGCAGGCTGCTGTTGTGCCTGGTACATCACAGGTATATCTGTACACTGTGCAAGACTTACAGGAGGCCCTGAGAGATCCTGGAGGCCTCAGATTTCAGGAACAGGATGATGACAGTGATTGTGAAAATGCAGATTGACAATTACAGGCCCCAGTCCAGATTGAAAGTGACTTGATTGTTGACACAAATGGACAGCTGTGTGTAAAGGCCATGGTCAGGGGCCGTCACCTTACCATGGTCCTGGATACAGGAGCAGCCATGTCAGTCCTCCATGATGAGGACCCAGTCTCATCTGACTGGTCTACCAGCTGGAAGGCCAGTGCCCAGGATGTAGATGGTACCCAGCTACACACCTACTGATTTGTTCCTCTACCTGTGGTGGTAGGCCACTTCAGGACTGATTTTGTCTTTGACCTCATGGTATTACGTCCTTGCCCCAGCATATTGGGAATTGACTTTTCAGCACTACACAGCTGTGTAGTGGACCTAGCCAACAGGCTACTTCTCCAGATCAAAGGACAATGTCAATGATCAAAATACTAGACTCACACATAGTGGCAGCCATTTCCCTTAACAAAAAGGAGTATGATGTCAGGCTTTCTTCAAAAGTCATAACCTGTTTTCTGAACTTGCACCTTTGCTGCAAAAACACATTGATGCATTTGCCACCAACAAGCATGACTGTGGTAGGATGCACACTACCACTGAAATCACAGGACCTAACCCTGTGAGGCAGAAACAGTATCCATTTCCTGCTGAAGCCTTGCCATTACTGAGGGAGACCATCCAGTCACTGCTTCAACAAGAAGTGATTAGGACCAGTGTCTCCACCGTCAAGTCACCTATTTGGCCTGAGAAAAAAGCCAAATGGAGCTTGGAGACTCACAACTGAGTACAGGAAATTTAATCAAGTTACTCCCAGCTGTGCCCCAACAATGGCATCAGCACCTGATGTGCTCAAGCTGTTGACACCTGACAAAAAGTGGTGCACAGCTCTTGATATCTCTAATGGATTTTGGTCACTCCCATTAGCACAGGAAAGCCAATACAAATTTGCTTTCACCTTTGAGGGACACCAGTACACCTGGACTTGTCTTCCCCAGGGCTTCCATAACAGCCCTTCCCTCTTCTATCTCCACATGATGGATGCCCTGCAGGGGTTGTCCACACCCCAGTGTCTCCTGCAGTACATGGATGACTTGCTCATAGCAACCACCATGAAAGAAGATCATTTGGCTCTTCTAGATGAACTTCTGTCTCTCCTCAAGAGAGCAGGCCTCGAGTGTAACCCCTCCAAAGCACAACTGTGTGAAAAAGAGGTCATCTTCCTTGGCCTACACATCACAAACCAAGGCAGAAGTGCAGCTGTCAAGAAGATCCAGGCCTTGAAAGATCTGTCACTTCTGAAAAAGGACGTCCCATGGACATGGGGCCCCACTCACACTAAAGCTTTAACACAGCTTAAGCAGGCCTTTGCCTCAGCCCCAGCACTGATAAACCCTAACACAAATCTCCCACTCCATTTGGAAACTGCTACCTCTGATGTTGCCATGTCTGCAATGCTGGCACAGAAATACAATGGGTACTTCAGGCCCATTGTCTATGCATCTCAGATGCTATCCCCAGTACAAAGGAAATACAGTCTCTGTGAAAGAACACTCTTGGCAACCTACTGGGCTGTCAAACATTTCATGAACATTATTGAGTATGCTCCTATCATCTTGCATACCTGTCACGCCCCAACCAACTTCTTGCTTTCAGACAAAGTAAAAGATGGTTCGGTCTCTAACACCAGACTAACCCACTGGTCTTTGCTCTTGCAGGACAGGGACATCAAAGTACTTTCTGCAAAAATGGCATCTATTTTGGCCCACGATCTACTTTACACAGGTAAGCCCCATGACTGCACTCCAACCACCTGAGTTACCTGAGCCGGGGCCATTCTTACTGGTAACACCTGATGTTCTAGAGGATACCATCATGTATCATGTCTTTTCAGACGGCTCCACCTTCTATGCAGATGGAGAACAGGTAACAGGGTTTGGAGTGCTCATAATAGACAAAAGATGGCAATTTAAGGTGTATTTCTAGGAAGTGCACTGTCAGCTCCTCACAGTATGCCAAATTGGAAGCTGTGGCCTGTGCTTTGGAGATCATGCCCCATTGATGACAAGGATAGAATAATCTTTGCAGAATCAAACTGGGTCTGCTCCTCCCTTATTGAGTTTCTACTATTCTGGGAGAAAAATAACTTTACATCCTCTGATGGCACATCTGTCAAATACAGGGATCTGTTTGTGTATATACACACCCTGACATAGCAATTTACTCACAAACTGTACATCCACAAGGTAAAGGCTCACTGCAAATCTGACCCTTACCATGAATTCAATGATCGAGTAGACTCGCTTGCCAAAGCAAGTGCTCGAGGGGGGTAGACATGGACAGTGACTCACCTAGTAGCTGTGGCAGTTATTTTCTTAGCCGCCAACACTAGGCAGAAACCAGTACCAGAACCCCCACTGGACTTTTCTGCTGCATAGAAATCTGACCTAGAATGAAAAGATGTGTTCAAATTTCAGGACAAGGGAATTGAACAACCACTACCTGTTGGTAGTCCATACAAAAGGCACTCTGACAACATACACTTGTCTAGTGATCAGAAGCCCATCTGGTATCAAAAAGAGGGTACAGGTGACAAACTGTGGGTTGCACCACAATTTTTGTGAACCAAATTCATCCATATGGTTCATGATACCCCCACTTCTGGACACCAGGGGGCAGATAGCACCCTCCAGAGACTCAGAACTATCTGCATAGTGTGTGCCCAGAACAATCCAATTTTGGTGAAAAGAAATGCCAAATTGTTACCACAAAGGCAAATTGGACCATGGAATGCAATACAAATTGATTTCATTGGACCCTTGACCAACTCCAACAAGAACAACAAGTATGCACTTGTTGTCACAGATTTGTTTTCTAAGTAGGTAGAAGCACTTCACACTAAGAGTAACATGGCAAAGACAACTTCCAAGATCCTGGTGGATCAATTCCTCTCCAGGTGGGACCTACCCTTAAAGGTAGACTCGGACCACAGAACCAGTTTTATAGCTGAGCTGATGAAGCAGACACTCCAACTGCTTGGAGTAGATGAGAAATTCCATACCCCGTACCATCCTCAATCCTCAGGCCAGGTAGAAAGAGCAAACAGAAGAATCAAACAGATGTTACGCAAATTCTTCAATGACAATCCCAAGGACAGGGATTCCCTCTTGCCACTACTACTGACGGCACTCAGGGGCACTCCTGCAGCTACTACTCAGTGTACACCCTATGAGGTTATGATTGGTAGAGCCATGAGATTACCTGAGCACCTGTTGATTGATCTCCACACCCCTACTGCAGATAGAGTATTTGTAGAAAAGTATGTTGAAAAGCTTCATGATGACATCATGAAGACACACCTGTTCGTTGCCAATCATATGGGTAAAGCTCATTTTGATAGGCATGTCAAAGAGTTGACTGGCAAGTTAGAGATCAAGTTATGCTTCTCCAATACAGACAACCCACTCATTCATTTGCCAGTAAATGGGAAGTCCCATACACCATTGTCCACAGACTCAGTACTGCTGTCTATCAGGTCAGAGGTAAACAACAAAAACAGATCACTGACAAGAGGTTCCATGCAAATCAGCTCAAGTTGTACAAAGGTGACTAAACTTACTTTTCCTAACCCACTTAGGGTGGAATAGTACCCCTCACTTGATAATCCTTTTCTGTTTTCTTTCAGGTACACTGGCAAGATGGATATCATGCACCTCCTTACCCTGGTGAGATTACTCTCCTTGATTGCTTCCCTAAAACAAACCCCTATCAACTGAACACAAACAACATATAAAACATTTTCTTAGTAAACTTGAACGTTCAGCTCCAGTGGGAGTTCATATTAAAGTGCCCAACAAAATGATTACCATCAAGGAAGGCTCAGATGCCTATCAATGCCATGGTAGTAGCTCCAGACAAGTCCTCACTTTCTATACAATGGGAAACTGATCTTAATGGCTACACACTCCTTGTAGCCCAATGATCCAAAGTTACAGTGGTTGTTACAATAAAGTTGCCTGGTACCTCAGAATGCCGAGCGGTATTTTCACGGTGACACATTAGGTGCCTCATTATGCTGGGTGGTACCAATGCAGTGATGTGGTATTCTGTGGTAAGGAGGTGTTGAAAGAAGGTTTAATTAATAGCTTTTATGCCCTTCCTCTGCACTCCACATGATGTCATCCAGCACGCATCTGAGCGCGATTACTTTTGCAGAGTCTGATTTTGTTTTTTGTGCTACTGAATTACTTTGATCACCAGCAGATGTCGTTGCATTTTAAAAGCAGCCAGTGGCCATCACACAGCCTCCAAATGCAATACTGCTATCACTGACCTAATTCATGTGTACAGTAAGTTAATAAAGAAATGCTTTATCCCTGTTTGAGCTTGTTTTGTTTTTTTAATTTAAAAGACGTGACTAGATGGTGCACGATACAGCCCTTCCAAAGTACTGTGTGGTGAACAAACCCACAGGATTATTTCCATTCTATGCATGACTTCCAGAAAAAAAGCTGGTTCTCAAATTCATTTAGCACAACATGAGGTTGCAATTCAGATTTGCTGGCATCCCCTCCAAATGTTGTTGTATGTATTAAAAAAACATTGCAGCAAATGGAGCCAAGTCAGACTCCTTAATCATCTACAGTAGCTCTTGTGATAGTTCCCTACCATTACAAACTGCTTGTGTCCTACAAAGTTCTTATTTCAGTAAAAATATGGACACCATCACCCTGTCATTACACAGCTGTAAAACTGGGTCCCGTGATTAACCATAGTGACCCCCACTCCCCTCAAAACATTTGTTCTTTAAACGCATACTGTGTCTGAGGATCTTTAACCACTTGTGTAGTTTAGTGTGATGGGAAACAGTTTTCTGTATTTAGTTTAGTTTCTAATAAAGATCAGAAACCTTGTGTGAGTTGTGTGTATTTTTTTTTTTTTTTGCATGTATCTAGGCTCATATACTGTATCACTGTCTGGCTCAGTGGGGTATGAAGTCCATAGTTTCATATTTTCTCAGAAGCTGAAGTTTTTATAACCCACAATAAGTATACAAAACTGTTTCACTGGCTGGAACTTCAATAACTGTTATAGCTTTATCAGACATGCAGTAGCTACTGTATGTTCTCTAAATTATTCTCTTTGTTCTGCTCATGCCCGTGGATTTTAAAAATTATTCCCTGTTGTATAGCAGACCCTTTGCCCTGAAAAGCACATGACAGCTGTTTTAAAAATTAAGCCCTAGAGGTGAGTGACCCCCACTCCCCCAAACATGACTAATTTTATTAGGCACTGTACATTATTACCTTTTAGCTAATGCCCCTCACAACACCAAAACCTGCACCTGACAGTCAGGTAGTTATTCCACAGTAACCCACCCCCATCAATGCCCCAAAAAAACCCACCTACTGTGAGGGGGTGACAAGCACAGTTTAACACTTGCAACCTTAGGCTGTCACCCATCTGAAATGTCTGTGAATGAATTAGCATGCAGTTGCACAAGTACATGCTCATTCATTCAATAAAACCACAGACACAAGAAGCGGGGCCTGAACTGATCATCCAACACTGGGTCCTAGTATGGTAGGGTAGGGAATTGCAGTACATGACAGAGTAGGTATTGCGAGGTCCAATAGACAACAGATTATTAAAAAAAAAAGTCTGAGACTTAGAAGTTGTACCATCAATATAGGAAGGTGAAGACTTCAATAAAAAGAAAACTATTTATTAGAAATCACTGCAAGAAAATCTTAAATAGCAGATATCTGTACAGAATAATTATAGCATGCTTTTAATGGATTCCCTTTTATATTGAATTATTCACTTAGTTTATTAGCATTTGCTGCAAAATAGAATTAGTCACATATAAAAAGAAACTGGAATGTATAAATGAGAAGCAGGAACTGTATTTTTGTGATTGGTCCTTTGACTACAATAATGCCCCCCCCCCAATGCTAGTAATGCTTTTATTGAACTGTATGCCAGTGACCTTGCCAGTCTTTCCTTCCCTCACCAAACCAAGCCCCAGAGGTGTAAAGTCTGTTTAGTACAATGTAATTGAAATCATTAGGACTCAACAGGCATGAGACCTTCCACCTAGCCCAATGAGAAAATGTCACAGCAGTTAGCCCCTGGCCCCAGCCCACTCAATGGCTAAATGGCTGTGTGAAACTGGTTGTCATAGTAACTAAATATTCTTTTTTGTTCTATTCTTGAAGGCATAAACATTTCAACAGAGTTAAACAGGGCAGCTTCTTCAAGGCTCATTCCTTCAAATCCCTGCTAAGGCAGTGACTGTACTAATAGCTGAACTGAAAAGCCAGTTTAATTTTACTGAAGAAATGTGGACATTATAACTAATGAATTGCACATTTATCTGCGGTACAAAAAAAGTAGCTTGGTGTTTTGTGTTAATCTATACTGTGTAGCACAATCCATCATCAGGCCATTTCAGATTTTGTTTCACATAGGAGGTAAACACTGATAAGTCAGCTGCTTTTCTCATTGTCAGTTTAACATACAATACTGAAAACTAAAGTAGGAACTAATCCAGTGCAGTAAAATATTCTGCTGCTTACAAGTCATTACTACCAGGCAACTAGCACCTAACTTGACAGCAGTAGTCCTTTAACTTTTCTTTAGTTTGTGAATTTGTAGGTTCTGGTTTTGAATTTGGAAATGCCAGGTACCAGATGTTAAGTGTTGAAAAGTTGCCCTTGGCCAATTCACAGGAAAGCACAAATGATTACAACTTTAAAGCAGCAGTATGTTAGGTCCAGCACACCACCATACCAAACTGTTAAATTTATTCATAGAGGGCATGGCAAGAGAACACTCACAACTTCAAATTAATAAATTTACATGGTACTACCAGAAGTATTAGCAGTTGTCAATGCTTCTGCACACAACTATTTACTGTACTGTAAAGGTCACATATAAAGGGTAACTCAATACAAAAAAAAAAATGGAAACAAAAATATGTAAGCCACATCTCACCAGGCAGCACAAACTCATGAAGTAATGGTGACAGCATTCATTTTAGATGGTACTATATATTGTACATAACAGTATTACATGCACAAGTGAACAAATGTATCCTCACTGTGTTTTTAAATGCATGACTGATAATATTAATAGCGTCCCCTATATGGTGTTAATCTACTCAGCTGTACTCCCCTGTATGCCCATTGGTGCACAGAGTGAGCCAATGGGTGTGCAACCCATACTGTACTACACATTCCATTCACATATCTGGACTGTGTAGTAGGGTATCAAACTGCACACCATTGGCGCTGTGGACCAATGGGCGACAGTCCTACCACGGTGTCAGGTCAGTGGGTGGCAAGGCGGCAGGTGGGTGGGTGCTGCCCACCACTGACCGGGGAGAGCGGGGTGGTGGGGCTCAGTGGGCAGGTGGGGAGGGATGTACCGCTGGACCACCAGGGATATTGGACTTGATATTTATTATACAAATGCCCATGATCGGGCTGCAAGCGGTCCACTGGACCACCAAGGATATAGGATGTGCTATTTTTATACTTAAGCCCGCGATCAGGCTGACAGCAGTCCACTAGACCACCAGGGAGATAGAACACTATTAATTTACACAGATGCCCATGATTGGGCATGGGGGAGCGCCCACCACGGAGGTGCAGCTGGCGCTCAGGTGGCCACCCACAGGTGGCAGCTGCCGTGTTGCACCCTGCAATATGGCAGCTCACCTATGGGCGGCCAGCCGTTCCTTTTTTTTTGGCTCACCTGTGTACAGCGCAAGTAGGGGTTGCACATGCATGGACTCCAGCATCCCAGGCTGAATATCAGGATGTGCGGAGTATGCATGAGCACGCCCCCCACCTGCACTGCATACATTACTGAGTGCACTCTGGCACATTGGGATTTGTGCCAGGCACAACTCGCTTGGAATATCGCACTGAGCATCAGGTTGGAGCATGGTGCAACACCATGCGCCATGCACAACCCTTTTGAATATCTGGGACAGAATATTCATCATCCATTTAGATTTCAAATTAAGCACTTTAATATGTAAAATTACTTGATTTAAATATGCAAGTTTTTTAGTTACTGCTAAAGTGTAATATCCTGGCTTAATTAATTAATGGCAAGTAATTTTAGTAAGTCACACTACACATGCTGTTTTTTTTTTTAATTGTATTAACTGGGGTTTATACAGTATATAATGTGCTGTAAGCATAATGAAATTAACTCTGACGAAGCAAGCAGATGATCCTTGCGAAATGTTAGTTCTTTTTTCTTATATTTAAAATGTATATTTTGTACTGCCTTTTATAATAAATGGTAAAAAAATATATGGACATTGATATCCATTTGATTCTGGTGGGTGCTATGATTTGAATTTGTCTGGACTTAATCCTACAATACACAGTGCCTAAACATTGCCCGAGTTGTTTCAGTTTGGTCAATTGTTCCTGGTTTGGCTATTTGATACAATTCTTGTTATTAGCCCCTCAGAATTAGTGAGTAACCCCCAAAACTGGATATTTTACCTTGTGTCTGTAATTTGCCATTCACCAGATTTGTCAATTGCCCATGGTTTGGCTATTTTCGCCATCTCTTGCCATTTGCTCCCTGGAATCTGACAGTTTCCACCTCATTGGTAATTTCAATGTGTTCCATGCAATTGGTCCTCAGATCTGGTCAATTGTCCCAGAAACAGGTTATTTGCCTCTGCTCCTGTCATTTGCCCCCAGACAAGTCAACTGACCTCTATCTGGCTATTTGCACTTGTTCCTGACATCACCCTAGAACCGGTCAATGGTCCTGAAAATGCTCATTTGTCCCCATGATTGGAAGTAAGTGTGTATGTGTGAGTGTGTGCATGTGTGTGTGTGTATGTCCAAGGATGGGGGGGAACGTATGAGAATGTCTAGGATGATCTGACAGTCATCTTGTGCTGTGCAGTGGTCAGAGATTACTGCCACTGCAGGTTTTCCTTATCATCAGTAATAAGGTCCACAAAAACAAACAAAAAAATAACCACTTAGTTAAATCTCATTTTTTTTTTGTATTGTCATAAAATGTTATGCTATGGATGCTCACACACAGTATAAGGTGAAATGGTGGTACCACAAAGGGCGATCACCATTCATTGTCTACAAAAGAAGGCAAGGATGCAGTGCACATAAACAAAATCGACACTCAAGTGTAAATTCAAGGCAAACATTGATTGAGCATACAGCATAATGCAGGTACAGGTCAAGAAGCCATTTTGCTGGTGTCCTGGTGCTTTGCTCATTAGGGCTTTATTATGGTGGTGCTTCACTCAGTGGGGATTCCTGTACTAATATGATCAAGCAGTTTTTACATTTATATTTAATTTCAGTGTCAGTTCCATTTGTGTGTACCGCATCATTGCCTTGTGTTGTCCCCTGGTCATACCGGGCAGAAGAAAAATATTCTGGTTAGTGGGAGGGCAGGGGCTGAGCTTAGTGGTGTTCTGGAACCTGATCCATGATGGGTGCTTCTCTGCACCAGCATTACTAAGCCATGTTTTAAATATTCACATACAGCTCCACTGTCTATACAGGTAAAGCTGGGGTCTGGCAAGAGCAAGGATCTACTGTATATATAGGGTTACCACCTGTCCTGATTTTTGCAGAACAGTCCTGATGTGGGCAGCTGTGTCCTGCGAAAAAAAACATGAAAAATACTGCATGTCCTGACATCATAGTAGGAAAAAATATTTTCTGACTTTCCTCTAAATGCTGCAAAAAACTAATACATTAACTAAAATATCAGAAAATGATAAGAATCTTTTCCCTTGGTCCTGGCATTTTGGGTTCTGGAGGCATTATAGATCAAGATTTACTGTCGGAGATATTGCATATTATACAGTGTTAGGCACAGAAAGGTAATAGTGCACATTGTAGCAAACACTATGCAACAAAGTATCTAAGCTTGCATGTTTATATCTAAAAATGTTTTACACTTGCAACAATCAGAGAACCTTCTGCAACAATGTACAGTATTACCTTCAGTCACTCCTGTAATTATCCTAAAATTCATACAGAAGTCAAACTGCTGTTAAGGACAACATTTTGTAGAATGATGTAACTGTCATGGGTGTGTGTGGAGTCCACATGACCACAGTATGTGTATAAATTATTCCTGAAAGACAAGGGTATCATGAATTTAGAAATTTTTTTAAAAATAAGAATGACATGGATTTAACTATTGTAATGTAAAAGATTCAAAAAAAAGTAATGGATGTCCTGTCTCCTGTCCTCCATCCACTTATCCTCTGTGTTTCTTCTTTCTATTTCTCTTTCTGACCATAACATTTCCCTCCTCAGTGTAAAAAGTTCAGCCTCCATCCTCCTTAGCCTTTGACAAATTGGGGACTCCCCCAGCCTCCACAGAGTGCTCATGAATATGGCCACCCCACAGTTGTTATACCCCACGATCTTCCCTTCACTGTGCCCCCTTCCTCTCTCTCCCTCCACCTGTCCACCCTCTCCTTTTGCTGTCCCTCCCCCTGGCATGCCTCTCTACTCTGCTCCCTCCATGAACCCCCACCTTCTCTTCTCCTGATACATGCCCTCTGCACACCCTCGTGCCCTTCTTGCTTCATCCTCCCAATTTTACTAACCACCTCAGAACAAGCTATATCCAAACCCTAGATGATTAGCCTCTTAAAACCTCAGACACTTTCCATGAAGAACAAATAAAAGAAAATGTGATGCTTATTATTTGTTCAACTTTTTGCTATTTACAAAAACATGACTTAGTGGGCCAGAAAAGGACTCACAGTGACAAGTAAACAAAAAAAGCACACCCATACACAGTACTTATCTGCTAAACAGATTATTTGACAAGACTGAGTAAACAAATATGCTCATTTTAAGGCAAGTGAAGCTTGCACATATCCATTACATGTCTGTGTGATTAGTTTTAACATGTCCGTGTGATTAGTTTTAATGTGTTACAAATCAATGCCTTGTTTATGTACTTTTATCAACAAGTATCAAATTGTAACAAGTCACCCAAACATAATTGAAACATCCTTTATGATGTTTGGTAAACTGAGAGGCTGGGAACATAAAATGGTGTCAGCCCTTACAAGTTCTGCAGGTAAACTTTACATTTCAGTTTGTGTACTGGGAGCAGTGCAGTTCTTCACAATATATGGATCAGTATCTGTATAATAAAAGTCTATTCAAATATCTCTGTTGTTCACCATTATACATGTCAAGTATAAATTAGGCTAACAATATAATTTAACCTGTTTTTACTGTGGCCATTATTCAGTCTATTATCTGAAAGAAGCCTGCAGAGTGTCTGAAGAGATTAGGGATGCCCCCCCCCCTCCCCCCGGGTCCGATTGAATGCTTTCTTTAGGACAACCAAGTTAAAAGGATTAGATTAGAGGAAATAGAAATCACCTATCCCTCCAACTCATCTTTATGCACTCATCCTGCCAACCATCTAAAGTCTCTTGGTCTGTGTAACTAGAGTGGACACAGAGATTTTTTATTGCAGAGGCTCACTTTGGAGAATGTAATAAAATACAAAATGCTTTTTACGTTCGCTTGAGCGCTTGCACAAGGAACGTCTTGGGAGAATGGGACACTTTGGAGGTGTGCCTCTCCTGGCCAATCCCCTGCTCCCTTGAGCAGGCGTGGTGGTCTTGCACCAATCCGCACCCAGTGCTGTGTATGACAGCGGTGGTCTTCTCTTCAAAGAAAACCACCGCTGTGTGCTTGCACTGTGTCATGCCCCCCCACCAAATCTTTGCTGCCACACTGGGAGACCACCCCAGCATGGCAAACGTCCCGCATTGTCTGTCGATGGGGGTGTCCAATCCCCCTTCGGCTCCACGGCCCCCCCAGCCATCTTTCTGCCATGCTGGGAGCCCACCCCAGCATGGCAAACGTCCCGCGTTGTCAAAGTAAAAACAACCTGTAAATTGAAAAACGGTCCCATGCAGTCTCCCGCCCCATCCCACAACCCGCACCCACCCACTGCGCATCCTGCCTTCCCACACCCCCACTTCATACTTACCTCCCGAGTTACGCAACGATCATCGCTGGACCGGAACACGCCTGCACTCTTCAAAGCTGACCGCAACTGAGGAAATGCCGGTAAGCTGTATAATGGGCTAGATGGGTTTTTTTCAACTTTGTTGCATATCTCAGGCATTTTGGGAATTTTGCACCAAGTTTTCAACATGGGGTTTTTGGGACCCCTTCTCATGAATTCTGTCACTGTCATGGCGTTATTCGGGCCCGAAGGGTGATTTCGCAGTCACTGTGTGAAATCACCTTTCAGGCCTGATTAATGAAACAACAGTGCCAGCGTTCATAAGGTGGGCTCTCAAAAAGCCTACTTTGAAAATTTAGTGGAAAAATTCCTAAAAATGACGGTTTTACAAGCGTGCGTTGCACAGTTCCTACACAGGCTCATAAGTTCACGAATTTTCAATATTTTCCCTCCAGATTTTTAACATTGCCATTTTACCACACCTTCTTATGAGCAGTACAGCTGTCATTTTTCACATCTCACCCAAAATGTGTTTCCGCCCATGTAGCACACAATGGCACAGTCGGTGTGTGAAATCAATGTATGGGACACATTAAGAAAATCACAGTGACACATTTCATGAGCAGAGGTCTTAAAATGGCTATGTTTAAAATTTGCTAAAAATTTCTAAAATGACTGTTTTACGAGCATGCATTCACAGTTCCTACATCACCGTAGTTTGGTAAATTTTCAATATTTTCACTCCAGATTTTCAACATTGCCATTTTATGACACCTCCTCATGAGCAGTACAGCTGTCATTTTTCACATCCTGCCCAAAACGTATTTTCATCCAATGTAGCACACAATGGAGCAGTCGGTGTGCAAACTCAATGTATGGGACACATTAAGAAAATCACAGTGACACTGTTCATGAGCAGAGGTCTTAAAATGGCTGTGTTGAAAATTTGGTGAAAAATTCCTAAAAATGACTGTTTTATAGTGTGCTGCTATGCAGTTCCTACGCACGCTCATAGGTTTGCAATTTTCAATATTTCCTCCAGATTTTCAACATTGCCATTTTACCACACCTTCTTATGAGTAGTACAGCTGTCATTTTCATCACCAAAGCGTGTTTCGCCCATGTAGCGCAATGTGCGGCGAGTTGGTGTCGCGAAATCAATGTATGGGACACATTATGAAAATCACAGTGACACTGTTCATGAGCAGAGGTCTTAAAATAGCTATGTTGAAAATCTGGTGAAAAAATTCCTAAAAATGACTGTTTTATGAGCGTGCATTGCACAGTTCCTAAGCACACTTGTACGTTTGCGAATTTTCAATATTTTCACTCCAGATTTTCAACATTGCCATTTTACCACACCTCCTCATGAGCAGTACAGCTGTCATTTTTCACATCCTGCCCAAAACGTGTTTCCGCCCATGTAGTCGCACAATGGCGCAGTCGGTGTGCGAACTCAATGTATGGGACACATTAAGAAAATCACAGTGACACTGTTCATGAGCAGAGGTCTTAAAATGGCTATGTTGAAAATTTGGTGAAAAAATTCCTAAAAATGACTGTTTTATGAGTGTGCGTTGCGCAGTTCCTACGCACGCTCATAGGTTTGCGAATTTTCAATATTTCCACTCCAGATTTTCAACATTGCCATTTTACCACACCTTCTTATGAGTAGTACATTGTCATTTTCACATCTCAATTAAAACGGTCATCATGTAGCGATAATGGCTGGTTAGTGCTAAATCAATGTATGGGACACATTATGAAAATCACAGTGACACTGTTCATGAGCAGAGGTCTTAAAATAGCTATGTTGAAAATCTGGTGAAAAAATTCCTAAAAATGACTGTTTTATGAGCGTGCATTGCACAGTTCCTAAGCACACTTGTACGTTTGCGAATTTTCAATATTTTCACTCCAGATTTTCAACATTGCCATTTTACCACACCTCCTCATGAGCAGTATAGCTGTCATTTTTTACATCCTGCCCAAAATGTGTTTCCGCCCATGTAGTGCACAATGGCGCCAGTCGGTTGTCGTAACTCAATGTATGGGACACATTAAGAAAATCACAGTGTCACTGTTCATGAGCAGAGATCTTAAATGGCTATGTTGAAAATGTGGTGAAAAATTCTAAAAATGACTGTTTCTGGCGTGCACTGTGCAGTTCCTACGCACGCCGTGACGCTTATGTAATTTTCAATATTTTACTCCAGATTTTCAACATTGCTATTTTCCACACCTCCTTATGAGCACTACAGCTGTCATTTTTCACATCCTGCCCAAAACGTGTTTCAGCCTCTGTAGCGCACATTAGGCACAGTCGGTACAGTAAATCAATGGGACACATTAAGAAAAATCACAGTGACACTGTTCATTAGCAGAGGTCTTAAAATGGCTATGGTGAAAATTTGGTGACAAAATTCCTAAAAATGACTGTTTTACGAGCGTGCGTTGCACAGTTCCTACGCACGCTCGTAGGTTTGCGAATTTTCAATATTTGCACTCCAATGAGTTCCAAATACCTAAACAGCACATAGAAGCAAGCAACATTCGGCATTGACAAATGCTTGTACTTCTTTGTCACTGATTTTTTTAAGCCATGTCCAAGTGCCAAATACCACTGCAAATACCTGCAAGCGAACGTTCGGCATTGACAAATGCTTGTTATTTTATTTTACACTGACTTTCTTCAGTATTGCAGATAAACTGAGTAACAGAGCAAATGACAGCAGACCCTTAAACTTTTTTTTTTAAATCACTGACTGTCCAGATCAGAACTGCAAATTGGTTAGGACTTTAGCTGATGAGGGAGTTATGCTAGACTGACGTGCATTCTAATGTTAAAAAAAAAAAAAAAAAAGAACACACAAAATGACTGTAGTAATGAAATAAACACAGTGTTTAATAAAACAAAAAAATCAGTCCTACTAAATTCTCCTAAAGTGTTTCTGCAAAAGATAATCTATCAGACTACTTAAACAGACAGGTAGGAGTACTACTACACTGCGCTGGTAAAAGCAACATGTTTTGGTACTGTAGGTTGTCACTAGTTTTATTGCTGGCATTATTGACATACCGTATGTGTTGGTGAAAGGTTGCTTTATCTTATTTATCTATTTACACTTTACTGATAGAAGTATTAGTTACACATTTACCTCTTTTCTACTATACTGTTTAAGTGACTTTTCTGAATGAAATTATGCAGACTCCCTAAAGCTCCATATAGTGAATGAAACACATCAGGGCTGGTTTCTCAAAGCTTTCTAAAGGTGCAAAACCTTCCCTAAGTCCCCAAAACTGCTACAGCTATGGAAACAAAGGGGAAGTTGCACTGAGTTCTATTCACAAAACCCTCTGCAGCTGCGGGACAAAAACACTATGGAATGTGGAAAAAAGTGCAGCTGTGGAAGTTCCTGAGGAAAAAAGGTATGGGATATGTAAGGCACATCCCCTGAAAGGTTATTTACAGACCATTTTTTTCCACAGTTGTGGAAACAATGTTACACACAGTGGAATGAGGTGTAACTCTCCCTCAGCAAACTGCAGTAGTGCCACTACAATTGGAATCAATTAAGGTAGAGGTGAGGCACATGTAATAGCAACCCAGTGAGTATAGCAGCGGCTGATGTTACAGCAACAACAGCACACATTTCCATGATATGGCAACAAGAAACAACCACCAGACCCAGTGCAGCCCATGACGGAGCCCTGCAGGCAGTAGAGCCTGACCAGCCTACAGTGAATGCTACCCCCTGGAGGCAACAAGAACACCCCTGGGAGGGAGGACCAGCAGTGGCAGTCAACCACTGTGGTGCCATGGTATTGCTGGTACCTGTGGTGCTGCAGTGGTCCCAGTTGGGGGACTGATTGCTGGTCTCTTTGTGGGTGCTTTCAGCTTCATGCTAAGGCAGCAATGTTAAAGTTTGCTGCTCCAGCTAATTAGGTTTGCTGTTGCTGTGCCTCCTAAGCTATTGCTGCAGCTGTGGATCTGCAGTTGCAGATTTTCAGCACTTGCTCAATTTCTGCAGCTGCTGAATTTCCGCAGCCACTGGGATTTTACGGAATTCCGCTCCTGCTCGAAATTTCATTATGAATATCATGCAACTGCATTTCCATAGTGCTGCAGGCCTTTTTCCTGCAGCTGTGGAATTTTTGGCTTTCTTTGTGAATCCTGCTCCAGGTGTTTTCTACACACTGTCAGAGTAGCACCTTGTCCATCAGATCATGCTCTTGAACTGAACTGAACAGTACAGTATGTCATTGTAATCTTTAAAATCCTGATCATTGGATGTAAATTTGAACTTTTCACTTTGCCAAGTTACAATCGGAAATATATATCTGCAAGCTGTCTAAAGTTCTCCTAGAGAAGCGCTGTCTGTGTGAATATAGTGTCTCATAACATGATATGAAGCTCTCCCACAATTGCTTGAATTCAGTGTGACACATTGGTTTATTACGATGTGGAAGTTTTTGGAAGGGTACCTTTTTTTTATTACATGGAGTGCTACTATATGAATAATAATGATGTGCAGTTAATTTCTGCAACTTGCTGTAATTCAGTACAACATGAGAGGAAAGAGACAAAGATTCATTTGTTGTCTGATACAATAACTCACACAGGCAGCAAGTCTCTGGGAGAACTTTTGACAACTTGCATTTTCTGACTGTCAAACAGCAAGCTGCAAAGTTCAAATTAAAGATTTAACTATTTTAAAGCAACTGAACAACATTTGCAAGAAGTTAAAAAATCAGTATAGTAGCATTACAAAACACATTAACTGCTAGTGCTGGAAATGCTGCAATTTGCCTCCAAAATTAAATTGTCCCCATAGACAGTGATCACATGGATGTGATATGACAGTGGGGAATGCACTATCAGCAGATCATTGCTGCAGGCAGAGCAGTAAAGGCCAGAACCATGAAATCCGATAGAGTAGATTTCAGAGTTTGATTCCCACCACAGTTGATGGCTAACTTGTTGTGACCCCAAGTCCTATTAAAGATCAACTGCAAATGTAGGTTTTAGACTGATTTTGAAAACTCTCAGTATTCATTGTGAATACTTGGATTTAATAAAGATTATCATTTTCAACAGAGTCTGTGTGTCTTTTTTATGTTTTGACGCTTGGCAACTCTGATTTTTACACAGATTACACACGCTTGTCCTCCACGAAATTGACTGGTGGAGTGTGTCGACCTTGAGTGGAGCTATTATTCATACAGTAGCTACACAGTTCAACCATTTGAGCTTGTAATATTTATACTTTGGGATCTGATGTACTGTATAAGGGACAGTGTCAGATGTGTGTGTGGGGGGGGGAAGCTAAAATAGCCAGCAAAATTAACAAATAAAAATAGAATTGTAGATTTGAATGGGATCAGATACACAACAAGGTATGTTAAAAATTATAATGACTTGGTTAGATAGGTGTTCATGAGGAGGGGAAGGGTCAGCTTTAATACATGCTAAGATCCAGTACTTCAGTCAAATAAAAAATACCACAGTGCAAAGCAAGAATGTACTGAAAATAAGATGCATAGTATATCACCAAATCATTATCATGCAAAAATATGAATTTGATGTATAGTAACAGGTATAAATTTACTCCAGGGAGGTGACTGACACAGTGATAAAATTATGACAGTATTACATTTAGAGACTGTTGTGACCCTCTTTTAATGCCACAAAACTTGAAATGATAATCAATTACTGTATGTTGGAGTCAGTGTTTTTGAAGGCACAAAGCCATTTGTGTTGTTACAGGAGTCAGTGTATCCAGTGGGAGTAATAAAATAACTTGCAGAGATTGGGGATTTAGTTATGAGTGCAGTAACCCTGCTTTGTTTGTGACTAACATTGAAAGGTCCTGTAATGAAGATGGTCACTTGCATTGGCATGTAGGATAACAGAGACATAAAGTAATTATGCATTTGTTTTGCTGAGGGTAAAGGAGGGTCTGTGCCACGATATTTAATACAATGTTATATGATCATAGGCACAGAACTGGGGTAACAGGTCCTTTCATAAAATTCATTCACATCCATATGTGAAACTGAATTCCATACATGCTAGCTAGATAAATAAGGTGATGTTTACTTGTCACTTGACATATGACAGGGAAAGAGCCATGCTGTCAACAGATGATGAAATCCCACACTTCATGATTTTTGCTGTGTGTAATTACATCCATTTGCTACTAGTGTACAGTATGTGAGTGTACATTATATGAGTGCATCTCAATGTAAACAATATGTAGTGATGCTAATTGCAACAACCACCACCATACACACCCGCACCACAACACACACACACAAAAAGAAACAAGATTATAAATTATTTCTTTCATTTTTTTTTTTTTGTACTTCTGGCAAAGCAACTGACGACCAGAGTATGAACTGCAAAATACATAAATCATGGAGTTGATATTTATTTTAACTAGCACCCAACTTACTAAGAACAACAATAAATACTTTCTTTATTTACATTATTTTCACATTTTCACTTGGACATTATTTAGGTGGAATTAATAAGCAGCCCCACTTACATGCACAAAGTTAATCACACCTTTTGTTACCAACTTCTGTAACACTCTGTGCAACTTTGTACTAAAATCTCTTGTAAATCAGAACATGTGGCAATTTACTAGACATATCTTTTAGCAGGGAATTAAAATATTTCTATAGCTAATTATACAGATTCATATCTCAGTATGCAAGGTGTAATGTATAAGTAACATACTGTAATATATGGATTCTTAAAATAATACCCCCAAAAAAGTCTATAAAAAAATCCTTGTAATAGATTAGTTAGTCCCATAATAGCATACTTCCAGTCCTCATAATACTATACTTCTGGCTCAATACTATACTTCAGGTGCCTGTAATACTATTGTTGGGAATACTGGATGTGACTACTGTATGAACAATGTGTTTTGGTGTTTTTTCCTCTGAGAGAAAGAAGTGGAAATGGATCAGGAGCTGGGGGGGTTTCAAATGAGGATCAAGGAACAACACTCAGAGTCTAACGAACTCTGCAGACCGCAGCAGCACAAGTGAAAACTTAAAAATTCCTTGCATCCATATATTACAAAAAATAACAAATAGTTTCTGGTGTTTCAAGGCAGAAATTCCATCTCAAGGTTCTGGTGACATAAGAAACCTCTCGAGCTTCACTCTCGAGGTTTCTTGTGTCCCCAGAACCTCTTGATGAAATTACTGCCTTGTAATACACCAGAACCTATCTATTATTCTATTTGTATTTACAAAGACACTGACATGGACCAAAATGCATGCCTTTTGCTTTAAGAGACAGGGCAATTCTTTTATTTGTCTGTACCTGTCTCACAGTGCATATTAAACAAATACATAGTAGCCGGTTATACACACAGTCATACGGTATATAGAAACCAGATGCACCATTTGTTTTTAATTGAGTGTAACTGTACTGTATGTATCATTCTAAGAGTCATAGCAGAGGAGTACTCTTCAGCTCTGAATGGGACTGTTGATGCTCACTTTTGCCATTGTGCCGATTGGTGTCAACAGCACTGAAATAAAGGTTGGCATGAAATGCTATCCTTGACACATGCTGGCAGTAAATGCTGATACCACTCCAGTAACTGGTTATAACATAAAAACACCTTGGAAAACATCTATTTCAAATGAAAAAGAAACTTGTTTTATTACACTTGCAAAATTTGTACAGCAAGCGACTACAGTACACGGACTGACAAATACAAGCTGTAAGAGTAAGCAACAGCATCAGGATTGCATCCATTTTGCTTGGTGCAGGGGCAGTACTAGCAAATGGTCACTTTCAATACTGCTACTCACGGTGCCCATGTGTCAAAAATACTAAGATTTCAGATAATTACAGGTTTTGTGGAAACTATCAACTTTATGCCAGAAGCCAGATTTCAGTGATAACAATGCAAGCCCATCTCTGTGAGTCAGGCTTCACAGAACTGGAAATACAAGTTAGGGAAAAACAGCCCAATTATTACCTCATACAGCTCCACTTCAGCACTAGGGAAACCAGGGCACAGAAAAGCCAGGAATACAATTGGTAATTTCTCATACTGTAGATGTTCAAAGAATGCACTAACAGTGCTACAAGTACATATAATTATGCATGTACAGTAAATCACTGATATCAGGCTTGTGCTTCTGAGAGCAGGCAAAAAAAAGTTTCGAAAAAAAATTGTGTACTTATGGAGCATCAGTGTCAGACAGTAATACCCTGTTTAAAAATGATATGGTGGTTCCTATTCAAAACCAGAGACTGCAATGGCAAGCATGCCTTCTCATGCCAGACACCTTTACAGTTGCACCTATTGGATACAAATATTTGTGGCAGCTAATGCTCTAAATTAGTGTGGCTGGATTTTCAATTAAGTAGAAATGTGGCTGGTGGACTGTGAGGACACCTGCCGGACAACTACAAATCGCTGAGATAAATCTAACTGCAAACAGGCCACCTGAAGCTTTTAAGCTGATAATGCAGGGATTCAATTAATTAACAATGTACCACACTACTGTGCCTTAATGAGGCCTTAACGAGGTATTCCTTCATACCACTCAGTACCTGTCAGCATACCGCTTAAGTGTACCACGCCTTCCGAGGAATACTGCGATACCAAGCAACTTATCTGCAGCAAGCACTATACATTCCATGGATGGCCCAACACAGACATCTCACAAAATGGTACTCTCTCCATTCAACAGACACATTTTCCCAAGCAATACTGGTCATTACAACTTTACTGCTCTCATAGATCCTGCTTGGTGTGACCGCCTCACCCCTGAGGAGTCACATGCTTCCTGTCTTCATAACTATGTAGGTACTGAAGCTATTTTCTTTCTGTAGTAGACCTACCACTGAAGAAGAAATGACTGACTTCCCTTCCCAGGAGGAAGGTCCTCTTAGTGACTTGACGACCACCTCCCTTCCAGGTGCCCTGATTAATAATGTACAATTCATGCATGTCCCAGTTATTTTCAATCTTACACATTGGAATATGGCTGAGATTAGTCTCTATCACATGACCAATGCTTCTAAATTTTTCAGTATGATGCTTACAGATATTGTAGCTGCTTACCAAACCCACACTAATGATCCAGTTAGTGGACCTCATACCACTGATCATGTAGGGGTCTTTCTACCCACACCTAATACTAAATCTAGACCACGCACTAGATGTGACAATGCAGATGTTAACGGTGCAGCAGGCACCATTTCTGGCATTTTTGACTCAGGCATGTCTATTTGGAATAGAGCAGATATAGTCGCTATTAAAGCACAAACTCTTAATTTTCAGCAAGCTGTTAAGAATGATATCCTACTCCCGCTGTTACATGGTGTAGATGGTTTAAGTAAGGAAGAACATTTTACAGTCTATAACATGCAGGAAGTTGCCAAAGGGTTCAATGATATTAAGAATAAGATTAATGAACTGATTTTTCAAAATAACAAGAAGGCAGATGAGCAATATATTGCCCGTGAACTTTTATGCTCTGCTCATGGTTCTTGTGCAATTGCGACTGTTAACAATCTCTTCAGGTACTTGGAAACAGGATGCATTCCAGATCTTATCCATGATAGAAGACTGGGTAAATGGTACTGTCTTCATTGCAAATCCAATGGTTGCATTACTATTTGTTTAGCAAATTCTGTTAACATTTCATGTCGGCAACTAGAAACCTTGGATATGTCTCACAATATCCAAATCAAGCACCTTGTTACTTCACTAAGACTTGTTCAATTCATGATAATATGTTTATTACCTTCACCGTGTCACTACCACGCTTTGATCCACAAAGTTCTGTATTTGATAAACTTGCTGCCATAAATTCTATTTGACACCTGGATGATGATATATTTCAAGAACGAACTGACTTACCCTCCTTATTGGTATACCATTCTGTGCTCCAAGCCTGGGTGGTGCCCTATATGAACTGTTGCACCAAGAAGGGATACCACTACTTGTGCCACTGTGACATTTTTGACATTGTGAAACCTGTATGCAGATATTCTCCAGAACATCTTGACTGATCCTTATCCTTGAGTGATGATCTGCTGTACAACCTGACTGATGTTGATGAGGATGATGAATGTGAATCTCCACGAGCTGCATCTTCAGTGCCTGATGTCAAAACAGCTAAATTCAGAAGCAACCTGGAAGAGGTACATAGCTTCACTTCACGGCTCCCAACCAGTCCTTTTCTTGTCCCATATGTCTACAGTGATGGAGGGTTTCAACTGTAAGAGTGACTTACAGTTTCAATGGGCAGTATTGTGTAGTGGCAAATCATAAATCCTTTTCTTTTGGTCAAAAATCTTGTGTTATTTCAACTGCTAACTTCTGTTTCTCTCCACAGCAGAAAACAGTAATTGGTCACACAGTGATCACTCCTGTTCCTCTCCCTGACCCAGATGTTATTGATATCAATCTGCAATACTTGTTTGCTTTGTCTCAGTATTTGCCAATGTTTAACGTGCACATTGACCCTTTGACTCTTTCTTTGAAATCACTTTTAGTTAGAAAGGGTTCACAATTAATCTATATTAGCAATACTATTTCTAAGGCTGGTGATGCTCTTAATAATCTTATTCATGATGATGGTTATTTAAGCACTGCTGTATCCAACACTTGGTTTGAACTGGTGTTTAAAGCTTTTGTTACTATTTAAGCATTTTTGATTGTGTGTCTGATATTAACCCTCTGCTGTCTGCAACATAATCTAAGAAAACACTGAGAATGACTTGAATTCCTTTATAAGGCTTGTGCGTTGGGCTTGTAAAAGACTTTTTAGCTCTATCCCACTACTTTCCTGGGATTATTGCCCCTTCTGAGGCAATAAGGGGGGAATGTTATCCATGGTCCAGCACCCCTGATTGTACCCCCACCTCATAGATAGTAACATTTATGTAGGTATATGTACCACCTCTTAGGGCAGAGACACATCATATAAGCATAAGTGTCAGGATCTGTGTTCTACTGTATTTTACTAATGCATATTATGATGCATTATGTTTCACTAATGTATTTTGATCCTGGGAGATACTTTCCATTATATTTTTACTCTATAATCATAAGTTAGGCAATAGTGCCATGTTTACGGCTTGTGCATCACTGTAACTGCAAGTGACCTTGGACACACAGACATCTCATTGTTCATGCTATCTCTGTTAGCTAAGCAATTTCTCATGCTAGTTAGGATAGTTTCTCAGGCTAGCTGTTACTTGCCATTTATACACTTTTTATGTATCAGTATCAGTCCTGGATGTTCGGAACAGCCTTGCTGCCCTCTTCCAGCACTCCAGTTCAGGTCTCGACAACCTGGAACCCAGGCTTCTCAGGCTAGGAGCTGCTTACATTGCCTCTCTAGTTGCCCACATCTTTAATCTATCCCTCAGTTCGGGGATAATCCCTGATATCTGGAAGAAGGCAAGGATAGTCCCTGTTCTGAAGCAGGGCAATCCCAAACTTCCCGACAACTATCTCCCTATTGCTATTCTCCCATCCCTTGGCAAACTTCTGGAAAAGGTGGTGGCTGAGCAACTCTCGGAGTATTTGCATACTCATGAACTGCTTTCCAGGGCCCAGCATGGCTTTCGAAAGGGACATAATACCACAACTGCCCTGATTACTGTAACCTCAAGCATTAGATCTGCCATGGACCAGGGCAAACTGTCAGGTGCTATATTTATAGACTTGTCAAAAGCTTTTGACCTTGTCAATCATGACCTACTGGGGGAGCAGCTATGGGCTCTTGGGCTCTCTCCTCATGCCATGAGCTGGTTGATGGGCTACCTGAAGGGCAGAAAGCAGCATACCTGCTTCAACAAGGTCCTCTCAGAGCCCAGGGCAGTGACTACAGGAGTCCCCCAGGGATCGGTACTAGGTCCTCTCCTTTTCTCGCTTTTTGTTAATCAACTGCCACTAGTGACCTCTCATTGCCAAGTCACTCTATATGCAGATGACCTGGTGCTAGTGGCCCATTCTCGTGATGCTGCAGCCCTTAACCAGTGCCTGACTGAAGATTTCAGCAGAGTCCTGGCCTGGATTACCAACCATAGACTGGTGTTGAACCTAAATAAAACACAGGCCATGCTCTTTGGTTCCACGGCCAAGATCAAAGCCTCATCAGCTTTGCTCAACATAACTTGTGATGATGGCCCCCTGTTGCCAACAGTGAGTACAATCAAATATCTTGGGGTTACTCTTGACCCCCAACTTGACATGGAAAGTCATATCCTCAACATCTGTAGAGCTACAAGGTGCAAGCTTGGCCTGGCTTACAGGGCCAAATACAACCTAACCCCGGGGGCTAGACTGGCACTTGTGAGAGGAGTGCTTCTTCCCTCCCTCAGTTATGGATTCCACCTATTTGCCAGGTCACCCCAAACTCATCTTGTTCGGTGGAACACTGCTTATAATGATATCTGTCGGTTTGCATTAGCTGCCCCCAAACTCACCCATCACTGTGAACTCTATGACAGACTCTGCTGGCTCCCCCCGCTGAATACTTGAACTTTGGTGTTGGAAGTTTCACCAAGAAAGTGCTTGCTACTGGCACCCCGTTGGGACTGGAGCACCTCCTCCCAAAAACGGACACCATCCCCTACCAGCTTAGGTCCCAGACCTCTGTGTTGCTTAAAGTCCCCCCTACCCGGACCCTTATGGGGGGCTGTGACTTTGCTGCTTACATGCCCAGATTCTGGAACTCTCTCCCTGATCATGTCCACTCGACTCCCTCCCATGGGACCTTTCGCACCTCTCTGTAGTCCCACTTAAAACAATCATCAATGTGTGACTGTTCTTAGCCTCTGTAATGAAATGAATTCTCAGCAATCGCTAATGTCTATCTATGTCTTTTAATAAGTTGTGTAATTGTTGCTTGTGCATCTGCTTTTCTACAATTGTTGTTGTAATTGTTATTTTTTTTCTGTAAAATGCTGTTCCTCCCAAGATGCCTTGTATGTATTCTGTATGTTTGTGCTCTCCCGGGTCGTTCCTGAAAATAGGCATATTACTTGTCTAGTGTACTTACCCAGTAAACAAAAGCTAAATAAATAAAATAAATCTTCTTTTGCTGTTGCTATAGACATTATCAGGGCATAAGAACCCTTGTAGCACACAGCTTCTCTGAGGTGAGACTAGACTAAAGTGCACCCATAGGTAAAGAAAACTGTAAGCTCTCCCAGTGCATTGACTGTTGGTAGTAAGCCTGTGTCATTATTATTTACCAGTAGTAAATTACATGAATTACTTATGCACCACTTGTCTGTTGTCTCTTTCTTTTTGCCATTCCACTAAGAATCTGAGAAAGGTAATTTTATTACCAAGTTACAATCTGCTATTACTCTTCACTATCTCTCAGCTGTCTATGTCATCACAATGCTCTTCTGCATTTTCAGCTCTTGCTGTGCTGCTCTTTTGAGCTTCTTCCTAGGGTAGCTTTAGTCATAGGAATCACATTCCCATAGGATCTCTAGGGGTGGAACCTTCCTCAAGACAGTTCCTTTGCCTTCCCAGGACCCCAAACTTAGTGGTAGTCCCTCAGGGACAGTAAGTGTGAGTGGCTGAAGTAACTGCAAATGACAGTCAACATCCAACCATACAGCTAGCCTTCAGCTATCAATAAGTTGCACAAGCATTACTCTACACTGTGACTGAGTATGCCCATTAAATGAAAAGGCAAGCCTATCATTTGATGTGCAGAAGCAACCAGCCACATCCCCTTTCTAGGCTATATAAATCAACTAACTTCAGTTTCATTTGGAAGCTCCTTTTCATTGCTCTCACCATCCACCTTTCCTCCTCCTCCCCTGGCTCACTTCTCTCCTTACTCTCCTTCCTAAGGTACCTTAGCCCAAAGAAATCACCTCTAGGGGTGAAACTTTCCTCAAAAGGTTCCTTTGCCTTCTCACTATCCCACTAAATTGGTACTTCCTCAGGGGACAGAGAGTATAACTGGCCAAAGAAACTACAAATGACACTCAACATCCAACCATGCAACTAGTCTTCAGCTAACAAGTTACATAACTATTACTCCACATAGTGGTTGTATATACGCATTCAGCTAAGATATGGTTGACTCCAAAAATGCTTAATAAAGGAACCTGGAGGGACATAGTGCATCAAATTTGTAAAATAGAAAAAAATTCCTTTCTCTTTAAATGCTAGAATGGAGCAGATTAATTCACACCAGACAACATGGTTGCTGTATATACTAAATACAGATCCTGGTTTTGTGCCAAAGGCTGAAGTCTTTACAAAACTGAGGGGCTGAATGGGCTGGCCACTTTGTGGACTGGAGGGTTTGGTTCCTTTCCACTTTTCCTATGATGTTCCCTGGGTTCCCACCCAACTTTTAGTTCCCACTTCCCCTATGTCCAGGTCCCACCCAGCAAAGCTAGGCAAACTGAACTTTGTGGGCCTCTTCCATACTGTGTGATACTAAGATAAATATGTCTTATGGACACATTTACAATTTATTTTATTTGGGATCATAATTTGATTGTAAAGTTTCTTTAATCTGCTGTTACTTTAAATAGTTTTAATTAAAAGGAAGTCTCAAACAAAAGAAATGTAATCTGTTTAGTAATGAGTACTGTAAGAAAAAAGGACAGAGGCCTGTATTGTCAAAGAGTTGGACACAACAACACGTTGCATCACTTTTGCATCACAAATTACAACTGCATCTGTGTCATAACAGTGCACTGGGATCAGAAGACGGTCATGCCACAATCTGCTATGCCTGAGCTTGCATCCAGATTATTGACAAAAACAGATATTATTGTAATGCAGCCTTCAAATATGTTGCAGTTAGAATGCAAATATAACTGCCATTTTTTTTAATCTTTTATAGCGCCTTCCATGGGCTCCATGGGGCTATGATAACGTACATCCTCTGGCCTGACCCCATCAGCTCATCTGCCCTCAAGGTTCCCCCATGGATTCCCCCTCCATGGCAGGACCAGATGGAGGGGCGCTCGCCATCTCCCGCCACCCGGTATGGCAAATCTGGTGGTGGGGGCAGATTTCACTGGAGCTGTCAGGCCATCACAGGTCCATGGAGCCCAGGCCTTTTTTCTGTTTTCTCCCTCCTTCCCTCCCTCCCTTCCAACATATGTATGTCAGTTTCTGAGCTTCCCAACCCATACTGCCCTCCAGCCTCCACTAGAGGGCAGTCAATGGGTGGGACAACTAGTCCCCTTTCCTGGAGAGAGGAGTGCAGTCCTCTGGATGCCCATTTCTCTCTCCCCCTGCTGACCCACAGTGGCCCAGGCTCATTCCCAAACTCAGGTTGCTGGCATGGCACAAGGTGTGGCATCCAGCACCTCAACCCTCAGCATCACTGGGCCAGCTAAGTGTTATTTTTTTAAATGTATGTTTACTGGGTTTTTCAAAATGGTATGTGAGACATACCAGACAACAGTACAGTTTCAGTAATGGAGATTTCTGTAAGTCCATAAGACAGTCCAGTGCACCTAGTGAACACCATCTGTTTGCCCAATGTTGTGACAGCTTTACATACAGTCATAGAAGAAACAGTCTGTACAGAGCTTAATGTGGCTCAACACATTAAACAGTAGAAGCAATATAAGTTCGTGCAGATCAATAACAGATTTTTACAACTACACACAGCTATATATGCTTACATTTCATTCTAGTGGCCCCAAAGTCATGAAACATAGTATGGGCTAGTATCTGTTACATAATCCCTGTGCACACAAGCATAACCTGACATAGTGGCAGTGAGTCTAGGTATTGGCCCCATACTCTCTTGACACACTTGCAGGTATTAAAAACTGTGCAATTATATGTTGCATCTTGTCATTACAAATTTGTGTGTCAATGCAACTGCATAATTTTTGAGTACTTTTAAAAATACAACCCAAAATATTTACCATTTGATGACAGCAGACCTTTCAGAACATTTTCAGAAGTGCAAAGATTGTTGACCTCATGAGTGATATTATAGCCAGGACCCTAAACTACTGTATGACAGGAAATATTGTCTTTTAATTTTTACTATATTCACTGGTTCCATATTAGAGTGAAAATAAAAAGCAGTGAATATTAGATAGATCACTATATATAGCAGCACTAGTGTTCCATCAGTGAAAATAAGAGGAAGTGAACATGTGGAGGTATGCTTGGAGCGCTAAATATAAAGGGTGTTAATTTAAACTGCTATACAGTATGTAGCACCCTTTTCTGCAAGAATAGAGAAAAAGAAAACTCAAAACAGTGATTCCAAGGAAGACTTTCTCTGCTTTACAGCTGGAAGTTGTTGATTAATAACCCTTTTTTTTTATTATTTAAGCCTTTGTTTTACTTAAGGCTGATGTGGCTTGCAGTCCTCCATCCCTTTTCAACAATGTATCCTCTGAAGTTCATAAAGAAACCTCAGTTTATATGCAAAATACCCTTCTCTGTCTTCCTGTTTAAGATCAAGTTCAACGTGTAAACAAATTAAGTGTATTAATGACTGGTTAAGGAAGTGGACATTACTGAAAGGGTATATGTGCATAACACACTGCGGAACATTTGTTGGAGACCATGGACTTTATACATGGAATGACCTTTACCTTAGTAGGTGTGGGTCAAGAGTGCTGAGAAAGAAACTTGAATATCATCTCTGACCATTTAAACTGAAACCCCAGGGGGGTAGGGGTCACATCAGTCATCCTCTCTCCAGGACATAAAATAGTAGGAACACTTGCTAATTTTTGGTAACAAATGCTAGGAACTTAAATATTACCCCCCAAAAAGAGTTTGAATTCTGTCTTAAAATGCACAGTCTGGATATAGCTTTCATAACAGAAACTTGGTGGGATGACTCAAATGACTAGATGAATAACATCCAAGGGTACAACTTATTCAAGATAAATTACCCAGACAAAAAAGGAGGGGGAGCCTGTTGCTATATTAAAAACACCCTATGTTGAAACCATATTGAGGTCCTTGAAGTATTACCTTCTTCAACTGAATGTATTCGACTAGAAATAAAAATTAAAAACAAGCATGGAAAGGCTAATTGTGGGAAATTGCTATCTTCCTCCTGCTAGCACATGTTCATGCAATAACACTCTTCTACTGGAAATTGAAACAGTAGCATCTATGGGTGATATTTTCTGATACTCAGAGACTTAAATGCTCCAGGTATTAACTGGCAAGAATTAACTGCCTCTACCGATTTTGAAAAAGAGCTTCTAAGGATTGTTATTGCAAATGGTATTGACCAACATGTCAATACCCTTACTAGGGGAGACAATATCCTTGATTTGGTATTCTCTAACCTGGGCAATGGAATATCTGATGCAAGAATAATTAGCCCCTTAGGCAACAGTGTCCACAATAAACTCTCTGGTACTCTTATGACTAGGAAATATTCTCATCCTAATTCTACAACATTCAAGGATTATAAAAGAGCAAACTGGGATGGAATTGCAAACCCCCTCGATATGATAAACTGGCAAACTTGTCTTGCAGACCTGGATGTGGAGTCTATATGGATTAAACTTAAATCTATTATTCTAGAACTCGAGGATAGGTTTGTCCCTATAGTTAAGGAATCTAATTCAAAAGGTGGTTAACTAAAAAAGTTCAAAAATAAATAAAAATTAAGTAAAAATGCTACAGAAAATAAAAAAAAAATCCAACAAATGAAAATATGAAGCATCATAAAGATGAACAAAGGAAGCTCAAACATATCATTAACAAAGAAAAATCTGATAGAGAATGTAGATTAGCAAATTCCAAAGACAACAACAAATCTTTTAATTTGTATATACAGTAAATAGTAATAAATCAGCACAAACCTCAGCAGGCCCCTTAGTACAAACTAAAAAAAACATAAATGACTCTGAAGATGTGGCTAATTTATTTAACAATTATTTCACCTCAGTACTTAATACTAGCACTTCCTTATATGACCCAATTTTTGATACTTCCTCTGCTGTTCCTGAGTTAAACCTTAGTCAGGTTAAGGACTATCTTAAGAATATAAAAGGTAACACGTCCCCAGGCCCAAACAACATCCATCCCTATTTTTGAAAAATATGGCTGCACATCTGGCTGTCCCTTTAACTATACTGTTTAACAAATCCTTGAGCACTTCCACAGTCCCGGTTGGTTGGCATATCGCAAATGTCATTCCAATACACAACAAGCACTAGCCAGAGATGATAGGGCTGTGAAGAGCTACAAAATGACCAAAGTTACACATGTGCATGTTAATTATTCAATGCCCAGGTGTAACTTGGCCATTTTTTGGAAGTGTTGCACCAAATTTTCAACATGGCCTTTTGGGACCCCTCCTCATGAAGAGTGCCAGTGCCATTTTGTTCACCTGTTCCAATAGGTGATTTCGCAGAGCGACCTTGCCATTTTGTGATACAGATGTGAAAACACATTTTGGGCAGGATGTGAAAAATGACAGCTGTACTGTTAAAAAGGAGATGTGCAAAAATTGCAATGTTGCAAATCTGGAGTGAAAATATTAAAAACTGGTGAAGTTAGGAGCATGCATAGAAACTGCAATGCACCTCGTAATGCAGTCATTTTTTGGAATTTTTTCTCCAAATTTGCAACATGGACTTTTTGGGCCCTCACTTCAGGAGCAGTGGCACTGCCATTTTGTTAATTGGTCCCAAAATGTGATGCCACGCAGCGACCATGAAATCACCTTTTGGGACTCAGTAATGAAATGACAGTGACACTGTTCATGAGGTGGGGTCCCAAGAATCCCATGTTGAAAATTTGGGGCCAAAATTCAAAAAATTACTGATTTATCAACTTAAGTTGAAAACCCCATTGAATGCCACAGTAGCACACTTACCTTTGATTCTTCAGTTTGCGGTTTGGCTTTAAAGAGTGCAAACGTGTTCCGGTCCAGAGAAGATGACAGCGCTGACCTCCAGAAGTAAGTATGGGGTAAGGAAGGGTGTGGGAATGTGGGTGCTCAGTGGGAGGGTGGGGATGGTGGAGTGGGGACTGGGGAAATGACAAGGCACTGTCTTCTTTTTTACAGGTTAAAAACAAAAAAAAAACACATCAGGGAAGGTTTTCTTTGTTTACAGGAGAAAAAAAATATATGTAAATACATACATATACACACACATCTGGGGACACTGGAGTGGGCTTCCAGTGTGCCACATGAGTTGGGGGGTGGGTACTTGATGCCGACATGGGAATTGGGCACCCTGATGTCAGCCAGGTGGGGGAAGGGGAAGAAAAACAAACATTTGGGTACACTGAGGTGGGCTCCCATTGTGCCACATCAGTGGGGGGCACATAGTGCCGACATGGGGATTGTTGGTGTGGGACAAATCATTAAGTACATTTGGGCACACTGGGTGGGCTCCCAGTGTGCAACATGAGTTCGGGGGGTTACATAATGCCAACACAGGGATTGGGGACCCAGAAGTAAGCACAGGAGGACAGCAGCAGTGGGAGGATATGAATTGCATTTTGCCATTCACAACATGACAGCACCAGCAGAACTGTGCATGCGCTTGAGTTATGCATGCGCAGTTCATGCAATGGAATGAGGAAGTATAAGCTGAAATAGTGTTGCTGTTATTCCATACTGGCCAATCATGGTGGAGGGTTTCAAGCTCTGTTGGACATTTGTAAGGATAGTTCCAAATGTCCAACAGAAGGTTCCACGATAGGCCATTTTTAGAGCTACGATCTGATCCCAATAGAGCTGTAGGCTCCACCCACAGCCCTAAAAAGGGAAACAAGAGCTTAGTTGATAATAATAGACCTATCAGTTTTACTCCAATTTTCTGTAAACATAATGGAAAGATTATTTAAAAATATTATTGACAACTAAATAGTGACATTGAATTTAACAAACTTTTCTCAACATGTATTTGTAAGGGAATCATCATGTAATACTAATCTGGTAACCTTCTATGAAAAGGTTAGTAAAAGTATAGATATAAATATTCCATATGATGTGATTATGCTAGACCTGGGGAAGGTGTTCGATAATGTTCCCCATGACTACTGGTTGCCAAAGTTGCTGACATAGATATAAGTACATACATTGTTAAATGTATTTGTAGTTGGCTTTCAAATAGAACCCAGTGAGTGAGACTTAATGGAATATTTTCAAAGGATGGTGATGTGACCATTGGAGTGCCCCAGAGATCTGTACTGAGGTCAGTACGTTTTGGCTTGTTTATTGTTGACATGGGTCTGGGAGTAACCAGTAACTTAACTAAGTTTGCAGATGACACCAAAATCGGTGGTGAAGTAGACACTATTGAGAACTGCAGCATTACAAGGCAATCTCACCAAGATCCAAAACTGGGTTCACAGTAATAATATGACCTTTACCCCAGATACTATAACACAGTACTTCACATTGGTAGAAACAATGCCAAGCATGACTACTATATGAATGATATATTATTAAAATCTCTTAATAAAGAAAAAAACCTAGGTATCACAGTAAACAATACTTTATCCCTTCTGACCACTGCACACTTGCAGTTAGGAAAGCAAATTATTTGACCCAGGTGACTAAATGCTCCTTTGTAACTAGAGAACCACACTGTATCATTCAGACATACAAAAACTTATTATCCCACACCTTGACTACGGCTCCCCCTTCTGGTGTCCATACCTAAAAAAGGATATAAAACTTGTGAAGAAACCACAAAGAAGACACAAAAATGATCAGGGGATGTTGAAATTTGGAGTATTGTGATAGACTGATTAAACTGGGATTATTTAGCCTCAAACAGAGGAGACTAAGAAGTGACCTTTTATTCCTCTATAACATTTTTAAAAATGTGGTACTTATGAAATCAATGGGCATCCAATTCAAAATAAGAAATACTGAATTAAGGTCACATAGTATGCAACTCATGGTTCATGCAGCTTGAACAACTAGAAGGTATCATTTCTTTGCCATAAGAGCAGTACGCGCATGGAACTCCTTGCCAGCAGATTTAATTAGCCACCATTCCCAGTAGAATTTTAAAAGAGAGCTGGACAAATATATATTTTCGGACAAGGTTAACTGAATAAACCATTAAATAGTGGGAGACAATCTCGATGGGCTCTGGTCTTCTTTTGTCTCATACATCAAGAAATCACCAATAAACCAAGAAACTGTGGCTGGTTGATAACAGCAAGTTAGTGACCAATACTTCCATGCAGTATTTCTCTACAAACTTGGCTTGCAACAGTGCAGTGACCCTCTTAACTTTATAAAACAAAAAGAAACCTCCTAACATTAATGCAAAATTAAAGTTGTTGCCACAAGTGACTTACACTAGCAATAGTCCAGAAATAATTGATTTCACTTGGTTGTTCATAAGGTTGCGGTTTGTTTACTAATGTAGCACAAGCATTTAAAGTGAGGTCCCTGCAGCCTGAATACTGTATCTGCATGTTTTGTAGCAGCTTGCTGGCATCCTTTAGTCTAATTAAACCAACCACCATTGTAATCTACACTTTACTCCTTAATCAAGAAAAAGACAGCCAACATAGGAGGTAAATGAAATATTGCATGCAATATGGACTACAGTATATAGCTCTAAATAAGACAGAATATTGACAGATACATAAAAATGTCAACAAGTTAGAGTATGCAATCAGTCTAGTAATGAGTTCTGTAGAGGAAACTCCAAAATAGCTATTGTTTGATGCCAGCACTCTGTTTCATCAGCTAAACCCAGGACTTCTCCAGAAGTGCATAAAGATGAAATACCCATGAGTCTGGAGATGGTGGGTGGGACAGTATGGCTGTATAGAAGAGATACACTAGAAGATCAGGAGTTATAGCAAGCTATGACAGTCCCAGGCTACCCCATGTATAGGAAAGGGGGGAAGGTAAAGGAGGGAGGTAACCCTCTGTCAGGGAAGGCATTGAGGCAGTGTAGGATGGATCCATCAGGGGAAGAAATTGGGAAATAGAATCCTTGTGAGTTCAGCTCATGATGGAATCAGACAAGAAACTGCATATGGGGGTTGTCTATAGACCACCTGGACAGGAAGAAGAGAACTCTAGGGATCTAGGATCAGAAATAGTGAGGGTATTACAAACAGGAGGTGGTAGTAGTGGGGGATCTAAACCTGCCAGATACTGATTGGGATATCCCAGCAGCTGGGAGCAAAAGAAGTCATTCCAAGCTAACTATATTGCAGGGTTGTATTCTGGTGTAGCTGATCAGAAAATTCACAAGGGAGGCTGCCATTCTTGAAGTGGTGCTGACCAACATAGAAAGGGTAAGTGGAATGTGGGCTGGGGAACCACTGGGGTCCAATGACTGTAACAGCATGTGGTTGGAGCTGACCCTAGGTACCTGTAAGCCCTTATAAAAGGCTGATGTTCTGGATTTCAAAAATGCAGACTTCAGTCAGATGGGGAATTAGTTTAGGAAAGGTTAAATGAAGTGGATAGTATTGGGGGAGTGGAGGAAAGATGGGAGAAATAAAAAGGCCATTCTCGAAGTAACAAAGTCATGCTTGAGAATGGTTACCAAGAGAAAGAGGTACAAGAAACCAGTGTGGTTCTCTAAGATGGCCAGGGAGGTAGTGAGGGCAAAAAAGGCCTTCATCAAGTGTAAGGGGAAGCAGGAGGATGAAGAATGGGGGAGTACCAAGTAACAACTATAGAGGCCAAGGGTGAATGCAAAAGTAGACAAAGAACTGCATATTGCTGAGGGGATCAAGGACAAAGGAAAACAGCTCTCAATTATATGATGTAAGCACCCCATTCAGGGGCTTACAAGCTTCTCCATTTCCACTTCCCGTTCTGCTTGCTGTGCTTGGCTGGAGTCCTGTGTGCCCTGTGTTCTCCATCTGGCCACTGTACTGTTTCCCTGTCAAAAAGGGGCCAGAGGAGTGAAGCTGTGGAACCGCTGCACTGTGCAGCTTGCGGCACAAATGTGCGAGTGGAGATCCACGCATGTGTGATAGCACATTCCTGATTTTCTGCCACTTTTGCAGCAAAGCAACAGCCTCTTCGGTGCTCCTGGACCCCAAAATGGGCAAATCGGAGTCCAGAGACATGGAGCAGGTGCTGGAGAAAGCATAAAACTATTTCATTTAAGAGTGCCAATGAGTGCTAAGGGGCTTTCTAATAAATATTAATAAGGTCCCATGAATATAAATGAGAGCCTGTCTGCTGCCAAGGGGCTGAAATTATCAGTAGCATTGACCAGCAGGGAATTAAGTTAAACTAATAAACTCTGCATGTGGGTTAAAGGGCAGATGATCTACTTCTGAACTTTGGGGGAAATAAATGTTAAAAATATTAGGTTTGGCTGCAAGGCACATTAAAAGTTGGGACTCTGTTTTGTGACTGCATAAACTGTTTCCTGTAACAGACATACTTGTCACCATTAACCTCTGCTCATCCAATTATTTTATTTATTTTTTATTTGAAATTTGTTGTACCAGGAAAGGCGCACTGAGCCAAGGCTTATTTCCAGGTGTGACCTGGGTACTGAAAAGTACATAGAAGTTACAGAAGATAATTAGTGCTACAATAAATTTAAGTCTGCTACAGGCTGGACTTGTTACAAAGAGTGCTGGTTACAGGCAGTAGATAAGCATACAGAGCTTGCAAAAATAGGAGCAACTTCATTCTAGTATTAAGTTGAAAGCAGGTCCAGGTGTAGTACAATAGTGATGAAGGTAATATGAAATAACCTGAGGTAAAGACTTGTGCAGAGATAATTAGCCAGCAAGGGAAGTCAGATGGAGCTGCTCAGGGACCTATGTAGGGGTGGGTCACTGAGAGCACTTTGGACAAGGTGTGGCTGGGAGGAGTCTGAGGTGTCATCTAAAATCTGGGAGGGAAGAGGCCTGACGAGTGTTGGGTGGGAGGTTGTTCCATAGGAAGGGAAGGCAGTGAAAGAAGGTGGCTTGGCCGGAGGCAGTGAGAGGGCAAGGGAGGTCAAATGTGTGAGCATCTCTGTGGCGGAGGGGGTAGCCTAGGGTGTTAGCTGGCTCGAGGTGGGAGGTAAGGTAGGAAGGTAGGGTGCCCAACCAGTATTTAGCTATGAGGGAGGTGCTATGGATGGTTCTCCTGTGGGAGAGCGGGGCCAAGGAGAGAGAGGAATATAGGGTGCAATGGTGAGTAAGTGGAGGGGAGGCAGTGGCAAAATGACAGAATGCATTTAGTAGGATGTCGAGTTTGGAGAGGGATGAGGTTGGTGCAGTACAATATATGATGTCTGCATAGTCAAATATTGGTAGGATAGTTTTATGTATGATTTCACTGTGGGCGGGAAGGGAAAGACTGTCTTTGTGTCAATAGAGGATGGCAAGTTTGGGCCGGAGTTTAGAGCAGATGGTCTCTATGTGTGTAGAGAACTTTAGACTATTGTCGAGCCAGACTCCTAGTTATTTGAACATGGGGACAAGATCTAGGAGAGAGCCATCCTGGGTGGTGATCACTGGAGGGGGGGGGCTGGAAGGGAAGTAAGCTTTTTTCTGGATCCAAAGGCCATGGTGACAGTCTTTTTGTCATTTAGTTTTAGCTGATTTTTCTGGAACCAGACTTGTACTCTATTGAAGTTGGTTTGGAGACCCGGGAGGACACTGTCGTGTGAGTGGCCAGATGCAAAAATGATTGCATCATCAGTATACAGATGCACATTAGCTGTGAGGCAAGCAGAGGGGAGGTCATTTATAAATAAGGAGAATAGGATGGGGCCAAGGATAGAACCTTGAGAGATGCCAGAGAGGATGGGAAGAGGGGAGGAGAGGGTATCCCCTATTAGAATGGATTCCTGTCTATTCTGAAGGTTAGAGTGGAATCAGTTTATGGTGGGTTGGGCAAGACCAAAAAGGCTGAGTTTTTGGAGCAACAGGGTGTGGGAGATTGAGTCAAAAGCTTTTGCCAGATCGATAAAAATGGCGGTGGTAGTCAGATCTCTGTCTATAACCGATAGAGTCTGTAACGCTCAGCAAGGTGGTGGTGGTGGAGTGGTGCTTTCTAAAGCCTGATTGATAGGGTGAGAGGGAGCCATTTAAGGAGAGAAAGTCTGATAGTTTAGACAGGGTAAGGGATTACTGGATTTTGGCAAGAGAGGGAAGGAGCAAGATCAGCCTGTAATTTCCCGGTGAGGAGGGGTCGCCGCCTTTGTACAGAGGTAGGATCCTGGCTGATTTCCAATCCGATGGGAGCATGGCAGTGGAGAGGGATATGTTTAAAATGTGTGTCAGAGGAGCTGTGATAGCTGAGGCCGAGATACGGAGAAGCTTTGGGTGCAAGCCATCGGGACTAGTTTCGGACTGGTTGAGAGAGATGATTGCATTGTAGACTTCTTAGGTTGTGAAAGGAGGAATCCATTGGAGGGGGGGGAACGTTCGGTTGGGTCAGGTGTGGTTATGGGGGAGACGGGCTGGGCACATGAGACAAAAAACGAGTTGAAAGTAGCAGCTACCGAGACAGGATCAGAAACATGTCTGCCATCTATGATAAGGACAGGGCAGGACTGCTTGGAAGGGGGTTTGATCAAGGAGTTGATTACCTTCCAGAAGGATGCAGGGGAGTTTTGGTGCTGGGTGAGTTGAGCTTGAAAGTAGGAGGATTTAGATTTCTGTATAGCTGAGGTGCACTTGTTTCTGAGGTGCTTGTAGGATTGGAGGTCGTGAATGGACTGGGTGGTTTTGAATAGTCACCATGCCTTATCCCTGACACGGCATAGGGAGATGAGGTCAGATGTGATCCATGGGTGGTGGTGCCTTTTTACTCAAACTTTCCTGAGGGGGGCAGGGAGGTCCCATGTATGTTGGAAGATGTCACAGAAATGTGATAGGGCGGTGTCGACGTCTGATGCAGAAAATACTGGACACCAATCTGCGTGTGTCAGGTCATGCTGCAGGGCAGGTACGTTTAGGAGGTGAAGTGAGCGGGACAGGATAAATTTGGGTTGTGAGTGTGGGGTCCTAGGAGGCAAGGATTTATCAGAGGGCTACTGGGACTGAAAAGAGGATTTGGGGAGTAAAAGGAGGAACATTTCTTGGTGCCAAATGGGGAACCAATAGGGTTTCAATTGAGCCAAATGAATATTAATTTGCTCAGAGGGATAACTGCTGCAGCCAATGAGAAGGGACTGCTTGAAAACTGGTAAAAGGGATTGTTTTACATGCCAAAGTGGGAAGTCATGAGAGATTCAACCGGAGCTGGAGTGCAGGACAAACTGTGTGGGCTTCCCAGCCCTATAACTGTATTCAGGCCCCAATGGCCTAACAAACCCAGAGATACTTGAAAATACAACAAGAGAAAGAGCTTGGAGCTTTGCAGCAGGAACAAGAGAATGGTTTTGGAGTTTGCTGCAGACTCTCAGGAGCCAGAGTTTTCAGCTAGAGACAGAGTGAGAGGCAGAGAGAGAGAGAGAAGAGAGAGAGAGAGAGAGAGAGAGAGAGAGAGAGAGATGAATGTTGGATTGAGAGCAGAGATTGTGAGTGTGATGCCTTATTTTCCAAGCACTGCGCCCCTGCACAAAGACTGAGCTACTGTGTTCCCTCATGGAGAGGTAATTGTGGTGAGTGCAAATTCTGGCAAATTTTGTCAAGGGGAGAGCCTGAAGTGTGCTGTGGTAAAGGCTGTGAAAGGGCCAAGCACCTCTGTGAATAGAGAAGCCAAGAGTGAGAGTGCTGGGGAAAGAGGATGTGAAAACACCCAGCTGTAATTGTGTGACCAGGGTGTGCAACAGAAGGGTCTAGGAGACCACGTACATCACTCACCAGACCAAAGAGGAGACCACTGGAGAGGAAGATGTCGAGAGGCCTGCCAGGTGAGCACTGCAATACAAAGGCTTTAGGGGCGAAGATTGGAAAGGTCTGTCTTGTGAAAACCAGCTTTCATCATTTCTTCAGCCAGCTGCTGCTTTGTGCACCAACAACTCCAGATACCAGTACGATACCATGAAATCTGTTTCTGCCACTCCCTTTGAATTTTTTAACTGTAAGTACCCAAGTTGTGGATTTGGGGAGTCATTATTTAGCTAGCTAACTAGATGGAAGTTAGCTAGCTTCCTGGGCAGGACTATGGCAGAAAAGTGCACCCAGGCCTGAAAGTTACAGTTAAGCTTTATGAATTTAAAGTTCGGGCCCCAACAAAAGATCCCTGTGAAGATTTCTGCAACACGGTGAGGTACCCACTGAAAAAACTGTATAGACTTTCTGGGCAGCTGCCAAGGGAAAAATGGGTGCACCCGCAGGTGGGAGGCGGGGATTGTTTGGGGAAGAAGTGTTGGCCAGTTGTTTCTGTTTTTATCTCCCTTTTTCCCCTCTTCCCTTTCAATAAACTACTGTTGTTGTTTATGTTAATTACTACCATAGAGTGTTTCTGTAAAGAGGGGAGATACTATCAGAGTGTGTGATGAACTGTTCAAGGGGCAACTAATATATTTTCCTGGGGAGTGGTAACCTGCTATTTTCCTACAGGTATTTCCTACCTCTTCCTCAGGGGGAGGCACCACACCACTCTACGCCTATCTATCCTAAGCCAGGCCACCCCCATCAAATGGGATGCTGTGAGGTTCTCAAGGGCCCCGGAACTGCCAATGGTGAGTCAAGGGGCTATTACAAAGAGAAAACAAAACAGATGAAAGGGGAAATTTATAGGCTAACTTCTGCTCAGTATTCCCTAAGAGGACAGCAGGCCTTTGCCAGAGAGCTGACAAGTGTGTACTGGTAAACGGGTCAGAAAAGGGCTAGCAGTCCTAGAGATTGATAAGGCTGCAGGGCTGGATGGCATACATCCGAAGGTGCCCAGCAAACTGGCATTGGAAGTATCTGAACACATGGTAGGGCTATTCAATCATTCTATTCAGACTGGAGGGTACTGGACATAGTTATGTTCTGCAAAGGTGGAGACAAAGAGCCATCATGCAACTACAGACCTGTCAGTCTTGCCTCTGTTGTGGGTAATCTGATAGATACATTTTTCAGAGAGGACCTAGTTGACTACCTGGAGAAAAACAGACTCCAGGATAGTAAATGGTATGGGTATATAGCAGGCAGTCTGGTCAGACCAACCTGATAATATTCTTTGCCTGGGTAACTAGGGCACTGCATAGTGGCAATGCAGTAGATTTGCTCTACTTTGACTTCAGCAAGACTTTTGACTCAGTGAATCATAGAAAAGTACTGAAGAAGCTATGGGACATAATTAGATGGATGGTTATTATTGACGCAGTTTCTCAGAAGTAGTGCCCAGCTAACCACTGTCATCCAGTACTCTGTGAGTGGTTAAGCTGGGCACTACTTCTGAGGAAATAGACCTAGCAGTCATTATAAGTGACTCCATTAAACAATCTAGCCAATGTAACAAGGCCTGCAGAAAGGCAGACTGGATGTTGGAGCTCATTGGGAGGGGTAATGACAACAGAAAATAGGAGGTGCTACTACCTCTCTGCAGATCATTGCTAAGGATACACTTGGAGTACTTCACCCAGTTCTGGTCTGGAGTTCCCAACTGAAGAAAGATAATGACAGGCTAAAGATGATGTAATTTAGAGTAACCAAAATGCTCAAGGCTAGAGGGGCAGATCTTATGAACATCAACTTAAGGCACTGACTTGATGGATGCCAGTTGGGAGAGGGGAGATATGATAATATCCTTTAAGTTTCTGAAGGGAGTGAACAAGGTGAACTGTGAGAAACTATTCAGCAGGAATAGTGGATCAAGAACATGGAGCTGTCAGTAGAAACTGGCGAGGGGGGGCCAGGAGGGATGTGAGAAAACTGTATTTCACAGAGAGGGTGGTTGAGACATGGAGCAGCCTGCCAGCTAATGGGATGGGTGCCAAAACCATTGATGGTTTCAAGTACAGCTGAGACAGAGTGAAGGATTTAGTAGGTACTCAGGGCAGTAGCAGCAGAACTAGAAGCATACAGGTGGATAGTGTGGGTTAAAACCTTGTATAGACAAAAGGTCTCGGGGAATGACAGGGTGTTTCAGGTGGACTGGATGGACTGATGGTCTTTTTCTACCATTGTTGTTCATAGTTCTGCATTTGTATGTGATCAGTCTCACTGCAGCCCAACAGACCAATGAAATGGGCAACCCCCCACCCCCAGCAATTACCAGCACAAGAGAAGAGAACATGTGTAAACAACTGTGACTCAGCAACAATCACTGGTGGTCATTGGTAGAGAGGGCATATAGAAAAAAGCTATAGCTCAGCAACACGCTGAGCAGAAGGGGACATACAGAAACAAGCATTTGTCAATGCCGAATGTTGATTGCATTGGTCCGTTGAGTTCGCTCACTGCCCCTCTGTCACTCGGTCATTCTGTTTCTCCCGGTGCTGCTGGCTGCTGTTTTGTACTGGGCTCCTGCCTGCATTGGCACCCTTTTCTGTCCACAAAGAAATCCGCAGCTGTCCCGACAGAGTTCTGTTGAGGTGGCTCACTCCCCCTCTCTCACTCGCTCATTCTGTTTCTCCTGGCACTGCAAGCTCCCCTTTTGTACTGGTCTCCTGCCTCTGTTGGTTTTTTATACCCACAAAGAAATCTGCAGCAGTCCTGATATGGGTCTGTTGAGCTTGCTCACTCCCCCTCTCTCTCACTCGCTCGTTCCGTTTCTGCCAGCACTGCAGGCTGGCCTTTGGTACGAGGCTCCTGCCTGCGTTCCCACCTTTTTCTGCCCACAAAGAAATCTGCAGCAGTCACGATAGAGGTCCATTGAGCTCACTCACTCCCCCTCTGTCACTCACTCACTTGTTGTGTTTCTCCTGGCACTGCAGGCTACCCTTTTGTACTGGCCTCCTGCCAGCGTTGGCACCTTTTTCTGCTCACAAAGAAATCCGCAGGTGTCCTGACAGAGCTCCGTTGAGGTTGCTCACTCCCCCGTCTCACTTGCTCATTCTGTTTCTCCAGGCACTGCAGGCTGCCCTTTTGTACTGGGCTCCTGCCTCTGTTGGTGCCTGTTTCTGCCTACAAAGAAATCTGCAGCAGTCCTGACAGAGCTCCGTTGAGCTCGCTCACTCCCTCTCTCTCACTTGCTCATTCCATTTCTGCTGGCATTGCAGGCTGCCCTTTTGTACTAGACTCCTTCCTGCATTGCCACCTTCTTCTGCCCACAAAGAAATCTGCAGCAGTCACGATAGAGCTCTGTTGAGCTTGCTCACTCCCCCTCTCTCACTCGCTCATTCTGTATTTCGCGGTGCTGCAGGCTGCACTTTTGTACTGGGCCCCTGCATGCATTGCTGCTTTTTTCTGCCCACAAAGAAATCTGCAGCAGTCCCAAAAGAGCTCCACTGAGCTCACTCACTCACCCTCCCTCACTCACTCATTCTGTGTCTTCTGCTGCTGCAGGCTGCCCTTTTGTACTGGGCTCCTGCCTCTGTTGGCGCCTTTTTCTGCCTACAAAGAAATCTGCAACAGTCACGATAGAGCTCCATTGAGCTCTTTAACTCCCCCTCTTTCAGTCGCTCATTCTGTTTCTCCTGCCGCTGCAGGCTACCCTTTTGTACTGGGCCCCTGCATGCATTGCTGCCTTTTTCTGCCCACAAAGAAATCTGCAGCAGTCCCAACAGAGCTACGTTGAGCTCACTCACTCCCCCTCCCTCACTCGCTTGTTCTGTGTCTCCCAGTGCTGCAACCTGCCCTTTTGTATGGGGGTCCTGCCTGCGTTGATGCCTTTTCCTGCCCACAAGGAAATCTGCAGCAGTCCCAACAGAGCTCAGTTGAGCTCGGTCACTCCCCCCTCTCTTACTCGCTCGATCCTAATCTGTCCCAAACACTGATTTCTGACAGCGACTGCGGTATTCTGTGCCAGAAGCAGGAAAACACATTTCGGCCAGGATGTGAAAAATGACAGCTGTACTGTTCATAAGGAGATGTGGAAAAATGCCAGTGTTGAAAATGTGGTGTGAAAATATTACTGATTTGCAAAGTTACAAGGGTGTGTGTAAACTGCACAACGCATGCTTATAACACAGTCATTTTATGGCGTTTCTTCACAAAATTTTCAACATAGGCATTTTAAGACCTCTGCTCATGAACAGTGTCAGTGTGATTTTCATAATGTGTCCTGAACACTGATTTCCCACAGCGATCGCACAATTGTGTGCTGGAGGAATGAAAACACATTTCGACCAGGATTTGAAAAATGACAGCTGTACTGTTCATAAAGAGGTGTGGAAAAATGGCAATGTTGAAAATATGGAGTGAAAATATTACAAAGTTGCGAAGGTACGAGCGTGCGTAGAAACTGGGCAATGCACGCTCGTAACACACTCATTTTATGGAATTTCATCACCAAATTTTCAACATAGACAGTTTAGGGCTTCTGCTTCTGAACAGTGTCACTGTCATTTTCATAATGTGCCCCGAACATGAATTTCCCACAGCGACCGCGTTATTCTGTGCCGGAACTGTGGAAAACACATTTCGGCCAGGATGTGAAAAGTGACAGCTGTACTGTTCATAAGGAGATGCAGAACAATGGCAATGTTGAAAATCTGGAGTGAAAATATTATAAATTCGCGAACTTATGAGCGTGCGTGCAAACTGAACAACGCACGCTCGTAACACAGTCATTTTATAGAGTATCGTCACCAAAGTTTCAACATAGGCAGTTTAGGACCTCTGCTCATGAACAGTGTCACTGTCATTTTTGTAATCTGTCCCGAACACTGATTTCCCACAGCAACCACGCTATTCTGCGCCGGAACTGTGAAAACACATTTCAGCCAGGATGTGAAAAATGACAGCTGTAAATTTCACAAGGAGGTGTGGAAAAATGCCAATGTTGAAAATCTGGCATGGCAATATTGCAAATTTGCAAAGTTATGAGTGTGTGTAGCAACTGCACAATGCACGCTCATAAAACAGTAATTTTGGGGATTTTTTCCACCAAATTTTGCAACATAGGCTTCTTGAGAGAGCCCTCCTCATGAACACTGGCATTGTCGTTTTGTTAATCGGTCCCAAAAGGTGATTCCCTGCAGTGACCGTGAAATCACCTTTCAGGGCTAATTAACGCCATGAGAGTGACAGAATTCATGAGGAGTGGTCCCAAAAACCCCATGTTGAAAATTTGGTGCCAAAATTCCAAAAATGCCTGAGATATGTATCAAAGTTGAAAAAACCCTATTTATTCTATTATACAGCTTACCAGCATTTCCTCAGTTTGCAGTCGGCTTTGAAGAGTGCAGACGTGTTCCCGGTCCACCGAAGATCATTGTGCCAGGCTCCGGAGGTAAGTATGGGGTGAGGGGGGATGTGGGGAGGCAGGGTACACAGTGGGTGGGTGCGGGTTGTGGGCAGGGAGACCACGAGGGACTGTTTTCTTTCTTTACAGGTTAAATAAAAAAAAAATCTTGGGAAGGTTTTCCTTTTTTACAGGGCTATTTGGCACACTGGGTTGGTCTCCCAGCATGCCAACAGTGCTTGTTTGAGGGGGGAAGCTCTAGCCGATGGGGGATTGGGCACCCCCATCTGCACAAAAGGGGGGGCGCAAGAAGCGAGGGGGATTGGGCACCACCTCGGCACTACTACACTGGGTGTTTGGAGGGTTATGCTGACAGGGAGTGGGCTCCCCATCGGCAAATAAATCATTGGGGGGGACATAATGCCAACAGGGAGTGCGCTCCCCCATTGGCAAAATAAATGTTTTATTAGGGCACTAAAGCCGACAGGGATTGGGGCCCCCATCGGCACACAAACACTCTGGGGGGGGGGTACATGCTGCCGAGGAGGATTGGGCACCCCCTCGGCCCCGGGGTTCAGGAATATCATTTGAGAACATGGCGGCCAACTGCCGCCATGTTCACAAACAATATTACAGTACTAACGTTCCACCCAGCAATGACAGGTCCCTCCCTCATTGCAGCGAATGGCTGACCCTGCAATGAAGAGGCGGCCCCTGATTGCTGCGGCTGAAATGTATCAAAGTTGTGGCATGCTGGCTGAACTAGTGTCAGCAGCATGCCATGGCGTTGGGAAAAGCAGGCCAAGCCTTAAAAGGCTGTGGGGGCATTGGCTACAACAGTACCACGCCTCCACAACCTGCTTGTGGAGCAAGCTGCTGCAATATATTTCTTGTGTATGAACGCTATCAACATAAAAAGTCACAGCTTCAAGACATCCAGCCCTTTAGCAAAGGGGGAAATGTAGAAATAAGCTATGACTTACAGTCAATAACCCAGTCCTCCTCACCGGGGAAGGGTGGAGGATGTCTGTAGAAGATAGCCATGGCTTTGAGACAATTGTCAGGTACTCCTTGGGAAAGGGGGACATGTAGAAACAAGCCTCAGCTTGGTGGCAATCACCTGATCCCCAGGAAACAAACGATAAGTGCTTTTAGCACTCTGCTGACTTTGAATTAGATGCATTAAGAAAACAAGCAGTTTTGTGTCCTGTGTGGTAATGGTAAGCATGCTGATTGTTTTCTGATATTATCGACTGCTGGCTACATAGCACACCATTTGTACCTTGCTTATGTTTGCTTATTGTTGCATTTTCACAATATCTTTGCCTGCTACTCACTTAAATTGAACACTCTTTAGTCCTCAGTTTGGGGCATAGGGACATAATGCATTTTATTTGCTGCTAATTTTTCAGTTAAGGTCTGAATTCACATAGAAACAAAATGACTTTGCAGATGATTAGTATTTGTCTAAGAACAAACTGCTCCTTTATCTCTCTTTTTCTCTCGACTTGAGCCCTACTTTAAAATGTTTAGTCCAGAGTAATGACTGCACTTAAAAATAAATATCTGTGCATATTATATGGTGCGCTAAACTGATGAACCACAGCTGATGGTGACAGTAGTACATCCATGTAACTCTTCTAAAAACTTGTTCCAAATTGTACAGTGTAGTGTGATGTGATTAGAGCACAGGCTTGAAAACCAGTGGACCAAGGTTCAAATAAAGTCAAAACTCTTTACTCACTGTTTGATCCTGAGCAAGTAACTTGACCTCCCTGTGCTTCAGTCCATTCAACAGTACAAATGGGTAGAAGAGGAGCCCACTGAAAACAAGATGCTGCATCTCATCCTGGCAACTTTGGGTAAATAACAACCTGCACAGTAAATGTTGGTTAGCTCTATTGCTATGTTGGGCTGGTTGAAGTAAGTGCCTTACAGTAGCAGTATCCATTTGCATGCCATGGTTTCCCTTTCAGTGGGTGCAAAGTTGGTTTACCTTCTGGCCTTCTTACCTGTTACTGCTTAAACGGACATGCCCTCAAAGAACCATGGACTCTGTTGCCATGACGCTTCACAGCATAAGTTAGGTATGTACTACTGCTCCCTCTCTTACTCTAGGTGTTAACCCCAGAGTTTAGGATCATAGATAAACCATGGTTGTACTTGGTTAAGTAAGCAAAGACACATGGTAGAGTGTGGGTTAGCCTGTGATAAATGCATGATTAAGGGTGTAGCATGGCACTTACTGCCCACAGAAGTGTATTTATTGGCTGGCCCAGTGGCACTGAGTGTTGAGGTGCTGGATGCCACACCTCACACCATGCTGGCAACCCAAGTTTGGGAGCAAGCTTGGATGCCGGGGATTGGCAGGGGAGGAATTGGATTGAGTGCCTGTTAGGCTGCTCTCCTACCCTTGGGGGAGAGTATCGGGGAGCCCGGCGCTCCGGCAGCCCCTAGTGGAGATTGGGGGTGCCACAGAGCACTGGGCTCCACATAATCACATGGCCAAAGCTGGCAGGGTTTCCATGAGCCTATGCATCGGGGCATGCCCATGGTGGGGGGGGGAGTAGTGCAGAACAAAGGAAAAACCCAGCTCCTGGGGCAGGCTATGGCACCAGTGCCCCACATCCTCCGCTGGGTTCTCCTTGGCTGGCCTTCCAGTTTCTCCCTCTGGGACCCACCTGCAGTCAGAGTCTATCTTCTAAGACAGCCCAAGAGGTGTAGGGCTACCCTCCCTGGGTGAGTGAAACCGGAGGTGCCAGCTGCGGGGGAGAGGAGGCACAGTCCAAGAGATCCACAGGCGGGCAGGATAAAAAGACTGGATGCCTGACAGATGGCCCCATGAGCCGTGAGTGGAGTGAAAGAAATAAAAAAAAAAAAAGTGTACTTATCACAGACTAACCCTCACCCTGGAGTGTGTTATTGTGTATATACAATGGATATATTTTGAGAAACTGTGATATTATTTAAAAAATGTGTTAAAATAAATGTGTCATTTTATAATGAATAGTCCCTCCTCTTCCCTCATGTTGTCCAGGGACACTGTGCTGTACTGAGGCTGTAGTACTGTACATCATCACTATTCTGGGCAGTCAGTGAGAGTGTAATTTTGTTTTCGTTTTGCCGGCAGTATGCTACTATCTGCAGTAGACAGTATTTCATTTAAGACAAGATGTTGTACAGGTTTAATCAAAGATATTGTATGTTTCTATATTAATACCATGTCACTTTTTCCTTTTGTAAATCATATGAAATATGGCATGTATAATATTGTGAAGACAATTAGCCATCTGAACAGTTGTGAGAAAACCTTCCTGAACAGGGCATAGTGAAGGCAGTAAACCTCTGTGTCAAGCAAGTAAGCAACAGTAAAAGAAAGATAGACCATTGTGGTTCTCAAAACAGGTGGAAGAAAAGGGAAAGGCTAAAAGACTGGCATTCAGAAGGTATAAAGAGACCCAGAGAGAAGAGGATAGGGAGGTGTACCAGGGAAAACAGAGGGAGGCAGGCAAAGTAAAGTAGTAAGGAGTGCAAAGGTACAAACTGAGGAAAGAATGCCTGAAGAAGTAGTAAAACAGGACAAGACACTTTTTAGATATGTTAGCAAAAAAAAAAAGGAAGACAAAGGGAGGGATTTACAGTTAAAGAAGGAGGGGTTACTGTACAGAGAGGGATCAAGTTAACAGCAAACATCATAAACATAAAAGAAGAGGAGGGACTGCAAAAAGACACCAGGAGCTTTGATGGGAGGGGAAATGGACACTAGTCCATTTTCTGTGAAGACAGTCAGAAAGCACTTGCTAACCTAAAGGTAGACAAACCCATGAGGCCAGACAGGGTATATCTGAGGGTGCTGAGGGAGCTCAGGGAGGTACTAGCTACACCTCTGATGAACCTATTTAACAGATCACTGGAGACTGGCATGGTCCCAGAGAACTGCTGAAGGGCAGATGTGGTCCCACTTCGCAAAAGTGGCAGCAATGAAGAGGTGGGCAATTATAGGCCTGTCAGCCTGACATCGGTGGTGGTTAAGTTAATGAAAATACTATAAAAGTAAAGGATTGAGGAATACCTTGTGTCCAGTAGATTACAGGACCCAAGTCAACATGGTTTCATGGTGAAAGGTCATGCCAAACAAATCTGATAGATTTCTTTGACAGAGTGACAAAGGAGTTGAATCAGGGAGGAGAGGTGGACATGGCCTACCTTGATTTCAGCAAGGCTTTCAACACCATTCCACAAAGGAGACTGGTAAGCAAGCTGGGTAACTTAGGGGTGGGTAAAAAGCTGGTAACCTGAGTAAGGAACTGGTTAGCGGATAGGACACAGAGTGTAGTGGTAAATGGAGTTCACTCCAAGAAAGGGAAGGTGACCAGTGGGATACCTCAGAGATCAGTGCTGGGACCAGTCTTCGTCAATATCTTTATAAGTGACATAATGGAGGAACTGGAAGGGAAGGTTTGCATCTTTGTGGATGACACCAAGATCTACAACAGGGTGGACACTGGGGGGGGTGGAAAGGATGGTCAGGGATCTGAAAAGACTGGATGAGTGGTCAAGGGTATAGCAGCTGGGTTTTAATGCAAGAAAAAGTGCAAACAATGAACCTGAGTCATAGAAACCTGGGAAAGGAGTACAAAATAGGTGGAGTGATACTGACAAAAAACAAACAGGAAAGAGACCTAAGGGTAATCATATTAGATGACATAAAGGTGGCCAGGCAGTGTGACAAGGCAGTGAGATGGGCTAGTGTAATGCTGAAGTGCATAGGAAGAGGTATTGCCAACAGGAAGAGGAAGGTGGTGCTGCCTCTACATAGATTACTGGTAAGACCCAACCTTGACTACTGTGTCCAGTTCGGGAGACCACATCTCAGTAAGGATATAGACAGAATGGAGGCAGTCCAGAGGAGGGGCTACCAAAATGGTACACGGTCTGCATCAGAAGCCCTATGAGGAGAGGATAAAAGAGTTAAATATGTACACCCTGGAGGGCAGAAGGGCAAGGGGGGGTATGATAGAGACCTTTAAGTACCTCAGAGGGGTTAATAAGGTACAGGATGGGAATATTTTTCAGAGAAAAAGTTGCTTTAAAACAAATGGGTATGCTATGAAGCTTGGTAGGGTTAATTCAGGAGGGATATGAGGAAGTACTTCTCCACAGAATGGGTGGTGGGTACCTGAAACAGCCTTCCAGCGGAGGTAGTGGGGGTGAAAACAGTGGTGAGGTTCAAAAATGCCTGGGACAAGTACAAAGCAATTGTAGGGGTAGGGAAATCAGAGGAGGTGAGATATTGCTCCATAGATCAAGTAGGGTCTGCAACAAAAGATTGAAGGTAAACAAGCATTTGTCAATGCCGAATGTTGTGTCACTGGCATTGGCAGTGACGGAGGTGGAAAGGCATAGCACTGTGAGTTTGTTAATGTGTCCCAAAAGGTGATTTTGTACAGCGAGTATGCCACTGTGCGGCAGAGCTGTGGAAATGCATTTTGGGCAGGCTGTGGAAAATGGCAGCTGGACTGTTGATAATGAGGTGTGCACAAATGCCAGTGGTGAAAATGTGGCATGAAAATATTGCAGATTGACAAAGTTACAAGGGTGCGTGGAAACTGCGCAATGCACGCTTGCAACACAGTCATTGTCTGGACTTTCGCCACCAAATTTTCTACATAGGCATTTTAGGACCTCTGCTGATGAAAAGTGCCCCCGTCATTTCCTGAAAGTGTCCCGAAAAGTGATTTTGCACAGTGACCATGCAATTCTGCACCAGACGTGCGAAAACACATTTCAGCCAGCTGTACTGTTCATAAGGAGGTATGGAAAAATGGCAATGATGAAGAGCTGGAGTGAAAGTATTACAAATTCACAAGTCACGAGGTGTGCGTGTAAACTGCGAAGCACGTGCTCGTAAAACACTCATTTTATTGACTTTCGTCCCTAAATTTTCAACATAGGCATTTTAGGACATCTGCTAATGAACAGTGCCACTGCCATTTTCATAATGTGTCTCGAACACAGGCTTTCCACAGCGACCCTGCTATTGTGCGCTGGAACTGCGAAAACAGATTTTGGTCAGGATGTGAAAAATGACAGCTTTACTGTTCATTAGGAGGTGCAGAACAATGGCACTGTTGAAAATGTGGAGTGAAAATATGTTTGCAAACTTACTAGCGTGCATGCAAACTGTGCAACGCACGCTCGTAACACAATCATTTTATGGAGTATTGTCACCAAATTTTCAACACAGGCATTTTAGGACCTCTGCTCATGAACAGTGTCACTGTCATTTTCATAATGTGTCCCAGTGACAGCGACCGCACTATTCTGCGCTGGAAGTGCGAAAACACATTTCGACAAGGATGTGAAAAATGACAGCTATACGGTTCATAAGAAGGTGTGGTAAAATGACAATGTTGAGAATGTGGCCTGAAAATATTGCAAATGCACTAACTTATGAGCATGCGTTGCGCAGTTGCTACGCACACTCGTAAAACAGTCATTTTTTGGATTTTTCCCCCCAAACTTGCAACATGGGCTTTTTGAGAGCCTCTCTCATGAACAGTGGCACTGTCATTTCATTACTTGGTCCCAAAAGGTGATTCCGCGCAGTGACTACAAAATCACCTTTCGGGACCGAATAACACCATGACAGTGCAAGAATTCATGAGAAGAGGTCCCAAAAACCCCATGTTGAAAATTTGGGGCCACAATTCGCAAAAATGTCCGAGATATGCATTAAAGTTGAAAAAACCCTATTCATTCCATTATACAGCTTACCGGCATTTCTTCAGTTCGAGGTCAGCTTTGAAGAGTGCAGATGTGTTCCCGGTCCACAGAAGATCATCGCACCAGACTCCGCTTGGTAAGTATGGGGTGAGGTGGGTGAGGGGAGGCAGGGTGCAGTGGGTGGGTGCGGTGGGGAAGGGGGCATCAAGACTACGAGGGACTGTTTTATTTTACAGGAAAAACGTGGAAAACCCATCTAGGGACAGTTTTTCTTTGCAGGAGATTTGGTACGCTGGGCTGCCAGCATGCCACCTAACTGTTTGGGGGTGTCTGTAGCTGACGGGGAGTGGGCACCTCATCGCACACAACATGGGGCAGGAGGAGGTAATGCCGACGGGATTGGGCACCTCACGGCACACAAAGAAGGGGAGGCGAGCAGAGAGGGATTGGACACCCCTCAGCATTCAACAATTGGGGATTTATGCTCATGGGGAGGCCTCTGCTGGCAATACAAAGAAAGTGGGGGAGTTATCGACAGGATTGGGCATCCCCAAAGCTCGGGTAATACTTAGGCGGCCGTCATTGGCCGACTATTATGCACAATGGCGGCGCAGCACGCAAGAAAAGGACAGGCTGTAAATGATGAGCTTTGCTCAGATTGCAGTGAACCTTTTCTTAGATGTGCTCATCACATTATGTATGCATGGTGTGGCGCCGGCATGCAGGCTGATTGGGGAATGCGGGACGCACCTACTGGTGCGTGCCCTGCATTCGCCCAACAGCGATCCCGCTTCCAAAGCTGCAGTGTCCCACGATGTTAGCTGCGCAGGCGCTCCAACATAAAAAGAAAAAATGGGTAGACTAGATGGGCCCTGCGGCCCTTATCTGCCATCACATTCGATATGTATATGTTTCTATGTAAGCACAGTGAAGCAAAATTCATTGGAAACTAGAGCACAGAAATGCTACAGCCTGTCATGAAAGGTCCTCTCTCTCACTTTTTAAAGTGGACTTTTTGATCCCTGGTTTTCAGTGCCACTGCAAAGATGGACTGATTATGATCTGTCTGTATCAAGATCATTCAAGAAATGGACATAGAGTGGTTTTAAAAATGTAACATTAAGTGTAATATACCAGATATCTGTGATGATGTGACTACAAGGTATGCTATAAGATAGATTTGATTTTAAATATATCTGTATCTCTTCTAGACAGTGTAGTCTGTGGATGTAGCATTCTTTAACAAGTTTTATATTTTTCAGTTATGCATTTGGGTTTCATCCATGCACTGCATTTTCGCATTAATTGATATAGGTACCTGTAATATGGCCCATGTTATTTACAATGTTTTGAAGCATTCCTTTCACAGCTCAAACAGAAAGTAGAAACAAATGTTTGAACTAGACAATGGGCTTGGTTACCTATTTAGGTGCGGCTACTAGCCCTTGCTGACTTGACCCCGATGAAGCTCGTTACAGTGAAGCACTACAGCAGGGTTGAATCAGCAGCACTAGGTAGAAGGTGTATATTTTTTGATTTTTGGGCATGTCCCTGTTTTTTTTAATATGTATTTATATATTTTTGGCTTTGGCATCACCCATGTTGATGCTCCAATTTTGTGGATGCACTGATAAATAAAATATGAATACATCTGATATACGTCTAAGTGACTATGGGTGATGTACCTCTTGAGAGCTCTTGGTAATAGACTAACCTCTGCGTGCATTTTCATTTTGTTTGGAATTTATAGCCATTTCTAGTGCTTGCCAGCCCCCCAAAAGTGTACCTACCTTTCCTGTTTCTATTGACTGCTTGCTTGGACCCTTGGGTTCCTGTTACTATTTTTTTTTTTTTTTTTGAAACTCAGTATTTTTTAGGTTTCCAAATGATACATGCATAAGATCACAGTGACAATATCAGCTCATGTCAGCATGTCAGTACATTTCACATGGCATTTTGGTTTACATAGTATTTGGTATGCAGCTAGTTTAAGTCGTATTAGCAATCTACAGAACCAATTGTATTACCTTTGAGCAGAACCTCTCCCCTTTTCTTCCATGCTACTCATCCATTTTTCGATTCCCTCTAGGTTTGCTCTTACCTGCTTATTGCCTGGTCCGATATTCCCCTTCTCTCTTTGGAGGTGCCTCAAGTGCTGAAGAAAAGGATTGGCCTTACCTGCTTAGGCCTGTCTCATCTCACTCTGAACATGCCATCCATAGTGCATGACGTGCCTTACCACCTCCTCCTAGGTTTCCATTTTTTCATGGGTCAAATTGAGCTGCTGCCCTGGAGATGTGGATTTAGAAAATAGCAAACATGTGAGAGAGCAGGCAACAAAGTTTGAGCTTTGACTTTCTGCACTAATGATGAGCAAGACAAAACAGAAAAGGAAGGGCTTCTTTTTGAAACCTCTTACAACCTATCACTGGCATGCATCTCTGGACTGTTCAATCATTCTTCATAAGTCTAAACTATACCTCAAACTGGTATTTAATAAACAGATTTTTTTTTCAAGCCTTAACTCAACTTTGTGTTTGTCTGTTATTCACACTTTTGTTGTTTCCTTGGCTGTTTTCAACTGCAGCTCTCTGTGGATTCCCTGGGGTTTACTGCTCATATCTAAATTGGTTGTGCCTCTTCCTGGGTCATCTCTCCTCTTCTCTACCTTGCTGCATGTATGTCACCCATCTCTCCCAATTCTCTGTGAATTTGAGTCTGAGCCTGACCATCACTTGCTCCATCTCATAGATGTGTGACACCCTTCTTATCCATTCTGCTCTCTCAGGTGCTAGGGAGTCTATCCAATGGGTTGTGAGTGTCTTTAAGGTGGCCAATGCCATACATCCAAAGACCTCTTTTTTTTTCCCTGCCTGTACTGCCTGGCACACCCACACCCAGTAGATAGTAAGCCCCTGAGTCTGGCATGTCTACCCCCAGGATCTCTGTCCGCCCTTCTTTTATTTGTTACCAGTATTGTCTTATCTTGGGGCAGGCTCATAATATATGTTAGTGAGTTCCTTTGTCTCTATGATTCCTCCAACACAAGTCTGTGTTTGTTGTCCAAAAAGTGTTATGTGATTACTGGTACATAAAAGAATCTATGTATCATTTTCCTCCTATATTCTCTCCAGTTCTGGGAGGCTGACACCCTCCAGCCCTCAATACACTCTTTCCATTGTTGGTCTGAAATCTGCTCTCCTCCCTCATGTCCCCATTTTTCCCTCAGTTGTGTGAGCTCCGGGCATCCTGCTTGTCTCAGCAACTTATATGTTAGTGAAATGTACCTGATTCTATAATTCAGGGTTGCGGACCGATACAGGAAATCTTCCTATGCTGACTTTTCTCTTTAAAACCTGCATCTTGCCTCCCCAGTGCAAAACCCAGGTCTCCTATATTAGGTTGAGGGGCCCAATGTCATTAGGGGTATTGGTGATATTGCAGATTTTTAAAAGGACCATTAGTGAGTGTCTGATCCAGGGGTTGTCGATATTTTTACATATTTCTGGAGGTATCTTTGTTGTGAGCATGGCGTAGAACAGTATAGGTAGTTCTTTGGTTACTTCCATCTGATACCACCTGGACTTGCTCCATTGTTTAACCCATGTAACTAGATATGGTGTCTGTGCTGCCAGGTAGTACAGATGAAAGTCCTGGTAGTCCCTTTCCTCCCTCCTCCCTTGGTAGTGTCATGGACCCTCTGTTTATCCTGAGTAGTTCACCACCACCCCACACACACAAAGACTTGCATGGATTTGTTCAGCTGTTTCCAGTACTTGGCTGGTATCTGGATTGGCAGGGTCTGGAATAGAAATAAGTACCATGGCAAAATATTTATTGTGAGTATATTGATCCCTCCCATATAGGGAGAAGGGCAACATGCTCCATCTTTTTAAATCTTCTGTACATTCTTGCATTAGTTTTCCATAAATCAATTTGTGTAAGTCAGCTATTTTTTGTGTGACCCTACTACCTAAATATTGGATGTTATTATTTCTAGCACAGATGTATGGGACCACTGTTTTGTCTGTTTGAGGATAATTTGCCACTGATATGCAACACTTTGGTCTTGTCAATATTAACCTTATATCCTGATACCTCCCCATATTCAGTTAAAATGGTCTGTACTTCAGGAATCAAAATCCTGGGGTCCTGGACAAAGACTAGAGCATCATCCACATACAGTGAGATTATATGCTGCTCCCCTCCCACCTCTATTCCCTTAATTATCTGATTATCTCTAATTCTCACTTCCATCGGCTCAATGCAGAGTGCAAAGAGTAAAGGGGATAATGAGCACCCCTGTCTCGTACCCCTGGTTAGAGGGAATCTCTCAGAATTCACCCCATTTACTTTAACCACCTCTTGTGGGTTTTCATATAATGCATTTATGCATGTCTGGAATTTTGGCCCACAATTCATAGCTGTCAAAACCCTTTTCCAAAACTCCCATCTGACCCTGTCAAAGGCTTTTTCAGCATACAATGACAGGCCAGTTTAACCCTTTGTGATTTGTTTTGTCATGTAAATATGTTCAGGAGTCTTCTAATGTTATCCTGGATCAGCCTCCCCCTTATAAACTCTGTCTGATCTGGGTGGACTAGACCTTGTATATGGTTTTGCAGCCTATTTGCCAGTATGGATGTAAACATTTTCATGTCTACAGGCAGTAGGGAAATGGGTCGGTAGGAGCCACACCTTTGTGGGTCTTTTTCTGGTTTTGAGAGAACAGTTATTTGGGTGTATTTCCACGAAAGTTGCCTCCCTGTCCAGGATTTTATTAAAGGTGGCATGAAGTACTGGTGCCCGTTGTTCATCGATGTTTTTGTAGAACTCTATGGGAAGTCTGTCTGTTCCTGGGGCTTTGCTACTTTTTAGCTGTTTTATTGCTGTGAGGATTTCTGCTCCACTTATATATGCCTCTATTTCTTTCTCCCTCTCTCAACTCCTTTAATTGTACTGAGGCTAAGAATTTGGTAAGGGCTTCTTCATCTGATCCCTCCCAGTTGTCCGCGTATAACTGTTTATAATATGAGGCAAATTCTTTCGAGATGTCTGTAGGATTCATCTATATTCTGTTTCCCTGTGCTCCCCCTTTTAGTTTCATTACCATCCTATTGATTCCCTGATGTCTTAGCTGCCATGCCAATAGCTTGCCAGCCCTATTACTTGCCTAGTAGTGCCTTTGTCATGTGTATCTCAGCCCTCCCTCTATTTTATGTTCCGATATTTTTTTAAGCTCGTTCCTGCATTCTTGTAGTTGCCTCTTGAGTTAAGGATAATTACAGTAGCTTCAATATCAAAAATTTGGTGTTCCAATTGGGTTCTAGCTTCCTCCCTCTCTTTTTTCTTTCTTGCAGTGTATTGTATGCAGAGTCCCTTTAATGTAACCTTTAGTCCATCCCATCTTACAGCCGCATTGGGGTCTCCCTCCCTATTGTTTTGTAGGTACTTATTTGTGTCACCCTCTGTCTGCTGACAGAACTGCTGGTCATTGAGATGGGAGATGTTCAGTCTCCAGAATGGGTTTTTGTGTACTCTTTCTACTTGCAAATTCTTCACTATGGGGGCATGATTTGATGTTGTTATCTGCTTTATTTCACTTCTAATTGCAAGGTGCACCCACTCTTTTGTGATCAAAAAATAGTCTAGTCTTGAATATTGGTTATGAGGGTTTGAATAGAAGGTATAGTTTATTTCCTTTCCATTCAAATGCCTCCACGTGTCTGTTAGTCCCAATTTCACCATCAACCCTTTTAGCTTTCTATGTTGCCCCCTCTGATCTTTATGATCATTGCCACTTCTGTCTAATGCTGGACATGGGACACAATTAAAATCTCTTCCTACTATGAACATTGGGCCCTGTTCCTGCATTGGTCTTAGTAACTGTTGCTTGATGAATGCTCTTCATTCTGAGCACTCATTTGGGGCATGTATGTTCACCAACACACAGGGTGTCCTTCTATAGTTGCCCACCACTTTAACAAAACACCCTTCCTCATTCTCTAGCACTTGCTCCACCTCCAGTGGTGTATTTTTCCACACAAAAATAACCACCCCCTTTTGTGCGGGTGAGCCAAGCATGTGGAGGAATATACAGACCCCACCCAGCTGTGTTTCAGCTTTTGATGTTCAGCCTGGGTGAGATGTGTTTTTTTTTTTTTTAGTCCTTGTTGACCGGGTAAGTGCACTAGACAAATCCTGCCTATTTTCAGGCACGACCCAGGGAGAGGGGGATACAGATGAATGCCAACTGACCTTGAACCAGATTAAGCTGTTGGTGGTATTTTTAGTGAATGAGGGAACTTTTGGCCAGGGCACCAGGGAAATTTCCCTACTCTTTTCAATAAGTGCCATGGGATCTTTAACATCCACCTGAACTACCACCAATCCAGGCAGATGGGACCTCAGTTTAACGTCTCATCCGAAAGACAGCACCTCAGAAGTGCAGCACCCCTCTCATGCTGCACTACAGTGTCAGTACTAGGATATTAACTCAAGTGCCAGATGTGATAACTGAACCCACAGCCCTCTGATCTCCTGGACTCAGAAGCGAGTGTGCTACCTACTGAGCCACTGACACTGCTCCTGTAGGAACTCCTGTAGGAACACCACTGTTGCCTTAAGCCTGTTAACCTCCTGAAGGATTCAAGTTCTTTTTATGGGAGAGTTCACCCCCTTCACATTATAAGTGACAATTCTAAAGTCAACGATTTTCAAACATTTGATTCTCACTATTACCTTTCCTGACTTTCTCAGGGAATCCTTGTGCATTCAATATAAATTCTTTTCTGCAAGCACTTATAAAAAAAGTTATACAACTAAACAAATAACTATTTACAGTCTTGTACCATTTCCTGTACAACCGTTTCCATTTTTTAGCAATTTTCTCTGAGCTCCACCTCTCCTCCTCCCTCCATGTTGAGCCTCTCTGGTGGCTCTGCTGACCTACAGATTTTATTTGGTGTAACCTCCAGTCACTTCTGGGCTTGTTACCTCGCAGTTCCTCAGTGAGCTGTGGCTTATTATTTTTAGCCTCCACTTTTGTGGCATATGGCTTGCGTGGGCTATCACTCCCTTTTATACTTGGGTGCCCTGCTGTTCGCCTTTGCCTCAACGTCATCCTTGGCATGATGTTTGATACCTCGCCACCCCTGATCACTTTATCTGTGAGGGTGGTACCCCCAGCTTCCCTGTCATTATTTTCCTCCCTGGGTGCATTAATGTTTCCCCTCACAGCCAGGCTCCTTTCCATGCTTTCTGTTGCTTTGTTCCTTCACCAAACATACTCTCTCCTTCCCCCCAAGAAAAAAAAAAGAAAATGCTCAGTATGCAAAAAACGTTTTACTCCTCTCCTGTGTAAACTAGCAGTTTCCTCTGTCCCCATTTCTCCTTCCCCAATTCCCCCCCATTATTATTCAATTGGCCCTGTTGTTATATGGCCTAATAGTTCACATGTGCCCTCTGCCCTATCCTACTTCACTCTTCCACCCCTTGCTTTATTACTCTGAGATCTTCCTGCCCCTCCCTACAAAGCATCCTCGGATCCCCCCCAGCATAGTGTAGCACTTTGAGACATCATTTAAACTCCCATCTGTTCTCCGACATGTTAATAATTTCCCCATTCTGCATGAATCCCTCCCCCAGTAGGCAATCAGGAAGTTTTACTATGACATTGTAAACATATGTAAGCAACAAGTATGAAATAAAGAGCCCTGGCAGTCCATAAAAAGTTGCTGGTATACTCCCCTTATGATAGCAAATGTACTTACGGGAGTGTTGTCCTCAACCAGTATGCTGTGCTGTTGATGGGGTTCCTTCTCCTCTTCGAATTATGTTTTGCCTCTGCACAATGGCGTCCCAGTGTTTCCCCTTGCCTAGCGGTGGTCCTCTGTGCCTGCCACTCAGTCCCTGCTGGTTCCACTGGTACCCCTGCAGTGCTAATCCACGTGCATCTCCTCTGGTCTCCTGCCCACTTCTAATTCCAAGCTGCTGTAATGTTGGTAGGGCCTCTTCCATGCTGCAAAAAATATAGGTCTGCCCTCAAGGAAAATTTTCATTTGGGCCAGGGCAAATATCTGTGCTTTTATATTCTTTTTTTTTATATTCTTTATTTTATTTTTCCATGATAGCAGCAGGAATATAATTTACATTATAGTAAGTTGTTAAGACAGTCAGCAGTACATTCAAGTCAGTATAGCATCATAAAATCACAGATCTCAAAGCAACAATGAAATGCATTACATAGATCAGAGAGCCACCTCAGGGAATTGATCTAATTTTCTATACTAGACTATTCAGGGGACAAATGAGGGATCTGTCAGAACAATATAAAATACCCAGGGCCTCCATGCCAGCTCAAAGTGCTTAATTCTTCCTGTTCTCTTAGCTATTGTCCATTCCAAGTAGTAAATTTCAGACATCACACTATGCCACATGTCCAATGTAGGAACAGTAGTGGTTTACCAGAGGTGAGAAATAACCTTCTTGGCCACTGCCAAGTATAAATATAACTTAATTTTGCTGGGGGTAATTGAATCATCCTCTCCAACATAAAACATCACCAATTGCATTGATAAAGTTAAATCATTACTTACTAATTGTTTTAAACTGTTCTTAATATCTCTATAGTTCTGGGCTAACCTTGGGCAGGCACAAAAAATGTGTCATATTAGCCACTAGTTCTCCACAGTCCATCCAACATATGCCATAAGTTGTTGGGAGAAATTTAATTAGTTTATCAGGGGTATTGAAAACTCGTAGTCTACATTTCCATATAAATTTAATCCAGTATCGGGCCTGAGAGATTTTCATGGAGGGTAAAATTGGTTCTAACCACTTCTCATATGTCATATGGATTTGCAATTCTAAATTCCAAGCTTGCAACACGTCTCTTGTGGAGTCATGCCACTGTCCCCCTCAATGCTTAATTTTTTTTGAAATCATATTCTATTAAAATATTTCATTACACTCAGTGTACATACAAGACATAACAAAACTCATATAAACATATTCAGACATACAGAATAATAATTATTCAAAACAAATCACATATAAGATTGGGAAGGGAGAGGAGAGGAGAGGAAGGGAAAGGAGGGAAGGAAAAAAAAATGGGGATGGGGAATAGCACGCCAAAAAAATTCATCCATTATAAGCCATTGTGTTACTGGTATTGAAACTGAAAAGAAAATTAAGAAGAGTCTACCAAGAGGTCTAAAATGAGATCCTACCATTTTAAGCATATCTAGCCAAAATTTCTAAGACATTGACCTTTTCTTTCTCCACCTGATACTGGAAAAAGAGGAGCCATCTACTCTTAAACTTCTCTTTGTAAAGATGGACTCTAGCCGTAATTTCCTCCATATCCAGCACAGCCAAACAGACCAGATACCAGGTTTCAAGAGTAGGATCACCTTGGGTTAGCCAGCAGAATGTAATGGCTTTGAAGGCTGCATCCACAAAAATATTGTATAAATATTGCTGGGCCTTGGTCTTGACTGCTGGAGGGAATATCCCAAAAATCTAATTTACTGGGTTTCCTGGTAAATCAAAAGCAACATTTTTTTCAGGGTAGTGAAAAGCAGTTGCCAAAAAACTTGCAGCCTGGGGCACACCCCAAAAATATGGGTATGTGTTCCCCTGTCCCCACATCCCCACTAACAAAGCTAAGAGGGGTGGTGTCCATAGTGCTTGGAAATTACTGGTGTCCAAAAATAATGTACCACAATCTTCCACTGAAACTCCCTCCAGACTTTGGAAGCCGTAGTGGAATGAATGACCTGCCAGGACCTCACCCAGTCTGAGTTCTCCAGCTCACAACCCACCTCAGCCTTCCAGGTTTGTTTATGTTTAACCAGTGCATCTTTCTCAAGGTTGGAGAACAATATAACCAGCCTGAAAATTAGCCCCTTGGGGGTCTTTCGAGGGATTTCCAGCAGCAATATCTCTGAAAGAGGGTTACTACTAAAACCCACCCCAGATTCACCCAATCTTTCCATCTCATGCAAAAAATGACAGAGCTGTAAGTATCTGAATAAATCCTGGGAGGAGAGCCCATACTTCGTCAAGAGTTGTTGAAAGGATTTAAGAGTATCTTCCTTATACAATTGTCCTAGTGTTACTAAACCTTTCTTTGCCTATCTGATAATGGCCATATCCCATCTGAGAGGTGCAAAATCAAGACATGCTCTGATAGGAGTATCACTCCTTACTAGTACAGTAAGCCCCAGCCTTTGTTTTCACTTCTAACCAGGCAGTTTTAATAATATCTGTCCAAGGGTTACTTGTGTGTAGGAGCAAGACTCCATTACGGTGCATTAGCAGCAAGTCCCCAACATCTCCCAACGAAATTGGGGGTCTTTCAATCTCAATCCGGGGGGGTCTTCTTTTGGTAGAGCAGAAGCCAGCAGGGAGGCCCAGTAGTATTTTGTGCCACAAGTGCGAAAATAAGTTTTAGGCAGGATTTGAAAAATGACACTAGTTGTGTTCATGAGGTGGAGTGAAAAAACTGCATTGTTGAAAATGTGGAGTCAAAATAATGAAAATTATTAAAATGTATTTATTTATTTGTTTAGGTCTTTGATTATCAATTAAGCACAATGATCCGATAGACCGTTTTCAGGCACGGCATGGGCAACAAATATGACACTACTGAGTTACATATAGATCATCAGGAATACAGCAACACAATAAATACAGTACAGTTTACAATATGTTGGAGGAAATCAAAACGAAAAGAAAACACACTACAGGTTACAATTTAATTCACAGCTAAACGAGGCAAAACAAGTCATAAGAGCAGAGTTAGCAGTTAATATGGGTGAGAAAGATATCGTGTTGTTGGGGATTACACTGGAGAGCACAGGCATTTAGCCTCGTTCAGTAACCAATCTTTGAGTTAATGTTTGAAAGAGCTTTGGGCATCAGTGGAAGTTGTGCGTGAACATTGAAAAATGTCAACACATTTCATTGTTTTGTTGTTTTTTTAAGAATGTGAGCAAACATTTTGAACCTAGTCTTTTTATGACCCCACTTCATGACCCCGGTAAGTGACATTTTTTCAGCTCTTGCCCAAAAGGTGATTTCGTGGGGTGACTGTAAAATTACCTTTTAGGCCAGATTTGAAACATTTTACCTACCTTGTTCATGAGGTTGGACCCTAAAAAGTCAATGTTAAACATCTGGTGGAAAAATATTGAAAAATAGCTAAGTAATGAATGAACTTTGAAACATTTCAATGTCCACTCATAACTTGGCCATTTTAGCATATTTTTTCACCACATTTTCTATATAGTCTCTCTTATAACTGCATCTCATGAATGTTGTAGGTAAAAAGTGTTTAAAACCTGGCTGAAAGTGATTTGTTGGAGTCACTGCAAATAACCTTTGTATTTGGATTTGAAAATGTTTACTAATTTTGCTCAAAAGGAGGGGTCCAAAAAAGGTTATGCTGAAAATTTGGTGAAAAATATTTAATAAATGACACAATTATGAGTGAAAGTTCAAAATGCATTGAAAATACAGTGACCACACTTACATTGGTTCTTTGGTTCCGAGCTGGCATTGAACATAGTAACATAGTAATGTAACCCCCAGACCACATTTTAATTAGTTAGCAGCCCCCCCATTAAAATGTGTAACACTGGTACCCACATACTGGCATACCATTTACTTTACAAAAGGTAATCAGGGATATATTAACTCCAATATTGAACAATGCAGATTCGGAACAGCTTGGGTTTATAAAGGGTAGGAGTTGTGTATCAAACTTATTGAGTTTTTACGAGCATATTAGTTTATTAGTTGAGAACTGTACACCATGTGACATCATCTTTTTAGATTCTAGTAAAGCATTTGATGCTATTCCTCACTGGGCATTAGACTTAAAACTATATATATTAAAGATAAATCAGTATATTATTATATGGATTAAAAATTGGCAGTCTAATTGCACTTAAAGAGTGTGTATCAATGGTGAGTTATCTGATATTGGTTGTGTCACCAGTGGGGTTCCGCAGGGCTCGATACTTGGACCATGCTTATTTCAAGCTTTTATTTCTGATCTAACTTCAAACTGCTTATCATTGTCTATCAAATATGCTGATGATATTAAGATTGGTGGTCTGTGTTTCAGCGAATTTGATTTTGATGTCATATAGCAGGACTTAAACTGGATTTCTGAATGGGTTAAACTCTGGGGCATGAAGTTAAATAATTCAAAGTGCAAAGTTATGCATTTAGGTAACACTAACCCTTTAAAAATATATACATTGGGACATTCTATACTCAGTAATACTACGAATGAAAGAGATTTGGGTATTATCATTTCCAATGATGTGGATTTCTTCCAGCATATTAATGAATCAGTTAACAAAGCTAATAGGGTAGTATGGTCTATTAAGCGCAATATTACTTCAAAAGATCCTCTAGTTTTATTGCCCTTGTTTAAAGCTTATGTTAAGCCACACCTTGAATATGTATTCCAGCTTTGGAATCCGTATAAGAAATCTAATATACAACATTTAGAAGGAGTTCAGCTTAGATTCACTAAAAATCTTAAGGGTATAAATCATCTCTCGTATGATACCAGATTTGGTGACCTTGATTTATTTTCATTAGAAACATGTAGACTACATGAAACATAGAAACATAGAATTTGATGGCAGATAGGGACCGCTTGGCCCACCTAGTCTGCCCATTTTTCTACCTAACAGATAAGCTGCAGATCCTAGTTAACCAACAGCTTACTTCCTCCTACCCCCCACTAGGACTGCCTTATGCATGTCCCATGCATTCTTGAATTCTCCCACTGTTCTTGACTCCACGACCTCCTTTGGGAGGCTGTTCCATGCATCCACAACCCTCTCTGTGAAAAAATACTTCCTCACATTACCTCTGAGCCATCCCCTTCTATCTTCAAATTGTGCCCCCTTGTTTTGTACATCTCTTTTCTGAAAGATGCTACCTCTTGGACTTTGTTGATTCCTTGAGGTACTTGAAAGTTTCTATCATGTCCCTCTCTCCTTCTTTCTCTCAAGGGTATACATATTAAGCTCCTTTAGTCTTTCTTTGTATGTCTTCTGGTGCAGACTGCACCATTTTGGTTGCCCTCCTGACAGCCTCCACTCTGTCTATGTCGCTATGGAGATGGGGTCTCAGAACTGCACACAGTACTCCAGATGAGGTCTCACTAACTGTCTGTACAGAGGGATAACAACTTCCTGTTTTCTACTATTGTTGCCTCTTCCTATGCATCCCAGTATCCCCCTAGCCTTCCTTACTGCCTTCTCACATTGCTTGCCCACCTTTAGGTCATCTGATATAATTACCCCAGGTCCCTTTCCGTTTTTACTGTTGTCAGTATCTCAACCCCCATTGTGTACACATTCCCTGGGTTTTTGTTTCCCATGTGCATTATCTTGCACTTCTTTGCATTGAATCTGAGCTGCCATACATTTGACCATTCCTCCAATCTTGCCAAGTCTCTTCTCATCCTTTTCTATGACATAATTCTTGATCCAGCATTAATGGCATATTTGGGTCTCAAATTTAAGGATTTATCATATAATATAAGATGTCATCCACTTCAGCTGACATATAAATCCTTTAACTATACTAGGAGGAAATATTTATTTACCCTAAGAGTAATAAAACCATGGAACAATTTGCCATTACATGTCATTACAAGTAATGATAAAAAACAGTTCAAGGCTAGGCTGGATAATTATTTACTATCAGGCAAACAATTAACTTACTGTTAATATCTTGGTTAGTATGTGAGCTTCCATGGCTGCAAAGCTTTATTTCTCACTATGTACCTTAGTAGTATGAACCTTAGTAGTAGGTTTGGTACCACCCATGGCATAAGGATGTATACCTGGCTAATTTTCTAGAGGAAGGGGTGGTACAGAAACAAAACAACATGAACCTTGTGTAAACAACACAACCCAGGTCCTGGGTGGAGGCAGATAGGCATATGCTAGATTGGACCTGCTGAGGGGGCACCAGTAAATCCACATAACCAGAAGCAATAATCAGAAATTTCCACAACAGTGACTGGGATTGTGCAGTATGGCTTTATTCAGCAGCTGGAAAGTTAAAGCAGAAGTGAACCTGCCAGGGTCGGTCTAGGCTGGACAGGCACATTTCACAAACTCTCCTTGTGTGCAGTACAGTTCATGGACACACAACAGAACAATCTTCTTCCCAAATTCCCAAAAGGTGCATTTGTGGACACCTGGCCAGGCACATGAACATTTTTCCCCCACAACTGTCATTTAGTGAATCTAAGCCACACTCTCGGATCTCTTCTTTGAACATAGTTGCACTTTAATGAAACCTGCAACTTGGCCCTTGCTCAGATAAAACTGGTGCCCTTTACGGACCATGAAGCCCTGCCTTCTAAGGACTTAGATGGCGTTCCTCCCACCCTTGGCCCCAATCGACAGTCTCTGCCATTCTTCAAGGTTATACCATTGAAACCCCCATTCCCCAATGAAATGCTAGAGGTTCCACACTTTAACTTCATCATACACTGGGGTGACCAAAGAACGAAACTGCACTTACTTGGGTGAACAGTTTAACAGTACTTCACTCACTTGTGTGAAACTAGGGGCACTGACAGGTGTGATCCAGCCTTATCTATGGACACACACCCCAGACTTTTGAATCCCCTAAAAATGTGGAGATCTGGCCTCCTAGAACAGTAATCAGAGAGGTTGTCCCGTCTACAGGGCATGGAACAACAAAAGGAAAAAAGAAAGGCACTCTCCTGGGTAGCTGATCAAACAGTCTCTTTCAGTTCCAATCCAAGGCAGCTGAAAACACCACATAAAACACCACAGAACATTCATGGGAGTGCCCCTTCAGTCCACTGAGAACAAGCAGTTCCTTCCACTTCACTTGGAGTAGAAATCAAGAAATCCTACTGTAGCACTGGTCTCCACCACTTCACTGGAAGCTGGAAATGTCACTCCACTAGGATGAGAAATCCTGAGCCCTCTCCTTAGAGCCCACTGGCAGTGCTTCCTCCACTCTCACCTCCTCACTGAACAACTCACTACGCAGAACTCTGACTGACTACTGAGCATTCTAAGTTCCCCAGAGCAGCTGTCCACAGAGTGTAGCTTATGCTGCTGTGAGAGTTCTGAATGACCTAATCATCTTCCCTCAGGCTAGCTGAGTAAACAATGATATCATTATGTAAGGAGCCCCTAATGATCTCCCTATCAGCTGCCTGCTACCTTCTTAACAATAATACTGATAGATTCTAGTAACCCCAGGAGGCTACGTGGTTACAGTAACATAATAACATAGTAACTGTCGGAAGATAAGGAACACTAGGCCCACCTTGTCTGCCCGCATTCCCTGCCTGCATCAGCAACCGCTGACCCTGCTTGATCATTGGCTTTCACTTCTTTCTTCCACCACTAGGGTTCCCTTATGCCTATCCCATGCATGTTTGAAACCCCCCACTGTGCTCGCTCCCACCACCTCCTGGGGTAGGTTATTCTAAGCATCCATCACCCTTTCTGTGAAGAAAAACTTCCTCACATTCCCACTTATCCTTCCCTCTTCTAATCTCATATCATGCCCCCTCGTCCTTGTACATCTCCTATACTGAAAGATGTCACCCACCTAGACCTTGTTCAAATGCCTAAGATACTTGAAGGTTTCAGTCATGTCTCCCCTCTCCCACCTCTCCTCCAATGTATACTGTATATATTGAGGTATTTCAGTCTCTCCTCGTATGTCTTCTGGTGCAAGCCCCTTACGATCTTAGTTGCTCTTCTCTTGACCGCTTCCACCCTGTCGAGATCTTTGCAAAGCTGGGGCCTCAAGAACTGTACTCCATACTCCAGATGAGGCCTCACCAGTGTTTTGTACAGTAGCATCACCACCTCCCTTCTTCTGGTAGTGATACCCCTTCCTATGCACCCCAAAATGGCACTGGCCCTCCCCACTGCATTTGTGCACTGTTTGGCCACCTTTAGATCATCCGAGATGATTATCCCTAAATCCTTTTCTTCCCTGGTAACTGTCAGAACCCCCACCTCTCAAACATGTAACTCCCTGCAGGGTTTCTATACACCAGGTGCATGATTTTGCACTTCTTGGCATTAAATTTCAACTGCCACACTTTGGACCATTCTTCCAGCTTTCCTAGGTCCCTCCTCATTTTCTCAACCCCCCACCCCCCGGAGTGTCCACCCTGTTGCAGATCTTGGTGGCATCTGCAAATAGAAAAATCTTCCTCTCCAGCCCTTCAGCAATGTCCCTAATGTCCCTAATGAAGACATTGAAAAGGACTGGTCCCAGGACTGATCCTTGAGGCACCCCACTGGTCACCCCCCCTTTCCTCAGATTGGATCCCATTTAGAGCCATCCTCTGCTTTCTGTCCTTCAACCAGTTTTTAACTCAGTTCTCCACTTTGTGTCCCATCCCCAGGATGCCCAACTTGTTAACCAGTCTTCTGTGTGGAATGTGTCGAAGGCCTTACTGAAATCAAGGTAGGCTATATCCACTGCTTCCCCCTTATCCACCTCCTTCATCATCCAGTCAAAAAAGTCTATCAGGTTTGTTTGTCATGACCTTCCTGCTGTGAATCCATGCTGCCTTGGATCCTGTGCTCAGCTAGATTCCAAGTTTCCCACAGTCCTTTTCTTAAGCAGCACTTCCATAATCTTGCTTAGTACTGAGGTGAGGCTGACTGGCCTATAGTTACCTGTTTCCTCCCTGCTTTCATTCTTGTGAATAGGGACTACATGTGCCCACATCCAGTCCTCTGGAACCACCCCTGTATTGAGTGACTCACTAAATAGGGCTGCCAGTGGTGCTGCAAGCTCCTTCTAAATTTCCTTTAGTATCCTCTGGTGTATACCATCCGGTCCCATCACTTTGTCCACCCTCAGTTTTGTGAGTTCCACCAAGACTCTCACTTTCTGTAAATGGACTCCCTCCCCTGATGTCTCTACTTTCCATGTGTGGTTCTGTCCCTCCCCCCCCCCTTAGTGAATAACAAGCAGAAGTATTAATTCAGTATAGTTGCTTTATCTAGGTCTCCCTCCACACACACACCCCTTCCCTCCCTTTGAGCCTGAAGATTCCGCCCCCTGCCTTCATTCTTTCACTTCTTAAAGGAATAGGACATGTTTTGTAGCAGAACAGCAGTAGACCATTTTGAAGTGGGTGAGGGTGTGGGGTGGTGGGTGCTGAGTGGGGGGTTGGGGTGGAGTGGGTGGTGGGTAGTGATATTGGTGTCCGCACATTTTAAGGAGTATGGGTTACTTTACTTTGGTGTCATGGGGGGGTTACCTGAAAGAGAAGGAGAGGAGGAGTTTGTACTGTGGGCTCTCTATTCATGAACAGGGCTTGGATTAAGTACTAAACCTTGGGGGAGGAGGAAGAGGAGCAGGATGAGCATGACACCTCTCAGTTGCTTGCTGGGCAGTGTCATGCAGATGAAAGCATCCAGCCCCTCTGTAATAGGAGCAGTTGACTCATTTCAACTACACAAAGTTTCCACCCACAAGCAGCAAAACTCTGTCATAATCAGACTGCTGATCATGGCCCTGTCATTTTTGAGCCTCCTTCAGCCTGACCTGCATTGGATCTGACAGTGACATGCCTCTGAAAGCTGATACTGTAAATAATATGGTCACTTTGCACATGCGCACATGCAAACATAAAAACATCTTGCAGGTTAAATTTTGTCCACTCTTTCACACTTGCAAGCTACAGGTGTGGCGCAGTAAACTTTATTTGTGGCCCACTCATAAAGCAAACTACAGATGTGGTACAGTGAACTTTATTTGTAGGTCACCAACAAAGCAAGCTGCAGGTGTGGTATGGTAAACTTGTGGGCCACAGACGAAGTAAGCTACAGGTGTGGTACAGTGAACTTACTTGTGGGCCTCTCACAAAGCAAGTTACAGGTGTGGTAGTTAACTTTACATGTGGATAGTCCACCAAGCACGTAATGGGGGAACGCAGTGAGCCTCACTATACAGTGCTCATCACTGGATGTAAGAAAGGTGAAAGCTAAAACTGTCAGGTGTTATATATATTTTTTACGTTCGATTGCGCACATGCGCAAGGAACGTCTTGGGAGACTGGGACACTTTGGAGGTGTGCCCCTCCTCTGCAATCCCCTGCTCCATTGAGCAGGCATGGCAGTCCTGCACCAATCGGACACGGTGCTGTGTATGACAGCGGTGGTCTTCTCTTCAAAGAAAACCACCGCTGTGTGCTTGCACCGCGTCACGCCGCCCACCCCAAAATCTTTGCTGCCACTTTGGGAGCCCACCCCAGTGTGGCAAACATCCCATGTCATCTGCCGACAGGGGTGCCCAATCCCCCGTCGGCTCCACGGCCCCCCACAGCCATCCTTCTGCCACGCTGGGAGCACACCCCAGCATGGCAAACGTCCCGTGTCGTCTGCCAACGGGGGTGCCCAATCCCCCATTGGCTCCACGGCCTCCCCCAGCCATCCTTCTGCCATGCTGGGAGCCTCACCCAGTGTGGCATACGCCCCACGCCGCTCTTTTTTTTAAAACCTGTAAATTGAAAATGGTCCCACGGCGCTTCTCCCAGCCCCCCAATCCGCACTCACAAACTGTGCACCCTGCCTCCCCACACCCACCCTCACCCCATACTTACCTCCAGAGCTTGGCGGCGATCTTCGTGGACGGGAACCGTCTGCACTCTTCAAAGCCGACCGCTGAACTGAGGAAATACCGCTGTAAGCTGTATAATGGGCTAGATAGGGTGTTTTCAACTTTATTGCATATCTCAGCCATTTTTGGAAATTTTGCTGAAATTTTCAACATGGGGTTTCATGACCTTCATGAATGATGTCATTGTCATTCGTGTTATTGGGCGAAGGGTGATTTCGGATCACTGCGTGAAATCACCCTTCGGCCTGAATAACACCAGGACAGTGACACTGTTCATGAGAAGGGGTCCCAAACCCCATGTTGAAAATTTGGTGCAAAAATTCAAAAAATGACTGTTTTATGAGCGTGCATTGTGCAGTTCCTACGCACGCTCATAAGTTTCAGAATTTTCAATATTTTCACTCCAGATTTTCAACATTGCCATTTTAACACACCTCCTTATGAGCAGTACAGCTGTCATTTTTCACATCCTGCCCAAAACGTGTTTCCGACCATGTAGCGCACAATGGCGCAGTCGGTGTGTGAAATCAATGTATGGAACACATTAAGAAAATCACAGTGACACTGATCATGAGCAGAGGTCTTCAAATGGCTGTGTTGAAAATTTGGTGAAAAATTCTAAAATGACTGTTTTAACTAGCGGCATTGCAGTAGTTCCTACCCACGCCTCAGAGTGTCATGTAATTTCAATATTTCCACTCCAGATTTTCAACATTGCCATTTTACCACACCTCCTTATGAGCACTACAGCTGTCATTTTTCACATCTCACCCAAAATGTGTTTCCGCCCATGTAGCGCACAATGGCGCAGTCGGTGTCTGAACTCAATGTATGGGACACATTAAGAAAATCACAGTGACACTGTTCATGAGCAGAGGTCTTAAAATGGCTGTGTTGAAAATGTGGTGAAAAAATTCCTAAAAATGACTGTTTTACTGGCGTGCATTGCGGGTTCCTAAATGACAGCTCGTAAGTTGCGAATTTTCAATATTTTTCCTCCAGATTTTCAACATTGCCATTTACCACACCTCCTTATGAGCAGTACAGCTGTCATTTTTCACATCCTGCCCAAAACATGTTTCCGCCCATGTAGCGCACAATGGCTCAGTTGGTGTGAAATCAATGTATGGGACACATTAAGAAAATCACAGTGACACTGTTCATGAGCAGAGGTCTTAAAATGGCTATGTTGAAAATTTGGTGAAAAAATTCCTAAAAATGACTGTTTTACAAGCGTGCATTGCGCAGTTCCTACAGCAGCGTAATGTTCACGAATTTTCAATATTTGCAGTCCAATGACTCTTAAATACCTAAACAGCTCATAGAAGCAAGCAACATTCGGCATTGACAAATGCTTGTACTTTTGTCACTGATTTTTTGGCTATGTCAATGCCAAATACCACTTCAAATACCTGCAGGCGAACATTCGGCATTGACAAATGCTTGTTAAAAAGTAAGGGTATTAATTGCACAAGCGAATATTAATGTATCTATTGGGGTTGAAGCACAAAGTGTACAAAGTATGGAAATGAAAATTTAGAGTAAAAGTCCATAGTACCTTGGCACATCTGTGTTATGGTGTTCCACAGGGTTTGAACAATCAAGCAATGCAATGTTAGCATTGTATTAATACTGTCACTGCCTTATTACACTATATAAATGACACAGTAGTACATGAATAAAAAGTACCAATTTTAGGTCAATGTCAGCACTGTGTCACATGATCTTTCAAACCTTGAGGAAGACAACAGCACAGATTTGCCAAGGATCCAAGGACTTTTTATCCTGGTATTTCATTGCTCTACTTAGTATCATTCGCTCTTCATCCCTAATAGATTCATTAACACAGTTTTTTTTTTACATTTACAATATTGCTGTGTGTGTGTGTGTGTGTGTGTGTGTGTGTGTGTGTGTGTGTAAAATGTGTCACGATTGTTGCCACTGCTCTCTGGACAAACCTGGTCATCTGCCATGCCTATTCATTCTCCCAAACCCATAGGCATGCATTTTCTAAGCCAAAGTTTTTCCTGCTGGGACATTTTATAAGTGCATTAACACACTCCAGATTGTGTGATGACTGCAAGATATAGGCACACTTATGAACTCATGCATCTGTGCACACCAGGGGATTGCCTATTGTATTTCTCTCAAAAAATGCAGAACCTGGCTTGAGCTACTGCCCCCATTACATCTCATGCAGAAATGCAGTGAAGTAAAATTCCACCCGAGAAGTGGTTGCAAAGTGGCCACTTTGCATTAGTATTCTGCTACATGGAGTGCCCATTTTAAACCCTCACTTCACCATTTCATGTTGTAATTATGACTTTGTGTTGTGCACGCTGCCTTATTCCACTTTAAGGTTGAGTGAGAATTCACAGGTAGCCCACACACATCACATGGCTTACACAGTGTAGGTCACATGCTGCAGGCAGGCAGGCAGGAGGTTACAGGCAAAAACACTCTCCAATGTGGTCTGACTTACACGTTTTGCATGGGGTGTGACAAATGGCTCGACACTACGATTGGCCTGGGGTGGGGTGTGGACATATTATGAAGAGGGGTGCACAGGTGACAAGTCCACAAATGAAATTATTTTCCCCGTTTAATGTACAGGGGTTGATGTACCACTTACACTAGACATACTGCATGGACCACCACCACCACCACTGCTACTCTGACCATCACTGGACAAGATTTCTAAATCATAATCCTCTTCATCATGCCTGTAATAATCCTCTTGTGTTATTTCATCACTACTGCAGACATTCCTACTTGGTCTTCCACTCATGGAAGGGGATAATATGCTCAGTAAGGGTGAACGCCCCACTATGGCATTAGCTGCCATCTGGTGCCAGGTCCACAGTGCCATGTGCCTGTTCTTAAGAAGTGTATTCTGGCCCCCCATGCCCAGATGTATCCCCTTTTTACCTTGACTCACACATGCATGACAAAGCTGGCAGATTGTAACTGACTCATCATTTGCATCTTGGGCAAAAAAAATCCCAAACAAGAGATTGTGATCCCCTACTTTTAACATGTCCCTGATATTGCTTATTGGACTCTGTCTTTTTAACCCCTGAACTGGAGGGTGTGCGACATGATTTTTCAGGCTGGACACACTTGGACTCCAACTATCCACCACGGCTACCTATGATTATTACTGGGTCATCATCATTATCATCAACAGGAACTGCTAAATCACAACTTTTTTGAGGAGGGGGGATTTAATGCCAACAGACTAAGACACAGCCACTTTGACTTTTTCTCCAGTTCCTAACAGGGGTCACTGACATCATTATTATATTCATCAACATTATCCACATCCACATTTTCAGCTTGGATGCTATCATGTGGAGAACATGTTCCAACCACAGCATCATCATCATCATCATCACCCAATATTGTTGCGCCACACTTTGAATCATTGGTTGGAAAAGGCACGACCTCAACAGTGCTGGAAGAAATGTGACATTGTGAGTTATCATTGCCAGGATCAGAATCATGTTCAACCATCATGGGGATGTTAATGTGGAGTATGACATCATCTACACTGTCAGTCACAGCTTTAGACTCAACTATATTTTTTGAAATGGTTAACTGGTCAGAAGTGGAACTTGAGGCAGCAATACTCATGCCAGTAGAAACTGCACTAACACCGCCAGCTGGGACATCATCGCTTCCAACTATGAGAGAAGCTATAGACTGCACTGTAAAAACATTGATGGAGAAATCCCTTTACTGACATCAGCTATGCACTTCGGCATAATACCACGCCCATGGACAATCTTGCCACTGGCAGCAGTGCCATGGCTAGAAACAGCTTTGCTTGCATGTCTCCTTGCAGGCATTTTGGGGGATCACCAAGAAAATTCTAAACAAATTTAAATTTCTGAACTTTCAGTCTGAGCCGGAGGATGTAAAGCCAAAAAAAAAAAACAACTGTGGCTTGCAGGTGGAGACTGGGCACTAAACAGATACAAAAGCACAGCCAGATTAAGATTGCACTGCACAATCAAGAAGAGATACAGATGCAAAGTCACAACAACACCTTAACCAGTGCTCACAAGTCACAATCCAGTCTGGAAAAGAATACCTTTTGCTGGTTGGGGGTGGGGGGGTTGCAGTGCACTATAGTAACAGTCCAAAACCAAGATATCACAAAACAGTACAAAATCACGCAGGTGCGGTGGGTAGCAGTTTCAAACTGCTGCAATTACTCTGTGGCACAATAAAACGTGTCTGATTTGATGGCACACGTCACACACACACTCACACACACACTACAAGTAATGCGTAGCAAATTAAAAACTTCAGTAATATAACCAAATCTTTTAAAAAAACTGAAATTATGCACTGCTGCACCACAAGAATCAGCAAAAAAATGTCAAGAATTACTGAAAATATCACTGTGTGTACACTGACAAAGTTATACAAGAAAAATATAACCAAAACAGAAAGACTGCCTTTTTCTCCCAGTTTTAACCTACCTCCACCACAGATACGCCCCTCCGCCAAATCACACTTTAAGTGTCTGTCAGCACACAGACTGAATGTTCTAATTTAACATTCAAAATCCACACACAAACAATAAACACTCAATGATATGGGCACAAGAGGTTTTCTTACAATCGCTGTACTAAATTTTGAGCAAAAAAATGGCTCAAAAAGGTTTTTTTAACAGCTTTTAGAGGATTTGAATCACAGAGCTCTGAGAGGACACTGTCTCCATCTACCGCTACATACACTATACAGAACTGAGGCTGTGCAGAACAATCTAGAGCCCATATGACCTGCAATCACATGAATCACTGCAAAATTCTCCTTGGAGCTCAATAACAAGGCGAAGTGATGCGAAGTACATTGACTTCAATGCACTTTGCATTAAAATTGGTGCAGAAGTTGTTGGGGGAAGGTGGAGTAATGCAAAGTCATTGTTATTAATGGACTTCACATTACTCATTATGATGCGAAGTACTCCTCTTCACATTGCGGATTACTTCACGGATTCCACATTACTCCACGAATTGCCTCACGGAGCAAATTTTGGCCACTTCGCCCACCTCTAATCTTATCTTGTTGTGGTCTTCAGCTGACTGCACATCTCCTTCTTAAAGTACCTCAGGGTTTAGCTAGACCAGCCCCATGACGTATCTACCCACAGTGAATCCATCTACACTAAACTTTGCTCCAAATTTGGTGTTTTCCAGTTGAGCTAAGCTTGACTCAAATTGCTGCTAGATAGGTGTTTGCTAGGGCTGCACTTTCTCTGGAAGTCATGGATTCCATGATACCGTAGTTCCCATATTTATGAAAACATCATGATGTTTGCCATTTTCCATGACAACACCATAGCTTTTGGTGTTTACAAATGACAGACCACAATTTTGTGCCTCACCTCTACATTGCTAGTGGTTGCCAGATGGCCTGAGTGTGATATTCAGATTATCCTAAAAATAATTTATTTAAAACATGTCAATCTTTGCTGATGGGCTTGTATAAAAATATGTCACAGTAGTGGATCCAATCACTGTAACTAGGATTTCCACAATTTTTGTGAACTTACCATTGTACTACCATGATTTTCTCAAACCTTTTCCATGACAAATCTACAGCCATAGTGACTGCTGAAAAATGATTCTCTCTGTCTTTGACTATGGAAACATTATCTATGGCATTGGCACATTTTCTAATTCCTCTCCAGCCAGATGTCACCCCACTCTTGCATGTATTCTGCCACTTTGCTCAAAACTGTCGCATCCAATGCTGCTGAGCTGTACTCCAGGCCTGTGTGGCTTTCCCATGATTGGTGGTGGCACATGTCCTATACAGATTTTCAGGTTGTGGACCAACACTGCCCAAGGTATTGCACCTTTCCTCTCTTTTCATGCCTACCCCTCCCTCTTCCTACACTCCCTCAGTCTATCCAACCCCTGCTTTTTCCTACCTCCAAGGTGCTGCCTCTCTGGTGGGCAGGCTGCACTCCTTCTAGATGCAGCCATGCTCTGCTGCCGTATGTGAATGGTAGTCCGATTATTATTTGAATAGCCACATTTTTAAAGTTTTAAAGTTAAATTTGTAGTTAGTGGATTAGGTTTAGGGCTGGGAGTGATAGATAGGGCCACAAGTGAGGAAGTGGTAGGAGAAAGATTTTTTGGTTTTATATAATTAAGCATTGTGAAGCAGTTCCACATACCTGCAACTAATGAGGAGAGGTTGTGTTCAGAAAAGCAGGAGAGGTGCTTGACATAGAGCTCATTGTATAGCTCCTGATCATCATTGGAGAGTCAGTGTAGGAGAGATGGGGCAGGTCTGTGAATCGGTGATCTGCTGTGTGTTTTGCAGTTTGAAGACCTAGTGGAGTGTCTAGAGTTGATCGTTCCAACTTCCTGCTGTTGCGGTGGACTGGGATGGCTGTTGGAAAGACAGCAGAAAAGTTGGGAGAGACTGTGTAGTCAATAGTTCCCTCAGTTGTGAACGTGGATTGATGCCTGTGTAGTGGGGAGCCGACTGGATTGCAACTGTAGTGGACTGGGTCCCCCAATTTTTGCAGGTGTGGGACAGGGGACTGGGAAATCCTGTGCCACTGAGACATTTCCCAAACTTTAGTTTCACCTTTTACACCATTCAGGGGTCACTGTGGATGCTGTGAAGCTGGGATTTGGTGCTGTGATTTGAACTTTGGTTGTGCACCATCTGAAAGTACTACTTCTTGGATTGTTTGGAGTAGAGGAGTTTGACTGCAAAGCTGAGAAAGTATATATTTCTGGAAATGCCTTGCTGATGAGAAACGAGTTGGTTACTGAGCTTGAGAAGGCTTTATAAACTGAGATAGATGGTTGATGGGCTGTGAGAGGGCCTATATCAACGCCGGGCTGGGAATTTGATCTACAATAACTGGTTTTGCTGACGTTGGACTAGAAGGGAGCCCCGTTCAGTGAGAGGGTTCGAGGCTCCCTGTGTCCTTAGATCAAGAAAGGAAGAATATTGACCTTAGGGGTGAGAGACCTAAGGGGATTGTTACTTAAAGTTCGAAGACTCTAAGATTCTTTTTAGTGACCTCATTTCCAGAAATTTAATGTCCTCCGTGTTGTAGTGATCAGGAGGTAGCCCATGTGAGAGAGGGAATGCCCTTTGAAATTGAAGCTATTTATGCCAAAAGTATTATCAGAACTGCTTCATTATTTTATGGACTCCCTGGAAAGAATATAATTTAACTCTGGTAGTTAATTTTGGGAGGGTTAGGGTTTGGGTGTATTTGTATTTTAATTGTTGGGTGGGTTGGGGGTGGTGGGTTGAGGTATCTGGTAGTATCTGTATTTTACTACTAGGTTTGGTGGATTGGGAGGGTGATTTTTAAGTTTGTTGGAGTGAGTGAGTGTGTGAGTGAGTGAGTAAGTGAATGTGGTGTGGTTGTGTGTGTTGTTGTATTGATCATTTTAATTAGTGCAGTAGTAGATTCTAGGAACTAGAGATGGATTTTCTGACTCGTGCCCCGGGGCTATGCTATTCCCACTCATTGTTAAAAGCGTAACACCCCTTCTATGACCCACCCCTTGCAGCCACAGTATTCTGGAGGTGTAGGGTGTTGGGCATTACAAGGAGGGATGTTAAGGGGGGAGACAGGAAGAAGGACATAGGTGGGGGGGTTGATTCGGGTGGTGGGAACCAGAAGATGCACTGGGTTGAGGAGACAATTGGAACGGGTCCCCTGTGCCTTGCCTATATGTCCAGGGAACCCTCCAGACCAAGGGAAAAGGTAGCTGATGGACCAGCCTCAGTCTTTCATCCTCTTCGGGTGGTGTTGTGCATTGCCTGGTCAATGGTGAACAAGACAGCTATAATGGCAGAACTTGTTGCATCGGTTGACCTGGCGTGCATTACAGAGACTTCGCTGGGGGATACGTCGGGCCCTGTGTTTGAGGTGTCCATCTTAGCTGGGTTTACCATGGTATACTGTCCAAGGAAGGAACATGGGAGAGGGTGGCCATTTTTTTTAGGTCAGAGCTGGGCCTGATGGTGCACCCAGTGGGGGACAACAGTTCTTTTGAGCGCTTGGCTGTGCAAGAGGAGGGTCCAGTGTGGAGATCAGGATTTTCCTGGTTTACCATCCATCTGGGTGGGACTGGAGTTTTCTGTGGGAGATGTCTGCATTTGTCGCTGAGAGGGTGTTGGAGTCACCAAGATGACTTATTCTCAGTGACTTCAGCACCCAGGTTGACGATGAGGTGTCATCTGGGGTCAGACACTTCTTTTTAAATACGGAGGCTCTGGGCCTTATCCTGATGACCACGGCCAGGACCCACCGCTCTGACCATGTGCTCAACCTGCTGTTCTCCCTAAGGCTTGAAGTTGATCCACTTGAGACGGATGTGGTCATTTGGTCGGATCATTGCACTGTCAGGTTCAGTCTCAAAGCCCCACTAAATGTCCCTTCCCCTGTGGAAATGGTCCAGTTCCGCCCTTTGAAAGGTTTACAACAAGAGGGACTGATGGCAGAACTGGACATTTTGTCTGTGCTTGAGGCTTGCACTGATGGTCTGGGGAGAGCTGTGATGACCTATAATAGGGCTGTCTTCAAGACCCTGGACCGCCCGGCACCGATCTGTGTTCATCCCCTGGTGTCACGCCTCGGCTCGCCATGGTTTGATGGTGAGTTGAGAACATTGAAAACCAGGGTGCGGAGGCTGGAGAGGCATTGGAGGAAGACCAGATCTCCTGAGGACAGTCTGGTTCTGATTAGTCATTATGATGAGTATCAGAATGCAATCATCCAAAAAAAGGCAGCTTTTATGTCCTGGATGATTGTAGCTGGGAAGAACTGACCAGCTCAGCTCTTTCAGGTTGTGGACAGGTTATTACATCCGTCCTGTCTGGAACCAGTCAGAACCTTTTCAACTCACAAGTGTGAGGAGTTTGCTCAGTTCTTCTCAGACAGAGTGTCCTCTGTGAAGTCTGTGATCCCTCCAAGTGGAATACCATCCTCCAACAGTGGCGGCCTTCGGGTGGTGGATGCACTTGGTCACTCTGGGGGAAGTTCCAGCCGGTGACAATGTTGGAGGTCTGTGAAGTGATCGTTGGGCTTAAATCAACATTCTGTGACCTTGGCCTGGGCCTGACATGACTACTAGTTGGATGCTTTGAGGTTCTGGGTTCAGTTTTTGTTAAGATTGTCGGGAGTTCCTTGTTGGTGGGGGGTTTTCCTGAGTCCCTTAAACAGGGTCTGGTTAAGCCCCTGCTGAAAAAAACATCCTAGGACCATAATGTCTCGGCAAATTACTGGCTGATCTTGAACCTCCCCTTTCTGGGGAAGGTTCTTGAGAAGGTGGTCGCAGAACAGCTTGAAGGTCACCTCATGGACTTCAAAATGTATGAACCATTCCAGTCCAGATTTAGTGCCTTGCACAGCATGGAGACTGCATTGGTTAGAGTGTTGAACTACCTGCTCAGGGTGAGGGATAGAGGAGCGTGAATGATTCCCATTCTCCTCTATCTCTCTTCAGCTTTTGACACTGTGGACCATGGGGTGTTATTGGACTGGCTGAGGGAGTATGTAGGACTCACCATCAAACTCATCAGCTGGTTTGAGTCCTTTCTCCTGGACAGGTCTCAGTGGGTGGTAGTGGGAAATTATTACTGGGGCCCAATGGACCTGCCCTCTGAAGTACCCCAAGGCTCTGTCTTCTCCCCCATGTTGTTCACAGTGTATATGCTGCCTCTGGGCGAGGTTATAAGGTGGTATGAGCTCAGTTTTCATTGCTATGCTGATGATACTTAGCTCTACCTGTTCTTTGTACCTGGAAGATCAGACACAATCAACTTGCTGAATGAGTGCTTGGCCGAGATCCAGGCCTGGATGGTGTTGAACTGGCTGGGACTTAACCTGGGGAAAACTGAGGTGCTGATGGTTGAGTCGGGTCAAAGTGGTGGAGGGGGGAGACCTCTGTGGATAAGTTGGGGCCTTTTATTGGCCTGACCAAGCTGGTGGCCTCCTTAAAGGTGAAGAATTTAGGCATTGTTTCAGACAACGAGCTGACACTTGATGCTCAGGTGTCGGCCATTGTCTGATCCAGATTTTACCATTTGCAGAACATCGCCCAAATTATATCCCTTATCCCCCCTCCAATGACCAGTCCACATTGACACATGTTTTTGTCACCTTGAGGCTTGACTACTGTAACACACTCTACCTTAGGGTTAGAGGAGGTGCAATGCGGTGCCTGCAGCTTCTGCACAACACAGTGGCCCAGCTGTTGACTGGACACTCGAGATTCAATCACATTATGCCAGTGCTGTGTGAACTGCATTGGCTGCCGGTGTGCTTGTGCATCACCTTTAAAGTAGGTCTTCTGACCTACAAGGCCCTATACTGGTTGGGTCCGAGCTACCTGAAGGAGCTTCTGTATCTCTATACACTGTCTAGCTCACTCAGATCGGCAAGTTAGACCCTCCTGGAGGTCCCCAGGGCTTGGCTAAAATCTTGGGGGACCGAGCGTTTGAGGTTGCAGCCCCGGTCCTCTGGAATTCATTGCCAGGGTACCTCTGGGAGATGCCATCTGTACAGTTCTTCCAAAAACATTGAAAGACCTTTCTGTTTGAGCAGGCCTTTGGGACATGAGGAACTTAGTCTGGGACCATCAGACAGCTTAGGAAGCAGCTTGTTTTAATATTTTCTTTTTTTTTGTTAGAGGGTTAATGAAAATTTTTATATATTGTATTATTGTTTGTTTTCCTTTTGCTGTATTTGTATGTTTTATTATTTGCTGTAAGGGTACTCTGAGCATTTGGGAAGGGCACCCAAAATAAATAAACTCTACTACTATTACTACTACTACTACTACTACTAATACTAGATACTCATTTCTCACAGGCACTCCCTCTCTTTTCTCCACCAGTCCACTGTCCTCGCTGCAGTCCCTTAAGAGATAGGTCCAGGAATTGTATAGTACTGTTGATGGTTGTTCCTCCATGTTAGTTGACAACTGACCAGAGACCTGGGCTAGTAATGTCATATATTGATGGCACAACCTCAACCCTTGTGGCTTATTGTGTATGCCGTTACCTGTACATTTGCTCTGAAAAAAAAGGTTCTCTGCCCGGCCGTCATGTTAAAGAATTAGGGCTGATTTCAAAGGGCATCCAGGAATTGTGGCATTTTTTACGCAATCATGAAATTTGCCACAAAAAAGACCACATAAAATGTGATCTAACTTTTTTATGTAATTGTGGCAATTTGCACACAGTAAAGGACACATACATCACAAAAAGATGCATATGTCTTCTTTATGCCTTGCAGCAGATAAACTGCAATGATACCTAAAAAGTTTAAAAATAGAATTCAAAGGATTTGGTACATTTCTTATGGTGTATTCTCAGCTCAAATGCAGGACTTGGATCTGCATTGTCACATTTCAGAATCCTGCACTTAGTATCTACCCTCGATATATGACCTGCATATCTGCCCTCTGTACTAATATGAACTGCATATCTACCCTCTGTACTAATATGAACTGCATAGCTACCTTCCATAGTAATATGACCTGCATATCTACTCTCCACTATTTATATGAACTGCATTATCTACCTTCAGTATAAGAACTGCATTTTGATTTATTTAAAACAAAACATATTTTACCAGGTAAACAAACAGAGCCCAGGAGTACCCTTGATACTAATATGAACTTCATTCTTAGGTTACAGTTATTTGCCACATTCAGTTAGCTACAGTATAATTTATTTTAACTTGTTGAGTCCACTATAGTATACTGATTACTATACAGTACCTGTATCAGTTGTACCTGCAGAAGCTGTTGACTGTGTCTCTACTTATGTACTCTCCCACAAAAACATACCTGGATATGAGCTGTTGTTTTCTTGAAGGAAATGTCAAGTAAATAAAAAAAATATAACTCATTTCATGGTTCTGTTCTATAAAGCCAGACACAAAGTGCAGGCAAGGAATCACTTTCCATGTTATCCTTCAGTCTTGCTGCATATTTTAAGATTCCCCAGTACATCCTTTTTGCAGGGGCCATCAGCACATACTTTTTATGGGGATCCCCAACTCATCTTTTTATGTGGAGAACTGCAAACCTGCCCACCACCCCACTTCAGTGTTTTTTGAGGGGTAATGAGGTGTCAGATAATGTGCCTTTAGCGCCACACAGGACCCTATTGCCCTGTAGAGCCAGTCACTTCTGTTCCCATTGTGTATTGTATAGTACCTTCAAAGTGGTGCTTCCAGCACAGAAAGAGCTAATTACTACAACAGCAGAATAAAAGTTGGAGCTGACTATTGAAAAGTAGTGCCTCACTGATCACGGATTGGTCACAGTTTTATTCAAAACCTTTCCTTCTCTGCCTCTTTCAGTTTTGTGGAGAGAGGTGAGATTAAAAATGATGCCATGATGTTAGGGGGTCAACAGATCTGTTCTAATAGCAGCTCCAGAGCCAGCAATGCTGCATGTGGGATCCAGGAAGGGCTGTAGTAGCAGGAGGAGGAGGAGAGAGAAGGAAGCGGGCTCACTGAGACTGGAAAAAAGTAACATCAGAGGATCTCTAGCAGTGTGGAACTGCTGCCACATTTGGAGGACTACTGCAGAATGGGTCTCTCATAATCCTCCCAAAAGCTGCAGATAAGGCTGTACCCACCTCAGGACTCACCTGACAGACAGCCAGGGGCTCTGGACAACATTTTCACCCACTGGAGAGAAGGGACTAGGGGGTAACATTGTTGCACTGAAAGTAAAGACTAGAAGGTAACATTGCTGCAACCCTTCATCCAGAGAGACAGATGAGAGGAAACATCCCTGCATACACACGAGAGACAGGAATAGGGGTAATATCACTGCACACACCAAAGATCAGACTAGATGTAACATCACTGCACTAACTGGAGAGACAGGACAAGGGGGTAACATTGTTGCAACTTGCACCAGCGAGATGAGACAAGGGGGGTGGACACAGGACTAGGGGTACCATCACTGCAACCTGCACAAAAGAACCAGGACTAAGGAGTAACATCACTGTAACCAACACAGGATAAATTGGACAGGGGTAGCTGCTCCCACCAAAGACATGGAACTAGGGGGTGATATCACTGCAACCTGCACCTGAGAGATAGGACAGGGTTTAGCAGCACCCACTGGAGAGACAGGAATAGATGGTAACATTTCTGTACCCACTGGAGGGACAGGACTGGGAGTAACATTGCTGCACCCACCTCAAAAAAAGGGGAAAAGGGATAACATTGTTGGATTAGCTGGCCTGCAGGAGGGAGTTGGGGCCCCAACTGTTTAGCAGTCAGATGCAAATAATTTCACTATTTGGGACAATCGTAGTTGGAGAGAAAATGCCCTTTTCTTACTTTTCTTACCTTCTACTCTCTTACTGACAAGGCCTTCTGGCTGCTTACTCCTCTTCTTCTCTCCTTGTACCTCCCTCTCTCCTTTTTCCTCCATTCCTAAAGTTTTTAATTCTAGATATAAAGTATGTACTATTGTGGTTTGTTTAAACCTTGTCTTTGTATTACCACTTTTGTATGTTTGTTCATTCTTCCCCACTGATGTGGAACCTCTGCAAATGAGCACCTTGCGCTCAAAGGTATTGTAATCCAAGACTGCATAAATAAATAAATACTTTAAAAAGGAGAAGTGGCTTAGTTTAAATGAACTCCATGATTTTTGCTCATTGTTTTTTTTTTTAATTTTCTGTTCAAAACTTGCACTGTGAACTGAAAAAGTTAGCACTTTTATATGATTTGGAAAGCAATGGCAAGGAGGAGCAGGTCCCCTGTCAGGATGTCAGGATTGCAGTGTTCCACCTGAGTGCCAGAGCTCTGTTGCCTGACTTGGGTGCCCGGGCTCATCCAACTATACTCTGCTGTCCTACTGCTGGTCTTCCTGTTGCCCCTGGCACTACCTGCCCGGCACCCCCACTTTGAGGAGCTGGTGCTGTTCATCCAGCTGGAGAGTATCAGGGGGAAGTCCTTGCAAGGACCAACCTTGACCAGTTGATACCATCCTAATATCTGCCTTCAGCCAGGACTTTGTACTCCAACTCTCCCCGGGCAACAGCTTTCTCACCCTGTCTCACCCCAGCTCTGCAGATCTGACATGTCAGTGGTGGCTGCTTGAGACCTGGGGGCACTTTCTGGAGGGGACATTGGCAGAGTCTGTGGGGGCAGGACTCCAAGGGCATCAGCAGGAAAGGTCCAGACTCAGGGGGCAGGGCAAAGGGTGAATGACTTGGGGGCCAGGGGCCAGAGGGGGACATACTCTGGGAGCATTTGTCAGAGGGGTCTAGACATAGTACTCCAGGTGACGTCTTACAGCAATCTGTACAGTTCACCAGCAATCTATAAAGCATCAATACCACCTTCCTCCTTTTGCTGGTGATACCCCTCCCTATGCACCCCAACATCCCACTAACCTTACCTACTGCCTTGTCATACTGCTTCGCCACCTTGAGGTCATCAGATATGGTTACTTCCAGGTCTCTTTTCTGTTTGGTTACCGTCAATACTGTACCTCTTTTCCCATTTTGTATACCACCTCAGGGTTTCTATGCTCCAAGTGCATGATTTTACATTTTTTTGCATTGAAATCCAGTTGCCATACCCTTGATCATTAGTCAGGTTTCCTCAGGTCTCTGTCCATTCTTTCTACCCATTGGGAGTGTCTTCCCTGCTGCAGAGTTTAGTGTCATCCAAAAAGAGACAGATCTTTCCCTCCATTTCGTGTGCAATGTCACTTATAAAGACATTAAAGAAGAGTGATTCCAGTACAGAGCCCTGTGGCACCACACTGGTCACCTTCCCTTCCTGGAGTGAACTCTGTTTACCACCACCCTCTGTCTACTATCCCTTAACCAATTTTTTACCCAGTTCGCCATCTTTTGACCCACTTCTAAGCTCCCCAGTTTCCTTATGAGCCTCCTATGTGGAACAGTGTTGAAAGTTTTACTAAAATCTGAGTTGGTCATGTGCACTGTCCCAGACTGATTTATTTTGTCACCCAGTTAAAGAAATCTAGCATATTTCTCTAGCATGATCTCCTCCCCATAAATCCATGTTGCCTCAGGTCTTGTATACCATTGACTTCAAGATATTCCACAATCCTTTTATTTTAGCGGTGACTCCATTACCTTCCCCACCACTGATGTCAGGCTGACTGGCATAGAGTTGACAGCCTCCTCCCTGCTACCACTTTTGTGAAGTGGGACTACATCTGCCCTCCTCCAGTCCTCTAAACCCACCCATGTTTCCAGAGAGTTGTTAAAAAGGACTGCCATAGGTGCAGCCAGACCTCCTTGAGCTCCCTGAATACCCTTGAGTGTAACCTGTGTGACACCATAGCTTTGTCCTTCAGATTTGCAAGTCCCTTCAGGATTCTCTCTTCTGTAAAGGAACTTGTGTTTGCCTCCCTCACTCCAGTGTCACTATTCCTTTTTGTGGCCCATCTCCTTCTCCTTACTTTGTGAAGACTGAAGGAGATCAGCTTTTTCTTTATCCTCCTTTGCACAATCCCCACCGCCTCTTCTTAACCTCACAGTTCCTCCTTCCTCTACCTCTTTTCACTTATGTACCTACCTCTTGGGCTATTCTTGCCTCAGTTTGTGCCTTTGTGCAGCTTGTGCTCCTTGCTACTTTGTCTGACTCCCTCTGTGTCGCTTGGTACAACTCCATGTCCCCTTTTCTCTGAGTCTCTTTATAACTTCAGAAGGCTCTTCTTTTAACCTACACATTTTCAGTCACTTCCTTCAAAAACCATAGCAGTCTCTTTTTCCTCTTGTTTTTTCTCACTTCCTTTGTGCACAGGTTTGTTGTCTTCACTATGCCTTCCCTTAGCTTATAGCCCACTGCTCCTCCACCAACCTAAGTCATCCTTCCCTGTTAGGTTGTACCCGGGGCATTCACCGAGTTTAAAAAAAATCTGCCCTCCTGCATTCCAGGACTCTCATCCTTATGTACTTCACTTCAACTGCTGTCCTTATGTTGAGCCATGTTGTACAGTGGTCACTGGTCTCCAAGTGGCCTCCCACATTGACATCTGCAGCACTGTCCCTGTTAGTGAGCACCAGCTCCAGTATTGCCCCATCATGAGTGGGCTCCCTGACTAGATGACTGAGAAATTCCCACTGGAGGGAGTCCAGGATGTCCCTGTTTCTATCTGAAGCTGTGGATTGGAGGCTCCAATCTACATCTGGCAGATTGAAGTCCCCCACTAGCAGGACCTCCCCTTTTAACTGCTATTGTTCCAAAGGCTTCTACTAGTGCCTCATCTATATTCTCTCCATGTTGGAGGTCTGTAGATCACACCAGTGCAAATAGCTTCTCTGTTTCCCATCTCTAGTGTGACCCACAGTGCTTCCAGACCCTCTATTCCACTGTGATACCCTGAGTCTCCATCACTTTAATACCATCCCTTACATACAGCATCACCCCATCGCCTTTCTTTCCCACCTTATCTTTCAAAACCAGAGTGTAATATATCCTGGTATGGCCATGTTCCAGTCTTGGTTTCCTTTATACCACAACTCAGTAATGGCTACGATATTCAAGTCTGTCTCCACTATAATGGCCTCTAGGTTCAGAATTTTATTTCCTAGATTTCTTACATTTGAACACATGGACTTCCACAAATTTAATACTACTGTGCCTGCTACCTCCCCCCCATCTCATTTTTCCCCTTCCTGCTTTTCCTCTTTCTTTTTCACAACTTATAGTCCCATCCCCTTTCATTTCAACCACTCTTCATTTTATTTTCCACCCTGTGGGATTTGCCTCCCCTTGAGTCGTCCCATCTTTCTGCTGCTGTCTGGGGGGCAATTTATGCTTCCCTGATTTCTTCTACCACTCTTAGCTAGTTTAAATGTTCCTCAAAGTACATTTAAACCATCTGCTGAGTACAGTGATTCCCCTCTTAGATGGATGCAGACTATCACCCCTGTATAGGCCATTATCCCTTCAGGAGGGTTCCCAGTCCCCAGTGAAGCCAAACCCTCTTCTTTGTATTATTTCTTCAACCGAAAGTGAAAGCTCCTGATGTGGAGATTTCTAACCTCCCTCCTGCTGTAGAGAGGTAGCTCTTCAGTGAAAGCCACTGAGTATGCTACGTGCCTTAGATCTCTCCCCAGCTCCTTATAATCCCCATGCACAGTCCCAGCACTGTCACTAGCCAGGTCATTAGTCCCTGAGTGAACTATGACATCTAGTTCCCTGTCCTGCCCCACCACCCCAGTGAACCTTAGCATCTGCTTTCCATCCCTCTGAGTGAAGGTGCCAAGTAGGTTCGTCACCTGCTTCTTTCCCTCTCTTCCTGTTCCCAAATCTACCCCGCTGATGAGTGAGTCCCCCACCAGAAGTTCCTTCCTCCTCTGCTGGGGTCCTTTCCTTTCCACCTTGGGGTCTTCCCTTTGGAGGACAACCACATCCTCCCTGGCAACTACCATGGGTGCCTCCTCCTGGCATTCATGTTCCACCAGAGCAGTGGGTGAGTTCTGTAGTGGCACCAGCTGAGGAATGTGCCCCTAACGAGTCACCCCACTCTTTCAGAGCCCACCACAGTCCAACTAGCCCTCCTCTTCCTTGGCATCGTTTGAGGCAACAGTGTTAGACTTGGTGGCCCCTGGGTGGGAGAAGAGGTCACCTGAGCCCTGTCCAACTCAGACCAGAGTCCAGCAAGCTCTTTTCTCAGCCCAGATAGGTGCACACTGATAGGACAGCACGTTAAGTCTCAAGACGGTCTGTCTGAAAACGGCAGCTTCACAGCATTGCACTGCACCACTGCCAACATTCCCATTTCTATACTCACTATGCTAGTGGAAAGAATTCTGTAACCTTACCCCAGATAGGGTGTTTGTAATGTTCCCTTTATTTGTTTTGCTTAACCCCTTTGTTACTTGACTCTAGATAGGGTGTTTTATGTTTTACCTTTTACTTCTTTACCATCGTTAACATTTATTCTTTTTCCTATTCCTTATACTTCTAGATTTTAGATGGAAGGCAGTATAGTGCAGTGGTTTAAGGCTCTGAGCTGGAGATATGGGTTTGAATCCCACAACCCCCACTTGCATACTGTGTGACCCTGAGCAAGTCACTTAACTTCCTTGTGGTCCCAGGTTACACCTGTAAACAAGCTTCAGCTTTGCGCATCTCTCCTGGTTAAAAAAAAATATATATTTTGTTTCATAACCCTGCCTCAAATAGGCTGCTTCCTTCTTTCCCTTGTCGTAGTGATTTTATTAGGTGAACCCTTCACTTTTACCATACCTATTTCCCTCTTTTTATACCTTAAATATAAAGTTTAAAAACACATCAAATTATTTTCACTATATTTAGACTATAGTGTGCTTAAAGGTAGCATGCCTGAGGTGCAGTGTCCCCTGCCAACTGTCACCTCACACTGTCTGTCACTCCAAGGACCACAGTGGTGAACCACTAGGAAACACTGAATTTAAGCTTAAAGGAAGGCATGCCCCTCCATTTTCAAGCCCAAACAATTGCCAGTCAAAAACAGCAGCAGTCTGTAAATCCAACTGTACCACACAGCTGAATCCTGGTTAGCCAATACATGGTACTGCTGTGAGTAGTCTCAAAGCAACAATAACATGTAAGGATACCACTAACAATCTGCTGTTACTACCCATCAGTCAAAGGAAAGGAGTAATGTGGATAAAAAAGTCAGATAATGAATAGCAATGAAAATGAAATTCTAATTAAATAACTGCTAAGCCAGCAAAGCACACTAGGTGGCAGCAAAAGCTAATGTTATTGGTTGTTGCTTGGAAATGCCATACTGTTGAAGTATGAGGTCAGATTTGTAAACCAGGAAAAATAAAATGGATTAAATCAAAAGCCTTGTTTTGAGCTTGGCCCTGGGAATCTATAATAACCTCTTTTAGTCAACTAAATACATTTTCCACCTTCAATCTGCTTTCTTTTTCATCCCTTCTGTACTGTACAACCCTAACCAACCCTAACAAACTAAGAAGTTTGTTGTTTAGGTTTGTGCATGAGCTACAGCTTTTTTTTTAATCAGTACTTTATCTCATGTTGGCCCATCCTGCCCCCATTGCATTTGTCATCCACGGCCCCTTCATCCAGAAGAAGAGTGTTTACTTGAAGCATCAGGGATTGGTGCTACCTTTGTATTTAGTGCAATAAATCACTTTTTCTGAAGCAGCTGGAGTGCTCATCTTGCTTTTTTGCCATCACCTGTCTTCCCTGTGACTTACCATCATGCTCCAGTTGGCTGCAAGACCTTTCAGAGGTGTCCAATCATCAGTCATACCTCTCAACCTGCTAGGACCAAAATCAGGGACACTCCTCCCAAAAATCAGGGACACCAAATTTTACTGAGCATGGCACAGTGCCAATGCATGACGTACATCACACGGTGTAGTACTGTCCATATGTAAAGTACTTTCAGTTTATACTTTTAAAATGCCTCATTCAGTTGTATACTACCAAATGGCATAATAAAAAAACAGGTAAATGTTCTGCATGTTTATGCTGTAATTTCCATTCATTTACATACTTGAAACTAAAGTGGAACAAAGGCACTGCTAAAGAAATATTTTTTTTTGTTTAGGATCCAGTGTTAAGTTAATTTCTAGGCATTTAAGGATCCACTGTTATTACATTCCAGACTTAACTGAACATAAATATACTGTATTGGAATGCAGTGTATGTGTGTGTCTCTCTCTCTCTGTCTCTCTGGGTACTCTCATTAGAGAAACAGATGAGCCTGTGGAATGCTGGGGGAGGAGTGGCTCCTACCCTACAAACTCCTCCTTTCTGCTTGGACAAGTTTAATCCTTGCTGTTTTGCTGACCGATATAGCAGTCCAGACTTCCTATACTTTCAAATTGTGTTGTTAGCCTAAGGGTTAAACAGGTCTGCTAGACATCCACTGCTATTCTAAAAATCCATAAAAGAAGCAAACAATTTGGGACTTCATAACAGGGAGTCTAAATTTGGGAAATCTTGGAAAAAAATCAGGACAGTTGAGAGGCATGGCGTCAGTGTGGGACCTGGGGGGGGGGCCTGACCATCATCTAGCCACAGTCATGGTTGAGCAACAGCTTTAACTAAAATGTAAGCAACCTGAGTTGGTGATACATCTGAATTTTTAATGAATGCAGAGCAGTACTATGGATAAAGTAACTGTTTTCTATTTTACTTAGTAAATAATGTAGTTTTCATAATGGAATTTCTGACTTAATATTTTAGTGAACCTTTTCCTTATAATTCTTGCATCAAGTTCTACTCACAAGTAGTGCTGAACAATTTTCTGTTCCACTGGTGGGATCATATTGAATTGTACATTTCATCTATGAAACAGTTTTTGCAGAATTACTGGATTTCACCCAAGTATTTTCAGTGGTCCAAAGTCATTAGTATCCAGCCCTTTGCTTGCAAAATTGTGAATCTACCTGACTTTCATAATAGAAACTAGGCAGAATCTAAATTGTGTCTAAAAAAATTACCTAGTGTTAGGGAAATCTCATTTTGGTTGTGTCTGTGGCATTCAAAGAATTTATTTGTTCCACTGCAGAAAGTCAGTGGAACAAAATTTCAGACTTTCACCCACTACTCAGTAAGCACAAGTGTTAGGTGGATGGGCATACCTACTCTGTTGTGATCCAGAACCCTCGGGATAGGCTTGATTTGCTCAATCCCTGGGGCAGAGTTTGTTTCCAGCACAGCCCAGATTTCAGTAAAAAGCCAGCTTAGAAATGTAATGGAAACAATTGGGATCTATTTAAGATTGTCTGCTGCTGACAGTAGGGTACATCCCAGCATACTAAAGGAGCTAAGGGTGTAACTAGCAGAGCAATTATCAGAACTGTTTAGTGAGTCTCTGAGCACAGGAGAGGTCCCAGAAGACTGGAGAAGGGCTCACGTGATCCCGCTCCACAAGAGTGGTAGCAGGGAGGAGGCAGGGAACTACAGACAAGTCAGTCTAATCTCAATAGAGGGCAAGATTATGGAGACACTCCTTAAGGAAAGGATCATGCAACACCTGGATTCCATAGGAGCACAGGATCCAAGACAGCATGGGTTTACAAAAGGAAGGTCCTGTCAAACTAATCTCATAGATTTCTTTCACTGGGTAACCAGAGTGGTGGACAAGGGGGAGCAGCTGATGATGCCTACCTTGATTTCAGCAAAGCTTTTGATACTGTTCCACATAGAAGATTGATTAATAAGCTGGGTAGGCTTGGGGGGGGTCAGACATTGGTCAGCTTGGTGGCAAACTGGTTGACGGGCAGAAAGCAGAGAATGGTAGTAAATGGTATAGAGTCAGAAGAGATGCAAGTCACAAGTGGGGTACCTCAGGGATCAGTCCTGGGGCCAGTCTTTTTCAATATCTTCATCAGTGACATTGCAGATGGACTGGAGTGTAAGGTTTGTCTGTTTGCAGGTGACACTAAGATTTGCAAAGGAGTAGATGATCCAGATGGGGTGGACAGAATGAGAAGAGATCTGGATAAACTAGCAAAATGGTCAGAAGAGTGGCAACTGGGGTTTAACACAAAGAAGTGCAAGATCATGCACATAGGGAAGAGAAACCCTGAATCCACCTATAGGCTGGGAGGGGGGTTGCTGGCAGTCACAAGGGAAGAAAGAGACTTGGGCGTCATCATCACCGATGACCTGAAATCATCCAAGCAGACCACTAAAGCAGTAGGTAAGGCTAGAGGGATGTTGGGGTGTATTAGTAGTGATATCACAAGTCGGAAGAGGGAGGTAATAATCCCTCTTTACAAGACACTGGTTAAGCCCCATCTGGAGTACTGCATGCAGTACTGGAGGCCACACCTTCACAAGGACATTAACCAAATTGAGGCAGTCCAGAGAAGGGTAACCAAAATGGTGCAGGGATGGCATCAGAAAACATATGAGGACAGATTAACTGAACTCAATATGTATACCCTAGAGCAAAGGAGGGAGAGAGGTGATATGACTGAAACATTGAAACACCTTAAGTGTATTAACAAGGTGAAAGAGTCTAATATGTTTCAATATAAAAAAAATATCAGGACAAGAGGACACAGCATGAGATTAGAGGGTGATTAAGGGATAATGTGAGGACGTTCTTTTTCATGGAAAGGGTGGTGGATGCATGGGATGGCCCACCTCAGGAAGTGGTGGATATGAAAACAGTGCAGGGCTTCAAACAAGCATGGGATAGGCATAAGGGAGCAATACAGATGAGTATGTATAGATAGGCCATTGACAGAGCAAAGGCCTATGGCACATTCATAAGGTAGAAAAAGAAATGGGCAGACTGGATAGGCCTTGTGGTCCTTATCTGCCATCAACTTCTATGTTTCTATTAGGTTGCAGTAGCAGAAAACATAAGGCAGATCTCTGATATGCAACTTGCAGTGCATGCAAATATACACCACACTGAACTGTACATTAACTGAAATGGAGGAGCAAGCCAAAGAAGGGAAGGTGACATTTTTTCAGATCTCTTCAGCTGAATGAAAATGATTTGCCTGTGGTTTGAGAGGGCAGTGGGTGACACCTGCTTTGTCTCAATCGAGCTGTACTTAAGCTGAATGTCCAAGTGCCATTTGCACACACATTTTGTTAAAACAAACACACATTTACCACTGTTAATCCTACACTTACATTGCTCACCTGCTCCCCACTGTGGCTACAGATGTGTGGGCATCTTGCCAGCTTCACCACTTCTCTGGTTCAAGGCCTCCCTAGAAACCAGACTATTTTTCCTCTTTGTGGCCTTCCCTCTCCCTGTGTTGCTGGCTGGCTGTTTCCAGTTCCACCACTGTTGTTCAGTGATGCTGCTGGGTTAGCAAGTAAACCAGAAAGACAAAAGGGGTGGTGGCTGCCTTAGGTTAATGCATGCCCAGGTGCATAGTGAGGTATAAGGTGCTTGCACCAAGCACCTTCAGTATCTGGAATTGAATTAACCAATGTCACCACCACCCTGGAGTGTCTTATTGTGCTTAGAAAATTGAACCCTATGGAATAATTTAGTTTTAGAGAAAAATGCAGAAAAAAGAAACAAGTATATCAATAATAAATGATACAATATAGCCTCTGTTCGGTTTTGCCACTATGTGGCGTTGTTGTGAAGCTGCAGTCCTTGTTGCATTATATCATTCTGAGTCATTTCTTATTCCCTTTATTTTCTTATTTATTTTATTTCTTTCATTTATTTATAGTTCTTTTTGTATTATCAGAGAGCCAGTGAGAGAGTCTGGGACAGCAAGAGTCAGAAAGGGTATTGCAGGCCACCGTGAGCAACAAAAGAGAGAGAGAGAGTAATCTGTGTGCTGTCAAGGTTACTGGCAGTCAGAGCAGTGATTGTAGGTGATTGGTAGAGGGAGTTACACAAAGCAAAATATTTAAAAAAAAATAACTACTTTATTTTGTTCTCATTGTTCTCATTGCTCAGCTATGTTCACTCTGACTATCACAGTGAAAAAAAATGCCGTCGGTCCAACAGTGCTCAGTGACAGGGAGTGTACTGTTGTATGATGACACATTCTTTTGTACATGAAGACACTGAGCAGAGCCAGTATATAATTAAACTCTATTTTTAAAATATTCCTTTTACCTCAATTGTAAAGTAACAAGTGACTGGGCTAGTGGGTTGAAAGCAGTCAAGATACATAAGTGAGAGGGCAAGCATTGGAGGTGGGAAATGATACAATAAGAAGGGAACTGCACAGTATATGGTGGTACAGACAAGGAAACTGAGACTGAGAATTTCATGCATTAAAAAGAAAAAGTGACATAACTGAAACAAAAGGTCAAATAGCTGAGCTTCGATGTTTTATTGTTATATTAGGTATGTGTTTGGTCATTCCTGGGTAGGGAGGTTTATAATGCTCACAAAGTACTTCTAGAAAGCTACAGCATGTCAGGGTGCTTAGACTGTTTTCACCTTACAAACATGGCTGCTAGAAATGTTTTAAAAAAAAACAAATTTCTAGTAGGCACACAGTTGATATGAGGTTGTGCTGTGTCCTGCTTGCTGAAACAGTTCCTAATCCAGTGGTTGTTACCCCATAAGACACTGGGTTCCAAACCTCTTGACCAATCAGGATGCAGCAAGTTTCCAACCTATTTTATAATCAGCTTTGTTTTCTTCACCATGGTGAGTTGTTAAACAATGCTGCTACTGCTATGAGGGCCCCTGTGTGCTCCCTTCTAGGTCTGCTACATCATTTGGTGCCTGGTGCTGTTTGGGGGCCCTACTGTGCCTCCAGCAGTCTTTTTTGGCACCCCTTGCTCAGTCCGCCTACTGGCATTTCTCCCACTTGCTGTCTTTTGCATCTGTGGTCTCTGCTCTGACTGGGTAGAGGGGGCTGTCACCCTTGTTTGCACTCTACCACCACCCCTTCTGTTACTCACCTCCTACTTATGTCCCTACCAGGCTCCATGTCAAGCAAGTTCCTAGGGGTAGTGCTGTGATCAGTGAAAAAGTAGGCAGAGCAGACACTGAAAGGGCAGCCAACCACTTATAAACAAAATCCAAAGAAGTTAGTAAATGCACTCAATACCTTTACAGCAAATGCAGGTCCAGTCCAATATGAAATAAAGATTCCTTTATTGTGAAGTAAACAAAACTGGACCAAAGGTCCACAGATGGAGCTCCAAAACTTGCCCAAGCACTTTGACTCACAAGGAGTCTTCCTCATGGGCTGGAGCTTATTGGAAGGTTAGAACCCTAAAAGTAGTGCAGCTAATCATGTAAAACATCTGCATCGCATGTGACATACAGTGGCAAACATAGCAAAGTGCACTTGTAATAAAACAGTGAATCAGTTCTTATCCCCATTTTATGCACTAGATGGAGCTACTATATAAGCGCTCCTGCAAATGTTTACTTATCTCAATGAATTCTTAAACATTTCATATTTTTTTGCATATAGTGCATATTTTATAAAGTAAAGATATAGAAAAATATAAAGTAAATGAAGATGGGAACAGCGGTTCAAACCTTCCTTGTACCTAGGCAACAAATTCATTTTCTGCATGGCAACTCATATCAGGACCTTCATGCAAATGAGAGGTATTGCATGGAAAAAGTCCTTTGAAGGTTCAAACCTAAATTTAAATGATATGTTGGAGAGAGGGAGAGATAAAACAACATTAGCACCAGTAAATAAATTCAGTTATATCTAACAAAATAAAATAATACAAAATATTGTATTATTTCATTTTTCCTTTTTAAGAACAGTTTAAGATCCCATTTATCATTTAAGCCAGAGGCTTAGACACTTTTGAGTCTGAAGATCCACATGCTCTCCTTCAGGTGCAGGAGATTTGGGCCATCTCCTTCAGTTTTTATGGGTGGTACCCTTTCCAGTCCCAAAAACCTGAGATCATCTGGACATGTGTAATGTCTCAGGGTAAAGTGGACTTCTGCTGGCGTGTCCTGTTTGTTGTTAATAATGGAACGTACATGCTCTTATATCCTCTGCTTGAGAGGTTTAACTGTTTTGCCCACATATAAAAGACTACAGATACACCAACGCACATAAACAACATAGGGGGTGTCACAAGTTTTAGGAGCGAAAGTTCTTTAAATTTGATGGACTGCATCAGAATAAGGAGGGAGTCAATGCATTGTGGCAGAAGTTTGATGTCTTTGCAGAATATTTAAACTAGCAAATAGGGAGAGGGGTGTAGCACCCCATATGTCGAATGGGAAGAACACCCCTCCCTCCTCAGCAGGTGGTCAAACAGGAGTTCAGCATGTTTGTAGTTCGTTTGCATTACCAGGTAAGGAAAAAGGTCTGGCTCCCCATGTGACACACAGGGGAAATCAATCACTTTATTTAACCAGGCATAAATGCCAGACCTCACCCAACAACTAACACACCGAAATCTGGCCAGAGGAAAGTAGTGTACACAAATGCTCGCAGCCTGGGAAACAAGATCCCAGACCTGCAGGCAATAATGACAGAGGCTAAACTGGACATAGTAGCCATTAGTGAGACATGGCTTACCAGTAACCACACTTGGGAGACTTCAATACCTAGCTATGTACTGTTCAGAAGAGACCGAGGTGCAAAAAGGGGGAATGCAGTGGCCCTTTATGTCAATGAAAATATCAAAGCTACAGAAATTCAGAATACACATAAGGAGCCAGAAGAACTCTGGGTCACCCTGGAAACAGGAAATGGGACAACCATACAAAGTGGGGTTGCATACAGGCCTCCAGACCAGGGGGAGGATATAGACACATTACTATCAGGAGATATACAAAACATGACAGCAAAAGGGGAGGTTCTGATAATGGGAGACTTCAACATGTCAGATACAGATTGGTCAATACCAGCAGGAACATCTGTCAGAACTAGACAAATGGTGGATTCCCTGCAGGTGGAGGGCCTCAAACAGCTGGTACAACAACCCATAACAGACAGGGCTATCCTAGATCTAGTACTGACTAACAGGAAAAGAATCTTAGATCTCCAGGTAGAAGATCACCTGGGGGCCAGTGACCATCACATAGTATGGTTCAATTTGGCCACTAGAAATAAATCATCACATTCCAAGGCAGAAATATGGGACTTCAGAGGAGCTGACTTTGATAAGGTGGCCAACAGAGTTAAGCTAGCCCTGGCAAAAAGAAATTCAGGTGAGGGGGTACAGGCAAAGTGGGCAAGCATTAAGGATGCAATACTTGAAGCAATACCCCATTGTGTTAGAGAGAAAAGGAAGTGCAAAAGAAGAAGGAAAACACTATGGTTCTCAAAAACAGTAGCAGAAAAGGTCAGAGCCAAAAGGCTGGCCTTCAGGAACTATAAGAGAACTTAGCAGGATGAAGATAGGGAGGCATACCAAACTTCCCTAAGGGAAGCAGAGAAAGCAGTAAGGCAGGCAAAGGCCCAAACCGAGGAAACACCAGCACAAACAGTAAAAGAAGGTAACAAAACTTTTTATAGATACATTAGTGAAAGGAGAAAGTCCAGAGGGGGTATTGCTAAGATCAAAGGGGATAAGGGAGCATGTGAAGAGAAGGACCATGTAAAAGCATCTATCCTATACAGATAATTCTGCTCAGTATTTACTGAAGAGAAGGTAGGGCAGTGCCCACAGCTCAGCACCAGGGACACAGTGGGGAGGGAGCTGTGCACTAGTCCCTTCACAAAAGAAAGGGTCCTAGAAGAGCTCGATAAGCTCAGGGTGGACAAGACAATGGGACCTGATGGCATACATCCCAGGGTACTAAAGGAGCTAAGGGTGGAGCTAGCAGAGCCATTATCAGAACTGTTTAGTGAGTCTCTGAGCACAGGATAGGTCCCAAAGACTGGCGAAGGGCTCATGTGATCCCGCTCCACAAGATTGGTAGCAGTTAGGAGGCAGGGAACTGCAAACCAGTCAGTCTTACCTCAGTAGTGGGCAAAATTATGGAGGCACTCCTTAAGGAAAGGATAGTGCAACACCTGGAATCCATAGGAGCACAGGATCCAAGACAGCACGGGTTTACAAAAAGAAGGTCCTGTCAAACTAATCTCACAGATTTCTTTGACTGGGTAACCAGAGTGGTAGACCAAGGGGGAGCAGTTGATGTCACCTATCTTGACTTCAGCAAAGCTTTTGATACTGTTCCACATAGAAGATTGATTAATAAGCTGGGTAGGGTCAGGGTGGGTCAGAAGTTGATCAGCTGGGTGGCAAACTGGTTGACAGGCAGAAAACAGACAGTGGTGGTAAACAGTATGCAGTCAAAAGAAATGCAAGTCACAAGTGGGGTACCTCAGGGATCAGTCCTGGGGCCAGTCCTCTTCAATTTTTTCATCAGTAACATTGCAGATGAACTGGAGGGTGAGATTTGTCTGTTTGCAGATGACACCAAGATCTGCACATATCTGGAATGTGTAGTACGGTATGGGCTGCACGCGCATTGGCTCATGCTGTGAACCAATGGGCGTACAGCCCTACCGACGGTGAGTCAGTGGCCGGTGAGGCGTGGCGGGTGGGGTGCTGGCCTGCCAGCTAACTGGGGGAGGAGGGGGAGGTGGGGCGGCGGGTGGGAGGGGCACCTCAGACCACCAGGACATATTTCTATTTGTTATTAAAAATGCCCGTGATTGGGCAGATAACGTCCACTGGACCAACAGGGATATTGGACAGAATTTCTTTTTTATACAGATGCCTGCAATTGAGCAGATAGAGGTCCACTGGACAACCAGGGATATTGGATGGAATTTCTTTTTTATACAGATGCCCGCAATCGGGTGGACAGCGGTCCACTGGACCACCAGGGATATTGGACATAGTTCTCTTTATTTATACAAATGCCCGCAATTGGGCTGTGGAGCACATTGCCAGCTGCAGGGGGCATCGGTCCCCGACGGCTGCTGCCTGGCAGGGTGCCAGGTGCAAGTGGTCGAGATAAAGACTCCTGCATGCAAATGGGGCCATAATGACATGCAATGGCCCCATTTGCACCTTGCATACATTATGGCCCCATTTGCATGTCAAGTTTTCAATATCATGGTTGCTGTGCATAGCGCAATGGAACTTGTGCTAGTGCATCCCCATGCTCCACTCCGGCCAATTGCGCTGGCGCAGTACCACTGCGCCATGCACACTGTGGGTGGCCAGGGTGCGATATTCAATGATGCTGAGCCATGGCACAGCTCTGTTGAATATTGTCCAGTCCACACCCCTGCGCAGCCAAGTTGATCTGCGCCCAAGCTTGCGCCACAGCCTGGCGCAGTTTGAATATCTGGGCCCATGTGTGTAAAGCATAGTTTAGAATAACTAATCACTTATCATTTACGATCAACACTTAACTTGTTGAGAATTAGCTAATAATTAACTGTACACCACAGATTTTTGAATGTTATAGAAGCCAGAAGTGGAAGGAAGCATATTCAATTCAATGCTTTACAGTAAGTGGTAATTGCTATTTTTCTTTTAAACTTAGATTGTGGGCTTTTAGTGACACTGTACTTTCTTTGTTGTCTTTACTTAGAATTGTTTTTGGGCTGTTGAAAATTTAAAACGTAGTGGTGGTGTATTTCTTTGCTGTCTTTAATTGCTGCAAATTTTTGCCCCCTTTCCCCAACTCTTAATTATATGCCCTGTTAAATCTGATTGACAGGAGCTAAACACAGGGTATAGTAAGGGGTGTGGAGTAGGAGGGGCATAAGGGTGAAGAAGCCCACCCTCAGCACGACAAGTGTTTTGATTCATTTATTTATTTCTTGGTTTATTTTCTTTTTTTAAAAAGAAAAGTATCTTGAGGATCAGTGGCAGGATTCTTAGGACAGTAAATTAATAAAAAGGGAACTAGGAGAGCTTCAGTAGCAGACAAGTAGTGGAATAGCAGTATGATTGCAGTATAATGTTGGGAGTGGTGCAATGCAGTGGCTGTGGGGCAGCCATATTCAGGCAGACCTTCTGGACACTGAGGTGCTGCCCTATCTGCATGCATCTCTCTGGACTGCGGGATGAGGTAGCCAGACTCAGAGCGGAAGTAAACTGAGTCAGGAGTACCATCACCCCTATCCAGAGACCACTCAGTTCAATGCAACTGCCTCAAAGGATGCCGAGAAGGAGGAGCACTTGGATGACAGTGGGCTCAGGGCGGGTTAGAGCAGTCAGGCAGAGGCACATCCCAGATCCTATTCCACTCAAGAACTCATATGCCACACTGGCAAACAGGGACAATCAAATAGAGGTACCCAGAGAAGTGGAAGGAAATGATGTGGAGGTTAGCCAAGGAGGCGACCTCAGCGGGGAAAGCAGTGGACCCCAGAGGAGAAGGAAATGAATCCTGGTGGGGGACTCCATCATAAGAGGGATCCAGCTAGGAACACAGGAGGGGGAGGACAGGGAGGTGAGGTGCCTACCAGGTGCCACGGCATGGAGGGATGGAAGGAAGATCCTGGGGATCACTGGGAAGGCAAGACGGGAGGGTGACCTGGATGTCATTATCCACCTAGGAACTAATGACCCGGCAAATGGGCAGCCAAAGGAAGTTCAGGAAGAGTTTAGGAAATTGGGGAAGGGTCTCAAGCAAGTAGCTACTTCTGTCACTTTCTCAGAAGTACTACCTGTGAGAGGCAAGGGAGAGCATAGAGGTGCATGCACCAGGAACTTTAACTTATGATTGAAGAACTGGTGCTATGAGGAAGAGTTTGGATTCATTGGTGACTGGGGACCCACCTGGAAGGATGGAGATTTGTTCAAGCCTGACAGCCTGCATCCATCCATCCTGGAGGCGAATCCAAGCACTCAATGATAAGTTTAAATGCTACATTGACAAGCATTTAAACTAGCAAAGGAGGGTGGCAGGCCAGCAAGGAGGGTACCTACTTGCTCACCCCCCACAGCTAGCAGTGGAACCAGTGAACCAGAGGAGCTGCTGTCTCTACAAAGCAGTGTGCAAAAGATGGAGATTAGCGCCCAAGAGGTGGATAGGCAGAAAAGGGGCAAAATTCAGCAGAAAGGCAGACAGCAAGGAGAACCAGGGATAAAGGACAACCAAGGAAGGGCTGGAGAACAGCAAACAGTCTAGGGAGGTCAAATCATGGAAAGCCATGTGTAAATGCCAGGAGCCTTAGCAACAAGATGGAAGATCTGGAGGCTGTCATGGTGCAGTCAGACCTGGACATTGTGGCCATCACTGAAACCTGGTGTAATGATAACCACGACTGGGATATGGCCATACCTGGCTACAACATATTCAGAAGAGACAGGGCAGGCAGGAAGGGAGGAGGAGTGGCACTGTATGTGAAAAATGACATAAGGGCCACAGAGATCCAGGAGGAACAAAATGGGGGAGAGATACTGTGGATTAAACTGGAAAGAAAAATGGGGCCAGCTATCCGCACAGGTGTGGTCTATAGACCACCAGCCCAGGAGGAAGAAACATATAGGGAGCTAATGCTAGCCATCCAAAGGATGGCAGACAGGGGTGAGGTAGTACTGGTTGGAGACTTCAATATTCTAGACGTGGACTGGAGCATCCCAGCAGCAGCATCAATTAGGAGCAGATTTATCCTGGACTCCCTTCAGGGTGCCTTCTTCGAGCAACTGGTCATGGAACCATCTCAGCAGAAGGCAATACTGGACCTTGTGCTCACAAACAGGGACAGTGTGATGGGGGTAACAGTGGGGGAGCACCTGGGAAACAGTGACCACTAGTCACTGTGGTTTGAAATCACAGAAAGAGCAGAAACAAACCACACAAAAAGACGTATCCTGGATTTTGGGGGGCAGACTTTGGGAAAATGGGGAGATACTTGAAAGAGGCATTAAGAGGAATGGGGCAGGAATCACTGGTTGAGAAACAGTGGGCAGTATTTAAAATGGGGATTACAAGAGCAACAGAATTATGTATTAAGCAGGTTAGCAAGAGGAAAAGGAAGAGGAGACCATTATGGTTTTCCAAAGAGGTAGCAAAGAAAGTGAAAGCCAAAAGATTGCATTCAGGCAATACAAAAGACACAGGCAGAAGGGGATAGGGAGAAGTACCAGGAGAAGCAAAGGAGGCAGGAGGTCAGTAAGGGAAGCCAAAGCTCAGACAGAAGAACACATTGCAAAATCAGTGGGTAGAGGGACAAAACCTTTTACAGGTACATAAGTGAAAAAGAAAGGCAAAGGGAGGGATAGTGAGACTGAAGGGGAGGATGGGGGCTGTGAGGATGACAACAGTAAAGCTGACATATTGAACAGGTATTTCTGCTCAGTCTTTACTGAGGAAGAGGAGGTAATGAGTCTGAATGGAGTACAAGGGTGAGAATGGTGCAGAAATGGACACAGTCCCTTTACACGAGAAAGGGTCCTGAAGGAACTGGAAGTAATAAGAGTTGATAAAGCAATGGGGCCAGATGGGGTGCACCCCATGGTCCTTAAAGAACTAAGAGAGGTGGTGGCTGAACCTCTGGCTATCCTGTTTAGCCAATCACTGGAAACAGGGGAGGTACCCAAAGACTGGAGGATAGCAGATGTGTCCCTTATACAAAAGTGGGAACAAAGAGGAAGCAGGGAACTACAGGCCAGTCAGCCTCACCTCAGTAGTGGGGAAGATCATGGAAGCACTACTGAAGGAGAGATTGGTGGAACATCTGGTTGTCAATGGACTACAGGACCCAAGGCAGCATGGTTTCACAAGGGGAGGTCATGTCAGACCAACCTCATTGAATTTTTTGACTGGGTGACTAGGGAGGTGGATCAGGGGAGGGCAGTGGACACGGCCTATCTGGACTTCAGCAAGGCCTTTGACACTGTGCCACATAGAAGACTATTGAACAAACTGGGAATATGGGTGTGGGCAGGACAGTAGTGTGGTGGGTAGGTAACTGGCTGGGCGGCAGGACACAGAGGGTGGTGGTAAATGGCTGTCACTCCACAGAGGGAAGAGTGACCAGTGGGTACCACAGGATCAGTGCTGGGACCGGTCCTATTCAATATCTTCATCAGTGACATTAGCAGGACCTAGAAGGCAGAATTTCACTGTTCACTGATGACACAAAGCTCTGTAACAGAGTAGACACACCAGAGGTGTAGACAGAATGAGAAGGACCTGCAGAAACTTGAAGAATGGTCAGGGGTTTGGCAGTTGAAATTCAATGTAAGGAAGTGCAAGATAATGCATACGGGGCACAAAAACCCTGGCACAATATATCAGTTGGGGGGTGAGGATATAGCATGCACCAAGCAGGAAAGGGATATTGGGGTTATCATCTCTAATGACCTCAAGGCAGGGAAACAGTGTGACAAGGCAGCAGGTAAAGCAAATAGGATGCTGGGATGCATAGGCAAGGGCATCACCAGCAGGAAAAGGGAGGTCATAATTCCACTATACAAGACACTAGTGAGGCCCCACCTGGAGTACAGTGTACAGTTCTGGAGACCTTACTTCCGTAAGGACATAGACAGGGTAGAGAAGGTTCAGAGGAGGGCAACAAAGATGGTGCATGGATTGCATCACAAGTCCTATGAGGACAGATTGAAGGAACTGAACATGTACTCCCTGGAGGAGAGGAAGGAGAGAGGGGATATGATAGAGACATACAAGTATCTTACAGGGAGGAACAGGGTGCAGGAATACACTATTTTTAAGCGAAAAAGATGTTCCAGGACTAGGGCATGGGATGAAGTTGGAGGAGGACGATTCAGAGGAAATGTAGGAAGAATTTCTTCACAGAACGGTGGTGGACAAGTGGAACACCCTGCCAGAGGAAGTGGTGGGGGCTGAAACAATCACGGGACTTAAGAATGCATGGGATAGACATAAAGGAATTCTGGAGGTCAGGGGTTAGGGGCAACAGACTTCTTGGAAAACATAAAATGAACTTACAAGCTCAAATGGGCAGACTGGGTGGGCCATAGGCCCTTATCTGCCGACACTGTCTATGTATCTATGTATGTATGTATGTGCAATGCATAGTTATTAGAGAAAAGAATAACCAATTCCTAGCCAGCTCAATGACGCATTGGTAGAGCTGGCAACTGGATCGCTGGCTTTTGTAGGTAAACTGCAGGAGGACATCCACCCCTCACTGCAGGTGCCATATATCTGACTGAGGCCCCGAAGCACCAACCAAGTCTATGTCTTTGGTAGAGACCCCTCCCAATGGCTCCTCCCTGGGGTTGTTAAGCCAGGGTGTCAGTAGGAGGCAGAAGTAAGTTCCAGGGTGGCAAGGTGGGTATGTTTGTGTAAGAGTACTGCAACGTAAGCTTATTTGTGAGAGCACAATGATTTGGTTATGCATGAGGAACAGCCAGATATAGAGACACAGACTTTGATGGCAGATAAGGACTGCTTGGTCCACCTAGTCTGCCCATCTTCCGTACCTACAGTCACATCAAAGCCCCTACTTGGTCTCTGGCTTTACTCCCCCCTTACTTGCATTACAGTTTCCCTTACAACAGTCCCATGCCTTCATAAATCTCATAAGTTTCTGCTCTCACCAACTCCTGAGGGAGACTGTTCAAAGCATCCATCACCCTTTCAGTGAGTAAGTGTTTCCTTATTTCCCCAGATTCTACTCACCTCCAGCTTCATCCCACAACCCCTTCTTCTTGTGCATCCTTTTCTCTGAAAAAGGCTTCCCTCTTGAGCCTTATTTATATGAGAGCAAGATGTGTAACAAAAGGAGAGGTAGACTGAAAAATGTATATACACAGTATGTGGTAAAAATATGCTTACCTGAACATATGACTGGCTGTGTCTCCAAGTGTCCTCACCATTCTTTAATGTATGTATCTGAAAAGCAAGTGGAAAACATCTTAAGAAACTTGGCATCTGAAACAAAACATCCTAAATCATGGAGTTAAGCTCAAGTTGGGTCTAATATCTCAACTGACAGAACACAAGTTAGGATTCTGGGGGCCTGGGCTCAATTCCAGTTAGGTCTCATTTTTTGACTCAAGTAGTACTAGCCAATAGTGAGCCACACTACAATGTGAGAGACCCAGGAGCAGCTCCTGGTCCAGATTCCTATCCACTGGGTCAGAGGGGCCACTGCAATTTATGAAGGTGATGTGCTCTGGAAAAGGAGGGTTTTGGTAGCCCATTCTACTGGTGACACAACACAGCTGGAGTATGGCATTGTATGTGAGGAGGGTGCAGGAAGCCTTCTCTTCTGGCAACATTTATGGCACAACTGGAGTATGGGATTGGTGTTATTAATCATATTTGGCCCTATAGTTAAAAATGTGCAAAGTGGAGCACAAAACTTTGGATATCTCAGGTGCCAGAAGATGCAATATTCAGTGGAACAGCTCACCTGTGCTATTCGACTGAATACAGGGTCATGTCAGCCCTGCACCAATCAACTTAGCACTGCCTCACACAGCTCCAAAAGTAAGTATGCCACCACAACAGTTTGTGCTGAGGTGCAATTTGCAGTTTTCAAATGGAACCATTCAAGTAAACCCATGGGGCATGCAAGGTGCTAAGGGGTCATTTGTATGAGTACAGAGGTTATTTTTCACAGCCTCACCCCAACAATTTCCCAGTCCCAGATGCAGAGCTATGTCTGGTGCTAGTGGTCCCCCACCCCACCAAATCCATCATTCAGTACATGAAAACAATTTCCCTGGTGTCCAGTGGTCCCTTCCCCACATGATCCCATTCCTGATGTTTGAAACCTGTTTCCCTGGTGTTCAGCGATCCCTCTCTTCACCTGCAGCAATGCCCGATGTACACGTACAAGTTCCCTGGCGTGCAGTGGTTCCTTCCACCACCTGATCCCATTCCTGATACAGACAATCCCTGTCCTTGGTGTGCAGTGGTTCCCCCCCATGAGTATCCATGTCCCCAAGTAGCCGCTTTGACAGCCTGCCAGAATGGCATTCATGTGTGCCCCAACAAAAGGTTGCCAAGGCAGGCATACTGAGATGAAGTACCCATCCCCAACCAGTCTGGAGCTGGGATCAGATAGCAGTGCTTCCTTCTTCCTGGAACCCTCCCCCCACCCAACTGTACCCATCCCCATTTCAGCAGCTATATCATGATCCTGCTACAGGGTGCTGACTGGGGACTGGTGCAGTGCCACACAGTGAAGTATTCAGTAACCAGTCAGAATAAATCCCCTTTCCCCCCAAATGTATCACAGATCACATTCTAGGTCCCTGGTGTGTAGTAGATCCATCCCACCCCCGTGGCATCAAACACCCAACCCCTCTCCCACCACCTGTCTGCCAAACACAGGTACCATGGTCAGTGGCCGGTGAGTGACACAGCCCTCCTCACACTACCCTAGCTGCTCATCTGACATAAGCAGGGAGTATTCTGCTTAGTTATAGGGCAAGGGTGACATGTCTTGCCCTATAACTAAGCAGCATGCTCCCTTCTTCTGTCATATGGCAGGTGACCAAGGTGGTGTGCTGAAGGCTGTGTCGCTCACCATCCACTGACTGAGGCACTGGTGTTTGACAGACTGGGATGGGTGGGATAAGAGGGGTTGAAAGTTTGATGCTGTGGTGGGGGAGTCCACTAGACACCAGGGACCTAGACTGCAACCTGCAGTACATTGTGGGGGGAGGAGGATTTATTTTGACTGGTAACTGAATACTCCACTCTGTGGCACCGCAACAGTGCCCAGTCTGAACCTCGTAACAGAAACTGGTTGCAGTTGCTGAAACGAGGACATTGATTGTTGGGTAGGTGGCTTGGGGGGAAGGGTTCTTGACAGAGAGGGGCACCAGCACTGGTTGCAGACCAGTTGAGGGGGGCCACTTCCCCTGAGTATGCCAGCCTTGGCAACCTTTGGGGGAACACACAAACAGCTTTGAGACCATCGCAGTGGCTTCTTGGGGATGGGGATACTCAAACAGAAGAAGAGAAGAATCACTGGACAACAGGGACAGGGATTTTTTAGTATCAGGCATGGGATCAGGTGAGGTGAGGGACCACTGGACACCAGGGACTGTTTTGGTGGCTCAGGACTGGCACATCTGGGGAGGGGGCACCACACTTTTTTCCAGCCGCTAGGTTTGTCTGGTAGTAAGTCATGATTTCCATCAGTGGTATTTGCACCATGCAAGGGGACTGTGCAAACTGACCTCGCATGTTGAAAATACTCTGAATATTAGACAGCATCAATATTCAGGTCCCCACAACTCAATTTGCATTGCACTGCCTCCACAGTTTTCTGGGGTGCAAACCCTGTTTGCACATGCTAACCGGCTTTGTGCCCAGGCAAGCTTTTGAATATCAGGCCCCAGGTCTTCCAACAAATGATTGAAACACGAGGATTAAAATCCAGCCCAACAGTAAGTACATGATACCTAGATACTATCCTTCCATCTTAGAGCTGCTTAGGGACTATATACCATTCCTCACCATTCTGTATACTTTGATATATTATTCTTATGGGCATAGTGGTAAGGATCTGTCTCTGCCAGGCTGTAGGGCTTTGGATCTGCATGACTACCCGCCATCACTTCAACAATCTTTCACCACTGTCCTCACCCTGCTATTCCTTCCCCATCCCACCTTTATCTAACCCAACTCCCTAAACCCTTTAAAGGCAAAAATGTAGGGAACTCTGTGCCCCACTAATCCTAACCCATAACTGGGGAGTGAAAGAATATAGGTAAATCCTGGTCATTCAGTTGGGCCCCCCCCACCAACATCATCTTGACCTCAATCCCACCCCCCCCCCAACTGGGCCATGCCCAATCCCCAAGATGGGAAGGTATTGGCTGGTATATACTTTTTAGATGCACCATTAAACCCTTATATCCTAGCATGCATAATAGGGAGCACTTACCTGGGTCCTAAGGATTCTGGGACAGGAGGTGGTAACTCGAGGAAATATACAGTCGTACCTGTAACCTGTAAAATAAGAATAGCAAAAGAGTCACAAAGGGGCTAACTGGACAAACAAGGTAATATAATCATAAAACAATACTTATCTGATAAACGTGGCCAGTGTCCTCCCACACCACAGCTGGTGTTTTGTTACAATATGGTTATTGTTCCATGGAGCCTCTAGACAAAGCAGAAAATGGGGTAGTATTAGTGATAAAAATTCTGATTAACTGGGTAGGGTTGGTGATTTAAAAATTAAAAAGCACTTTTTTAAAAGTGTTTTTTTTTTGTTTAAGTGGGTTGATTGGGAGGGTAGATACCAGTGCCAGGGCAACAACCTAAGTTAAGGAACAGACTTGGGTCACTAACGTAGGCCAGAATGGGTGAGGGTAGACACCAGTGTAGAGATGCAGCGAAATAAAATTTTGCCGGCAAAATCAGCAATTTCGCCGCGCGAAATGTTTGACGAAATTGTGGTGAAATTTCACAATTTCGCCCACTGCCGACCACATCGTCCCAGTCAACAATTTCTTTACTACAGGTAAAAAAACAATGGTAACTAAAATTTCATGATGTTCCTTAATATCATTAGTTGTAATCCTAGTAGCAATAACGTGATCTTTTAAATTAATGGCACAGCCTTCACCTATTTTCCCTAACTTATCCTTACAAAACAAGGTGTAAGACACACAACTCAACCCCCACTCCCTAGTGCCTAGAGGTCCCTCCCGGCCGATCACCAGCCATAATTTCATTAGATAGGCACCCAAGTTACCTTTGTCCCCTGTCATTGATTTGTTTAAAAAAAATTAAAAATTCAACCCCAACTCCCTGGTATCTAGCAGACCCCTCACGCCCCACCCCATCATTACCTAGCAGCTCCCACCCAGCTCCCTCCCAGTACCCCAATTGGGCCACTGGCACAGCCCTCCACTCACCTCCATGGCCGGCAGCCTGACTGAGCATGACTGAGCATTTGAATGAATGAGCGCCAATGCTCATTCATTCAAGCACTCAGTTGGGCTGCCAGCCATGGAGGTGAGTGAAGAGATCTAATGGATGTCTGATTAGTGTACTGGGGGGCCTTGAAGAAGCTGCGTTAGATGGGGTGGGGGTCCCTAGACACCAGGGAATTGGAGTTAAATTTTTTTTTTTTTTTTTAAGAAAATCAATAGTGGGGGTCAAGGTAACTTGGGGTCAAGGTAACTTGGGGGGAGTGCCTATCTAATGAAATTATGTCCGGTATTCGGCCGGGGGGGGGTCACTGGACACCAGGGAAAACAATTTGGCCCAGTGAGTAACTGGGGTGGTGGGGGGAACCACTAGACACCAGGGAGAACTGTAGGAAGTGGCCAGTGGCCACTAAATTTCACCGCAGGAGGCAAAATTACTCCAGAGCAGGAGGCAAAATTTTACCTCAGGTAGTGAAATTTCATCCGAGGGAGGTGAAATTTTGCCGGAGAGCGAAATTCCGCCAGCTTTGGGGTGAAATTTCACTCGCAACAGAGGGTGAAATTTCACTTTTCGTCCAGTGCAATATTTCGTGAAATGTGCTAATTACACGGAATATTTTGCTGGGTGAAATTTTTCAATTTTGCACATCTCTACACCAGTGCCAGGGCAACAACCTTTGTTAGAGAACAGACTTGGGTCACTAATGTAGGCCAGCATGTTGGAGGGTAGATACCAGTGCCAGGGCAACAACCTGAGTTAGGGAACAGACTCGAGTCACTAATGTAGGCCAGCATGGGAGAGGGTAGATACCAGTGCAAGGGCAACAACCTGTGTTAGGGAACAGACGTGGGTCACTAATGTAGGCCAGCATGGGGGAGGGGGACAGGATTCAGCATCCCTTGGACCAGTCTCCTCTTGGGGGGTATGGTGTGATAAAATGTTACACTTATTGACCGCCACTAGAGAAGGCTGAAACCACCAGTGTTCACACACTTTTCAATACAGACAGGTTGGTGGACTGCCAAACTGGGCAAGTCAAGGGAGGGTGGTTTCTCTGGGAAGGGTTACCTAAGTTACAAGGTAAATCCTTGGGATGGAGTGCGAGGGTGCTGGGTGGAAGCACATGACCGGTTACCAGCACAGTGGTCTTTCATAGTGCTGCATTCAGTGCTGTAGTGTTGTTTTTCCACAGTCCCTCCGCTCTGTGGCTGCACTAGTCACTCCTCGCTCGGCAGGCACACTCTTTTTTGAACACTCATTATCATAACATCTGTGGGAGCCTGTGCAGTGCTCAAGATGCCTGACATGATCTCATTGTGCATGTGCGAGTATTGGTGGTATTTGCGCATGAGCACTGTTGTCATGGCAGCCGTCTTTGGCACAGCGGGCTCTTTCCTGCATATTTGCAATTATTGGTTGCTGCACATGCGCGAGTATTACCCAAGTATGGCATTCTCGTGCATGCACAGTTATCAGTTATTGTGCATGTCGATTATCACACAAGTACAGTGTTTAACCAGGACAGGAGCCATTTTGGCTTTGACCAGAGTTTGTCTAATAATGGAATCGTATCTTCATTCACACAGGTCCCACCAACCAACTAACAAGTGAAACAAAGTAGTGTCTTGATACTTGTAGTTGCTCCATTTAGCATAGATATAGTACTAATGGAAACATAACATTTGTTAGCAGATAAGGACCACCCCCCCCCAGTCTGCCCATTTTTCCCTGTCTACAGTATCACGGCAGACCTTACTTGATATCTAGCTGTTTTCCCTTTTTCCATTCTTTTCCATTATGCCTATCATTTGCATTATTGGACCAAACTACTGTTTTCTCCCCTGCCACCTCGGCTGGTTGGCCATTCCGTGAATCTGCCCCACTTCCTCACATCTCTCCTGAACCCCCCCCCTCCAAACTTCATAGCATGTCCTTTTTTTTGTGCATCTTTTTTTCTGAAACATACTTGCCTTCTGTACCTTACTTACCCCCATGAGATAGTTCTCTAGCATATCCACCCTTTCCCTCCTCTCTTCCAGGGTGTACATTTTGATTTCCTTTAATCTCTCCTCATAGGGCTTTTGATGCAGACCCTGAACCATTTTAAATGCCCTCCTCTGGATTGCCTCCTCTCTGTCTTTGTCCTTCCAGAGATGTGGTCTCCAGATCAGTACATAATATTCTAGGTGAAATCTTAACAGCAATCTACACAGAGGCAGCACCACCTTCCTCTTTCTGCCGGTGATACCTTTCCATACCCATCCCAGCATCCTGCTAGCCCTCCCAACTGCTTTGTTGTACTTCATGACTGACTTCAGATCATCAGAGATTATTAATCCCAGGTCTTCCCCGTGTTGGCCTTCTGTGCCCCAAGTGCATTATTTTGCACTTTTTTTGCACTGAAACCTAGCTGCCATCTCTTCCATTACTCCTCAGCTTTTCTCAGATCTCTGCTCATCCTTTTCACCCCGTCCCCCGAGTATCCACTCTACTGTAGAATTTGGTGTTACACAAAGAGACAGACCTTGCCCTCCAGTTCCTCTGCAATGTCACCTAGAAAGCTATTAAAGATAACCAGTCCCAGCATAGATCCCCGAGGCACTCCGCAGGTCACCCTTCCCTCCTCAGAGTGAACTCTGTTTATCTCCACCCTCTGCCACCTATCACCTAACCAATTTCTTACCCAGTTTATCACCTTTTGACCCACTACTAAGCTATTTAGCTTTCATAATAATCTTCTGTGTGGAATGGTGTTGAATGTCTTACTGAAATCTAGGTAGGCCACATCCACCGCTCCCCCCAATCTATTCCTTTATCACTCAAGCAAAAAAATGTATCAGATTTGTTTGACATGACCTCCCACCCAAGAATCCATGTTGTTTCATGCTCAGGCATATGTATTATGAGGTTTTTGTTTGTTTGTTTTACTACACACCCAAGGTGTGTGAAGACCCATAAACCTTGAGAGGTTTGAGGTCACACACTGAGGTTGTGTAAAAACCTCATAAGCACACACATGCAGAGTGTTCTTTTTTTTTTTGTACATAATTGGCCCCCACTTTAGGTTTAATAATTTACTTAATTTTCAGTAGAAATTAAATCTTTCACTGTAACTATGAAAAAAAACCCACAAGCGCAGGCACACACACCATTTCAATACATAACGTTCACAATAATTTTTAACAGGTTGGAGTAACATTAAAAAAAAACTTTGCTCCTGTTGCAGTTCATATTTTTGAAATGGTGGAGCCTCTATTTGAGAGGTTGCACAGGAAAGAAATCAGAAGAGATTCTGTAAGCAGTCATGGTGACAGGTAGTAGTGGCACCATGGTTCAGGCTGCTAAATTAACTTTGAATAGTAATTTCAACTGTTTTTGTTACAGGAATCACTTCTCTTTCAATGGTTTTCAGTGTGACAGGAGCACAGAGTGAGACTTCCGGTGAAGACATTCTGACAGTGCTTCACATCTAAAAACGCCAACAGCTGCTCATGTTGTCAAATGTGAGGTTCTCAGATGCTAGCATAGGGCTTCAGTTCTCTAATGATACACCATATTAACTGAGTATGACATCATACCCAGTTATTACTGCATTTGACAACAACCGAATTCCTTATGATAAAGGGGCTACCCAGTTACTAGGATTTCTATATACACAATAACAACATGAGATACGTATGCAAAAATGCGTTAGACATTTATTTGGGTTGGCAGAATAGCCTAGAGATTAGAGTAAGGAGTCATGAATGAGCTTGGTACATCCAGCAGCCCTGGGTTTGATTCCCACGACCTCTACCTGCATACTGTGTGAATCTGAACAAGTCACTTATCCACCCCAGTGCTCCTGGGTCACCCCTGAAAACAGGCACTTGTGCCTAGTGGGCCTTACCTGGTTACCAAAGAAAATAAAAATGCAAACCCCCACCTAAAAGTGGTCATATCGGTGCACATGAAGCTGGGATATAGAAAGTCAGTACAATACCGGGCACATTCCTTAATAGTTACTACTGGCGGCCTGCTTGCAAAACTGTATCTTCATATTAAGTCTGGTTGATGCTGAAACGTCAGTATGTGCTACTGGTCCTGTGGGTCATTTTGCTTTGGCATTCAAGTCATGCTTAGCTGTTTATGTTCCTGGGAGTTAAGTTCTGTACTGCAATGTTGCATTGCAAGTTATGACTTTGACTCCATGTTAAGGTTGTTGCTGCTTAGCACAAGAGGCACTTTGCAAAACCCCAGATCTGATGGCACCTTTGCATGGAGACAACCAGCAGTAACCACAAAGGAAAGAGCCTGGTACAGTACTGACTTTCTGTAGCCCATCTTCATATGCACTGATACGAATAGGTGGGCATTTGCCTTTTTGCACAAGTAAATGTCAAATGCATTTTTCCACCTTACTGCTTTTGGTGCTGACATGACTCATGACTGCTGCTGTGCAGTTTTTTTTGTTTTACATCTTTTCAATGGATATATGTGCACCTATGCGGTGACTGAGCTACTGTTGTGCAACAATAATGATTCCCTACCTGCTCCTGGTGACTGTCAGGTGGAGTTTGGGTGTCTTGAGGGAACATTCAGTTGTTCCTGTAAAATAAGAAAAGCAATGGGGTCATAAAGTATCTGCAGCTCTTCAGTAACTAGTTGGGAAAAACAAGGCCCTCTAAACATAAAGCAATACTTATCTGATACATGTGGTCAGCGTCCTCCAACACCAGGGCTGGTGTCTGCATCGGTTCCCTAGACCTGTAGACAAAGTAAAAAAAATGGGTCAGTATGAGTAATAAAAATACCCGTGAGCTGAGTCACATGGAAAGGGACTGTATTTTTTTGTGGGGGGGGGGGGGTTAAAGTGGGTCGGCTAGGAGGGTAGATACCAGTACCACGGCAGCGACCCATGTCTGGGAACAGACTTGGGCCACTTGTGGATGTCAGTGTGGGGGATACAGACAGTATTCAGTGTCTTTGGGTCCACTCTCCTCTGGGAGGGGTGCAAGCTGCCCCACTTATTGACTCCCTCCAGGGCAGGATCGAGCCACCACCTTTTGCATGCCTGCAAAATTAACAGGGTGACTGCCAAACTGGCTAACAGTCAAGGGGGCAGACGTTCATCCCCTTCCTATCCCTGATGTTAGGGGAATCTGTGTGTTGGGGTACCAAAGGTACAAGTGAGTTCCTGAGACAGAGGGGGGTGGTGCTGGGCAGCTGAATGTAGTAAAGGGACTGTCATTGGTGCAGGGCCTGTAGAGACCAGACCTTCATCCTGCCAGGTAAACGCTTCCCCATTTTTCTTGCCACCCCTATCCCAACGCAGTGCATGGGTCCCAACAGGTCTCGATACGCATGTCAAGCCCTTGTGAAGGAAAGCTCCCCTGCCCACCACAGTGTGTCATATGTGCACCTGTTCTGTCCCTCCTCAGGCCTGGGCCAGTGCCACACAACACAGTGCCCCCCCCCCAATCTTGGCCCATTCATCTGGCTCACCGAGGTTTCACCCAAACTCAGGTCACTAGCATGGGAAGGCAAGGTGCCTACTGGGTTAATGGCTATCCTTGCAAACAGGTTACATGCTTTTTTTTGACATTGTGAACCCAAATTTTCAACAGTCTTATGACCCCACCTCATGAACCCAGAAACTGAAAATGTTCAAATCCTGGCCAGAATGTCATAGCGCACCATAAGAAGGAAAAAATATTTTTTGCCAGGATTTGAAAAAACGCCACCCATCACTTACATGGAGTGGTCTGAAAAAATGTCTATGCTGAAAATGTGGTATCACAATATTGAAAATTGCAAGTCTTGAGTGAGCAGTGAGAAATTTCAACGTACTGTTAGAACTTTATTCTTATGACTCCACCTCTTGAACTTGATATGTGAAACTTTTCAAATACAGCCTGAAAGGTGATTTTGTGAAGTGACTGTAAAGTCACTTTTTTGGACAGTTTTGAAAAAATTCACCTACCTTGTTCATGAAGTAGATTCCCAAAAAGGCCATGTTGAAAATGTTTGGAAAAAATATAAAAAATATGACCAAGTTATAAGTAACAGTTCAAAATGAATTAGAAACACATTAACAGCACTCAGTATCTTTGCATTTACTTTAGCTATCTCAAAACTGGGAAGGACTGCAGTTCTTCAATCAGAAGTATGGCGGACAGGAAGTAGTATGGCAGACGGTAATAAAATGGCTCATGGGAACACCGTCAGTGCAGAGTCACAAAATGAAAAACCTAAGACTACAACAATACATAGATAAACAGGCTGCACACCATTTTGAATGATTTGTTTGTGTGGAGGACTGTGCCCCCATCCCCAAAATATATATATATATAATCACCTCCAGACCTTGCATATTTTACACAGTATGCAAGCAGAGGTTGCAGGAATGGATCCTAGATCGCAAGTGGAGGTGGTTGGAATGAAGCCCAGTTCAACTGGGTTTACAGTGTGTGAGCAGAGGTTGTAGGAATCAATCCAGGGTAGCTGTATGTACCACACTCACTGATGACTCATTGATCTAACCTCTAGGCCATCATGGCAGTCAGTTGCACCACACTCCGACCATCAGTCCTATAATTTCCCATGGTGACGTATACAAACTGTCTAATCAGCCAGGCACTGTCAGTGTTACCGCCTGCCACAGTAATCTCGTCCACTATACTGTTTCCTGTTCTACCCCAAACACTGCAGTTAAGCCAGACTGTATTCATGGTCATACTGCTCGTATTATGCGCCTGTTCACTGCCACTCACACCCTAAAGTGGAACGCCTCTCAGTAAAAACAATGCTCATCTGAACGGTATAACAACCTCTCAGTCTCACCAGGGTCATTTTAAGGTAACCTGGGTCCCTATGCCCAATACAAATCTGGGGCCATTGCCTAAGTAACACCCCCTTGCCTTCCTGTTTGCAGGCTATGGCTGAACTGGCCCATAGAAGCACTGGCTCTATCTTTATTTAGGTGTGCCAAATGTGATTTCCTGTGGGCCATATCTCTCAACTTTTTTGTCACTGAAATTAGGGACACATCCTCAAACATGGAGTTACAGGCTCAGAACTGTGTAGAAATCATTGTATATACCCCTGAAATAGGTCTTCGGACCAGTGCACCAACCCGGTTAACAAATGAATAAATAAATACATACCTGTACAATTGTTATATTTGATTTAGCATCTTACTATATTATGAATTTCTGCTTTCACATCTGAATTTACAGCATATTCTTTTTTTTTTTAGTTGTTTAACCAGGAGTAGCACACTAAGCTGAAAGCTGTTTTACAGGAATGACCTGGGAGCACAGGGAAGTTAAGTGACTTGCTCAGGGTCACACAGTATGCAGGTGGAAGCTGTGGGGGTCTAGTCTGCTGGATGTCACCAGATTTACAGCTCAGAGTTTTAAACCACTGCGCTATACTGCCTCCTTCTTTGAGTTGGCAGTATTATTTTCATAAGGGACAGAGCAGATTTGAGGTTCAAAATGAAGGATGTCCTCATAATCTGTGACAGACTTGAGTGGTATGGTGGGCCATTTGCTGCCCTGGACCATGATAGCGTGGATCAGTCACTTTGTGCTGTGCCTGCACAGCCCTACACTCAGCTTACAGCACCTTCCTGCACCGAGGAGCGGCCAGCTCCATGCACCACCATTCCTGCCACACGGAGGAATGCTGGGCCACACATGCAGCCCTTGAACATCATTTTTACCATAGGACTATGATTCTTACAGAAAAAAAGAAAGAGAGAAACCAGAGATTAATTCTTCAATGTTCTTGAGATAAAACACTCGGTGCCTGTGCCATGCCCACCATATCTAGGGGTACCACCTCCCAAGTACAAAAATCCTGGACATCTAGCCACTACAAACTAGTGGTGTGGCCCCCAAAAGCTCTGGGGTTTTAGAAGCTCTGTAGTGAGTTTTGGGGCTTTTCTTGAAGAAACAAAACACAGTTTTGGTATAGCTTTCCTATCCCTGAATCCAGCGGGGTAAAAATGTTCCCCTGATGTCATGGGTGTGGGAGAATCTGACTGGCCAAATGGGGGTCAGGAGCCAAAGACAAGTGTTTGGGCTGACCAACAATGTCGTGATGAACGAATCCACCCATTGCAAGGTAAAGACTGGGGGTCTTGAAGCTCTAGGGTTGTAGATGTTCTGTGATGAGTTTTGGGACTTTTATTGAACACAAAACCTTTTTTTATGTCTTTCCTACCTACCCCTTAATCCAGGGGAAGGGGAAAAACAATTTTTTCCCCCTGAAGTCATGGGTGTGGGAGAATGTGACTGGCCAATGGCCAAATGGGGGGTCAGGGCATGGAGGCCAAGGACATTTGGCTGACTGTGCTGTCACATGTCAAGAGGAGGTGTCTGAACAGGGGCTGGAGACACCATGGGTAAGGGGAGCATGCTCCCTAGCCTAGCCACCAGTCCCTGAACCCTGGTTCCCCGAACATAATGCCCCATGCTCCCTATCAGCCCCTTCAAGCACTTGCAGCTGGCTACCTATCTTCCTCAGCCATGGTTTTGTAATCCTAACTCCAAATCCCCACCCTCCATCATCAAGCTCCTATGCCCCCCCACCCAACACATGTCTCATGCTCCACCTCCTCCACCACAGAAATGGATAGAAGGCTCCAAAAGTTATCATTTAATAGCAGGATTTTCTAACTACAAAATACAAAGTCCCATTAAAAGCATCTCTGTGTGGTTTAGGGGGCTTTGGGTGGGGGGCCTTTGGCAGGTCACAGGCTAATTCTGGCATGCTTGGGCCATTCTGGGCAGTGCATGAAATCTGTTGGGTTATCCATGAGGAGACGGATTTTGGGGGAGGTGTGCAGGCCCCACTGTGGGAAGGGTGGGTACATGCCCCTGTTGCATGGGGAAGGTGTTGCTGGCACATGCATGGGGGGGTGCATGCAGGCCTCTGCATGGGGAGGGGGGACGGGGGACTTGAAGGACCTTTGTAGGTAAGGGTTTCTATAGAAATCTCTTTGGAGTTTGATGGTAGATGAGGACCGATTGTCCCTCCCAGTCTGCCCATTGTTTTCCCTTCCTATATTAGAACCACAGATCCTACGTGATCTCCATCCCACCACGCTTCTCAATAAACTTTCCTTTGCCTATCCCTTGCAGGCTTGAACCTGAAGCTTCACTCCCAGCACCTCCACAAGTCTGGTATACTGTTCCAGGCAACCACCACCACTCTTTCAGTGAAGACAATGACTTAATACCGACTCCTTCCCCTCAGAAGAATTCATTCTATAACCCATTTCTTCTTTCCTCCTCAGCCTGGTGCTCCCACCCCCACCCACATTCATTCAAAAAAATAATAATTCATCAGAAACGTTCATTCAAACTTGCCTGAATGTGAATGTCCGAGCACCAACTGAGGAGGAGAGCCTTCATCTGACTGTGGCTGCTTCTGGTGATGTTGTCTCTGCTGCACTCTGTGCAGACTTGTCTTCACTGCACCAAGAAGAGGACACTATGGGCCGGGGAAAGCGAGCACTGAGTGGCAGGCTACAGCAGGTCACAATCCAGTAGAAGATGCCGGAAGGAATGGAGAGAGGAAATCTCGCACCACAGACACCAGGCTAGGTTTAGGCTATGGGCAGGCAAGCCAAGAGGACAAATTCGGTTCACACCACCACTCCAAGTCCAAACCTCTGCAGTCTACGACGATAAATAAAATAGAGAATGAATGTCATAATTGTCAAATGCGCTGGCCGTTGCTCTGGGTCTCGGCACCCTGTCCAGCTTTTTCATGATGCACACCACTTCCTTGCCCTTCTCCTACTTAACCCGTAGTTCCCATGATTTCAGCACCCATTAATTTTCCCTGGGCACTTTGCGGCTTACATGTTGCTAGCACTGCCCCACCAACAAACCACAGCCTTTTCATCACCTCAAATGTGCATCAAACATTCAAGGCAGAGGGGGATTATGGTGCTTGTAGTCTTACTGCCGGCTGAGATCACAGTCTGTTAGGCCATCACTACTCCCTTGCAAAGTACACAAGTGGCAGAATGTGAGCACACACGCCTGTAGAGTATGGGCTCCCAATGCATTCAGGGGCTTATTGTTGTGCTCTATTTCATCTCTAGGTTATTTTTGACAAAGCCTTAACAGAAGACCACAAGTCCTGACATGCTCCTGTCACAGGGTTTACCCACCTGACTAGGCACAGAGTCAGAACAACAAATAAATGGAAACTGAGGGAGGCACTGGCCTTGATTTTTCAGGGATCTGCCCCTGATTTTTCTTTTATAACTGTCCTCTCCTCCTCCTCATTTCCTTCCTAATTGTGGAATTTTATTTATTTATCTTATTTTCAAAAGTTTCATCTGGAAAGACATACTGCACTGATTAGCAGTTCCTTTCCAGATTTGGGGGGGAGGGGGATGAAGGGAGGCAAACCATAAATCAGAGTAATATTGTCAGTCACTAAGGATTAGGAATTTGGATAATAAAATACCAGCCATTTCTTTACAGTCTAGTTGTTCACCATTAAAAAACAAGCATTTGTCAATGCCGAATGTTTGCTTGCTGATATTAGCATTGGACGTGCAGGAGTTAGACAGATGCAGAATAGGAGTGGCAGTGAAGTATTGAGCTCACGCCAATCCCACCTCCACCCTGCAGAGATGGACAGGCATTGGGGTGTGCCTGTGGGTCACTGCCCATAATTCTCATGGCATTTCACCTCACCCTATCCTGTAGACACCGACAAGTGTTGAGGTGTGCCTTGGGGTGTTCGGCTTCACAGTCACCCCATTTCATAAGGACATAGACTGAAATGGGTACAGTACAGGAGAATGGGGTGAGGTCTGGGGCTGAAGAGTGCAAGGCACATCTCGATGCCTGTCACTGGCTTCAGGGTGGGGGTGGGATGGCATGAGTATTACAGCTGGCTATCCAAAGTTACACCTCTGATATCTGTCAGTCTGTACAGGGTGGGACGTTATGGTTAGAAACCCTAATGCCCTGGGCATGTGTTGGTATTTGCAATACAAATTTTCAGCATGGCCTTTTTGTGACCCCCACCTCATGAAAGCATTTGGGACCTCTTCTCATGAACAGTGGCACTGTGATTTTGTTAATGTGTCCCGAACTTTAAGGTCCCACAGCAACTGTACCATTCTGTGCCAGATGTGCGAAAACACAGATCAGGCAGGATGTGAAGAATGACAGCTGTGTCATTCATAGGGAGGTGTGAAGAGATGGCAATGCTGAAAATCTGTAGTGAAAATATTAAAAATGCTCGAAGTTCCGAGCGTACGTGGAAACTGCACAACACAGGCTTGTACCGCAGTCATTTAGTGGAATTATTTTACCAAATTTTCAACATAGGCATTTTGTGACTTCTGCTCATGAACACTGTCACTATGATTTTCTTACTCTGTCCGAAACATTAATTTCCCACAGCGACCGTGCCATTGTGCGCCAGATGTGCAAATGCATATTTTGGGCAGGATATGAAAAATGACAGCTGTACTGTTCATTAGGAGGTGCGGCCAAATGCCAATGTTGAAAATCTGGAGTGAAAATATTACAGATTTGCGAAGTTACGAGGGTATGTGGAAACTGCATAACAAATGCCGTAACACAGTCATTTTATGGACTTTTGTCACCAAATTTTCAACATAGGCATTTTAGGACCTCTGCTTATGAACAGTGCCACTGTGATTTTCTTAATCTGTCCTGAACACTGATTTCCCACAAATGATCACACTATTCTGCGCCGGGAGTGCAAAAACACATTTCGGCAAAGATGTGAAAAATGACAGCTGTACTGTTCATAAGGAGGTGTGGAAAAATGCCAATGTTGAAAACCTGGAGTGAAAATATTACAAATTCGTGAAGGTATGAGCACGCGTAGAAACTGCGTAACACACTCTCATAATGCAGTCATTTTTTAGAATTTTTTCACCAAATTTACAACATAGGCTTTTTGAGAGCCCATCTCATGAACAGTGACACTGTCATTTCGTTAATCGGCCCGTAAAGGTGATTCTGCACAGTGACCGCAAAATCACCTTTTGGGACTGAATAAGATGACAGTGAATGAATTAATGAGATGAGGTCCCAAGAATCCCATGTTAAAAATTTGGTGCCAAAATTTGGAAAAATGGCTAAGATATGCACCAAAGTTGAAAAAAAAAAACATTTATGCCATTATACAGTTTACCGACAATTCTTCAGTTCACGGTCGGCTTTGAAGAGTGCAGACGTGTTCCCGGTCCACCGAAGATCATTGCGCCGGGCTCTGTAGGTAAGTATGGGGTGAGGGGGGTGTGGGGAGGTAGAGTATGCAGTGGGTGGGTGCGGGTTGGGGGAGGGACATGGGGCTCAGTTGGTAGCATATCCACCTCTGGACCAGAAGGTCGTGGGTTCTCGTCCCACACCGGGATTGGACCTGCATCTAAAAATCGCTGGCATCCGAGTGCAGTATTGGGGGGTGCTGTACTGTTGGGGTGTGCCGTCCTTCGGATGAGATGTTAAACCGGGGTCCCTTCTGCCCATCCTGGTGTTGTCCTGGTGGGTGTCCAGGTGGAAGTAAAATAACCCAGGGCACTCTTCACAAAGAGTAGGGAACATTCCCAGTGTCCTGGCCAACATTCCCCTTCCCATAAACTGGTTCATGCAATTATCCAGGCTGTGTGTGGGTGATGATGTGCGATATGGCCACCACCACATTTTCAGTCACTTCACTACCAGTCTAGCATTGCCTGTAAAGCGCTTTGGATGTAAGAAAGGCGCTATATAAATGCTGATTCTTCTTCTTCTTCAATGAGGGACTGCTTTCTTTTTTTACAGCATTTAAAATTAAACAAAGACATTGGAAGACACTTTTGGCATGCTGGGGTAGGCTCCCAGTGTGCCACCTGTCCGGGTGTTTGTTGGGGAGGTGGGTACTGGAGCTGATGGGGATTGGGCACACCTGTTGGCCATACAGTGTGGTGGGGGGAGTGCATGAGCTGAGGGGGATTGGGCACCCCCTTGGCACATAACAAATGGGGGAGCGCACCATGCCGACAGGGATTGGGCTACCCCATTAGCAAATAAACTGGGGATGGGGACATGCCAATAGGGGGATTGGGAACCCCCAAGTTGACTTTCATCGGGACTCTGAGGCGGGTGGTGAGAGTCACCACCTGCCGCCATGTTAAAAGAAATTTTACACCAAGCAAGGGACCGCCATGCAATGATGGGTCGCTCCCTCATTGCAGTGGAGGATTCCTTTCAAGGCGGTGGCACGCTGGCTGAACTAGTGTCAGCAGCAGCGTGCCACTGCATTGAGGAAAGGTGGCCAAGCCTCAAAAGGCGCTGGGGGCCTTGGCCTCCACAGTGCCCCACATCTCTCCTAAGCTGTGATGAAATGTTTCTTGCTCATGCATGCAAGCAAACATAATGATGTTAAAACACTTACCATTTAAATGTGTCCTTGATTTAGCTCTTTTCCTCCTGTTCATATAGTTTTCACCCTTATTGGCCCCAAATAGTGAGACAAGGCATTGAAAGGTATAGACTATATGGAGTGTTTGAGTGTCTAGCAGTAGCATCCCCTTAACACAGAAACAATAGACAATGAGGGCAGTAGACCATTGATCCATCCAGTCTGACCTTATCAAAACCACAGGAGCCCTAAGCCCTTCCAGACAACAGGCCTTGAGGATGGCAATGCAAGGTTACACAACCAGACTAAAGCAATTGCTCATTAACGGTAGGCTTCCTCCAGATGTAGTTGCTCTCGTATTAAATCTGCTGCAGCCAGCTACATGAGCAGGGAGAAAGCATATGTGAAAATAAAGAACAAGGTTCTGTTTCTCAGAAAAATCACAGTTTCCTGAGAGAGCGGCATAGCCCATCCTGTGAATTCAGAAGTGGTTCTTAAACATAAAACTTCAGTGGGGAACATGTGGTGGGGTCTGAATACTGCCTGGATGTTTGTCGGACTGCCAGTCACATTCTTCGTTCCATGGAAATCCTAATGCCAAGTATACGGTGCCCCATTTTTATCTTGCCCTGGTTCCTCTTGACCCTGTCCAGGTACTGCTGAAAAGAAAGTCACCAGGTCATCAGGGGCTGAAGGCAGCAAGGCTTCATTTCAGTCAGGTGACTAGTCCCTAAGTTTACAGCAGGGGAGCAGCAGTCACAGTGTGGGCTTTGTTTAGCCATGTTTGTCGTTTTGTGGAGGTTTTTTTTTTAAAGAAAAAGTACAATAAATGCTAGTCCCTTGGAAGCACCCACAAGTGGGGCCGCACCCTTAGAAAAGTGAGTGTCGGGAGGAGCAAGCTGCCCAGCAAGGCTCGAAGGGAAGAGCACCTGCCGCCTGCAGCCATCCAGGCATCCAGCTCACACATAACCCGTCTCCTGTCTCCTCAACTTCTCCTGGGTCAGAGCAGTGAGTCAGTGGCAGTACCATAAAGTAGGAGTTGTCCCCCTGGACTAATATTTAAATAAAGAAAAGTTTCTTTTCATGCCAAGGGTGCAATGAAGAACAGCCATGGCCATTAGTGGGGCAAGGTCTCAGAGCAAGGAATCACCTGACGGCAAAGTTATTCAAATTTATTTATATTGCTCTAGTATGGGAGCATAAGGCAAGAAGGCGGCCCTACTCAAAATTACCTAATTTTTTTCAATCACACTCCTGCTTGGAGCATAGGGCAGGGGTGGGTGGCATTCAAATTAAGTAGCTTTCAGAGGCAGAGTAGAGGTCAGCGAAAGCCCTGAATTAGACAGCAAACAGGGCCCCAGAAGGAGCAAAGGCAGGGTACAGCCCCAGTTATAGCCAAGCTAGCCAGTAGGGCTAGTGAATAGCAGTTAGCTGTCCCAAAAGGTTTTTCTTTTATCTATTCAGAAATAAGTACCAGAGGGCCAGTTAGGGGAAGAAAGCCTAAAGATTATAGAGTGCCCCAAGGTGATAAAGGTGGCTCAGCTGACCTTCCTCCCTGCATTTGAACCCTCCTTCCTACCCACAGACAAGCCTTGCCCCCCCTCGCTGACAACTGTCTGCAGCTGGACCACCCCCAGATGCTGGACCGACTTTACAACTACAGCTGACTGCCCTCCCTGTAGGTGGACCACCCTTCCAGCCATAGACCAGCCTCCTACCTAAGCCTGGTATCCTCCTTGCTGCAGGTGGATTACACCCTAAGTCCCCATACCAGATCACTCCCATCAGGCAATCCTCCCTAAAGCTGGCCACCCTAAGCCTCCATACCACATTGCCCAAGCACACCCATTTATGCATTAGAAGGGGAATTCCTTACTATTCTGTTTAGCATTTCTAACTTTTACATATTCTTTGTTTGGTCTTTTGTTTTACTGGTTAGGTCCCCTAGCACGCTTATCAGATATTTGTCCACTAGTTGTTAATTGGTTCTCCTCAACTGTGGATTCTTCACAACCCCCTTTCACTTTACTTTAGGGCTCATTATGAGAAACATTTTGAAGTGGGCCATTAAGTAATTACTGACTGCAAAAAATCTAAGTTAAAATCTCAAGTAATTAATAACTGAAAACTTTTCTAAGTATTACATTTCAAGTAATTAACAACTGAAAAAATGTCTAAGTCATATAAACTAATTAACTCCCAAGATTAATTCTTTTTAAGATGAAAAATTCAATCAGTCCCTAACTATAGTATTTTTCAAAATTTCATTTCTCAACAAATGCACAAGTAAACAAAAAAATTCTCAATTAATCGCTAGATAGTAAGGATTACTTGTTAATTGAATAAAATTCCTCAACCAATGGTCAAGCTTAATCCTTAGCTTTTTAGTTAGTCATTATTTAATGAAAAGGGAAACACTGACTATATGCTAACTTATTATTTTTGTATGGGTACTGTTGACTGTGTTAAATGTTTGTAGTACACCTACAGCTACAATCAAAATACCCTAAAATCACCTACAATTACAATCAACCCTCCCAAAACAATTTCCATCTTATGTCAATGTAGACTGCTTATACTGCTATCTTGCTATATCATTCAGCATGTGTCCTGATGAAGAATAATCAAATGAAAAACTGTTCAGAAAAGTCACAAGTACAGTATTTATTGATACAGTGTTCAAAATGTGCACAGAGAGCCAAAACGATGTATTAGTGTCCCAAGTGAGAACATTTGCTGGTGTCTTCTGCTGTTGTTGTGCTGCTGTTTTACTTTCATGAAAAGTCCCAATGAAGAATAATCACATGAAAAACTGTTCAGAAAAGTCACAGGTATTTCTTGATGCAGTGCTTAAAATGTGCACAGAGAGCCAAAACTGTGTATCAGTGTCCCTGGTGAGAAGATTGCTTGCTGACGCCTGCTGCTGCTGCTGGTGGATAGTGATGATTTACAGTGTGTTGCTGAATGATGATAGCCACAGATGACCATGGGTTGAAGTATAATTTGATGTTCTTGAAATGTCTTTGGTTGCGTTGACTGAAATATGCTGCTTGATGTGTGTGTGTTCATACCAGCAATGGTAAGTAACTGTATGTGTCACTGACATGTTTGTTGAGAGAGACACTGCCGTTTAATTTGTATTGAATCTTAACGTTTGTTGTAAGCAGTCCATTGTGTTGTTCCTTTGCAAGGAATCATCATCATACATGAATGTTTCCTCTTCAACAGTGTGTTGGCCATAATCATATTCACAAGGTGTAGTACATATGTGCCGCCATCTAATGTGGTACTGTAAAATATAATTTTTTTGGGGGGGGGTGTTACTGTTGTGGGTGATTAAGTTATAACCTTTTTTTCATTACTGTTCTTTTCTTTTACATTTTCAGGTTGTATCAGCCAGATTCACAACCGTATTGATGAAACCATGCTACCGCTACAGATGGGTTCGACATGTGTCTGATTGTTGACATCTGAAGTACTACAACGGCAAGCCATGAAACATAAGTATTTGTTTTTTTTGGGGGGGGGCTTCTTTGGAAAACAATTTTCCTTAATAATTTTGTTTTCTTTCTAGGTCTTGATTGTATCTGAAATGTTGTCCATCAGGAGATTGGAACATACCATAGGTCCGGAGCACCTCCATATCACCTGCAAACAGATAAAGCAAAAATTATTCAGAGATCATTCTAGTACCCAGTTCAGTAACCAGATGTACTCTTCCTGCATTTTGTTATATCCAGCTTCAAATGCACAGCTATTACTAAATGCCTGTGAATAAACTAAACAAGTTTAGTGACATGCACTGGACTAGTGTCTTACAGTCCCAACCAGGAATACACATTGTAGACTCCTTCCGTACTGAAGTATGCCTGTCTCATCTGTATAGAAAAAGAGATATTATCTGACATGTATTTTTACTGACATTGAATACTTCACCCCAAAATACTTGTTCTATACTGAGCAAGAATACTTCACCCCTGTGAAAAACAAGAAAAAGAAAGGAAAATTAAAGAGGAAATCAGACTGATATTTACCTGTACGTAACATAATGTACTTGGCTGCACTGCAATGGCATCATTGGTGCACTTACAGTACTTTGTATTATTTTTGTCCTATGACTGTACGGTTGCAAGTTAAAACAGTCACCTGTGCAGAAAAATTGAAAATAACTTGCCTGTATTTGGCCATAGTGGCATACTGTGTACCTGTATAAAAAGGGGAAAAAAAAGATTAACAACACAATTCAAGTAAAAAACACAGGAAGTGAGATTCATACTTACTGTAAATTACTGATGTTGTTGACGATTGTACTGTTAACTGTGCAATGGTGCTTTGCTGGCAGCAGCCATGCTTGCAGTGCAAAACCTTCAGGGAAATAACCACAGACAACAACCAACATTAACAATTCTTGCTCAGTGTAGAAAAAGTATTTCGATGTTACTTGTTCTCATGTCATCTTGTACTGATCATGCAGATATATCTGAAAAAAATAATACAACACAACAAATTAACTGTTTTAAAAGAATAGCCCATCATTATTGCATGGTGGAATCCCTATTAATTCAGAATAAATTATTTTGAATGACCAAATTTAGAACAACGGTGCTAAATTTGGAGAGTTGATTTAAGGAACATGTTGATATTCCTGCTAATAATGATGATGACAATGTAAACCACATTTCTGGAAAAAAGACTGTAGTACCGAAGTGGGACAATAAGACATAAATTAATGAATATTCATAGGAAATGTACTCACCATGGCATCACAAAAACAAATCTTATCTTGGCAGCCAGTACTGTATGTGGCATGAGCCGAACAATCCAGCTGGTACTTTCTTGATGGGTGTCGCTTGTTACATGTGCAGTTGATGTCCAATCATGCTGGCTGGCTGCAGGGTATTATATATGGGCTAAGGCACAAGGTCTGTCTGTCTCTCTCTCTCTCTCTCTCTCTCTCTCTCAAGAAGCTGGGTGGATGTGGCTGGATGCCAGTTCTTATATTGGGCTAAGGCACAAGGTCTCTCTGTCTCTCTCTCTCTCTCTCTGTCTCTGTCTCTCTCTGTCTCTGTCTCTCAAGAAGCAGGGTGCCTGTGGCTGGCTGTGGGTTCTTATATTGGTCTATGGCACAAGGTCTGTCTTTCAAGAAGCAGGGTGACTATGGTTGCCTACGGGTTCTTATATGGGGCTAAGGCACAAAATCTCTCTCTCTCTCTCTCTCTCTGTCTGTCTGTCTCTCTCTCTCTCTCTCTCCCTCTCAAGAAACAGGGTGGCTGGCTGGAGTGTCTTAATAGAACACAGTTTGACACTGCCAACAGGATGGTCTGCTTCACCCTCATCAGCAGCACCATCATCGTGACTGATTACAAACATAGATGTGCTTGTCCTACATGGAATGTGACCTTCATTCATTTTGATAAATGTCAACATTTGTAGGTGATAGGTTAGTATGACGGTCACGCACAATGGCCCCTGCAGAACTAAATACCCTCTCCACACTTACACTAGAGGGTGGGCAGGTCAGGTACTTCAGTGCTATTGATGTCAGCTCAGGCCATTCATTGACCTTACCACTCCAGTACACCAGAGGATCATCCCTTAATGTCAGATGCCTGTTTTCTGCCAAATTGACTTCAACCCTGCTCTGTGATGTGTGCAGTCCTGATGAGTCATCCACCTGTTCAACCCCTTTCTCTAGGTCACAAATTCCAACTTGGGACAAGGCACCCCAAAGTGGGTTAATGGGCAACAATGCAGCTGACACCAGCCCTTGTTGTGCAGCCACCTTATGGGATGCACTGTGGCCACAATGACCTTCAGCTTGGTTATGCTGTGGGTTGTAGAACTTTGCACATGGCATGTGTGCCCCATGAACCAATCTGACCAGCTGTCCAGTGAGATTTTGAACCTGATCATGCCCACCCTCCAGTATGGATGCAATGCCATGTTTGTAGCATGGGTCCAGCATTGTGGCTATTCCAGATTCTGGAGATTGTTGAATGGTGGTGATGTGTCTGTTTCTGTTGAAGATTGTAATCATATGTTTGAGTAATGCACAGCTTGACCTGTCTCCGGCCACATCAAGGCTAGGCTGCAGCTTCAACAATGTCTGCCTCAGCACCCATAGCAGTGCAATGGCTTGACTAATGGATGCAGTGTCACTGCTCACTGCCTGCGTGGCATGTACAAACTTCTTCAAAATTAGTATGACTGTATCCATGAGTCACCACTGTTCAGTTGTAAGAGACATTGATGACCCATAACTATCATGGCTAGTGTGCATCACTAGGTACTCTGAGATTGCTTTGTACTACTCATACAAGCGCGCGCTGCCATGTATGGTGTGGAGTTCCATCTCGTGACAACTTCAAGCTTGAGGTGGTGTTGAGGGAGGCTGTTTTGCATCTGCTGCTGCCTAAGTTTGTCACAAGCCTTTCCCAGAATATGGAAAGTGGGCACAGGTGTGCAACTGTCAGCATTTGCTTGATCTCAGGGTACTGCAGAAACTCCTGTACCACGAGATTTAAACAGTGGGCAATGTATGGAACCCTCATAAACCAACCATTGTTAATACATTTAACAACATTTGACACATTATCACTTGCAATGAAGCCAGCATTTAGGGATAGGTGGAGCAGCCACTCATCTATTTCTGTCAGTAGCAAGTCTAGCATGTTTTCGCCTGTACACAACCCTGCAACACTATGCGTTGCAAGTATGGCATGCTATCTAATGCCATGAAGGTTGCTATCACCACAGTCTGACTTATTACAGTGCTCTGCCATCCCACCATCACAGATACATTCAACCCAAAGTAGCTGTGCCCAATGTGCAATAATACACAGATAAGAACTACCTGCCGTTTTGCCACTTGTCCACATATTCATACTTAAGTGAATGTACGGTGATGCAGAATGCTGGGTCATGTCTTATAGACTCTTTCACAGTCCAATATAACTCATGGACAGCACGGGTGACAAAATGTGTCCTGGATGGGATTTTCCATTTGGGACATGTGCATACCACAAAGCATTGGAATCCCACATTCTCCACAAAGAAGAATGGCAGCAGGTCAACTGCATACATTTCCATTATGGCTGTATTGAGTTCACGTGCAACAGGATGATTTTGTGGGTATTTTCTGTGCTGCTAAAAAAGGCTGTGCAACGTGGGTTGCATTGTCCTGTGTTTTGTCCAGGGTGTACCAAACATCTCTGCTCCGCGAACTGTCATGGATGGGGTGGCTTTCACGTGGGGTGGTGGGTGCACAGGTGACAAACCAATAAAAGCTGTTATTTTACCTGTTTTAAGCACAGGGGTTGATGTAGTAGAATGACTACATGGACCACCACTGCTACTCTGACCGGTACTGGAACATTCAAAATCATCTTCCTCCTTATTCCTCTAGTAATCATCCGGTGTTAATTCACATCTCTTACCTACATGGCTACTTACACTACTTGGGAAGGGGATATCTTGCTCACTAAGGTTGATGAGGGTGAAAGCCCCACTATAACATCAGCTCCCCTGTGGTGCCTAGTCGACAGTGCCATGTGCTTGCTCTTGAGATTAATATTCTGGCCCCCAGTGTGAAGGTGGCTATACTTTTTCCCACACCTCACACACATTTGGCAAAACTGGCAGATTGCCACTGTTTCAACTTTTTCATCTTGTATGAAAAAATCCCAAACTAGGGATGTGGTTGTTCTACATTTTACATGATGCTGCTGCTGCTGCATATGGGACTATAATTTTTGGGAGGCGAAATGCGGGGTGTGCTTCATGAGTTTGGGTGTGATGGAAATTTGGACTTTGACTGAACATCTTCACAATCTATTAGTATGACTTCAGGGTCATCCACAGACACAGCTCCATCAGAAGAACTTGGGGGGAGAGGATTTACTAACAGACTGTTTACCTTCAGCCACCTTAACATTCTTTTTGGCGGGTTCCCATATAGGGTCATTACCATCATCATCATCATCATCATCAGTCACAAATTCACTTTGGATGCTATCCTGTGGAGATATTACAACCTCAGCCATACTGTGATCATCCACACTGTTTTCATCACCATGATCTGATTCTTTGGATGGCCTAACGTGAGGATCTGTGGAAACACGAGACTGTGACTCATGATGATCAGGCTCATGTTTAGCTACTGTGGTGAGTGGGACATCAACTACCCCCAAGTTGTCTGACTCCACCACATTTTTTAGACCTGATCATTTTTCCTGAGTTGTAACAATACTCATTCTGTCATTCACAATGCCGTCACTCACTTTACTACCAGTGCCACCAGCAGTAACCGATATTGATGCCACTGATTTGGCCGAGAAAATATGAGCCACAGAAATCCCTCTACTTACAGCCACTACTACCTTTCCCTTCTGCTGTGTAGTACCACATCCACAATCACACATAGCATTGTTAGCCCCTGATGAACCTGGCTCATCATCACAACTTCCACTGCTAGCATTTGGAAGCACACATGCAATAGTCTTCTTGGCAGCAATGCCACAGCCAGAAACAGCTTTGCATGACCACGTCTTTGTGGGAATTTTTTTAGATTACACAGACAGTCACAAAGAAAAGAAACACGTGAAACACAAAAAGTTATTTTTTTCCTATTTTGTAGGTTGCTATGACAAATTCAAGAGAATTCACAAGACAGTACAATGCCACAAATACAGCAATAGGTACTTTTTTATTATGTATATTTTTGTTCATTTAAACACTATAATATGCATTGGAGAGTAGAGGTGGGCAAAGTGACCAAAATCTGTGAAGCAATTTGTGTATTAAGGTGGAATCCGTGAAGTAATCAGCAATGCAAAGAGGAGTACTCCGCCTTATAATTAGGATCGCAAAGTCCATTGGAAACAATAACTTTGCCTTACTCTGCCTTTCCACAACTACTTCTACATCAATTTTAATGTGAAGTACATTGAAATCAATGCACTTCATATCATTTTGCCTTGTTGGTGAGCTCCAAGGCGAATTTTGCAGTGATTCATGGGATTGCAGGTCACATGGGCTCTAGATTGTTCTGCACAGCCTCAGTTCTGTGTAGTGTGTGTGTTGTAGTAGCTGGAGACAGTTTGCTCTCAGAGCTGTGAGATTCAAACCCTCTAAAAACCATTCAAAAAGCCTTTTTGAACCATTTTCTTTGCTCAAAATTTAGTACATTGATTGTAGGAAACCCTCCTTTGCTCGTATCATGGAGTGTTTATTGTTTGTGTGTGGATTTTGAATGTTAATTTAAAATATTCAGTCTGTGTACTGACAGACACTTGAAGTGTGCTGGGGAATGGGCGTATCTGTGGTGGAGGTAGATTAACTGGGAGAAAGGTAGTCTTTCTGTTTTGGTTATATTTTTCTTGTATAACTGTGTTCCTGTGCACAGTAATAGTTTCAGTAATTTTTGACATTTTTTTGCTGATTGTTGTGGTGCAGTGCATAATTTCAGTTTGTTTAAAAGATTTGGTTATATTACTGAAGTTTTCAATTTGCTGCCCATTACCTGTAATGTTTGTGTGAGTGTGTGTTTGTGTGTGTGTGCAACACGTGCCATCAAATCAGACACATTTTATTGTGCCACACAGTAATTTCAGCACTGTGAAACTGCTATCCACCTGTATTATTTTGTACTGCTTTGTGGTATCTTGGTAGTGGACTGTTACTGCAGTGCACTTCCCCCCCCCCACAACTGGCAAAAGGTATTCTTTTCCAGATTTGGATTTGTGACTTGTGAGCACTGGTTAAGGTGTTGTGCCTTTTTTCAAAACTATCTCTTGAGTGCTCAGCACAATCTTAATCTGTCTGTGCATTTGCATCTGTTTAGTGCCCAATCTCCATCTGCAAGTCACAGTTGTTTTTTTGGCTTCCCATCCACTGGTCCAGATTGAAAGTTCATAAATCTAAATTTGTTTAGAATTTTCTTGGTGAACTCCAAAAATTCCTGCAAAGAGACGTGCAAGCAAAGCTGTTTCTGGCTAAGGCACTGCTGCCAGTGTCAAGATTGTCCAATGGAATGGTAAAATGCAGACGTGCATAGCTGATGTCAGTAGAGGGATTACTCCATCAATGTTTTTACAGCACAATCTGTATCTTCACTCAGAGTGGGAGGAGATGATGTTGTCCCTGCTGGTGGTGTCAGTGCAGTTGCTGCTGGCATGCATATTGCGGCCTCAAGTTCCACTTCTGACCAGTTAACCATTTTAGAGGGGTCACCTAATGAAGGCCTAACTGCCAAAGCTCAGGGGTCATTTGTGTAGTTTGTTTTGCCATCAGTAAATTTGCACTAGCAGTGAACACCAAGAAATGAAACACGCGCACCACAAAAATGTGATTATTCCAGTTTTGTGGGTTGCTGTAACAAATTCAGGAGAATTCACAAGACAGTACAATGCCAAAAATACAGCAATAGGTACTTTTTTCTTTATGTCTGTTTTCGTTTGTTTAAACACTATAATATGCATTAGAGAGAGAATGTTCATGGTATTATGGGGAAACTCACAATAGTGGTGCAAACAATTTCAACAGACTAAGCAGAGAAAATTAATGGCAAGGTTATATTTCTTTGGCTTTGGGTGAACGGGAAGCCAAAAAACAACAATAGTGACTTTGAGATGGTATTTTGACAATAAACAAATATTGCTGCACAGGCACAACAAGACCTTAACCACACTCTACACAAATCCAAAAGTGGAACAACTATAGTTTCTTTTGATGGGGATTTTTATAGCAGTAGCTAGATAGAAGCAGGAAAAAGTATTACAGATGGGCTCTGAAATTAACAGTATTACTATTACAGTGATGCAATAAAATGTGTATGACTTGACGGCACACACACAGACTAAAGATAACATGCAGAAAGTTTAACAGTTCATAAAAGAAAATGCAGTCTACTAAATGAATAGAAAAAATGCACAACAAACAGCCAAAAATTAGCAAAAATTACTAGAAGTATTACTGTGTGCAACTGTGTACAGAACTGAACACACTAATACTAAACAAAAGCCAGCAACAGTTGGCAAGACTGCCTTTCACACTATGCTGTTTGAATCCCCCTTCTCTACACCACAAATCCATCCCTCCCCCAAAAGCACACTTCTGCACTGTCTGTCAGTACAGACATTGAAACTACTAATTTAAGATGCAAAATTCAAACCAAACCAATAAATGATCAATGATTCAAACACCCAAGGATTTATTACACTTGATATACTAAATTTGGACTCAAAAGTCCAAAGGTAAATTGCTTTTTTATCATTTTGTTTGAAGGTTTAAATCTCACAGCTCTGAGAGCTAACTAACTCCTGCTTTCCACTACACACACTACACTGAACTGAGGCTTTTGCGAGCCAATATAGAGCCCATGTGGCCTACCATCCCAATGAATCATTGCAAAATTCAACTTTAGAAGCCAAAAAAGGGCAAAATAATGCAAAGTCCATACGCTCCAATGGCAACTTCGTGTTTCCCAAAAAGGCGAAGTTATTCACTCTGAATTGTGGAGAATTTCACAAAATTTGAGTTCTACATGAAATACTCCATGTAGGAAGTTGAGTGACTTCACCCATCTCTAGTGGGCATTAGATGCTACTAATAGGGAGTTAGTTGCTGTGGGCTTTCTGTAACATTGGGTGTCAATTCTACCTGAAAAGAGATCAACAGTTAGTGTAAGGTCAAGAAAGATAAGGGGTACAGAAACTGGTATTATAGATAAATCTGTGGTTAAGGTAATTGTTTGTGAGCCACCATATGAAATCAGGTATAAGGTTGCCATCACCCTCCCAAACACACAGCACGTCATCAATAAAGCGGTACCAGTGTTTAATGTGTTTGAGAAAGGGATTCCTAGTTTAGTCAAAAATTATGTGTTTCTCCTAGGGGCCCAAGAACAAATTGGCATAACTGGGTGCCATTGCAGCACCCATGGCAGTACCACACTTCTGGAGAAAAAATTGTCCATGAAATTCAAAATAATTGTGAGTTAGTAAAAACTATGAAGCCTCAAGATTGAGTTCCTGTGATACTTTATCTGTTAATGACAATATTTCCATCCAGTATCTAATGGCAGCTAGCCCTTGGTGGTGTTGGATAGATGTATATAGTGACTCCATGTCTATCCCCATCCACCTATAACCCTCTTTCCACTGTAAATCCCGTAGCTTTCTTAGTATATCTGTGCTATCCTTAATATATGATGGAAGTTCTGACACCTTAAATTGAAGAAAGAGGTTCACAAATGTGCCTAAATTTTGTGTAATGGAGTTACACCCTGAGACCATAGGTCTCTAGGACAGATTCTTCAGGCTCTGGTGGACTTTTGGATCACAGTCATTAGCTGTTAACTTTGTTGACAAATCAAAGTTCTCACTTTGTAGTTGTGGTACACTCTGTGTTTCAACTGTAGTACTGTTCCTCCCATTGTTTGTAAGTTTGTGTCTTTCAGAAAATGAACTCTTAAGTTCAGTTTCCTGAAGAATTTTTATTAATCAACAAAAATGTTAAAGTCATTAATTGGAAGTATAGATACGAAATGTTATCCTTTCTGTAGCAGTGCTATTTCAGCATTACTCAGTATATAATTAGAAATATATAACACTTGTAACTGATGTCCTTTTTCCTGGCTCTCAAAGACCTCTCTATGCCTTCTGTTTGCTCATCTGCCACAATTGCCTCTTCTTGTCTTTCTTGCTGATGCATTTCCAAGTCTATCCTCCTGTCCTTATCCAAAAGGTTTTGGGCATCCACCACTATTATTTTGGTTCTTCTTGTTTATGACTATGATAAGGGGCACATTAAAGAGTAGACCAAGAAACGTTCAGTGAGCAGTGGCTGCTCCAGGGTCCATTTCAGTCAAGGAAAAACAAAAACCAAGGTGGTGGAAACAAGAAGAACCACCTTAAATTTCATACCTACACCTCCTATTAATACTTCAAAATTGTTATTGATTTATAAAAATTCTTCAGGAAACTGAAATTAAGAGTTCATTTTCTGAAAGATATAAACTTACAAACACTGGGCACTATGCACAATGCCAATGCTCCCACTGAAACCAGGCACATTGGCACCATATGTGTGAATGCAACAGAGGGGTACCCATATGGCATTCACAAAGGGGATGCACAATAGTTAAGTGCCCAATTCCACAGCCGCACAAACAGCAATGTAGCGGGGTGGGCCTGTCAGGAGCATGCCAGCACTACACTGTATGCACAACACCACAATGTGCTGTATGCTGGAGGGGCACAATAGGGTGCAGGCTATGCCAGGGCAGACCTTGCCATAACCCACTCTGCGCTCCCATGGTTAGTGCCTGCCAAACACCATGGGGACCAGGGCAGGGTCCTCCATGCTGCCAATGCCCACTAGGCAGACAGAGATGGCAGGGGCAGTGGGATGGGCTCATGCCTGACATGGCATCAGAGTGGCAGCACTGGGACATTATGGTGCCAGGGGGCAACAGTGACACAGTCCTCCTAAGGGGGCCATGGGGGTATGGACACAGTGGGACCGGACACAGCTGCTGTTGTGGCATTGTGGACTGGGTGCAGGGTCCCCACACTGAGATTCGTTAGTGCACTGGGGCACTGGGAGACTAGGTCTGGGCTGGAGGGAAGACTGGCCACTGGGGACATGCCATGCCAGTCTGGGTGCCTGCCGTAGGCATTCACCACCTCGGACCCATGCCTCACTGCACGAGGGATCCACTGTGGGTCCCGTGATGGGCATCCCATTGGATGCCTTCCCAGGACCATGACTCTGCCCCCGGCCACCTTGCGGCATCCTGCACACCAGGGCAGGGGCTGTGGACAGGTGGGCACCAGTTGTGAATACTGACATGTGCATACCTGTCAATGGGTGTGCAGCTATGCGGGCAGGGTATGCACATTTTTCATGCACCCCCACCCACATCATGCATAGCACCCATGGGCAGTACTACAGTTGAAAACAGAGTGTACCAGAAGATTTGGACTTCCTAGTTCAAGAACTACAAAGTGAGAACTTTGATTTATCAACAATGTTAACAGCTAATGACTATGACCCTGAACAGCAGTTAAACTTACACATAATCTCTGAAACTGACCATTCTGATCATGAAGCACTTGAGACTTTACTTAATGACAATCAGGTGCTATAAAACCTTGAGACCTCCCAGAATGGTGCTAGAGGTAATAATATGCTAAATATTAAACACAATATTTGTAAGCTTAGGAAAGGAAAGTTTTTTGGGGGGGTAAACATTTTGCCCCAATGTATACAATCAGGCTATAATGGCATATGAAAGAACTGTTTGCAAGCAAGTTAAAGACATTCTAGAAAACAATACAGACACCTTTAAAGTCTGTTTACTGACTTTCAAAGCCCTACATGATCAGGGTCCAGCCTATCTGAAAGATCTTCTGGCTCTTTACTGCCCTGGCTGATTGCTCCGCTCGACCGACGAGGGATTGCTAGAGATTCCAAGAGTGAGTCTAAATTCATCTGGTTGCAGAGCTTTTTCTTATGCTGCTCCCACTCTTTGGAATTCTGTACCCCATCGGTTGCGGCAGTGCACCTCTGTGGAGGAATTTAAGAGGGGGTTAAAAACTCATTTTTATCAAATTGCCTTCTTGGAGTGTTGACTGTGTTCAAGCTGTTGATGAGATTGTAGTTTTATCTGTGTTTCATATTGAATTATAATGTTTGACTTGTATTACTTGTTTTGTACAGCGCCTTGAAAATTGAAAGGCGCTTTAGAAATAAAATTTATTATTATTATTATAATATTTCCCCTAGCTATTACAGTCTATCTAAAAATCAAAGAAGTGCTTTGGATATTTTATCCAAAAATCAGTCAGTTGTTATCAAACCAGCCGACAAGGGAGCTAACATTGTAATATTGAATACCAAACATTACCAAAGTATTGCTCTGGGACTTTTAAATGATGACAATAATTATTGCAAATTGAACACTGATCCCACAGCACAGTTCAAAAAACAGCTGTTTTCACTACTTAAGATCGCTCTGGATAAGGGATACCTTACAGAAAAGGGATTTGATTACATATGGCAGGAATGTCCCACCACCTTGTTTTTTTATATCCTACCAAAAGTTCACAAGAGCCTGAAGAATCCACCTGGAAGACCTACCATCTCAGGGTGCAGCTCCATTACACAACATTTAGGCAAATTTGTGGACTTCTTTCTTCAATTTGAGGTGTCAAAACTTCCATCATATATTGCAAATATCACAGATATACTAAGAAAGCTACAGGATTTACAGTGGAAAGAGGGTTACAAGTGGATGGGGATAGACATGGAGTCACTATGTATATCTATCCAACACCACCAAGGGCTGGCTGCCATTAGATACTGGATGGAAATATTGTCATTAACAGATAAGGTATCACAGGAATTCATTTTTGAGGCAACAGAATTTTTACTAACTCACAATTATTTTGAATTTTAAGGACAATTTTTTTCTCCAGAAGTGTGGCACTGCCATGGGTGCCACAATGGCACCCAATTGTGCCAATTTGTTCATGGGCCACTGGGAGAAACACATAATTTTGGACTAAACTAAGAATCCATTTCCCAAACACATTAAACACTGGCACCACTTTATTGATGATGTGCTATGTGTTTGGAAGGGTGATGACAACTGTATAGCTGATTTCATAAGGTGGCTCAACAACAATGACCTTAACCTCAAATTTATCTATTATACCAATTTCTGTACCCTTAACTTTCTTGACCTTAAATTAACTGCTGATCACATTTCAGGTAGGATTGACACCGAATTTTACAGAAAGCCCACTGCAACTAATTATCTGTTACTAGCATCTAGTGCCCACTCCTCCCCCAAGTCTTAAGAATGCTATACCTTATGCTCAATTATTAAGACTACGCAGAATTTGTAGCTCCGATGCATTGTTTACCCAACAAGCAGATGAGTTACTCTCAAGATTTGAAGACAGGGGTTATAACAGGGACCTTTTGTTAAAAACTAAACAAAAGGTTTATGACATCAGCAGGGGCACTTTACTACAGACCACAGACAGAGACATAAACAAATCCAGCTCACAACCATGTACTGTTACAGAATTTAACCATGTGGCTGGACACATTGATAACATATTACATAAAAACTGGCCTATTTTCCTGGGAGATGCAGAAGTAGGCATGGCAGTAGGGTCTAAATCTAGGGTTACCTTTAGTAGGAGAAATAACCTTAAAGAAAAAACTTATACACAGCACAACACCAAGCCAGCAACATCATAAAACATTTGGCTTCCTAAAAGACCATATGAATTCTTCAAATGTAGCCACTGTAATATTTGCAAGCTTGGAATAACAAGTTGAACTTTCACACATCCTAAATATGAGAACTTGAAAGTGGGCATCAGAGAACTAATAACTTGTGACACCCGCTATGTTGTTTATGTGCTGTGGTGTACCTGTAGTCTTTTATATGTGGGCAAAACAGTGAGACCTCTTAAGCAGAGGATACAAGAACATGTTGGCTCCATTATTAACAGCAAACAGGACACACCAGTAGGAGTCCACTTTACTCTGAGAGATAATGCACGTCCAGATGATCTCAGGTTTTTGGGACTGGAATGGGTACCACTAATAAACAAGCATTTGTCAATGCCGAATGTTTGCTTGCTGGCATTGGCATTGGTAATGTAGGAGTTAGAGAGATGAATAATAGGAATGGCAGTGAAGTACTGAACTGAAGCCAACCCCACCACCACCCTACAGAGACTGACAGGCACTGGGGTGTGTGTTTGGGTCATCAGGCATAATGGCCATGCCATTTCTCCACACCCTACCCTGTAGAAACCTACAAGTGTCACAGTGTGCCTTGGAGTCTTTGGGCCTTATGCTCACCCCATTCCATAAGAAATACGGTGAGATGGGTGCAGTATAGGAGAATGGGGTGAACTTTGGGGCCAAATAGTCCAAGGCACACCTCAATGCCTTTCACTGACTGCAGGGTGTGGGTGGGGGTGGAATGGCAGGAGTATTACAGGTGACAATCCCAAGTCACACCCCCCATGCCTGTCAGTCTCTACAGGGTGGGGCGTTATGGGTGAAAACCCTAATGTCCCAGACGTTCATTGGTATTTTCACTCCAAATTTTAAACATAGGTTTTTTGTGACCCCCACCTCATGAACAATGGCAATATCAGTTAGTTAACAGAAAGCTGATTTTGCACAGCTACTACGCCATTTGGCACCACTGGTGCGAAAACACATTTCAAACAGGATGTAAAAAATGACAGCTGTACTGCTCATAAGGAGGTGTGGTAAAATGGCAATGTTGAAAATCTGGAGTGAAAATATTAAAAATTTGCTAACTTACGAGCGTGCGTAGGAACTGTGCAACGCATGCTCGTAAAACAGTCATTTTGGGGAATTTTTTCACCAAATTTTAAACAAAGGGTTTTTGGGGGCCTACCTCATGAACTGTGACACTGTCATTTTGTAAATCTGTCCTGAATGGTGGTTCCGTGCAGTGACCGCAAAATCACCTTGCTGGACCGAATAACAAATTGACAGTGCCAGAATTTATGAGGTGGGGTCCCAATAACCCCATGTTGAAAATGTAGTGAAAAAATTCCCAAAAATGCCTGAGATATGCATCAAAGTTGAAAAAACCCTATTTATTCCATTATACAGCTTACTGGCATTTTCTCAGTTTGCAGTCAGCTTTGAAGAGTGCAGACGTGTTCCCGGTCCACCGAAGATCATCACGCCGGACTCAGGAGGTAAGTATGGGATGAGGTGGGGGTGTGGGGAGGAAGGGTGTGCAGAGGGTGGGAGCGGGTGGGGGGAGGGGGGCAAGACGACCAACGAGGGACTGTTTTTTGTTTTTAGGTCTTTTTTCTTTTAGGAAGATGACGTGGGACTTTTGCCATGCTGGGGTGGGCTCCCAGTGTAGCAGCTGGAAGTTTTGTTTTGGGGGCTGGGCAGTGAAGCCCATGGGGGATTGGGCACCCCCCATCTGCCATACAGAGGTTTGGCATGCTGGGGTGGGCTCCCAGTGTGGCACCTGGAAGTGTGTTTGGGGGTGCAGCAGATGGACGTTTGCCACACTGGGGTGGGCTCCCAGCGTGGCACCTGAAAGTGTGTTTGGGGGGCCAGCAGACATACATTTGCCATGCTGGGGTGGGCACCCAGCTTGGCACCTGGAAGTGTGTTGGGGGCCTGAGCCCGGCGGGGATTCGGCACCCTACGTCGGCCATATCGATGGGGAGCGATGAGCATGCTTGAGTGGGCTCCCAGTGTGCACCTATGTGTTCGTGGGGGAGAACTGTCTATGACAGTCAGTTCAGATGCAGTGCTGATGTAGGCAATTTGCATACTGCTAACGGCAGTATGCAAATTGTCTGTGGTGTTTTCCTTTCAACTGTATGCCACTGCATCTGAACGGCTGTCATAGACAGCTGGGACATTCATTGGCGCGGTGCAGCTGCACCTGCAAAAGGGAGCAGGGCATTGGAAGTGGGGGAGGCACACCTACGAGTTCTCGTATGGTAGCACTATGTTTCTTGCACATGTGTGCAAGCAAACATAAAAACAGAGGAGATAGACCAAATCTCCTGCTGCAGAAGGAGAGCATGTTGATCTTCAGACTCAAAAGTGTAAAAGCGTCTGGCTTAAATGACAGAAGGGATCTTAAGCCATTCTTAAAAAGGAAAAATGAAATAAAATATTTTGTTTTATTTTGTTAGATATAACTGAATTTATTTACTGGAGCTAATGTTGTTTTATCTCTCCCTCTCACCACCAGGTCTTTTCAATTTCAGTCTGATCCTTCAAAGGGCTTTTCTCATGCAATACATCTCATTTGCATGGAGGTCCTGATAGGAGTTGCCATGCAGAAAATTAATTTCTTGCCTTAGTACAAGGAAAGTTTGGACCACTGTCCCCATTTTTATTAACTTTATCTTTTTCTATATCTTTACTTTATAAAATATGCACTGTGGGTGCTATGCATGAAGGGTCCCAGAATACACGCTGAGTGGTAGTAAATGCCATGCACCCCTACATGGCGCACACAGCAAAGCGGACATGCAGCATGCATGACCAGGTGCATACAGTGCACACACAGAGGTGGACATCCCATGGCATCAACCCTATGCCAGAACACTCTGGGATGCCATAACCTGTCTGTATGCCTGTGAGCCATCCCCTCCAGCAGATAGATGTGCATTGACATACCTGGACACATTCTGTACCAACGATATGTCTTCCCCTGCCACAGTGCAACATGGTATACAGTCCCCTTTAGGCAGCCCAGCATGTGCTGCTCGCCTTTTAAGGGGGTGAGGCGCAGCTCACTGTCAATATGCCCATAGTACAGGGTGCGCCACATGCCACATACTCAGACTCACAGACAGGTCTGTACAGTGTTTGTGCTACTGTGATAGAATGACATACATTGTCCTCGACAGGGTGGCTCTGTTCCCCTGGCACCTCGTCCGAGTGTCAGAGGACAACTATATGGATAACTGGGGTGCAGGGGATCTGTGGCAGGCCTGTGGCTTTGCCAAGTAAGTACAGCAGGCATCGTGAGTGTCACTCCATGACATTGCTGTGTGCCGGCCATGTGAAAATGCCACTTTTCATGTTGTCCAAACAGGTCATGCATGGCCTGTGGGAGAGGATTTAGCTGTGACTGCTGGAGCAACTGGACAGCACACTGTGCTATGTGTGGGCACCACGGTAGTGGCAGTGGAGGTACCGTCTGGTATTTCCTGACTACATCATCCTGTAGGGTGAGGGTAGCATGCTGTTTTATAAGGATGGTTTCTACGGGTGCTGGGAGGTGTATGTCCCATCCCAGGTAAGTATGTCTGTCATGGCCAGGTGGGCATGTCCCTGCCAGGTCCGAGGGCTGGTTGTGGGTTGTGAAGTTCTGCCATTAACAAGTGCTCTTTCATAGCAGCATTACTGAGGTCCAGTCAGGTTCATGATGCTGTGCAATCTGGGTAGGCCACCACCAGGCACTAAGGAGAACAGCAGCAGCAGTGACCAGCACTGATGAAATGGAGTACAGGACTGGGGACTGTGTGCCCAGTGGGGCAGGTGCCTGTGCTGGGGCCTTATGGACATTACTGGACATTCTATGGGTGGTGGCATGGACATACTTCCATTGGGGTGGGTGTCAGATGTGGCTGTTGTGCCTGTGCTTTGGTGGGGGGGGGTAGGGGGCCTGCTTATCATATGTGTCTCTTACTATGTATTAAACAGTTTACACCTTACCACATGTGTGCTTATTGGGTGGGTGGGCATGGTTTCCCTCTGTACAGTGGTGCCGTGTGCTGTCCATGGCTGGTTCACTGGGGGGGACATGTGCATGTCCCATACAGTGGTACATGGTCTCTACAGTGTGGCAATCCCCCATGTCACACCCATATGGCAGGTCCAGTGCCAATATCTGTTCCATAGGGTGGTACATAGCCCATGGTCTGTGCCCTGTGGCACATGTGGCCACAGCCATGTGCCGCATGTCAGCACTTGCACAGGGGACATGCCTCACTACCTTCCTTGTGGATGGCCCACTTCCATACGGCTGGCCCTCTGTATGGGGACATGCTGTACACTGCCCCCTGTGGCTGTACAGCTGGATCTCTGTATCAGGACATGCCACACGGCTTCTCCTGTGGCCGTACAGATGGCCCTCTGCATAGGCACATGCCGTACAGAGTCCCCTGTGGCCATACAGCTGGCTCTCTGTATTGGGACATGCCTTTCTGAGTCCCCTGTGGTTATGACATGGCCATATGATCTAGCTTGTCATGGTGCTATGCCTTATGGCAGTGCCACGCCTCTGGTGGGTGCCATACGGCATGGTCATAGTGTCTGCCCTACACCCTTGCATGCCCTGGGCCAATGCTGTATGGCACAGTCACCACTGGCCATGCCTGGGCATTGTTCATGTGGCCTGTGCTGGGCCGCTGCTGCTGGGCAGGCCACAGTGGTGACCAGTACCAGGCATGGAGGGGCATGCAGTGCCATCATGCATGGCTGGTGCATAGACAACAGTTGTACCTGTCTTCAGGGGGGCCTCACACCATGGCACTACCATCTCCTTTGCCCATGAATGCTGGTGGTGTCCGCTGTGTCCATGGTGGCAGGCAGGCCAGCAGCACAGGGAGTGTGGTGTGCTACCTGCGGACATGCAGGGTCCATATGGGACCATGCCCTGCTGGCTGTGTATCTTTACAACAGCCCCTACCCTGGCGTAGGAGTGGACCCCTGGACCTGCATGCATGCATGTTGTACATGTGTCCTTGCATGTGCGCAGGTCCGCTGTGTGCAGCCATTTCCATGGCCATGACCCCACAGTTCTGCTGCATGTGTTCCTCACAGTGGGCTGCGCAGTTGCCCTCTACATGCCTGTTATGCATACCATGCTGCGTATGTGTGCATGGTCGGCTGTCATATCCTGTGCTGCACGCACCTCCATGCCGTCCGCAGTGTTCATGCATAGTGCCCTACATGAATAAAATACAAAATGTTTAGGAATTCATTGAGAGGTGTAAACATTTGTGGAAGCGCATATATAGCACCTCCATCTAGTGCCTAAAATGAGGATAAGAACTGATTCATTGATTCACTGTTTTATTACAAGTGCACTTTGCTATGTTTGTCACTATATGTCACATGTGATGCAGATGTATTACATGATTGGCTGCACTACTTAAGGGTTGTAACCTTCCAATAAGTTCCACCCCCTGAGGAAGATTCATTGCGAGTCGAAGCACTAGGGGAAGCTTTGGAGTGCCATGTGTGGACCTTTTGTCAGTTTTGTTTATTTCAAAATAAAAGGAGGCTTTACTTTATATTGGACTGGACCTGCATTTGTTGTAAAGGTATCAAGTGCATTTTATAACTTCTTCAGGCTCCATGTCTACTTCCTTTTTCTGTGCTGCCCCCTGTCTAATGTCCTGATACTTTCTGCCACCCACCTGCTTTCTCTGCTGTTTTTCTGTTGGGTGTTTCCAGTACTTCGTTGCTTAGCCTTGGCCTGTCCAGGTTTCACTGCCTACCTCCTTCCACTGCTGTCTGCCACTCTTCCTCTCCTCAACTGTTCTGTCCTTGCCTATTCCTCCCACTGCCTGCCTTCACTCTTCTGCTTCTATCTGCCTCAATTCAGTCCCTGATGGTCTCACCCATACCCTTGACTGACCTCCCTGCTGTGGCTGTGCCCCATGTTTTTGAGTATTTTTTTGCCTTTCCCCCTAGACAAGACTCTCTGCCTGCTGCTTCTTCCTTACTACCATATTCACCTGCTTGCCAAGGTGGTAATCCAGGTTCTCTTTTTTGGGCTCAACACTAACACTATGTGACCCCATACTGGGTTATGCTCTCCTTCATACTACCTATCTGGGCTTCAGCCAGTCTATCTTGCTGCCTACCTGGGGTTTATCTTCCCTCATAGCCGACCCTACCTTTTGCATCATACCCTACATTCAGCTTCTGTGCATTCACTGTAGCTCCTAAGTGACCTTACAACTAATTCTTCCCATCATCTATCGGGCTGTGGCTTTGAATTTAAACTGGCTATCTAATGCATCTGCACCATTGGTAACCTTTTGTGACACCTATGGCTTTACACAGCTAATTAAAGACCCAACCAGGGTTAACCTAAAAAATTCTAGCAACAGCTCACTCCTGGATATTATGTTGGTTAACAAGCCTCACTTATATACGCATGCAGGAGTACTACCGAATGATGTAAGTGACCATTGTTCCATAGCTGGCATAAGATCTTCACTCAAACCACCCAACCCCGCTGAATTTGTCCTCAAAGGTCAAAAGAAGTTCAACATACCAGGATACCTCCATGACCTGAGTAACACAATATATTGGCAAGATTTCTACCTTACAACCTCAGTGGAAACAGCTCTCCAGATCTTAAAGGACATTATCACTAATGCTCTCAATATTCATGCTCCATTCACCAATATCAGAACTAAAGCAAGGTCCTGCCCTGGTTCACCACTGATCTTAAAACAGCCTTGCTAGCCAGAGACAAACTGTGGAAAAAGGCAAGAAAAACTAAGGATTCCAGAGACTGGCTAGATTTCAGAAAAGCAAGAAATTCATGTACAACATAAATAAGATCTGCCAAAGCTGCCTATTATAGAGCTGAATTGGATGCCTCCTATAATAACCCAACCAGGGTCTGGGGAACTATAAAGGGTATCTTGGGCCAAAACTCTACTCCTGCCTTAACCTGCAAACTGCTACTAAATAACACAGAAATTACGGACAAACAATAAATCCTAAATACCTTCAATGACCACTTCACCACAGCTGGACTAGCATTTGACTCTTCACCTGCAAATCTCCTGAGATCTTCCTTGAACCTTCAATCCACCGTGGGTCAAAAGGCTACATCAACCTTCTCCTTCAACCCAATATCCTTGAAAGAAGTGGAAGATCTCCTCTCAATTTAGATACTTCAAAAGTGCAGGTACAGACTCCTGGACCCCTACTTCCTCAAGATTGCATCTCAAGTCTTATCTGCCCCCTCACTCATCTCTTCAATCTTTCCCTCACCACTGGATCCATTCCTCCACTTGGAAAACAGCTCAAGTGGTTCCTTTACTCAAATCTGGTGATCCCATGGCCCTCAATAATTACAGGCCCATTTCCATCCTATCAGTTCTATCCAAGATGCTCGAAAAGTTAGTAAACTCACAATTAAGGGACTACCTGGATAACAATAACCTCCTAAATACAGCACAATCAGGATTTAGATCAAGGCATAGCACCATTTCGGCCCTAGCCAAAGTAACCAACGACTGGCAGATTGCTATGGATAAGAAGAACAGTACCTGTGCTGTGTTCCTGGATTTGAGCAAAGCATTTGACACTGTGGATCATGAATCATTAATCACCTCCCTTGGCTCACTAAGGTTGGATTCCCCTTCACTCAATTGGTTCAAGTGCTATCTATCAGATAGGTCACAACTGGTAAAAATGGAAACTACCTATCCACCTTAAAACCACTGTTAAGAGGTGTACATGAGGCTCTATTCTTGGTCCCATCCTCTTTGCCATCTATATTAATAATATTGATGCTAACCTCACTCAATCCAACATCCATCTGTTTGCTGATGATACTGTATTATATGTTAGCAATCCTTCATTATCTAAAGCCTGTGAACTGCTACAATCTGAATTTTCCATCCTACAACACAACCTACTAGATAAAAACTACTTCTAAATGCCAAAAACAAAAGCTATGTTCTTTACCTCAAAGAGTTGCTCTGCCACTACCCCACCATCCACCACCTACAACTAACCACCTTACTTGGAGAGAAGCTGGAATTCGTTGATAACTTCAAATACCTTGAGTCTGGATTGATAACAAGCTTGACTATTCTGTCCATATTGAGGAGCTACTAAAGAAACTGAGACAAAGGCTTGGTTTATTTTTAGAATAAAGCACTACCTCAACAGAGACTCCAAAAAGATTAATCCAGGCTTCATTCCTATCCTCATTGACTATGCTGACTTTCTGTACAGACATTGTTCACTCCCCTCTTAAATAAACTGGACACCCTATACCACAGGTCCATCAGATTCATTACTCACCTTCCTTCAGCACCCATCATTGCTCCCTTTATAAGGCAGTTAACTGGACATCATTACAACACAGAAGAAATAGGAATGCTGCAATTTGGATATTCAAAGCCTTATCAGCAAGCTACCTACCTATATCTCAGACTGTTTTACTCAAATTACTTCTAGGCCATACAACCTAAGGATCAGCAAAATTATCATTCTTAAGGTCCCCAATGTCGCACCCAGTTTGGGAGGGCTGCTATCAGCTACTCACTAGCAATTGTTTGGAATTCACTCCAAAAACCATGAAGCTAAATAACCTCCTACCCTTAATATCCTTCAAAAGATTATTCACCACCCTATTCCCAGAACTCTGCAACTGCTTCCACAAGGCCTAAACCCCGGCCCTACCTACCCCCCCTTTTTTTTTCATGTTCCTATATGCTGATAAAACTCCCGTTTCCAGTCCCAAGATTCACCCTCAAAATGACTGCTAGGTCCTATAATCTACATATTACTCCTGATTTGCCCATTGCCTTCTGTCTTACAGATTAAAAGTTTTAATGTGCCTTGTACATATGTATATTGTTATATATTAGCACTTATGTCATTGTATTACTGTTTATGTTACCCCTGTCATTGTATTACTGTTTATGCTACCCTTGTCAATGTAATAACACTTGCACTTCTTGACCACTCAGGTCCATCTTGTAAATGAGCTATGCTCAATGATGTTCACCTGATTAAATAAAGATTTTGATTGATTGATTGATTGATTGATTTGGCCTCAATTTTCTCTTGTCCTACAAGGGGTTTCCTCCCATGCCACTCAAAGGCCTCAGCTACTTGGGGTTTTGCCACTCAAGGGTTAAGCTCCAATGTTATCCCATCAGACCTTGACACTCAAGGACCAACAGACACAAAGGGTGAACCTGCACTCTGGAAATGTAGGTAACTGGTGCCACTGTGAGGGTGCTAGCCCCAGGCTAAACAGAGACACACATGAAGGTCAGTGCACCTGAGAAGTGCATACCAATGGCTGAATGAAATCAGGCTAAAGTCCAAGATAGTGCAAAAAGAATGCTAGTTTATTCAGTCAGAGGTAAAAATAGATGACCCTACAGATAGGACAGAGAGAAGGTGCCCCAGCACTTCATTCATTGGAACTTACTCAGGAGGCCTTCTTGAGTGCACTGACCTTCGTGTGTGTCTCTGTTTTGCCCCTCAAGGGTCTAGCTCCAACATTTTCAGATACAGTATGAATCTTGTCTGAGAATGGTATCTCAGCAGCCATACTAGAACAGCTGTTTTGGTCCCCCTTTTTAGATTCCTTCAGAAATATTATTGTTCTTTTAGCAATGGTCTGTATGTTCCCTTACCTCCTACCTGATTGTAACCCTATGGAAATTTATCTGTCTAACATCATGTCATTTTTCAATTTGTACTGTTCCGTTTACATGTATGTAACTTTCCTCCAGGTCGCCCCTTAAAAATGGACCTCCGAGGCCCAGCAGGCTCACCCAGTCAACAAAATTCAATAAATACAATAAATAAATAATTGTCCACTTGTCTCCAGTCACTTTTCCAGGCAAGGAGCCCTTGCAATGGAATGATTCCTTTGGTTTTACAGCCACCCCCAACAACACATTTTGAAGGGTGGAAGTCTTTTTTCAGGATAAATGTTGATGATCAAACTGTCCTTCATTGAAAAAGAATATATGGGGGTGGGCAGGGCAGTATAATGTACTGGTTAAGAGCACTGAGCTGCAAACCTGGGGAACTGGGCTTGAATTCCACAGCCACCACCTGCATATTGTGTGACCATGAGCAACTCAGTTAACTTCCCTGCACTCCCAGGATGCATCTGGAAACAAGCCTTAGCTTAATATGCCTTTCCTGTCCAAAAATTGTAAAATAAATTTAAAAAGTATATATATCCAATGTGCTTATTGCAGCTATTAATATAGTCCAATTCCCTGAAAGTCACGGACATAGACCTTGCCCCCAGAGGTTGTCCCTACAGTAGTTTTCCTTTGTCTAGTGGCAGCCAGAAAAAGGAAAACAACAAAGTGCAGTGCACACCAAACCCAAATAAAGATGTACTGCATAAATTTCAAAGTTCAAGCAACACAAAAATACCTGTATGAAAATCTTCAATTAATTTTGTAATAGGGCGTGGGGTTAGTGACAACACAGAACACCAACGTAAGGTTCGCACACACTAACTTCATGTGGCTAATGATTTATTTACAAAAAATAATCAAAGTAAAGCAAATTTAGCAACTTAGAAACAAAAAGAAATAAAGCAAAATAAATCAGTTCTTCAATTGAGCCTCAGCACTCTAAATTGGAGTACTGCCACAGAGTGGTCCCAACAGAACAGTAGATCCACTATCCTCTGTGCATTCCACCTATCTGCCTGACTTCATCATTCTGCACCTTTTATAACACCAAAATCCTGACATCATAGGTCATATGATCCACCCCCTATCACTAATACAATAAATATACCTCAACTAATACATAAAGTGGGGCATCACAATGACCAAAGCATTTAGTTTTATTTTATTAACAAAACACATTGTTATGCATGAGAAAAATAAATGCAGGAGAAGACATATCTAGGAATGCATATGAAAGGGTCAATTAAAGCTCTTGCTCCTCCTACTGAATATGACCTCACATTGAGACTGGACTATAAAACTAGCCCACCAGAGGGCCGTTGGCCCTAAAGAGACATCATTTAATTCAACGCTAAACGAGGGAGTCCCCCTGGTAAGGTAAAATAATGCCTAGCGTATTATACAGAATTACAACACACTTGCTTTTCTTAGCCTTGTCAAAGAGTTATGGAAAAGGATGGACGCAAAGTCAGGATTTAAGGTTTAAAGAGTCAAGCAAGGCCAATATTTTATTTACAGCCAGAAATAAAAATAAAAGCAGACTGGAAAACGGCAAAAATAAAACAAAAGCATAACATCAATAACAGTTCTCTAGTAAGCAGCTAGAGCTCCAGATGAGGTCAGAACTCTAGCAATCTCTCCACTCATCTGAAGTGGTTACACAAAAGAGCTTCATTTATACCAGTAGGGTCAGGTGATTTACGTTAAACTCCACCCACTACTCATTTAACACATCTAACTTCCAAATAAGCCAACAGTTTTATGAGAAACATACAGTAAAACTGAAAAGAGAAGTAGATGTTAATAATAAGGCTTTTAAATCTTGATATTTTAGCTGTTTTACTAATTTTTACAAAAATCCTTAGCAGCAGGCTCCTCCCCTTTGACTTGCCAGTATATAGTTATGAAGGAAAAGGCCGGCTGGCTCTTAGAAAACAATGGGAAGCACAGGGGTGAGGACCTCCAACTAGGTATGTAGTACTCTGTTACTACTCTTCATGCAGTTCATTATGCAAAAACAGTTGTGCAACAAAAGTTTTAACTGAAACCTTTTCCTGGTAACATAATTCTAAAACATTTGTGCACTCAGAAATAAAACAATTCAACTTCAAACAAACATACATTCTGTTACAGGAATTGTCAGGTCACTGTTTCTATCTGATCCAATTTACAAAACAAACATAAGTGCTCCCTGTTTTTGAAACCTACAAAACCTACACCCTCACTGTATATTCTTTTTTGAAATTAAATATACTTTATTCAATTTTCACATATTCACCCAGTACATTACACATTACAGAAGATAAAACATTGTATATTATGCATATACAAATCAAGGATACTATCAACTAAATCCTCCCCCTCCCTTCCCCCACCAAACTAGTCCCCCATAACCCACCCACCCTCGAACCCATTCCCACCCTAGAGCCAGTTCCATAGCTTTGTACTAGCCATAAGTTAAGAAAATTACAAAAAGGAAGGAAGTGTTGTTCGGTTGGTAACACTAAAGTCAAGGGGCCGTGCACTAACCTTAAATAAGGTATGGGAACCTCACCACTTAGTTTAATGTGCGGGAGCAACTGACCATAAAGTATGGAATTTCTCCCACTTTGTGTTGTATTGGGAAATAGCATTTCTAAGACTGGCAATAGTTTTTTCAATCCATAAGTTGTGTAACAAGTCGTTGACCCATTCCTGGTAGGTAAGAACATGTTGGTCTTTCCAGTGCCTTAGTACTAGGCATTTCACCATAAGTGATATTAAGTTAATATAATACCTCCTTTCTTTCACATCCACCATTGAATAGTCTCCAAGTATACATATTTGTGGGGTAAATACATTTTGTAACCCTAATAAGGGATCTGCCTTAGATTTAATTAGAGACCACAGGGGAGCAACCAAAGGACAGTCCCAGAAGATATGTAGCCAGGATCCTTGCATCTGACCTCACCTGAAACATGTATCTTCTGGGAGCTTCCCCATGCCATATAACTTTGCAGGAGTTAAGTGCATGGCATGTAGTATGTAATATTGAGTTAAACGAAGCTTATCATTAGCACTATAGGTGTAGATTCCCTACCATAAGTGTTCCCAAACAAAGTGATTATTGGGGAAAGTTCCTATCCAATATTGGGATTGTTCCACATGTTCAGGGTAGAATTTTTTGTATAAAGCTTCAACTAGGCAGGAGACAGTGTGTGGCTGCCAAGCAAGGGCTTGGAGTTCTGAGAAGATTTCCCCGTGGTTAATATCCTATGGATTCAACCCAAACCATGTGGTTAGCATATGTCTAACTTGATAAACAAAGAAGGAGTACTTCGGTGATAAATGGAATCTCTCCAATATATCTGGGACCGAGCACACCTTTCCCTGGAACACTAGGTCATTAACCTTAATTTGTGAAGCTATGGTCAATTTATGTGGGAGGAGGAGATTCTTATCTAGTTTAAAATTGGGACTACCAAACAATGGCTGTGAGATATCTTTAGCATGTATGACCCCCAAGAAACCTACAAAGTTGATTATGAACCTTAACTGAAGTGTATATAGCTGTGAGCCACATAGAGACATGTAGCTTTTGAGGGAATACATACCAAAGGCTAGAGGGTGTCAGCCTGGAGCCCTTGATAAAATTCCTTTCAATCTGGAGCCATAGATGAATATATGGGGGTTGATTTTGGCTCAGAGGGGATGCTGCCCAGTGCAGGTATTTGGCCATATGACTCGCCAAGTAATAATGGTAAAAATTTGGAAGCTTTAGTCCACCTGTGGATTTTGGGGCATATAGCTGAATACAAGATCTCCGTTGGGGCTTGCCATGCCATAAGAACTTGTTAATCATTCTTTGGATTTTACGGAACCAAGTTAAGGGGAGGTAAATAGTCAGCATATTGAGGGAGTAAAATAATCTGGGCAAGAAATTCATTTTAATAACATTAATTCTTCCTTTAAGGGAAAGATAAAGGGGGGACCATCTGATTAAGTCTTGCTGAATGGTTAAAAGGGGGTTATTTAAATTGAGCTTCCGCAAGAGAAAGCTTGAGGGCGCTAACATAATTCCAAGGTATTTGAGTCTAGTGGTCCAGGTCATATTGAGGGCTACTATGTCCACTTTATGTACTTGGGAGTTTAGAGGCATAACCTCTGTCTTGCTTATATTCAACTTGTAATTGGAAAACCGGATGAACTCAGCAATTATCTCCAAAGCTGTTAGAATAGATTTAGCCGGATCAGTAACATGCAACAGGATGTCGTCCACATAAGCTGATAATTTGAGTTCTAATGGGCCAATTGTAATACCAGTTAAGTATGGAGATATCTGTAATCTATGAAGCAATGGCTCCAAATACAAGTTGAACAACAGGGGTAACAATGGACACCCCTGCTGCGTACCTGAGAGTAGTGGGAAATTCAGGGAAAAGATCCCATTACAATAAATCTTTGCACTAGGTTTGGAGTATAAGCGTTGGATCCAGGAAATGAATTCAAGGGGGAAGCCAAATTGGGCCATAGTTTCAAAGAGGAAAAGCCAACTGTCTCTGTCAAAAGCTTTATCTGCATCCAGGGAGACAGGGGCCATGGGTAGGTCCGCCTCCCTGGATACGGAGAAAATATGGGCCAGTTTACAAAAGTTATCAGCGGGGTTCCTGCCACTGATGAACCCAATCTGCTCAGGGTTGATTAATTCCCCCCAGACCTTAGTAATTTGGGAAGCTAAATTTTAGCTAAAATCTTGATATCATAATTCATCAAGGAAATTGGTCTGTAGTTTGATACTTTATCTTTGGGTTTACCAGGTTTTGGCAGGACAATAATAATTGCTTCTAGTAATGTGGACTCAATAATACCTTGGGTGCAAATGTAGTTATATAAATACTGGAGAATAGGAATAAGCTCTTTTTCAAAGGTTCTATAGAAATTTGATGGATAGTCATCTGGCCCGGGAGCTTTGTTTAATGGGAGAGAACGAATAGCGGTGGTAACTTCTAATGTGGATATTGGAGAAATTAGCTGGGCTTGCTGGTCAGTACCAAGAGTGGGAAGGGGGAGTTTAGAGAGGTATTCCCGTATTTCCAACTGTGTAGGGCTTATTATCAGGAAGATTATAAAGCTGTCTATAGAATAATTCAAATTCTTCTGCTATAGGCTCAGGGGTTGTTATTGGTCATCCACCGTCTGGGGCGGGGAGAAAGGTGACCAATCTAGACTCTTCTTACTGACGCAACTTGAGAGCCAAGAGGTGGCTGGCCTTGTCCCCTTGGTCTAAATACAAAGTGTGTGTCTTAAAAAGAGCAAATTCAGCCCGTACCCTAAGGGTATCTGCATATTGATCCTTGAGGATCGCAAGTCAATGTAGATCCTCTTCAGAGGGACAGGTAGCGACCAATAGTTCAAGCTGGTGGATGGATTCTAATAGGGATTTTGTAGTGGCCTCCCTCTTCCGCTTCTGGGTAGCAGCTATCCTAATAAATTCCCCCCTCAAAAAGCATTTCAGGGAACTCCAGATTTGATCATATGTTGGGACAGAGTCATTATTTTGTTCCATGAACTGGGTAGTCAATGTTTTGATTCTACCAACTGTTTCTTCATGAGATAGCAATTACACATTTAGTTTCCATAAGGTAACCTTCGGTGTCCCTTGGGGTATACTACCCTCAAACCAAATCAGAGAATGATCTGATATCACTCTAGGGGAAATATCACAGCCTATTGGGCCTATCAACATGGCCTGGTTCACCAGAAAGAAGTCAATACAGGAATGGGATTTGTGGTAAGCAGAATAAAAAGTAAATTCCTGCACATTGGGGTAGAGAAGGTGCTAGGGATCGCATAGCCCCAGCCCATCCATCATCTCATGTAGAGATCTCTGTGCAGGGCTTAAACTGTGACCTCTCTGAGTGGATCTATCGAGAGAGATAACGTATGTGAGATTACAATACACGGCTAAAATTATAGGTAATTGTTTAAATGGAGCTAACATAAGGGTTATTTTGGAGAAAAATTCAGGGGGAGAGTAATTAGGGCCATATACAGTGCCCAGGATTATTTCTCTATGATCAAGAAGGCCCCTTAAAAATAGGAACCTACCTTGTGGATCCCCAATTTCTTGTAACAGCTGAAATTGGGTCCCTCTGGTAATTAAAATTGCAACCCCTCTTTGCACAGAGGAATTACCGGCTTCATAGACACTTCCAATTTCCTCTCTATGAAAAAGGGTATTCTCATTAGCCTTCAGGTGTGTCTCCTGCAGCAGTGCAACTCCTGTATGCGTTAGGGTGAGATGCTTTAGTATTTGGTGGCGTTTCACCCTGGCATGTGCCCCTTTAATATTCTACGAAATAATTTTCATAGTGAGCTTGATAGATATAGTACGTTAGAAGATCACGGTTCTCTGGGGCTAGATATACCCCATCCACAATCAGACTAGCATAATAACCCATTGACTGGCTCCATACCCTCCCATCCCTACATTCCAAAAAAAGCTCTAAGTATTCAGTCAAAATCTGAAGTATATTTCTCCCCCTTAACACTAGTCCCCAATCAGCCATATAAAAACGTAACCTACTGTAGGTATGCCCCAATAGTAGAACAAAATTTGTAATACCCCCAGTCCTATCGACTGAACCACACTAATCTCACTCGGTACAATGAGTATCATGCTGCCTCTAAGTTTCCTTCCTCCCCCACCCCCCGCCCTTCCCCATCTCTGCACTAAATTTAGTATAATCTAAACACACTAATTAGAACCATAGAAACACATTTAACCATAAGATTCTGACTACCTACTATATAATAACAATGCTTTAGGGATAAATTCCCTGCATAAGTTAGGAGTTTAATATCTCCTACCAGACCAAAATAGGAAGAAAGAACTGTATATCATTAGGTCTACATAACTGGAGAGCCAAAAAAGAAAACTATCAAAATTACCAGGGCCCTACAGTTATCCCATAGCTGGGTAACCTACTTAACAAACCATAATAATTCTGGAACAAAACTGGCTACTGAGACTATGTATTTCCATTAGAAAGATAGGAAGAGTCTCGAAAACCAAATGTAGCCTCATGGAGATCTGCAGGATAAGAATGCAGAACTCTATCCAACAGCAAAACGAGCCTTCTGAAACATATCCAACAGTTCAGAATTATATCCATTCGATTAGTGCTGCATTGGATTAAACCTCTAGAACAGCCAACTCTCTGAATAGTGGGTAGGCTTTGGTAACTGTAGCTGCAATACCAAAAACGACTACTGGATGTCAATCTTTACTGCAAAATGGAGCTGAAGCGCTCTTATTCATTTGATTAACTCTGGATACCACTTCTTACAACCTTCTCTGGCAGATTCCAGTGAATTAAATGACTGCCACTGCCCATTCCTATTTATCTGTAGGGTAGCAGGGTAGCAGACTCTATATTTAATACCAGCAGACACTAATTTAGAGACCAGGGGGTGAAGAGCCGATCGTTTCTGTCTAACAGAGAATGGTAAGTCCTGCACCACATGGAGTTTTTTGCCTGCCCATTGAATTTCTGCCACTTCCTTTAAATGATTTAGAACATGCTGTTTCTCCAAAAAGTTCAGCATTCTGAAGATGAAGGGGCATGGAGGCGATCCAGAAGGAAGCATGGGGTGAAGAGATCTATGCACCCTTTCAATAATGTGAATGGGGCCATTAGGTGAGGGCCTCACTAGTTTGTCACATAGCTTTTGGGCAAACGCAACAGCCTGAAGTCCCTCTTCCCCTTCAGGGAGACCTAGCACCACCAAATTGTTGCATCTTGAATGCATCTCGAGATCCTCAAGGCAGTCTTCAGTTTTTTTCAGCCTGTGGCGCATTGCAACCAATTCTGGGTCCAGCCTTCCTCTCCAGTCATCCAGGGAAGATATATGGGCCTCGTTGTCCTTGGTTCGAATACTGAACTGGTCTAGGGACGTTTTCATCCCTTTGAATTCTGAGGCGAGTGCAAGTAGGGTTTCCTTCATCAGTGCCAACTCCTCGAGAAACCTGTCCTCCGTGAGAGCTACGTGCAGTTTGGCTGCAGGGGAGGCTTCAGGTCCACTCGCCTTGGATCTTTTTGCGGCCTTTTCCTTAGCAGGAGTTGACGGGGGTGTGTGTCTGGGTAGCAGCGTCTTCATCTCCGCTTCCATTTCTACAGACAATTCACGGGTAGGTAGTATTTTGATTTTCTCCAGGCGATCAGGGAACAGTTATGTACACTGAATCCGACGCAAAGGTAGAATTGAATACGGCTAAATGGTAGCCCTTAGAGGAAGGGCAGGGGAGCCGTCTGAAAGATTGTCTCAGCAGGCAGCCATCACACTGGAAGTCCTGTATATTCTTAACACAAGTGCTTTCTTTTACCTTATTTGAATTCAGTTTTCTTACTTTATCTTTCTTGCATTCATTCATGAACTGTACTGTTTGACTGCTTCCTAGCTTGCAAGTCTGCCACATACAAATATTCTAATGCAAGACTGGCTGCTGGTTGTGAGGGATCAGAGAAAGAAAAATAATACCAAATAAGGTGCTAGCATGGGGGGGGGGGGTAACCCCAGGAAACAAAAATAATGCTAAGCGCTTCAAGGGAGACACTAACTGGTTTAGAGAGCTTTTCTAAACCTTCCAGTAAACTTACAGGGTACAGCTATCATCTCCTCCACTCAGCAGTAAAAGCAATGATGCTTTTATTCCCTAAAAACAGCATACTATGTGTCCTATATTCTAGCAGCCTTTTAAGCCTAACACAACCGTGGTTGCTGCATTTTTAATTTTTATTTGAGCCTTTGCTTGCAGACAAATAGAGGCACAAGAAAAGGTGGAGTATAGAGGTGTGCAAAAATTAAATTCCATGGGCAGAATTCAAGCGAAAGTCTGACTTTCGCTTCTGTGGAAGTTTGGAAATTGATTCCCAAACTTCCGTGGAAATTCCGCCCACGGGCTCGATCATCCTCAAGCCCCTGGTGGCTAGTACTCCTCCTCCCACCCACCCCATGTAAAAAAGTATCCATGGTGGCTAGTGGTCCCTCCCTGCACCCACCAGCTGCTGCTGAGTGTGTGCAGTAACCCCCATATTGTATTATTTCAAATCCTGGTGGTCTAGTGGTAATTGACAAGTAAAAATAACCCCTTGTCCCAACCCATCCTCATCTCTGATCTCAGTCCCGTAGTTATCCCTGGTGGTCTAGTGCCCACCCACCCCAGCAGGTGCTCACCACCCAGCTCCCATCCCCATTGTAAACCCCCCTCAGAACGGACAGACTGGCACAACCCTCCTCTTCCTCCATGGCCAGCCCGCCAACTAAGCTTAATGAATGAGTGTGTACCTTACAGGAACGTGTCCATTCATTAAGCTCAGTTGGCGGGCCAGCCATGGAGGAAGAGGAGGGCTTTGCCAGTCTGCCCATTCTGAGTGGGAGTTTATGATGGCGGTGGGAGCCAGGTGGTGGGCAGGCACCTGCTGGAGTGGGGAGTGGGGGACACTAGATCACCAGGGATAGCTATGGGACTGGGGATCGGGAGGGGTCTGGGCAAGGGGTTACTTTTATTTGTTCTCAATTACCACTAGACCACCATGGATTTGGAAAGAATACGAGAGGGGGAAGGGTTACTGTACAATTTCGGCAGCAGCTGGCCGGTGGAGGGGATGGACCACTAGCCACCAGGGCATTTTTTGTCCTGCAGTGATGGGGTGGAGTGGGAGAGGGATCACAACCTGGTGGGATGGGGTATTTTTTTTAAAGTAAGCAAAAGAAAATACAAAAAAAAAGTCAAGCCAGCGGTGGCTGGTGGGAGATCTGAAGGGGGGAGGGACCACTAGCCACCAGGAACAGGCTATAAGTATTCCTGGAGTGGGTGGAGGGAGGGGCCACTAGCCACCAGGGCCAGGGATGGATGGTGGAAAAGTGGTTTTCTGCCCCAGGGTGAAATTTCACCCATAACATTCGCGAAAGTTTTCCACTCTGCCACAAGTGGAAGTTTGGAAACTTCTGCTAAAGTTTGTTGATTTCCGCGGAAGTTCTGCGGGGTGGAAAACCCCACTTTCACCCACCCCAAGGAGGGTACCATGGGTCAGAAGACTGATGTATACTGGGTCCAGTTAGTGATAGCAGAGAACCTTCCCAGTTGACCTAACTGGAAAAGGGGGAAAAGACAGATTTACATAGACAAAGTGCAGAGGATGATAAAGGTGCTGCTGCAGCAGACTGTTGTAGGAAAAAGAAAAGAAATGGACACCAGTTAACACACAGGGTCTCAACAGCCCTATGACAAGCCTTTTCCCTTTTAGCTTCACCTTAACCACCAGAACACTATGTAACCCAGTGCTACATCTGGGGGTTGTAAAGAAATTATGGGATATATTTAATAGTATGGTCTGTTCAGGAATCCAAAGAAAAACGCTTGACAGTTTCTTTATTTTTATCTTACTCTTGTTTTAATGTAGCACAAGGTACAAAGAGAATGTAATCTGGATGGAAGAGAGTGCCCTTGTTTGAGGTTTTAAAGAATTTCACTTGTTTAAACCCGTATCAAAATGCTCCTTGGTGAGCTGACTGAAGGGCTTCCCTTTGCGGGCTCTAAACTACAGGCTTGACTTCTCCATTGCAGGCGAAACATCCTGATCAACTGCTAGAAGCCTTAAGCCTTTACAGTACATTTTTTTCTTTTCTACTACATGCATAAGCGTGTGCGGTTCGGGACATTTACTGTACACTGAGGAATTGCTCTCCTGCAGCGGCGGAGGATGCAGTTGCACCTCCTATCTAGCACCATTCCTAGAAGTACAGGTAAACATTACTTAAATGACTGTGTTAAGGAAAGGGGGAATTGGTGAGATAAAAGAATGGTGCACCTTGTAGAACAGAAGGGGGTTGGGTTCTATGACTATGCGTACAAGAAAATGTTCATACTGGGAACTAATAAGGGACTATAACTTGTACAGAGTGTTCCAAATCATGCAGTTTCTATATTGAGTAACTTGACTAGACCTCTGCTTATATGACACTATTTCAAGCATCAGACTACACCCGTGGTTCATACAAACCAGGACCTTCCCATTACATGGACACTGAAAGATGAAAGAGGGTTTAGAATAGACTGAGATATCATGGTGGGAGGCCACCCCGTCATGATAGAAAAGGAAAAACAGGTCAAGAAAGACAGGAAAGAGAAGTTACTACTGCAGTAGCTTTGAACAGGTAGAGAAGAAGAGGGATGTCCAGTAATGGGGGGGAGGCTACACTACACCATCACACATTTCAGCACCATGCAACGTGCTGGCGATCTCGAAGGTACTAACCAAACAGCCCCAGCATTTCAAGCCACCACTTGGCAGTTTGTTAAAAGTGAGTGCAGTACTATGTTTTTTTTTTTTTTTAGTATTTAGTGTGCATCTGGTACTGCCAGTGTTTTATAACAGTAGTTTTTGCTTACTGATGGTGTCCCCAGACACTATGGCAGAAACAGTTGGGGAGCCGTGCTCAGGACTTGTCTGAATATAGCACATTTAGAACCTTGCATTGAATTGCACTCAGAATACAGACTTTGCGTGGTGCTAACTCTGCTCTGCGATTATCACACCTAGACTGCATTACAAGAAATAAGAATGCAAATGAACAACAAAGCCACCTACACAATGGAAATATTGTGTAAATCTATGCCTGTACATTAGAATAATAATAATAACTTTATTTCTCAAAAGGGCCTTTCAATTTATCAAGGCGCTTTACAAAAAAGATTGACATGAGAATAATAAAACTAATAAATACAGTAAAACAAAACAAAACAATAATCCACAGGGTTCAATTCACTAAATACCATTAAAAGCCTGGGACCAGAGAAAAGTTTTTAATGCTTGTTTAAAGCCTCCCACTGTCGTGCACTCCCGAAGCCGACGGGGTAGAGAATTCCAGAAGGTAGGGCAATGTACATCAAAGCACGGGCCCCAGAAGATTTCAAGGACACCCTCGGGATCTCCAGCAACCCCTCATCAGCTGAATGGAGCTGTCACTCCGGGCAATAGGGAACCAGAAGCTCTTTCACGTAGTCAGGGCCAAGTCCATGTAGGGCTTAATAAGTCAGTAAGCTGACTTTAAAGGTGATCCACCACTGAATCAGCAGTCAGTGCAGACTGCGCAGAACAGGGGTAATATGAGATGTTCGAGAGACCCCCATCAATAATCGAGCTGCTGTGTTCTGCACTAGCTGCAAGCAGTGGATATCAACCCCAGGAAGCCCCAAGTACAGGGAGTTGCAATAATTGACGCGTGAGGTCACAAAGGCGTGAACAAGTGTAGGAAGGTCTCTGGATGGAACAAGGTGCTTCGATTAATCCTGGCAATGTTCCTAAGATGGTAAAAGAAGGGCTTGATGACAGCCGACACTTGAGATCATAAGATCAGCCCATCGTCAAGCACCATCCCCAGGTCTCACACCCATTCGAAGGTAAGGAGCTGGGTGCCCCCAGATATATTCAAGAGGGCTGGCCTATCCTCAACCCTTCTATCCGGCAACCCAGCTCCATAACAATCACCTCAGTCTTTCCCGCATTCAACTTTAGCCAGCTTGGATTCATCCAGTCCAGGATTTCAACAAGGCAGTTATTAAATACCGAGAGAGCACTATCCTGGTCGGGTGTGAAAGACAGGTAGAGCTAGGTATCATCAGCATAGCAGTGAATCCTCAGCCCATATCATCTTACAATGTCTCTGAGGAGCAGCATATACACTGCAAACAACATGGGGGAAAGCACTGAGCCCAGAGGTACCCCACATGACAGTGAAAATGGGTTTGAGGATAAAACCCCAGACATCACTCTCTGAGTTCTGCCAGTGAGGAAAGATGAAAACCACCTGAGGAGCATATGCGTCAGGCCACAGATGGACCTCAGGCACCCAAGCAATACCCCATGATCCACAGTGTCAAAGGCTGAAGAGAGATCAAGAAGCACCAGAATGGAATAGTTTCTCTGATCTCTTGCCATCAGGAGATCACTGAGCACACGAACCAGTGCAGTCTTGGTACTATACCTCTTTCAAAAACTGGACTGGAGAGGTTCATAGATGTTGTGGATGGTCAGGTGGTTCTCCAGTTGTACCGCCACTACTTTCTCAATAACCTACCCTATAAAAGGGAGGTTAGAGATTAGTCTGTAGTTAGCCAGAGAGTCAGGGTCCAAAGAAGTTTCCTTCAGGAGAGGAGTTACCACCGCCTCCTTCAGGGAGCTTGGAAAGTCACCCGAATCAAGGGAGCACTGAACTATCTGAACCAGGATCGAGAGATGATATCCCAACATCCCACAATCAGCCAAGTGGGGCCCAGATCCAAACTGCAGCATGTAGGATGCATACACTGGACAATCCTCATGACATCCACAAACTCCGGCAGGTCAAAGGAGCTCCAGGAAACACAAGGTGAGGCAACCAAGCACCGATCAACAGCATCCCCCATGGAGTGAATCATAATAATCTCTGACCTGATATCAGCCAACTTATTCTCAAATAATTGAGCAAGCTCATCGCACTCTATTTGAGAGAAAGGTCTTCGGAATTGCAAGCAGGTTGGGTTGCACAACCTGTCCACAGTCCAGAAGAGCGGAGCTGGTTGATTCTGAGAGTCAGCAATCTCCCCGGACAGGAATTCTGCCTTCTTACGGGAGATCACTGATTGGTAGGTCTGAGGAATATAACTCAGGTGCAGAAGGACAGAGGATTAAAGGGATCCAGGAATAGTGAAAGTAAAAAGAGAAGGGGCTAGTTAATGAGTAAGTCAGGGAACAACACAGGCAGGAATGGGAGGGAGTTGCATGGTGACAGGTTGGAGTAAAGGTATGGAAATTGAGGTACATTAATGCAAGGAGCCTTGGTAACAAAATTACAGACCAGGAAATCATCATGGCAGAAGCTAGTCTGGATTTAGTGACCATAACAGAGTCATGGTGTACTGCGCACCACAACTGGGACATGGCCATACCGGGATACTCTCTGTTCAGGAAAGACAGAGCAGGAAGGAATGGAGGAGGGGATTATATTATATGTAAGGTAGAGTATCAAGGCCACATAAGTACAGGAGCATAAAGAAGAAAAGGAGTGGCTGGAAGTAATTGGGGTCAACCTGGAGGCAGGCTCTGGGTCCATATCCATACCAGTGTAGTGTACAAACCTCCAGCACAAGGTGAGGAAATGGATAAGGCACTTCAAGAAGCCATTATTGGAATCCAAGTAAGGTGAAGGTGCTGCTAGTTGGGAACTTCAGTCTGCCAGATGTGGAGTGGAGGATTTCAGCTGTGACCTTGGCAAGGAGCAGGGCCATACTTGACTCCCTAGAAGAGGTTTTTCTCTGGCAACTAGTGAAATAACCCACTAGGGACTGGCCAGCACTGGACATGGTGCTGTCAAACAGGGATAGTATTGAAGACATTATAGTGGACAGTCCCTTTAATACCAGTGATCACCATAGAGTGTGGTTCAACTTAAAGACAGGAGCACAGGCAAATCACACAAGGATGAGGGCTATGGAATTTAAAAGGTGGATTTTAGACAAATGGGTGACTGCCCTAGGAACTACTTATGAGGGGTCAGGATTGCTAGGAATGGGTAGAGGCACCATGGGGAAGATAAAGGAGGGCATAGCTAAAACAACCAAGCTGTTCATGAAGGAAGTGAGCAAAAGCAGAAGAAAAATAGCATTTATCAATGTGAATGTTCGCTGGTTGCATTGCTGTTGTACATGGTCCTGCTTGTACAGATTTTTGCTATAAAGAAACTCAAGATAGACCAGATGAGATGTGTCATTTGCAATAAGGTCCTGATTATTTTTTTTCATGGGCATTGTATGTTGCAGCTAAGTGATTCCGGATATACTATGGTCAGCCGAAATGCATAGGCCCGACTGTCATTATCCTGGCCCCGGGCAAACAAAACACGATTGCCCAATATCAGGATTTTGCCTCCAAGGAGTGATTCAGGAGGCTTTGCCCCCCACACCCCCCAATATGGGGGGCTCCACACCCCACTTCTCCCATACTTACCAATTCTCGCTCTGGGGAGGGCAAAATCCAGATGTCGGACAACCATGTTTCGGGCACCCGGGGTTGGAATAATGATGGTCGGGCTGATGCATTTCATCTGATTGGAAGTATCCCATGATTCCTCCTCAGTCAGCATTGTCTGCTAGTGAAAATATTCAGCTAAGATTGAAAAGTATTTTTTTTTCAATTGAATGGTCTTGGTTCCAAATGGGACCTTTGTGTAATTGAGGTTACTACTTCAGTCAACATTTATACTTATACATGCAAAATACATGCACTGATTTTTGTTTTTGTTTTGCTATTATACTCTATGTATAATGTGATAAAACAGGACCCTATAGAAAGTGAGACTACACAGATCTACAATCTATATAGACATAGTATACTAAGGGATCATACTAAGGGTGAGTTTTGAGTGAAATGGCAACTAGCCCATAGAAGCTCCTCATACTACATGTAGTAGGACATATTTTTATGTGAAAACAAGAATCTATCCAATCTATTTTTAAACAAGATTTTGTTTTGACTGATAATAACTGATGTTGGCAGTCTAATTCCTGGGTTTATTATTCTCTGAGAAAAATAAAATGCCCTTTTTTTATCTAAATTTATTAATCTGCAGCTGAAGTGGATGACCTGTAGTGAAAATAGCAACCTGTTTAAAATCAAGCGCACATTCTGATGTTAGGAAGGGATCATTAATAATGCCCCAAGTAAATAGGAAGTCTCCTCTTAGCCGACGTTGTTCCAAGGACATTAAATTGAATTTGGAAAGCCTTTTAACATACAACAAATTCTTTACTGGACAGACTGATTTTGTAATTCATCTTTGAAGTCTCTCAAGTCTGTGTATGTCTTTCTTCATATAAGGGCACCATAATTGAGAAACATAATCAAAATGAGGTCTAACATATGCATGATGTAGAGGAAGCAGAATATTTAGATCTTTGGATGTTATGTTGTGTTTAATTGCCCACCAAATTTTATTAGCGTTACTAATAGTACCAGTTACATGAAGATCAAAATTTAGTTCTGAATTAATAATAATGCCAAGATCTTGCTCACTGACCTTACTGGTTAATGTTTCATTATATAAGAAATAAGAATTTCTAGGATTATGTTTCCCAAAGTGGAGGACACTACATTTGGAAGTATTTAATCGCAGGCCCCACTTGATGGACCAAGCCCCTAGGGCATCAATATCATTCTGTAGTGCCTCGACTTCCTTAGGATTTCTGCAAACATTAGTCATTTTACAGTCATCCACATATTTAGTGATTTTATAGTTTAGGATATAAGATAGATCCGAGATAAACACTTGAAATATAACCAGGGCCAATACGGATCCCGGAGGGACACCGCTGTTTACCGGCAGCCATGATGATTTATGGCCATCAATAACAACTCTCTGCATTCTATCTCTTAACCAGTTGGTGATCCAGCATATAATCAAAGGCTTGATGCCATGTTTCCGTAACTTATGAATTAATGCCCAGTGTGGCACATCGAGAAATATCACATCACTGGGCGATTTATTGTCAAGATTGTGACTAATGTAATCATAAAAGCTTAACAAATTGGTTGAACATGAATGACCTTTGACAAACCCATGCTGGTTTGCATCAATATCTGCTAGAGATGGGGTTAACATATCCTCAATTATTCTTTCTAATATTTTACAAAACATTGATGTGAGACTGTTGGGACGGTAGTTATCAGGAATACCTTTGTCCTCTTTTTTAAATAGAGGCATTACATTTGCCTTTCTCCAGTCAGGTGATACATGAGCGGAATTAAGTCTTGTCTCGAAAACAATCTTTAGTGGGGAACACAAGTGATCTTTCATTAGTAGTATAATATCATCTGTTATATCATCAGGGCCTGGTGAAGAACCTTGTTTAACAGTATTTAATTTTTCCTTTCTAACATCTAGAGAAACTGACTCCCTGTCAGAAAGAAGTTCATCCTTGACATCTTCCATGCTTGTTGAGTTGTTATAAGCTTTGCAGAAATGAGAATTAAGTAAATGTGCCATATTGTTAGGCTCAGATATAACAGAATTGTTAGTCATGAGTGGGCCAACTTTACATTCTTGCTTCTTGATAGAATTTAAATAACTAAACATCTAAATGTTCAGAGATGACTAGTTTATGAGTTTGCAATCACAACTTTAGAAACATACATCGGAGCCATTAATTCATAGAATTATATGATACAGATACTGTGTGTGTGTGTGTGTGTTTTCATGACCTTCCCCCCACGTCTGTTTCTAATAAAATATAAAAGAAACCAGGTGTAATATAGATAGATCTATCTATCTATCTATCTATCTATCTATCTATCTATCTATCTATCTATCTATCTATCTATCTATCTATATCTATCTATCTATCTATCTATCTATATATATCTATATAGATAGATAGATGATATAGAATATATATATAGATAGATAGATAGATAGATAAAGATAGATAGATAGATAGATATATCTATACATAGTATGGGTAGCCCTTATTAACCACTAAAAGTAAGCAGTTTACAACCTTGTAATCCCACTGTTGTCATGTCAGAACTTTATAAACCCCTCTCATCAATGTCATAGCAGTGGGTTTACAAAATGAAATGCCAGTGTTATTCAGTATTCTACACACACACACACACACACTCAGAACACAATTGTTAGTCTCAGTACAGTATTCAAATAACATTCCAGTTGTCACAGTTTACTGTTACTGAGTCTAGTGCTTATCATATGTTATAGAGATTTTAATTCTGGTGCTATGTTGGCCCCCTGTTGTTCAGTCCATGTATTCTAAAAAATTGTTTTCCCACACAATCATGTGGCTGTAGTACAGATTCATTAATAAGGCTAAATTACTTGTGTTCGGGGATTTTTCATATCAAGTCACATACACTATAAATTACAATGCCTGATGTACAGATGATAACCAAAGTGTAATCACCTCTCGTGGTTGCTAGGGCAATGTTAAACCTCTTGAGCTGCACTCTCGGTGTTTACTGATGCCCTAGCAACCACTTGAGGTGATTACACCGTGGTTATCACCTGTACATCAGGCATTATCCTCTATATAATGTATGTGGAGCCCTTATTAGTAACTGAACTCAAATCAGATTACAACCTTGTTATGCCATTGTTGTGACATCACTCTGTTGTTAACCCTTCCTGAGTATGTCATATCAATGGTATAACAAAAAGGAATACTCACAACAATCAATGTTCTTACAAAACAGAATGCTAACAACAATCAATGTTCTAACAAACCAGAATGCTCACAACAATCAATGTTCTGTAAGAAAAAATTACTCACCATAGTAATGTTGTTTCTTCTAATTGAGTCTTGCTGTATTCTGACTATATGCAGTTAGCCCCAGCACTTGAACAGCTCTGCAGAGAAAAGGGTTAACTCTATGCCAAGGCATTGAACGTTGAGCTCAAGCTCAGTTTTTAAACCTCTGTCTGTGGTACTGTGAAGTGTAACCATCAGATTCTTAAGAGCACTATGCTAAGTTAAAAAAGTAGAAATAATTTTTAAAATGTTTGTGCCAAAGGGCAATAAAACAGATCTTTAGGGTCAAAAGACTCAAATCTAGAACCCCAAAAAGAATCTAAGCAGGTAGTGAAACAATCAAAATATTCATAACAAAAAAACAGAAAACCCTTAACAAGATACGGTATGCCAAGTACACCTCTGGGATGCAGCACTATGCCTGCCAGACCACATCCCAAAACTACTAGGTTATAGGAGGTGAGGCAGGGAGGGAGGTCAGAATACAGCAAGGCTCCATTAGAAGAAACAACATTACTATGGTGAGTACTTTCTTCTTCAAACAACATGAAGTCTTGCTGTATTCTGACTATATGCAAACTACCAAGCAGTACCCCCTTGGAGGAGGGAGTCACATAACCTATTTTTGGAACAGCCTCTGCAGCACAGCTGTACCAAACCTAGTGTCATTTCTTGACTGAATGTGAAGAGAATAATGCTTAGTAAATGTGTGAACAGTTTTCCAGGTGGCTGCTTTACAGATTTCCACTAATGGTAAGTCTCTAGCTGCTGCAACCAAAGCAGCTGTACCTCTGGTAGAGTGAGCCCTCAGGCCTGAGGGAGGCTGTTTCCCAAGCTTTGAATAGCAGAACTGGATACAGAAGACAATCCATCTGGTAATGGTTCTCTTGGTGGCAGGTTTACCCTTCCCCACTTCTCCATAAGTGAGAAACAACTGAGAATAGTCATTTCTATGGGCTTTAGTGTGTTCCACATAGTAACTAAGAGCCCTTTTCACATCAAGACTGTATAATCTTCTCTCCCCAGAGGAAGAATGGTGAGTGAAAAATACAGGCAATGACACAGACTGATTCAAATGAAAGTCTGATATGATCTTGGGAAGAAACTTTCTGTTGGTTCGAAGGACTACCTTATCCCTGTGAAATGTAATGAAGTCAGGTTCCACTAATAAGGCCTGTAATACACAGATTCTCCTGGCAGAGGAAATTGCTACCAGGAATACAGTTTTCCAAGTCAAGTACTTTAGCTCAGCTGAGGATTGAGGTTCAAAAGGGGGCTGCATAAGCTGTACAATACAGATATTCAGATCCCAGGAAGGAGTAGGTTCCCGAAAGGGAGGATTAAAATGAACTAGACCTTTGAAAAATTTATTGAAAACTGGTTGATGCTAGGGAAAAGCCCTTCCCAGCAGAAAGGAAGGCAGAAATAGCTGACAAATGTACCTTGAGAGTAGTGGGCCTGAGGCCTAAACTATTAAGATGCACTAAATAATCTAAGGCAGTTGCAATATCGCCAACTCTAGCCGGATATGCCCATGAGAACACCAAAACCCAAATCTTTTCCATTTGGAGTTGTAAGTCTTTCTAGTATCAGGTTTCCTACTAACCTTTAAAATGCCCAAGCCTGACTGGGAAAGATGCAGGCTTGCATATTCTAGCTTTTCAAGAGCCAGGCTTTGAGCCTGAGAGTCTGAAGGTTGGGATACAGAATCCTCCCCTGTGAGGATGTGAGGAGATTGAACTGTCTAGGAAGACACAGCGGCATTGTCACTGACATTGACACTAGTAGAGGGTACCAAGGCTGTCTTGACCCAGTTTGGAGCCACCAGAATCACCTTGCAAGGCTGAGACCTGATCTTGATAAGGACCCTGAATATCAGAGGAAAAGGAGGCAATGCATATAGAAACCTGCTTGTCTAGTTCAGCAAGAGAGCATCCTGAGGGACAGAGCGCAGAACAGGTGGTCTGCAGCAAAAGAGAGGAAGTTGGTGATTGTCCAGGGCTGCAAAGAGATCTATCTGTGGAGTGCCCCACCTCCTGAAGATGATTTGGAGAATTAGAGGGTTCAGAGTCCATTCATGGTGACCCTGAGAAATCCTGCTGAGAGCATCTGCTAAAATGTTGTCCTTCCCTGGAAGATGCACTTCCATCAAGGAAGCCTGAAGGGAATAAGCTAGGGACTATATTTTCATGGCCTCTGTGCACAAGGTGAGGACCAAGTGCCTCTCTGCTTATTGATGTACCACTTGGTTATGGTATTGTCTGTCCTGTTCTGCACCACTTTCCCTTGAACAGAAGTTGAGAATGTCTGGAGCCCCAGAAAGACAGTTCTGAGTTCAAGGAGGTTTATGTGTAGAAGAGACTCCTAATGAGACCAGGTTCCCTGAGCTGTAAGCTGGTCTAAGTGGGCACCCCAAACCAGTAGAAAGGCATCTGTGGTGAGAATCACTGAAGGAACCTGACTGAGAAAGGGAACACCTTGACAAAGACTGTACTCCTCCAGCCACCACTGAAGGGCCTGAACTAGAGTTTGAGACACTGGAACCAATTTGGATAGAGGGTCTTTTTTCTGAGACCAATAAGATCTGAGAGGAAACTGAATATCTCTCATCTGAAACCTTGCTCCTAGCACCACTGCTGTAGAGGCTGCCATGTGTCACACACAACTGTAGAAAGTGTCTGACTGGACAAGATACTAGAGGACAAAAAGAGGAAGCCAGAGTGATAAGGGACTGTACCCTTGGAAGAGGGAGAAATGCCCTTGCCTGGATAGTGTCCGGCTCCAACTCTATGAAGGTGAGGAGCTGAGCTGGTTCCAGAGCATACTTTTCTAGATTCCAAATGAATCCCAAGGAGTCTATATGTTTTTGAGTGACCTCTAGGGATGACTTGACTTGGTCTGAGGACTGACCCACAATGAGCCAGTCATCCAGGTATGGGAACAGAAGGATACCCTGTCTCCTGAGGAATGCCATCACTACTACTAAACATTTGGTGAACACCCTTGGAGTAGATGTCAGGCTGAAATGCTTAGCTCTGAATTGTAATGGCCTAAGGGCAACTCGAACCTGAAGTACTTTCTGTGGGAATGTCTGATAGGTATGTGGAAGTAGGCATCCTTGAGATCCATGGAGTCTAGCCAGTCTCCTGGTCTTAGAGAGGGAAGGATTACTCCCAGAGTCACCATCTTGAATGTTGGCTTTGTTAAATGTTTGTTCAGGTATCTTAAATCTTGGATGGGTCTCCACTGCCCTGTCTTTTTTGGGGTAAGGGAGTATCTGGAATACTGTCATTTTCCCCTGTGACAAGCAGATACCTTCTCTACTGACTGAAGGAGGAGGAGTAGAGAGGAGACTTCTGCCTCTAGGGCCCTTGTTTCCAAGGGAGAGGGAGGACTGAAAGTATTTGCTCTCATTTTTGGGAACCTTTTGAAACTGAAAGCAAGTCCATGGCTCACTACTTCCAGGACCCATTTGTCAGAAGTAATAGACTTCCAAGCCTGAAAGTAGTGAGCCAGCCTGCCCCCTACTGGAACTGGGGAGGTGACCTTGACTGACACCTCAGGGTGTCTGTTTGGCAGGGGGCTTAGACTGCATGGATGATGGGGTCCTGGTCATCCCACATCTGCCTCTTCCCCTAAAGAACCCCCTCTGCTGGAAAGAAGAGGAGGAGGCCTGAGCTTGGTAGAAAGGTCTGTGAAAAAGACTGCCCCTGCCAGCCCTAAATTGCTGCCTTTGAGCAGTGGCCTGCTTTTCTTTGGCTGCAGCACTCCTGTCCAGTAAGTGGTCCAATATTCATCCATCTTCTTCATGTAATTCTCTGTTTGCTCCCCAAACAGAGAATTACCAGTTACCGGAAAATCCATGGCCTTAGCCTGGGTATCCTGTGAAAGATTGGTACACCTAAGCCAAGCAAACCTCCTCATGGAGATAGATGTAGCCATGGCCCTGGAATGAACATCATTTGAGTCTACAGCAGCATGAAATTTCACTTTGGATGCCTCTATACCATCCACAACCACCTGCTCCAGCTCCTTGGCTAGCTGGGGAGAGGCATTCTTAGCCAACTCCAGAACCGTATCCCACATAAATTTCTGGTACCTGGCTGTATATGCCATACAATTTGATTGCCTAAGTCCCAAAGAGGATGCCAAGTACTGTTTCTTTGCCATGGCATCCACTTTCCTGGAATCCTTATCTTGGGGGTGAGATGCCAGGGGGATGTTAGCCTTGTCACAGGCTGCAGCTTACACTACCCCAGCATGGCTGCAATGAGTTGAAAGGAATTCCATACCAGGACCTGATAAAGCATACCTCCTGTCAATTTTCTTCTCCACAGGAGGGATGGATGTGGGAAACTGCATAATTATTTGTGTCTGTTTCCCCAGGGATTTACGTAAAGGGATAGATACTCTCTTTGACTCTGGAACATCCATCATCTCCACACAATCAGGCTCCTCCTGATCCTGCTCAGCTTCTTCCATAGGAAGCTGAAGAGTTTCAGCCACTTTCTTGTAAAACAAGAAATGAGAATGGGACTCAGAAAGCCTGGGAGGAGAAATATTGGAAGACCTGTCTGAGGAGATGTCAGTCTCTTCTGGCTTATCTAGGCCTTCAAACTCACCTTCATCATAATCTTCTTCCTCCTTCCAATTGCCCTCATAGAATGCTTCAGGATCTATATCAGAAGCAGCTACTTCTGACCGAACTGATTGCATTTGAACCAATGTCGGTTCAGTCAGAACCTACCAAAGCGACTGAAATACTGTAATTGCTTTCGCTACTTCTTCAGCGATCGTAACATGGGGAGTAGGATCCAAACCAGCTGACTTTCATTTTCTTTTTGATGGAACCGACTCTGCAGAGTCAGCTCTCCTTTTTCCCAAAGAAGTATCACCCAGGTCAGTGGGCACCTCTTCAGGTTCAGTCACAACTGAACAGGGCTGGTCATCCAGGTCAGCGTACTTCTCGGCCTCTCTATCCTTTAGCCTACTTAAACATTTTTCTAAAATGGTTTTGGGAAAGTTTTTACAAATTTGGCAGTCTTTCTTGAGGTGGTCAAACTCCAGACACTACACACAGATGAGGTGGGGATCAGCCTTAACATAGGCCTCCTCACACTCGGTACAGTGCTGAAACCTAGTGGGACCGGTTTTCTTTTTGGGTTTCTCAGACATGCCGGATTCAAAAAAGTTACCCTTCACAGCATTAAGCCAGAGTCATGGGTCAGTTAAAAAAATCCTATTAAATACCAGATTTTTTTAGGAACCAAAAAGTACCAGAAAACCACTAAAGAATTACAGAAAATCAACAGTTAGTAATAAATTTCGGTTCCCAACCGGACCGACCAGGAAAGAACAGAAGAAAAACAATTTCTATCAATTTCTATCAATAAAACAACACTACCTACTAAACTACCACTTACTGTACCATGACAGAGGTAAGAATACTGAAAAAATAAGAAAGTGGTTGAATAAACCGACCGTTTCCAACTTGTTCCAAACCGAGGTGTAGGAGGGATCTCCGGAGCGACTTCACAGTTAGGCAGAGTAAGAAATCTGACAGTTACACTTCATAGTGCCACAGACAGAGGTTTGAAAATCGAGATAGAGCTCAATGTTCTATGCCTTGGCATAGAGTTAACCCTTTACTCTCTGGAGCAGGTCAAGTGCTGGGGCTAACTGCATATAGTCAGAATACAGCAAGACTTCATGTTGTTTGAAAGTAATTCAGTAAAGTAAAGTACTTCAATGCATGATTGCACAATCTCGGTAGCCCATACACTATAAAATATAATGTATGGTCTTTGGTTAACAACCTTGCTGAAAACACTTCTTGAGGTTATCATGGCATCTGACAACCTCTCGAGCTGCACTCTTGAGCTTTACAATGATGTCATGGCAACCTCTCGAAGTGTTTACAGCATGGTTATTAACCAAAGACCATACATTATCCTCTATATTAAATAAAATGCTTGTTTTAGAGTCACCGTCATTTTGTGCATGTCGCTGTGTAAGGTATGATAGGCTTGATTTACTTTTTCATATATCTATATTGGTTGCTACTGAAAAACTTGAGGAACTTACATTTTTACGGAATTTGAATTGTCTAAATTCAGTATTTCTCTATATTCTGTTATGTGATGAACTCATGTACTTATTTGTGCATGAATTATGTACTGAATTTGGCTTTTTGATATTTATTGTGGTTTGTACAAAATGAAAAGCACTTCACACTCTAAATATTGTGAACAGTTGTTTAAAATAGTTTTTTACTTTTTTTTATTTTCTTAATTTGATTTTGCATTTTAGAAACAGTTAATAAAATAGTTGTATAATATAGTTTGAAAATTCAGCTGGTGTGCATGTGTGTTGGTTTGTCTGAGTGTGTGTGTTCATGTTTGTAATGGAATTACCATTTTGCCCTATAATCATTTGCATTTTTATGTGATATGGTTATGTTGCTGAAGTAAAAACAGTAAAAAATAAATATCGTAGCTTTATGTAATTAAATAAAATATGATAAATCTATAAATGTACTCATTAATAACTGTGCCACCAAATGTAGGACAAAAATCTGGTTATTGAATGCAAAGATGACTTTACACACCTTATCAGATTAAACTGTCACAATTTTAATCTGATGCAATGAAATTGAACTGGAGCCTATGTTTTCTATAAAAACTTAGCATTTTGTATAATTCAAATACTATGAGTTTTACACTGATCCAGCTTAGATTTTCTCTAATACTGACAACAAAGTAAAAATTGAAAACTGTCAAATCTGTCAGACTACGCTCCATGATTTGATGACTGAGACAGAAAGCTTAGCTGGTTGGTGGCATCACACAAATGAAGGAAGGCAGCCACTGTCTAATAAGCATGGCTATGTCGTTTCAACTACTCAAAACATTCCACACATCAGCAGGCAGAACAACATCATGAGCAGCCTTTCTAATAATTGGACTGTCACTGTCAAGCCCATTGTAGCTTGAGCTGAATTGGACAAAAAAAGTGGCACATCTCTAAAATACAGTATCACAGCAATATGTTTGCTTAGCTTAATGGCAAACATAAAACGAGAACATTATGGTTCTCTAAGAAAGTGGCAAGAGCAGTAAAAGAAAAATAATTGTTGTATTCAAGAATATAAGGAAAACTTGATGGAAGAAGACTTGGAGGTATACCTAATAAAACAAAGGGAGGCAGAGAAGGCAGTAAAGGGAACAAAGGTACAGACAGAGGAAATGATTGCGAAAGGGGTCGCTATGGGGATAAGACTTTCTTCAGGTACATAAGTGTGAAAAGGAAGTAAGGGTAAAGATAGGAAGAATTAGAAGGAGGAATGGTGAGACTGTGCAGAAGGGGACCAAGAAAAAGCTGACATCTTAAGCAGGTACATGGGCTCAGTTTTCACAGTGAAGGGTGGAGGGGATGGATCACTCATGAGAAGCAGGAATAAGGTAGGGTAGATGTGGAACAGGTCCATTTTCAGTAGAATGAGTACTGAAAGAACTTACAGCCCTGAAGGTGAACAAGACTAGCGGACTGGATGGGATTTACCATAGACTACTAAAATAATTCATCGAGGTGCTTGTTATCCCATTGACAGCCTTGTTCAACAACTCACTAGAACCACGAGTGGTTCCAAATGACAATAGAAGAGCTAATGCTGTCTCTCTACACAAGAACAGCAGCAGGGAGGAAGCTAGCAACTACAAGCCAGTCAGTCTCACTTTAATGGTGAGAAAAGTAATGGAAACACCACTGGAAGAAAGAGTGATAGAGTACCTTGAATTCAATCGGCTGCAAGACCACAGACAAAATGGATTTTGGTGGGGGAAGGGGCATGACAAATGAATCTAACAGATTTATTTGACTGGATGACCAGGGAAATTGATCATGGAAGGGAAGTGAATGTGGCCTATTTAGACTTTAGCAAGGTCTTCAACATAATGTCACATAGAAGGCTGATTAGCAAGTTGACCAGTGGGATCCATAGTTGCAAATTTAGTTAGAAACTGGTTAAAGGTACTTCACTACTTAGTATTTCCAGACAACACTTGTTTCCAATTGCTACATTCACCGGTGTCCCTATTGAGGTAGTAGCCTCAGTTAAATATCTTGGAGTATACCTAGACCAGGAAATTGGATCTGTTCCATATATGCTGTGCATCTGAATAAGGAACAGCGCACTGGGGCAAATGCCTGAGGGAAGCACTTGAGAGCTTATTTTAGAAAATACATTTTAATGTGTGTATGTGTGTGTTAAGGAGCCCTGTTATTGTATGCAGGCAGAGAGTGCTGACTATATCCATACAGTGCTGTATATTTTAAACTGTTCATTGTGAAACAGCTGTCACTGCGTGCCTTTCCCATGAATGAGTGCAGAATGCATGGTGTATTAATAGCAGCAAAACTATTTATTTTGCAACTTTGTTGTGAGGAACCAAGTGACCCCTTGTCAATTTCACTTCCGGGAAAGTGCTGGCTTTTATTCAGCCCCGAAGCGAGCGGGTGAGCATATGCTGTGCATCTGAATAGGGAACAGCATACTGGGGCAAACGCCTGTGGGAAGCACTTGAAATCTAATTTTAGAAAACACATTTTAACGTGTGTATGTGTGTGTTAAGGAGCCCTGTTAGTGTATGCAGGCAGAGAGCACTGATTGTAGCCATATTGTGCTCTGTATTTTAAACTGTTCATTGTGAAACAGCTGTCACTGCGTGCCTTTCCCATGAATGAGTGGGGAATGCACGGTGTATTAATAGCAGCAAAACTATTTATTTTGCAACTTTGTTGCGAGAAGCCAAGTGACCCCTTGTCAATTTCACTTCCGGGTGAGTGCTCGCTTTTATTCAGCCCTGCAGCGAGCAGAGCAAGTGTGTGCAGGGCACGTGCATGCCGCATGCAGAGACACGCACAGAGACATGCGCATCTGCATGTGTCAGCTGTGTCCACTGAGTACGTGGAGGACTAGGACCCAAACACTTGGTGTGAGTAAAACAAACCATTGGAGAGTAAAATCAGGCCAGCATGATGTCACAAAATAAAGGTAAGCGAGGTAACAAATCTAAAAGGGTTTGCATTAATTGCCAAATGTTTACTTAGGAACCAGCCTGTAAGAAGTTTGTGTGTGAGAATTGCATTTTAATTGCAAATCTAAGGAAGGAAATTGATAGTTTACTACAGCGGTTAGAGACTCAAAAAGAAATCACTTGCTTAGAAAGATTTATAGATCAAGCTGCCCAGGATATTACAGTGTCCGAAACCCAAATTTCAACTGTTAAAGCTAAAAGCATGTTGAAAGAGGAACACCTAAATTATGCTAAGGGGAGGGAGGTGCCTGTAATGCCTGCGATTAGCACTCCATGGGCAAAACCCAAAAATCCTGCAAAGATGAGTTGTACTAGCTGCAATGAGAATATCTTGTCAGTTCAAAACATGTTTGATTGTTTGCAAGACAATGTAGACCTTAAGGACAGTTCTATGCAAAATCCCCAAAGTATTCAACAAGAGTTTGACCCTGCAAATAACCAAGACACATTGCTAACTAATAAAATCCACCAAGGACATATCATAAAAAGTTCAATAATCAGGAAGTGGACACTGTGGTATGTGAAGGCAGGAAGAGCAGCACTACTGTTAGCACCCTTCCCGGAGCTAAAGCAGGCGATATGTCTGATTTATTGGAGGGGCTCATGGAGAACACAGAGAACCCCTTAGTTATTGTTCCTATCGGTGCCAATGATGTTAACAAAACTAGCCAGAATGTATTTCAGGCTAAAATAACTGATATAACAAAAATAATTAAACAAAAAGGTGGGGATATTATATTTTTGGGTGTATTACTAACACACGGGTATCTTGAATATAAAAATGGTGCAATTATGTGAATTAATAACTGGCTAAGAACCTTTTTCAAAAACAATAATCTTGGTTTTATGGATAATTCCATTACATTTTGCAACAAATCCCTATTTAAACCAGATGGTCTGCATTTTAGCTTGGCAGGATCTAGGATTCTGGGCAGGAAATTGAATAAAATTATTGATTTCCATTTAAACTGGTGCGGGGAGGGGGCAGCCTACATCAGAAATTAATTTAAACACAAACATGGCAAATGATTATAATATTGTCAATGACTGGAGAATGGTACTCATAAATTCCAGAAGCCTCACGAATAAATATGATGAGCTTAAAGACTTTTTGCTATCACATGATATACAAATAGCTTGCATCACAGAAACCTAGTGGGATATCAATGATTCTTGGGGGAAATCAATCCCAGGTTATAATCTATATCATAAATCTATATTATATAGGAAAGGTGGAGGCATAGCAATATATGTCCATAATTCCATAAACAGTCTACAGTTACCTTACAATGACCTCAATTTAGAAACTGCTTGGATTAAGGTAATACCATCAAGTGGCCCCAAAATTATGATTGGTCTTTTTTATAGACCACCATCTAATACACATGAAAAGGATGTTATCTTTTTGGATTTACTTAATAACTAAAATCCAGCTGACAACGTAATAGTGTTGGGAGATTTCAATCTCCCTAACATAGATTGGAAGCTAACAAAGGCAGATAATAAAACTGAACAACTCTATTTGGATGCATTTGACCAGCTGGGTTTAGTACAGATGGTACATGAAAATACAAGAAGAAACAAAATCCTGGATCTCGTATTAACCAATATGGGTGATTTAATTAATGGGGTACAGATTCTCCTCCCCTTGGGTAACAGTGATCACTCCAAGGTTCTATTTACACTAATTGGGATGGAGTTAACTCACAGTTTAGATTTATTCTCTAAATCTGAGGGAGCAACTAAATTAAATTTGGCTAAAGCAAACTTCTCCCGATTTAGGCAAGATCTGGCATTGTGGTATTGGACTAAGGCTTTTAATGGGAATAATACTGAGTATATATGGAATACACTTCTTAACAAGCTTAATAATTTAATTAACTTGTATATTCCAACATATAAAATTAAACATATGGGAGGCAAAAAATCTAATCCAAGTTGATTAAACAAACAAATTAAACATTTAATCAATAGCAAAGTTAGACTATTCAAAAAATACTAGAGGGAAAAGACCAGGAAGAACTATCTAGCATATAATAAATGTGCTAAATTGGTTAAGTTAACTATAAAAAGAGCGAAGGCTCAGCATGAGCTTACTTTGGCCAATAAGAGTAAAGACAACAAAAAATATTTTTTTCTTATATTAACAGTATGAACCATTCTCCAACAATAGGACCTTTTAAAGACTCTAACGGTGAAATTGTTAATGAGGAAGAGACAGTAAATATTCAAAATAATTACTTTTGTTCAGTCTTCAACCCTGAAAATACACCTTCTATTTCTGATGAACTAGTATTTATACCGGGGAATGTTAAAAGAACACCTGCGAAAGTTATGAGTAGACTAAAAAAATTAGATATCAATAAATCTCCAGGCCCCGATAACATTCACCCTAGAATCCTTCAAGACCTTGCCGATTCCTTAGCAGCTCCACTCAGTTTTTTTATATTAAACATCCCTGGATAGAGGTGAGGTTTCTCAAGCTTGGAGGAATGCTTTGGTGGTTCCTCTCCACAAAAAGGGATGTAGATCTGAGCCAGCCAATTTCAGGCCCATTAGTCTGACATCATTAATGGGTAAAGTAATGGAGGGATTTTAAAGGATGTTGATTATATAGTAGCAAATAATCTGTCTGACCCTGTACAACATGATTTTATTAAGTGTAGATCATGTCAGACTAACTTGTTATCCTTTTATGAAAATGTTAATACTGAGTTGGATAATGGTTAAAGCAGTGGATGTAGTTTTTATGGACTTTGCCAAAGCATTCGGCAAGTTACCTCATGAGAAATTAATACAATTATTGACTAGGGTGGGAATAGACAGCAACATCAAAAAATGGATAGCTAAATGGTTGACTGGGAGGAAGCAGAGAGTGGTGGTTAAGGGTGTGATGTCAGATTGGTCAGCAGTCACCAGCGGTGTACCTCAGGGTTTGGTATTAGGACCCTGTCTTTTTAATGTCTATATTTCGACACTACAACTTAGCAATCCTTATATATGGATTTCTAAGTTCACAGATGATTGCAGACTAGGAACAATTGTGACTACTACAATTGAGGCCCTTTCTCTACAGCAGGCCATAAATGAAATCTATAGGTGGACTAAATCCAGCAAATTAGAACTCAACATCTCTTAATGCAAATCATGCATCTGGGCCAGAACAATAATAAACATATGTATTATATTGGGGACAACAGTCTTGAATCAACATGCGAAGAGAGCGACTTGGGCATAAAACTTACCACAGACTTAAAGTTTAGCTCACATTGCAAACAACAGGTTAAAAGAGCAAACCAGAACCTAAACTTCATCATGAGGCATATTTCTAGCAGAAATGAGAGCTTCATTATGCCATTAGAGAGAGTTCTGAGGAGACCACACCTGGAATATTGTGTCCAGGTGCGGTCTCCCCAAAAAAGGGAGGATATTACTAGAGTTGAGACTGTACAGCACAGGGCTACCAAATCAGTGACTGGACTGAAAAAATTATCTTATGAGGAGAGATTAACTAAACTCAAAATGTATTCATTACATTATAGAAGATTAAGGGGAGACCTATGTATGATATTTAGAATATCTAAAGACAGTGCATTAAGAGACGATCTTAAACTATCCTACAAACCTGGTTGGACTAGTGCTAGAAAGCATAGCATGCAACTGGATTTGCTGAAGTGGAATACAAACCTAAGGAAACATTGGTTTACAGTCAGGGTGGTGACTACCAACAAATGTGGTGGAGAGTACTGACATGGCCACATTTAAAACTAGACTTAACAACTTTCTCTATGATAAAACTACTATGTTTTAACAAATAGAAATGGCGAGTATCATGGATGCAAGTCCCATAGCTTGAATCGACTAATGAAACTTATGAACTTAGGATGTCTCATTTAGTCACCACGTTGATCACATCTCCAAGTCCCTTCATCAGAAAATGGGTTTATTGTATGGTCTAAATAACTGTTTGTCCTTGGAGTCTTGGCTTGTCATTGCTACTAGTACACTGCTCCTAATTGTACTATATGGTGTACCAATTCTGCAATCCTTTAGATGATCTGAATTAAACAGACTAATGATTGTGTACAACACAACTGGTTTTGCTGCTGGGATCCCCACAAGGGTGCACCATTGTGACATACTCAGCTCCTTGAATTGGCTATCTTTTGAAGAGAGTTTGAGCTACTCTGATATCTGCCTCACTTTCAAACTAATCAAAAGTGCTACCCCCCCACCCCATCTCTATGATATTTTGGCAATCAAAACTCTGATGAGGACACTTCATTCATCCTTCAATACCCTGCTTGATATCCTGAGAACAAGGTCATGTGCAGGCAGGAGATCCTTTGCCTCCTTTATACCCTCCAAGCAAAATAACCTCCCACCAACTCTCTTTAACTGTTCCTCCCTTGGTGGCTTTAAAAAATGGACTCAAGGCTTTTCTCCTGGAGCACTGCCTTTGCACCTGTAATTGTCACACAGTACCAACCTGTTTTGTAACACTGCACTCACTTAAACATTGTTGCCCAGCTAATTGTGCTTGATGCACTGTGTTCTCATACTCTAAATTTTCTGTGTTCATCCCTTGTTATTTCTTGTTAATCAGCGACATTATGTTGTTATTGCTGTTATTGTTAATAATCTTTGTTTATTGTATTCTGTATTGTTTTTACCATGATGTGCTTTTTATGTGTAATTAATTCTGTATCACCCCTGAAAAAGGGATTCTTACTCTCAGTGGGCCTACTCAGTTAACACAATTCAATCAATCAGTTAATAAATAAATGAATGATAGAAGACAGAAGGTGGTTAACAACATTCATTCTAAAGGGGGGAGTGTGACAAATGGGGTATCACAGGACTCAGTACTGGCACAAGTCCTCTTCAATATCTTCATAGGGAATATTCCAGAAGAGCTGGAAGGGAAGGAATACCTTTTTATAGATTATGCAAAAATCTGCAATAGTGTGCATATGGGGGGGGGGGGGGCAAGTGCTGAGATCTTGTGAATCTCAGGAAATGGTCAAAAACATGTCAGCTGGACTTCGGTTCCAAAAAGTGCAAAATAATGCACCTAGGGCATAGAAATCCCAATGTTAGGTAAATGATGAGGAAGGTACTAACAGTCATTACACAGGAAAGGAACTTCAGGGCTATCATATGTGAGGAGCACAAAGTGGCAGGGCAGTGTGTCATGGCAGTGGATAGGACTACAGTAACGTTGGGTTGCACTGAAAGGGGTATCTGCAGCAGGAGGAGGGAGGGAGGTGGTTTTGCCACTATGTTATTTGGTGGTGAGACCACACCTAGATAATTGTGTCACATTCCAGAGGCCATACCTCAGAAAGGACATAGACAGGGTGTAGGTATCCAAAAGAGGGTGAGTGAGATGGTGCAGGGGTTGCACCAAAAGCCTTAGAAGGAGAGACTGAGGGATTACAACATATACATCCTGGAAGAGACAAGACTGAGAAAGGATAAGATAGAAACCTACAAATACTCCACAGGGTAAACAGGTGCAAGAGGGGAGTCTCCTTCAAATGGGAAAGAGCACCAGGACCAGAGAGCGAGCATGTAATGAAGCTTGGAGGGGGTGTAAAAGGGATATGAGGAAGTACTACTTCACTTTAAGAGTTGTAGGTGCCTGTAACAGACTACCAGTGGAAGTGGTGGAGGCAAACACAGTAGGAGACTTCAAGCATGCATGGGATAGACAAAGGAAATATTTGTAATTAGGGCAGGAGGGAGGATCACTGGAGACCTACCTGGTCAGAACAGCATGACTAGAAGAGCACGGTATGAAGCACACCTCCTAAACTACATCTGCTGTCAACAGCGACAGGCAGAATAGCAAATGTTAGTAACTGCTAATGCTACCCCTGTGGCTCTGAAGGCAAAGCAGGAGTGGAGAAGTAGGGGAAACATATAGAAGCAGACTGAGTTGTTCCTGTGGTGCAGAGGCCTAAGGCACAAGCAGCTTAGCTATCACAGCTTGAAAGACCAGGGTTCTGTTCCCGGTCTCTCTGCACAAGCAGTTGTAATTCCTCTCCTGTCCAAAGTGTTTATTTTTTTTACGGCCCGAGACTGAAATCCTCCCACCCTCAAGTTTATTCTTTTCTCCAAGGTCCGCACCCCCTTGGAGTTGGTTATTTAAATAAAGGGAGATGTGGAGGGCGGAGCTCCTCGCAAAACATAAGTTTACATGTTTTGTTCTGGGAATGGTAGTGGTCGTTGCTGTGGTGTACAACTGCTACTATGGGTGCTGTTTTGTGGGACAGCATTTTGTCCTGCTGCTGTTATTGTCAGCACTTTTTGTACTGCACTGTTATTGACAGCACTTATGTGGTTGGCACTCCTCTAACCTAGTGCCACTGGAGACCAGCTATGTTCTGAGAAGACAGACTAGGCAGGGTCCATCTGGGCAGAATGTGTGAGCCAAGCAGTCCTTTACTGCTAACAAATTCTGTTTCTATGTTTCAAATATAAAAATAAATATCTTATTTCAACAGTCAACTGAAGAGAAGCCCCTTCCTTCCTTCCATGGACAGATTTTGGGAGACATAGTACTTAAAAGGACATTGCAGTGAGGCAAGGGATATAAGTGGCCATATCATCCACATGTATTATACTGTAGGCAAATCCACATGCCATAAAACTTGGCATCTTTTTAGGGCAGTATACAAGCAATGAGCATACTACATATCTCCTTTTCCCTTATTTAAAGGAATTTGTCTGGAAGTGTAGGTCTCACTTTTTTCTAACTCCGGTCCATGTTGCCCAATATAAAGGTCCCTTAGCAGCAGGGTGCTGGAGGATCTATGGTGAGACCAGAGCTGACCGGTTGCATATCTTTTGATCATGCCCCTTCATTAGGCAATTTTGGTCTGCTGTCTCTCAAGCTATTATTCAGATGTTTGACACCCCACCTTTTTCATATGTTTATTAGTACTAATGCATATCCAGCAAGACATCGAACATTATCAGCCCTGCTAGTTTAAGTTATTGTTGCTAAGAAAGCCCTCACAAAATTCTTGTTAAAAATCCAGTCTCCCACTCTTCAACATTGGTTTGAAATTGTTAATTTTGTTCATAGCCCTGACAAAAGCTATATATAAATATTTGGTTATTTTGAAGAAATGTTGGGTCCCTGGGTCATTTTTAAATTACAAGAAACCCCTACTTTTGTACTGTAGTTCACTTGCCATCTAAGCCATCAACTACCTTTTTTTTCTCTGCCTTTTTTTTCCACTAATTTAGATTCTCCTTGTGATTAGTTTCTGCTTGTATTGTAGGCGGAGTAAGATTGGCAGTGTATTTCCCCTCAGTTTAACCTGTTTCAAAATTGCAGGATTATTGCAATTTACTGAATGCCTTGCCATAGCCTGCCCTAGCATGTATTTCGTACATGGTTGCTATTTCTGATCCTATAATAACCTATTGATTGTAACCCTTCTGCTCTCCACTTACTTCCTGTCTAGGTTTGTGTTTTATTATCGATACATGTATATAAGGCTTCTCCAATATGCTTACCCAAAATACTGTGTTTTGTTAAGTGATGTTTTATACCTTACATGGAGGATAGTCTTTTATTGCATTAGATGTGTGCTTTCTTATATACTCATATTTCAATAAAAAGATAAAGTGAAAACAAATATTGCAGGATTAGCCTAATTGCCTGATTTATGGTATCTGCATATTTATGTGCCTTTTTCAGTCTATCTTGTAGACCTAGGGTTTAGATGGAAAAATTAATTCCTTGTTTCACACTGTTATGGGAATTTTACCCTTGTAGATGCGTAAGGTAGCCTTTTTTCTGTTTAATTTCAAATGTGGTACTTATAAATGTATCTGTACAAGTTTACTTATTGCTTAATAAAGTTTAATTAAGAAAAACAAAAAAATGGATTCAGGGAAGAGGTGCTGGAATAGGGATAGTGAGGCTAAATAGAATGGACAGTGGGTGGGCAGAGAGTGACAGTGAAAAAGCAGGGATACTGAATGAATACTTCTGTTCAGTGTTCATAAATGAGGAAGTGGGGGAGGTGCCTAATCCAATTAACAGAAGCACTCTGGAGGGTGAGGGGTCAATCCCAGTCCTTTCACAGAAGAAAGGGTTCTGAAAGAACTCCTAAAACTGAAGGGTGACAAAGCAATGGGGCCAGATGGAATTCACACCAGAATTCTAAAAGAATTAAGCAGGGAACTAGTGTCACCACTGACTACACTTTTTAACAAATCATGGGAGGATGGTGTGGTACTGGAGGACTTGAAGAAGGCTGATGTGATTTCTCTTCATAAAAATGGGACCAAAACAGAGGCAGGAAACTACAGACCTGTCAGTTTGACCTCTGTGGTAGGAAAAGTGATAGAATCACTTCTGAAGGAAAGAATTGCTGAGTACCTAGAGGCCAGTGGGGCCCAGGACCCAAGGCAGCATGGGTTCACAGTGGGAAGGTCATGTCAGATGAATGTAATTGATTTATTTGACTGGGTGACCAAAGTAGTAGGCCAGGAAGGGGTTGTGGACATGGCCTACCTAGACTTTGGCAAGGCATTTGACACAGTCCCACACAAAAGATTAATAGTCAGATTAACCAGCCTGGGAGTGGGTCCCAGGGTGGTAGCCTGAGTAAAACATTGGCTGGACAACAGGACACAGAAGGTAATTGTAAATGGAGTCCACTGTGAAGAAAGAGGGGTTGCTAGTGGGGTACCACAGGGTTCAGTACTTGGTCCGGTCCTTTTTAATGTCTTTATAAGTGACATTGCAGAGGGATTGGAAGGAAAGGTATGCCTCTTTGCAGATGACACAAAGATCTGCAACAGGGTTGATACACAAGGAGGCGTGAAAATGGTGAGAATGGACTTGGCAAGGTTGGAGGAATGGTCAGAAGTATGGCAGCTTGGATTCAATGCAAAGAAGTGCAAAATAATGCACCTGGGAAACAAAAACCCAGGGGAAGATTACACAATGGAGGGGGTAGTAACAACAACAAAAATGGAAAGGTGACCTGGGGTAATCATATCAGATGACCTTAAGGTTGGCAAGCAATGTGAGAAGGTGGTAGGGAGGACTGGGGGGATACTGGGATGTATAGGGAGAGGCATCACCAGCAAAAAACAGGAAATTGTTTTCACCCTGCACAGACAGTTGGTGAGACCCCATCTGGAGTACTGCGTCCAGTTCTGGAGACCCCATCTTGCAAGGACATAGACAGGATGGAGGCAGTTCAGAGGAGGGCAACTAAAATGATGCAGGGTCTGCAAGAGAAGCCATACGAGGAGAGACTAAAGGAGCTTAATATGTATACTCTTGAGGAAAGGAGGATGAGGAGACATGATAGAAACGTTTAAGTACCTCAGTGGAATCCACAAAGTCCAAGAGGGTAGCATCTTTCAGAAAAAGAGATGTGCAAGAACAAGGGGACACAATTTGAAGATAGAGGAGGGACGGCTCAGGGGCAATGTGAGGAAGTATTTTTTCACAGAGAGGGTGGAGGACACATGGAACAGCCTTCCTGAGGAGGTTGTGGGGTCTAAAATTGTGGGAGAATTCAAGAATGCATGGGACAGAAATAAGGCAATTTTTGTGGGGGGTAGGAAGAACTAGACTGTTGGTTAAATAGGATCTGCAGCTTATCCTCTTGGTAGGGAAATGGGCAGACTAGGTGGGCCAAGCGGTCCTTATCTGCTGTCAAAGTCTATGTTTCTATGTTTCTATGTCATGTGAAGTCAGCAAGGGCACTTACTGCCAGCAACACTTTATGACCACTGGCTCACACAGACTTTCCACTACAAACCACTAAATGTAAACCTATCACACATCCTGATCTTTTTGCCCTGTGAGAAATTCAGCCTGCTTGCCTTCTAAAATCCACACCTCTACTTATTCCAACATCTGTGCCTTATAATTCTGCTGCAGTTTGAACTCCACACTCCTCCCAAATTTGGAACTTTACATCCCTCCCAAAATTTCCCCCAGTCCTTCTAAAATTATTTCCCAATAAACCTCACTATTTATGTGCCATAGTCTCCAGAACTTTGCACCTTGCATCTCAGCCAAAACTTAGTGTCTCACACTTTTCCCATAAAACCAAATCCCACACCTCTCCAATATTTGTGCACACATTCCTCCTGAATTGTGTACACTGTATCCTGTTGACTTTTCTACTGTGAAACATGCACTCCTCCCACAATTAGTGCACAATGCCACCCTGATATATTTATTTATTGAATTTTGTTGACCAGGTAGGCCCACTGGGCCCCGGAGGTCCCTTTTTCAGGGGCGACCCGGGGATAAAAAATAACATACAGGTAAACAGACAGTACAAAGCAGGTAAGCAGAGCTATAAACTTGCGTAAATTCCAAATGGTTTAACAGTGATAACACATATAAGGCAAATTCCATACTGTATAACTGTGAAAGACTTAATGGCATTTACAATATGAAAGGTGGAGAGGGAGGAGGGGCGGTGACATAAGGTCAGCTCCTTATGCATTGGCAAGTGCTCCTGGCGAGCAGGTGTGCTTTGAGCTTAGACCGGAAGCAGGGGCTCGACCCTGCCTCCCGTACCTCCAGTGGGAGTTTGTTCCAGTGGGAAGGAGCTGTAAAAGCAAAGGACCTGGACCCAGCTTTAGTCTTTGTTTTGGGGACCACAAGGAGGTTTTGGCCTGAGGAACGGAGACTCCTCAGATTGGTTTTGACCCTAACTAGTCCTTTGAGACTAGGGGGAGGTAAGGGCCCCAGAAGCTTAAAAGCGAGACATAGTGTGGGGTAGATGAGGCGGGCTTCCAATGACGGCCAGCTGAGCTTGGATTGAGCCTTGCAGTGGTGTGTCCTAGGGTGTGATAATGTGGCAAATCGGACAATCTTATTGTATAAGGTCTGGAGCCTGCCAAGTTCCATAGAGGCCATGCCTTGAAGAACAGGTGCCGCATAAGTGAGCTTGGGAAGAAGGACGCTAGTTGCGATGGCAACTCTGGCTTCAGGGATAATCTGGTCCTTTATTCTGTAGAGGATACCGAGTTTTCCATGTATGGCTTTGGTGAGTTGGTCAACATGATTTTTTAGGGTGAAGCCTTGGTCCAAGGTTAGCCCTAGGTATTTAGTGGAGGTAACCACCTCAAGTTTATCACCCTCACTGGACTGCAGCTGAAGGAGCAGCGACCTCTCGGTTCCCAAGGATCTGGGCCCGAACAACATCGCTTTAGTTTTACTGGTATTTAATACCATTTTGTTCCGAGTGAGCTAGTCCTCCATCTGAAGAATGTCCTCTTGGAGGGCATTCTCCAGTTCTCCTAAGTTAGGGGAGGCTCTGTAAATGACAGCTTCGTCCACGTATGGATGACGCTGCTGCTCCCGCAATGTAAGTACAGATCGTTTATAAACAAAGTGAAGAGAAGGGGACCAAGTATTGATCCCTGAGGTACTCCTACTTTGAGCGGTGCAGACTGGGAGACATAGTCCTTCCACTTGACCCTCTGGGTCCGGCCCGTGAGGTAACTAGCAAACCATTCTAGGGCATGTGCGTCCATGCCAAGAGCGCACATTTTTTGTAAAAGGTGGTTGTGGTTTACCAGGTCAAATGCTTTAGACAGGTCCATGAAGACTGCGCCTGTGCTGACCCCTGTGTCATTATTGCCCAGGATTTCAGCCAAAAATTTGGTTAGTGCAGTGTCCATCCCATGCTTGGCTCTGAAGCCGTGCTGTGATGAAGAGATTACCTGGTGTGTTTCCAGATATTCGCGTAGTTGAGAGTAGACAAGCTTCTCTTGTAATTTCGCTATTGTGGACAACAAGGAGATAGGTCTGTAGTTCCCAATAGGCTCGGTAGACCCTCCCTTGTGAATGGGGATCACTAGGGCCTGCTTCCAAGGCTCAGGGACAGACCCCTCCATAAAGGACTGGTTTATCAGCCAGGTTAGGGGCTTGGCTAATGCTGGGGCGCCCTCCTTGAGGATTCGAGTCTGGATCCCATCGGGGCCCCCGGTGCCTCTCGCCTGCAGGGATTTAAGGATGAGTAAATCCTCCCTTTCCCTAACCAGCCACAGATGAAACAGAGGGTGGTCTAGTTCAAGGGGCAGATGCCTGTTAGGTTCGTTCTTGTTATCTAAGGGACCCACCTTGTAGGCTTCCAGGTTTGTGAAGAAACTGTTTAGGGCCTCTGCGATGAGAGGCGCCTCTTTGAGTACTTGCCCGTTCACCAGGATAGGGCCGGTTGTTGAATTCGTACCTCCTTTTAGGAGTTCGTTAATGTGTGACCAGAAGTATCTAGGGTTTCCCAGGTTAGCTTTTTGGAGATTGGTGATATATTCATTCTTAGCTTTCTTTATGGCCAGTTTGCATTGGTTTCTGAGGGCCCTGTAGGTAGCAAAGTCCACTGGAAACTTAGTTTTCCTGAACTTTTTCCACGCTTTGTCCCGAGTAGACATCAGGGCTTTTAGAGGGGTGAGATCCACTTATAACAGCTACCTTTGACCCTATAGGTTTTCATAGGGGCAACGAGGTCAGTGACTTTAGTGAGGGTGGTTTGGAAAAATTTTACAGCTTCTTCCAGATTAGGTAGGTGTCTAATGGGGTTCCAGTCAGTGCTATTTAGGTAGCCTATGAACTGGTCAGGGTGGAAATTGGAGTAGTCTCTGGTAGTAAAAGATCTAGGAGGGACTTTAATAGCATTATTCTTCCAAATGACAAATATAGGCGAATGGTCGCTCAAGGCATCTCCCAGGATCCTGGCCAGCTTTACATTACTTGGGGATGAGGTCAGGACCCAGTCTATTATAGAGTGCCTACCTGATTTATGGTTCATTCTGGTCGTTAGGGTAATAATTTGAGCGAGGTGGGAGTCGTATAGAATTTCGTTGATGTCAGACTTCCCTTCCAGTCCCCAGTTTAAATTGAAGTCACCTAATAGGATAATCTCAGATGCAGTGTCAATCACTGGGCTCTTCAGGAGCTCATCCAGAGAGCCGAGAGCATTGGATGGTGGGCTGTATACGCAGCCAATAGTGAGGTGTTTAGCCCCACCTATTTTGAGCCGAACGAATATAGCTTCAACATTCAGGGACAAGTCAAGGGGCTGCCTGACGAGGGAGGAAGAGATAGTGTCCTTAACATAAATTAGCACACCCCCCCTCTTTTGGAGGTCTATCCTTTCTGAAAGGAGCGTATCCGGAGATGCTCTGCGCATGATCCAGAATGTGGAGTTTTAGCCAAGTCTCCGAGACCGCTAATAGATCCGGATTATAGACTGCCAGCCATGCCTGTACCTCTGAGATCTTCAGTCTCAGGCTGCAGATATTCATGTGCACCAACCTCAGACCCTTGGCTCCATCCCAAGCCTTATCAAGGGGGGAGGAGATAGAGACATTAGCTGTCTCTGGGCCAGGGTTTGGTTGGATATCTCCTGCCATTAGTAGAAGGGCAGCTAGTGAGCTCAGGAGAGTGAGGGTTGGAGGGGGTAAGGACAGGATGACCTGACAAGGCGTTGGGCTCCTACTGAAGAGAAGAACCCTGTAGAGGACCCCTTTCTTACAGAATTCATGTGCTGCCAGGAGAAGGAAGTTGCACCTTGGGGAGGGACACGCAAAGTGTCCGATCATTCCCTCTCTCGACCCCCCATGGGTGTCGTGGGGGCAGAAGGCAATTTTAGCAAGGGAGTTGGTCCCAAGTTGCCCTAGTATGTAAATTGTTGCCAGGATAATGCCCCTGTTCCAGTAGGGAGGAGGCATGACGTGGCTTATCTGTGCTTCTCGCCTTGATAGCAAGTGCAGGGCCTGGAGGCCAAGGGTTAGTTACAGGCGGTAGAGCCTATGTCAAATTCCCAAGTACAGCACTTCCACTGCTAGTGCGCAGAAGCAAGTTCAGCAGTCTGATTCATAGAGCAACTAAAGCAAGAGCAGTTCATGCCCTAATTAACAGGATCCCAGAAAGAAAGTACTAGCCGTAGGTCCTTAGGTGAAGAAACCACTAAGTCAGGCCACCACCAGGGGTACAACAAGTAATTCCTGCCTCGAGGACCCATATATATGACCCATGCACCCCTCCTAAAATTAGTCCATACTCCTCTGCTAAATTTTGTTCTTCTACTGCACCTCTCCCCAATTTGCCCACACATCACTCCTGAAAATGGAACCCCATACCATTTCATAAATTTGCACCCACACTTCTCCTGAAATGTGTGTCCCATATCCATTCTAAAATTTAGTCCAACACTTTTTTCCAAATCTGGGCCTCTAATCCCTCCAAATTTGTGCCCAACACCCAATCTGAAATTGTCATACTGCACACCTTCTAAAATTGTTTCCCATATCATTTCTAAAATCTGTATGCTGCTCCCCACCCAAATATTGGGTACTGCATTCTGAACACCTCCAACTATCTTCCCTATACCCCTCTTAAAGTGTGCTTGCTACCCCATCTAAAACCTGTGCCCCATTCCTCTTATAACATTTGTACCCTTTCCAAAATGCCTTGTATCACCTCCTGGAGTTTAAATTTGTCACCTTCTTGAAACTTTTGACGCATTCCCATCTCAAAATGTATATCCAACTCTCCCCTCAAAGTTTTCCCCTGCACCCTACTTAGGTCTTCACCCTGAACCCCTCTGAAAATTTGAGTTCAGCACCACCTTTGAAATTAGTACCCTCACTTGTCCTACCAAAATTTGCCCATTTCAAGATTTGTGACATGCAGCAATCCCCAAAATATTCTCTTTACATGTGCCTCTCTCCCAAAATTTGCATTTCCATTCCTCTCCCAAAATACATGGCTGTACAGCTGGCCCAGTGGCACTGAAGGTTGAGGCATTGCCAAGAACCTTACCTCATGCTATGCAAGATATCTGGATTCATTCCAAGACTAGGTTGCCGGGGGGCTGGCTGGCGGGAGGGTAGAAGCAGGATTGAGCAGGCTGCTGGGCAGCTTTTCTTTCCTAGGAAGGGTTTTCAAGTCATTCTCATCTTGGCTAACACTAAGTGGTGGCTGGGTGTCAGAGCAAGGATGTTCAGAGGCTGATATTATGTCAGAAGCATGGAAGGCGAAGTGGGTGGAGAATGCATGAGCACCTCCATGCACATGCACAATCTATTGCCATGACCTCAGGCTGGGAGAAACACAAATGGAAAAAGGTTTTCTTTGCAGGATCGTATGATGCCCCCATACCACATCACCATCTATCATATCATCGGTACCTGCAGCAACTACTGTACTGTGCTTTGGGGGTGGCAGAGGTCTCTCTCCTGACCCCGCCAAAGGGGGAAGGTCCATGGGGACATTACTTTGACAGGTAATAGGGGACATTGTGGACAATGGGTGGGTGTGGTGAGCTAGATGAAAAGGAGCCTACCCTGCCATAGCCAGAGCAGATAAAGTGTATATTGAAAATAAACAAAATATTCAACCCTGCCCTCCTAAAAATTTGCGACCCACTCCCCTTCTGAAATATGTTTCCTGCTTCTCTCCCAAAATGTGTACCCTGAACTGCTTCTTAGGATGTGTGCAGTGTACACCTCCCAAAATGTGTGCTTTGCTCCCCTCCCAAATATTGTGTCCTATACACTCTCAAAGTTTTCTCCTAACACCCTGCAAGCAATCTGTACCTCACACTGATTCCAAAATATGCACCCTATCCAAAATGTGTGACCAGCGCCCCTTTAAAAATGCATGCCCCACACCCTTCCCTAAATTTTGCACCCGCTAATCATCCCCAAATGTGCACCCTGTCCTGAAACTTGCACCATTCATCCAACTGATATTTGTGACCCACTCCTCTACTAAAATCTATACCCCATAACCCCACAATTTACACCCCACATCCCTCCCTTAATTTGTACCTGCACTCATCACAAGGTTGGTACCCCCACAAAATGGCTAAGAGTTGTGCACCACACCTCTACTGAAACTTGCATCCATTCTCCTCCAAAAATTTGCACACTGCCTCATCCTGATAGTTACATCCCACACCCATCTTAGAATTCTCTCCTTGGATCCCTTGCAAAATCTGCTACTTTCATTAGCAACAAATTTCCACAATACCCCCTCCTGTTATTTGCATCCCCAACAAATTTGTGGCTCTCTCAGAATTCAGGCCCCTTACTTCAATCCAAATATTGGGAGATATATAGAGAAATAATTTTAGGAGGGTGTATGGGACCAATTTTAGAATGGATGAGTCAAAAATTGTATGAGGGTTGCAGGGTGTGAAATTATAGAGATTTGCAGGGTTCAAAACACAAGAAGGTTGCTGGGGTGCAAATTTCAAGAGGGGTATGAGGCCTACATTTCTGGAAGCATGTCAGGCACTAATTTCAAGGGGTGTGTGGGTAGAGTACAATAGGGAAAATTCAAGAGGAAGTGCAGTAAATAATATTACAAGGGTAGTGGAAGAAATATTGGGAGTAGTGCATGAAGTAATTTTGGGGAGAAGTTGCTCGACACAAAGCTCAGGAGGTTTGCAGGGTGTAAAATTCAGCAGGTATATGTAGTACAGTACACATTTCAGGAAGTAAAGTTAGAGGGACATGGGTCCCAACAATGAGATTTGAAGTGCCAGCTTCTTGAGGGTTGGGGATTTGCAAGGTGACAAGACCACAAAGTGCATATTTCAGGAGAAGTGGAGTACATATTTTTAAAGGTGTGTAGGCTAAACATTTCAGGAGATGCACATGGTATACAGTTAAGGATAGGTGAATCAATCAAATTTGGAGATTAGTGGTGGAATTTCTGTTTGAGCCAGTGGTCACACATTGTTACTGGCAGTGAGGACTAGGCTGTGAGTGCCCTAGGTGACATCACATCACATCAACAGTAGCCCCTCACTGATTCCAGACAGTTTTACAGGCAGGGAAATCAGGGTTACGGGAATGCTTAGAACCTTGAAACAAAACAACTCAGAAATCTGAATTTTGGTGAGATGCTTATTGGGGAAACAGGATCTGTTGGTCCTTATTTTAAATTTACAGCTATTAAAAAGATTGATGATATCCCATCCTTAAGGCATTACTTCATTAAGAGACAACTTTTTCATAAAATCTCCACTGTACCTCTGTTTTTTTTTCCTCAGCAAGTGTAACAGATTACTTTGGCTATGTTAAAGCTAGGTTTTTAGGAGTCAGACCAATAGCCCAGCTTGTTCAGTCCCTTGTAAAGTTTGTCACCCATTCCCAAGGGAATTCACCACCCTGCTAATGTATTCTTATCTAGGAACTTAATCAGCCTGCTGGAGACCACAGTTTCCAGATCATTAATAAAAATGTTAAAGAGCCATGACTCCAGCACTAATCTTTGAGGGATGCCACTGAGTACTCCGGCTTTTTTAGAGTAGTGCACATCCACCAGCACCCTATGATTTCTGCCCCTTAAGCCAATTATAGCATCCTCCTTGTGTATACTGTATATTTTGTAGAGACTGTACAAGTTTACTTTGGCCAGATGCTTACCATGTGCCACAGTATGAAAGGCCTTGCTGAATTCCTGATAGACTAGAAAATTTTCTGACTTGTTACAGTGATACAAACCTGATACATCTTGATTGATGATCTTGTTGGGCTTCACACAGGCAGTTACCACTGTGACCCATAAACAGGGTTACTATCTGGACCTAGTGTTCCTCCTGGAGAAGGAGGTTGGTGATCAGGTGGTGGAACCGGTCGGATGGTCTGACCATCACACTATAGGGTTCAGTTTCATGACTCCCCAATAGACCTGCCACTTCAGAGATGGTCCGGTACTGCCCTTTAAGGGGTGTGACCTCCGAGGGTCTAATGGTGGTGCCGGACCTATTGTATAGGCTGTTGGAATGCTCTGATCCAGGGGGGCTTGGTATTGTACTATAACAGTGTGGAAGCAGGGGCTCTGGATTCCATAGCTCCTGTATAGGTTTGCCCACTCACTCTTCATCCTTGTTCCCCTTGGTTTGATGGGACCTTGAAGGCGCTGAGGTGAGTAGGGTGAAGGTTGGAACTGCGTTGGCTGAAATAAGGCTTGGAGGATGACAAATTTAGACTGATGACCCATTACTCAGACTATCCGTCAGCAATCTCTCATAAGAAGGTAGAGTTCCTGTCCAGGGAGATTGCTGCATCAGGGAATCGACCAGCTCAGCTCATCCGGACTGTTGACAGGTTGTACAATCCAACCAGTCTTCAGAATTGGAGAGCATTTTCACAATCTAAGTTTAATGAGTTTGCTCAATTCTTTGCAGATAAGATTACCACCATTAGGTCAGAGATTCATCTGACTCATTCCAATGAATGCTGTGGGGGTCGGTGGGAGATCACAGGCAGCCAGTCTGTCTGGGTGAACTTTGATCAGCTGGCAATCATGGATATCATGAAGATTGTCCAGGGCTTGCGACCAACTTGCTGTAGTATGGACCCTGGTTCAACCCACTTCCTTGTGGTGTGTGTGGAAGTCATCGGGGTGAACCTGGTGGAGAATGTCCGGTGTTCCTTGGAGAAGGGTGTGTTTCCGAGCCCTTTGAAGGAGGTGGTGGTGATGCCCCTTTTGAAGAAATCCTCCCTCGATCCAGACTGTCTCATGAACTACAGTCCAGTCTCTAACCTGCCCTTTGTGGGCAAGGTTATTGAGAACATGGTCGTGTTGCAGCTCGAAGACTTTCTTACCACCCATGAGGTCTATGATCCTCTCCAGTCTGGTTTCAGGAAGAGGCATAGTACCGAGATGTCTCTTGTTCAGGTACTTAATGATCTTCTGATAGCGAGAGATCAGAAGAGCCGTTTGATCTTGGTTCATCTTGATCTCTCTGCAGCATTTGATACCGTGGACCATGGGGTACTACTGGAGCACCTGTGGCTGTTCTCTGGACTGTCTGGGAACGTCCTCAGATGGTTCCATTCTTTTCTCATGGGCAGGACTCAGAGAGTGGTGTCAGGGATTTTTTCCTTGGCCACCTCTTCCCCTGACCTGTGGGGCGCAGTAGGGCTCCATTTTGTCTCCCATGTTTTTCATGGTGTACATGCTGCCATTGGGAAACATTATAAGGTGGTACAGGCTGTGTTTTCACTGCTATGTGGATGATATTCAGCTGCACATGTCCTTTGTGTCTGAACAGTATGATGCCATCTTGGGCTTTAACAACTGTCTCACCAAGATTCAGGACTGGATGAGTGCCAGCTGGTTAAGGTTGAACATGGATAAGACCAAGGTGTTAGTGGTGGACCCAGGTCATCAAGTAAAGGGGTTATCTCCTGGTCAGCCATCCTGGCTTATGCTGGGGGGCAACCAGTTGAGATTCTCTGAATGGGCACAGAAATCTGGGCATTGTTCTTGATGGTGAGCTCAAACTTAAATCTCAGGTGTCAGCAGTCATCAAGACCTCTTTTTACCATCTGAGGAATATCACCCGGATTAAGTACCTTGTCCCACTGATGGTCTTCCAACTTTGGTCCACACCTTTGTGACCTCCCGCCTTGACTACTGCAATAATCTGTACCGAGGGCTCCCGGGGGTGGACATCCATTGCCTGCAGCTGGTGCAGAACACAGCAGACAGATTGTTGACATGTTTGTAGAGATCTTGCCATGTCTCACCTGTACTCCTCAAACTGCACTGGCTGCCTGTGCAGTAGAGGATCATCTTCAAGGTCGGTTTGCTGACCAGTAAGGCCTTACATGGACAGGGACTGCGTTATTTGTAAGACCTTCTTCATCCCTACTGCCCCCTCTGCTCACTCTGTTTCTCCAATGAGGGATTGCTAGATATTCCCATGGTCAGTTTACAGACCTCGTGGGCCAGAGCTTTTTCTTTTGTGGCCCCGACCCTGTGGAATTCTCTACCTGGTTGGATTAGAGAGTGTCTGTCCACTGAGACTTTTAAGTCTGCATTAAAAACGTATTTGTTTGACTTCACTTTTGCAGATGCTGTTTAACTTATAACCTATTTGTGCTACCTGTTTTAATATGTGTGTTTTTAATTGAGTATTTTCTGTTTTTACTTTGTACAAGCTCTTTGGCATTTGAAAAACACTTTTTAAAAATAAAGACTGACTTGACTTGACTACATTCTGACTTTCTTCTCTATGATCTAAATTTCATTCTAAAACACAATGATTATGTTTTTGTAGGGAATTTTTAGCACCAGATCAGTGGCTCAGCTGTGGGGGGCCACTGTAGCCCCATCTTATACTAACTTGATTCTGGGTTTGTGTGAGAAAATACTCATGTTCAGTAATGATGTTAGCCCCTTTTTCAGTGGGATTAGCAGATGCCACAAATGTATTGATGAGGTCATCTATGTGTGGAAGGGCACTGATCTTGAGGCAGCAGATTTCATTGGTATGCCCTCCCAATGGCAAAACTTTACATTGAACACGTCAATGCCGACAACATTGACAGTTAGCTGTAAAGTCCACCCAGGACCCCAACACTCTTTCCTCTGGTCCTGCACCCCCTCCCTAAATCAACTCCTACTCAGTGTTGATTATCCTTAAGTTCGTGGAGTGCAGGGGGAAGAGCCCCCCCATTTGGGGGGTTCTGGGGATGAAGCCCCTATGGAAAGCATCTGTTTCTCCGATGGATTTATGTTGACTTCAAATTGCAGTCGACAAATCCGTCGCTGTGATGTCAGTCAGTAAAATATTTGTTGCACCAGCAGCGTAGAGCCAATTTCTTTCACTGGCTGAACAGTAACAATGTAAAACTTTCTTTCACCCACAAGCTAAGTGCAGAAAAAAATTGAATTACTGGACATTCAATGGATACATGTAAAGCAAAACAGAAAAGTAAAGAAAACCTATTGTGGGAACATATTTTTATGTGCTGATGGTGCACACCCCAAGCTCCTTTTAAACATCATCCTATTTGTGGTATTTACTTGAATTAGCTGCAATTCCATTGTGGCCAGCACCATATCCTTGGGGGGGGGGCAGAGTGGATGCTGGTTATCACTGCATGCTCAAGCCCCCATCCAATACTCAAAAAAATAGGTCCACTGACAACATGATGTTGGCACTGGTCACGTGTCACTGACTGGATCCTCTCTCCACCTGTATCTGCTCTAGAACAGCCAGGAAGTCAGCGGCCCCACCCCGGGGAGGGGGTAATCCAGGGTACAGAAAACCATCCTCTCCCCAGTACTGTTAGAATCCACTGAGAAGCCAGTGGCTCTGCTCCAGGGGTAATCTGGGGGTACTTGTGGTGCAGGAGGCTGGAGAGGGCTCCAGACATGGCGGTGAGGTCAGGTGACCGATTGAGGGAGGTGGGTCAGACCACCAAAAAAAAAAGAATTAGCTGTAATTGTTCAGATGATTACAGTTTTGAATTTCAGACTGCAGCACATCGGGTTCTCAGTGTCTTTTGCCTCTTGCTGGTCTGGGGACCCCCCCCAAAAAAAAGCAAGTGGGGGGTTCTGTAGCAAATCTTGGAAGTCCTGAAGTGTTCCTATGGATTTGCTTTGCTGCCTTCTACTGCAGTGCTGAGGAGCATTAGGCAGCAGCTTGTGCATCCTGAGAAACCAGCAGTGCATACTGGGAAACCTACATCAATGGAAGTCCATCACAAAGGGCTGCTGGCATGTCAAAAACAAAGGGCCCCACATCTCACATATCCCTGAAATTTAGTGATGCTTTTTGGGATAGGAGGGTGCATCTTCCACATTCAACCAAGCATACAAAAATGCAAAATCTACCCCAAGGAAACTGTTCTGGCATCTCTGAGTAGGACTATGTTGAGTGAGCAAAGTCTCACTTCTGTAGCTATATAAGCTCACAAAGAAATCAAAGAAATTATGGAATGTGACTGGAGAATATCATCTAGTGATCCTTCTTTAGAGGGAGTTATTAACAAGTCACCAAGAATAACCTTTTGCTGAGGAAAGAACCTCAGAGATCTGCTCATAGTGTACACACCTACTTATGGAGATCCCTGCATAAGACAGGGTTGTATACTGAATGAAAAGGTGTTTTCAAGAGTCAATAATGCTGCATTTGCTAATGCCCACACACTAATAACATACAACATATACTGTACTGTACCATGATTGGTTAATCTAGTTGATGGGAAGAATATTATCATTTGCAACATAATTTACTGTATATGCAGCATTGTGCACTTGTCCAAAGGTGTACACTATGTGGGGCACAAGACACATCAGATAAAATGCAGGATAAAAGAATTTGCATGGGGTAATCATGATGGCACCATTGAAAATGCCCTTGATTCCCATTTTCTAGAGTCTCACCATAGTAACCCAGCTGACTTGGAGTTCACAGGTACTGAACACATAGAGCCATGACAAAGGGGAGGAGGCAGGTTGCCCACTCTCCTACAGATAGAAACCAAGTACTGTATATTCACACAACTAATGCTCCTTGATGGTTAAAAGGCATATCAGATTTTGAGCCCTTTTATGTTGGCTTGCCGCTTGCTTAAGTCAACATCTTCTTGATAGTCTTGGTGGGAGCACAGCCGCTGTTTGCGAATGGAGGCATGCATCAGTAGGTGCATCCCTCATTCCCAATCAGCCTGCATGCCCGGCACCACACCATGCATACATAAGGGGCGAGGCACATCTAAGCAAAGGTCGCTGCAATCTAGACAAAGCTCGTCATACGTGGCGGTCGCTTTTGCGTGCCGTGCTCACCGCCATTATGAAGCATGGTTGGCGAAACAGGTAGCCACCTCACATCTGCCGACATCGAGGTACCCAATCACCTGTTGTTAACCCCACTGTCTTTGTGTGCCGATGGGGAGCCCTCCCGTCGGCATAAACTAATGTTGAATGCCGGGGTGCCCAATCCTCGGCTCGCGCCCCCTCACTTTCTGTGTTTGCTGACGGGGTGCCCAGTCCTCTCGCATTACTCCCCTGTGTTGTGTTCCGACGGGGGTGCCCAATCCCCTGTCAGCTACTGACCCCCCCAAAAACAGTTAGGTGGCATGCTGGGAGCCCACCCCAGCTTGCCAAATGCCCTGGAAAATGAAAACTGTCCCGCGATGGCCATTTTGGGAAATTTTTTCACCACATTTTCAACGTGGGGTTCTTGGGGCCCTTCCTCATGAACTCAGTCACTGTCATTTTGTTATTTAGTCCCAAAAGGTGATTTCACGGTCACTGCGCAGAACCACCTTTCAGGACCTAGTAACGAAATGACAGTGCCACAGTTCATGATGTAGGACACCCCAAAACCCTATATTGAATATTTAGTGAAAAAAATCCCAAAAATGACTGTTTTATGAGCGTGCATTGAGCAGTTCCAACACACGCTCATAACTTCATACATTTTTAATATTTTCACTCCAGATTTTCAACATTGCCATTTTACCACACCTCCTTATGAGCAGTACAGCTGTCATTTTTCATATCTTGCCCAAAATGTGTTTTTGCGCATGTAGCGCAAATGGCGCAGTTGGTGTGCAAAATCAATGTTTGGGACAGATTAAGAAAAGCACAGTTACGCTGTTCAAGAGCAGAGGTCTTAAAATGGCTATGTTGAAAATTTAGTGACAAAAGTCCATAAAATGACTGTGTTACGAGCGTGCATTGTGCAGTTTCCATGCACCCTCGTAAGTTCATGAATTTGCAATATTTTCACTCCAGATTTTCAACACTGGCATTTTTCCACACCTCCTTATGAACAGTACAGTTGTCATTTTTCACATGCTGGCAGAAATGTGTTTCCGCACTTCCGGCGCAGAATTGCATGGTCGCTGTGAGAAATCAGTGTTCAGGACAGATTAAGAAAATCACAGTGACACTGTTCATAAGCAGAGGTCCCAAAATGCCTGTGTTGACAATCTGCTGTAAAAAAATCACCAAACTAATTACATCATGGGTGTGCGTTGCACAGTTTCTATGCACGCTCATGACTTCACCAGGTTTTTTATTTTTTCACTCCAGATTTTCAACATTACCATTTTTTACACCTCCTCATGAACAGTACAGCTGTCATTTTTTCACATCATGTTTGAAATGTGTTTTCATACCAGTGGTGCCAAATGGTGTAGTCGCTGTGCACAAATCAACTTTCCGCTAACAAACTGATATTGCCACTGTTCATGAGGTGGGGGTCACAAAAAAAACATGTTTAAAATTTGGAGTGAAAATACCGATGAACGACTGGGACGTTAGGGTTTCCGACCATAACGCCCCACTCTGTAGAGACTGATAGGCATCAGGAGTGTGACTTGGGATTGCACCTATAATACTCCTGCCATTCCACCCCCCCACCCACACCCTGCAGCCAGTGACAGGTATCAAGGTGTGCTTTGTACTCTTTGGCCCCAAAGTTCACCCCATTCTCCTGTACTGCACCCATCTCACCATATTTCTTATCGAATGCGGTGAGCATAAGGCCCAAAGACTCCAAGGAACACTGTGATACTTGTCAGAGTCTGCAGGGTATGGTGTGGTGAAATGGCATTGCTGTTATGTCTGATGACCCAAAGGCACACCCCAATGCCTGTCAGTCTCTGCAGGGTGGTGGTGGGGTTGGCTTCAGTTCAATACTTCACTGCCATTCCTATTATGCATCTCTCTAACTCCTACACTACCAATGCCAATGCCAGCAAGCGAGCATTCGGCATTGACAAATGCTTGTTTCTCTTAGCAACACACCCTTAGCTTGTCATGACTGTCTTGACTACCCAGTGATACTGAATGCTGGAAAACATAAATAGAGATTGCATTTGACTGTTCTCTACATATCAGTTTAAAATTGTAGTTTTACTTTGAAGTCCGCTTGTCTACTCAAGCCAGCACCAGTGTCAGTGCCAGGTCCAGGTCCAGCACCTGCTCATCTGACTTCAAATTCATTAGCACAAATTCTGGGCTTTGTTAGGGTTAATCTCCTTATCCTCATTCTCCACTATTGTCTACACCAACAGCAACTATCAGCTTATACACATCCACATTTTAAATATTAAAAAAGAAAAAAAGTACTTCAGTTGATATCCACTGGTGTGACCCTCAGCACTCAGCTCCCTGAGCCACAAACAGACCAGCAGTACTTTTTTGAATCTTGCAAGCAGAGAAAGGAACAGCTCAGTAGCTCAGTGTAGATAAGAACATCCATTATCAGTCAGTGCTCCCTAATTGCACCTATTAGCAGAGGAACTATTTGACATATTTTAACAAATTTTCTCCATTGTGTGTGTTATTCATTGTTAAATGCCTGTATTTTTTTCCTAGATATCCATTTTACAAGAGCAATAAGACACTCAGGGATCTGCAATATGCTGTGTAATGTTAACCACATCCACAGGGGCAGCTGACACTCTGCCAGTGGTCTCATGCCTAACTACACCCCTATAAGTGTGGTTATCACAGCATAATGCACACCCCGTTGTGTCTTATTGCTTACTTACAGTATACTGCACATCTCTTTTATTTTCCTCCCATGACCACTGTTTTCTATTTTTGTTTTTCAGAGCTGGTGTTCTGTATAACCTTGGTGATTTGGTCTATAACTTCAGAATGGCTAAATTATTGACTTAAATGCAATTTTACTATCTAGCTTCAGCCATGTCACTATTAGCCATTAACTAAAGAACATGGAATAGTAAGTTAAGCTTCCCCAAATGAAGTGAATGTTTATTATTAGTAACTTCCATTTCCTTGCACATCTCATTTTTATGCTGATTTGCAGATGGTACATTGACATTATCGATGTGTCTTTCTAAATACTACTTTTTGTTTATAGTTTTGAAACTTTTCACATTGTATTTGTTTTCTCCTTTTGATTCACCAGCATTGCCTCATCAATGTGTGTCCTTTATTATGCCAAGGGTAATCAATAATCAATGTAGTGTAGGATGACTTATTTGTAAAATACATTGTTTCTGCAAGATCACAGCATAAAGGAGTCCTCTTGAACATCTTTGGTTCCAGCTGAAGCCTCAGTGTGACCAGTATGATGTAGAACAATGGGGACATATAGGTCAGTTTGGAGATTGCTTGCTGTGTTGTACTTCTTTCCTTATTTTGTGTTCTGAAACAAATTGTTGCAAATATCCAGTGCCTTGAGAGTGTTACCATGTTTTGTATGGACTGGTGGAAATAGTCTCAGAGCTTAGCAAATAATGTGAGTCTATTCCTTCCATATTGTCATCGTATCATTACCCAGAAGCTTAAACATCAAACCTGTCTCTGTCATTTTAGTTGGGTGCATTATGGTGTGTGTGTGTGTGTGTGTGTGTGTGTGCGTGTGTGTGTGTGTGTGCGTGTGTAAGGTATGCAACATTTTTAATCACTTAAATCATCTTTTTTTTGTAATGATAAGCATAATGTTTAATGTTATTAAAACATAGTTTGATTTAAATATTTTTAATTCTTGATGCATAGCACAGGTCTTCAGAAAAGACTAATTCATGTCATATTTTTATCCATTTCCCTCTGTTAGAAATAAATATTTCCCTTAACTCAGTTTGAAATATCTGTTGTTTGAAGATTAGAAAAATATAATTAGTTCAATTTCTTGTTCCTCCTGAAGCACTACTTTTATTTAATTTATTCATTAATGCCCCAAGGTGGTCGTATTCCTAGTACACTCCATAATTATATCAGTTTGATTCAAGCATCTGGCAGTATGCCTTATAATGAAATAAGTTTATAAAAAACAAAAAAAAAAAATGAATGTTTTGCTGTGAATATTGAAATGGTTACAAATTAAATTATACCAGAAATATACTGGATTGTAGGAAAATGCTTGTTGAAAGCTTAAAGTTTGGCAGAAAGGATTGGTAATGTTTAAAATAAGCTGAGTGCTTGGAGAGGGGCAATGACCTCCAATCCTTCGGTATTTGGTATTTGGACAGTTTTTGTTTTCCTTTTTCCATTTATTTCTCCACGAAAATATTTTTTTCATAGTTTTCATTTTCCTTTGCTTGAAATGCACCCAATTAGAAATCAAAGACAAAAAGAGAGACAACAAGAAAATAACAGATATATTAAGGTTTTAATACAGTCATTGACTCCTCCTGATCTCCAATTTATAGGGGAGTGTGGGGCAATTTTAATCTCTAATCTAGGTTAACTAGTTGGTCTCCCTTCTTTAATCCACAACAGGCCTTCTCCCATGGCTGTATATAACCATCTGATCATATACACTCACGGTGTGCTCAACTTGAAGGGGGATGGAGCAGCCTGTATCTTTGATTACAGATGGCAGCCTGCATTGCATCATCAGTGTCACAGACTACTCTGCCCCTCTTCCCTCCTGGGTGCATGGACCTAAGCAAAGCAACCTCAGAAAGGGGATCATTGGATTATTGACAACAATGCATATCAAAATTAAAATTGTCAGCCTCTGCCTTTTGATTCCATTTAGGTCACACTTTTCTCTTGTCCTGTAAGATGACCCTTTTGCATGTTCTGCATCTGCTTTAAGAATTTTTTTTTATTCAGAAATAATTAAAAAAGGGGGACATGGCCTGTCCTAGACCAAGATGGCTGACTGATCTCTTCCAGTTTCACCCTGCCAGCCCTTGAGTGCCATCCAATCATTACCTATGCTATAACTTGCAAAATCAGGCTGAAATGTCAGAATTAAAAATATTAGATTACTCTCAACATGGTTTCACTATGGGCCATTCATGCACAACTAACCTGATGTCATTTTACAATAACATTAGCCAAAGTCTAGACACAAACTCTCAAATAGATATAAACTTATTAGACTAGAGTAATGCATTTGATAAGATCCCACATGGCAAACTTATAGCTAAATTAGACTTACTAGGTTTCTCCATCTGTTTGATTAACTGGATCAAAGCATGGTTGTCCAACAGAACACAGAGGGCAATTATTAATGATACTTTGTCCGAACAGGATCCTCTTACAAGTGGGGTTCCACAGGGCTCTGTTCTGGGGCCAGCCTTGTTCAAGATTTATATCAGTGACATGCAGATAGGATCCCACAACTGGTTGTCAAAATTTGCCAATGATACGAAACTGGGAGGAACAGTCGATACCACTGATAACCTTAATACCATCATTTCTGATTTAAAATCCATTGAACACTGGGCACTACTAAATAACATGGAATTCAACATTGGTTAATGTGTAGTCTTACATCTTGGATCCAAAAACCCCAACAACATTTTCTACTTAAACATATCCCACTTAAAATAACTAACAGAGAGAGGGACCTTGGCATAATAATCAATAGTAAACTTACATCCACCGACCATTGTAACAGAGTGGCAAACACCTCAAATGCTTTATTAAGACAAACAAGATGTTCATTTGTCACTAGAACTGAGCAACGTCTCATCCCTTTGTACAGGGCTTGTATTAGACCTTACATGGACTATGGATCTCCCTTTTGGAGCCCACATTTTAAGGGAGATATAACTTGTTTGGAACAGGTACAGAGACGGGCAACCAAGATGATCCCTAGATTGTCCTCTATGAACTACCATGATAGACTTAAATCCACAGATCTAACTCTTTACAATTTAGACATCAGAGAGGGGACTTTATTATTTGAATACAAGCTTCTTCAATCCCCAGTTCTTATGGAACAGTGTGGACTTCTTTATTCAACCAACCGTATCATCCCCAGATGACACAATTGACAAATTGTGATAAAAAAGCCCGTACTAACACCCAACACAATTTCTTTTCACCACGTTCACCAAGAATCTGGAATTCACTACCCCAAGAATTAATAGATTCTGTTAACTTTGGGTCATTGCAAAGGGAACTGGATGTTTGGTTACAAACATACAATAAAATTGATAGCCCACAGTGAGTGGGGGAAAAATCTTGATGGGCCTCAGCCTCCTTTTTTTCCTTTACAACCTAATAAACCTACTAAGCCTAGATCCTGTTAGATGGCATTTGGAGGAACAGTTTTATACCTTTCTGGTGCTTCTGCTATTCACAGTCCCTTTGTAGCACCACAGTGCTCCTGGAGTGTGCCTCAACCTGTTCAGTTCACTTCAGGCAATGGCAGCTGCCACTCTAGCTGTAGACAGAGTTGAAGGGATGTTCCAGCAGCTCCTATTAGAAAAAAAAAATACAAACTGAAGCAGGCACTAACTCTGTGGCTATCAATAAAGTTTCTGACTAACTAGATATCACTGGCAAATGGAGCCTGGATACAGATTGCAAATGCTATAACCCAGAGGCTCAGCACTGAGATCAGTTAAAAATGATCACTCAGCTGCAAGAAAAAGTTGACAACCTCAAAAACTGAGGTCACCACAACAGTCTTGAATTTGTGGGCTTCCCTGAACAAGTAGAAATACAGGACACTATTAGATTTTTATGCCATGCTTTAACAAGCCTCCAAAGGCTGACTGGCAATCCCTACTTTGAAACTGAGAAGGCACACTGCTCTCTGGCACCTACAGTATGCCAAAACATGGTGACAAACCCAGGCCCATACTTCTGAAATGTGTCTGGTTCCAAGTGCAGGAGGACATCATAAAGTGATTAAGGGAACTTGGGACCCTGGGATGGCAGGGACACAAAATCATGTTTTTTCAAGATTTCTCCCATGAACTGTCAAATAAGCAGAGGGTATACACAGATATCAGGAATCATCTACATTAACTTGGCATTCCCTTACATTCAGATAACCCCCAAAACTTGTTGTGAAATTGGCCTTGGATTATATCAAGCAGCACTGGACTGGTTTGCTCCACTCCAAGCCAACCATAGACAGGCTGCATTGCATGACCCAGCCATGATGGCAGATCAGCTCATGGACACCTCATCACCAGATCCTCAGCTATCACCACAGCCCACTACTGCACAGGCCTCTGAGGATAAATCATGTCTCCCTCCAAAACCCAAATGGCAAAATCTCAATAAGCAGAAGGAGAGAAAAGAATCTACACCACCTGCAATCTGCACCCTAAGCAACAGTAGGAGCCGGGACTCTGCTGATAGTGAGGCTATTTTACAGATCTGGCAGCTCCCAAGAGATTCACCCCCAAATAGACCTCCATGACCTAAGCCTCACCATCACGTGAGCAATCCAACATGCAACTCTTCTGTAGCATCAGTAGAAATGGTATGACTACCCTCACCACTCAAATTACAACCTGCACTAGTGCTGACTCCTGTATCCATGGCTAAGGAAGACAATGCGGCTGCTCTGATCCCTCTGCCTACCTTGGGATCATCGAGTTTGGAGGAGGAACTCACTGGTTCTGGCCACAGCATCCAATCTCAATCCCTGCCACCCTCTGTGATGGAGAAAACCACTCTGGTGACCCAGGCACCCCAGCTCTAGACAACCAGCTCACACAAACCCTCAATAGTGAAGCACTTGAAAGCTCCTCTGTATGCTTACACTAGCAGTTACTATTTGTCTCTGTCTTTTCCTTTCCCACTGTTCATTACCAAGGAACTTTAATAATGAGCAAAATGGAACACTTCAATGATTGCTGACCTATGATGACTTTCACTCACTATCTATATACTGTATAAACAGCTGCAATTCTTTATCCCTTAAAACAAAAAGCTATCAACTGTGGTGGTGGGTGGAGAGAAATACTGTTCAGAGGGTTAAAATCAGGTGTTTTTTAGAAGTATTATTGCTAACATGCCGTAATGGTTGACACTCCAAATAGCTTGCTCTACTCCCCGAGGGTAACCCTTCTTATTGTTCTCACCAGCTCCCTACATTATCTGCTTAGAATGTGGCTTTCCCTTCTGATGACCGCAATTGAAGATGGCAGCTGGGAGCAGCACTGACTGCACTATAAGCTCAGCATGTAACATTCTGTGAGCTGCTCTGCCTGCACAATTTTCACTCTTCTCTAATCTACATGTTGACAGGAAGAAAGATAGCTGGTACTCTTTAGCCCTCTCCCACAATTAAAACCACTTTTTCTCACCATGCTCCCCCTCACATAGGGTCCAGGCAACAGGCGGGCTGTCAGCAGTAACAAGAACAGAAACACACCAAGCATTTTCAATGGGGACCTCGCAGAGCTTCATTTTGCCTACAGATGAGGTTGCTTTATACACCAAATATAGCTGGTTTTATACAGAATTTGTGGTGCCAGGCCCACCTGGAGGGAATCTTAATATAAGATGGCCTCCAGAGCACCCATACCTCACTTAATCAAATAGCAAGCTGCACCACATCCTTGGCTATGACATGCCAAGAAACACATTGGCTGACAATGTGCAGGCAAACAAAATGCCTCTGAAATATTGCACATCAGAGCATTTTTAGCTATTCAGACTCCCTGTTCTATTCTTCCTTTTTAATCCTAAGGGACAAGAAAGTTACAGATCAATAGTAAATACCAGCTGCCCCCAGTACTATCCATCAACTAGTTTCTCCCTGTTCTAATGCCAGTATCACCACACTGCTGTTCTCCCCTTGGAGGGGCCACATATGCCTAAGGCAACACATTCGGGAGCAAACCAGACCCATGTTCTGGACAGTCCCCTAACTGGCAAAGGGCAAAATACCATAAGGCTGTATGTGGGGTATCCTCTCATCAGGTGTGCCCCTGCATCCTCTAAGTGGTATCCCTCATTGTACTGATGATGGACCCTCATCACTTTAACAATAGGGTCACTGCTTGACACTGCTCCCCCTGGAAAGCCTCACCCACAATCAGTGGCTCATATTTACAACCTTAAGTATGTGTATAAGACTGTTATTATTATTAGAAACATAGAAACATAGAATTTGATGGCAGATAAGGACCGCTTGGCCCACCCAGTCTGCCCATTTCCCTACCTAATGGATAAGCTGCAGATCCTAGTTAACCAGCAGCCTACTTCTTCCTACCCCCATCCCCTAGAATTGCCTTATGACTGTCCAATGCATGCTTGAATTCCACCACTGTTTTTGACTCACAACCTCCTCGGAAGGCGTTCCATGCATCCACAATCCTCTCTGTGAAAAAAAGTCCTAAATTACCTCTGAGCCACCCCCCATCTTCAGATTGTGCCCCTTGTTCTTGCACACCTCTCTTTTTGAAAGATGCTACCCTCTTGGACTTTGTTGATTCCCTTGAGGTACTTGAAAGTTTCTATCATGTCCCCCCCTCCCTCCTTTCCTTGAGGCTATACATATTAAGCTCCTTAAGTCTCTCTTCATATGTCTTCCAGTGCAGACCCTGCACCATTTTAGTTACCCTCCTCTGGACAGCTTCCATCCTGTCTATGTCTTTGCAGAGATTGGGTCTCCAGAACTGCACACAGTACTCTAGATGGGGTCTCACCAGCTGTCTGTACAGAGGGATAATAACTTCATGTTTTCTACTGGTGATGTATCCCTATGCACCCCAGTATCCCCCTGGCCCTCCTTGCTGCCCTCTCACATTGCTTTCCCACCTTTAGGTCATCTGATATGACTACCTCCAGGTCCCTTTCCATTTTGTTGTTGTTAGTATCTCACCCCCATTGTGTACTCTTCCCTGGGTTTTGTTTCCCAGGTGCATTACTGCACTTCTTAGCATTGAATCTAAGCTGCCATACATTTGACCATTCCTCTAACCTTGCCAAGTCCCTTCTCATCCTTTTCCACCCCACCTTGTGCATCAACTCTGTTGCAGATCTTTGTGTCATCTGCAAGAGACATACTTTTCCTTCCAGTCCCTCTGCAATGTTGCTTATAAAGACATTGAAGGACCAGTCTAATACTGAACCCTGCAGTACCTCACTAGTAACCCCCTTTCTTCAGAGTGTACTCCATTTACTATTACTCTCTGTGTCCTATTCTCAGCCAATTCTTTACCCATGCGTCATCTTGGGACCCACTCCATGCTGGCTAACTTCATATTAATCTTTGTGTGGGACTGTGTCAAATGCCTTGCTAAAAGTCTAGGTAGGCCATGTTCACAGCCCTCCCTGATCTACTACTTTGGTCACCCAGTCAAAGAAATCTATCAGATTTGTCTGGCATGACCTTCCTGCTGTGAATCCATGCTGCTTGGGTCCTGCCCTCTGGCTTCTAGATACTCGACAATTCTTTTCTTCAAGTGATTCCATCATTTTCCTATCACTGAGGTTAAACTAACTGGCCTGTGGTTTCCTGCTTCTGCCTTGCTCCTACTTTTGTGAGAGGAAACACATCTGCCCTTCTCAGTCCTCAGGTACCACCCCATTCTCCCATGATTTGTTAAAAGGGTAGTCAGTGGTGTCACTAGTTCTACCTTAGTTCTTTTAGAATTCTGGGATAAATCCATCAGGCCCCATTGCTTTGTCCACCTTCAGTTTAAGAGTTCTTTCAGAACCCTTTCTTCTGTAAATGGGCGGTATCAACTTCTGTATCCAGAGTGTTTCTACTGTTTGTTTTAGGTACCTCCCCTCTTCATTTGTAAATACTGAGCAAAAATATTTGTTTAGTATCTCTGCCTTTTCACAGTCACCCTCTGCCCACCCTCCCTCCCTCCCTTTATTAAGCCTCACTATCCCTCCCTTGGTCTTCCTTCGCTCCCTGATGTACCTATAAAAGGTTTTATCCCCCTTCTTAACTGAGTTGGCTATCTTTTCCTCAGTTTGGGCCTTTGCTGTTCTGACTGCCTTCCCAGCTTCCTTTTGCTTCAACTGATACAGTTCTCTGTCCTGCTCCTTCTGTGATTCCTTGTACTTCCTGAATGCTTTCTTTTTCTCTTGAACCTTCACTGCCACTTCCTTTGAGAACCATAGTGGTTTCTTACATCATTTTGTTTTGTTTATTTGCGTCACACAAAGGCTTGTTACCTCTGTGATGGCAGTTTTTATTATTCCCCATTGTTCTTCCACCCCTTCTTCCTGCCTATTTGCTAGTGCATTCCTTAGGCACTCACCCATTTAGCAAAGTCAGCCCTCCTAAAGTCCAGTACTTTTGCCTTTGTGTATTTGACCTGGCCATGTGTTTATTGTGAACCATACTGTTCGATGGTCGTCTAGTTCCCAGATGGCTACCCACTTCTACATCTGTGATCTCTCTCCATCTCCATTTGAGAGAACCAGGTCTAAGTTGCTCCCTCTTGGTGGGCTACAATACTAGTTGTCTAAGGCATGCCCCTGTAGGGCATCTAGAACCCACTCTTGAGTGGCTGCTGCGCTGCACTCCAGTTAACATCTGGCATATTCAGATCACCATCAGCAATATCTCCCTTTTCTGCCATTATAAGTATACTTTCTACCATTTTCTTGCCATTTCCTCCCCTGAGAAGAGGTCTGCTCTAACCCCTGTGCTGATCGTGGTGCCATTGCGGTCTCCAAATTTACCCACAGTGCTTCTTCTCCTCCCTGTTTACCCTTTTGTTCTGTTGCTTTGATTCCTTCCTTGTGTAAAAGCTACTCCTCCACCTCTTTTACCTCCTGTCCCTCCTGTAGATAGTGTATCCTGGTATGTTTACGTCCCAGTCATGGTTTTGTGTGTACCATGTTTCTGTGACTGCCATGATATCCAGATGTTCCTCCTCCATCAAGACCACTAATTCAGGAAGCTTGTTACTCAGACTACGGACATTGGTACTCATTGCTATCCATTTTTTGATGGCTTTACCTTCTGTTGCAGCATCCCCCACTGACCTTTCTACCTCAGTCTTTTTTTAGTACCCTGTTTTGTAGGGAGAGGCTGGGATTTTCCTGCTGCTTATCAGTGCCTCCCCCCTTGACTAGTTTAAAAGCTTGCCAATGAAGCATTTAAACCATTTGCTCAAAAGACTTGTTCCCTTCCTGGACAGATGCAGACCATCCTGCCAGTATAGGCTGGTGTCCCTCCAAGTGGAACCCCAGTCCCCAATGAAGCCAAACCCCTGTGCTCAACACCATTTTTTCAACCATTCATTAAACTGCATGGTGCAAAGTACCCTCGCCTCACCCATGCCATTGACAGGCAGCACCTCTGAGAAGGATACTGTGTGTGCTACTTGTCTTAGGCCCCTCTCCAACTCTGGTGAAATGAGTAAAAGCAAGCAAGTGGTAATGTTGATCAGATGGCTGTCTAAGTTCAGGGAGATTGAGGGAGGGGTGTGGATACTGTCTGGTGAGGGTAATACAGAAGGGGAATGGGGTGTAATAGGGCATACAAACATACAAAATTTGTCATCAGATAAAGGCCTAGAGGTCTATCAAGTCTGCATGAATGTGCAGCTAGTACCCCTTATTCTGCAGCTGCCCCTCCCTTCCACCCTTCCCCTTCATTAACCCTCCCCCTTGTCCTGTCTCATCCCCCTTTGAAGCAGTCCACTGTTCTACTGGATACCACTTCTGCAGGTAACGCGTTCCACCCAGCCACCACCCTCTCTGTAAAAAAGTGTCTCCTCATCTCCCTCCTGAACCTTCCTCCTCCAGTCTCATATCATGGCCCTGGTGGCCCTCCCTCCCTTACTTTGAACAGCCCCTCTGTACCAGTCTTGTTTATTCCTTTCATGTATTTAAAGGTTTCAATCATGTCACCCCTGCCCCTCCTCTCCTGCAGTGAGTACATGTTCAACTCCTTCAACCTCCTCTCGTATGATAAGTTCCCCAGCCCCTTGATCATCTTTTGTCACCTCGCTGCACCCCTCCAGTAACTCAATGTCCCTCTTCAGATACAGGCGCCAGTACTGCACACAGTACTCCAGGTGTGGTCTAACTAATGACCTATACAGTGGCAGAATCACCTCCTCCCTCCTTGAGGATATACCCCTTGCAATACAACCCAGCATTTTCTTGGCCTTTGCAGCTGCCTTCCTACATTGTGCCGAGTTGTTCATTGACCCTGTAATGAGCACACCCAGATCCTTCTCCTCCTCTGTCTGGCTAGCTCCACTCCCCCAGCAGGTAACTCCTCCTTGGGTTCTTCATCCCAAAATGCAGCACCTTGCACTTTTTGGCATTAAACCCCAGTTGCCAGGTGTCTGACCAGGTTTCAAGCTTTGCCAGATCATCCTGCAACCCCTGTCATCCCTCTAGGTCATCCACCACCGTGTCTATCTTGGTATCATCAGCAAACAGACTGATCTTGCTCTTGATGTCCCATGATATGTCTGCAAAGAATATCCCAAACAACACTGGTCCCAACACCAATCCCTGTGGAACACCGCTCGTCACTGCCCTTGGGTGTGAGAGCTCCCCACCCACCACCACCACCCTCTGTTGCCTTCCCTGAAGCCACTTTCTTACCCATCTCACCAGCTTTGCACCCGCTCCTGTGCCTACTAACTTCCTTCCCAGCCTTCCATGAGGCACAGAGTTAAATGCCTTACTGAAGTCCAGATACAGGACATCCATTGCATGGCCCCTGTCCAGTTGCCTAGTTACCCAGTCATAGAACTCTACCAGGTTGGTTTGGCAGGATCTGCCACGTATGAAGCCATGCTGTCTGCTATCCTGTAGTCCTTTGGCCTCTAGGAGGGCCACCAGCATCTCCTACAGGATTGTCTCCATTAGCTTACCCACGTTGGATGTGAGGCTCACTGGTCTGTAGTTTCCCAGTTCATCCTTGGGGCCACTCTTGTGGACGGGCACCACATGAGCCTTCCTCCAGTCCTGAGGTATACACCCTGAATGTAGTGAGGCATTAAATAGGTCTGCCAAAGGTCCTGCAAGGACCTCTGCCAGCTCCTTCAGTACGCTGGGGTGAATGCCATCTGGGCCTAGCACCTTGTCCACCCTTGGTGCCTTCAAACCCTCTCGAACTCTGCCCTCCATGATTTCCCCATCTGTCACCCCTTCACCCCTATTTCTGCCATTTCTCCCACCTTGGGTGTCACCCCCCCTTCTCTTTAGTAAATACTGAGCAGAAGTACTCATTTAGTGCTTCTGCCTTATCGCACCCTTTTTCCACCCAACCCCCCTCCTTCCTAATCCTTATTATGTGGTCCTTAGAGCTCCTTTTCTCCCTGATGTACTTAAAGAAGTCCTTCTCCCCCTTCTTAATGCCTTGTGCCAGCCTGAGTTCCCTAGATGCTTTGGCTCCCCTTACTGCCCTTGTCACCTCCTTCGATTCTGTCAAGTACTCCTCCCTGTCCTCCCCTCCCTGTTTTCTTGTACTTCCTAAAGGCAGCTCTTTTCTTCCTTACCTTTTCCATGACCTCCTTGTTCAACCAGCTCAGTTTCTTAGCCCTAGCCTTCTTGCTCTGGGCTTTGCAGCAGGTTTTGGTTGCCTCCACTATCCCCAGTTTTATGAGCTCCCACCTCTGGTTAGTGTCCATACTAGATTGAATTCTGGCCAGGTACCCTTTTACCACTTCCCCCATCCTCCCAAAGTCTGCCTTCCTGAAGTCCAGCACTCTTGTGCCAGATTCCACTCCTTCCTTGCCCATATCCAATGTGAGCCATACTGGTGGTGGTCACTCCTGACAGCGTTCCTCCACTGTAAGTTCTCTCACAAAGTCCCCATTTGCCAGAACAAGGTCAGGGTATTCCCTAACCTGGTTTGTTCACTGATCATTTGCAGCAGGAAGCTGTCCTGGAGGGCATCCAGCAGTACCTGCTCCCTTGTGTTCCTTGGTTGTTTGGGTGCTCAGTCCACTCCTGGCATGTTAAAGTCCCCCAATCCCACACTACCCTTCTCATGAGTCCTCCTGATCTGTCCGCTAGTTCCCTGTCTAACTCATCCGTCTGAGATGGTGGCCTGTACACATCATTCTAAAATCCTTTTCTTGGAATCCTGGATTTACATCCGAAGTGACTCCTTACTACCCTCCTCCCCTTTCACCCTTACACACTTCAGTACTTCCTTCATATGTACCACCCCTCCTTTCCCAATCACCTTGTCCCTACGAAATAACCTGTACCCTGGTACAGACAGGTCCCAGTCATTGTATTGGTTGGCCCATGTTTCTGTGATGGCTGCAATGTCCACCTCTCCCTCTGCCATGAGAACCTGTAACTGCAGTTTTCCTCCCAAGGCTCCTAGCATTAAGGGTAACCACCTTCCACCCTTCCCCCCATCCTTCTCCCTTTCCTAGCATCACCAATAATACTTGCCATTTGTCCTTTGTCACTGTTATGGGGGGTAAGCTCATATGGTTTCCCAGCCTATGGTCTCTGCATATCTCTTCCCCAATTGCCACCCCCCACTTCTAGTTTAAATTCCCAACTTCCTCTATGTACTCCTCCATCCTCTGTTTCAACACTTTCTTCCTCCTCACTCAAGTGTAATCTGTCCTTGGCATAGAGACTACTGTCCTCCCAGGTCCTCCCCACCCCCCAACAGCCCATACCCTTTAGCACAACACCAGGTTCTTAGCCATCCATTAAATTCCTCTGTTCTCAGCTTTCTTGTTGTGCTTGGCTTTGCTTTGAAGTATCTCTGAAAAAGTTACTGATCTTCCTGCCCCTCACATAATTGTGCTAGTTCCTCAAACCTCCTCTGGACTATATCTACTGTCTTGTCAACCAGGTCATTTGTCCCAAGATGTATAATTAAATAGAGGCTTGTCCCTACCCCTTGTAGCATATTTCAGAACAGATTGTCCCACCCTTTCTCTGCTGTCGTTCCTGGCATGGCCTCACCTAAATGTGACTATGCCTCTCCCCCTTGCTACCCTACCTGACTCCTCTTAGTATTGAGTCCCCCAGCACTAAGATTCCACCCCTCTTACTCCCTGCTTGCTTCCATTCATCTCCCTCTCTCATTTCTAGCTCTTCTTCCTCCTGCACATTATTTCCCCCTTTTACCCCTGTTGCAATTCTCTGAGCAGAATTTCCCCCACTCCAGTTTCGTCCAGGCATTTATCAATTACTCCTCCAATTTCATCATTTCCCTCCTCCAACTTCTTCCTCTCTAGAAGTGCAAAACTATTTTCTGAAGACTCTTCACAAATGCCGGCTCCCTCTCTCTTCATAGTAACCTGTTCTCTCCTTTCCACTCCATGACTTTTGCCACTTCTTCACTTCCCCTCACAAGTCCCTATCTCCTCTTTCCATTTGTCTTTTGTCTCCTGACCTGGTTTCCCCGGCAATCGTTCTTCCTGGCCTGGGCCCCTTTGTCTCTGCTTCCCTTCTTCTGACTCTCTCCACACCACTGTTGGCTTAAATCACTGTCCCTCATCTCCTCTTCTTCCTCCCTCCAGTACTGGGCTAAACCCACCCCCAATCTGCCTTGCCTGTCATAGTTCCTCCTGCAGACCCTCAATCTCCTTTCTAAGTTTTTCTATGTGGTTGCACACTAAACATCCTCCCACACTCCAGGCAATTTTTAGAAAGATTGGTGCACCGCAGTTGTTGCAGCCTACCACCCTACCCATTGCTGTTGTTGCCAACCAATGACCCCCCACCCTTCCAGATGCAGGATACCAAACACTCCCCCAAGTCTCCCTCTCCCCCTCTATCAGTGCAAAACATTCTTTTCTTTATTTCCCTTACCACCTTTGTTGTACGTTTAGATATATTGAGCAACTGCTTTTATATTCCTATCTTCCTATCCACACTCAAAAGAGACTTTAAGTAGCCATTGCACAACCTTCTTCAAACTCCTACTCCTCCTTTCCCCAATGCAATATCAGTGCGAAAAGTAATAATAGCTCCTAGATTTGCATTTACTTCCCTTCCACTGAGATAGCAGTCACCTCTTCACTTGCTGCTGTTCCTTTCCTGGATATCTGCTTCTGCTATGACAGGTGCATATCCATTGCCCGTTTGAGAAGTGATGTTAGAACCCCTGGTATAAAGAAATCATGGACCAAGGGTGGGTGGGGTGAGGGGTTTGGGGGTGGGATCAGCCAAGTCTTCCAGAAACTATCAGGTAGCTGGGGCCTCTGGTCAGACCATTAGCACCTTCCCACTCTGCACTAAAACTTTGCAACTTGTGAAGCCAGCAACAATGAATCACAATTCTACTCAAAGCCCCCCAAACAGGTTTGCTACCCAAAGAAACAGGACTCCAATTCAAACAGCTTCACCAACAACACATCAGAATAGGCTTGGAATTAGAAGATATAGGTCTCCAATTCAAAGAAACAGATCCAGTTAAATCACGCCAATTATATTTTAAAACAGAAGAAATAGGCCTCCACAAATGCAGCCTGCCACACAGTGAATCAACAAACAAATGAGCCCACTTATAGCTACCAAAACAGGTTTCAAAATTCCAACAGCCCCAAACAATACCCTGCCAGCCCCTTAGTAGTAAGAAAGGAAAGAAATAACCTTCTACCAAGTAGAATCCACCAAGAAACTATGTAAAAACAACAAGAAGAAGCTACTGTACTGTAGATCTGATCCTGTCCCCCTTCTAGTTCCTTCTGAGAAGCGAAAGCACTGACACCACACCTGATTCAGCTCTGCCTCCCTAACTGAATGAGACCTGGCCAGACCATTAGCACCCTTCCCCCACTCTGCAGTAAAACTTTGCAGCTAGTGAAGCCAGCAACAATGAATCACAATTCTACACTAAGCCCCCCAAATAGGTTTGCTACCCAAAGAAACAGGACTCCAATTCAAACAGCTTCACCAACAACACATCAAAATAGGCTTGGAATTAGAAGATGTAGGTCTCCAATTCAAAGAAACAGATCCAGTTAAGTCACACCAATTATATTTTAAAACAGAAGAAATAGGCCTCCACAAATGCTGCCTGCCACACAGTGAATCAACAAACAAATGAGCCCACTTATAGTTACCAAAACAGGTTTCAAAATTCCAACAGCCCCAAACAATACCCTGCTAGCCCCTTAGTAGTAAAAAAGGAAAGAAATAACCTTCTACCAAGTAGAATCCACCAAGAAACAATGTAAAAACAACAAGAAGAAGCTACTGTACTGTAGATCTGATCCTGTCCCCCTTCTAGTTCCTAGGGCAGGGGGATTATTATTAGATAAGTTATTAGGCTGGTGTGAGGAGTGTTTTCTTTTTGAGGGTAACTACTGTACCTAACTGGATTTTTGGGGTATCTACTATACGTTAGTTAGTTAGTTAGTTAGTTAGTTAGTTAGTTAGTTAGTTAGTTAGATAGTTAGTGTCTCAGAATACGACCTTTGAGCTACAAGCTCATTTACAAAGGTCCCAAGTCAGAGTAAGAACAAAACATCTGGTACAGTAAATACAGTGAACAGTAACATGTTTTGGACAACAAAAAAGCAGGATAACAATAAAATAGTTATATCAGGTGGCAATAAGTTTTATACAAACAGTCATTATGGTAATAATAAAGTGCTACACTACAGGTAATTAAGACACAAAAAAAGGGCAAGGGATTAGTGTACACTAGAGAAGGGAGGGGTAGTAGTGAAGAGGTGATAGGGAAGGGAGGAAAGAGCCATCATAGAGTGGCACTGGGGATAATGCAGGGACAAAGGTGTGGGTAGGTGCTGTGGGGGACTAAGGATGTATGCCTGGAGGGTGGGTACCACAGGAGAATGGGTAATGACAAGGGAATTTAGTCAGTGGACAGGGGAGCAATGGGAGTGAATGAGGGGGAGTGGCAGGTGGAGACAGGAAAGGGAACTGGAGAGGGAGGACTAAGGGGGGAGGAGAAGGAGGAACATTGTGCATGCCTAAGTTGGTCAGAGGGTAGACTGGGTTCAAGGAATGGAAGGCAAGGGTGGTGGGAAGATCTAGAATGTGATTAGAGGAAGGGATACAGCTGGAGGATAGTGAGTTGGCAGGGGATGGATAAAAATAGGGAAGCGGAGGAAGATAAGTGGTGGAAAGGAAGGTAAGGAAGTAGGGGGAATTAGGTGGGAGGGAGAGGGGAAATGAGTAAAAGCAAGCAAGTGCTAATGTTGATCAGAGGGCTGTCTAAGTTCAGGGAGATTGAGGGAAGGGTGTGGATACTTTCTGGTGAGGGTAATACGGAGGGGGAACAGGGCGTAATAGGGCAGGGGGATGGTGACAGGAGCAGGGAGTGGAGCAATGTGTGGCTAAGGGATACCTCTAATTGGAGTTTACCATGCCATACAGTTATGGCCATGAGAACTGAGTTCGCAAATGCAGCTCTGCTCCACAGTGGCTATGCCTATGAGTTTCTCATGTGTACTGTAAATTACTATGTTCAGTGCTTCTTTCTACTGCTTTTCTTATAGCATAGATTTTTTGAGGGAATAGTTGCCAGTGACACTTGGTCCATTGTGGACTATAACATTCGCCCCCTAACACAGAGGACTTCATATCCATCCCGATGTACCAGTGTAATCTCAGATTTCGTGCCCCCTCCTACTATACATTTAGCACCTGTTTACTTTCCTGTTTGTAGCCCAGTACCATGTACTTTCACACTTCACAATACAATATGGCTGACGTCTGCCTACAAACCTGGAATGTCCAGGGTTTAATTTCCCCTTTTAAGTGTAAACAGGTGTTAATCACCTCAAAATAATGAGACCTCAGGTTGTCTTGCTGCAAGAACCCAAACTACTGCACTCTGAGGCCCAGAAATGCAAGAAGGATTGGATAGGAGTTTAGATCCATAGCTCAGCACAAACTAAAAAGAGAGGATTATCCATACTAGTTCAAAAAACCTTTAACTGGAAGGTGATGAATACAGTCACAGATGAGGAGCACAGATGGGTTCTGGGACACTTTAACATCCAGTCTGGTCCCCTCATAATACGTAATTTTATAAGTCCCTAACTCTGATTCCCCTTCCTTTCTCCACAAGTTTGCAGAGAAGGAGCTACAGTTTAACTCAATGAATGCCACAGTGATCATCAATGGGGATTTCAGCCACACCATAGCCTCATCCATTGACAGAAGCCAAAGCAGAGCAGAACTCCACAGTAAAGCTACCCAGACAGTCTTGCTATGGCCCTCCAACCAGGGTCTTTCAGAAGTATGGTGGTGTTCCCTCCTAGAACGCAGGACTACACTTGTTTTTCTGCAGTCCATGGCTCATACAGCTGACTAGACCTATGAGTGGCCTCAGCCCAGGTGCTAGTTAAGGTCACAGCAGTTACCATTAACCCCCTTATTATCCCAAATCATGCACCTGTACAGTTGGATATGGTTCAGGACCCATCCATTCCTCACTCTTCCTTATGGTACTTCAGCACCCTGCTTTTACAAGACCTGAGATTCCTGAACTGGCTTTTGCAGGAAACTACTGCTTTCTTTGAGCTGAATGATGATAGAGTCAACAGTGTGGCTACATTAAGGGAGGAATACAAGGCCATCACCAGGGGAAAAATCATCAGCCATCCCTCACTTAGAAGAAAGGGAAAGACAGCTGGCTGACCTAGAACGATAACTTAAAAGAGGAGGAATTCAAGGCTCTTCCTAGAACTGACACTAGTTCTCCCCATATTGATCCATTGTCAAGCTCTGGTTTGAGATAAACACACTCCTGACTAGAATGGCTGAACTAGAACTGTTCAGACTAAGCACAAGTATTAGAAGGGAGTGGAGAAATGTGGGAAAGTTCTCGCAAATCACCTCAAGACACAGCAGGTCGAGAGACACACATTGCTGGCCCTACTAACTACCAATGAATGTTCAGAACCTCAGCTGAGCACATCAATGATATAATGAGCAACTCCTATAACAAGCTCTAAAGCTCTCCCACTCCTCCTTACCATGCAACATTTCATGGTGTTCTGAAATCACTCCCTTTACCCTCCCTATCACAAGAACATGCAGATGCTCTGGAGGCGTATCTCTCTCACAGAGATGGAGATTGCACTGAAACCTCTTAGTCCCTGTAAGGCACCTTGGGGGATGGTATCCCAGTAGACCTTCTGCAGGCTGTATCTCCTACAATTTGCCCCATACTGTGCAGACTGTACCAGGAGGTGATGGGGAATGGTAGTTTCCCTCCAACTATGCATACTGCCATAGTCATGGTCCTGCCCAAAAAAGGGAAGGATCCTGCTTCACCAGCTAGTTACAGGCCAGTCTCCCTTATTATACCACAGACAGCAAGATCTACACAAAAGACCTAGCTTTAAGGATGGAACCCCTTCTTCCTTCCATAATTCACCCATTCCATGTAGGTCTCATCAAAGGGTGTCACAGTTCAGACCACCTCAGGACTTTAGAAAATCTCATACATGTTGTTGGGGCACCCCCACTCCTTTGATGGCTATAGCCATTGACTTCAAACAAGCCTTTGACTGTGTAGAATGGGGATACTTCTATTGGGTTCTTCACAAAATGGGTTAGGTAGGTAGTGGGTAGGGGGACCACTAGACACCAGGGGCCAGATATTCAAAACTTAGCCCAGGGGCTAAATTAGTACTGCATGGTGCGCTAAATTAGCCCTGAAAAAGTAGCAAGCTATATTCAAAGGAATAACCCCGGTGCTAAACCAGCTGAATATAGCATGCAGTGGAAGTAGTGCAAACAGGGCTAGGAGTGCAGTGCTAAAATAGCCCAGGAAATAAGACAGCTCTGAATATAGCAACATGAAAGAGCAAAATGCAGCAGCAGCTCAGTGGACACAGAGGTGGAGTAAGGCAAAGCTGAAGTTGATGGACAATGTGTGTGATAGCAATGATTTGCACAACAACTGCTAACAATAATGCAGGCCACACACTCAGAACTGTGCTATGTCATTCAGAGGATTGACCGGGGCTAAACGGATTGCACAGTGCTAACAAATTAGCCTGGTGCAAACACATTAACCCAGGGCAAAAGTTTGCTATATTTAAAACTCCTAAGCAAATGAGCCTACTTAGGCAATCCATGTGCAAACAACCACATTAGCATCTCATTAAGGCCTGCTTCACATACATTAGCATAAAGATTGCCAAGTGCTATTCCATGCTGCACACAGCTCCACCTGTAGGTCAGACTGGAACTACAGGTCAAAAACCACAGGCTGAATGGTGCCCACAGCTCCACCTGTAGGTCTGACTGGACATACAGGTTAAAAGCCGCAGACTGGGGTATGTACACAGCTCCACCTGTATGCCAGCATTGAGAAACAGTTTGTTAGTTGCTGGCCATGGGTGCATACCTCCCATCCAGTCATCACTGGAATGAGGGACACAGGCACTCTGAATGTGGAACAAAGAGGAACACTGATCCCAATAATGAGAGGCACATCTGCAAACATAGAGACACATACTCAGAACACAATGGAAACCATTACCTTTGTATGTACACAGGGTAAAAGTTATGTAGCACCATAGAATAATATAACTCCCTGCTTGAAAGGCTGAATGTACAGTACAGTCTCTGTGTGTGTGTTCCACTGTTCCCAGGAAGAACACATGCCGGTTAGGGCTATAGTGAGAGGAACACAGAGGGATGTCCCCTGTACTGAGGGATGAGGGACATTATAGAGAACTGTATAACTGTGTGTATCTATTGATCTATCTATCTATCTATCTATCTATCTATCTATCTATCTATCTATCTATCTACATATATATTATGGTAGCACGGTAGGGCTACCATAGTTAGGGTTGAGTAGCACTTTTAAGGTTAAAGGGTCAAATGTTGCACCTTAATAACTTTGCCACCATTCAACAGGTTTGCCTGAAATTTGGCATGCATGATTGGGCATGGTAGGTCTTGGAATTCTCCACGTTTTGTACCGGTCGGATATATGGCTGCAGAGTTATTGAGAGACAACCAATTGCGCAATAACAGTTTTTTGTGATTTCTTTGCTCTCACCTACTGGTTGCATGGTTTGTGTGACTGGTTCATAAACTTCAGAGAAGATGTGGCTAGGGTCCTTGATGTGCCTTTTGAAGATTTCATGAAAAAATATTGAATGGTTCAAAAGTTATTCAAAAAACAAATTCCCATTATAAGTCAATGGGAAAAGTTAACAAACAGTTCAACACTTTCGCAAATGCCCTTTTTATTGTCACAAATGACTCAAGTAGTGTTGAAAATCTGCCATTTTGTTTTCAGTTGGTGATCAGAAAAATGATTGACATTTAAAATTGGGACCCTCTAGGGACACAATTATTTCTGTGTTCATCTAGTCGGACCATGAGGATGCTAGCCATGTCTTTATTTTGGGGTTAAACATCCCAGAAATATGTTTTTCAAATTTCTGGAACCAGTAGTGCTGCAAAGTAGTGTCACATGCACGACACTTTAGAAAATTTTTGCAAAAAAAGTCGCAAATTGTGACACTACTTTTTCAGACTTGGCCAAAATGACAGGAATTCTTTGCCACCCTGCTGCAAACAAACGGTTTGGTCTTTTGAGCTGAAATTTGGAGGGATGGTAGCCAACATCTCACAGATGTGCCTTTTGGTGGTTTGGTGAAAAAATATTGCATGGCTGAAAAGTTACAGTACTCCAAAGTTGGCATTTTTTCTCATAGACTAACTTGATGGCGTATACCATGCCTTTAGGGGCTCGTATCTCGAAAACGATGTGAGTTACAGATTTTTTTGTTGTGAGTTGCATAGCCCTATGGGTTATGTAATAGCAGAAACCTAGCCAGGAAAAGCCAATTTTTTGTGACATTTAAATTTTTTTTCTACGTCGTGTGGTTGCTGAGATATTGGGAATTAAGTACTTCTAGTGCTCGTTTTAAGCTTCGATGCACATTGCAATGCATACATTCTTTGTTTACACTGTATTAGTCTATGCACCTTTGGGCTGCAATTTGGAGGGAAGGCACTCAACATCTTACTGATGTGTCTTTTGGTGGTTTGATGCACTTCAGTTAGTACAGTTGTGACTTGTATGGCCTGAGTTATGCAGTGCTACCCTGGTTCTGTATCCTGAGTAGAGAGACACAGCAAAACTGAGGTTGTGTATATCTATGCTGTAGCTTCCTAGTTGCAAGTTCAATAAAGTTAACACAGTTAGAAATTGCATGGTCTCAGCCATGCAATGACCCCACTCACCACCACAGAGCAGGTACCGCGTACTGAGTGTAGAGCCACAGGTAAAATAAGGGCATGGACATCAATAGTATGCTTCCCAGATTGCAGTTGTTCACTCGTTTTTCACAATTAGAAGTTGCACAGTCTCAGCCAGGAATTTGCCCCCCCCCACCAGAGGATGTACTGCATCGTGAGTGGGAGGTACAGTAAAACAAAAGGCCGTGGACATCAACGGTACACCTCCCTGATTGCAGGTACACTCCAGTTACCACACTTACGACTTGCACGGGCTTAGCCATGCAATGCTCCTCCCACACTATAGATCAGGTATTGTATCCTGAGTGGAGAGACACAGCAAAATTGAGGTTGTGGAGATCAATGGTACACCTCCCCCTAATTGCAAGTACACTCACGTTAGCACAGTGAGGAGTTGCATGGCGTCAGCCAGGCAATGCCCCCCACTCCCCTACACAGACCAGGTACTGCATAGTGAGTGTAGAAGCACAGCAAAAATAAGTCCATGGACATCAATGGTACACTTTCCTGATTGCAGATGTGCATACGTTTGCACAGTTAGGAGTTGCACAGTCTCAGTCAGGAATCCCCCCCCACCACCAGAGGAGGTACTGCATCCTGAGTGGCGAGCCATAGTAAAACAAAAAGGGGATGGACATCGACAGTACACCTCATTTACAGGTACACTGCAGTAACCACACTTATGACTGTGTCCTGAGTGGATAGCCACAGCAAAAATAGGCCCATGGATATAAATGGTACTCCTCTCTGATTGCAAGTACAGTCTAGTTACTACAATTACGAGTTGCATGGGCTTATTCAGGCAATGCCCTTCCCCCAGACCAGGTACACAGTACTGAGTGTAGAAACACAGCAAACATAAGGAGATGGACATCAATAGTGCACCTCTGTGATTCCAGTAATACACACGTTTGTAGAGTTAGGAGTTGCACAGTCTGAGGCAGGAATTTCCCTCACCAACCACAATAGATACTGCATCCTGAGTGGTGATCCACAGTTAAACAAAGGGCATGGATATTTACAGTAGACCTCCCTGATTGCAGGTAGATTCTAGTTACCAGATTAATGACTTGCACGGTCTCAGCCATGCAATGCTCCCTGCCACAGTGTAGACCAGGTGCTGTATCCTGAGTGGAGAGGCGCAGCAAAATTCAGGCTGTGGATGTCAATGGTACACCTCCGTAGTTGGAACTGCACTCAAATTAGACAGAAAGGAATTGAAAGGCCTCAGCCAGGGAATGCCCCTATATACCTCCACAGACGAGGTACTGTGTGCTGAGTGAACAGCCACAGCAAAAAATAGGGGCATGGACATCAGTATTTAGTCAATGTATAGCTAGGGGCAAAGAAGTGACTTGCAGAAGTTTTACAAGAAAGACAAAGTTTTGCAATGAAAGTTTTTTTATGTCTTAAAAAAATGTATACTAAAATACATATAAACAATATGATTGTTTTGTATCACAACAAGAAAATAAAATATCAAAAATAGAAAGTTGTGCTTTTTTTACTAAAATATTTATTGAAAAAATAAATGGTTTGTAACTAAAATATATATATATATATATATATATATACACATATATATATATACACATATATATATATAAAACTAAATGAATTACACTGAGAAGGAGATGTGTTCACTGGCTCAGTCAGCCCAGGCAGGAAGCTGGACAAAATGTGGAGGCGCATCTGAAGTGGAAGCTGTTGCACCAGCTTGAGAGGAGATACCTTGACAGCTGTGGAGGCCATCCAACAGTGGCCAGAGAGACTGCTTTTGGCCACAGGTGAAGCTGTGCTACTGTCTGCGGTGTCACCTACCGCTGTGCCCACAGGCTCGAGCACAAGATTGACAGTGGCTTGTTGTGCTGCAAGTTGTTGTTGTATTGTGGCATGCTCTTTTCTTAATTCTTTAACTTCATTTGTTAGACTGTCAATCTTGTGCTCGCATCTGCAAACACAACGGCAGTGCAGGGTGTGCTGTTTTTTATGTGGCTGATCTGTAAAGAGAAAAAATAAAGTATTACTATCTGAGGATGTGAAAAATACAACTGTGTTTTACTATTTAACTTTTGGGCTACACTTATAACAGTTATGATCTGCATTTCATCACCCAGCCAATGGCTCTCATCAGCACCCCACCTGTCCCTGCTGCACTGCAGCAGAGGTATTTTATAATACTGTATGGAACAAAATGTTGTTATGTTGTTTTACTGTTGTGTGTGTGCATTGCAGATGAGGCACTGTATTGTGAGTGCATACTGACAGTAAAACCACACTGAGTGATATTCATGTTAGAACATGAAAATGAAGTGACACACAAGCTGGGAGAGTACATTATTGCATGAAATCAGGCACAACATGTCCTGTCCCTGTGGCTACACAGACCAGATTGTAGTTCATGTCTTGTGCCCCACCCACTGTGCCCCACATAGATGGTATGTACTGATTATTGAGTGTAGAGTGAAAGGAAAACAAGGTACAGAGGCATTATTGGTGAATATTTGTGGTTGTAGGGACGTAGAAATTTGGCAACCTTTGAGTTACATATGGTTATATAGGAGATGCTCCATCACTGTCCCTCACCCCACCCACTGTACGTGACAGAGAGAGACACAGTGGGAACTGTCTCTTGAGTGTATGCCCAGAGAAGAGAAATGTCTTACTCATTAATGTCATATACCTCTGTTTGTGGTAGATAGCAGGTTATGTATTTAGGAGTTGGATGGTGTTACCTAGGGAAATTACGCACCTGTTGACATACAGAACGCAGAAAAGGTACTGTGTTGTTAGTGAGGTCATCAGTAAAATGGAGTTTTATGACACTTACGACTTGCATGCTCTCAGCCATGCAATGCTCCCCACACAGTCCAGACCAGGTACTGTTTCCTGAGTGGAGAGACACAGCAGAACGGAGGTTGTGTACATGAATGTTAGAGCACCCTAATTGAAAGTACAGTCAAGTTAGCACAGTTAGTAGTTGCATGGCCTTAGCCAGACGATGCCCCCCACCCCCCAAGTCCAGGCAGTGTGTCCTGAGTGGAGAGCCACATCAAAAATAAAAGCATGGATATCAATGGTGCATCTCTCTGATTGCAGCTGTGCAGAAGTTTAGAGAGTTAGGAGTTGCACAGTCTGAGCTATGAATTTCGCCCTCCCCCCAACCACAGCAGCCACTGCATCCTGAGTTGATTGCTAGAGTACAACAAAGCAGACACACTCCAGTTACCACAGTTATGACTTGAACGGTGCCAGTCATGAAATACTCCCCATACACTGCAGACCAGGTACTGTATCCTGAGTAGAGAGCCACAGCAAAAGTGAGGGTGTGGACATCAATGGTACATCTCCGTAACTGTAAGTACAGTCAAGACCCCCCAACCCCCAGATTAGATACTGCATACTGAGTGTTGAACTACAGCAAAAATAAGATCATGGACATCAATGGTCTATGTCTGTGATTGCATATGAACACAAGCTTGCAGAGTTAGGAGCTGAACAGTCTCTGGCAGAACCCCTCCTCAAAACAGTGCAGCTACTGCATCGTGAGTGGAGAGGCATAGTTTAACAAAGCCAGTGGACATGAATGGTACACCTCACTGACTGCAGGTGCAGAACACTTACCACAGTTATGACTTGCATGGTCTCAGCCATGCAATGCTCCTCCCACACTCCAGACCACAGACAGCAAGACTGAGGCTGTGGACATGAATGGTACAGCTCCCTAATTGAAAGTATGCTCAAGTTAGCACAGTTAGGAGTTGCTTGGTTTTAGCCAGTCAATACCACCCCCACCCCCACCCCCACCTACAGACCAGGCACTGTCTACTGAGTGTGGTTTCACAGCAAAATAAGCACATGGACGTCAATCATGAACCTCCTTGATTGCAGCTGTACACAAGTTTGCACACTTTGGAGTTGCACAGTGCCAGCCTGTAATCCCCCCAACCAGAGCAGGCACTGCATCCTGAGTGTAAAGCTACAGTTAAACAAAGGCCATGGACATCAATGGCACACCTCCCAGATAGCAGGTACACAACAGTTAACACACTTACAGCTTACACGATCTCAGCCATGCAATGCTGCCCACCACACTTCAGACCAGGTACTGTTGCAATGGTACACCTACGTTATTGCAAGTACAGTCAAGACCCCCCACCGCAGAGAAGATACTGCATACTGAGCATTGAGCTTAATGGCATATGTCTGTGATTGCTCCTGTACAGAAGTTTGCAGAGTTAGGAGTTGCACAGGCAGGAACCCCCCCCCCAACCAGAGCAGGTACTGCATCCTGAGTGGAGAGGCACAGTTTAACAAAGTCCATGTACATCAATGGTATGCCTCTTTGATTGCAGGCACACTCTAGTTACCACACTTATGACTTGCATGTTCTCAGCCACGCAATGCTCTCCCTCCACACTACAGGCCAGGTACTGTTTCCTGAGTGGAGAGATACAGCAAAACTGAAGCTGTGGACATGAATGGTACAGCTCCCTAATTGAAAGTACATGCAAGCTACCAGAGTTAGGAATTGCATGGCTTTAGCCAGGGCATACCCCCATTACCCCACCCCCAAAGACCAGGTACTGCATACTGAGTGTAGATCCAGAGCGAAAATGAGCCCATGTACGTAAATGGTGCACCTCACTGATTGCAGCTGTACAGAACTTTGCACAGTTAGGAGTTGAACAGTGTCAGGCAGGAATTACCCCCCCCCAACCAGAGCAGGTACTGCATTCTGAGTGGAGAGCTACAGTTAAACAAAGGGCATGGTCATCAATGGCCCACCTCCCTGATAGCACTGATAAGCTTTGTGTCAGTTGATGTTCTACACTTATGTTTAGGACTAGTAGTGCACTCCAGCTTCACCTGTGGCTGTGGTGTTCGTGCACTCTCCCTGGCCACTGTAAGACAGAGAAATAGTTTCTTACATACAGTATATGCAGCTATTTAACTTTTGTTATTGATACTGTAATTGTATCCATATGGCTCTATATTCATCTTGCCTTTATCTTTCTCATGTGTTGCAATGTATGACTTTACTTGTTGTATGATAATAGTCAGGCGCTGTGGCTGTGCATCACCCAACCCCCCACACACAGACACCCACAGAGTGGTATCATATCACTAATTGAGAGTCACATATGGAAATATTCATACAAATGATTTTGTCTGTAATGGTGAGAAACTCACTATGGTAATAGCTGTGCTAAATACTTATCTGTTGACTATTGTACAAGTAGAACTGTATTTTGTGAGAAGATAGTAACTTCTTATCTATGTAATTCTTTTTAAGTCATTAGTACTGTGTTAGGTCTTACTTCTTAGTTATACATTTAAGATCTGATCTGTCTTGAGTGTAGAAACACAGGGGGAAGTGGTACTATCAACAATAATAGAACAGCTTGCTAATTATTGAAGTATATAAGCTTGGGAAATTACTACTTTTATGTGGTTAGCAGAGGTATTTGCTGTGATGATACACAAAGAAATTCTGGTTTGCACTCTGCAGAGTGAAAAAAAAGTAGCACAGTACATACCTATGTTGCAGCAGCTCAGTGGTTTCACATCATCAAACCAGTGACAGTAACTATTGTTAATAATTTATTGTGCAATGCTCTTACCTTCAGATTCAACAATAATGACATTGTCAGTGTCAGAATGGTCGGCCTCCACAGCCTCTGCAGTGCTTGGCACTACCTCACTTCATGGTGGGGCACACCTTTGACGAACTGTGAAATGAGAGATTTTAAAGATTTTCATTGAGTGTGGTATTTTTTGAGTGTAAATGTATTGATTAGTGATTTCTGTGAAAAATGATACTCTACTCTGCCACTTAAGATACACTTAAATGAGGCGCTGTATTGTGGCTCAGTGTACAAACAACATTTTAAATGGATAGAAATGTTACAATCAGGTGATAGTAGTAAGAGAAAGCAATAAGACATGGCTGGGTGTTGGTACTACTGAGATACCCACACACCCAGAGGTGTGGTTAGGTACAAGACCGTAGATTGAGTGCCTTCACTCTCTGGGTGTGTGGTTATCTCAGTGCCACCAACACCCAACTATGCCTTATTGGTTATATAAAATGGGACAATACACAAGTTTGAAAAGAAAAAACATTCTGAGACTTTTCAAAGTTACAAAAAAATATTATAACATGTTGCTAAATAATGCAAAATACTGCTTCCACAGATATTTTTCACTTGTCACTCATTTGCCTTTTTTAACACTCAATACATTGTGTGATTGCTTAGCATGTAATAGAAGAATTCAAAGCTCTGTATTATTACAGTAGTAGAATGTCGCCCCCCCAACATACACAGAATGGTGAGATGAATACAGCCATGCAGTGTACTATGACATGACTTAGATCTCAGTACTACATGAGAGTAATTGTTGATTTAATTATAGTTGACACAATGCATAGCATTGCCTTATTTGTATTATTATTTATAATGTTTATAGATAATGTTAAACCTTGGTAAGCGTATGGCTAAGCTGTATATGTATGTCAGTACAAGGTAAACATTACACTGTAACAATGTTAACAGGCACACTGAAAACTCACATTCTTTGAAAATCTTTAAAATTATTATTATAAGGGTCTCAGCAATGTTTACATTTGAGTCTTTATTGACATTGTGAGAGCCTTAGGTTTATCTCTTTATTACTGTATGCTACCCCCCGACACACAGTTCATCATTGCTTAATTAAGAGAATAGTGAACTTATTGTTTTTTCTCACAAAACAAAATGTCTTTAGTTACAGACAGTTTGTCTTCTCACGGTGTATTAGGCACTGCCCCGCTTCTGGCTTTCCTGCTGCCTCCTACATCTCATGAGTGAGGTAGTACCAGATGACATTATTGCCAGGTATCTGCCCTCGAACCTTTAAGGTATAGAAGCACTGGCGCCACAGCTTCCACTTTCGTTTGCACATTGGTGCAGTCTTGTTGCAGATCTTATGTTCTGCTTGCATAAATGTGTGGATGCACCTCCACGTTTTGTCCAACTTCATATTTGCACTGTGTATTAGGATGCACGGGTTTCCTCAGGCCTGGGCTGACTGAACCAGACAACACACCTCCTTCTGTGACCAGAGAAGCATGTTTGACATTTTTGATGGTTTGTCAAAAACTCTTATAAATAGAGAATAAACACTATGTTAGAACACAGTATTGTGAAATATACATTTTTTTTGTCTGTTTGCATGTCATAGTAGTTATTATCATAGACTTAAATATTCGCTGTTGTATAGTTACAGTAAGATACTGTCCAGGATTAACAAATGTCATGCACTGTGTGCATCCGATTTGTGGTGTTGCATGCCAGCAGTGCAGTGAGACTCACACAGCTTGGTGTGTAATACTATCCACAGCACTGGTACAGGGTATGGTGTTCAGCCCAAGACCGTATACTGAGGCTGTGCCATGGGCATAAACAGTACTGATACATCACCACCATAGGCACTCATGAAGTAGCACTACCAGGGGCAGTAGTAGTAGAGATGCACACCTCGGCACTCATGCAATGTTGTTTGTGGTCTCTGTTGAAGCAATGGTGGTCCCTCCCCCATTGCTTGTATGATGTTCCTACTGGTGATCTTGAATGAAGTGGTAAACCATGCTTACAGCTCAAGCCCTTGTTAATGCATATTCCTGCAGCAGGTCTGTAGACAGCCTTGCTCATCCCATATTGCACTAAAATAATTACTATATATCCACTACAGCAGGTTGCTGCTGTTAGTGTGTGACTGAAAACAGAGGCATACTGGCACAGCTGTCTGCTGATAGAGTTGTCTGACAATGACAGGTATTGCGGAGAGTCACTTTTACTATAGCTACCAGGTGCAGGATTATACGGGCACTTCTTTTTGGGGGGCGCATCAGTAGTACTATTGGTACCAGTCGCATTATCATATAGGGAATTAAGGGGGACATTGTTAATCCTGTTCAGAATGTTTAATAGTTTTACTAATCATTACATATTATGACATTCAAAATAAAATCCTGTTTGTAATTAACAGTTTCAGTCTGTCTTAGGTGTATGCTGAAATAAGAGAGCTATTTTTTAAATACAACAGTCTATTCACTATGTGTGTATGTATGACGCCATTCTGAACATCTGAATGAATATGAACACATGTAACAGTGTAACAGTAACATAACATGTTTTTTTTGTCAGTGTAATCAGTGCAGCTTTTCTCTTTTTTGACCAACTTAATGGGATCTTAAAAGAGTCTTTTGTTTAGGATTCTGTCTGCAGTAACAGGCTGGTATTTTTAGAGGAGTGTGAGTATTCCATCTTGAAGGTCTCCCAGAAAAATGCAATTGCCAGCATGTGAGAAGTGCACACCATCGGGTAGGTAGAGCCAATCACTACAATATTTAATTTGAGGATGATGTATGGTGTGCATCCCAGCCATGCATAAGTATCCAGATATTTGGATGTTTACCTTTCTGTGAGCTCTGTCAAGCAGGTACATGTGCTGTTCTGCTTGTCAGACTCTACGCTTTGTAATATCAGAAAATATGATTTTACAGGCAGGCAACATGTGTATGATAGAAGTAAGGTCCAATTTTGCTTATGTGACTAAATCTATCCACCGTTTAGTGCCCAAATCATTACCTCTGAGATGAATCGGCAGTATGTCTGGCCGAGCTTGAGTAGTCAGAAGTCTGTGCATTGTCGGCATGATGTGCTCCCACCTCATGCCACCTCTACCAAACCACTTAACAAAGCAATTTGGAAGCTGCAGGTCTCTCCCAAAATAACTGCTCTGAGCATACTCTGAAGCATGCCTTACTATGCTGCTGCCCACTACCCACATGTTCCATCTGCTGTTTTCTGCTATTCTTAGTTTTTCAACTGAGAAGTGGACAGAAAGCTACCAAAAAACAGTGTTTCTCCTGCAGAGGCTAGTCACAAGTGGATGTGAAACTAACTTTTCCCTCTCTGCTTCATCACTGATTTTGTGGGCTGATACTAAACAGTCTGATTTGCCATGTTATTGGTTAATGATTTACTATATCTGACCAACACAGTGCGTGCACTGAGTATTACTACACTGAATGGCTGTTCTCACTGTCAAACACAAATGCAGAAATATTTCTTAGAGGGAAAATGCAACATTGCTTTTGGCTACTTCAAACAATTACAGCTTAACTGAGAAAGGTGATTGGTTATGTCACTTGTTATGATACACGTGCTGCTTGCTTCTGCCTCCATTTGCAGCTCTATCTGTGCTAGTAAGTACTGATTAAGACTCTGACTTTAAACTGTAATAACTTTTTTTAACAGTATGGCAGGTAAATAATATTGTAATAGTCAAATACAGCATCAAAAAACATTTTGTTTAATACTATTTTTGTACTGTTCATGGTCTTTAAGATGATAGAAAAGTTGATTTGAAAATGTGATGTACTTACAGAGTAAGAAGCAGTGTGTCTACAGTTTTGTCAAAGATGGCTGCTATTTCCTTCTTCTTCACTGTTCGGTGGTTGTGATTTCCAGCTCGACATGGCCTGATATATACAGCTATACATTGGTTGCAGCGTCTGTCAGTCAAATACCCACCTGTCTGTGATTGGCTGACTGTGAAAGTGTAAAATAATTGGCATTTGCGAAAGTGTTGTCCGTGTGACACTATTTTTTGACACTTTTGTGCATTTGACATAATTTTGAGACACTATATTCGACAATGTTTCACGTTCGACACTACTTTTTTTTTAAGGTGTCGCATGCACGACGCTATATTTTTCAAAAGTGTCGCATGTTCGACAGTACATTTCAGGTTAAAAAAAGTTTTTGTTAGTTAGAACAGCATTGTGGATGTTTGACATTGTGACACTGTTTGAATTTTCACATTGTTTGATGTTTATTGTCATATTATTATTGATGTAATGTTCATCACCATTGGAAAAGACTGTCTATTGCTTCACTGACCTTCACTTACTAAAGTACTTATCTCAACAATGTTTAGTAAGCAGTAGTAATTTTTGTTCTTATTTGACATAGAGATGGTGCATGATAGTATGTGATGTTAGAAATGCAATAAAGATATGGATTTTAAATTTCTTTTTTTTTTCTGTACTTCCCATACAGGTGTCTGATTGTTCTGTAAGATTGGTGTACTGAACTGTGATAGTGAAACATAGAAGATGCCATCTAAACACAGACAGAAGTCTAAGCAGAGACAAAACAGGTATCACAGTAGTTCACTGTTGCATTAGGGTGATGTGAAAGTCAGTGATGCTTGTTCAAGACGTAAAATGATTAAGCATCCCCGTAAAGGAGTGGATTCAGAGCTTTATCACTCTGTGGGGAAAGGACATGCTTGCTCAACAGCAAGGAAACAATGTGTAGCTAGGCAACAATTGTGTAGATTTGTTAGCAGAAAAGCTACTGTTGCAAAGACATGCATAAACACACGTACTATGCAGCACCAAAAATTTATTGCTGCTGATGCTTCTCTGAGGAAGCAGAAGTATTTTTGATCTCTAGCCTCTAAAGCCAAGATTGAAAGACTTATTGCTGCTGTGATGAGACGTGAGCGCAGAAAAATCGAGTCATCTCAGCTTGATGAAATTGCGCTTGAAAGTGCAAACATTTGTTAATAGAGCAATTTTTGCTCTTCAACATTTGTGGCATAAGATGTGTCATGTACCTGAGCAGTTTAGGAAAATTGTGTATGATGTAAAGATGAGGCTACAATGATATCCTATCTTGAACCTGCACAATTTCTGTGATGTTTTCACAGGACAGTGGCTGCACACACATCACTCAGAGGCATATTTCTGGGAGGAGTCATATTACTTTCAGAAAAAGGACAGAAAGTTGTGCTTTCATGAGTCTGGCAAACTGTGTAATGTGCTCAGTGTGTGTGATGATACTACGATGGAGTCAGATGATGAATCTGAGGCAACTATTAAGTCTTGTAAATGTCACTGTCTCTCATGGACATGTGATGGCACTTGCAACCATAGGCACTCATCGTTTGAGAAAGTTGAGCACTTTATAAACCTGTTTGTCATTACTGACCATAAAGACAGACATAAACTGTTTGAGAGCATAGACCTATGTGAGATCCATCCACAAACTGGACTTATGGGTCACTCCCTTGCATGCATAAATAGTGGTGTTTGTGACAGTGTCTTTCACCATATGTGCATGCTGGGAGTACATCAATCAGAAATGAGGAACTTTGTGTACAGGGTATATGAAGTTCATTGAGATGTCACTCAGTATACTCATCTGAATGAGTTACTGTTGTATGGTGACATGCATGGTGCCATTCAATTTTTGAAACAGCTGCAACATGTCAGCAGTGTGACTGATACTGTGGTTACTCATGGATATATTCCTGATGGGAATTGTGTGTCTGTGCTAGAAAGTAATATTCTCAAACAGTTTGGGAAATCAATTGCCAAATGTGAGTTGACAAAGTGACAGAAGTGTGTCATATGAATGCCTTTGTTATGAGAAACAAACAGTCACAGTGAATCTGGAAACCTTGTCACCATACAATGACAAATGGTTTTGAGTTTCAGCATTTCTGCTGTTAAAGTCTGACTTTCAGTTAGAGCCAATCATTGTGATGTACAAACACTGTTTTACCAAAGTGAAGTGTAACATTCTGCCACCAAAGTCAGTGCTGAACAACATGGAGGCACATGTGACACCAACTGAGATTTCCACATTGAATATGTTTGTACATATTCTTATTCAGACAATGAAACCATTTCAAACTATTCTATGTATGAACACAAATACATGGACTATTCCACAAAAAGAACTCATCAGATCTCTTAAGGGTTCTGTTATGTATCTTCCACTTCCTCTGCAGGAAAATGTAGAGGCTATCTACATTGAAAACACTTTGGCCAATCTTGTAAATGGTGTGCCAACAAAGTCTAAGGTGATTTGGCAGGATGTTGTTAATGTTTAGAAGGTGAAGCTTGCCCTTACTCACTTAAAGAACAACAATCCTTTTTATGCAGACCTTAATATTGCTCAGATCACTAGTGTGCCTCTTGATCATGATGACTTGGACAGCACAATGCCAATGACTGAGAAGGTCAATGTGGAAACAAATGACAATGTGTACAAACAGTACTCAATTCATCCACTACAAGGCAGAGATCCGGTAGGGGACAACATTGATCTCTATCAAATGAAACAGGTAGAAGGTGAACCTGTTAGCATTTGGGAGGCAACACTGGAAGCACGCTGTTTCCCAGACTTATTCCCAAAAGGGTCAGGTGGTCACCTGGAGGAAAGAGAAGTGCATGTACAGGGTGCTGAGTACTGAACAAGTCATGTGCTCAATAAAGATGGCAAATTCAGATGCAACATACAGTACCTGTTTAATCTCCTGTGGGAGAGTGAACTTAGCATATTGTCTGCATCTATTGTGCATACTATTCATCTCTCTACTCCACTTGATGGAATTACAGCTGCACAGTTTCTTCAGAAATTGAAGCAGAAAGCCCCATGGAATCTCCAGGATTTATTCCTTTCTATTGGGTATCAAATACCCTAATGCCCTTATTGGTTCTAAAATTTGGGCTTCTCTTCTTCCAGATTCCTCCTTGATTTGGAGTCAGATTTGGGAGGATATGTATAGATATCTCACTCGAGATAGGCACAGACTTATACAGTATCATATCTTAAATAATCTGTATTATACACTGGTTAAGTTGGCCAAACAAGGCAGACTACCTTTGGCTATCTGTACACAGTGTGGCACAGCTGAAGGGCACCTGATACACATTTTTTGGCATTGTGACAAAGTGGCTCCATTATGGAACACAATTCAATCCAATTTGCACCCCCTCCTGGGATTGGGTGAACTATTTACCATAGAAATATGTATCCTATGGATGTTCTCTAATATTAGAGTTCAGGAGCACAGATTTCATATGGCTTTCATTTCTATAGCAGTCAAAAGGCTGGTTCTCAAGCACTGGATGGACCTATTGGCCATATCGTATGCTGAATGGATGAAAGAAATGTCTCTTTGTTTTAACACTGAAAGGTTAATAGCAAGCTCCTGGAACCGTATAGCCTCTTTCAATCAGAAATGGGGTAAATTATATGCTTTATATTTGAACTAAGATCCATGTAATACATGCCTCTGACTGTCTTAGTTTGTTTTATCCTCCTTTTGATGCCTGTTATTGCTGGAATCTTATTTGATCTTTTGTACCTCTTTGTTACGTTGTTTCTAATAAGACACACTCCAGGGGAAGGAAGTGGGGAGGGTAGTGAGGGAGTGGATGGGTGGTTGGGTATAGCAGTATATTATATGTTTGATTATATTTGATCCAGTGACATTCTGGTGTCATGCCACCATTAATATATTTTTGTTGTTATTGCTGTGTGGTTCATTTTTCTTTTATGTTATATACTTTGTGTCATAACATAAACCAATAAAGATGTTGAATTTCAAAAAAAGAAATTGAAGCAGAAAGATGAAAATGTGCAAGTTAATTTGTCTTCTGTTCTGTCAAGTCTACATGGCACCAAAGAATATTGGTACCACAGACACTCTGAGGTGATGACAATGCTGCAAGAGCATAGTGCAGCTACATGGTTTGTCACACTCAGTTGTGTGAGTATGCCTGGGATGAGGTCATAGAACTGTTGAAGTGGGCAAACTCTGATGCTGAGGGTATTGCATCAGTGACTCTCAGAGAGATGTGCTCACTTGACCCTGTGTCTGTCACAAGGCATTTTCACAAGCGGTTCCATGATATTCTGACTTTCATTTTGTTAAAGGACAATCTGCCTCTTGGTGTTGTGGAACATTACTTTTGGAGGACAGGGTATCAGGCGCGAGGTGCTCCTCATATTCACATGTTGCTGTGGATCAAGAATGCCCCCATATAGGTGAGCATGAAGCAGCACAAGTGCTTGCATTCATCCAGAAATACACCACTTGCTGCATTCCGGACAAGTATAACAGTCCAACACTGTGGAAGTTGGTGCAAAAGTTCCAACGCCATATTTATGCAAAATACTGCCACCGGGTAGTGAAGAACAAATCTGATTGGTACACAAGTTGTCATTTCAGATTCCCTAAATGTGCCTGTCAGGACAGTTGCATGAATGATCTGTTTTCAGCTATGCGACACCACTTGAAGGCAAAATTAACCAAGAGGGTATATGAGTTACCCAGAGATGAGAAAGAGGTGTACATCAATGACCACAACCCTACTCTTCTGCTAATGTGGCAAGCAAACATAGATGTTCAGTTTGTGGCTGACAACTCACTGGCTCTGGTGCGGTATGTCACTTTGTACATAACTAAACATGAGCAGACTAGCTTGCAAGATCTTTGGGAAGATATTGCTAGTTCAAGCAAGAGCCTGACATCTCAGTTGTGGTCACTGGGCTTGAAGACCCTTTCACACAGAAAATGTGGTGCTTATGAGGCTGGTGATTGTTTGATTGGTACACATCTCTACAACAAGTCTGATGCTGTCTGCTTTCTCAGAGTGAACTACAAAGAGAAGCAAAAATGTGTACTTATTCATCATGCTGAGATTGAGGAACTGGCTGTCAATAGACCCTCTTCAAGACATATCTTGAAGAATAACCTCATTGACACATACTACCCCCGCAGACATGAAGACATGGATGATATATGTCTATTTCAGGTGGCTAAGTGGTATGACTACAAGACAGATGTCTCACCTGATTGCACACATGACATCTGCAAGGTCAAAGGAGTGGATGGCTGTCTTGTTAAGAGACATAAGCCTTGGCTCATTGACCACTGTAAGTTACATCTAGGCACATCTGAGAGCAGAGAGCATTACTACTTTGCTCTGCTATTCCTATTTAGACCCTGGAGGAATGAGGCTGAATTGAAATGTGACTGTGATACATTTAAGGAAGAGTTTAATTGCAGTTACGAGACATTCAAAAGTCAGTACTCAGAGATATACATACAGAGACTAGATACTGAGAAGAAGCAGCTTGAAAAGGCACAAAAGCTAGCTAGCTTACAGGACAATCTTGATCCAGAAGGACAAGGTATCCTTGGGGAACCTCTGCCTCTGAATGCCCCAGAAGTACTCATGTCAGAAGTGGAGAGTGCCATGGAACATGGAATGCACTGTGGTGCTGACCAAGCTGAGTTGAGACAGAGACTCAATAAGCAACAGCATGTGGTTCACTCTCAGGTAACTGATGCAGTTTGGCATGGGATACTGCATGAAGAGAAGAAATGTGATTGTCTTGACTACAAACCACTGCTAATGTTTGTTAGTGGGTCAGCTGGTACAGGGGTGAGTTTCCTTATTGAGGCCATCACGGCTAAAATACATAGCTTGACAGGGTAAGTGATGTCTGTTGCTGTTAGTGCTCCCAACGGACTGGCAGCATACAACATTGGTGGCGTGACGTTACACCATCTGTTCATGTTGCCAGTGGAGCATTGCAAAGCAGGAAAGTATCGGAAACTGTCATTTGAGGTTGCATCTCAGCTTCCTTCAGTGTTTTGTAAGATGAAGTTACTCATCATTGATGAGAATAGTATGGTCTCTAATTTGATGCTTGCCTATATACATCTACGTCTACAGGAGATCCTGGGGACTGAATATAGAGATACATTAGGTGGAAAAAGCATTGTTGTATTTGGAGACCTTTGGAGATTTTTAACTCTATTTTCTATTTTCAGCATGCATGCAACATAACCATTTTGTTTTGCTTTGGAGACCTTTTACAGCTTGCACCTGTGAATGCAGAACATGTCTTTGCAGATCTGACTGTGAAGCAGGCCAAGAATACACTTGGCTGCATTGGAGGTTTTAACCTGTGGGAGTTATTTACTTATGTCGAGCTGTATCAGAACATGCACCAAAGTGCTGACATGACTTACAAGGCATTGTTGGATCAATCTCGTACAGGTTCTCTGCCACCAGAACATGTTGCAGTGTTAAATGGATGAAGAATCAGAATGGACACCACATCCATAGAAACTGCATGTGATGTTTTCAGTGATGTGTGTTCCATGGGCACATGCATTTTGTGTCTTATGCCATGACTAAAAAAATGTGCTGAGTTCAACAGTGTCATGTTGCAGAGAGAAAATCAATCAATTCTCACACGACATGCTGTTGACACAATTTATGGTGTCATTTTAAGTTGGAAGCTGGTAGCTAAGATGACTGAATGACTGTCTGAATTGAAGTCAGATGTTTCACGCACAGCTGGTCTAGAATCTGTACTTACAGTTTGTAAGAATGCACGTGTCATGCTACGCTGAAATCTTGATGTGGATCGTGGTATGGTAAATGGTGCCATGAGTAACATCATTGACTTTCTCTACAATGTTCAAAAGACATTTATCGAGACACTTGCTGTCCACTTTGACAACATGGAACATCCTGTCCAGATTGATTGTACCTGTGTTAAGTTCCAGGTACTGAAGATATCTATGTGAAGAGGAAACAGTTCCCAATATGTGTTGCATATGCTGTTTCCATTCACAAGTCTCAAGGCTTGAGTTTGGATTCAGCAATGGTGGACATAAGGACAGACATTTTCAAAGATGGCACGAGCTATGTCGCCCTTTCATGCATACGTAGTCTTTATGGGTTGCACATCATAACAGTCGCATCTCAGAAGATACATGCTGACAAGTGCTGTGTAGTTGAGTACAACAGATTATGTACTCTATACCAGCTACAGATGTCTTTAATACCACTACCAATATATGTGATTGTCTCACATCCTTCAGTCAGATATACAGTTGACAACAAAAGAAAATGAGTTTGTGCAACTGATGGAACTGTTCAGAGTTCTAAGAAGGTCACAATGTCAAATACAGATGCGGAGCCAGCTGTTGTTCAGAAGTCATTTGGAGTGGCTGTTGTGTCTGTGTTTGACAACAGTACTAGATTTAACTGCTATGCTAATGCAGCAATGCAGGTTTTTCTCCATATGCCTCACTTTGTTGATGCAATATGTGCTTTGCAAGACACTGCACTATCAAAGGAATTGAAGCAGGTTGTCAACATGGCTTCTGATCAGTCTAACAATGAGCATTCACTAACACCTCTGTGGCAAGTGCTGGGCACATATAATGGATGCAGTACGTTTGCTGCAAACATGCAGCAGGATGCTACCGAGTTTATGATGGCTATCATAAACAGCCTGGATGAAGAGAAAACTTCTATGTGTCACTATTTTACTGTGTCATATGTTACCAAGTAAGTATGTCTGTTATGTGGTCATTCACAATGAGAAACCACAGAAAATATGCTTTGGGTTTCTCTGTTTGAGCCTCAGAGTAAAGCTGTAAAGTTTAGGCTGCTGTTTACTAATGCTGAAAGTGGTCACCTGAGTGTGAGGTGTGGAGGTACATGTACTCAGTCCATACATCTCAGGACTTCATCTCAATATCTTATGCTAGTATTGCATAGATTTGACTCCAATGGTCTCAGAGTTGACATACCCATCACTGATATTAGAGCTGGTAGAGTAGTATTTAACCAAGCAGTGTTTGACACTCATGCTGTGATCTACCACGATGGCCAGTCTGTACATTCTGGACATTACACTTGTTTGTTGAGGTACAGAACTGGATGGGTCGAGTGCAATGATTCAACAAGCTCTTTCAAACAGAGTCTGCCGTGACACTTAAAAAATGCATATGTACTGATACTGAAAAATTATGCCAATCTTAATGTGTCAGAGGAATAGTTACACAACATGTGAAATTCCTTTACATTGCTGTCCATTTTTTTCTTACAGAGTGAGTTTTGTCTCACTGTAATTTGTTATTAGCAAATGTACAGTTGTGGTTATACAGGAGACATATCACATGGCTCTCTTGCGTATCTAGATTCACTGTGACTTTAAGATTGTTGCGTTGATCAGTGACACAGTGAAAATAGTTGCAGTAGTCTTTAATCGGTGCCAGCTGTCTTCACAGTCACTAGAGAAACCACACTTACATGTCTAACAAAGACCTCTGCATGTCAAAAGACATATTCCTATCTAATCAAACTCTTCTGTCATAGTCTTTTGTTTAGAGTATGTTATATGCAGACATGAGAAATCACACTTGTCACATTTGCTACATGTGTGATTATTCTAAGGTACAATGCTTATCCATGTGCATTTACATCACTGCTTATCATATCTTTAACTAAAGATTAACAGCACTCTGTCATGTGTTGACAACTATGATGTGTGCTCTGTATCCATTTTTTCTTCTTATCCTTGAATCTTGAACAAGTATCTAAACTGTTATTCTGCAACAGTGCAGTACGACTGTTTCATTGTTGTGTATCTAGATTGTGTATATATATATTAGAGGCAAAAAACTCAGTTTAATGCATTAGTTATGGTTGTTTAACAGAGACAAAAGTGAGGAAATTTGGTGTTAGGGTTCAAAGACCCCCCTTTGACCCCCCGTCCACACCCCCAACCGGCATCGGGGTGCGCATTTGGGTTGTCAGCCATATCTCTCACCCCATCAGATATGTGAAGAAGCAGAGGTATAGGAGAATGGGGTGAGAGTTAGGACTGAAAAACACCAATGCTCACCCGATGCCCGGCGATGAAGGTCAAAGTGGGGCTTTGAACCCTAACACCAGACTCGCGGCACATCACTGTGAGTGGAACAACCCCAACTAATGCATTAAATGGAGTTTTTGCCTCTAATTTCCTTCTTTTGATAATGATAATGAGAAATTGTGAATGTAATGAGGTGGAGCGTGGTCTTAGGGCCCTGCGCCTCACCACGTGATGTCTTGTCACATAGTAGCACGGTGCCCGCAAACACAAATGGTAATGTGCATGGTGATGCAAAGTGAAACAGAAAGATAAACAGTACTGTAGACACAAATGGCTAAAATAATGCAAATGCAAGCGCAAATGAAAATGCAAAGGGTAATGCACATGGTGCCGTAGACAGAGCGGTAAGTAAAAAGGTACAGAACCACAAGTGGAAGCGTAAAGTAACAGTAATGTAAGTGCACAGGCTGGTGTTCCCAAAATCTGCATAGAAAGACAGTGAGTACAAAGAATGTATGCATAATAATGGGTCTTGGAGCAGAAAATGAGGAGTTGGAATACTAAATTGCTTATATCTCAGGAACCGTGCGATGTAGAAAAATGTAAAAGTCATATGATGTATGACTTTCCTGGCTAGTTTGTACTTAACCTCTTGAGGGGTAACCATTTTCTGACAAAAGTCCATATCTCTAGCGTTTCTGAGATACGGGCTCTGAAAGGAACGGCGAATGCCGTAATGTTGTCCTATGGGAACAAAGAGAAGTTTGGAGTGCAATAACTTTGGCTCCCTGTAATATTTTTTTACTAAACCACTGAAAGGCACATCTGTGGGATATTGGCTTTCTTCCCTTCAAATTTCAGCCCAAAAGACCAAACCGATATTTTGCAACAGGGCGGCAAAGATTCCTGTAACGTGGTGGACGCCATAATGTTATCCTATGGGAAAAAGTGTCAACTTTGGAGTGCATAACTTTGCTGCCCTGTAAAATTTATTTCACCAAAACAATGAAATGCACATCTGTTACATGTCGGCTGTGTTCCCTCCAAATTTCAGCTCAAAATACCAAACCATTCTTTTGCAGCGGGGTGGCAAAGAATTGCTGTCATTTTGCCATAGCCTGGAAAAGTAGTGTCACAATTTGCTTAAGCTTTCGCAAAAATTTGTGACACTTTCGTGAGTGCAACACTACTTTGCGAAAGTACTTTTCCCAGAAGCTTGAAAAACATATTTCTTGGGTGTTTAATCTCAAAATAAAGACATGCCTAGCATCCTCAGGGTCCGACTAGGTAAACACAAAAAGAATTGTGTTGCTAGAAGGTCCCAAATTTAAATGCCAAGCATTTTTATGATCACCAACTGAAAACAAAATGGTTGATTTGCGAAAGTAAAAGGGCCATTTGCGAAAGTAAAAACTGCATTTGCCAAAGTGTGAAACTTTTTGTTAACTTTTCCCATTGACTTATAATGGGAAACTGTTTTTTGAGTAACTTTTGAACCGTTTAATATTTTTTCATGAAATCTTCAAAAGACACATCAGGGACCTCATCCGCACGTTCCCTGAAGATTTTGGACCAGTCGCGCAAACCATGCGACCTGTAGAGATGACCAAAGAATTGCAAAAAAGCTTAAATGTGCCCGCAGATCATGCTTAATAACTCCACAGCCGTATATCCGAACAATACAAAAGTTGGCATATCCCAAGATGTATGGCTCTTGATAACGTATTCCAAATTTCAGGCAAATCTGTTGAATGGTTGCAAAGTAATTAATGTGCAAACGTTTAGGTTTAACATGTAAATGGCTCCTCAACCCTAACTGTGGTAGCACTACAGTGCTACCATAATATATATATGTTTAATATATTTTTTGGTACTACTTAGTACTCTGTTGTAAACACTAGCAGTATTGACTAACATATACATTGATTGATAGCATTATAAATATGTACTTTCTCTTAAACAGTTGTAGACTCATAAAGAGTAAGAAGTAGTATGCTTAAATTTGTTTGCATGAGATATTATGCAGTTGCACATATGTACTGTTCTATAATGTTATATATCATTTTTAATAACAAGTTACTCCGTTCTATTACAGATCTCTTTATCATTTAGTGCACAAAGTTTTTGCTTATCATATCGTAAGATGTTATATTCATAGTATTCAGTAAAAATTTGCTTTTAATATAAGTAAAAGATGTAGGTGGTTAACTAGTTCTGTACCTATGTAACTGTTTTTTTTTTATCATTTACAGTGATGTATATGCTACTGTTACCATATAGTATCAGAAATCTTTGTGTTTAACCTTACCTTGATGTATGTTAACAATACTTGAAAACTGTACATCAGACACTTTCACTGATGACAACTGGCATTTTTTTGTTCCTGATAATATTTTCTGATTGCCTCTATTGAGGAGTCGGGTGGGAATTATCCAAATGCAGTAATATTGCAGTATGTATTTGCATGTACTTCCATGTGTGTATGTATTCGTATGTCTACACATAGAATACATTAATATTAAATGTTTAACTGCTAGTTTCAGAAATATATTTCTTTGTTAACAATAGCCTGTTTGTGCTGCTATGAGTTTATAAGTCGAATGTGGTTTTTCACCCACCCCAGGAACATTCATACTATCAGTCATACAATAATAACAACATCATAACTGTTTCATATGTGTAAACCGTGTTCAGAGGGTGATGTTATGCCTGCCCTTCTGTGTTTTTTTATTCTGTTACATGTAACTGATTTACTGTCTGTGATACTGGTTTACATGTATTTCAAGTAACAATGAAAAACATTGATGTGGTTGTTTTGTGAGACTAATTTTTGTGCACCAATTGGATTTTTAATTCGTCCTTCTCACAATTATTAATTGGGCAATAAATCCTTTTAAGCCTTATCTACCTGTCGTGTGTGTTTCTTTTTATCATAATGTTACGGTGAAACTACGTATGTTGGTGTTGCTGCAGTCCTGCATTTAAGCATGCTGCATGATGTTCATTACTACATTCTTTCTATTTATCACTATGAAAGTGGTATTCTTCAATGTGGTGAACATACACATTTCATATTTTGTAGGTTAATCATTTTAGTAACACATTTAAGCTGTAGCACATGAACAATATTTGTGTGAATGCTATCAGATAACTACTTATTCAGTGAAATGTATACATATGTTGTTCAGCCTGTGCTCTGAAAACAAAAATATGTTCTTAATAAAATATTCAAAAATAATATGACAGCATTACTTCTCAAAAACTCTGTTTAATGCATCAATTAGGGTTGTTCCACAAAATTCGGTGTTAGGGTTGAAACCCCTAACTCCTCATTCACCCCCCAACCCCCAGCACCACACACACACACATATACACATGCAAGTAGGTGGGAGGACCAAGGCAACACTACCAATCATAGACAACCAGCAGCAGGTGACCAGGTACTGCATGCTCAGTGGAGATCCAGAGCAAAACTGAGGCTATGTACACCAAATGTAGACATCCCTGATTGCAGGTGCACATGACGTACCACACTTAGGAGTTGCATGGCCTTACCTAGCAATGCCACACACCCCACCACACCCGCTACTGCACCCAGACTGGAGAGCCACAGCAAAACTAATTACTTGGACATGCATGGTATATCTACCTGATTTCAGGTAGACACAATGTAACACAGTCATGCTCTGTGGTCCTTCGGCACTCAATGCCCCAGTACCACAAGACAAGGTACTGCATACTGGCTGGACAGCCGCAGGTAGAATAAGGCCATGGACATTAACATTGCAGTTCCATAATTGCTACCGTGCAGAGGTTTGTACACTTACAGTCATAGCTACAGACATTGCTAGCTATTTGCAGATATTTCACCAAATTTCTTAAGAGTTTCTCTCTGCTGCCTCTACTCTTTAAATGAAAAAAGCATCAGACATTTCTGTAAATATCACATAAATTTTGGGAAATAGCTTGCAGTGTTGGTGGCCACTATTGTAGAAGTAGCACAGTTTCTTAGTAACACAATGCCCACCTCCCCACCACTTGTTGCATCTTGACTGCAAAGCCACAGGAAAAACAAAGGCCATGGACATCAATGGTACACCTACCTGATCACAGTTACACTCCACTTACCACAGTTGACAGTTTCATGGCCTCACTTAGGCAATGTTCTACCCAAACCACAAGAGCAGATACTGCATCCTGAGTGACAACCTACAGCAAAACTGAGAGCATGTAGATCAATGTTACGCATCTGTCACTGCAAGGATGCTAAATTTAGCCCAGTTAGGATTTGTACAGTCTTACACAGGGAACACCATCATCCTGGCCAGGTACTGCATCCTGAGTAGAGAGCTATAACTAAATTGAGTCTAAGGGTGTCCATGCTAAACCTACGATATTGCAGTTACTGTCATCTTTGCACAGTTAGGAATTTCATGGTCTCACCCAGGTAGTCATCCTTCCAACACACAGAGTAGTTATTGCATTCTGAGTGTACAGCCACAGCAAAAGTAAGTCAATGGACATCAATGGTATACCTCCGTCAGTGAGGCTGTACACCTGTTAGGAGCATTAGAACTTGCACACCCTTATGCAAGGAATGGCTTGCTGAGCCTCCAGAACAGGTTCTGCATACTGAGTGGACAGGCACAGAAAATGTACAGCTAAGTACAACACATGCTCAAATGCTACATTTGTTGTTTTATGATGATTGATGTGTCTTGTAGTTGATTTAGATAGTTGCTTTTTTTTCTGTCTACTCATAAGTGTACAAACATCTGTATACCTCTAGTCATGGAGGTTCATTGTTGATGTGCAGTCACGGTGCAGTGGCAGGAGTGGTGGGGTGTGTGGCATCGCTAGGTAAGGCCATGCAACTCCTAAGTGTGATACGTTGTGTGCACCTGCAATCAGGGATATCTACATTTGGTGTACATGGCCTCAGTTTTGCTGTGGATCTCCACTGAGCATGCAGTATCTGGTCGGGTGGGTGGGGATGTGTTGTAGTACATTTAGACAGTTGCATTTTATTTCTGTCACCTGCTGCTGGTTGTTTGTGACTGGTCATGTTGCCTCGGTCCTCCCACCTACTTGCATGTCTGTGTGTGCGCGTGTGTGTGGTGCTGGGGGGTTGGGGTGAATGTGGAGTTAGGGTTTTCAACCCTAACACCAAATTTCCTCTCTTTTGTCACTGTGGAACAACCCTAACTGATGCATTAAATGGAGTTTTTTTTGCCATGAATATATATATATATATTTGCAAAATACACACAGACATATATATATATATATATATATATATATACAGTATATATATATATACTGTATATATATATATATATATATATATAGTCATTGCAAAACATCCATTAATGCATCAGTTAGGGTAAGATAATATAGTGACAAAAGCAGGGAAATGAGGTGTTAGGGTTTCCAACCCTAACTCCCCACTTCCAGGGTTCCCACCCCTACCACTCCACCCCCACCCCACCACCCTACACACACCAACATACATCTGGGTGTGTGTTGGGTTGACAGCCTAACTCTCACCCCATTCCATGTGTAAACAAGCTGAGGTGGTAGAGTACAGGGGAATGGGGTGAAAGTGAGGCCGATGACCCCACGCACACACCCAGATGCCTGTTGGTGGGTGGAGGGGTTGGGGAGCAGTGGTTAGGATGGGAATCCTGGGGGTTGGGCATTGGGGTTGAAAACCCTAATGCCTCATTTCCCTGCTTTTGTCACTATAGTATTCACCCTAGCTGATGCATTAATGGAGTTTTTTTGCAATTAATTTTCCTTTTATTTCAGATAGTATAATTGTATCCTCATTTTGCTGAGGAAGCATAGGGTCCTTTGGACCTTGCGCTCCCACACCTCCATCCAAATAGTACAGGGTCATCCTTCCACAGATGCACATATGTATCTAGCTGTAGAAACACAGGGGCCTCTGGCTCCTGTGCTTCCACGCATAAAGTTACGAGCAGATGTAGCAAAATCACAACAAATAGTCATAACTGTGCCATCTTAGATAATTTTCACCCCAAATTTTCAACATAACCTTCTTATCACCCCACTGCATGTACCCAATACAGAAAGCCTTCAAATCCCTGTGAAAATATAATTCTATGTAACTGTAATGCCATTTTGCACCACAGGTGCAGAAAATCATTTCTGGCAGGATTTGAAAAATTACAGCTGTGCTATTCATGAGGTGGTGTGAAAAATGGCAATGTTGAAAACTGCAGTGAAAACATGAGAAATTGGCAAAGTGACAAGCATGCATAGATGCTGTGCAATACACATTTGTAACTCTGTCATTTGGGGGGATTTTTTTTAACAAATTGTTAACATGGATTTTTTGGGACCGTCCCTCATGAACAATTGAGCTGGGATTTTGTTAATCCATCCTGAAAGTTGATTTTGCACTGCGATTGCACCATTTTGTGCCACAGGTGTGAAAACACATTTCAGGCAGGATATGACAAATGACAGCTGTACTGTTCATGAGGAGATGTGAAAAAATGGCAATGCTGAAACTCTGGGGTGAAAATATTAAAAATTGGCAAAGTTGTGAGTGTGCATTTCTCCAAATTTGCAACATGGGCTTTTTGGGACCCTACTTCATAAACAGCGGCACTGTGTTTCGTTAGTCAGTCCTGAAAGGTGATTCCATGTAGTGACCACAAAATTATTTTTTGAGAACAAGTAACAGATTAATAGTGACATTTTTCATGAGGTGGGGTCCCAAGAACCCCATGTTGAAAATTTGGGGTCACAATTCCTAAAAATGGCTGAGATATCATCATAAGTTGAAACCCCCATTGACAGACATTATACAGCACTTACCTTTGATTCTTCATTTTGCTTTTCAGCTTTGAAGAGTATAGACGTGTTCTGGTCCTCAGAAGATGATAGAGCCAACCTCTGGAGGTAAGTATGCAGTAAGGGGGGGTTAGGGGAGGTGGGTGCTCAAAGGGAGGGTAGGGAAGGGGGAGATGGGACTGGGACAACGACAAGGGACCATTTTCTTTTTTCCAGGTTAACAAAACAAATAACACATTGGGTGACAGTTTTCTTTATTTACAGAAACAAATGATGAATAATGAAACATGTGCACACTGGGGTGGGTTCCCAGTGTGCCACATGAGTTGAGGGGGGATACATGCTGCCAACAGGCAGACTGGGCACTCCAATCAGCAAGGTAATATGTAACAAATGAAATAACTTTTAGGCATGCAGGGGTGGGCTCCCAGTGTGCCTCATGAGTTGGAGGGGTGGGGGAGACATGATGCCGACAACTATTTTGCAAGAAGTTGGCAACCTAGATATAGAGAATAATGGTTATGCAACTGTGTGTTATGGAATTTTTTTTACACACCTGAGGGGTATGATGACCCATAAACCTTGACAGCAAAGCTCAAGAGGTTTATGTTGTCATCATACCCCAAGGGTGTTTAAAAAAATTATGTAAAACCACAGGTGCATAAACTTTATTTTCTATAATTAGTGGTGCTGACTTGCAGTCTCTCCATTAGATAGACACACTGAATCACACACAGAGACACTCACTCACTCACTCACTCACTCACTCACACAGAGACACACACACACACACACACACTTTTTTTCCCATTATCCCTGACTGACCTGTTATGTGAGCTGCAATCTATTTAGGTACAGAGTCAGTGTCTATTGTTTTGGAGACACAGCAGGAAGCAGGATCAACCAGATAATTTAAAAAATAGTGAGGGTAAATAGCGGCTTGTCCACGAGCAAGAATCTGAGCTGACATTTTGTTTAGAAGGCTGAGGCCTCCCACATGCACAAGAAGACTGGTGCTGACTGACAAAAATGCTGTAATAACTGGTTATTATGGCATTTGAAAATCACACTTCAGCCGTTCATTAAAGGGGGTCACTAGTAATTATATTTAAATAACATTCACATTGTTGTAGTTATCCAAAGTTAATCTTTCTAAGGCCTGATGTCTTTTCCTTTTGAGTGTGGTGTGTTAGAGAGGAACTTAGATATCATTTTGGCCTCCTCTTTAATCATAGGATGAAGCAAGATGAAAACTGAATCATATTCTGAGGTTACATATCTAACCAGACATTCTTTGAGAATTCTGCCCCTGTAGAGGTTGTATAGTGGACACTGGGTAATAATGTGGGTGATTGTCTCCTGAAAGCCTCTTTTACAGGAGTAGGTTCTATGAGGGGGGTTTCTTTCAAAGTAGTGTTTGTTAAAGTGGGACTATGGCCAAAATTTCTGGCATCAGTAAATTCAGAATTTTGATTAGCATAGACCCAAACAGCTGCATGCCAAAAACAAGATCTCTGTTTTGCATGGTTTAAAAGTTACAAGTAATTTAAAAACCCTAAATGCACTGCCTGTTCAAAAAAGCTAGTTTCAGTGAAGAACTAATGATGATGTCATCTCCTAAATTCACAGTCTAGTTCTCCCTGTCAGCAAGCTTATAGGATCTGTTTCCCAAAGTTTAAAGTGATTTATGGAAGTTACCCAAATGCTCTTTTCATGTAGTATGCCATTGCCAGCCATGTTTCAGATGTTGAAGCTGCAATTTGTTTTGTAAAATAATCTGTCAATAGTCAGTTTTGTTGATGTTTTATCAGCACTTTATTTCTTCCTGCCCTCCAGTTTTCTCTGTGAGGCCACATGCCCAGAATAATTTCATGCAAGGGAACTGTTGATGTTTTACATACAGCACCAAGGAATTCTGGGAAAATTATAAAGGTGATTTAAATGTTGGTTACTCAGAGATGCAGTCTCTTATTTTAGTGGTAGTGACTGCACTCTATATGTAGATGTACACAGCAAGGCATTGTGGGTACAATAAGAAGCTGTTTTCAAATTCCTTTACTGTGAGGTGCAGTCTTATATCTTTGTAGTGGCTTCAACAATAAAAGCTCTCATATGTTTATATTCCAAACAAGGCATTGTGCATATAGTATCTAGCTGACAAGAGTTCTTTACTGAGAGATGTAGTCTCCTATGTTGGTAGTGTAGATGTCTGCAATACCAAGACCGATCAACAGAGGTCTCTGCTTTGAAACAATGCTTATAAACTTTCTCTCTCTTGCATGATGTCACGCTTGGGAGTTGCAGCACTGAGAGCCAAAAAGGAGGGCTATGGAAATGAAGGAGAGCGCAGAAATAAAAGCAATTATTTCATGGAAAAAAACACTTTTTGGCAATTTGAATGGTAGGAAATTGAATCACAACTCCTACAGGTTACTACTCTCATTTGCTATGACAAAGCTTTCTAAATCATTTTAAAAAAATTGTTCCCCTCACAAGATGTAAAGGTTGGGGGTTGCAGCACTGAGGAAAAAGGGGCAGGGCTATGCAAATGGGATGGAACACTGAAATAAAAAGATTTTTTTAAATAGAAAACAGTACTTTTAGGTAGTTTGAATGGTAGGGGACTGATTCACAACTCCTACAGGTTACAGTGCCCATTTGCTATGGCAACCTTGCATAAATCACTTTAAACTTTGGAGAAACAGGTCCTACTGTATAAGCTTACTAACAGGGAGGACTAGCCTGTGAGTTCTGTTGATGACATCAGCAGCAGCTCTTCACTGAAACTGTTTGTGTTTAACAGGTAATGAAATCAGGGTTACAAAAGAGCTTATGACTTTAAAAGAAAGTAACATAGACACCTAATTTTTGGTATGGGATTTATTGGGGTTTTGCTTATTATATTTCTGCAATGCAGTACTTTGGCTAGAGTCCCTCTTTAAAATATGTGTATATGGAAGAAAGAAGGTGAAACCTGGCCCATGTGATCCATTTTCTACAATTTGAGGAGATTGGAAGGATGAGGTAGTCTTCAAGGGCCAAGTTTATTTTATTCAGAATATACCAAGGGGCCTGTTTTTGTTGTTTTACTTCCTCCATCAAATTATTTTGAGCATCATGACATAGTTTACTTTTTAGTATATTCTTGAATAGTGGAGAAATGATAATTCTCTGAAGATGATCCTCCCAAAGGTGGATGGGGTCAACCTTATTTATGATATCAAAAAGGTTTTTCAACCATGGAGAAGTTAATCTATTTTTAGTTCAGGTGATTGTTTTCAATCAGACAATCTAAGGGCATGAGATTTGTCTTATTATTAATAATTCTTAGCCAGTATGAAGCTAGACATAGATCTATTAGAGATGAAAGAGGGATTATGTCTAGTTCAGTTTGAACTATGGCATTAGAGGTAAATAAAGGGACTTGTAGAATGGCTTTATAATAGTATAATAGAGGGAGCTCTAGGATGGGTGCATTTTTTAGTCCCCAAACTTCTGCTCCATAAAGAAGCAGAGGATTTATTTTGGTCAGGGGTTTGGCAGTTGAAATTCAATGCAAGGAAGTGCAAAATAATGCATATGGGGCACAAAAACCCTGGCACAATATATCAGTTGGGGGGGCGAGGATATAGCATGCACCAAGCAGGAAAGGGATCTTGGAGTTATCATCTCTGATGACCTCAAGGCAGGGAAACAGTGTGACAAGGCAGCAGGTAAAGCAAATAGGATGCTGGGATGCATAGGCAGGGGCATCACCAGCAGGAAAAGGAGGTCATAATTCCACTATACAAGACACTAGTGAGGCCGCACCTGGAGTACACTGTGCAGTTCTGGAGACCTTACCTACATAAGGACATAGACAGGGTAGAGAAGGTTCAGAGGAGGGCAACAAAGATGGTGCATGGATTGCATCTCAAGTCCTATGAGGACAGGTTGAAGGCACTGAACATGTACTCCCTGGAGGAGAGGAGGGAGAGAGGGGATATGATAGAGACATACAAGTATCTTACAGGGAGGAACAGGTTGCAGGAATGCACTATTTTTAAGTGAAAAAGATGTTCCAGGACTAGAGGCCATGGGATGAAGTTGGAGGGAGGATGATTCAGAGGAAACATGAGGAAGAATTTATTCACAGAACGGGTGGTGGACAAGTGGAACACCCTGCCAGAGGAAGTGGTGGGGGCTGAAACAATCACGGGATTTAAGAATGCATGGGATAGACATAAAGGCATTCTGGAGGTCAGGGGTAAGGGGCAACATAATTCTTGGAAAACATAAAGTGAACTTACAAACTTAAATGGGCAGACTGAGTGGGCCATAGGCCCTTATCTGCCGACACTGTCTATGTATCTATGTATGTATGTATGTTTCAGCAGTGGTGATTGCGTGGACCACAGTTAGTCCTCCACACTCATAATTAAAATGTAATAGTGCTTTAGCCATATGTCTTGCCTTTGTTAGCTGTTCTTTAGAATGGACTGCCCAGGTGCATAGAGAAGTAAACTTAATTCCAAGATATGTGTACAAAAGTATTATGTCTATTAAGACTTTTTCTAAATATAGCTTCACTTGAGGATAGTTTTCCTCAAATATCATAAGTTTAGTTTTGTTTAGGTGGATTTTTAATTCAGGAAGGTCACATTTTACATTTAGTTGGTGAATTTTCCATTTAAAGCCTATGCTAGAGAGAGAGAGAGAGGGAGAGGAGAGAGAGAGAGAGAGAGAGAGAGAGAGAAAAGGACCAGGTCGTCAGCATAAACTAATGAATGATTAAAGGTATTGATTTTAGGGGAGTCCAATGGGAAAGAGATATTATAATATTAGAGTGTCAGTATAAATACTGAATAGTAAGGAGGCCAAAAGGCAACCAATAAGGTAAATTCCAGTTATGGAATGATCTCCTGGTAAAAATTAGTGAAAAAGTCACAAAGGCCCAGATGGGTGGTACATTCAGCACATGGGAGGAACAGAAGAAACTGACTAAATGTTAAGAGAAGTAGCCTATTGGTCATACATGTACAGTGATGTGAAAGACAATGTGAATGAAAAAATTATGAACAAGTCATTTTGGAAATTTCTACAATAATTTAAATGTGCTAAAGAAATGTGTTTAAAAGGTGGAAAAATAACATAGTTATAGTCATGTTTAATTGTGTAGTAGTTTATTTTTTTCTCTGTAAAAAATGTACATCTCCAATGAAGTTACATCTGATGATGTCACTTGTGATGATGTCACACCCGATATCATGTGCTGATGATATCATAAGTTAATACATGTCGATGCAATTTTTGCTATATGATTCAAATTCTCCTTATTCATATCATAGTATTGTGTAATGCTTAACTATATACCCATAATATAGGATTACAGCTTTGAATTGGAATATGTGTCTCAGAATAGATTTTTAATTTTAAAGGGGGTTTATGTAAGAACAAATTATAAACTGCAAAAATATTTTATAATATTTAGTTATAATATCTAGTTAGTATTATGTGGATTTTTGGGGTGACGTGATACTACACAATTGGTTCAAAGACTAAGGATTTGCTTCCCTGGATGGAAAAATAGGTTTCAAACTGGCTTTAAAAGGGGTTGAATGGACTTAATAAAAACCAAATTCACTTTAAAAGTGCCATCCTTAAAGAGGCCTCCAAGATTCAGCCTGAAAAGAAACAAGCAAATAAGGGAGCCATAGCAACTGATATAACAGTGATGTTTACACTGGCACCACAAGGCATGGTTGCCTAGTGTAGAAGGAGGAAAAACATCAGTGCATCTTTTATTATTGAAGAGAATCTGTTCTCTTTTACTGAACACAGTCCCAACTCTGATTTTACTATGCTTGAGACCCTCACCATCCACCTTCTTCTAGGACAAAGTAAAGCTCTTACCCTCACAATTACTTATCTGTCCCATGGACATCCCCTCCAACCTGTAGACCCTGCAATTCCTCAAAAATTCACTCCCCCTCAATATGGAGTGGATACTCCTGAGGGATTTCAACATGAATCAGGTCTCCAGCCAAGTGAAGTCAACTAAATGCTGCGTTGTAGGCCATGGCCTACACCAGCTGATTTCTACCCCACTATGTCAAACTATAAGACAGGGACTCAGACATTAATTGACTGGATCATTGTCTCCAACCCCTCCTATATCACCGATGCAGGAGTCCTGCCAAACTGTATAAGTAATCACTGCACCACCTTCTGTCTCTGGTCATCTCAATTCCCTAAACCTCCCCCCAAGTTCATTTCCTCCAGATGCTGGAACAATAACAGTATCGAGAACATAACTTGTGCCTTCCACCTGATCAACTGTTTTTTTACCGCTGTATCAGGTGACCTAGATATTGTCATTGACAAATTTTCCACTATTTTCAACAGAGTCTGGGATAAATTTGCCCCTATCAAAAAATCAGGGTATGGGGACATGTAAATGAGTGGGTCTCCCCCAACATCATTAAATTGATAAGGACAAGGGACAAGGCCTAGTCCCGATACTCCGAACACAAGGACCCTGCCCAGCTTTCCCACTACAAAGCATTCAGAAACAAGTGCAAATCTGCCATCAGAAAGGCCAAAATTGATTAGCTCCAAAATAAACTTGGAGAATCGACTGTCCCCCCAACAACTCTGAGGGACACTCAACTCCCTTCTCAGGAAGAACAAACATGCAGAATCCACCATCCTTATTTAAGGGGATAGACAGACCAATGACCCCAAGGAAGTTGCAAACATTTTCAATTCCTTTTTGACCTTGATAAATATAAACCATCCCATCACCCCCAATTTCACCCCCCATATCCAACTCTAACACTGAGCCCAGAACCAAATTTTAATTCCAGGCCCTTAAGACCTCTAACACTATCAAGATTATCCAGAGTAACATCCCCAATCCCAGCAGAGGGGCAGATGGAATTGACTACAAAATCCTTAAGCTCATCATTAACCTCTAGCAGTCCCCCTTACCAACACATTCAACCTCTCACTCTGCTCCAGTTACTTCCCCAGCATCTGTAAAACCACCATGGTCAAATCACTTTTCAAATCAGGGTCTAGGAATGATGTTGGGAAATACTGACCTATCTCTCTTCTTGTTCCCCTCTTGAAAATCATCGAAAAAGTCGTACATACACAGCTCACTATTTTCCTTAACTTCCATAAACTCTCAGAAGCTCAGCATGGCTTTAGATCTGGTCACAGCACAGAAAAAGCTCTGGTCAAGTTCACTAGTGACATCCACAAGGCTAATGACAAAGGCCAGTACACAAGCTTGGTTTTCATGGATGTAACCAAGGCTTTTGTCCTGGATGACCATAGCCTTCTGCTGGACACCCTCATTGGGTTACAAATCTCTGAGAATGTTGTCAAATGGGTTAGAAACTACCTCTCCCTTAGATCCTGGAGGACAACTACAAATGGGCACTTTTTGGCAGACTGCCAAATCAAATATGGTGTCCCCTAGGTCCCCATTCTGGGCCCACTCCCGTTCTCCCTATTTGTAAATAAGTTCTCTGATACCTGCCACTCTACAAAAATTGTCCTTTATGCAGATGATGCTACCCTATGCTGCAGCAACAACAACCTGGTCACAAAGTTCACTAATCTGTAAGTTGATTTCAGCAAGCAACACTTATGGTTTTCTGCCAAAAGCATGATCCTCAACTCAAAGAAGACCAAGTTTATGATTTTCTTTGGCCCCAAAAAAACTCTTAATAGAAGCCAAACCCTTGCATACGATCAGGGAAATAGCATTGAAAAAGTGGATGAATTTAAATGCCTGGGACTGTTCCTTGACCCACACCTGACGCATCACATACATACAGCAAATCTCATCAAAAAGACCCACTTGAGGCTAGGTCTCCTATACAAAATCAACAAGTTCTTGAAACCCATCTACAGACTATGCCTGGCTAGCTCCCTGCTCCAACCCCTCCTAGAATATTGAGCCATTGTCTACTCCTCCCTTCCACCTCCCTCCTCTTCTCCAAACTCAGAACTACATATAATAACATCACTCACTTTGTTATAGACCTCTCTTGGTCAGCTCACCACTGTTCCCTATACAACTCCCTAAACTGGCTCACCCTTGAAGATAGGTTCCATTTTAAAATGCTCTCATTCTTACACAAGGTAAACTTAAACTTACTTCCTACAAGCATCACTTCCCATTTCCCTAAATTGGTCCCCAAGCACTGTACAAGAAGGGCTTCCCGCCACATCTTTGACATCCCATTCTACCTCATCACACATGCTCAGAACTCCATTACACATAAGGGCCCAAAGCTTTACCACAAACTGTCCCCAGATATTCACACATGTAGCACCATCAGAACCTACAACTTCACTCTCAAGGACCACCTCCTTAAAACAACCACTTGTGTATGCCCTGGACAGCTGCCTCACAGAAAGAATTATAATTAGGTGCTGCTTCTCTTTGTCTCACTCCTCCCTACTACTCATCCCCACTACCACTCCCCTCTCTTTCTGCACTTATATTTCCCCTGCCACAAATGCCTACTTCATGGCCCCTAGCTGCTGCTTTTGTTAGGTGTTGGATTGTTAGTTTGTTCCTAAAGATTGTGAAGCTCTGTAAATAATGTATGTCATTGTATATAATCAAATGTTTCATAATGTACTTATCTTCCTCTAGTAGTTTTCTCCACTCTATAAGCTAGGGTTTGCCTGCTCTGTATATATTTCCTTTATAGGTATTCCTTACCTCTCTGTATAATGTGGTACCTCTTTCAGTTTGACCCTATCTTCAATTGTAAATACCTGTAAAACTTTATGTTTGTAAATATCAGTACAACAGGACATTTGTGAATTCAAGCATTTTTGCTCACATACTCTCCAGTATAAAATAGAAATTGATTGATTGATCACTACAAGACAAAATCATAATACTGCCAGAATACAAACTATAGGCTCTGATAGTTGATGTTCTGAAGTACTGAAGGACTAAAATTCAGGAATGCAACTGGTGAGATAAACAGGTTATCTACAAATATGTCTTGTGCCAAGAGTTTTGGAGATAATCTGCTCTTGTTTGATGTTTTATGAGAACTCACCTCATGGGACATTCAAAAATGTAACTTTTAAGTATGCGAGTGATGGCAGAGATGAACTATGTTAGTTAAAATTTTGCTCCAGCTGTTTGGAAAACATATGTCAATGGATGATTTATTGACCATGCTTCAGATGCAAAAGAGAACAAAGAGAATCATGCTCAGAAAAGATTTCTGGACTTTCAATGGACTTCCTGAAGATGGACTTTAATAAAAGATATCTCATTTTGAAGCTCAAGACATGACAAGTAAGGCAATGATCTTCTTTTAGAGACATTTTGCTTGGAAACAGTGTTTATAACCATCATTAACTTATCTCATTAACTATTAGCTTGAGAGACATGAAAAACACATGAATATGTGGCATTTAATGAGCTAAGTTCAAATATGCTTGTTTCAAGACTATCTATGGTTGTGTTTAAATACTAGAAGAAAAATTGACTTTGTTCTTAAAAAGTGAACACATACAGGGAGAGGTGTGTCCTAAGGACAAGAGACTAGCTATACCCACCTCATTTGCATGATCAAATTAAAGTTGGCAAAATTTGCAGGATAAAATGTCATGACGATGCTCTGATAAAATGGTATAAAAAGAATCAGCCATTTTGTGGAAAGTAGAGCCTTCTAAACTCAATGCTGAGTGGAGCTATGTCAGTTGAGACTATGTTTTATGGCTGAAAACAAAATTCCTGCCAGATCCTTGGACTATCTTTCTGTGTTTGAGCTAGAAGAAACCAAATCTTCCTTTCTGCATTTGCAATGAAAGAGGCTGCTCTATCTTCCTGCATATGCACCAGACTAGACTTCCAGTAACCATGTGGAGGTTAAGCGAGATGCCAATAGGATCCGAAAGAACTTTTGCCAGAAAGAGGCAACAGGACTCTCACCAATATGCTGATTTTTTTTTTCAGTTAATCTTTTTATTAGGAGATTTCAGATTATTACAGATACTAAACCATTAGTCCAAATGGCTGACAAAGTGGTTTACATCCTTACCACTTAATACAAACAGCCAAGGCTCCAGGCAAACAACCACATTGTGCAGGTGTACATGTATTACATCTAAATTAATGAAATAGTAGCTGTAGGGTGTCATTAAACCTGAATAACCCTACTATGGGTATACTGATTGAAATTTAAAGAAAAGGCACTTCCTCTTTTTAAAAAGGCAAAAACAAGTGTCACAGAGCTTCTTCACATAAGGTATAGAAACTTGCATTGGGGGTAACCTATATGACCATCTGGAAGTGGAACATTCTAGATAGCTATAAAGAAAAAAGCAGTTACAGTATTTAACAATCAATCAACCATTTCTACTAGGAGAGTCAAGGCGGTCTCAGTTTGTCCTTCAAGTATCTGGAGGGTGAGGCATGGTTAGTGGAATCAATATATGTTAAGTAAGGGGCCAATAGTTCATCAAACTTGTTCAAACACTGGTTTTTAAAACAAGATATCCTGGTCAAGGTGGCCATTCTTTCTAAGGCTGTAAGCCACTCTGCAATAGGTGGGACCTCTAGGGTTCTCCAACATCATATAATAAGTCATTTACATTCTACTGAGGCCTGTATGAACCACAGTGTTGAAGCTTTGGGGAGGGTAAGAGCCTCAGGCATAACGCCCAATAGCCAAAGATCAGGGTCTGCTTGGAAGGATGTTTTTAAGATAAGGGAGCAATGTAGTATTACTGCTTCCCAGTAGGACTTCAGAGATATACATGACCACAGGATATAAAGCAGATCTGCTTCTGGGGCTTCACACCTCCAGCAGCAGTCAGAGGAGAGACGACCTATCTTATTTAGTTGGGACGGGGTGTAATATCAGAGGTGCAATATTTTGTTCTGTAAAAGAAGGCTTTGGGGGATGCAACAGGCCTGGTGGCTTCTCAACCAGCACTGTCACCATTGTAGATCTGTAATGGAGGTCTTTAATGTGGTGGCCCACTTGACCTTGGCCAGCAGAGAAGGGTTGGAGCACTATCTCTTTAGAACCTCTGTATAAAGCCAGTCCTACCTTTGGGATGCATAATCCAGTCTTTAATAGGAAGAGGAGAGGGTCTAGCAGTTTTACACTTTTTACAAGTGACACAGGTGCATCTTTTTTTAACCCAAGACTGGTAAAAGCTTCTCATCTGAAGGTATTTCCAGAAGTCACTATGGGGCAGGCCATACCTGATTTGCAAACCTGAAATGAGTCCATGTTGGAATGTCCCAGGTTCTCAAATTCCCAATGTAAAGTATTCCCTTAGAGACCCGGCCTGCCCAGATAATGGGAGATTTATTAATACAGAGGCTAGGGTTATTTCTGAGAGGGGAATAAATCCCCAGGTCAAGACATCAAGAGGATCTGAGCCCCAGTTTTGCCAGGTGAGATGACCATGTTGGATGGAAAGTCAGCCCTTTTGAGGCTTTGGAAGGGGATGTGGCACAAAAGTATGGAAACCGAAGGGCCCTGCATGAGGTCTCTTTCAATTTGGGGCCATGCTGGAGAGTGAGGGGGTGACAGGAATCTTCCTCCTTTAAGGTCTTTTCTACTATAAATGCGATGGAGTACTGAGAGAAGTCGGGTAGGTTCCAGCCTCCTCTCAGGTTTTGAGCCCTCAGTTTAGCTCTACTATATTTAGGCCTATGTGATCCCCATAGGAAGGAAGGAGGAGAGTGTTCAGGTTTTGATTTCATGCTTCAGGGAGAAGAAAGGAGATGTGAGATAGTAAGTGGTATACTCTAGGGGCAAGCAGCATTTTAATCTCAGTGATCTTGCCCTCCAAGGAGAGGTGCAAATGAGTCCATCTGTTCATGGCAGTATGGAGTCTGGCCACTAGGAGTTTTAAGTTTATATACATTAGGGATGAGAGTTTGGAGGTAAGTCAGATGCCCAGATATTTTATTTCCAATTTCGCCCAGGCCAAACCTTGGGTACCCACACCAGCCTACGATGTAAGAGCATTAAGAGGGAGGATTTCAGACTTTGCCACACTGATATTCAAGCCTGAGAGTTTGCCGAGTGTTTGTAGCATAGACAGATTGTGTGGAAGGCTGTGCGGTAAATCTCGGGTCAGGATCAGGCAGTCATCAGCGTACAGCTTGGTGATATAACATTTGCCTTTAACCTGAATTCCATGTATATGGGGATGATTTCTAAAAGCTGTTGCGAGGGGTTCGATAGCTGAAACAAAAAGTAAGGGGGACAGTGGGCATCCTTGTCTGGTCCCTCTCTGTAGGTGAAATGGGTCAGAAAGGGCATTATTGGTAAGGACCCTGGATGTAGGGTAGGTATAAAGAGTTTTTATCCAGGTGATAAAATATGGGCTAATGTTGAAGGTGTTCAGGATTGTGAATAAATATTCCCAACCTACCAAGTCAAATGCCTTCTCAAAGTCTTTAGTTTAGTATAAAAATATGGACCTCTACTGGATTGGTAGGTACAGCTTATTTGTAAATTTGCATTGTCCCTAACACTGACCCCATGGTGCTATCAATGCTATACTAGAGCTTCTAGGGTGTAACAGGAAGCAGACAAAGTCCTTGCTTAAGTGTGGAAGAGAGGGGCACATTAAACATAATCCAAACACCATTTGAAATGTAGTGGCCTCTGAAAACTAACAGTGGCCTTTATAACTAGAAATGCTACTTTGTAAACCTTCTGAAGACTTATTAAACCCCATTAAACCATAGCCTAATAAACAATTAACATATCCCATAGGATAAGATTCTGCAAATGGCCATTATTCCAGGGTGTTCTATCTCTACCCCACATGAGAGCTATCCCCTGATTGCCAGAGTGCCTTATGAGTGCAAGACAGAAGCTCCAATCTGCAGGAGTGGTCTCAGGGGCTAGAAACCTGATTGAATTTAAGGAAATAGTATCTGGGGTTTCTAATATAGAGCTGGGTCAAAACCCCATGCCTGAAAAAATGCAGGAACTCGAGGAATGTATAAGAAACCCAAATGGAGGGGAGAAATCAACTGATGCTAAAAACTATGGTGGCTGAACTCCCCTGTGGACCATGTATCGGCAGTGACCCCTCAACAGAGGGGATTAACAAATAACAAAATCCCAACTACTTACAGTTTTAGAGCCGATCAGTCTGGACAATACACCAGCACATTTTACTCCAGGTCCTGATCGGCATTTATGTAAAGCGGAGCGCAAGCGGTGCTGCTAAGGAAAGGTTGGGGAAAAGGGACTGGTTCTTCCCTGAGAGTAGATTAAGGGAGACCCAGTACACATCACCCAAGGTGGGTGCTAAGGCCTCACACTTGGGGGGGGGGGACACTATGCCAAGTAAAAGCTAGGGAAGCCCTGTTTTTTCAGCTGCACCACTTACCTCCATAGACACCAGCAAAATTAGCTTTAGCCCTGGGTCTTTCATCTGTCCTGTGTCTTCTCCAAGACGGACAAGGCACTTCTGTCTTCCTGCAGGCTTTGAGGTTCAGCTGCCCAGTCTTTCTCAAGAGCAGCCCAGTCAGCCTTCACATCAACATTATTCAGGCAGAGTGCGTCCTTGTGGCTGGCACTTCTTTTGGGAATAATCAAGGCTGCTGGCACCAAGTCTCCGAGTGGCTCATATCTGTTATACAGTTTCACAGGCATGGAATAAGTGGAGGAGCCATTGCTCCAAGAAGCCAGTTGGGCCCACTGACAGCTCCATGAGCAATTCCTTTGCAGTTTCTCTGCTGAAGACAGAGAGGGCTTCCCGACTTGTCAGGCACTTTTTTCCATTGTCTGCCCCATGTTGCATCTGCCACTGGGGTCTCATGGCTGGTGCTGGAGGGGGACATAGATTCTCAGCCAGGAGGGCATTCCAGTGGAGCTGAGGTATCCATGAGCAGCGTGGCTTCACCACGAGGTGGAGGAGTGGAACTTTGCTGCAGCCTAACTTCACCTCCGATATCCTCCAAGAAGAGTTCCACCTCAGCCAGAGAGTTAAAGGTAAGTTGCTCTCCTTTGTACAACTCATATAGTTGCAAAGGATATCTTAGAGAAGTAGGGAGGTTTAGCTTGCAGAGGGTCTGCTTTACCAGACCATAAGCTCTACGTCTCTGGGATAAGTCATATGAGTAGTCCTGAAATATCTGAACAGGAGCCCCATCCCATCACAGTGTTGTGAGTTCTCAAGCAGCCTTCAGACACAGTTCTTTAACCGGGTATCTGGAGAATTTACATAGTATTGGACAAAGTCGGTCTCCAGGCTGAGATTTTGGGGCTAGTGACCTGTGGGCCCTTTCCAGCTCCAAGGGAGAAGGGTTGTTCAGTTTACGCATTAGTGGGAGAGATGTTTACAAAAAAGAAATCATATCTGGGCCCTGAGCCCCCTCCGGTAGTCCCACAATCCGAATGTTTTTTCTTCTCCCTTGGTTTTCAAGGCCAGTAGGTATTTTATCTGGATATGATGGTCCCTAGTTTGGCAAAATTGGTCATGAAGAATTTGATCTTGCTATTTAACTTCAAGTTCAGTGTCCTCCACTCTGGAAGTTAACTTTTCAATGTCCTTTTTGGTGTTAGAGGTGGTGGAAATAAGTGCAGCTGTATCAATTAATACTTTGTTTAGCATGGAGGAAATATTACCCAATTGTTGGTCCACTGTCTGAGTAAGAGGAACCTGTGGATCATTGGAGTGGACCATCTCCTCTTTTTAAGACTGCTCCCCAACTGTAGCCTGGTGGTTTGCAAATGTCTTACAGGCCTGAAGTGGCAATGAGGTAAAATCTTCAACACTCAACAAAGTAGCAATCTCTTGTCCGATTTACTCACTTTAGGTATATTTGACTTCAACTCGATGTACAGAATGCAAATCCAGAAAAATATCCTAGGGATATGGGTGATGAAATTTCGGATGTATCAGGATAGATGAAAGTGGAACTGCAGCAGCTCAGTTACACAGCTTCCATCCTGGCTGGTTAGCAGTAACCCCCCACCACCACCAATATTCTGAAATTAAGAAGAAAAACCCAAATTCTGTAACGATCAAAACTCGAAATAACACTTTAATATTATGATATAATTTTAGTGTAACTTGGAAGGAGGGTTGGTTATACAGTGGGGAACTTCTTAAATATTAGAATATGGGTATACAAAAAAGTTTAATTAAGGTGTCTACACAAAGGAATATTTAAACATTTTGCATGTGAACAAGTATTTGAACAAGTTTTTATATACAAAGAAACAATCTAAAATAGTTATGCTATTCTCAAAAGCTTTCTAAGACAGTATATTGTGTCTGTGCACTTTTGTTTGTTTTGAAAGCTTTGTTACTTTGCTTGTAATTTGCATTTTTTATTTTCTGAAAACTTTATTTTGTATTTATGCTCCTTTTTACAGTATTTTTACAGTGTTTACAAAACGTTATATTTATGTATCAGTTATTAGTTATTACTGTGTACTATACAGAGATAATAAAATATATTTTTATACAATTCCAAGGGTGTCACAGAAAAGTTCATTCATAATTATCAGAATCTTTTTTATACAGTAGGGTGTGGAAAGTAACATCTGAGCCAATTTTCCATTGTTTTGAATGATCCATAGAAGTGAGGCCTGAGACAGCGCCAAGTGCCATAATGCATGATTGATATTCCAGCCTATTGTTCCTACACAATCTCAGCACTGCTGCCTCCTTTCCCCAGTTGTGGCTATAATAGCGATACTGTGCCATCACTCCAGTACTAATAAGAAACTTTATTTTTAGACAAGGAAGAACTGGTAGGACCCATAGGCCCTATTTTCAAAGTTGTCTTTTTGAACAAACTGTTGCAAATACATATACATAAGACAAAACTCATTGACATATACTGTACAGTGGTTGATCTACAACACTGCAAGAAGTACAAAATTTGATTATACATGAATTTAGCATGGAAACAATTGCATTCTACAAACAGTTCCATATTTAAAGCTTTTTTAAATCTAGCAAGTATTAATTCCAGGCACAAAGAACTGACAGGGGGCTGGAACAACAAGAGGCTCTTCTTTTGAATGAAACAGGTAGGGAAAGTGAGCAGGCTAAGTGGACCAAGCAGTTCTTATTTCCTGTCAAATTCTATATTTTTATGTTTCTTCCCCGTGTACGATGGTACCCTTCAGCAAGAGGGGCTTAACAGTTTTCAGTGGAGGACTGTACTTCTGGAGATAAAAGAAAAGGAAAAACTTTGGCTTCCTGCCAGAAGCCAGTGGAGAGACCACATCTGGAATCAGAGCATGGGTAAAGCACAGGCAGTCTTCTACAAATTTTTGACCTCTGATAGGTGACAGAAGGGTCAAACACTATTGTACAATGTCCAAACATCTTGTTTATGTGTCCCCTTGAACCAACATAATGAACAAAAGCTGATAAAATAGATTAATTCCTTAAAAATAAATGAAAAATGAAAATGCTCATACTTTACAGGTGGGGGCACACCGTGTTTGTTTCACTCTGGCCCAACAATACTGTGGGAAGAGGCCAGAGGTCACCATGTTTGCTGTACTGTAAGGAGTCCATCAAGAGGCCATTAAGGTTTTCAGACACACACCTCCTTTTAGCCCAGTCGATCAGAAAAGTGTGCTCTTTGAGATAGGAACAGTGGAACGTTAAATGCATTATGGGTAGAGAGCCAACATGGGACAACTTAAAGAGCTCCTTTTGTCCCTTGTGACTGTATCAACCAATAGACACTGAAGCTTGAGAAGTGGGACATTTGAAGTAGGACATTTGAATTTAATTATATTATATTTTAACAGCATATGTCATTAGACAAGCTTGTTTTCAGGATTGTCCTGTTACACAACAGCTACAACATTATGCATTGATAACAATTAAATGTTTTTAATTCAGTAGCCACTGCTAAGCAATTTAAATAACAGATTATAGAGAGAAATAATCACAGTTCTGTGAGGTCACATTATTTCTTTCTCAATACCATTTCTGACTTTTATGCATGCAAATAGATTAAAAGGCAACATACAACAATGCAGTATAATTCATGCATAATCCCATTTACTATCACAATTGCAAAGTTGCCATAAGCCCAGCTTGCCTTTTCAAATTTGCCCAATCCAGAGTAGAGAACAAATGTTATTTCTGTTGCTCTGTCTTTTGGGTGAGACCAGCTTGAAATACCTGCCTCAGAATTATTTAAAAAACAGACTCAGATGCTGAATACTAAAGTGCCTGCACAGGACTTTAGTATTTTGATGCAAAGGTGTTGCTGAAGCTCCAGTTCTGTGATGGAGTTTAACAACCTCTTTACAGATATTGTTAGTATGCAACAGTTAGATGATTAAGCCACCAAGGCCTTGTGTGATTGCCTACTTTCAAAACTAAGTGAAGAAAAGTTTCCTGTAGAGTAAAGAGGATCATCAGAGGATTTTTCCATCAAAAGGATTTCTCCACAGCTGCAGCCATGAAATGCAGTACACTTGCTGGTCAGTCACCCACTTCACCGAGGGGTGACTCATGCTACAACAAACACTAGGTCATGAATTGTAAATCAAGGCCCTGCCCTGCCACTTTTCTAGATATACTACTGAATATAGAACTAGTTACATCTTCTGGGTCAGTCCTGCACAAATTTAGAAAGATGTCAAGAAGACAGCTTGTTGGAGCAGTGGCAGTAGTACTGCCCACCTTGGCAGAGACTCAGGTTTGAGAACTCCTATTCCAGGAAGGGAGGGACATAGGCCCCACTGTGATACTGCCACCTGGGAGACCACAAGTGGCAGAGCAGTAGGAACTGCAACTGTTATGGAGGATGACTACAAGGGCATGTGCACAAGGTACCCTTTCTACCAGCTTCCCGAGGGCTGGGAGGAAACAGAAGAGAAAAATCTCTGACACACAGCAGCACCAAGCTAGCACTCTTGTGCTCTATCTCTCCTGACTGCTCAGTGGTATCCCACAGTCAACAGACCCAAGAGAAGTCATGGCTGCTGACACTCCTAAGGGAGCCCAACACAGAACAAATGTCTGAAAGAAAGGAAATATATATTTTTTTATTTCCCACCCCACTCTCTCATCTCAGGCAGCCTGGGTGCTGTGCATAAAAACAGTAATGTAAACAGAAAGACTCACAAGCCTAATTGTTCTGTCTCTTATCCCCCAGTCTTATCAACACTAGGCCCATCCATCCCCTTATCCTTCCTTTCCCAACCTCGGATAGGAGCTCACTACTCCTAGGTTGTGACATTTTACCATGCCCCATACTTTATAGTATTCAATCCCGGGGCTCACACATACTCCTTTTCTCCATCCACCTTCTCTACATCCTGTTTTACCAACTCCTTTCTGTGCACCATGCCCTCCTAGACTTTCTCCCCCTACCTCCATTCCTTCCCCCTACCTTCGACTCTACCTGGTGTATATTTTTATTTTTTTTTCTTCCATTACTTCCTCCTGCAACCTTAGATAACCTGCTTTATCTTCCTATAGACACTTCTATGTATATAAATACCCTGTATTCTGTACAATATCTGAATAATTCTATGTACATGAACTTCTTTTTCTTCCTCTCTGTAAACAGTATTATCTGTATTGCCTTGTAAATACCTGTGTTGACCTGTATATACAATTGTTCATGCTCCACCCAGGTCCATCATGCAAATGAGCTTCTGCTCAACAATGAATGCCTGGTTAAATAAAGGCTTGATTGATTGATTGACTGATTGAAAAGAAAACCCTATACAATTCAATGCACAATACAGTACTCACTATCCTCTGGCTCCCCTGTTGACGCAACTAGGTACCAAGCCATTCAGAATGCCTGTATCAGAGCAAAAAGGCTTGCCAAGGCTGAGTACTTTGCCTCCACCTTCCAGAACAACTGTAACCAACTCTCCAAGTTCTGGAAGGTCATGCATGCCCTCTTCTCCCCCATTACCCAATCCCCCCCAGTCCTCAGTGTGGGTGACACCCTCATTTCTGATCCTCTCTCTGTTGATTCTGAGTTCAACTCATTCTGTACCTCCTGTGCTTCCTTCCTTCTCTCATCCCTAGCACACTCCTCACCCTATCACCTCCTCCCGTCCTACCACTCCTACCCTCCCCTTATCCTTCCTCAACTATCACTCCTACCACCTCTCTCAATGATATTTTGGCTCTAAATCCCCTTAAGGGAAGGAGCCCTGAAGGGCTTTACTCCAATCTCCTCCATCTCTTCACTCCTGCCATTGCTCTACCTACCATCTTCTTTGCCAACCTCTCTTTCTCCCTCTCCTCCATCCCTGACTCCTGAAAACATATAACATTATACCCCTTTCCAAGGGAGATGACTTCTCATCCCCTGGCAACTACCATCCTACTTCTCTGCTCCCCACTCTATCTAAAATGCAAGACAACTTTGTGCTGTCCTAGCTTTCCACCTTACTTGTCCCTTCCTCCGTCTTCACCTCTTTCTAATCTAGACTGAGCTGGATGTCATTGTCAACCTAGGGACAAATGACTTGGCTCATCATAAGATTAGAGCAGTGCAGGAGGACTTTGTAGAGTTGGGGAGGGACCTAAGACAAGTAGCACACACAGTATCCTTTTCAGAGGTGCTGCCTGTCTATGGCATGGGTGAGGTGGGGGTACTTTGCACCATGCAATTTAATGAATGGTTGACAAAATGGCTTCATTAGGGACTCGGGTTCCACCTAGAGGGACACCAGCCTATACTGACAGGATGGTCTGCATCTGTCCAGGAAGGGAACAAGTCTTTTGGGCAATCTGTTTAAATGCTTCATTGGCAAGCTTTTAAACTAGTGAAGGGGGGGAGGCACTGATAAGCAGCAGGAAATTCCCAGCCTCCCCCTACAAAACAGGGTACTAAATGAGGAAAAGTCTATGGTAGAAAGGTCAGTGGGGGATGCTGCTACAAAAGGTAAAGCCATCAAAAAATGGAGAGCAATGAGTACCAATGCCCATAGTCTGGGTAACAAGCTTCCTGAATTAGTGGCCTTGATGGAGGAGGAGCATCTGGATATCGTGGCAGTCACTGAAACATGGTACACACAGAACCATGACCAGGACGTAAACATACCAGGATACACTATCTACAGGAGGGACAGAGACAGTAAAAGAGGAGGAGGAGTATCTCTCTACATAAGGGAAGAAATCAAAACAACAGAACAGAAGGGTAAACAGGGAGGAGAAGATGCACCGTGGGTCAATTCTGAGACAGGCAATGGCACCACAATCCACACAGGGGTTGTATACAGACCCCCTTCTCAGGGGGAGGAAATGGACAAGCAAATGATGGAAAGTATTCTTAGAATGGCAGAGAAAGGGGAGATATTGCTGATGGGTGATCTGAATATGCCAGATGTTAACTGGAGTGCATTTACAGCAGCCGCTTCTAAGAGTAGGGTTATTCTAGATGCCCTACAGGGGGCATGCCTTAGACAACTAGTATTGGAACCCACTTGAGAGGGAGCAATCTTAGACCTGGTTCTCTCAAATGGAGGAGGAGAGAGCATCACTGCTGTAGAAGTGGGTAGCCATCTGGGAACTAGTGACCATCAAACAGTATGGTTCACAATAAACACAGCAGTAGAGTCAATCCATACAAAGGCAAATGTACTGGACTTTAGGAGTGGTGACTTTCCCAAAATGGGTGAGTGCCTAAGGAATGCACTAGCAAATGGGCAGGAAGGAGGGGTGGAAGTACAATGGGGAATAATCAAAACTGCCATCACAGAGGCAACAAGCCTTTGTGTGAAGCAAATAAATAAAACAAAACGATATAAGAAACCACTATAGTTCTCAAAGGAGGTGGCAGTGAAGGTTCAAGAGAAAAAGAAAGCATTCAGGAAGTACAAGGAATCACAGAAGGACCAGGACAGAGAATTGTATCAGTCAAAGGAAAAGGAAGCTGGGAAGGCAGTCAGAACAGCAAAGGCCCAAACTGCTGAAAAGATAGCCAACTCAGTTAGGAAGGGGGATAAAACCTTTTATAGGTACATCAGGGAGCGAAAGAAGACCAAAGGAGGGATAGTGAGGCTTAATAAAGGGGAGGGGGGGTCATCAGAGGGTGACTGTAAAAAAGCAGAGATACTAAACAAATATTTTTGCTCAGTATTTACAAATGAAGAGGGGGAGGTACCTAAACCAAACAATGGAAGCACTCTGGATACAGAAGTTGATACCAGCCCATTTACAGAAGAAAGGGTTCTAAAAGAACTCTAAAAACTGAAGGTGGACAAAGCAATGAGGCCTGATGGGATTCATCCCAGAATTCTAAAAGAACTAAGTGTAGAACTAGTGACACCACTGACTACCCTCTTTAACAAATCATGGGAGAATGGGGTGGTACCTGAGGACTGGAGGAGGGCAGATGTGATTCTACTTCACAAAAGTGGGAGCAGGGCAGGAGCAGGAAACTACAGACCTGTTAGTTTAATCTCAGTGATAAGGAAAATGATGGAATCACTTCTGAAGGAAAGAATTGTCGAGTACCTAGATGCCAGAGGGGTACAGGACCCAAGGCAGCATGGATTCACAGCAGGAAGGTCATGTCAGATGAATCTAATAGATTTCTTTGACTGGGTGACCAAAGTAGTAGATCAAGGAGGGACTGTGGACATGGCCTATCTAGACTTTAGCAAGGCATTTGACACAGTCCCACACAAAAGATTAATATACAAGTTAGCCAGCCTGGGAGTGGGTCCCAAGATGACAGCCTGAGTAAAGAATTGGCTGGAAACTAGGACACAGAGGGTAATAGTAAATGGAGTCCACTCTGAAGAAAGGGGGGTTACTAGAGGGGTACCGCAGGTTTCGGTATTAGGACCAGTCCTCTTCAATGTCTTTATAAGCGACATTGCAGAGGGACTAGAAGGAAAAGTATGTCTCTTTGCAGATGACACAAAGATCTGCAACAGAGTTGATGCACAAGGTGGGGTGGAAAGGATGAGAAGGTACTTTGCAAGGTTAATGGAATAGTCAAATGTATGGAAGCTTAGATTCTATGCTAAGAAGTGCAAGGTAATTCACCTAGGAAACAAAAACCCAGGGGAAGAGTACACAATGGGGGGTGAAATACTAACAACAACAAACATGGAAAGGGACCTGGGGGTAGTCATATCAGATGACCTAAAGGTGGGCAAGCATTGTGAGATGGCAGTAAGGAGGGCTGGGGGGAATATTGGGATGCATAGGGAGAGGCATCACTGGTAGAAAACAGTAAGTTGTTATCCCTCTGTACAGACAGCTGGTGAGACCCCATCTGGAGTACTGTGTGCAGTTCTGGAGACCAAATCTCGGCAAAGACATAAACAGGATGGAGTCTGTCCAGAGGAGGGAAACTAAAATGGTGCAGGGTCTGCACCAGAAGACATATGAAGAGAGTCTTAAGGAGCTTAATATGTATAGCCTCAAGGAAAGGAGGTAGAGGGGGGACATGATAGAAACTTTCAAGTACCTCAAGGGAATCAACAAAGTCCAAGAGGATACCATCTTTCAGAAAAAGAGGTGTTCAAGAACAAGGGGGCACAATTTGAAAATAGAGGGGGAGCAGCAAGAGGTAATGTAATGAAGTATTTTTTTCACAGAGAGGGTGGTGGTGGATGCATGGAATGGCCTTCTGGAGGAGGTTGTGGAGTCAAAAACAGTGGTGGTATTCAAGCATGCATGGGGCAGTCATAAGACAATTCTAAGGAGTGGGGGTAGGAAGAAGTAGGCTGCTGGTTAACTAGGATCTGCAGCTTATTCATTAGGTAGGGAAATGGGCAGACTGGGTGGGCCAAGCGATCCTTATCTGCCATCAAATTCTATGTTTCTATGGCTTCCATAAATTCCACTCCACCTCCTCCTCCCTCCTCCATCTTACTGACTCCATTCTCTCAGGAATGGATAAGGGACTTGTCACCTCCCCCATCTTTGTTGACTTGGCCAAAGCCATCAGCACTGTATATCACCCCCTTCTCCTTGACAAGCTTAAGGCAGTGGGGCTCTCCAACTTCTCTACCATTAGGTTCTGCTTCTACATTGAGGGTAGATCACAATCTGTGTGTATTGAAGATTCCATATCCCCTCCACTTCCTATTAACACTGGTGTCCCACAAGGCTCCGTCCTTGGCCCAATACTGTTTTTGGACTTCCTGAATGACCTCCCCATGGCCTGCTCATCTGTATCCATCCACATGTATGTGGATGACACTGTTCTGTTTGCCTCTGGTTCCTCCACCTTGGATCTCATGACCAAGCTTCAGCTGGACTTTGACAACGTGCAGCACTGGTTCCGTTCAAATCATTTATCACTCAATGCCAAGACAATGGTTTCAATGACTTTTGGCTCTAGGCAGAAGCTTTCTAGGCTCATTGCCCTCCCCCCCAACACCATAGATGGAGCCACCATTGATGATGTTCCATTATATAAGTACATCAGGGTTTGGTGCAAATGGCACCTTGACTTTTCTGGGCATGTGGACACCATTCACAATAAACGTCACCCTAAACTTGGAGCATTATACAGGAATAGAGGTTGCATTCCCCATGTTGCTCACTGTGTAATTGTTCAGAAGATGATCCTTCCCATCACTGATTTTGGAGACATTGTCTATAGTGCCACTACTAGGACCACCCTAGCTAGACTGGATTCCCTCTTCCACTCCTTCTGTTACTTTGCTCTGGACTGTCCACCCCATACCCACCACTTCTCACTATATTCTTCCCTCTGCCTCCACTCCCTTGAAGCCAGATGCCTTACTCACTGCACCTCCTTTATCTCCATATACTGGCTTGGATCGATCCCTCCATACCTTACCTTTCTGCTTTCTTCCCCCTTCCTTCTACTTATACCCTTCATAGCTATGTCTTCTGCTCCTTCACTTTCCCTTATAGGAAGTCTTCAGCTGACAAGGCTGCTTTCTCCTACCATTTCCCCAAACTATGGAATTCCCTGCCCCTATCTATCCAGTCTTCCACCTCTCAACACTTTCTATCCCCATTCTCCACAATTTTACCTTACACTCCTGTAATTGCACCTGATAACAATACATTCACTGTGTGGGAATGTAATGTTATTGAATTGTACTTGGTGCCACTTGTTGATATACTGTATATAGATTTGTTTTGGCCTTACTCATTCCCATCTTTGTTGATGAGCTGATAGCTGGAAGGCCCTGAAGATGGGAAGAGTGCCAGAGAAGGAGGAGGGGAGGGTGGAGGAAACTTTGAACGCTAAGCAAGGAAGGCCAGGCATGTAGGGTTTTTGTAGAGGGAATCCCCACCCACTGAACTACGGGCAGGGTCATTCAATTCACTGTGTGGGAATATAATGTTATTGAATTGTGCTTGGTGCCATTTGTTGATTTATATAGATTTGTTTTGGCCTTACTCGTTCCCATCTTTGTTTATGAGCTGATAGCTGGAAGGCCCAAAAAAGAATAGAATCTGCCTGCTCCAACTCATGGAGAGTATACCTGGCAGCACTCAGGAGAGGGGTAAAAAACCCTTTAATGGAGGAAACCTCTGAGAAACCATGGCTACCAAGTTGCCCTCCTTCTGGGCATACTACGAGGAGATGGAAAGAACAGCTGAATGCATTTCTGCTTCAGGATTAGGAATGTACATCTCAAAACAAGATGATGTCTATCTTCCCCAATGTTTTATAATGTGAGCTGGAACTTTCTTTCATGAAGCAAAGGTGGCAGCTCCGATTTGAAATGAATGTCCAGAATAAGTGAAAGGATCAAATCCCTGACGTTGTAACAGTAATCGAATTGAGTCCACAGATTGATTTGTAGTTAGAGGTACATTGTTATAGGATGGACGCAGAGGAGATTCTGGACAGGATTGATGATGGAGACGCAATAGCTGGTTTAAGAGTAGATGGGGCACCAAGCATTAACTGTAGAAAAATACTGTATGTCCACACCTTTTTTAAATCTGTCAGTCTTGGATGCAGGAAGATGAAGAACATAGTGGTCAGAATGCTTGGTAAGATGCTTGACCTTAAGAAAGTTCACTGAAGAAGTTGATGAATCTGTGAATTCTCCAGGGTGCAGGAATCCATAAAATGCTAGACAGATAGCTGCAGATAGAAGAGTGGCGTATGAAGTAGGAGGCTCAGACTTCAGTAGGTTGAGTAGCTGTTTGAAGATAGTATTGTCAATGGGAAGACGAGGGGTGTTCTTTTAAATGAGAGTTTATGGATTGCAATGAGAAGTAATTTAACTGCAGGGTAGGACATCAAGGAGACAGAGGCTGGATCCTGCAGGCAAAAGTGAAACTGAATGCCTGCTCGGTATTGTCGAATGGTGGAGTAGGATAACTTACAAGTTGTGTGACAATAGGTCATGAAAGCAAATATAGTAGATAGGAAAACTGGAAAGGCAGGAGAGGCTGTCATGGAACAAAATGAAGTATAATTTCTCCAGGCAGTGGTGTAAGCTGATTTTGTGCTGGTAGATAAAGCTGACCACATGAGGGTTTGCACTGTCATAAAGTAGCTGCTCGTGGCATGACTAGATCCTTGAAGCGAGGAACTGGAGTTGCTAAAAGATCTGCAACAGGTTGGATGATTCAGAATTTCTGAAATTGAAAACAGGAAAGATGGTCAGCAGCTGTATTGATATGACCAGGAATGTGAAAACACTGGATGCAAAAGTTATGTATACGTGAAAGCCATGTTAATCTCCACAAGAATAGCATGATTGCAGGAGAAGATGATCTGTCTTTATTGATAAATATTTACGGTTGTTTGATTATCCATATATATTAGCACTGTAGACAAAGACCAGAGGTGACCCCAAGAAAAAGCTGCTGAGACTAAGGGATATATCTTAAATAAATGGGAGGAGGTCGTGGCTGAAGGGCAAATGAAAAAAATCAGGAGGCCATGAAGAGGAGATCCAAGCTCGTTGAAAAATAGCAGTGAATCCATGCCTAGGTGAAGCATCCGTGTATACACGAGGAGAAAGGTCCAGAGAAATATCCTTATAGAACATGGAGCAACCATTCCATTGGTTCAGGAAAAGAAACCACATGGCAAGGTTGGATTTTGCAGTAGCTGTAATAGTAATGCAATGATGTAGGGCCAAAGCTGAAGCCGAAGGAAGCAGTTCGAGCAAGTATGAAATGAAGGCATCCTTGAGGAATTATGCGAGTAGCGAAGGTGAGGTAACCCAGCAGAGACAAAAGTTTGTGTTTAGTGCAGGATGAATGATTTGAAAATGATAGAACTAGAGTCTTGATTCGACATAGTTTATCCATAGGGGAGCTTAGCTTCCATGCGTACGGAATCGAGAATGATGCCCAAAAATTCCAGAGAAGTGACGGGACCTGTAGTCTTTTCTTCTGAAACAGGAACTGCCAAGTGATGAAATAAGCAGCGTAAAGCAGAAATGGCTGCTGCTGGAGATGCGGAAGGAGGTTCGATGAGAAGAAAATCATCGAGCAGGTGAATTACCGAGGTCACCCAGCAATGGTTCAACAGCAACCAACAGAGAGTGGAAGAGAAGATATCAAACAGCTTTGGGCTACTTTTGCATCCAAATGTGACCCGCACAGCAAAGTAATATGAGTCTTCCCACTTGATACCATAGAGATGTCAAAGTGAGGGATGAATTGGAAGTAGTTTGAAAGTGTCAGAAATGTCTGCTTTGGAAAGCCATGCACCTCTACCAAGCTATTTGATAGTTATGATGGCATCGTCTATTCTGGCGTAAGCCAGAGAATAGTCCTGAGAAGGGATGAGAGAGTTGGTACTGGGAATATGAGTAGCATGAGGAACAGATAAATCGATTATGAGTCGCTATTTCCCTGAGAACTTGCGAGTAGCGATGCCAACATAGCTGACACGAATAACTGGAAATAGTGGATGCAAAAAGGGTCTGATTAAATAGCCTTTATCCAATTCTTTCTGCAAGAGAGAGGTGACCAAGTCCAGTTGAGATAAAGTGGTTTGCAGGTTAGGACAGTCATAGGAATCCTGAGGAAGAGAGCATATTCCAGTATGACATCCATAAGTAAATTCAGAAATGAGAAAATGCACCAACGATTGAGATGGGTGAGCAGCAAGTAATTGAGACAGCGCGTTGACGTTGATGGGAGTAGAAGGATGAGAAAATAGTCAGGTTTTACTCCTTAAAAAGGGGCAAATAGGTTTGGCGTGAGCTCTGCCACAATGGCTGCAAACGTGCAGAAGGTGGCAGGGATAAATCAAGCAGCCCATGTCATTGAAGTTGTTACAGACAGGTCTACCAGCCACGAAGGAAATTGGATGACCATGTTTATTGTAGAATAAGCAAGGCATAGCTTGAGGATTGTGAATAGTTCTAGTAACAGTCGAACCTGAAGTAGTAGTACGGGATGTGGATATATTGGGTACTGATAAGGGGCAAAAGGAGATGGCATGGGAAAAAGAGCTGCAGATCTGGCAAGTGACTGCTTGCTGTCTGGCAAAATGGCAGCAAAATAACTCATTGTTGAGGGAGCCCAAGTACAGCTGCACATTAAGGTGAGATAAAGCAGCAGCAGCTTTAGCTGAAAAGGATTTATGATAATCGAAAAAATGAGTGCCACCGTAGCGGACACCGATATTTACTACCAGATAGAGGTATGTATCCAGCTCCTCCCTGCGGACGGGAAAGCAGAACAAAGAATGTCTCTGTAAAGACTAAAGGCCAAAATGAACTCAGGAATGGTCAGCTTCTTGGAAAGTCTGGGGTCCTTGGAACAGAGAATGACTGAGACATCACCACAAGAGATGATTCTGTTTTCAATGGTATCATGGGAAGAGATAAGTAACGATATAAGGTTGACATCTTTTCCATCTATGATATCCTTGCGGAGATGGGCAGGAACTAGATAAACAGGCAAAACAGCAGGTACAGAAGAACTTGAAGCCAGAACACCTGAGTTGGCAGTAAGGTCAAGTACAGGAGGAGATGGTTGAGGTTCTGGAGCAGGAGCAGGAACAGGACCGGGGTGGCTGGAAGCTGCGGAACTGGAGAAGAGGTTTGACATTTTTCCAGAACATCCAAACGATTGTAAATACCCACAATAGAGGTATCCAGATGAGAAAGAATATCTTTCAACTCAGCAAAAGTATCAAGAGCAGGACCAGCAGGATGGTCAGGTGGTGTTGGAGGACTACTATTTTGATAGTCGAGCCATAAATCATACAGCTCCTGCTTCTTTGCACCAACAGGAATTGGGACTCCCAGTTTTTTCAATTCGGCTAGGAGATGAGGAATGGTCCAATCCTTCAAGGAGTGCTTGGTTTTGGCAGACTTTTTCCTGTGAACAAGTGGGGGGGGGGGTCCGTCGGGGAGCAGGTGAATTCATGGAGGCTGCAACAAGGCTGAGTGAGAGGACAGGTAGCCTTCTGAGCAGCAAGGAGAAAAGCCAGCGAGGATAGGCAGGTCTCTGAAAGTTCCAAAGCAGGCAGGTGACCAGGAACCTGAAATAGCTGGGACAAATGCTGGAAGCGAAGTGCAGCTGACAATGAAGAGAGAGAGACGGGGGAAAACAGTTCCCAAGCAAATAAGTGAGGAGGACAGTCAGGAAGCCACTAGGGAGGCGAAACTGCACTGCAAGGGAGAGTGTTGCAAGTAGGACCAGAAACTGGTCAGACCTGGTGTAGAAAGTGGCAAACTAACGTTAGAATGGGCTGGGCGGCATGGAAGGGAGAGAAGAGAGAGTGAGAACCGGGCAGCTCAAAGCCCAGAGAAAAGAGACAGCTCAGAGAGGACGTGGAAGAAGAAGGAAGAGACAGCAAAGGAGGGGGAGGCAGAACACCAGCAATGGAACACCGAGATGGCAAAAAATGAGCAGACTGGAGCAGAGATGAGGCAAGCAGCAGATAAGAACAAGAATGAGCAGAGAAACCACACGCCCAGCCCAGCGATCAAAGCTTTGAACACTAAGCAAGGAAGGCCAGGCGTGTAGGGTTTATGTAGAGGGAATCCCCGACCACTGAACTACGGGTGGGGCACTTCAATTACTCTGCTTTTCTACCCCCTACTTTTTATCTTCCCAACAACTCCTCCTCTCCTCCATATCCATGTTTCCCTCCCTAGTTCACACTGTCACTCCCCCTCTAACACCTCACTCTAATTATATTCCTCTGATTCTCACTGAATTAGCTTCCTTGCCTTCTCCCTGCAAAACGTGCACTTTGTTTCTCGAATAATGATCATTGATATGCACGGAGTACATGCTATTGCTTTATTTGGTAATATATAATGGTCCTTGATTTCTGTTGGAGTACATGCTATGCCTAATTTTGTACATATTTTATCTTTTTGCTTTATATGATGCCATATACCTTGTCTGTTTCTACTATGTAATTGTTGCCTTCTTTCCTTTCATTGCCCTCCTTTACCCCCTCCTCCCCAGGACGCATCTGGAAATGAGCTGTTGTCAGCTCAGTATGTTTTTCCTGGTGAAACTTTTGAAACAAATAAATAATAATACCACAGGGAACTGTGATGGGACACTAACTGGTGGGCAGGAAGAGGTGTGATGGACTCAATTGCAGTTGAAAGGGACCTGTTGTAGTCCTCCACAGTCACAACAACACTGTCATTGCAGGCAGTCAACATGCCCAAGATGTCCAGTACATCCAGGAGCCTGTACAAAGTCAGGTCCCTTTGAGGGTGGTACTTCATCATCTTCACTGATGGGAGCAACACTTAGGGGACCTTCAACTAGAATTTGACCATGAACTGATCTAAACAAGCTATTCAATCAATTTCAGTATTGCAAATTTCAAGTCCCATGGTGACGACCAGGTCCAAGGTGTCACCATGCCCGTATGTAGCAGGGAAAATTACCCACATGAAGTCCAGAGCAGACATAGTCGGGAGGAATTTGATAGCAAAACATGAAGCCTCATCATCAACTTAGGCATTGAAATCACCCAGCACCAATAAGCTAAATGACTGTGATGCCAAGCCAGAAATGAAATCTGAAATTCCTGAAAAAATGCACTCTCATGCCTTGGAGGCTGACAGACAAAAAGGATTTTGCAAATGTAAGACCCCAATCCCTGTCTAGGGATATCTAGGTGGTAAAAAAGGTGGAAGAGGGCACTTCACAAACACAAGCAATACAGCCCAAGGCATTTGATGTGAAGGTAACTCGTTACCTGGGTTCTTAAATGTTAGTGACGGAGTCACAAAATGGGGGAAACTGGCACCATTATTTCAGCAGATCTCTTCACCTCTGGGGCAATGTTCATTAGAAAGCAGGCAGGCATGCACAGTCATTTTGAGTAAGTTCATTGTTCACTCCAGAATCAAAGTGCAAAAACAATTTAATTAAATGTGAGAACAGTACCAACCACTGCATGGAGCAGGGGGCATTAAAAGTTTGGTTTCCTTCACAGACACAGATGGGACATCTTCTGCAATAGTCTCTTGTGCTAACAGACTATTTATTTCATGCAGATCTCCCTTCAGTTGAAAAGACTAGAATTCCTGGCAGCATTTCTAGGACTGAAAAGGCCTCTACTTGACGTAGCTTGACACTGATATAGTTCACTAACTCCTGTCTCATTCTTTTTTCTCTCCCTCTGCAGCAGTTACATCGCTTTCCTTTTACTCTCTCTTCAGGCAATTTCATTCCTACACTTTTCCTCTGGGCTTATGACAGCATGAGATGTTTCTACTCTCCCAAACCCTCTGACACTCTTGTGAATTCATTTCTGCAGCCTTATCTTATACCTTCTCCAGCTGGGGGCTAGATCTTATGGAGCATACCTTTCTTTCCTTTCATGCTTTTATTTCTGTATGTTTCATTTGATGTTCTAATAGCAAGAACTGAACCACCAGAACCATTTCAGACATCCAGTCGCTGATGCCTTGGCTGCTGGCTGGCCCTTATTCTGGGGTTTTGGGTGCCATGGACCTGATCCCAGTCCTTACCAGCCCGCTCCACTCATACAGTGATTCCAGCCTCTGAATTGAATCATCAGAGGGAACTCTGTCAGTGCCATACAGATCACCCAACGGACTGCCACTCCACTGGGGTACCATACATCAGTCCCCCAAATGGACTTTCCCCACCTCCATAAGTGGCTCATACTGTGAGCCCCAACTCTGCGGTGGCCTCCAGCCTGGGAATTAGGGGTAACACTGTCACCATTACAACTTCAGCTGCAAGGGCTGCAATTTCCAAGCTGTACCCCAGACCCTATTTGCCATAGTTAGCCCACCCACAGTAAACCATTGTAACCCAACTGCTGAACACACCCACTGGCAATCCTTCATTAGGGCTTCAGGCCCTGTTGGTGCTTACCCTACCAAGGTGCTGAAGTGCACATGGTGGGCCTCCATTTTTCTTTCTTCTCTCCGATCTCTGGCTCCCAATTGTACTGACAGGCCCCTATGTTTTGCTCCATTGCTCCCCTTTTTGCACATCCAAACTGTTGCTTTCCATCTTGTGGGTCTTCAAGGGTGGAGGGCCAGGGGCAGCAAGAGGACAGCCTTGGCCCCACCACAGCCCTCTGGCTGGACTTGCAGGCCTAACCCCCCGTCTCTACTTTTCCTGGATCTCTCCCTTGATCTCTCCTTTGGTGCCAAATCCTCTGCTATTTATACCCTTTTCAGAGGTGCTCACTTCACCTGCAGTCAGCAGACAGCACCACATCCCAGACTCAGCAGCACCACAGCTCTCTCTCTCTTTGCCTAGCTACATCTAGCATTCCCAAATTAACTAGTAAGCTCCCAAAGGGTGCTTACACAAAACATGTCTGACTTATCCCAAACCACTACACATTCAAATGACCTGGCCTTCCAAACTGGAAATGTTGGGATTCCCAGTAAAGATCTAAAACAGATGGCTGCACAACACACCTGACTTTACAACAAGGATGATGCACCATGGAGTACCCATCTTGAAAGTCAGCTGCCAGCACTAGACTGAAATTGCTCTGAACCACATCTGCATTATGTGCAAAAGGTCAGCTAAGAAGTCAGTGATAAAATCCATCAAAAAGGCTGTCTTTTTCTTGAGTGACACAACATTACAAAGAAACACCATAAAGGGAGCAACAGAGCCACCTGCTTCTCTAGCTACAGACTCCCCTTCCAGGGAGGGCTTTCTGGCAAGCAGAATAAGATAAGGACCACCTCTGTTTAACGAAAATTTCCAGCCATGGTGCCTCCTACTCTCCTCTATCATGAGTTGATCTCCCTCCTTACCCACTCTTTAACTGCCAGCCCACTGCTGCAGCATCTCCTGAGAATGTCTTTGCATCTGTAGCATTAAGAAGCTGCAGCCTCCTCAGGGGATGCAGCTGGTGGAAGTGTTCTGCCAGTTAGAACCATATACTACTCACACACTTTCCTTGGCACATCCTGTCCTTAATAAAAATGCCACAAACCCACTAAACCTTCTCACTCTCTGCAGCAAATGACACAATCCTTTTTAAAACAACAGCCCTCCCATGCTAAACATCTCCATGCAGACAAACCATGCACATTAACTACATTTAACTAAGTCACCCATTCAAATTGCACTCAAACAAATACCTATAAACAAATAATTAACTTTTATGTGCCAGCTAGGAACTCTAGCTGGGAGATATTTGCAGTAATTTGTGACTAGACCTGTTACTTAACCTCTGTGAAACAGGTGTCTGTTAAGGGGAGGAGTTGAAGGGGGCCTGGGGAACTGTGGATTTAAAACAGGAGTTGTTTGTGGGCTCTGGCTGCTGAGAGAGAGAGAGAGAGAGAGAGAGAGAGAAAGCAGCTAAAGCTCAGTAAATCAAGGAGGTAATTTACTAGACTACACTGAATTGAATTATTAATTGTTGGGCCTGTGTAAGAAAGTAGTTTTGATTCTCTGTCTTTGGGGTTGACTTTTCTTAGTTTAACTTTTATTTGTCAGGTAGAAACTCTAGCTGGGAGATATTTGCAGTCATTTGTGACTAGACCTGTTACTTAACTTCTGTGAAATAGGTGTCTGAAAGGAAGGAAGGCACTCACTGGGGTGGAGGGTCAGAGTTTTAGTTGATTGTTTCTGGAGGGCACAGGTTTACTCCCACCCACCTTGCCCCTCACCCCACCGCCCCAAGAGCATAACTTCCTTTATATCAGGAGTTCTGACATCACTTCCCCAAAACTGCTAACGACATACACCTGTTCATATCCTTAAAGGCACAACACACTGAATAAGGGATAGACACACTCACAAGCTTGCACACACTAAAACAAGAACAAAAAAAAGAAAAACATCTGAAACAGGAGGGGAGACAGACATGTAGGGAGTGGTGCAATGCACTGGCTGTAGAGCAGCAGTCTTCCAGGAGATATTCAGAACACTGTGTTGCTGCTCTATTTGCAGGCACCTCTCTGGTCTGAGGGAGGAGGTTGCTCATCTCCATGCTGACCTGGCAAGGATTCAGAAAACCTGCTCCTCCACCCAGGGACCACACAGGCCACCTCCACTACCTCAGAGGTTGCCATGAAAGAGGAGTGATTGGACCACAGTGGGTTCAGGGAGGGTAAGGGTGGTGGAACAGAGGCACATCTCTCCAGTTGTGCCTCTCCACAATTCATTCACCACTCTGGCAGAGCATGGTTCCACTATGGAGACACCTGCAGTGGAGACCAAGGAGGATGCTGGGAACTTCCACAAAGGAGACCCACAAGAGGGTGGCACAGGACCCCACAGGAGAATGAAACAACTCCTGGAGGGGGACTCAGTTGTTTTGGGGGAAGAACTGGAGGAGGAAAGGGAAAGAGAAGTAAGGTGCCTGCCCAGTGCCATGGCTTGGAGGGACAGGAAATGAATCCTCAGGATCATGGGAGTAGCTACAAGGGGGAGTGAGCTGAACATCATCATCTACCTAGGGACAAATGAGCTGGCTGAGAATGGGATCAGAGCAGTGTAACAGGAGTTTGTGGAGTTGGGGAGGTGCCTTAGACAAGTAGCACACATGGTAACTTTCTTGGAAGTGCTACTTGTCTATGGCATGGATGAGGCTAGGGTATGCCACATCCTTGTGCACCTTCCAAAATAGGCCTAGCCACTTGTCCCTTTTCCCATTTCTGCAGAGGCATGATCCTAGACCAGGCTAACCTCATGCCCGGCATCTGCCTCCTTATCCAACCTAGATCCACCATGATCCCTGTGTTACATTTATGGATGACAGACTCACCAGGTAATTTCCCCCCAAGTGAATTATCAAACCCTGTGGTGGCAACCTGATTAATCCTTGCTTTTTTAAGGCTGGTATGAGGTTCACCCACTTCATACCAGTGATTCCACACCAGTGTACATTTGCTTTTTCCTCCGGGATGCCCAGTTGATCACTTTGGTCTTGATGGGATGCCCAAGTGGGCATTCTAATAATGGAATGGCCAATAATGTAAAAGTTTTGGATTACGGGAGGTGCACCTGTAAGATAAAAACAGTTAATAATTTGCATCTATTAATGTGGCATGCCCCCCTTCAAACTCCCCTGCTCGCTCTGGGCCCGATGTAAGTTTTGTAGGCCTTTGACTGCCAGTGTCCGATCTTTCTTATCTCTGCCTCCTGGCAGCTCAGCCTTGCTGCTTCAGTAGCAACCCCAATCCTGAATGAGTATGAACTGAAATATCTAGGATCCTAGCCTGCTGTCCTAATTCCCATCCTAAAGACCACCCAAATTGGTATCTGGTCACTGGTCTTCCATCGGCATGGGTGAAAAAGGTGCTGTGCCCAACCCTTGTATATTCCATGTACTCTTTGATGACAGGCCCATGGGCAAAAAACACACCTCTGAGCACGATGGAAAATGATTAGTTTTTTGGGGCCGAACTGTGCTGTCTTTGACTGGTGCAGAGACAGCTATAGAGTATCTCTTTTTAACAGGACATCCCCCCATTGTGGTTGTGCCCTGACGGCATGGTAGGATCCTCCACTAATTCTAACACCCTGAAAGTGCCAAAGAAGGCACAGGTGAATAGACCCTTAAAGAGTCTTGCTTCGTCCTCTGATGAGCAGATCCCTGACAGTTTGCCCAATATCTCAATTAACAGCTGACCGTCCTAGTCCCCTTAATTCTATGCCACCCCTTCTATCATCTTCCGAACAGTGAGGGATCCTGTCATGTCCTGGAAATCATGCATCCTTGCCATGAAGGCAATGCCTGACAAGTGACCTCGGATGTAAGATGGGGCCCTGTCTTCCTCAATCATGTGGTGCATAAACTGTTCCAGCAACTGGGGCTGTTGCAACAGCTCATAGTTTTGGTGCCTATCCCAACAGAAGTCCCAAAAGGACTTTAAGTGTGCTCTATACTTCTGCCTTGTCCCTGGGACCAGAGCATGTCATACCAAGTTGGCCATTCTTGGATCGCGGCTTGCCATCTGCCAAAAGCTTTCAAACTGCAATTGGGGCAGTGGATCCACAATTACATTTAAAACCCCTTGAATATGAATTGCCCTGAAGGACCTGATGACAAAGATCTTCAGAAGCCTCATCATCTCCATAGAATTGGATGATTGAATGTTCAAGATGGCCACCACCCCCATATTTTCAGACCAAAAAATAACTTTTTTTGTGTCTGAGCCTATCCTCCCAAACAAAAACTGCGCCCAGAATGGGAAAAACTCAAACAAGGTCACATTTTTTGTGAGACCCATTTCCTTCCTGCTGTGATCCCAGGGGCCCTCAAACCAGGAGCCCTGAAAGTATGCTCCATATCCAATGTCACCGGCCACATCTGTAACCATCTGGCAATCTTGGCAGTACTCCAAGCTTGCCTGCCAAATGGAAACCCCATTTAAGTGCTGGAGGAAGGTATCCCACACTGCTATGTCTGCTCTCATGTCAGCCAACACCCTGTGTACCGTATCCAGCACTATACCAAGGTAAGTGAGCCTCTTGACTGGCCCCCCAGTTTTCTCATGTGCCAGCGGCACACTGAACCAATCCATGAGCTGTGAAAAGAAAGCTAGTCTGGCTTTGCATGCTTTCATGTTCAGGGCCCCTATGAATAAGAAATCATCTAAATAATGCATGATCAAGGCATTCCCACTGTGTTGCCTGGTAGCCCATTCCACGAAATGACTGAAGGCCTCAAAGGCTGCACATGAAACTGAGCACCTCATCGGCATTGACATGTCATTGTAAAACTTTACCTCAAATGAAAACCCCAGCAGGTCAAAATCCTGCAGACAGACTGGCAGCAGCCAAATAGCTGACTTAATATCACTCTTGGCCAGCTGAGCACTCTTACTTGCTTTTTGAATGAGCCTGACTGCTGTATGAAAAGACGCATAGCACATCGCTCTGTCTTCTGTACTAATGAAATTATTCACTGAAGCCCCTTTCAGATACGATAGGTGATTGATGAGTCTGAATTCACCTGGAGTCTTTTTGTGAACCACCCCCAAAGGGGAGATCTGCAAGGGGCTCAGTGGAGGATCTTCAAATGGTCCCTCTACCTTCCTAGTGATCACCTCCTTGCGCACCTTCTCTGCCACCAAGTGCCTGAGTGTCAGTGCTGACTTCAGATTGTGCACCATGGTAGATATTCGGGGTCCCTGGTATGGTATGTGAAAACTGGAAGAGAAACCCTCTAATAAGTACTCTGTGTCTTTTCTGCAAGGATAGCGGTCAAGCCAACTAGCCAAGTGTTCAATTCTTATTGGCAACCTCGCCAGGCTGCTTGGAATACTTTTCCCCCTGCTTAATTTTGGCCAGTTGGACCTCATCTTTTTTTTGTAGTACCCTCTCCCTTGGCAGGGGCTAGCTTTGTGCTTACAACCACAGCTGCTGCACTCATGCTGGAATTTTCAGTACTGTAGTTGCAAAAACATTTTCCAGTGTTGTACTGTCTGCAGGTACCCACCCCTTTTTGCCCCGCCCAGGTGGTCTTATTCACCATGTACCCACTAGCCTTGTAGGCTATGTTTGTGGGCTTGGCCAATGTCATGTGCCTGCAACATAAGCCAGGGTCAATCTTATCTCATCATCTCTGGAGACCATGGTAATCTCATGTGGAACAGCTCGTCATACCTCAACCAGGCGTTACTCTTGAATGCTAGGTGAGCTGTCTTAATGTTGTCCCTGTACTTGAGCAGTTGCCCTATCTTTTGTGGGAACTTGGTACGGTAGATGGAGACAAAGATGTCAAAGGCCGCCACCCTGTTTTCAAATGTGTGTGGAACCTTTGGCCGTCGAAGCTTCTCTTGCTTCAGTCTATCTTTGTCTCCAGCGTCTCGCAATTCCCAGTGTAATAATTCAAATATCACTATATACTCCCCTTCCCAGATTTTTTCCCAAATAGCAGGGATCAAGTGGTTGTCCATTGGGTCATCCACCCCAGGTAGGCCCAGTGGTCTTGCCATGGTGTTGAGTGTGTGGCTGCCATGGGCACCTGCTGGGGTGGCAGATGTGGTCCCCTCTGCCTGATGTTGCTCTGTGCCCCCAGCCATTGGCCCAGCTACAGCAACCCCTAGGCTCCAAACTTGCCTGACCGTGTTAACCACACTGGTTTGCACCATTGTCCCTCTGGTCTGCTATGGCTCATTAATCATTGCTGGAAGACTCCCCCCGGCTGACCCCTGCACTGCTGCCTGGATGGCTGCTGAGGTGGAAGCTTGGGACACTGTCACATTGTTCCCTCATTACCACCCCCCCAAAAATTGTTGTCCACCCCATGGACCCCATGGCCACATCTGGAATGCCATGGAGGAGGGGAGACCACCAAATCCCCATTGACTGGTGTAGCCTGCCCCGCCCCCTTGGGCAGTGCATCTTGGATGTATGGGGGGAACCACAGGATTGGCTAAGGCCACCAGCCCTGTTGCCCAGTGGCTGCTGGTCCCTGAGCTGCCACAGGGGTGCCCTGGGCTTGTGGCCTCACTCCATGGACTCCCCCTCTAGGTGGCATACTCCTGCCACTTTCATGCACCCTGCATAGGGCCTTTCCCAACAAGCGTCTGCCCACCATGGATGTCACCTCCCCCTTTTGCCTGCTTTTCATTTGGATGAATGGGCCCTTTAATTTCATGGCCCACCTTTACCTCTGCTTGTACCCCTGAGCATTCACTATTACCTGCCCATTGCCTGACTCACCATCTGGCAGTACCGACAGAGGTGCTGTGCTGGCTTCCTTGCCTGCACAATCCTCCTCATTAACACCTCCATCCACCATCTCGACAATCATGACTTCCTGTTCCTCAGCCGCCGTCTCTGTCAGCCCGTCTTGACGTACCTCAGCAACCACTGTGTTCCGGCCCCCTCTGGCCGCTAGTGCTTCCTGCATCTTCTTCGAGGGCTTTCTCATCCTTTTGGGAGCTCGTATGGCATTGGGCACCCCGTGATGCTGAGCTGGCACTTCTTACATGGCTACCTGGAGCTAGTTGGGGCTGCACAATTCCATGAGTCGCTGCAGGGTGCCTCTGAACTCCTGAGTGGGAGGACAAAGTGAACCTGGGTTCATAGAGGCCTGCACCTCACTGCCCTCTTGCCATGCAGCATTCCCCTTGTTACTCATGTCCATACCTCCTGCCGTAATCAAATTCTTGCAAACCTGTTGAAAAACAAAAAAATTGCCACAGTAGTAATGGGCCAGAATGGCCTCCTACTGCAGTCTGCCCCCTATACTGTAGCTACAAAAACTTCAACAGAGCACTGGGGGGGGGGCATGATGTTGGCTGCCCCCTATGGCCTCTATGCTCTCTTTATTTTAATTTTTTTTTTTGCCTAACTGTGGTATAATACATCCTTTATCTCAACCTGAACAATACTTCCTGCTTTGGGAGGGTTTGAGATGCCCCCCCACTACATGCCCCAGGAGAGCCCCCCATTCCACTCTTTTCTACTTTTTAACATCTCTTTAAACCCCCCTTCCACCATGTCCCCTTGCCTACCAGTGAGGTAAGGTTTCCTTAGGTCATCCCCCCCAAACCCCGTTAGCTGAGGCAGCTACAGTGCAAGGAGATTATGTCTTCTTCGACCCCCTTAGTTTTTTTTGTTTTGTTTTTTACTCTGCTGCAGACTTATACCATGTTCGATGAGTGTGAACTCCTATGGCTGTAGAGATCTAGATGTGCTGCCTAGTCAGGAGTCTTCCAAAGCCTAAATCACCAATTTTTTGCTGCTTCCCCCACCCCGGGATGGCCAATGCACACTCTGCAACCATCTCCAATATGCTCACCATGAGTGGGTGGATACTGGGCCCACCATGCATGTGTGGCTTGTGAGCATGCTCCTATATACACCTGAGGTCTGCCCACAGAGTCCTCCCCACCCCAGAGTACAGCACTGGAACCGCGCTATAGGTAGCACGCCCTACTGGAGCTACCACCTGAGCCGCCTGGAGCACCTACATGCCACCCCAACACCTGACCTGAAAGGACGCAGCAGTAACCCAGTCACTCATTCCCCCTGCACCACAACCCCAAGTGGAACCACAGCCATGCTGATTCAGCAGCCCACGCCTCACTCCATTCCTCAATGCCCATTGAAGACTAAATGCCACACAGGGAATCATGACCCAGCCACCCCAACCATCAATTAGGAGAGGGGCAGACAGCGCAGGTAAACAGTGACCTCCACACAAAGGTGAAGCGGGAACCTGAAAAGGCTTGTGGGATAAGTTCTTCTTCCTTTGGCTTTTTTTTTTTGGAGTGGAGGGGGGTCCTCACAATGAGGGAGCAGGGTAGGAGGAGACAGGGAAGGTGAAAAGGACAGGAAATCAGCGTGTAAGCTTTTTCTTTATTTTATATACGGTTTTTGTTCATTAGGGGGGTCCCAGCTGCCGACGCCCACCCTGGACTGGGCCTGAGGAGATTGGCCTCTGATCTGGCAGCGAATCCTGAAGCTGTGGAGATGGCTGAATGGGGGCATCATGGATGACCCTTATAAAATGCCCATCTATCATTGGAATTGCTCTGTCCACCTCTTGCCTAAATTCTGTGAGGAAACACATCTGGATCATGGGATCTGAAACCCCTGATCTCACCGAGTGCCTGGCACAGGGCCAATGTTCTACCCTGACCTCCAGCTATACCAGCCCACAACATGCAGCCCCCACTATACAGCAATTAAATAAGCATACCTGTCTAAATCGTAACACGTCACTATCCATTCTCCTGTTTTTTTTTGGTTTTTTGGTTTTTTGCACCTACCAAAATGACAGAGCTTAACATTGACCCATACATGCCCTGGCTCCACCCAACCTCCACCCCTGCAACACCACCTTAGCCCCGAGTTCTTGGTGGCCAGTTAGACCTAAAGCCCCAGCCAGCCCTACCTGAAGTTGCAGGGAGATCCTTCTTTGTGTTCCTTCCACTGTGTGAAGAAGACTGGAAGATCTTCTACTGTCAAGACCCTACTGTAAGTAGCCTGGCCTTTGCCCCTCCCTGCCCCAGGCTACTCCTAGTCCTTCACCCTCAGGGCAAAGGCCATTGGTCACCTCCATCCTGTTCCTTGGACCTAGGAAGGTGGTGATCCAGGATTGGCTCTTGGTCACTGGGCAACTGCCCTCCCAGAAATTCCAGGAAGAACCATTTCTAGTGCAGCCCTACTTCACACATTTCTGCAGACAGGTGGAATGGAGTAATTGTAGCTTAAAGAGTTAGTGTACTGCCTAACACTAATATTAGGTTTTAAAAGCAGTCAACCAAAGCCCTACAGGGGGCATGCCTTAGACAACTAGTATTGGAACCCACTCGAGAGGGAGAAATCTTAGACCTGGTCCTCTCAAATGGAGATGGAGAGAGGATCACAGATGTAGAAGTGGGTAGCCATCAGGGAACTAGCGACCATCGAACAGTATGGTCCACAATAAACACATCAATAGAGTCAAGCCATACAAAGGCAAAAGTACTGGACTTCAGGGGGGCTGACTTTGCCAAAATGGGTGAGTGCCTAAGGAATGCACTAGCAAATGGGCAGGAAGAAGGGGTGGAATAACAATGGGGAATAATAAAAACTGCCATCGCAGAGGTAACAAGCCTTTGTGTGAAGCAAATAAACAAAACAAATGATGTAAGAAACCACTATGGTTCTCAAAGGAGGTGGCAGTGAAGGTTCAAGAGAAAAAGAAAGCATTCAGAAAGTACAAGGAATCACAGAAGGAGCAGGACAGAGAATTGTATCAGTTAAAGGAAAAGGAAGCTGGGAAAGCAGTCAGAACAGCAAAGGCCTGAACCGAAGAAAAGATAGCCAACTCAGTTAAGAGGGGGGATAAAACCTTTTTTAGGTACATCAGGGAGCGAAGGAAGATTAAGGGGGATAGTGAGGCTTAATAAAGGGAAGGGGTGGGCAGAGGGTGATGGTGAAAAGGCAGAGATACTAAACAAATATTTTTGCTCAGTATTTACAAATGAAGAGGGGGAGGTACCTAAAACAAACAATAGAAACACTGTGGATACAGAAGTTGATACCAGCCCATTTACAGAAGAAAGGGTTCTGAAAGAGCTCTTAAAACTGAAGGTGGACAAAGCAATGGGGCCTGATGGGATTCATCCCAGAATTCTAAAAGAACTAAGGGTAGAACTAGTGACACCACTGACTACCCTCTTTAACAAATCATGGCAGGATGGGGTGGTACCTGAGGACTGGAGGAGGGCAGATGTAATTCCCCTTCACAAAAGTGGGAGCAGGGCAAAAGCAGGAAACTACAGACCTGTTAGTTTAACCTCAGTGATAGGGAAAATGATGGAATCACTTCTGAAGGAAAGAATTGTCGAGTACCTAGAGGCCAGAGGGGTACAGGACCCAAGGCAGCATGGATTCACAGCAGGAAGGTCATGCTAGACAAATCTAATAGATTTCTTTGACTGGGTGACCAAAGTAGTAGATCAGGGAGGGGCTGTGGACATGGCCTACCTAGACTTTAGCAAGGCATTTGACTCAGTCCCACACAAAAGATTAATATACAAGTTAGCCAGCCTGGGAGTGGGTCCCAAGATGATAGCCTGGGTAAATCACTGGCTGGAGAATTGGACACAGAGGGTAATAGTAAATGGAGTCCACTCTGAAGAAAGGGGGGTTATTAGTGGGGTGCCGCAGGGTTCAGTATTAGGACCGGTCCTCTTCAATGTCTTTATAAGCAACATTGCAGAGGGACTGGAAGGAAAAGTATGTCTCTTTGCAGATGACACAAAGATCTGCAACAGAGTTGATGCACAAGGTGGGGTGGAAAGAATGAGAAGGGACTTGGCAAGGTTAGAGGAATGGTCAAATATATGGCAGCTTAGATTTAATGCTAAGAAGTGCAAGGTAATGCACCTGGGAAACAAAAACCCAAGGGAAGAATACACAATGGGGGTGAGATACTAACAACAACAAAAATGGAAAGGGACCTGGGGGTAGTCATATCAGATGACTTAAAGGCGGGCAAGCAATGTGAGAGAGCAGTAAGAAGGGCTGGGGAGATACTGGGATGCATAGGGAGAGGCATCACCAGTAGAAAACAGGAAGTTGTTATCTCTCTGTACAGACAGCCAGCCAGTGAGACCCCATCTGGAGTACTGTGTGCAGTTCTGGAGACCCAATCTCCGCAAGGACATAGACAAGATGGAAGCTGTCCAGAGGAGGGCAACTAAAATGGTGCAGGGTCTGCACCAGAAGACATATGAAGAGAGACTAAAGAAGCTTAATATGTATAGCCTCGAGAAAAGGAGGGAGAGGGGGGGACATGATAGAAACTTTCAAGTACCTCAAGGGAATCAACAAAGTCCAAGAGGGTAGCATCTTTCAAAAAAAGAGGTGTGCAAGAACAAGGGGGCACAATTTGAAGATAGAGGGGGGGCGGCTCAGAGGTAATGTAAGGAAGTATTTTTTCACAGAGGGGGTTGTGGAAGCATGGAACGGCCTTCTGGAGGAGGTTGTGGAGTCAAAAACAGAGATTGAATTCAAGCATGCATGGGACAGCCATAAGGCAATTCTAGGGGGTTGGGGTAGAACGAAGTAGGCTGCTGGTTAACTAGAATCTGCAGCTTATCCATTAGGTAGGGAAATGGGCAGACTGGGTGGGCCAAGCGGTCCTTATCTGCCATCAAATTCTATGTTAAAGCTGGCCCAGTGGTGCTGAGGGTTGAGGCGCTGGACACCACACCTCGCTCTGCGCTGGCGACCCAGGTTCGGGAACGGACTCGGGTCGACAGGGGTCGGCAGGGAGATGGAGGATTGAACATCCCAGTGGATGCTCTCCTTCCTTGGGGAAGGATACCTGGGGTACCATAGGGTACCCGACGTCCTGAAAAGAGATGGTGGAAGCACAGGCTCTCAAAGGGCTCTGGTGGCTCCATACAGTGGAGTCGGGGAGGGGAGATGCTGTTGGGCGCTTGAGAGGCAGACGTGCATCAGCACATTACTCTCTGGATGTCAGTCCTCATGCCGGCGCCTCTGGGGGTTGGGTGGGGAAACAGGAAAATCTGGAGAAAAGCCCTCTCAGTCCTAGATGAAGACCGATCAGTACCTTCTAGGATTCACTGAATTACGGGCAGACCTCGCTGTGCCAGTTCTCCTCCAGTAAGGTTGAGGAAGGTCCATCCTCACCCCACCAAGGGGGGATTGCTAGGAATTAAGGTAGTACAGGGGAGAACAAGAGAGCACTCTAGGGGCAGACTCTGAGTCAGTGTTCCAGGGGGTTGATCAGTGGTCTGAAGGAGTGGACCGAGGGGATAGTACAGGTGGATAAAGTGGTGTGCAAGCACCACTAGTAAAAAATAAATAAATAAAAGCAGTAAACCATTACCTTTTATATCTGAGTACTTTTCCCTTTGTTTAATTAGACTAGAATAGAGGATTGGTTACCACATGGATAGATAGATAGATAGATAGATAGATAGATAGATAGATAGATAGATAGATAGATAGATAGGTAAACTTTAGTTATAAAGCACCCCTTCCTGGGGGCTCGGAGCACTGTACAATGCATAAAATCTAATACATGAGTAACAAAATTCATCTCAAACATACATAAAATCACCACATTACAGAGCATAAACATAATTAAGATACAAATCACCACATTAATAGATAAAAAGATAGCCAATTTAATGCATAGATATTTTTTGTTTTAGAAAATCAAATGCTTGTTCATGCCTAGTGCTTGAACTAGCTCCCCCTGGATGGAGACAGGCCAGGTGTAACAACCTGTTGTGCAGAAGAGCTGAGTCAGTCTGTTCCTTGCTGTAGCAATCTCCCTAGACAGAAAATCTGCCTTTTTTCAAGAGATTGCCACTTGATAGTCACTATAATGTGAATTTAAAGCCAATTGATCCTCCATCAACCTGAACCTCCTCCAGTGACACTACAGCCTCTGATCCTTTATCTTCAGTTCCCTGATCTCCCTATCAAACCATGGGGATCTGTGGTGAGTGGATAAGGGCTGTACTTGGATGGGAATGACAGAGCCAAAGGTGGTGGTAACAGCCATATTATAGGCTTCCACCGCCTCCCCTGCACTCACCCCACATGCAGTTTCCACACTCAATAGGTCCAGCACTGCCTGTAGTCCTATTGGGGACAATCCCCATAAAGGGTGATACTGGACCATCTTCACAGAGAAAGGACCCTCAGGGGGTCCCAAAATGAAAACCTCACAGTACTCTGATCTGATCAAGCCACCGGATCAATCCTACGATTAATGACTTCAAGACCCAGTGTGAACATGAGGTCCAATGTGTGCCCATGCAAGTGGGTTGCTGAGGTAATAACCCACAACAGGCCCAAACCTTGAAATCCCTCAGAATTTTCCATCTGGGGGACTCCAACACCAGGCTGGTAACAAAGTCCCTGACCTCCTGCAGGAATTCCCTCTCCCTGCCAGGTGGATGGTAAATAAGAAGGATTCTGCAGCCTGTGCCAGGACCCCATCACACAGACACACACTCAAAGGACCTTGTTGAATACATTGGGAGCACCAAGAAGTTCAAGCTGGTTTTAAAACATATGGCCACTCTCCCATCTCTGCAGTCCTTCCTTGGGCTGTGTATTACAGAGTACCCAGCCAGAATCACTGCCTCCAAAGTGGGGTCAGCATTCTTATCTAGCCAGGTCTCCATGATGCAAGCCAGATCTACTGAGTAAATCAAGTCCACCATTATATTGGACTTGTTTCTCATCAACCTGCTATTGCAAAGCACCACTCAGGTCGGATAAGCTGGAACTGCTGGACCATTGACCATCTGCTCACTCTTAATGGTGAAGTCCTTGTGTATGGGAACCAGACAGGGAGGACCCTTCTCCAGTACCCATTTCACCCCAGGGCATCTCCTAGAACCCACTACCCAAATTACTGACTCCCCAGCAGCCACCCTCATGCCTCCCTGCCTTGACCTCTGCCCACATACAATTCCCACCTACCATATACCTCTGCAGGTAAGGGCAGAAATTCAAAAGGTTGGAGGTTGTGCAGTTGGGCTACAGAGTAGCTGCGCCTTGGGAGCCCAAGAAACCAACACATCCTGACTGTCCATGTAATAAATACTAAGACAATAAATTAAAACAACCAACAAATAAATACAAAATAAGTTAAAACAAACCCCTAACCACAAACTAACCCACCCAAATAAAAACTCAAAACTAAGACAAATTTAACTTTTAAACGTAAACATAAAAGACAACCACTCACCCCAAAACACAAAATTCACACTTACCAAAACACAGACAGACCACTCCAAACAAAATTTGATCCCATCCCTAATCATTCCCTAAGCCAACAGTTAAAATGTCCCAGGCAGTCAAATATAAAATACATCCATGTTGTACTAACAAAAACCAATCACTACAGTTTTTGAAGATAACACCAGGTAAATTAGGAGTAGTATGTGGGACTCTCCATCCCAGATATCAACCAAATTTCTAAAAAGGCAAAGGTGCTCTCACCCCCCTTCAGTCAGATCTAGAGAGAACAGTTGTTCACTTTAAGCCAGTGAATAGAAAACGACCCTCTTACCACATTCAACAGACAGAGTACAGACTGTATACATTTGCCCCCTTTTGGCACTCTCACTGCCAACAAAGGCCCACTACTGACATCAGTACACATTACACAGTACCTGAATGTAGAGGGCTGTGACCCACCAGGAGTGGACACAGATGCAGGCTTATCCAGCAAAGGCTGAAGAGATGCAGCAGGGGAATTATATCCAGTAAAACAAAAGTCCTCCTCAGGGTGAGCAGACCATTCCTCACTTAAAGTCCAGCTCCCACATCCAGCTTCACCGACAACACGCCACAGCCAGAACATAGCCAATCCACAGTTTGCAGTCCACAAAGATCCCCATGAATAGCAGGCACAACAGCAAACCAATCCAACCAGGGACTGCAGATAAAAACCAAATAGTCCGCTGAAGGTCAGGATGAAGCTGTAGCATCACATTCAGCCAACCGGCAGAAACCAACCCGCCCACAGGAACTGTCAAAGTTGATCTAGAAAGCCGCTCAAGCACCAAGACTTCCAGCTCAAAATTCTTCGGGACAAGCCCACAGGATCACCAACAGCAGGGACATAGCCCACCAAAATTCAAGCAAGTGAAGGAATGAATTATGTGATGAATATAAACAAACACACTGCACTAGGACTGCCCTATCTGAAAATGAAAAACCTGTCTCCTAGTCTAACTCACTGCCAAGCCTTAACTATCACTAGACCACCTAACTATTCCATTAACTAAAATTAAAACGGACTGCCAAGATGATGGGAATGTAGAAATTTAACTATAACTCTCTAAAAACACTCTAACAAACACAAAAAAGCAGTCATAATGTAGCAAATTACCCCACCAAATGACAGTCAGCCCAGATGTGTGGAACAATACTTTGCCTGGCAGTTGACATAGCTAGCTCTGTTGCACCCTGTGATGCTTGGCCAGCTGGTTATGATTGTCTATGATATTTGTAATATAGAAAATAGTAGGTGATTTGCCTCACATAAGACAGCTGTGCTATGGGTGTCCCTCCCCCCCCTCAGGCTTCAGACGCTACAGAATGTATTAACCTGAAACCAGGAGGTAATTAAAAGAGTAGAGAGACTTAATTAAGAGTCTCCTGTTCATCTGTCTTAATTAGAACTGACCTAGCTGCCATGATTTATGGCTTGTAAATTGTTATGATGTCTTAGAGGAAAAACATGTTATACCACCATGGTGTGATAGGTTGTAAAATCTTTGACATGCCTTGGGAACAAGAAACCACAAAAGATCAAAGGAAAGGCTTGATTAAAGACTGTCATCATTTGGGAAATTAGTTTTTGCTGAAGTCACAGTATTTAAAATACCTCCTGATAGGACATCTTGTTTGTATATTTTTTTATATTCAAAAAGGAGGAGCTAGATGACACAGAGGGGGTGTGGAGAGACACAGTTTAAACTATTCTGTGTCTGATCTTTGTGACATATCATGTTTGGGCTCTTAAGAAACAAAGTCTAACTATAAGCACTATAGAGGTAATACTTTAGCTAGAAAAAGTCTGTTTTGTGGTAGGAGTTTGTAGTTTTCTTTGCTTTTCCTTTAAATGAGTGTATGCTCTTTGATATATTGTTCTGTGTTTACATTTTTCATATTTTTATCCATTTTTAGTAAAAATATTATTTTGAAATACTGCCTGGGTGTCTTGCCAGTTCAGTTTTTGGATGTGATGTATAGAGAGTTAAGACTGACAAAAACTGTTCAAGCACTTGATGGTGTTACTAAACTGGGAAAAGGTAAGAATATATCTAAGGTCTTTTATAGAGTTTTAAGGGTTCATCTTGGAAGCCTGGCTGGGTGCCCCTGGTGTAAGATTGTACCATAATCTCTGAAGAGGGTAGGAATCTGCACCTGTACATTGGGTATGCTAGCATAAGGTTCACAGTTTGAATCCCTCCAGAACTTGAGATTAAAGGTGATTCAGACCCACAAGCAGACAGGAGGGTTATCCAGTCTGTTACCTGTTCACATTACTGCCCATGGAGGTTGGCACTGTGGGAGCAGAGGGCCTGACCTGCTGAGTGCATTTTGTGATACCCCCCACTACATCATCAGCATTGTGACATGACTGACTGTGACATCATTGCTGCTTAAGAACAGCCACTCAGTGGCTGCCTGGTCAGTTACCTGTGATGTCACTGTCAGAGAGATCACAATGCTGATAGCATAGAGGAGGACAATAGAGACAAATATGTCAGCTGCCAGGCTGAGAGCTGTTCTGTTCATTCAGCACACTATTACCTGCTAGAGGTGCCGATGGGTGAAACTAGATCCTTTGAGTGCATCCTGGTTGGAGGTGTGGGGTGCAAATTTCCTCTCATTTAACATCCACCCAGGGATAGAAAGCAGTTTTTGCAGGAAGTCGTGGATTCTGTTGTCGACATGGTGTTGGAATTGCCCACAGTGATGGTGCTGGGTGACTTCAATGCCAGGATCAACAACGAACTTGCGCATTTTGGACAGGATTTCCTCCAACTGATGTATACTTTGGGCTTCACGCAGGTTGTTTCCTCTGTGACTCATATTTTGGGTCACTCTCTGGATCTGGTCTTCCTACTGGGTATGGAAAGTGCTGACTTGGTGATGGAACCAGTCAGATAGTCTGACCATCACATTATCAGATTCAGCTTCCAGGCACCCCCTGTAGGTCTGCCCCTTTGGAGATGGTCCGGTACCACCAATTGAGGGATGTGGTCCCAGATGATCTCATGGCAGTGCTGGACCTATCGGGATGTATGAGTGCAAGCATGGGTCCAGAGATTCTACTACAGACCTATAATAGGACCTTGGTGGTGGCTCTGGACTCCATCGCTCCAGTCCGTGTTCACCCCCTCTCCCTTTGACCTCAGTTCCCATGGTTTGATGGGACTTTGAGGGAGATGAGGAGAGTGGGGTGAAGGCTAGAGCGACGCTGGTGGAAATCGGGCATAGATGCAGACAAGCTTAGATTGATGGCACATTTTGCGGACTATCAATCAGAGATCTCCCGTAAGAAGGCAGAGTTCCTGTCCAGGGATATCACTGCTGCATGGAACTGACCGGCTCAGCTTTTTCATACTGTGAACAAACTGTGAAATCCAGCCTGTTTGCTGTTGCCAAGAGCGTTGTCACAGGATAAATGTGATGAGTTTGCTTGATTCTTTGCAGATAAGGTTGTTAGCATCAGGTCTGAGGTCTGTTTTGCATGCTCTAAGGGGGATTGCAGTGACCGGTAGGAGGTCACAGAACCTCTGTCTGATTGGTTGGTGTTTGGCCAGGTGGCAGTCTCGGATGTCATGATGATCGGCCAGAGTATGCGGCTGACTTTCTGTAGTTTGGATCTGGGCCTGACCCACCTCCTTATGGGGTGTGTGTGGATATCCTCAGCCTGGTCCTGGTGGAAATAAACTGGTGCTCATTAGAGACTGGGTTATTCCCTGATTCTTTGAAAGAGGCAGTGGTGATTCCCCTTCTTGAGAAATCTTTTCTTGACCTAGACTGTCTTGCCAACTACAAGCCCATCTCTAACCTTCCCTTTGTGGTTAAGGTTATTGAGAAGGTGGTTGAGCTGCAGCTGGAGGATCATCTTGCCACCCATGACATCTATGATCTCTTCCAGTCAGGTTTCAGGAAAGGCATAGTACCGAGACTGCCACTGTTCGGGTAGTCAATGACCTCCTGGTTGTGAGAGACTGGAGGAGCCATACTATCTTGGTCCTCCTTGATCTCTTAGCAGCATTTGACACCATGGACCATGGGGTACTGCTAGAGTGGGCTGACCGGTACAGTCCTCAGATGGTTTCATTCTTTCCTCACTGGTAGGTTTCAAAGAGTTGTGTCAGGGATTTTTTTCTCTGACTCCTTCTCCCTACCATGTGGGGTTCCGCAGGGCTTGGTTCTTTCCCCATGTTGTTCATGGTGTACATGTTGCTGTTGGGGGACATTGTAAGTTGGTACAGCTTGAGTTTTTACTGCTATGCAGATGATACTCAGCTGTACATGTCTTTTGCACCCAACCAGGATGTTGCATTCTTGGTATTTAACTTCTGCCTATCCAAGATCCAAGACTGGATGTGTGCCAACTGGCTGAAACTGAATTCCAACAAGACTGAGGATTTGGTGACGGACCCGGGTTGCTGGGTAGAGGGGTCTTTGGCAAGGTGAGCATCTGGTCTGGAATTGGGTGACTTCCAGCTGAGGACCTCTGAATGGGTGCGTAGTTTGGGTGTTATTCTCTACGAGGAATTGACCTTGAAGTTTGAGGCATCATCTGTGGTCAAGACCTCATTTAATCATCTGACGAATATTGCTCAGATTAGGCATCCGGCTGGTGATATTCCAACTTTGGTCCATGCCTTTGTGACCTCTCACCTGGATTACTGCAATGCCCTCTACCTAGGGCTACCAGGGGATAATATTCACTGTTTGCAGCTAGTGCAGAATGTGGCAGCCAGGTTACAGACTGGGCTTGCTAGATCTAGTCATATAACTCTTGTGCTGCATGTGCTGCACTGGTGCCAGTGCAATGGTGGATCACCTTTAAGGTGGGCTTGCTGACCTATAGAGCCCTACATGGACAGGGTCCAATTTACCTGCAAGAGCTTCTTTGATTCTACTACCCCTCCCCCCCTTCAATCCATTGATGAGGGATTGCTAGAGGTTTCCAGGGTGCAGCTGGAAAAATGTGGTGCTCATTCATTTGCTTTTGTAGCACCTACCCTGTGGAATTCTCTACATCATTGGTTCTGAGAGTGCCAGATCATGGAGAACTTCAAGAAGGCACTAAAAACCCATTTATTTAATCTTGCATTTGAGAATTATTGTGAATAATTACTGGTTGTGTACATTGGACTTTGACTCTTGTTTTACAGTTTATTATATATATATATCTGTACAGTGCTCTGATATTTGAATTGTGCTTTATAAATTAAAATTATTATTATTATCACATAGAACACTTTTTAATGAACAAAAGGAAAAAGAAAAATACTTCACAAATTAAAAGTGTCAACTGATGACTTCTTAAAATTTGTATTTTCCTGTCTGCCTGTTTGGCTTCACTAACTGTTTAAGTGAGTTTCTTAGGGTCACACACTAAGTAAGCAGTAATGAAGATCTGACCAAGTGATTTACAACAGCTGCTGAATAGTGCCCGATGACCTTGAAGTTATGTTCTTTAAATGTGCAATTCACTTAATTTCATTATTCTGTAATACAGATACATTACAATATTACTAGAAGAGAATACTTTAAACATGATACAGTATAATAAAGAAAAAATGGTAGTCAAAACACAATTACAATGCATGTAATATAAATAAAATCCCAATGGAAAATGAAGAAAGAATATGTACACTGTAATCATCTTCAGGTAGTAAGGGTTCTATGCTAGATTTGATGTCCATGTAGTGCCATATTTTTGTCACACAGACACACAAGCACACACACCCTAAACTTGCTTCAAAATGTCCAGTGTTAATGGTAGTACATTAGGTATTATACATTTTTGTCAAGCATCATTACAGTTGAAAAAGAAGATCCTGATTATAAAAGTAATGTACTGTAAATACTGTACAAAATAATGGGCCCTATGCACTATGCCAATGTGTCACGGACACCGGGCATGTAGGCATAGATACGCGGGAATGCTGCATAGCAAGGGCCCTTCAGATCCCAGGCAGCATTCACCATAGGAGTGCTGGCCAGGTGCACACCCATGTCCATTGCTGCATGGGCAGCAAAGAGCCAGGGTGGTCTGGGTGGTGGGATGGGGTGTACCCACACTATATGCCATTCACAATGGCATGTAGTGCTATGCATAGTGGGGCACTGAATATGGTAGGGGGGACCCTGCCATAACAGCGGTATGCACCAGGCTCACACACACAAACACACAGAGCCCCAGCCTGTTCCCAGCAACATGTAGGCACTCCCCACACACGCAACTGTGCCCCCGTGCTGTTCCCATTCACCAGGCCACCCACCCTCCACTCACAGCAGTGCCCCGACCCATCATGTATACAGTGAACACCTCTTCATACACACACACACACACACACAGAAGCGCCACATCCCATAGAATTTAATGGCAGATTAGGACCTCTTGTCCCACCCAGTCTGCTCTTTTCCCTACCTACTTAAACTCCAGATCCTAAATGATCTGCAGCTTAACCTCTCTTTCCTACTGCTAGTGTTGCCTTCTGTCTATCCCATGCAATCTTGAATTCACCTATTATTTTAACCTCTATGACCTCTGCAGGGAGACTGTTCCATGTGTCCACCACTCTTTCTTTGAAAAAAATACTTCCTCCCATTACCCCTGAGTGTCCCCCCTCCAGTCTAATATTGTGTCCCCTTCTTCTTACACATCTCTTTTTCTGAAAGATGTTGATCTCCTGAACCTTGTTGATGCCCTTGTGGTACTTGAATGTCTCTATCATATCCACCTCTTCCTCCTTTCCTCCAGAGTATACATATTAAGGTCTTTCAGTCTTTCCTCATATGTTTTCTGGTGCATTCCTTTCACCATTTTTGTTGCCCTTCTCTGGACTGCCTCCATTCTGTCAATGTCCTTTTGGAGATGTGGTTTCCAGAACTAAACACAGTATTTCAGATGTGGCCTGACCAACTATCTGTACAGTGGTATCACCACCTCCTGTTTCCAACTGGTGATGCCTCTCCCTAGGCACCCCAGCATCCCTCCAGCCCTCCCCATCACCTTTTCACATTATTTGGCTACTTTCAGGCCATCCATTATGATTACCCCAGTGTCCCTTTCAAGTTTTGTTGTTGTTAGTATTCCTCCCCCCCCACATGTATTCCTCTTCAGAATTCCTGTGCCCCAAGAGCTTGACTTTGCATTTCTTTGCAATAAATGTGAGCTGCCACACTCTTGACATCTCCTCCATCTTGCCTAGGTCTCTTCCCATACTTTCCACACCATTAGGAGTGTCCACTCTATTTTAGATCTTGGTGTCATCTGCAAAGAGGCTTATATTTCCTTCCCCTCCCTGATCCACTCCCCTGGTTACCCAGTTAAAGAAATCTATCAGAAAGCCAGCCTGATGGCACAGAGGGTTGAAGCACCGGACACCTTATCTTTCCGCATGCCAGCAACCCATGTTCAGGAACGAGCATGTGCCATTGGATGCCAGCATGGGGGAGAGGTGCAGTGCAGGATTGAGCTGCCGTCAGGCAGCTCTCCTTTCTGGGGAGGGATCTGAGCTTCCCTCCACTCTTTGCTTCCTCGTGATATATAAAAAAAAAGAAATCTATCAGATTTGTTTCACAAGCTATAGCTGCTATGAATACATGTTGGCTTGGGTCTTGTGCCCCACTGGCCTCAAGGTATGCCGCAATCCTTTCATTTAACATGTATTCCATGATTTTCTGAACCACTGAGGGCAAGATGACCAGCCTGTAATTTCCGGTTTCTACCATGCTCCCACTTTTTATGGTTGTGGGCAGAGCCTACAGCCATCTTGCTTTAGCTAGAAAAATGAAAATACCATGGAACACATTTTTTGACTTTTCAGTGTATCCTTCCATAACTGCAAATTACTATGGCAGTTAAAGAAATACTCCCTTCTTCCTGTTTAGAATGACTGACACAGAACTCCAAGCTGCTTTTCTCTGAGAGCAAATGTGCACACATTCCAAACAAATCTAAATATCTTTAAAACTATTCAAGGTGCACAAAAACAATCAGCATGAACGTTGTTCAGGACAAAAATACATTTTTCATGAGGGTAGTCACTAATCTGAATTTTTTTATATTTTGTAAAATGCGATCTTCCAGACAGCCTCATTTTTTTATTCTCTGAGTGAACACAGTAGGAGTCATGCCAAATAAATGTAAATATCTCAGAAAGTGTACAAGTTACCAATACTCAATCAACATGAACATTGTTCAGGACAAAATGACAATTGAAATGAGGGTAGTCACTAATCTGAATTCATTAGAGGTTTTTAAATATAGCCATCTGAAAGGTGAACATTGTGAAGAAAAATGAAAATGCAGGTAATCAGATGGCCATAGTTTAAAAAAATATAATTAGTGCAGCTTAATGAATAGGCTCACTGGAAAGGTCTTTTTGTCCTGGATAACTTTCATACTGGTTGTTTATGTGCAACTCATATACTTTTAGAAATAGTTACATTTGTTTGGCATAACTCCTATGAAACATGAAAATTCAGGTAATCAGATGGCCATCATTTAAAAAATATAATTAGTGCAGCTTAATGAATAGGGTCACTTGAAAGGTCTTTTTCCCCTGACCAACTATCATACTGTTTTTTTTTTAATGTGTAACTTGTATACTTTTAGAGATATTTACATGTTTCGGCTTAACTCCTACTGCACTTCTAAACGGCCTAATTTTTGCAAACTACTATGCCAGTTACATGAAATACTAGACCAGACCACCTTGTTTATCTCATGACATGCCTAATTTAAAGTGGACAGGAATTGATTACTTATGTGCAGCTGTTTGAAATGTCTCTATTTTCATAAATTATATTTATATCTCTAAATGATCCCCATGTAACTGTGCCTGAATAAAAGTTGAAGCTGTCAGTTGTGTTTTGTACTGTTTTCTTTTTATGGACTGCATTCTGTGCAGTTCCTTTCATGAAACCAAGAATCTGGAGTTCTGATCATGTCACTTCATGGTTTCAGAACCGTGGGCACTGTACTGATAAGTTCATGTTCACTTCTCTGAAACAGTGAAGTGACATAGTCAAAACTCCAAATTCTTGGTTCCATGAAAGAACAGCATGGAATGTTGTACATACAAAGAAAACAATACAAGACACAACTGACAGCTTCAGATTTTAGTCGGGCACAGTTAAATAGAGATCCTTTAGGGGTACGAATATACTTTATGGAAATAGACATTTCAAACAGCTGCACATAAGTAATCAATTCCTGTCCCCTTTAACTCATCTGGACCCACTGTGTGCTTATAATGTTGGAGACAGATCTCCAGACTGCTTTTCTTTGAGAATCTTCCTAAGGCACTGGTACAGTAGAATTTTTAGCAAATGTGCACACATTCCAAACAAATCTAAATATCTTAAAAAAAAAAAACTATTCCAGGTGCACAACAACAACCAGCCTGAAAGTTGTTCAGGGCAAAAAGACCTTTCAGATGAGGGTAGTCACTAATCTGAATTCCTTATATTTTGTAAAATACAGTCACCTTATTATCTGTATTTCCATTTTTGTTTTTACAAAATTCACATTTCTGATGACAATTAAAAAAAAAACAACTTCAAAGAATTTAGATTAGTGACTACCCTCATTTGAAAGGCCTTTTTGTTCTGAATACAAAAATATTAAATAATTCACTTGGGGCACAGAAATCCAGGGGCAGAGTACAAAATGGGTGGAGTGGTGTTAACATTAAGAAAGCACACATTCAAAAAAAATAAAATAACAAGCTTTTACATACAGTTTATTACTGTTTAACAATATTATGCATCTATGGCTGCCACTATACATCTGATGCAAACCCATAATCATGTTCCTTAATTGAAGTGAAAAGGAGTGTGGGGGGGTGTGCCTTGTTTTTTTTTTTTGTTAAAGGGGTCAGTTTTCTTTAGAGCAAAAACAAAGAAAGAGGTCAATTCTAAAATATGTAGATGAGAATGGGGCCCACTTTTTTTCACAGCATGCCACCACTGGCAGCTACCACTTCAAGACTGCTACTTCCCTTGCCTAATACAATCAGGGGAAAACCAGAAGTAATCTACCAGCACTAAGATCAATATGGTTAAAGCACATTTACCAGAAATTACTGCTTAGAAAAGAATGAGAAAGTGACTGTGAAGACAAGCAAGTCTCAGACCAGATCTCTAGTTTGCTAATAGACTCCTCCTGAATCTGATTTTTTTAGGCTGCGTTGCGCAAGATCCACAGATGTTGTGCCATCATCAGATTTGTATAAGAGCACTATGGAAGCACATAACCAGACTGCTGTCTGATGTGCTGCCACAGTGCTCTGGCATAGTTTCCAGTGATTCAGTTTATGCAGCTCTTACCTTCACAGGTCACTTAGACATACCCACTTCCTGCTGCTCTACTTTTCCTTTCCACAGCTGCCAAAGTGATGGCTGCCATGTGCAACATGGTGGTGCTAAGTTAAACTGCACATGCACAAGTATCATGCATATGTAGTTATGTCAGCACTGCCATATTGCACACAGCTGACTCCAGGGCAAACTGCACATGTCCGAGTATCACTCATGCGCAGTACTGTAATCACTGCAGTATTACTTATGGCTAACTCCAGTGCAGCGAGAGCACCGCATATTCATTTCAATGATCTTGCCACACCTAAAAGCACTCCACAGTCATATCGACTCAGACCAGAGCTTGTGTGTTGTGATACCAAATTCGCCCTCCTCCAGTCCTTTGGAACCACTCCCTCTTCCACTCATTTGTTGAATAGGGCTATCAGTGGTGCCCCTAATACCTTCCTGAGTTCTTTCAGTATTCTGGGATGCATCCCATCCAGCCCCAGTACCTTGTCCACTTTTAATTTGGAGATTTCCTTTAGAACTTTCTCCTCCATGAATGAACTGGTGTCTACCTCCCCCATATTTGTGTTTCTGCCACCTAATTTTGGTCTCTTCCTTTCTCCTTCTTTTGTAAATATTGAGCAGAAGTATTAGTTTAGAATTTTTGATTTTTCTAGGTCTCTCTATGCACACACACACACACCTACCCCTTTATTTAGCCTCACAATCCCTTCACTTGTCTTTTTCCTTTCCCTGATGTACCTGAAGAAGGTTTTGTCTCCTTCTTTCACTGATAGTGCTATTCTTTTTTCAGTTTACGCCTTTGTGATCCTGACTGCTTTCCCTACCTCCTTCTGTTTTGCCTGCTACAGTGCCCTGTCTTCCTCCCTCTGTGTTTCCTTGTACTTTCTGAATGCCAGGCTTTTTTCCCCTAACCTTCAATGACACTCCTTTTGAAAACCATCGTGTTTTTTGTTTCTTTCTTTTTGCATTACTTGCTTTACACATAGGCTTGTTGTATCTACTATGGATCCTTTAAGTTTCTATGACTGTTTCTCTACTCCCCCCTTTCCACACCATTACTAGAATTTTCTTGTGGCGTTCCCCCAATTTTGTACATTGCCCTCTTGAAATCCACGACCCTTACTTATGCATGGCTTGACTCTACTACTGTCTTCACCTTAGACCACACTGTATAGTGATTGCTGCACCCTAAATGGCTGCCTAATAATATATTGGTTATTCTGTCACCATTTGTGAGAACCAGTTCTAGTTTTGTCACCTCCCATGTGGGCTTCTCCATTAGCTGTCTGACACACTCCCCCTGCAGGGCATCCAAGATGTATCTGTTCCTTATAGTGTCTGCTGCATAGGTGTTCCAGTTTACATCCTGCATGTTTATGTCCCCCCACAAGCAACACTTCTCCTTTCCCTCCCTTTTTGTGGATGGTTTCCACAAATACCCTATTTCCTCCCTCTGCACTGGAGGTCTGTAGACAACCCCAGTGCAGATAGTGGTGCCATTTTAAATCTCTAATGTGACCCATAGTGGTTCTTTCCATTCCTGTCTTCTCCTTAACTCAGTCGCTTTGATCCCTTCCCTTCTGTAGATAGCTACCTCTCCCTGCTTTTGCCCTCCCTGTCTCTCCTGAAGATTGTGCACTCTGGTATGGTAACATCCCAGTCATGGTTACCTGTGTACCATGTTTCAGTTACTGCTACAATGTCCAGGTCTTCCTCCACTATCAAGGCTGCTAGGTCTGGAATCTTGTTTCCCAGACTGCATGCATTTGCACGCATGGCTTTCCATGTTTTGATGCCTTCATCCACATCAGCTCCCCCTTTATCCCCATGCCTTCCATCTATGTCTCCCCATGTTTTATCTCCATTTGCAGTTCCTTTTGTCTATTCCTTGGCCCTGGTATTCTTCTGTTTGTCTATCTTAACCTGTGAGGGTGGTCAGTTTGTTTTTCCCTGCTTATTTCTGCCATCCCCCTTGGCTAGTTTAAATGTTTGCCAATGAAACACTTAAACCTCTCACTAAGGATCCTGGTCCCCCCTCCAGATGGCTGCAGGTCATCCATCACATAAAAGTCTGCATCCCTCCAGGTGATCCCCCAGTCCCCAATGAAGCCAAATCCCTCAGCTCTACACTAGCTTTTCAGCCATTTACTGAATCCCCTGGTGTGGAGTACTCTGGTCTCTCCCCTGCCATAGACAGGTAACACTTCCAAGAAAGTTATTGTGCATGCCACCTGTCTAAGACCTCTTCCCAACTCCATGAACTTCCTCTGCACTGCCCTCATGTCATTTCCAGCCTGATCATTTGTCCCCAGGTGGACAATGACATCTAGTTCACCCCCCATCCTGTTGCCCCAGTGATCCTTTAGATTCACTTCGTATCCCTCCAAGCTGTAGAGACAGGTAGGCACCTGACCTCCATCTCTCCTGCCCTCAGGTCTACCTCCCTAATAATAAAATCCCCCACTAGGAGTTACTTCCTTCTCCTCTGGGGTCTCTTGCCACCCCCTTGGGGGTCTCCACTGTGGAGGATCCCTGTATCCACCTTGTCCCCCACTACAGGTGTCCTCATGAGACAATCCCACCCTGCCAGAATGACATAGGAGTTGTGGAGTGAAATCTCAGGTTGGATGCACCTCTACCCTGCCTCCCTCACCCTCCTGAGCCCACCTTTGTCTAACCGCCCCTCATTTCTGGCATCCTCTTAGGCAGTGGGTGTGGACTCAGTGGTCCCTGGGAGGGTATAGTGACCCCCACCACACACACAACAGTGCCCCATCACCATGCACAGTAATTAGATCCCCCCTCACACATACACATACACACACACACACACACACATACACACACACACACACACACACACACACACACACACAGTAGCCCCACCCCATTCACATAATTAAGACCCCCCCACACACACAGGAGCCCTGTCCCTCTTGTAGTATACAGTATGTCAACCCCAACACACAGTTGCCCCATCCACATTGCTGTATATGTCAACCCCCCAACACACACACACACACAGGTGCCCCATCCCTGTTGCAGTATATGTCAGCCCCCCAACACACTGGTGTCCCATCTCCAGTGAAGTACATGACAACCCCCAAATGCCCATATGGGTGCTCCATTCCCTGTCCACATGTGATCACCCAACCCCTGATCCTTGAACCCTTACCTCTTCATTTGTAACCAGTGGCCCCGTCAGCCCCTGAGGGACCGACAACACCACCCTACCATCCCCGTACTTGAAAGTTGAAGCCGTGGTTATGGATGGCCAGTGGCACATCCCCCCTGCACACCTCTGTGGCCACAAGCCTTTCAACTGGTGCCTATTCATAGGTGGAGCGCTCCCAGCATCAGTTGGATTGTGGGACTGCAGAGGACAGCAAAGGTAAGTGTCATATACCTGGAAAGGTCTACAGTGTAAGTAATGCAACAAAAAAAAGGCAGACTGGATGGGCAATGAGGCCGTTATCTGCCATCAGCTTCTATGTTTCTATCTACTCTATGTTTCTACATTTCTGACAGCACTGACTTACACAGTATAACTACTGCAGGCTTTAGCACCAAAACATAATAAAATCCCAGGATGTCTTACATGAATCAGGTCATGACCATTGTAATGGAATCAAGTAGTTTTCCATACCAGACATACAGACCTAAATTTACATTTCAATCCTGATAAAATTTAGAGAGTGCTATTATTGTGCATACCTACAAACTACCGAGGAAAACTGAATAAAAGGTATAGTGGACTTTCCCCCTAAATAAATTCAGAAGCATCATATTTTGTATGTGTCTAGTTGTAAAATGTTTATCACAATATAAATACATGTACAGTGCATCTTTTCACTGCATCATGTAGTGGTTTGTAATAGACTTCTTTGTTTTTTTCTGGTGGCAAGGATTTTTCTCTATTTTAAGGAAAATATTTAGATATATTTCATCCATTTTAACAGGTTGTTTTAGTCACATTTTTCCATTACATTTTTTGCATGTGAACATGCATGTGGCAGATAGTCAATGGAGGGACCATTGCCTAACCTCTCAGAGGCAAATTTTCATTTGAAATCAGCAGGGCCACCCTAAATCTTCAGCTCTTTGCATCAAGATCCTATCAGACCTGAACGTACACTATGAGAAACTTATCCTTCAACCTGCAAATGATTTGTAGTTAGCACCTCGCTTAAGTAAATGGAATACTTTACACTTTCACTGCCACCCATTCTTTCAGTTCCTTTTGGCTTTTGCCATGTTTACACAACCGATGAACTGCAACTTCTGCAGTGCTTTGACTTGCACCGACCGCCGGAGATGATTAAATGTTTTTGTCTACACAGCCCCTCTCAGAACCAATGCAAGTCATGTTGGAGAGGGAGTAAATTTGTGGGCAGTTAGCTAGTTGGTATCTTTGGTGGTGATGTTAGGTCTCATAAAAGAGAAAGAGTATGCCTGGACACAGAAAACTTTAATGAAAGCCCAGACACTGGGAAACTTGAATGTGGCATGCATCCCCAATTAGGAAGTACTTCATTTGGAGGAACTCAATGACAGATGGGGGGGGGGGCAAGTGAAGTGTTTCACACCCTCCTTCGGGCATATGATGGCGATGTGGGAATTGGCATATACTTGAAATAGTTTTGAACTTCAGAATACTGTGCCTGCATATTCATTAGTTTGAGAAGAACTGCATTATTGTTTAGATACATTTCTAAAAATAGCGAAGTTAAGGACATATTCAACAACATGGCATGCCGGTTAAATGACTTCCCTGCTATTAATGATTACAGTTTACTGTGTGTTAACTGGACTTGAAAACAATGCAACAGGGAAGTGAGCATTTGAGCTAATGAAAATTGCTGACTGTTCCCTGTTAGATTGGATTGAGTGGAGCAGCCAGTCCACACAGCTGCTTACACCCCTCACTCCAATCAGCACTCCTAACTATACAGGGAGTCCCAAAGCAGTGTAGTGATCAACTTGTTGTGATCTGGTTAGTGACTACAAAGCAGCCTTTGCCCCAGAGCAACACAAGTGCTCATGTTTCTCAAGTGCAAATGTGACCATCTAAACAGGGCTTTAGACAGGCTGTTTCAACACGGATGTTAGCTACTTAATGTGCACATATTTAATCAGAGGACTTTGAAACCAAGCCAGGCAGTGAGTCTGATGAAAGGAACATCACTCAGAACCACATAGAAACCCCTCCCTACTTCATATTATATTGTTTTGACCAAACTCAAGTTTGCATGGTACATTATCAGTATATATGTCAGTGCATTTGAGATTTTCTTTGAAGATTTAAATCTGTTTGACACAATTTTGGAAAAAACACAAAAATTGCAAGAAATAGTGGAAATATTAAAGACAATGGTGAAAACTGTGGAGTTTGCAATACAACGTCATGTGCAAATTTCCAGTGTCCTAGTCATCATCCACTGTTCTGCCTGCTAGCCTGAGAATATCGCACCCAACAGCAAAGGTGCTACTCAGTTTGCATGGGCTATCACCATTTGCTTCTAAGTATCTGTTGCCAACAGAGGGCTATGCTGAGACACACAAAATGCACATTAATACAACCTGATATTCATACTTGCTGTCTATGAATATGGTTCCCTGATGACTGCATGCTATTTTGTGCAGTTCAAATTGTTGTGTCTGAATATGGATTGCTACAATTTACTTGTGGCAAGTGCTGTTGGCTGTGGAGTACTGTTTGTGGTGTTGTGCCAAAGCCTGTAATACCAACTAGGACCATCATGGCACAGAAACTGTTAATATTGATTACTGGCCTCAAGGTGTTTAGCCCCCCTGTAGTGTCTGCTTTACCTCCATGCCAATAACTATTTTTTTTAATTCAGACATTTGCTGAAGAATCATTAATAAATACTGTATGTAATTGTGCCTGAGGTTGAATGTACAGTATATGTTTGTATTTATTGTTGCTGTGTATTTGTATTTATCCCAGTCATCGTTGAAATAGGCTATGTATTCATTGACCAGTCAGGTATTAAATCATATCAAAATGTCCTCTTCTCATTGAATTTTATAATTATAATATAATGTAACCCCACTGCCCCTAAAGAAAAAATAAGTTATGCAACCTAAATCAAAATAAAAGAAAAAGAAATTAAAAGACATCAAATATATGGCATTTTATTACCCTTTCCAATATATATATTTTTTTGTTTTATATTTTGTCTGCGTGGTGACTCTTCCTCAAGTGTCAGCATTGCTGTAATTCTTGCCCTTGCCACTAGTGCTGCTACAGCTACTACCCCAACCAGCTTTGGTTTTTGGGCTGCTGTAGAAGATCTTAAATAATGATATTTGTGGCATTCAGGCAGACTCACTATACAAATGACCTTGCTAAGGGTTGAAGATTTAACATCGCAGTATTTGTTAGTCAGTTACAAAAAAATCAACATATAGTTTTTTTAGCAAAAATGTATGTTGACATTCTAAGATTCACACTCAGTGTTTTTTCTCATATATTTTTAAAGCTACTTTTGTAATTAATGACTCACATCATTAAAGATGGACACTATTCACAGTATTTAAAAATCTCTTCTCCTGTGGTTACCCATTTAATGTACATGCTAGTGTCATACTGTGGATGTAGCAGGAAGGTGCTACCACATGTTTTTGAGGGGCATGAGTTGGATCGGGGTGAAACCTGAAATCTATATAATAAAAATGAGCAAGTATGTTTTTGACAAATTGCAGTAAACTGGGAAATTTAATAATAAGGTGGGATAGTCAGGTAATTACTACCCAGGACCCTCACAGACCATGGAAGAATAATTGATTAAAACAGAAACCAGAAGGACAGGGTAGAGCTGTAGTTACACTCTGCTGCCATTTGAGAAAGCTCAGTGCAGAATGCAAAAGTGGTTTCCCAACTCTGGGCCAACAGGGACTAAGTATGTTATGGTGACAATCTACTTGGTCCTCATGCAGTGTGGCTGTGTACTGTATTCTAGTGTTCAGTCACCCCACCAATCATTGAAGAGGTGGAATCACCCACTAGTAGTAATGGCAGACACTAGTTCAGTTCTGCAGCTGAAGAAAATCATACCCTTCAGAACTGTATTTGGAGCAAAGTGCTGGATTTTCTTCCTACCTCCACCAACTCTTGTTGGTTCACTCTGATTTGGGGCAATAATTGGTTAAGGCCTGAAGAACTGACACCATCACAAAACAATTGTGCACAAGCTACAAGATGTTTATCTATTACACTGATCAAATGAACTGCACTATGTGAAAGTGTTGGTAGATTTTAATGCTATTTAAGTTCTTCAGTGTATATCTTGCTATTCTGCACTAGTAAACTAAAATCAAATTTACTTTGAGTCCTGAGTGTCATTGTCCAACAGTCACAGGGGAAGTATAATAGAGCTGTGGTTACAGTTTGTGCTGCCACCTGAGGAACCATGGCACAGAATGCATCTGAATAATGGTTTCCTAACTCTGGGTCAGCAAGGACTAAGCATGTTATGGAGGCAAACTACTTGGTTCCTATGCAGTGTGGTTATGGACTGTCATCCAGTGCTTAGTCACCACTGCCAATCACTGAAGGAGTAGAATCACCAACTGCTAGTCAGTGGTGTGTGGTGATCTTTTTAGGAAGGCATGTAATTATAAAAGTCCAGGAGTCTGGGAGCTGCCTATGTCACCAGAAGGCCGGGGGTCTGGGGGCCACATTTTGGGAGTATTCTGACACATTTTAGAACATGTATGCCACCACCACCATTACTCCAGAGCAGGGGATACAGGCATGCCCTTGGAGGCTCATTATTACCTGGCCATGTGGTGAGACCCATAGGAGAGTGCTCTGGAGTGATCTTCGATGCCCCCAGGTGTTGCAAGCATCCCCCAAATATGGATTCCAGGTTACAGTGCTACCACTCCACCACTCCACAAGGTGTAAGAGTACCCTGGAGGGCTCTTTTTTGCATATTATTAACTGAAGCTCAAAAAATAGGCTATGCGCAAGCAGGCAAAAATGCAGTGCAAGTCCTTGTACAGCACTGAGTCCCAAATTAGAGTGTCTTCTGGCTTGCTGCAGTTCCTAGTGTTGAAAGCCAAGGTTAATATCTAATACACCTAATACATCAGCAGCAGGACCACATCAACACATCATCTGAAACAGGGCATTTCAGCTCATTGCAACTCAACTTATGATACAATTAAGAAAATAGGAACATACAAAATTGCCAGAAGATACAGGCCATAATGGTCTATCAAGTCTGCTTGAGTGCACAGCTAGTTTTACCAGTAGCTGCCCCCCTACTCCTCATGGAGTTGTACTCCCACCCTCTCCCCTCTCCCCCTCCCTGTTCCCTGTACCCCCATGTTCCCTGTTGAACCAATTTTCTTCTTTACCCTATCCCAATCTATCTTAAAACTTGTCACTGTCCTTGCCACCATCACCTCCTCTCTGGCAACTTGTTCCACCCCTTCACTACCCTGTCTGTGAAAAAGTACCTTCTCATTTCCCTTCTGAATCTGCCCTCACCAGCTTCAGGCTGTGGCCCCTTGTTGTACCCTCATTCCTTAGATTAAAGATGACATCTATGCTAGTCTTACTCATGTCCTTTAGGTACTTGAAGGTCTCAATCATGTCCCTTCTCTCTCTTCTGTCCTCCAGGGAGTACATGTTCAGCACCCTCAGTCTCTCCCCATATGATCAGTCCCCCATGCCATGGATAATTTTGGTTGCTCTCCTCAGTAATGCCTCCAGTAGTTTGATATCTTTCTTGTGGTAGGGGCACCAGAACAGCACACAATATGCCAGGTGGGATCTGTACAGTGGCAGAATAACCTCCTCCCTCCCTCCTAGAGGTGCTTCCCCGGCTATGCATCTCAACAATCTATTTGCCTTAGCAGCTGCCTTATAGCACTGTGCTGTGTGTTTCATGTCTCCCTTTACCGCAACCCTCAAGTCCTTCTTCTCCTTCCATACTAACACCTGAATTCCCCCTAGTCAGTAACTCACCTTTGGATTTTTGACTTCCATGTGCATCACCTTAAATGTTTTAGCATTAAAACCCAACTGCCAGATGCTAGACCATTTTTATAGCTTTTCCAGGTCCTGCCTTAGATCCTGTCTCCTCTCCTCTGAGTCCACCTTCCCACAGAACTTAGTAGCGTCTGCAAAAAGACTTATTTTGCTCTTGACACACTCTGCTATGTCACCAATAAATACATTGAACAACACAGGTCCCAGTACTGAGCCCTGTGAGACACCTCTGTTCACAGGCTTAGGTTTGGATTGCTCACCCCCTACCACCACTTTTTGGTTCCTTTCCCTCAGTCAGCTCTGTACCCACCCCAGCAGTTTTTCCTCAACCCCCAGATTCCTCAGCTTGCTGATCTGCCTGCTATGAGGCATTGAATCAAATGCCTTGCTGAAGTTCAGATAAAGTACATCCACCACCTGCCCCTTGTCCAGGGTCCTTGTAACCCAGTTGAAGAAGTTCACCATGTTTGTTTGACACAACCTCCCTCTAATAAACCCATGCTGCCTGTCATTCTTGAGACAATGTTCTTCAAGGAAGGACACAAGCCTTTCCTTCAGAGTGGTCTTCATTAACTTACCCACTATGGAGGTTAAGCTGACAGGCCTGTAGTTTCCTGGCTCATCTCTAGGGCCACTCTTGTGGACAGGCACCACATGTGCTGTCTTCCAGTCTTGAGGGACACACCTCTCTTCGAACAAGGTGTTGAATAGGTCTGTCAGTGGGGCTGTCAGCATCTCCACCAGTTCCCTCAGCACCCTTGTAAAATGTATGTTAATACATCCCAAAATGCATTAACAGTTGTATGAGTGTCACTTGTGCATTCCTCCCATGTGAGAGTTTGGTGAGCAGTTTTGGCACACTAAGAATTCAGATATGATCACTCATGCAGTTCTGTTTGGGGATGTAGTAATATTTTATAGATTTTAGGGGCTACCAAAACATCTTTAAATTATAGAAACCCACTGAACATAGATACATAGATACATAGATACATAGACAGTGTCGGCAGATAAGGGCCTATGGCCCACCCAGTCTGCCCATTTGAGCTTGTAAGTTCAGTTTGTTTTCCTAGAAGTCGGTTGTACCTTACCCCTGACCTCCAGAATTCCTTTATGTCTATCCCATGCATTCTTAAATCCCGTGATTGTTTCAGCCCCCACCACTTCCTCTAGCAGGGTGTTCCACTTGTCCACCACCCATTCTGTGAAGAAATTCCTTCTCATGTTTCCTCTGAATCGTCCTCCTCTAACTTCATCCCATGCCCTCTAGTTCTGGAACATCTTTTCACTTAAAAATAGTGTTTTCCTGCACCCTGTTCCTCCCTGTAAGATACTTGTATGTCTCTATCATATCTCCTCTCTCCCTCCTCTCCTCCAGGGAGTACATGTTCAGTTCCTTCAACCTGACTTCATAGGACTTATGATGCAATCCATGCACCATCTTTGTTGCCCTCCTCTGAACCTTCTCTACCCTGTCTATGTCCTTACATAGGTATGGTCTCCAGAACTGTACACTGTACTCCAGGTGGGGCCTCACTAGTGTCTTGTATAGCGGAATTATGACCTCCCTTTTTCTGCTGGTAATGCCCCTGCCTAAACATCCCAGCATCCTATTTGCTTTACCTGCTTGTCACACTGTTTCCCTACCTTGAGGTCATCAGAGATGATAACCCCAAGATCCCTTTCCTGCTTGGTGCATGCTATATCCTCACCCCCCAACTGATATATTGTGCCAGGGTTTTTGTGCCCCATATGCATTATCTTGCACTTCTTTGCATTGAATTTCAACTGCCAAACCCCTGACCATTCTTCAAGTTTCTGCAGGTCGCTTCTCATTCTGTCTACACCCTCTGGCGTGTCTACTCTTTTACAGAGCTTTGTGTCATCAGCGAACAGTGAAATTCTGCCTTCATGGTTATTCCCATGGTAATATAATGTAATAAACTATTAGCAGAATAGGAGTTCTCATGCAGAGTGCAACAGGATCACTTTTATTGTTCAAGAGAACAGCATTATTCTACAATAGTGAAATGTCATGCATTAGTATAGTACTTATGTCCAACACTTTTATCTGGGGGGTCCAGTTACCATCTTGGTTGCCTTCTACAAATGTTGGTGAGCACCATACAAAAGTTATGGTTGAGGATGCCTGTTTATGACAGCTATTGCCACTGATCAGTAGTAGGGAGGAGGTGGGGAATTATAGGGTACTAGGGAGGAGGTGGGGAACTATAGTGTAGTAGGGAGGAGGTGGGGAACTATAGGCCGGTCAGCCTCACCTCAGTAGTGAGTGAAATCATGGAGGCACTGCTTAAAGAAAGAATAGTGGCAGACCTGGAATCCAATAGTGCACAGGATCTGAGGCAACATGGATTCACAGCAGGAAGATTGTGTCAGATGAATCTGATAGATTTTTTTGACTGGATGATGAAGGAAGTAAATTGCGAGTGGGGGGACAGGGGGCATTGCCTGTCTCGATTTCAGCAAGGTCTTCAACACCATCCCACATAAAAGGCTGGTTAACAAGATTGGTAGCCTGGGAATGGGGCACAAGGTGGTAACTGGGTTAGGAACTGGCTAATGGACAGGGGCAGAGGATGGTGATAAATGGGATCCAATCCAGGGAGAAGGGGGTGACAAGCAGGGTACCTCAGAGATCAGCCCCTGGGCCAGTCCTGTTCAATGTCTTCATTAGTGACATTATGAAAGGGCTGGAGGGAAAGGTCTGCCTTTTTGCAGATGACACTAAGATCTGCAGCAGGGTGGATACTCCAGGAGGGGTGGAGAAAATTAAAAGGGACCTGGGTAAGCATGAAAAATGGTCTGAGGTGTGGCAACTGATGTTTAATTCAAAAAAGTGCAAAATAATGCACTTGGGACAAAGGAACCCTGAGCAGAGCTACAGGATGGAGGGGGGAGTTGCTGACCATCACCAAGGAAGGAAGAAAGAGACCTAGGGGTTATAATTTCAGATGACCTAAAGATGGCTAAGCAGAGTACAAAGACTGCAGGGAGGGCCAATGGCATGCTGGGGTGCATAGGCAAAAGTATCAGTGGCAGAAGGTGGGAGGTTGTGATGCCATTGTATAAAACACTGGTTAGGTCTCATCTAGAGTACTGTGTGCAGTTCTGAAGGTCGTACCTTCATAAGGACATTGACGGGGTGGAGGTAGTCCAGACAAGGGTGACTAAGATGGTACAGGGCTTGCACCACAAAACACATGAGGAGAGATTAAAGGACCTCAGTAGGTACTTGCTGGAGGAAAGGAGGGATTGGGGGGACATGATAGAAACTTTCAAGTACCTTAACAGCATAAGCAAGGTGCCGGGGGAGACATCTTCCAATATAGAAAGAGTACAGGAATAAGGGGGCATGATATGAAATTGGAAGATGGCAGTTGAGGGGAAATATGAGAACATTGTTCTTCATGGACAGGGTGGTGGACACATGGAATAGTCTGCCACAGAAGGTGCTGGGAGACAGCACAGTGGATGGATTTAAATAGGCCATGGACAGGCATAAGGGAACCTTAGAGGTAGGAAGGAGTGGTGAAAAGTCACTGACCAGATAGGGTCAGAGGCCACAAACAAGTATAGGCCTTACAGGCAAACTGGATGGGCCTGGTGGTCCTTATCTAGTGACAATTTCTATGTTTCTATGTTTCAATCAAACAGTCAGTCATTTCCTTTGCTTAACCAGGTGAAGCCACTAAGAACTAATTCTCACTTATAGTGGCTACCTGGCCAAGAACTGTTTACTCAAAGGTTGTCCAATATAGCCCCTTGCAAAACAACTGACAAATAGAAAGGTTGCATGACAGACACGATATACATACAATCTTAAATGTGTAACCTGGTCATAATACAATATGAATAAGCAATACAATACAAGAAAATGTACCATACCATAGAATGAGTAACCAGTACAATAATTATCAGCCCCAACGAGAACACATAATTGGTTAAAGAATGCAGTTATATTTAGTATTTAATACTGAGTTTAGTTTCTAACTAAATTGTCCAATAGAAACAATTAAGCCAGTTTTTAAAATTTTTACAGGAGTAATGATTGGGTACCTACTGTACACATTTCTGGAACAAATAAAAAGAAAATACTTGAAAACAAAAGGAGACACTGCTGTGGAAGGAAAATAACACACTTTATACACTACTAGAAACTCTATCCATTAACAGCTCAGAGCCTGAACTTAGTACATAGGGTTGTATAAATGATAAAAGATGGATGTTCATACAGAAACTATACTGTGTGAGGTATGAGTTCACCGCACATTTAGAAAGCCAAAGAAGATACAAATGAGTGATAGCATGTACACCCTCCCAATGAAAACAGAGTAAAATTGTTTGTAAAAACAAAGAAATAGGAACACGTATGCTGTTATTCATTTTGCCTATTTCCAATACCAACAGAGATGCTCATTTACGAGTGGTATAGCAAGGGAAACGTACTTTGGTACTTTGTATTTGTTTAGACCAAATTGAAAAAGCAATAACATCGTATCTGCTATTTTTGGATCTTCCAGCTCTTTAAAACATATATGCAGCAAAAAAACGCACTTTTATAACAGTTACAGGAAAAAGCAAGCAGTTAGATGGACAGCACAGTATATACACTGTAATTATCAGCACTAAGAACAAGAATTGTCCCAGACTGTACCAGAAAATGGTGACCAAATGTTCAGTAGGGTTCAGACTAAGCATTAACTGAAACTCTGCCCAGCAGAGTCTGCAACAGGCTGTTTTTATAACCTTAAACATGGTGGCTGCAACAGATCATGACCCCTTTACAGTGGGCTAGCCCCAGCATCTCCTGTGAGATGCCATACCTTATGTCCCGTAGAAGTGAGAAGACTGATTCACAGATCCATGACTCCTTTTCATTGTTCAGCTTTTTCCTGTTGCTCTGTGATGCCATTACTTTGTTATCCTCACAGCAGGAATCACCATCATGCATTGTTACTTCCTTGGCCTTAACTTGGATATGCACACTTCCTGTGTGTACTAATACAGTAATTGTTGAGTTTACTTTGCTCATCCTGAACTGGATAAGTGATGCATGCCTTAACTATAGGCCAGGGTGTCTACCTGACTCACTGTTGGGCTCAGGGTTGGAGACTCATATGCAGTCTACCCATCCTAACTGACACTAGTCTATACTTCTGCCTAAACAGAACCACCCCAACCTGGACTGAATAGTCTACAGTAAATCCAAGATCTGGCATTATTTTATCATTTTGCCTCTGCCTCCTCCCATCCCCACTCCCCACTGGTCCCTCTCACTTCCGTTAGCTCTCTGAGCCCATTGTGCAGCTTCGTGAATTGCTGTCTTGATCGAATTTCCCTGATGGTATCAGCTCACTCTCTTCTTCAGTCTCCACTAGGACACTGCTGCCTACTGCCATCACACCACCAGGACCAAAACTTTTGAATTAATATTATTAATACTGCCCCTGGCCCTTCTGCCTTTTGGCTTACAAGATTCCTTCAGCCAGCTGTGGCTGCTCCATGGAATGAGCCAACTTCAAGCTCTTGCGCCTCTGGTGTTGTACCGCCCTATGATGTTGTCTCATCTCTCTCACTTTGTTTTCTATTTTTTGGCCTGATTCAATCCTGAAATTGCATGCCTCCACCACTTTTCCAAGGCAGTGCCAGTTGGAGGGTCAGCAGTGTCACAAACCCACTCAGCAGGTCAGCCCTCTGCTCCCACAGTGCCAACCTCCAAGCGCAGTCTTGTGAACAGTTAATAGAAACAGGGTAACACTATGGGCACCTAACCAGGTGTACAGAAATTAACCCTTAAAAACTTTAATAAAGATCTCAGATTAAAACATTTACCTTTTTCCAGCTTTGATATCAACATTCAAGCTTATGCACAGTGTCTGCTTTCACCATATATACTTCACTTGTAAAGGAAAGAAATTCAAAGACAGACCAAGTAGGCTCTAAAAAGAGAGTTTTACTAAAATAGGTAAAAAAATATGTAAAACATAAAATACATAACCATATATCAACAGAACCATACACATCTTTTAAAAGAACAATGTTTTAACAGTGCAATTCCTACTACAGTACTTAGATTTTGTCTCTCTCTAGCTGTATACTTGCATAAAATGCTCAAAGATGTTTCTTTGTCAGAGTGTAGATAGAAGTGTGTCCTCTGAAGGAAAACAGAATATTGTTTAAAATCTGGCTTTGCCCACCTCTTTGCATGAGTTCACCGAGCTCCTCCCTGTCAGAATATATTAAAAAATATATCTATACAAAAGCAGGATGTCTTTTTCCCAGAAGGTAAATTAATATTCTGTGATCTCAGCACAACTCATTTTCTTTTTCAAATGACATTTCTTTGATCTTATGATCTGCTTCCCCTTTCCCAGGACATCAAAGCATCTTTTATGACTTCGCACTAAAATGTCATAACCTGCTCTTCTTCCTCTAAGCTTTATAAAAGTTTAAGATCTATCTTAGCAGTTAGGTATCTTCTAGCCTGTAATTAGCTCTTGGCCTTCCAGGTAACAACTTGTATCTAATATCTGTGTGTGTGTGTGTGTGTGTGTGTGTGTGATCTCACATGCTGTCTCAGCATTTCTCATGAGAGACAGTCCATAACCCATTTTTTATATTACAAAAATAATACAGTGATCAGAACCAGCTGTCCAAGTGTCACAATTCATCCCCACCTAGACTGAATTTGGAGGCTCTATCCCCTGCATGGGATGAGCTTCCCCAAATCAGTTCACTCCTCATGGACATGAGACAACCCATCTGAGTTCTGATTTTTGGCTCCAGCCCTATGTACGATTGTCAGATCATACCCTTGTGAAGCAAGACTCCATCTTAGCAATCTACCTTAATTTTTCCCCATCTGCATCAGCCAAACCAGGGGGTTGTGGCCAGTTTGCTTAACAAAATGCTGCCCATATAAGTATAGCTCTAATTTCTTTAGGGCCCACACTATGGCAATACACTCCTTTTCCACCGTGGAGTATGCCTGCTCCCTGGGAAGTAACTTTTTACTCAGGTAGGCTATTGGGCAATCCCTTCCTTGGCTTGATGTCTGACTCAGTACTGCCCCAATACCCATGTATGAGGCATCATTCCGAACTATAAAGGGTTTGCTATAGTCAGGAGTTGTCAAAACAGGAGCACTGCACAGTGCTTCCTTTAGTTTGGTAAAGGCTTCTTCTCAGGCTGGGCCCCAGGTAATTTTCTTGGACATCCTTTTCTTTGTCAGGTCAGATAGAGGAGCAGCCAGGGCACTGTAATTGGGTACAAATTTCCTGTAGTACCCTGCTGTCCCTAGAAAACTCCTGACCTGCTTCTATGTTTCTGGTCTGGGCCATGCCTGGATTACCTCTATCTTTATTTGGTTAGTACAGAGCTGTCCCTGGCCTACCACATGCCCCAGGTATGGCACTTCTCCCATGGCCACCTGGCACTTCCCAGCTTTGACAGTGAGCCTGGCCCTCTGTATTCTGCCCAACACTTCCCTAAGGTGGGATAGGTATTCCTCCCAGCTGGTACTAAAGATGGCAATGTCATCCAGGTACACCACAGCATACTCCTCAGCACCATTTAACACCTGGTTCACCAACCTTTGGAAAGTGGCTGGGACTTTCTTCATTCCAAAAGGCATTACTTTAAACTCAAATAAGCCTATCGGAGTGATGAAGGCCAACCTTTCCCTACCTGCCAGTACCCCTTTGTCAGGTCACTCATCGTAAGATAGGTTGCCCCTCTCAACTTGTCCAGGAGTTTATCCGTCCAGGGCATCGGGTGGGTGCCTGACTTCATAACTGCATTCAGTCCACAACAGTCCACACAGAAATGAGTAGAGCCATCTGGCTTAGGCACAAGGACTACGGGTGAGGCCCAGGGGCTATGGGATCTCTGGATTACCCCTAAATCCAGCATCTCCTCCACTTCCCTCCTAATATCCTTTTGGACTGCCTCTGACACCTGATATGCTATTCACCATATGGGCATCTGTGTCCCTGTCTCCACATCATGAGTCACTGAGGGGGTTAGTCCAGGCTTGGCACTAAACAATGGGGCAAAGTCTGCTAAAACCTCCCTTACTTTCTGCATCTTGTCTGGGGTCAGCTGAGGAGGTAATTTAACTGCCTCCATGGAGGACTCCCACTTACTTTCTTCCAGCAAGTCCAGATGGGGGTCTCCTTCATCCATTCCCTCCCCAGGACTACACATTGCAAACACCATGTCAGCTCTATTTGCATATGGCTTCATCATGTTGACATGGTACATCCTTTCTGTCTGTCTTCGGTCAGCTAACTCCACAATGTAGTTCAAGTTGTTTACCTTCCTAACCACTTTGTACAGTCCTGCCCACTCAGCCTGCAGCTTGTCTTTTCAGACTGGAATAAGGACCATGACTTCCTGACCCACCTTGTACAAGCGAGTTCTGGCTCGGCAGTTGTACCACACTTTTTGTTTCTGTTGGGCAGCTGTCAGGTTGCTTTGGGCTGTCCCCATAAGCTCCTTCAGCCTTTCCCTAAACCTAAGGACGTAATCCACAATTGGAGTTCCCTGGGTGGAGTGCTTGCCTTCCCAGTCCTCCTGGATCAAGCCTAGGAGCCCTCATACCTGACGTCCACATAACAGTTGAAAGGGGAAAAATACTGTCGACTCTTGGGGTACCTCCCTGTATGCAAACAACAGGTGGGGAAGGTAGTTCTCCCAGTCTCTCCCATGCTGTTCAGCAAACACCCAGAGCATTGACTTTAGGGTACCATTGAATCTTTCCACAAGACCATTGGCTTTTGGGTGATACGGTGTTGTGCATCTCTGCTCCACCCCACACTTCTCCCATAAACATTTCATCAGGTCTGACATGAAGGAACCCCCCTCGATTGGTGATTACCTCCTGCGGAAACCCAACACGGGAGAAAATCCCAAGTAAGGCATCTGCCACTTTGTCAGTCCTCAGTGAGGATAGGATGACTGCCTCTGGGTACCGGGTGGCATAATCCACCACAGTCAGGATGAATCTCTTCCCTGAGGAGATGGGGGTATTTAAAGGCCCCACAATATCCATTCCCACCCACTGGAATGGCTCCTCCATTATGGGCAATGGAATCAGGGAGGCTTGGGTTTTCTTGCCTGCCTTCCCTATTTCTTGGCACCGATGACAAGACCTGCAATTCTCCTTCACCTGCTGGCTGAAGTTAGGCCAGTAGAAATTCTGGGTCAACCACTGCATCGTGCGCATGATTCCCAGATGACCAGACAAGGGAATATCATGTGCAATCTTGAGCAACTGCTCATGATACCCCTGGGGGAATGACAAGCTGCCTGCCTAGCACCCCTCCCTCTGTCTGTACTGCCTGATTATACATAAGTCCATTTTCCCAATAAACCTTATGTCTGCTGTCACCTCCCTGTGCACCATCAGAGTCTGCCTGAGCACTCAGCTTCTCTAAACTAGGGTCACTTCTCTGAGCAGCTGCAGACCCCTCACACATTCCCAAGGCATGGAACAGATCCCTTTCAATCACTAAACTAGGGTTCCTATCACTAGCATCAGGGCACTCAGGATCACTGTCAATCCCAACCCTCTGACAAGGGGCCAGTCCTCCTCCTTCTTCAGAGTAACCCTCTGTAGCTGCGCAGTTACTTGCTACTGGGGGAAATTTCTACCCCTTTTTTATCAGTCTCCCCCTTTGGAGATACAGGCTGGGGAACCAGCCTCTTAGTGGTTTCCACAATGGCTTCTGTGGGGTTCAGGGAACTACAATTTTCCCTTGCTGCTTGGCTATGGGTAACTGCACACACCATCCCTTGTTTGAGATTGTTGCCCAGGGTCACATCCACTGCTAATGGTTTGGCTACAGCCACCTGTTGCACAGTTCCCCCTGTTTCACCCCAATCTATGAGAACACTAGCGAGGGGCAATGTTTTCTCCCTTCCCGCAAAGTCCGGTACAGTGACATATTTATTGGGTATAAGCTGACCAGCCTGTACCAGATCCCCCTTTATCAAGGTCAGGAATGCCCCTGTGTCCCTTAACCCCTGCGTCAGTAAACCATTCACCATGACTGGGTGCATGTGTTCCCTCATGTTCACTGGCATGCTTCTAGGGACATACAAACAACCCACTTATTTTCTAGCACCCGGTTGTGTATTATTGCTCACCTTTTTGGGACACTGTCTGGCAATATGCCCAGTTTCTTTACACAACCAACATTCATTTTTTCTCTCTGAGAAATCTTTTCTCTGAAACCTGGAGCTAACTGGTTTTGGCGGAGGCAGTGAGGGTTTTAGCTGCCCTGAAGGTGCACATTTCCCTTTCTGCACTGCCACGCCTGCCCCATTCACTCTCAGAGCAGGTCTGCTCTTGGCATAGTGGTTCGAGAGTTCAGCAGCCTCTTGCACTGTTTTGGGACCTCGGTCCTCCAGCCAGGTTTTTAGCTCTGCTGGCACACCCAGAAAAACTGTTCTAACAGAATCACATTTTCAATTTTATCAACAGAGTTTGCCTTGATTCCTTCCCACCAACATTTTGAAAACTGATGTTGTTTCATGGCTAGCTCCTTGTAGCCCATGTCAGGGCTTCTCCTGAGCTTACAGAATTTAGCTCTGTATGATTCAGCAGTTAATTCAAATTTCTTTAACAGTGTAGCTTTAAGTTTTCCGTAATCATCACTGTCCTCATTCACCATTTGACCCAATGCATTCCGAGCTTTCCCGTTAAGTAGTGGGGACAGCTGGAAGCTCCAGGACTCTCTAGAAATTTTAGCCTGAATACAAACTTTTACAAAAGAATTTAAAAAGCATACATATCCTCCCCCTCTTTAAATTCGGTTATTAATTTGGAATTCAATTTGTGACCCAGTCCTGTAGTCCCAGTTAAACCCAATCCACTTACCTGCTCTGGTGCTGGTGGTTGGAGTCATAGCTTCTTCAGTTCATGTTGCCTCTCGCTCTGCTGCTCCTCACAGTCTGTGTCTCGGCATTCTCACTCTCTCTTCTCCTCTGCAGCTCACTGTTCATGCTTCTCTTCTCCTCTCTCTGGAACTCCAGCTCCATTCTGTGCAACTCAATTTGCAGCCTGAGTACATCTGGATCCAGGATTCTGTTGACATTTCCCTGCTGCTGTGGCCCTTTACTGGCACTGGCCCTGTTGCCCTCCTCATGGGATCTGGACATTGCACTGGCCTCTAGCCCTGCCACACTCCAAGTTTGATCCTTTTCAGTCATGATCCATGACTCACTGCTCTGCCTATCTGCTACCATCAGGGCATCTATGAGGTTCTGCTTGGTGGCTTTCACCTTGAACAGGGCTCCTCTGTCCCCGTACAACTGCTTTAGGTCATCTACAGTGTGCCTGCTGTAGTTGGAAGCCATCTTCTTCCCTAACTACGGCTACTCTGACTTGCACTTTAAAAAAAAAATAAAATGGGTAGGAACTTGACTGTATGCAAAGTGATATAGGTCTGTCTCCTTTTAAAATAAAACTCTGCCTTTTTCTTTCTTTTCAAGTGAGCTAACAGTCTCAAGCTGACAAACTGAATAATAAAAGCTTGTGATACCAAAATTATGCCACTGCTGCCAACCAATCTGTCACAAACCCACTCAGCAGGTCAGCCCTCTGCTCCCACAGTGCCAACCTCCGAGCGCAGTCTTGTGAACAGTTAACAGGAACAGTCTTGGAGGGATTCAAACTGTGAACCTCTTGTTGCATACAGAATGCACAGGCTCAGATAATTCTGTCTTCAGGGGGCCAGATATCTTTGCCTATGGGCACCTAACCAGGTATACAGAAAGAACCCTTAAAAACTTTAATAAAGACCTCAGATTAAAATGTTTACCTTTTTCCACTTTTGACATCACCATTCAAACTTATGCACAGTGTCTGTTTTCACCATATACACTTCACTTGTAAAGGAAAGAAATTCAAAGACAGACCAAGTAGGTTCCAAAAATAGAGTTTTAATAAAATAGATAAAAAATAAAATACATAACCATATACAAATCGTTTAAAAGAACAAGGTTTTAACAGTGCAATTCATACTACAGTACTTAGATTTTGTCTCTCTCTCTCTACCTGTATACTTGCTTAAAGTGCTCAAAGATGTTTCTTTGTCAGAGTGTAGATAGAAGTGTGTCCTCTGAAGGAAAACAGAATATTGTTTAAAAGCTGGATTTGACCATCTCTTTACATGAGGTCACCTAGCTCCTCCCTGTCAGAATATATAAAAAATATATCTATACAAAAACAGGATGTCTTTTTCCCAGAAGGTAAATTAATATTCTGTGATCTCAGCACAACTCATTTTCTTTTTCAAATGACATTTCTTTGATCTTATGATCTGCTTCCCCTTTCCCAGGACATCAAAGCATCTTTTATGACTTTGCACTAAAATGTCATACCCTACTTTTCTTCCTCTAAGCATTCTAAAAGTTTATGATCTCTCTTGGCAGTTAGGTATCTTCTAGCCTGTAATTAGCTATTGGCCTCCCAGGTAACACCTCGTATCTAAAACCTGTGTGTGTGTGTGTGTGTGTGTGTGTGATCTCACATGCTGTCTTAGCATTTCTCATGAGAGATAGTCCATAACCCATTTTTTTATATTACAAAAATGATCGAGTGATCAGAACCAGCTGTCCAAGTGCCACAAGCTGAACAACTTCACCGTTGCCTAGGCAACTTGATGCAACTTGGAGAGTTGCATGCCATTACCAGTAGGACAGCTGATGTCAGAGCACCCAGCCCCATGGTGAGTCATACTCCATCTAGATTACTGAATCTAAAGTAGTGGCAGACAATGGTTCATTTCTGTAGCTGAAGAAAATTAGATCATGTGATAACTGTCACATTTTACTTAAACAGCAAGTGTCTAGTAAGGATGTACGTCTTTCATAATGAAGGTTTGGGGTGTTTTGATTACACAAAGTATATAGAAATTGTCAGCAGATAAGGATTATTTGGCCCACCCAGTCTGTCCATTTTCCCTACCTAATGTATTACTGCAGACCCCATTTGGTCTCCAACTTTACCCCCCATTCCAAACTAATAAAATTCCTTTATGCCTGTCCCGTGCATTCTTGAATCCAGTTAATTTTGCTCAGAACAGTCCATGTCAGGGACAGGAAAGGGACATGTGGTAATCATTTTTGATGACCTGAAGGTAGTCAACCACAGAGAAAAGGCAGTGGGAAAGGCTAGTAGAATGCTGCAGTGCATAGGGACAGGTATCACCAGTAGGAAGAAGGAAGTAATATTACCACTGTACAGGTCACTGGTAAGACCACACCTTTAGCACTGGAAGGAAATAGAAAGGATGAAGGAGGTACAGAGTCAGGCTATCAGGATGGTGCAGGGACTGCATCAAAAGCCCTGCGAGGAGAGACTAACAGAAATGAATATGTATGTACTTGCTGGAGGAAAGAAGGGAAAGAGTGGATATGATAGAAACATTCATGTACATAACAGGTATTAATAAGGTACAGGAAGGCAGCATTTTCTGCAGAAAGACAGACATGAAGACATGGGGTCACACTATGAAGCTGGAGGGGGGAGGCTCTGAAGGGATGTCAGGAAATATTTCTTCACAGACAGGGTGGTGGAAGCCTGGAACAACCTCCCAGAGTGGGTGGTGGGTGCCAAAATGATTGCAGGATTCAAGTATGTGTGTGACTGATACAAGGGGACCTTGATTAAAACAAGGGGTGGAGACGACCACAGATCATGTAGGGGTTGTGGTTGCACGGTAGGCAAGGAAAATGGTCAGACAGGATAGGCAAAAAGGATCTTTATCTGCTGACAACTTATGTGTTTCTGTGTTACAATTTTTGCTTCAACAACCTCTGCTGGAAGACTGTTTCAGGCATCCACCACCTTTTCTGTGAAGGAGTAGTTTCTAATATTTCACCTGGTTCTACCACCTTCCAGTTTTATAGCATGTCCCCTTATCATGACATCTTTTTTTCTGAAAAACACTTAACTCTTGTGCCCTATTTATACCTGTTAGGTATTTAAAAATCTGCATTGTATCCCCTCTTTTCTTTCATTCCTCCTAGGGTTCACATATTAAGGTTCTATAGTCTCTCCTCATAGGGCTTTTGATGCAGGCCCATCACCATTTTAGATGTTCTCCTCTGGACTGCCCCTATTTTGTTTATATCCTTTTGAAGATGTGGTCTACAGAACTGAACAAATTACTCCAGGTGAGGCTTCACCAATGTTTTATATAGCAGTATAATTACCTCTCTCATTCAGCTGGTGATACCCTCCCTATGCACCCCAGCATCCCACTAGCTCTCCCCATGTCTTTAACACACTTATTGGCCACCTTTATGTTATCAGAAATGATTACCCTCTGGTCCCTTTCCTTGAGTGGTCAACAGTACCACACCCCCCATCTTGTACTCCGCCCCGGGTTTCTATGCTCCAAGTGCATGACTTTGCACTTCTTTTCATTGAAACTCAATTACCACACTTTTGCCAATTCCTCAAGCTTTCTTAGATCACTCTTCATTTCCTCCACCCTCCATTTCTACCCTATTGCAGATTTTGTGTCGTCTGCAAAAAGGAATACCTTTCCTTCCATCTCCTCTGTAATGTCATTAATATAGACATTAAAGAGGACCAGACCAAGTACTGCACTTGTGGCATCCTGCTGGTCACTCTCCCTTCCTCAAAATGAACTCCGCTCAATACCACCCTCTGTCTCCTATCTCCAAACTAATTTTTTTACTCAATTTACTACCATTGGACCCACTCCCAGGCTGCCAGCTTGTTTATGAGTCTCCTGTGTGAGACGGTGTTGAAGACCACATGTAGGCCACATCCATGCCTCCACCCTGTTCTACCTCCCTGGTCACCCAGTCAAAGAAATTGATCAGATTTGTCTGATGTAACCTCCCAGTTGTGAATCAATGTTGCCTTGGATCTTGCAAGTTCCTGTTTTCAAGATATGCCACAGTCCTTTCCTTCAGCAGTGACTCCAATAATTTATCCTCCACTGAAGTCAGACAGACTGGCCTGTAATTTCCAGCCTCCTCCCTACTCCCACTTTTGTGAAGTGGAACTACATCTGTCCTCCTCCAGTCCTCTAGAACCATTCCCATCTTCAGATAATGGTTGAACAGGACAGTCAGAGGTGCAGCTAATACCTCCCTGAGTTACTTTAGTATTCTGGGATATATCCCATTTGGCCCCATTGCCTTGTCCACTTTCTGATTTGCTAGTTTCTTCATGACTCTCTCTCCACAGTAAAAGGACTTGTGTCCACCTCATTTCCCTCGATGCTCCTGTCCCTAATCTGTAGTTCCTCACCTTTCCCTTCCACTGTGAACACTGAACAAAAATAACTGTTCAGAATATCTGTTTTTTTCTTGATCAGCTTCTACACATTTTCACCCTTCCCCCTTAAACTTACTATCCTTTCCCTGGACTTTCTCCTTTGGCTTGCATACCTAAAAAATGTCTTGTCCCCTTTCTTTACTGCTTGGGCTATTTTTTCCTCTGTTTATGCATTTGCACACCTGACTACTTTCCCTGCCTCCCTCTGCTTCTCTTGATACACTTCATTATCCTCCTCCCTCTGTGACTCCTTTTGTCTCCTGAATGCCAACCTTTTTCTTTTACCTTTCTAGCCACCTCTTTTGAGAACCATAGTGGCCTCTTTTACTTCTTACTTATGCTAACATGCCTGGTGCAGAGGTTTGTTGTTCCCACTATAGCCCCTTTTATTTTAGCCCACTACATCTACTCCAACCAAATCTTCAACCCCTTCCAAGGCACTTCTAAGGCACTCTCACATCTTTGCAAAGTTGTCCCTCTTGAAGTCCAGGACCCTTGCCTTTGTGCAGTTTTGATTCCGCTACAGTTCTTATAGTGAACCACACTGTACAGTGATCATTGGTCCCCAGGTAACCACCCACTGTGACATCTGCAACCCTGTCCCTGTTGGTTAGTGCAAGGTCTAATATTGTTCCTTCATGACTAGGATCACCTACTAGTTGCTTGAGGAATGCCTCCTGCAGGAAGTCCAGGATATGCCTGCTCCTAGCTGAAGTTGCTGCTTGGATGCTCCAATCTACAGCTGGCAGATTGAAGTCCCACACCAGTAGCAACTCCTACTTATTAGTCATCCTTTTGATATATTCCATCAGAACTTTATCTAACTTCCTCTACTGAGGTCTGTAGATCACAACAATTTGAAGAGCTGCTTAATTCTTCGTTTTCAGTGTGACCCACAATACAACTGCCCCTCCCTGTATTCCCTGTATTTCTGTTGCTTTAATGATATCCCTCACGTAAAGAGCCATTCCACACCTTTTCTAACTGAATCTGTCCTTCCTGAAAAAAGAATAACCTGGTATGGCTATATACCAGTCATGGTTCTCACCGCACCATGATTTAGTAATAGGAACAATATCCTGGTCAGCTTCTGTCATCATGGTCATCAGACTGGCAGTACAGCCTAAAGGTTAGAGTAACAAGCTGTGAATTAGCTTGGTAGAGTACATGCAGCAGACAGACATGGGTTTGATTCCCACAGCCTCCACTAGCATACTGTGCAAATCTGAGCAAGTCACTTAACCATCCCAGTACTCCTGGGCAACACCTGAAAACAGGCATCTGTGCCTAGTGGTCCTTATCTGGTTATCGAAGAATAAAATAAAACTAATAAAAAAATAAAAGGTGATGTATCTTATTACTCAGACATCTAGCATTTGTACACATGGCCTTCCAAATTCTGCTTCTACCCCTCCTGCCATTCCCCCTTTTTCTCTTATGCCTACTTCTCCTTATCCCCTCTGTCATCTTTCCCATTCCTCTTTATTTCTACCATTTTGTTCTTCTTGTTATTTGGTGTCATGGAGATTTTCCTCCCTTATGGTTATCACTATTGACTAATACAGCTTGTGGGTGACAATTTATGACACCCTATTTATTTTTATCACCCCCCTGAATTAGTTTAAATGTTCAATGTAACATTTAAACTGAATACAGAGGACTGCAGTACCCCTCCTGGATGGATGCAGGCCATCTCTCTTGTAAAGGCTGTTATCCCTCCAGGTTTGACCCCAGTCTCCAATATAACCAAAACCTTCCTCTCTACACTAATCTTTCAACCATGAGTTAAAATTTCTGGTATGGAGTACTCTAACCTCCCCACTGTCATAGACATGCAACACATCAGAAAAGATCACTGAGAGCACTACCTGTTTAAGACCCCTCCCCAGCTCCCTAAACTCCTCCTGGATCACACAAACCTCATTTCTAGCCAAGCCATTGGTCCCTAGGTGGGCAATGATATCTTGTTCTCCCTATATTCCTGTCACCCTAGCGACCCCCAGGATCTGCTTCCCGTCTCTCCAAGCCATGGCACCATGTAAGCACTTAACCTCCCTCTCTCCATCACTTCCTTTTCTCAAATCTATCCCCTCATGATGGAGTCCCCAGCCAGGAGCTGTTTTCTCCTTCTCCTCCTCCTCCTCCAGGGACCTTTGCCACGCTCCTTGGAGTCCTCACTACAGAGGTCCCCCGAATTCTCCCTTGCCACCATTGCTGGCATGCCAATGGAACAGTCACTCCCCTCCAAAGCCAGGTAGTAGCTGTACAATGGTACCATATGGGGTATGTTCCTTAGACCCACCATCTTCTCCCCATCTGAGCACAGCATAGTCCAGCCACCCCTCCTCCATGGCACTCTTTAAGGCAGCTGTGGTGGATTTGGTGGTCCCTGAGTCCTAGAGAAGGCTACCAGAATCCCAGCCAACCCAACTTTGAGTTGAGCAACCTCTCCCCTCAGTTCAGAGAGGTGCATGCAGATGGGGCAGCACTGCAATCTCCGGAAAGTTCTCATGTAGACTACTGCCCTGCAGCCACTGCACTGTACCATTCCCAACATACCTATTTTTTGGTTTTATTTTTATTTTTTTAAAACCTTGTATAAAATCTACCCAAGATAGGTGATAGAGTGAGGCCTTGATGATTATATATATGCATTTATTTGTTTCTTACCTTTTTCAATATTTTCTTTTTTTTTCCAACTACTTACAAAAAAAGAATCTAACATATTCCTTATATTATGAAGTCAGAAAACCTTCATGTGAAAAGCTGACAAAGTATTTCAATAGGAAACTTAAAATCTGTTCATAAATATGTTTAGAGAAATAAAGCTTTCTTTCTCCAAAATGATAAAGATTATTACAAATATGTGCTTTAGATAATCTCAGTGTACAGTATGTTATGATTTAGAAGGTGATAGTTTCTTCCTATAAGTTTTGAATTAGGAAAGTGAAACAGAAGTTATTTACTAAATGGTAACATCATACAGATTAGTCACAATATTAGAAACACATAAATATGCTATTAATTGATGACGAAAGTGTTTACAGTACAGTCCCATTTAATCAACCTGCCTCGGCGACAATTAATTAGGTTAGATAAACGGAAGTTTGTATATGCAGGGTTAAGTGAACTACAAGCAAAGAGGAAGTGTTGCCATGTTAACATGGTGGAACCATCTGGGCTCCTTTGATTTCCCAATAAGGAGTGGGCACAACTTGTGTTCACCAGTATCATTGACACAGGCTTGGCTAGGATGGTGACAAGATCTTTGGCTTTTTTAAAGCCTGGAGCATCCTTTTTATTCCCGTGAGCAAGCGTTTTGTCTGGTAAACAATGCCAATAGAGACCCATCTCATCGGCATTGTAAATCTGATCTAATGTAAGAACGTCAGCAATGACAAGTTCATTCAATTGCTGAATGAAGGGAGCCACCCCTTCTTCAGCCGCACTGTGGCACGCTCCACACAGTTGCAGCTGGTGGATGCTGTGGCACTTTTTAAATCGATCAAGCCAGCCATTGCTCACAGTGAAAGCACCATGGTCACCCCCCAGTAACTCGTGGAATGCAGAGCCTTTTCTTTTAGGAGCGGGCTGGAGATGGGAGTTTGTTTTTCCCTCTCCTGGCAGAACCAAAGATAAATGGCATCATCCCTAGCATCATTGTCTCAGGTACGCATATTTTTCCTTTTCTCAAGTCCAGACGAATCCTCCATCAACACTACAAAGTTTTTTAACTTCTCTTTTGCCTCTCTGATGTCATGCACTGTAGATTTACCAATGCCATATTTGACGGTGAGTGCCACCGCATACTCACCATTCTGCAAGCACACCCGTATGTGGAGCTTTTGCAGCAAGGTGAGTGCAATGTGTTTTCCTTTTACACTCATTGTCATCGATCTTTCAACAAAAAAAAAAAAAACATTAACTACCAGGAAGAAGTACTCAGGTAAAAATGAGCAGTTTTTTATGAGGGTGACAAAATGGATGTTTGGATAGCAGGGAGTTCCAGATCAGCGGGGTTTGGATTATCAGGACTGCACTGTACTTCTTTTATAAAACATAGAAATTAATCTATAGATTCTCATTTAAAGACATTGGGCTCCTAAGCAGTTGACATTTTCTTATGTCACAACATCAGTATTCTTTTTAACAGCAGTTTAAAAAGTAAAGAAAAAATACACTGAATTTGTTACATAAAAAAATAAATTATTATAAAGATAGAAAATAACATATTAAAATGCAATAAATACGATAGAAATATATCTATTTATTAGAAAGGAATACATGGACTTGAATTTACTATGTTGTTTAAGGAAGCATGGAGCTTTTCAGCCTTACTTTTGGATTTTTCAATCGAGTCAGACTTTGTCTCATGCATCTTCAGTGTTTTTAAGCACAATGGACTTGATACGTAAATATGAACTTCAGCATTAACACCATTGTAGGTTGGTTTACTAAAGCAATTCTACAATATCCAATGTTATTTAATGGCGTTGTTGAATCATGTTACCAAAACAAATGGGCCCGGATATTCAAAAGGGTTGCGCCATGCGCAACAGGGTTGCGCATGCTCAAGTCCAAACTTGCTCCATTCTGCGATATTCAGCAGGAGGCAGTTGCACCACAGAAAACAGGCTGAGCAACAGCGCAATGCAAATGAATGCATGCTCAACAGGAGGGGGAGGAACCATGCATAAACTGCACAGCCCGATATTCAGTCGGGCTGTGCAGAGTTGTGCAGGCGCAACCCCCAACCTGCGCCTGCACAACTTTGAGCCAAAAAAAAAGGCTTAAGTTGAGGGCCACCCACAGGTGAGCTGCTGCATTGCAGGGTGCAACACAGCAGCTGCCACCTGTGGCTGGCTAACCCAGTCCCTGTGCCCCCAGCCCGATCGCAGGCATCAATGTGGCTCCCCTCCCATTCACATCCCTGGTGGTCCAGTGGACCGAAATGCCTGATCGCGGGCAGAAAGAATACAGAATCCCCCACATCCCATGTGCCCAATCGCGGGCAGAAAGAATACAGAACCCCACCCACATCCCATGTGCCCATCACGGGCAGAAAGAATACAGAACCCCCACATCCCATGTGCCCGATCGTGGGCAGAAAGAATACAGAACCCCCCACATCCCATGTGCCCGATCGTGGGCAGTAAGTAATTGCCCCCAAAACATCTCCCTGGTGTCTGAGTGTGGCCCCCACCCACCACCCATGAAGCCCCACCACCCGCTCCCCGGCAGCGCGGGTGGCAGCATCCACCCGCCTGCCGCCCGCGCCAGCCGACTCCCTCATAGGTCCTCCACTTCCCTTTTATCCCCATACCACCCATTGTTTCCCCCACTATCCTACTCATCTTATTAAAGTCTACTCCCCTGAAGTCCAGTATCATTGTGCTGATCTAGGTCACCTCCCTGCCCACCTCACCTTAAACCTGATGGTACTATGGTCGCTATTACCCAGCTTCTCCCCACCACCACCCCCTCTACATTCTCCCCATTTGTTAGGACCACATCCAATAGGATCCTTCCTCTTGTTGGTTCCCTCACTAACTGCTGAAGGAAATCCCCCTGTAACACTTCCAGAATTTCCCTGCTTATAGTTGAACCTGCATCAGGAATGGACCAGTCAATGTCTGGGAGGTTCAGGTTCCCCACTAGTAATGTTTCCCCTTTTAGAGCTACCCTCGCTATGCCCTGCATCATCTTCCTGACCTTCTAGGATAGGACTAGGTTTGCTGGCCAAGGCACCTAGCTTCACCTGACCTTTTTTCTTCTAGGTTGCTTGAAAGGACAAAGCAAATCACCTTACCTGAGCAAGGGAAATGATTAAGGCTTCTTTTGGCTAGGCAGATTTACTGTGTATTGTTATTTTTATTTTGTACTCACAGGGATTGTTACTGCTTGTTGCTAACATTTTATTGCTTTATTTTTCTCTGATTCAAATTGTTGTTGCTGGGTATACCTTCTGATGCATTATTACAGGGTGTACCTACAGGTGTGTGCTTACAGATTACTGCTGTAATCTTCTGATTCAAATTGTCTTTTGCAAGGTATATCTTCTGTTACTGCTTTATTTTTCTCTGTAGCAAAGTGTTTCTTACAGGGTATATATTCTGTGAAATTATTACATGTGGTGCTTACATTTTTGTGACTTTTTATCATTAGGCTAAGCAAAATTACTCTTTGCCTCTATTTTATTTTATTTTGTTTTTGCTTAAAGTTTTTTTTTTTTTGTTTGTCTCAGAGGTGTTGTAGTCTCCTTCTCACACTGAAGGAGCTAAATGCTTTCCTCTCACAGCTCTTCCAGGGGATTAAGTGCATATCTGGGGGTGGAGCTGACAAACTGTCAGTAATTTTCAACAGAGGGAAGGGTTAAAAGGTCAGGTTAGTTGATATCTTGGAGGTGGAAGACTAGGTTTGCTGGCCAAGGCACCTAGCTTCACCTGAGCTCTTTTCTTCTAGGTTGTTTGAAAGGACAGAGCAAATAACCTTACCAGGGTATATCTTCTGTGAAATTATTACAAGTGGTGCTTTACAGGTTTTACAGTTGTATCTATCATTAGGATAAGCTTTCAAGGCTACTGCATTTGTTGCTGGCTGATTGTTTCTGCTTTTATCTCATTTATTTCATCTGTGGTTCTTTTCTTTCGACAGGGGAAAGGCCCAACCACCCAGACCCATCCCCAACCACCCCACACTACACTCTTTTATAGGGTAGCACAGTCATGACTTTTCCTGTAGCAAAGCATGAAGGGGTGGATCAGAGGGGTATGCACACAGTGACCACATTTACAGGGGCACTAGTAATTTAACTTGGTAGAACAATTTATACAAAAACAAACAAACAAAACACAAAATAAAACTTTGGCTTTCATATTCTTCCTTCTAATTACTCTGACCAGGTTATAAACCCAGCAACTTATCTGGAATGGATATCATTAATTACAGGTACTGTGGAACACTTTTCAGAAGGGCAGTTTTACAGGATTTGGGACACTGTCCTACATGCTGGGCCATTGGAGATCTAAGGGCTCAGCTCCAGGCAGCATGGGCAGAGATTGTGCACCTCAAATTGCATATTAAGAGGAAGTATATTATAAGAACTGCCTGCCATTTCCCCAACATCCAAAAGAAGCACCTCAACTGCAGAGGGTAGTTTGTCTGAGAGTTTGGCAGTTGGTTAGGAGGAGCAAATCGGGTGCCCCATCACTCGGTCCTCTCCAACATATCTCCTTCACAAACCATATAAAAACTACAAACAGGAATCTGCCACTATCTCTGAAATCAAACAAAGAGACAGAGGACACTGCAGAGCAGAACACTGCAGCACAGGAGCAGGCATAACAATACTTGCCCAAAACAGAAACCAAAACAAAAAAAGCAAAAAGGAAATCCAAAAACTTCTGATCATAGGAGACTCCATGATTTGGGGAATTGATATGTATCTCCAGCCAGGGGTAATAGTCAGATTTCTCCCAGGTACATCAGCGTGGAGAGACACAGACCACATTGATAAAATTGTTCAGGAAGCAGGAGAAAACACTGACATCCTGGTACACATAGGGACTAACGATCTCGCCAGCTGGTCAGTTGTGGAGACAAAGGAACACCTGATCAGGCTGGGTGACAAGCTATAGAAACATAGAAACATAGAATTTGACGGCAGATAAGGACCGCTTGGCCCACCCAGTCTGCACATTTCCCTACCTGATGGATAAGCTGCAGGTCCTAGTTAATCAGCAGCCTACTTCTTCCTACCCCCACCCCCTAGAATTGCCTTATGACTGTCCCATGCATGCTTGAATTCCACCACTGTTTTTGACTCCACAACCTCCTCTGGAAGGCCATTCCATACATCCACAACCCTCTCTGTGAAAAAATACTTCCTTAAATTACCTCTGAGCCGCCCCCTTCTATCTTCAAATTGTGCCCCCTTGTTCTTGCACACCTCTTTTTTTGAAAGATGCTACCCTCTTGGACTTTGTTGATTCCCTTGAGGTACTTGAGGAGTTTCTATCATGTCTCCCTCTCCCTCCTTTCCTCGAGGCTATACATATTAAGCTCCTTAAGTCTCTCTTCATATGTCTTCCGTGCAGACCCTGCACCATTTTAGTTGCCCTCCTCTGGACAGCTTCCATCCTGTCTATGTCCTTGCGAGATTGGGTCTCCAGAACTGCACGCAGTACTCAGATGGGGTCTCACTAGCTGTCTGTACAGAGGGATAATAACTTCTTGTTTTCTACTGGTGATGCCTCTCCCTATGCATCCCAGTATCCCCCCAGCCCTCCTTGCTGCCCTCTCACATTGCTTGCCCACCTTTAGGTCATCTGATATGACTACCCCCAGGTCCCTTTCCATTTTTGTTGTTGTTAGTATCTCACCTCCCATTGTGTACTCTTTTTGTTGGGTTTTGTTGGGTTTTTGTTTCCCAGGTGCATTACCTTGCACTTCTTAGCATTGAATCTAAGCTGCCATACATTTGACCATTCCTCTAACCTTGCCAAGTCCCTTCTCATCCTTTCCACTCCACCTTGTTCATCAACTCTGTTGCAGATCTTTGTGTCATCTGCAAAGAGACATACTTTTCCTTCCAGTCCCTCTGCAATATTGCTTATAAAGACATTGAAGAGGACCGGTCCTAATACTGAACCCTGCGGTACCCCACTACTAACCCCCCTTTTTTCATAGTGGACTCCATTTACTATTACTCTCTGTGTCCTATTCTCCAGCCAATTCTTTACCCAGGCTGTCATCTTGGGACCCACTCCCAGGCTGGCTAACTTGTATATTAATCTTTTGTGTGGGACTGTGTCAAATGCCTTGCTAAAGTCTAGGTAGGCCATGTCCACAGCCCCTCCCTGATCTACTACTTTGGTCACCCAGTCAAAGAAATCTATCAGATTTGTCTGGCATGACCTTCCCACCATGAGTCCATGCTGCCTTGGGTCCTGCGCCCCTCTGGCCTCTAGATACTCAACAATTCTTTCCTTCAGAAGTGATTCCTTCATTTTCCCTACCACTGAGGTTAAACTAACAGGTCTGTAGTTTTCTGCTTCTGCCCTGCTCCCACTTTTGTGAAGGGGAATCACATCTGCCCTCCTCCAGTCCTCGGGTACCACCCCATCCTCCCATGATTTGTTAAAGAGGGTAGTCAGTGGTGTCACTAGTTCTACCCTTAGTTCTTTTAGAATTCTGGGATGAATCCCATCAGGCCCCATTGCTTTGTCCACCTTCAGTTTTAAGAGTTCTTTCAGAACCCTTTCTTCTGTAAATGGGCTGGTATCAACTTCTGTATCCAGAGTGTTTCTACTGTTTCTTTTAGGTACCTCCCCCTCTTCCTTTGTAAATACTGAGCAAAAATATTTCTTTAGTATCTCTGCCTTTTCACAGTCACCCTCTGCCCACCCTCCCTCCCTTTATTAAGCCTCACTATCCCTCCCTTGGTCTTCCTTCGCTCCCTGATGTACCTATAAAAGGTTTTATCCCCCTTCTTAACTGAGTTGGCTATCTTTTCCTCGGTTTGGGCCTTTGCTGTTCTGACTGCCTTCCCAGCTTCCTTTTGCTTTAACTGATACAGTTCTCTGTCCTGTTCCTTCTGTGATTCCTTGTACTTCCTGAATGCTTTCTTTTTCTCTTGAACCTTCACTGCCACTTCCTTTGAGAACCATAGTGGTTTCTTACCTCGTTTCATTTGTTTATTTGCTTTACACAATGGCTTGTTACCTCTGTGATGGCAGTTTTTATTATTCCCCATTGTTCTTCCACCCCTCCTTCCTGCCCATTTGCTAGTGCATTCCTTAGGCAGTCACCCATTTTCACAAAGTTAGCCCTCCTAAAATCCAGTACCTTTGTCTTTGTATGGCTTGACTCTATTGCTGTGTTTATTGTGAACCATACTGTTCAATGGTCGCTAGTTCCCAGATGGCTACCCACTTCTACATCTGTGATCCTCTCTTCATCTCCATTTGAGAGAACCAGGTCTAAGATTGTTCCCTCTCGAGTGGGCTGCAATACTAGTTGTCTAAGGCATGCCCCCTGTAGGGCATCTAGAATAACCCCACTCTTAGAAGTGGCTGCTCCAACTGCACTCCAGTTAACATCTGGCATATTCAGATCACCCATCAGCAATATCTCCCTTTTTCTGCCATACTAAGTATACTTTCTATCATTTCCTTGTCCATTTCCTCCCCTGAGAGAGTCTGTCTAACCCTGTGTGGATTGTGGTGCCATTGCTGGTCTCCAAATTTACCCACAGTGCTTCTTCTCCTCCCTGTTTACCTTTTTGTTCTGTTGCTTTGATTCCTTCCCTTATGTAAAGAGCTAATCCTCCTCCTCTTTTACCCTCCCTGTCCCTCCTGTAGATAGTGCATCCTGGTATGTTTACATCCCAGTCATGGTTTTGTGTGTACCATGTTTCTGTGACTGCCACGATATCCAGATGTTCCTCCTCCATCAAGGCCACTAATTCAGGAAGCTTGTTACTCAGACTACGGGCATTGGTACTCATTGCTTTCCATTTTTTGATGACTTTACCTTCTGTTGCAGCATCCCCCACTGACCTTTCTACCTTGGCCTTTTTCTCATTTAGTACCCTGTTTTGTAGGGAGAGGCTGGGATTATCCTGCTGCTTATCAATGCCTCCCCCCTTGACTTGTTTAAAAGTTTGCCAATGAAGCATTTAAACTGATTGCTCAAAAGACTTGTTCCCTTCCTGGACAGATGCAGACCATCCTGCCAGTATAGGCTGGTGTCCCTCCAGGTGGAACCCCAGTCCCCAATGAAGCCAAACCCCTGTGCTCCACACCATTTTTTCAACTACTCATTAAACTGCTCACCTCACTCATGCCATTGACAGGCAGCACCTCTGAGAAGGATACTGTGTGTGCTACTTGTCTTAGGCCCCTTCCCAATTCTACAAAGTCCTTCTGCACTGCTCTAATCTCATGATGAGCCAAGTCATTTGTTCCTAGGTGGACAATGATGTCCAGCTCAGACTCCCGTGCAGCTGTTCCCACGATCCTGGGATGCGCTTCCTGTCCCTCCAAGCCATGGCACCAGGCAGGTACCTTACTTCAGTTTGCCCTGCTCCCTCCAGTTCTATCCCCCTAATAATTGAGTCCCCCACCAGGAGCTGCTTCCTTTCCTTGTGGTGTCCTCTGTCTCCTTCCTGTGGGCCTCCCTTGTGACAGCTGTCCTCAGCCTCCTTAGTCTCCTCTGTGGGTGCATCCATAGGGGAGCTATGCTCACCCAGAATGGTGTATGGATTGTGTAGTGGAACAACTGACTGGGTGTGCCTCTGTTCCACCATCCTCACCCTTCCTGAGCCCACTGTGGTCCAACTGCTGTGTTTTCTTCTCAACCTCTGAGGTAGTGGTGGTGGCTCTGGTGCTCCCTGGATGGGGGAGGTTCCCTTCCTACCGTCCAGTGTGGCCTGGAAGAAGGTTCCCTTACTACTGTCCAGCATGGCCTGAAGACAGGCAACTTCCTCCCTCAGGGCAGAGAGTTGTCTGCAAATAGGGAAGCATCTCAGCCTCCAGAAAGACTCCCAGAAGACTGCTGCCCACAGCCATTACATTGCACTACTCCCCACATGTTTATCTACTTTTTCTTTGTGTGTGTGTGTGTGTGTGTGTGTGATTGGTTTGTTATATAGAAATATATATATTATACAATGTGTATGCTTATATTGTCAGTGCAGTGTGCTAGAGAGATATGACAGTGATATGCACCTTGCACTCTTGAGGAAATGATGTCAGAAACCCAGGTATAAAGGAACTATTTCCAGGGGTGGGTGGGGTGAGGGGTGGGAAGGGGTTTGGCCTAAACTGTGCCCTTGCAAAACAATCAGCTAAAAGCTCTGACCCAGCGCTGCGATGAGTGCCTTCCTGTCAGCAAGATGCCCTACACAACAATTTGCCAGAGAAAATACCCTGCTATTCAAACAGAGAAAAATCCAGACATCCAAGTCAGACACAGGTAACCCTCCCCAGCCCCAAAACAGCCTGGTGGTTTGTGCTCTGAAAGCAGTCAGCCCCAAAATAAGCTATCATCCATTTCATCCAGCATCTCCTTCTCTGAGATCCTGCCAGTCTGGGAGAGAGGGGGCAAATGGACAGAAGTTCTGAGAAGGGTAGATAGGGGAACTAAACATGTGGCTCAAGGGTCAGAGCCAGGAAAAAGGACACAAATTTGTAGGGAACTGGCAACAGTTTTGGGAGTGAAAGTTCTTTAAATTTGATGGACTGCATCTGACTAAGGAGGGAGTCAGTGCATTGGGGCAGAAGTTTGACGTCTTTGCAGTATATTTAAACTAGCAAATGGGGAAGGGGTGCAGCACCCCATACGTTGAATGGGAAGAACACCCCTCCCCCCTCAGCTAGTGGTCAAACAGGAGTTCAACATGTTTGTAGTTCATTTGCAACACCAGGTAAGGAAAAAGGTCCAGCTCCCCATACAATGCACCAGGGAAATGCCAGACCTCACCCAACAACTAATACACTGAAATCTGGCCAATGGAAAATCATGTACACAAATGCTCACAGTCTGGGAAACAAGATCCTGGACCTGCAGGCAAGAATGACAGAGGCTAAACTTGACATAGTAGCCATTAGCAAGATGTGGTTTACCAGTAACCACACTTGGGAGACTTCAGTACCGGGCTATATACTGTTCAGAAGAGACTGAGGTGCAAAAAGGAGGAGTGGAGTGACCCTTTATGTCAATGAAAATATCAAAGCTACAGAAATTCAGAATACACATAAGGAGACAGAGGAACTGTGGGTCATCCTGGAAGATATACAAAGCATGACAGCTAAAGGGGAGGTTCTGATAATGGGAGACTGCAACATGCCAGATACAGATTGATCAGTACCAGCAGGAACATCTGCCAGAACTAGACACATGATGTATTCTCTGCAGGGGAGGTACACAAACAACTAGTACAACAACCTGCAAGAGACAGGGCTATCCTAGATCTAGTACTGACTAACACGGAAAGGGTCACAGATCTCCAGGTAGAAGGTCACCTGGGAGCCAGTGAAAATCACATGGTATGGTTCAATCTAGCCACTAGAACTAAATCATTCCTTTCCAAGGTGAAAATATGGGACTTCAGAGGTGCTGACTTTGATAAGATGGCCAACAAAGTTAATCTAGCCCTGGCAAAGAGAAATACAGGTGAGGGGGGGTACAGGCAAAGTGGGCAAGAATTAAAGATGCAATACTTGAAGCAACATCCCATTGTGTAGAGAGAAAAGGAAGTGCAAAAGAAGAAGGAAACCACTTTGGTTCTCAAAAACAGTAGCAGAAAAGGTCAGAGCCAAAAGGCTGGCCTTCACGAAATATAAGAGAATGCAGCAGGATGAAGATAGGGAGGCATACCAAACTTCCCTAAGGGAAGCAGGGAAGGCAGCAATACAGGCAAAGGCCCAAACAGAGGAAACACTAGCACAAACAGTAAAAGAAGGTGACAAGACTTTCTATAGATACATTAGTGAAAGGAGAAAGTCCAGAGGGGGTATTGCTAAGATCAAAGGGGATAAGGGGATGTGTGAGGTGGAGGAGGACCATGTAAAAGCACCTATCCTAAATAGATACTTCTGCTAATATTTACTGAAGAGAAGGTAGGGCAGGGCCCACAGCTCAGCACCATGGACACAGGGGGGAGGGAGCTGTGCAATAGTCCCTTCACAAAAGAAAGGGTCCTAGAAGAGATCGATAAGCTCATGGTGGACAAGGCAATGGGACCTGATGGCATACATCCCAGGGTACTAAAGGAGCTAAGGGTGGAAGTAGCAGAGCCATTATCAGAACTGTTTAGTGAGTCTCCGAGCACAGGATAGGTCCCAAAGACTGGCAAAGGGCTCATGTGATCCAGCTCCACAAGATTGGTAGCAGTTAGGAGGCAGGGAACTACAGACCAGTCAGTCTTACCACAGTAGTGGGCAAGATTATGAAGGCACTCCTTAAGGAAAGGATAGTGCAACACCTGGTGCTTGATACGGAGTGATGTCTGCTTTGTACAAATGAGAAATTTTTTTTGCACCATTTATTATAAAAAATAAAATATATGTAGGTTGATGATATGGATTTTTTTACACACCCTTGATGTGTGATAATATTTAAACCTCTCGAGCGTCACTCTTGAGGTTTACATATTATCACACATCTTGGGTGTGTAAAAAAACTCCATTATCAACCGCCCACATATGCATTATTCTCTATTTACAAAACACTGGTTAGGCCCCATCTGGAGTACTGCATGCAGTACTGGAGGCCACACCTTCACAAGGACATTAGCCAAATGGAGGCAGTCCAGAGAAGGGCAACCAAAATGGTGCAGAGACTGCATCATTAAACATATGAGGACAGATTAACAGAGCTCAATATGTATACCCTAGAGCAAAGGAGGGAGAGAGGTGATATGATCAAAACTTTCAAACACCTTAAGGGGATTAACAAGGTGAAAGAGTCTAACATGTTTCAATATAAGAAAAATAGCAGGACAAGAGGACACATCATGAGATTAGAGGGAGGCCGACTAAGGAGTAATGTGAGGATGCTCTTTTTTACAGAAAGGGTGGTGGATGCATGTAATGGCCTACCTCAGGAAGTGGTGGATATGAACACGTGCAGGGCTTCAAACAGGCATGGGATAGGCATAATGGAGCAATTCAGATGAGTATGAATAGATAGGCCATTGACAGAGCAAAAACCAATGGCACATTCATAAGGAAGAAAAAGAAATGGGCAGACTGGATGGGCACTGCGGTCCTAATCTGCCATCAACTTCTATGTTTCTATGTTTCCTCCCCTTGGGTGGGTGGTCTGTACACCACTCCAAGCCTCAACGACTCCTCTGTCCTTCTGCCTAGTGTAGCCCATAGTAATTCAGTCTCCCCGTTGCCCTCCCTCTCCTCCAACACCTTCAAATCTTCTCTGACATACAAGGCCACCCCCTTGTCCTTCCTGTCCCTCCTGATCAGTCTGAATCCTGGAATCTCTGCCTCACATGTGTGGAGCTCCATCCACCAGGTCTCCATAACTACTATTATGTAAAGCCTATCATGTGCAATATGTGCACCATGTTTTAGGTCTCAAGATTTACTGGAGGCTGTGCTATAGGTAACCAGACATTTTGACAAACTTTTCGATTTTAGTATCATTTAAAAACATTCAACAAAATGTGATAACATTTTGCAGGTTTATGGGTTAGTATTATGTTTTTACACTTACCAATACCTAGTTTCAGATTTCTAATTAAAAAGGTGCTTGAATTATATGCAGATAAAACTTTTTATGAAATTTTCCACAAAAATTAAATGGAAGACTTTGAGCGTCTATCATTTTGAGACAATGCATCCTAATGTCATGATGTTTTACAAACACCAGCAAGCAGCCATGCCAAATTTCAGATCTCTAGCTCAATATAAGGCAGAGTTATGATCAAATAAATACATTTTAAACATTTCACAGCTTTTCACCAAAGTTTAAATTTGTTATTTTGTTCTAGTTTTCAAAATATGCATCCAAATGATACCAAAGTTATCAGGTACACATGCACTAATGGGTTTCATAAGTGTATCAAATTTCAGAGTTCTAGTTTGAAGGGTGTGTTGTATGTGACCATTTAATCAAAATTTAATTTTCAGTTATTTCCATCTAATTGTAAAATTTATTTTTAAACTTTCTCCACAGTTTCAGGATTTAAAGAAATGTTCAATACAGTACATGTATGTGCACATTTTAAGTCTCAAGCTTTAAAGGGGGCTGTGCTATAGGTAGCCAAACATTTTACCAACATTTAGATTTTAATTATTTTAGTATAATTTTGGAAGCATTCATCAAAATGTTATAAAACTTTGCAGGTATATGGGTTATTGCTACATTCATGTATTTACATAGTTTCAGAGTATTAGCTATAAATGTGCCTGCATTATATGCAGAAAGAAACTGTCATGACATTTCCCACTAAAAAATAAAATGACAGATTTTGAGCACCTACTGTATAATTCTGAGACAATGCATCATGTCATACTATTTAGGGCACCTTTAGAGTGCATATCAACAAGTAACCATGCCAAAGTTCATATCTCTAGCTTAGTAGGCAGCTGAGGTATTAACCAATGCAATAAATTTTAAAATTTATGTGAAAGTCAATTGAAATTCTATGGAATTTCACAGAATTCCACCAAATTCCAGTGGAATTACATTAATTCAGAATTTTCTGATTCTGCATAGCTCTAGCTGGGATGCATAATCCTCAGTTGGTCTTATGTGTAGCTGTGTACAGCAGGTACACAAATGGGTCAGGGCTGGACAGATCTGGGCTAGGCCATGGCTTCTAATCGGAAACCACAACTGGCACCGAGTACTGTAGATATCCTGCTCTGTTGGTGCAGGGGTTATGGGACATGGCAGACCACATACAGACTCTCATGTCCCCTATGGACCACCTTATGAATGTTGTTTTGCTGCAAAGAGCACCCCATAGCCAACATTCACCCCAGCCCTCTAAGGCATTTGTGGGGGAGGGGTCCATGGCTATTGGGTGTCATGCAGCTACATGGCCTTCAGTTGGGGGTGCATGCACACATTGTGGCATCTTTCTGGATGGCAAAGTGGAATGATCGCCAACACTGACCTGGTGGATCGTAAAGGGCATTCTCCATGCTGCACTCTGCCAGCACTCCACTGGCAAACCCATTCCCTGACCACTGCCTGAATCAGCCACACAATTGTGTGGGATCCAATGCAAATGGCCCCAGGCATGGGCATGCAGTGGGCACATGCAATTAGGTATCTGTGTGTGTCCACTGGACAACTGGCATATGGAATCCTGGCTATACAGTATGTGTCACATACCATGCCATATAGGGCCGAGATCACTTCAGGCATAGGGGCCTAAGACAATACAGGGTGTATATTATTGTGGGATTATGGTACGCTTTGGAAGTGAGGCATAAGGCCATGCAAAATACCTTATGTTCCTGAGAAGCACCATGATCCCACAATTATGTACCATCTGGAGTACCCTGTTATGATTATAAAATGTTTGCTCTGATCTTTATTTCACAATATGAGTAATTAGGTTCTTAGGATAAGATATTTCTTTTATTTCTTTTTTTTTTGCTGGCAATACTTTTTATTAAAAGTTCTAAAGACAAACATAATACAGGATGTCATAATACACTACATAAATCAAGAAACAAGCACAATAAAGGAGAATGAGACTGTACATAGTACATGACATAAAGCAGTATGAAGTATTATACAGCATCTGAGCATCACAACAGATGTGGTAGGGAGGCACAGCAATCTTTACAAATGTAACATACTACAGAGGAGCATAGCTGAAAATGACCATTGTCCCCCAGTGGGGAAATCAGCCTTCAGAATATGAATCAGGGCCACCGTCCAGTGATGAGGATGGGTGGGGGATCTCGGTAAGAGTATACCAAGGTCAGGAAGGGAGTTTGATAAGAGGGGAGAGATTTCTGGGTAAAAATGGGACATCTTGTCTAAAGTGGCCAAGGAGCTAACTGAGTCAAGCCAGTGAGAGACAGTGGGAATGTCTGTTGTCCTCCATCTTTGGAGGACTAGCCTCTTAGTCCCAATGCTCTCCATCAGTAACCATTTTAGCTGACACCTAGGGACAGGCACAGCCACAAGGGGAAGCCAAAAGATATATAATTGATGGGGAAAAGGAGAGAGGAAAGCCCAGAATGACAGGTTCCAAAGAATCACCCTGATGAAGGGTTTAGTCACCTGAAGCACTGGGGCTTACAGTAGGAGTTGTAAGTCCATCCACAGATTTCTGAATTGTTTAAATATGCATTAAAGCTTTTGAACTTTATACAGCAAAGTCTGTGGCTTTTTCAAATCTGAATGCAAGGGATTCTTTGGGACTTGTGTGCTGTTTGCTTGGGTGTGCCAGCCCTTTTCCCTGCACCATGCCACAGAGAATGTTCCCAGTCTAAACTGGTTGGATTTAAGTCCAGAATGACACTACAGCATTGGTGTACACTGGCCTAAAAGTTGCTGAGCCTGAGTTAGTACCACATAATGTGACGATTTACCAGAGACTAGCAACACCAACAGTGATCATAGTCCATGAGAACCAATGACTTGACTTTAGCCAGGTTACAGTACCACATGCACATGAGCTTATTTTGAAGTAACAGGCTCCTGGAGTCAGTGCATACCTAGTGAAGAAAGGACTAAAGGCTAGATCGGTCAAATTCTGAGATGTTCAAGCCTAGAGCTTGAGGCCATTTACACCTGTCACTCTCAGATGGGTCAGGGGCAGCCTGATTGATAGCATGATAAATTAAGCCTACTGTGTCCCTTGGATCCTTAACCCAAGACAGCAGGGCTGCAGGGAGGGAGCTGGGGGTGCAGGAGAGGGGAATTTTTGAGGCAACCATGAATATCACTCCAAAGCTGCAAATATCTCCAGAAATGCCTTATAGGCAGGCCAAAGTGCAGAATGAGGTAATCAAAGGAGTCCAGATGATTGGTGATGGGCTACCTTAAGTCAACAACACACCATAAGCCAAGCGCCTCTCAAGTACCCCAGTTTAGCACAGCCCCCCCAAACCGTAAGTATGGGGTTATTCCATAAGGGAAAAAAGCAGGTGATGTGAGTGGATATTGAACCCAGGACTCAAGTTTCTTCCATGCACACAAGGATGGTGACATGGTGGGCCACACCTTGCAGAATGCAAGTAAAGAGGACAAGATGCATGCCACAGGGAGGACTGATGGGTCACTATGGCATTCAATCACAATGCAAAGTGGGGCCACATATCCTGGGGAGATGGAGAGCTGGGTCTCACTTTATGCAAACCTGAATGGCACACAATAAGCATAGAACCAGGGTAGCCCCCAATCACCTATGTGTCAGTGAGCTCTCAGCTTAGCCCTACTGTAGCAGGTGGACTTGCCTTCCCAAGGGAACTTACACTCCAAGGTCTCCATTTAAAAAAAAACAACAAAAAAAAAACCAATGAGTCAGAACATCCACCACCATGTGGGAGAGGCAGTGTAGTAACATAAGGACTAAGATTGTTTTGACTGCTGCTATTGTCCTTGCTAAGGACAGATGAGGTGGTGTTCAGTGGTCACAATCACCTTGTAACTTTCTAAGCAGGAGAGTAAGATTGTCATCTACTACTCCTGCCAGGTCTGAGTTGACCTTGATACCCAGATACTTAATACCTGTGGGGGACCACTACAGCCCACCAAGGGCAGCTACACGCAAGGTACATCAGTTATTAAGAGTCAGAATCTCAGTTTTGGTAGACCTGATACAAAGACCAGAAATGATCTTGAGGGTTTGAATGATGTCAAGAAGTACAGTGACCCAATGTGGGCATCCTGGAGGAGTGTCAAGCAATCATTCACATATAGGAGCATCTGGCAGTCTAGGTTCCTAGCCTGAATGCCATGCATCTTCATCTTAATGGGTGCCCCTGTGCAAAGGAAATGGAGGGGAAAGGATCAAGTTGATAAGGTGGGGGAATGTTCAACCAAGAAAGACTCACTAAGATGGAGCTTGTCTCCAGGTGTAACCTGGGAGCACAAGGAAATTAAATGATTTCCACAGGGTCACACAGTATGCAAGTAGGGGCTGATGGGATTCAAACCCATGTCTCCAGGTTTGCAGCTCAGTCCACTGACGCCTCAAGAAGAGAAACCATTTTATAGAGAGGTAGAGGGAATTTAAAGGGAAAAGCATATTGGAAACTTGGATATTAATTAATGAACTCACTGGCAACAAAGGTTCATCAGTGATGCAGTGCTTAAATACCTCAGCTGGGATTTTGACTGATACACACTTAATTGCACAGACATTCAATAATATTTTTTCTGACCTTTCTAAGTATATATCTGACGATACTTTGGATTTAACTACCCCTCCATCGTATGATTTGGATCTGGTTTTTCCAAAATTTTATTTTAGATCTCTTGCTTCTGATGAGGTCTTGAAGTACCTCTTAAGATGGACCTTCACTCTTCTGTTGGTAAAGATAAGATTGATTTCTGTCTCATGAGATCACTGTGGACATCTTGTGCTCTCCTTTATCTGCTGTCTTTAATTTATCTCTTCATTTCTCTATTTTTCCAACTGTTTGGAAAGATTTAGTTGTTGTCTCAGTTCTCAGATCTGGGGACTCCACTGATGTGCATTCTTTTTGCCCCTTTTCATTACTGGCACCTCTCTTGAAAGAACTGGAGAGAATAATCTTTGACCAAATGATGGATTACTTGTCCAATTATAACACACTCACACCTGCCCAACATGGTTTCATGCCACGACACAGTACCTTGATGGCCTTGGAGAAGTTTACTAGTGCAAGCCATATGGCGTAGATATGGGCTTCTTACTGGGTCTGTGTTTGTGGTCCTCATCAAGGCCTTTGACTTGGTTAACCATGGCTTATTGTTGTCATCCCTGGCAAAACTTGATATATCCGGAGATGTTGTTGGGTGGTTCAGGAGTCATTTGAGTAATTGCACACAGGTAATTAAAATCAATGGTCACTGCTCATCCCTAGATTTTGTTTCACTGGGTGTCCCCCAAGGTTCTGTATTGGGTCCTCTTTAGCTTAGCCTTTTTCTTACAATTATCCCTTCTGTTTGCACTAAATCACAAATAATAGTTTATGCAGATAATGCAGTGATCCTCAGGAGTGGATCTGATCTCAATACTGTCCAGAACAATTTGGCATATGATTTTTTTGGAGGTTCTGAATTGGTTTATTAAAAATAGTTTAGTGTTAAATGAAAAGAAAACAAAATCAATGGTCTTTACTAACCCTAGGAAAAAAATTGAACAAGGATCTTATTCTTTCACTGCATGCAGCTACCAGTGTGGAACTAGAACAGGTCAAGCATTTTAAATACTTTGGCCATGTAATAGATGAGAGCATGACCTATGAACTGAAGATTATGAACATGACCAAAGTAGTTCACCAAAGACTGGGGGCACTCTACAGACTGACCCCCTGGGGTGAAATGGAGCCTGGAACATGGTGATCTATGTCTAGTCTCCATACCCAAGGGCACCACCTATTTGGATTGGCAAGTAGTCGGGACAGGTCCGGAGCCTTGTCCAACTCAGGCGGTGTTGTGCAATGCCAGATCTATTAAAAACAAGTCTGCTGCTATTTCTGACTGTGTTGGGACAGCAGATCTGGCTTGCAATGCAGAGACATGGCTGGATGGAAATGCTGGCCCTATTCTGGAGGTGACCATTCCAGCTGGGTACTCGGTGATTCACCACCCGAGATTGGATCGCAGGGAGGGAGGAGTAGCAGTCTGTTTTAAGACCAGGTTGGGGCTCACGAGTATACCAGTTGAGGAAGCTGAATCCTTTGAGTGTACCGTAGTGGCTGGTGTGGGTTGCAGGATAGCCCTCTTCTACTGTCCACCAGGAGACAAGGGGCGATTCCTGCAGGAAGTGGCAGACTTTGTCACCGATATGGCATTGGAGTCACCCAGATTGATGGTTCTGGGTGACTTCAATGCCTGGGTCGATGACGAACTCTCAGCCTTTGGTCAGCACTTTCTCCAGTTGATGACATCACTGGGCCTTACACAGATTGTTTCTTCAACCACTCATAATCACGGTCACTCTTTGGATTTAGTTTTTCTCCTGGGGAGTGAGGTCTCTGATTTGGTGGTGGAACCTGTCAGTTGGTCTGATCACTACACCGTGGGCTTCAATTTTTGTGCTCCCCTTCGTAGCTCTGCTCTTGTGGAGATGGTTCAATACCGCCCTTTACGGGATGTAAGCCCTGAAGACCTGATGGCGGTATTGAACCTCTCAGAGTTGGGTCTGGAATCTATGGTCTTGGCTTATAATCAGGCCATTTCCTTGGTGCTGGATTCAATTGCTCCTGTCCGTGTTCATCCCCTCTCTCTCCGCCCTTGGGCCCCATGGTTTGATGGGTCCTTGAGGGGGTTACGACATGTGGGACGACGGTTAGAGTGTTGTTGGCAGAAATCTACTCTAGAAGTTGACCGCCTTAGTTTGGAGGAGCATTATGGGCTCTACCAATCAGAGATCTCCCATAAGAAGGCAGAATTCCTGTCCAAGGAGATCTCTGTCACTCAGAATTAACCAGCTCAGCTCTTCAGAACTGTGGACAGGCTGTGCAACCCAGCCTGTCTCCAGCTCCGTCGAGCTTTTTTTTTCACAAAAGGAGTGTGATGAGATCGTTCAATTCTTTGCGAATAAGGTTGCCAACACCAGATCAGAGATCCACCTGACACACTCTAAGGGGGAAGCTGTTGACCGGCGTCTGGCCATGGATTCCTCATCCTCCTGGTGTTCCTTTGACCTGCCGATGTGCGAGGATATTATGCGGATCATCCAGGGGATGCGCCCTACGAGCTGTAGTTTAGATCCGGGTTCTACCTCCCTGATTTTGGGTTGTGTTGAGATCGTGGGCCTGTTTCTGGCTCAAAAAAGCCGGTGCTCCTCAGAATTAGGTGAGCTTCCCAGCTCCCTAAAGGAAGCTGTGGTGACTCCCCTTTTGAAGAAGGCTTCTCTGGACCCAGATATTTTTGCCAACTACAAACCTATCTTTAACCTTCCCTTTATAGGGAAAGTTATTGAGAAGGTAGTGGCAAACCAGCTGGAGGACCATTTGACCATCCATAGCATCTACGAACCTCTCCATTCTGGTTTTCTAAGAGGCATAGTACTGAGACTGGTCTGGTTCAGGTGCTCAATGATCTCTTGATGGTGAAAGATCGGAGAAACCGTTCTATCTTGGTTCTCCTTGATCTCTCTTCAGCCTTTGACACTGTAGACCATGGGGTTTTGCTCGACCATCTGGAATCCATCTGTGGACTGTCTAGTACACTGCTCAGATGGTTTTCATCTTTTCTATCTGGGAGAACACAGAGAGTTGTGTCGGGGATTTTCTCCTCTGACTCTTTCCCTCTACAATGTGGTGTCCCTCAGGGCTCGGTGCTTTCCCCATGCTGTTTGCAGCATACATGCTGCCCCTCGGAGACATTGCAAGATGGTATGGGCTGAGGTTTCACTGTTATGCTGATGATACCCAGCTCTACCTGTCTTTTGCCCCTGACCAGGTTAGTGCTCTCTCGGTATTTAATAGCTGCCTCACTGAAATCCATGACTTGATGAATGTGAGCTGGTTAAAGTTGAGCGCCGGTAAGACCAAGGTTATGGTTGTGGACCCGGGTCATGGGGCAGGGGGGTTGGGGTCTGGCCAACCATCTGGGTTATTGCTGGGAGGGGATCAGATCCCTACCTCTGAACGGGTGAGTAACCTGGGAGTGGTACTTGATGACGGGCTGACTCTTCGTCATCAGGTGTCAGCTGTTGTTAAGTCTGCATTTTACCATCTTAGGAAAATTGCCAGGGTGAAGCACCTTGTTCCGTCCAGCGATTTACCCATGTTGGTTCATGCCTTTGTGACCTCACGCCTTGACTACTGCTACTCCCTGTACTTGGGGCTTCCTGGGGTTGATATCTGCCACTTGCAGCTAGTGCAGTACGCTGCTGCAAGGTTGTTGACAGGGGCATCTAGAAGGACACATATTACCCCTGTGCTGCGTGATCTGCACTGGTTGCCTATACAGCGGTGGATCACCTTTAAAGTAGGTCTTTTGACCTTCAAAGCCCTGCATGGACTGGGCCCTGACTACTTGAAAGAGCTTCTGATTCCTTACCACCCTGTACGACAGCTCCGTTCAGCCGACGAGGGGTTGCTAGAGGTTCCTAGGGTTACATTGAAGTCTTCTGGGGCAGGGCTTTTGTGTTTGTGGCCCCAACCCTCTGGAATTCTCTGCCTTGTCGGCTTAGGGAATGCACGACCATGGAATCCTTTAAGCGGGATTTTAAGACACTCTTGTGGAGTAAGGCTTTTATGAATTGATGTTGCTGAGAATATTGATTTTATATGTGTATTTTGTTTTTAACATTCATTTGTACAGCGCCTTGGTGCTTGAAAGGCGCTTAATAAATACAGTTTTATTTATTTTTATTATTATTTTTTTAATTAGTTTCATCAACTAAGAGGCTACTGGCCCAAAGTTTCCTTTTACCTGTCATAGATTATGACCTGCTTTTTTACTGTTTTACTGGGGAGGGGTTATTATCTAAGGTCACAGTTCTTCTAAACCAGATAGTTAGGTTTTCCACTCAGATGCCACCTAGGACACACCATTGTAGCCTGCTTGGGCAGGCAGACTGGCTCCCTCTTGAACACCAATATAAATTACAGCTTGGACTTTTGGCTAAAAAAGTAATGTTAAACAAGGTACCTATTTCACTAACTTCAATTTTTAAGAAACAGATTAGCTTTTCACTACTTGATTGTCTGTTTGACATTTTTTTAACATACCAAGAATAAGAACATCCTCCTGTCAAAAAATCCTGCCTTATATTCTACCATCCTTTTTTAACTCTCTGCAGTCTATAATTGACTGTATAGAATGCTCTTGTTATACTTTTAGACTAAAGCTGAGAGAGTATTTAACAGTTGAGAGTCTGTTCAAATGTTTTGTTTATACATTGTATGGATGTGTGTTGAAATAAGCTTGTTTCGTGCACTTTGCTGTATTTTACCTTATTGTATGTAGTTTTTGTATTTATACTGGTCACCCATGTAAAAAGGTCTTGGCCTTAACTGTTTAAATAAGCAAAACAAACACACAATTCTGAAAATGTAATATTTGGACACAAAGCTGCTTTATATTTCTCATTAACTTTGTATTTCTTATTCACATTACTTATTACTGAGGTCATTTGTATGAAAACAGGATTTGTGTTCCTTGAGGGTTCATCAGCTTCTATTGCTTCTTCCCAACCTGATGTCATAATACTCTGCGTGTGACTTCACAGTTATTTCCATGGCCACAGACTGTGATGTCACAACAGAGCATTATAATTTCAAGTAGGAAATAAGCTATAGAGACAAATGAACTCTAAGGGATACAATCTTGTTTTTGTGGGAATTTCTTTAGACAGTAATAAATAATGGACAGAAGAAGTCTATAGCAATCAATAGGAGATATACAAAATAACAGCTGAACTGTGTCTAAATAATACATTTTTTATAGTTTCCCCAAAGGCGTCAGATGCTCTTTAACCACTATGCTATACTGCATCCTAGTTGGTAAGGACTCATGTGGTAGGCCATGCAACCATAAGGTATTTCTGACCTGAGCTGTTGTGTTGGAATAATGCACAGACATGTGATTACATCTAACTAATCACACATCTTGGTTTCTCATACACATTTTATAATTATTTATTACTTTTAAGGTTCAGACTTCTCTAAAATAATGTATCTTCTCTGCTCAAGTTGCTTGTGGCAGTGGGGTCTAGAGAGTAGAGTACTAAATTATAAAACAGGAGAACAAAGCGTTGACTCTTAGCACAGCTGCTTATACACTGTGTGATCCTAAGCAAGCAATTTAGCTTCCATCCCAACCAGAAAACATGGGTAGGAGTGAAGCATACAGAAAACAAAATACTGAGGGTCAGTTTGCCAATGAAAAGCAATTAAACTTTAAATCATGAATACACCATACAGTGACTCAAATTATAAAACTGACATATACAGTAGCTCTTTGGAAGCCATTTAAATTGACTGCTTAATCTGTCAGAAAAAAAACACAGGGTTGTGGTCTCAGGCTCAAGTACAGTACTACAATTCTAATTCGTTGTAGTTAAAAATTGCTTCATGAATGACACTTCCACTTTGGATAGAAAAGAGCACTTGCACTGTGTGACACTTCTAATTATTGGCATTCATTGACAGCAAGAAAGCTAACATGATTGATAAAACATATCTTGACCTTTGACTTAGAATCAATACTACAGTGCACTGTTACTTTAATGAAAGCATACAGACCCTGGGGAGCCTTTACCAGTTCTGATTATTTCTCCTTCTATATAGCTGGAATAAATCAAATGAGTTTCATGATCAGAGTGGCCCTCCAGCAGGTTGGATATTGTTGCTGTCACTAGCCATGATTAATTGGGAAAAGCTGCTGGCATTTCATAAGTACTAAATGGAAATTATTCTTAAGTATTTCTTCCATTCTGGGATATCATTAAACTGACATTTGTTAAACAAGGACCACTTCTATGAAACTATAATTGATTTGTAGTAATTAAAAATTAATTGCAAAGCATGACATTTGCATGGTTTATGTGACTTACTGGAGCATTTGAGAGCAGGGCATCAGAGGACAAATCCAACTAAATGTCAATGTGTGTTTCACTCCTGGTGATGGTGGTGGTGTGGGTGGAGGGGGTAGGACTCAAACTTTAGCCCTCTCTTCTGCAGGAGAAGCTTTGGTTACATACGTAGTGCCTTGAACACAGAGGTCAACTCTCTGTGGTTTTGCATAGCTGTGCAATTTTACATTAAAAACTAGTGCTTGAAATGGATGTGCAACTTTGCAAATGCAGCAAAAATTCCTAAACTATCTAAAGTTGTTACATTTATAGAGTTTGCATTACTGTAATTTACTGAGTTGGAGAAAAACTGAGGATATGTGTTTAATTTTCCATGAGACAGTAAAGAAAGAAGAAGGGTTTGAATAAAGGGGTTAACTGAACTTATTTCAGTATACACAGACTCGTTTTTCTTTAGTTTTACCAGGAAGACTAGTCTATATCATTATGTCTGAGTTTGAGATGAGCACATCAGTTATTACATACGTTCAAATGTATTGGTTACCAGGAGAGACCTTGGGCAATAAGTGCCCATTTTCAAGGTTGACCATGGTCAGACCAATACAACAATGAACATATAATTATACATTAGTACAAATGGGAAATAAAAGAAAAAAAAATGAAAACAATAAACAAACAAGTACAAGGTTACTCTGCTAATAAATGTTTTTTTCAGGTCATTATTAAAACATCCCTTAGTAGGGCTTTGTTTCAGAGTAACATGCAAAAATATTACAACATGTGGCTAACTAGTATGAAATGGTCCTTTGACCCTGTGTGATACAGATTCATGGGGTGTTAAAATTGTTAGCACAGTAAGTCCTAGTATTGTACAAATTGTTACGTTTTTCCAAAAGGATCATAAGGCCTGATGTAGCATTGCCACAAACAGTGGACAAGCCCAGTAGCCTGCTAACCAAATCAAAGGCATTGGTTCAGTGTCAGGCAACCTTTTTACTCATATAATGCACAATGCTGTGTTTCAGATTTCTTATCCAATGCAAAGTGACATCCTAATAGACTCACTCCAGACAGTGCAATATTGGTCACACCACACATAGACCACCAGGCCAGAGGCTATAGTCTAAAAGGGACATGTTGTAACTTTGTGCAACTAATTCACAAATTCTTTGTTTCAAACTATTTATTATGGAAAAGCAAAACCAATTTTACATTGGCAATCTTAACTAGGTGGTCTATGTGGGTAACAATGGGCAATACACTGTCCAGATACATACCCCAGTACTTAAAAGGGGCAACCCATATTATGTTATTACCCTTCAGAAAAATAATGTACAAGCATTCTCTGTACTCATGCATGACTACATGACACAGTTCAGTAGGGCCTCACAACCATCTAACAAGAGCAAAGAGGAAGGACTCAATTAGTAAGTCTTTTTTGTCTACTGGTTATAGTGCTGACACATGAAGTAGGAGGTCACAGGTCCAAATCCCCCCCCCCCCCAACCACTGGATCACTTTGTGACTGCACAATTTTCTGAATATGCTCTTTGCCAACCTTCCCCTTAGACTTCTTTAATAACTGCAATGGATCAGAATGCATCTTCATGTTTACCACCAGTGGTCAGTTTGACCACAATACACAGGTGCTGCATGAATTGAATTGGCTGCCTGTCAGTTTTTGTTAATTGAATTTATGGTCATTTCAACAAATTAGACATGAGCAAGGGTCAGTATAAAGTATACAGTATCTGTGTCCTTGTGATGCTTTTTTTTTACATCAGGAATTTGCATTCAGCAATGGAGAGTTTGTTAGTAATCATGAGCCAAAATGCATTAGAGAGTGGTTCTTTGTGGTCTTTGTATGGAGGTGATGAAATGCTTAACAACTTGAGATTAGATCAGCCTAGGCAGTGGAAAGTTTTATTGTTAAAGTTGGATAATATACGATAATATTTTTATCCATGTTAGTCCCTAGAATTCTGGATTCAATGAAGACTGTGCTAGCTATTCTTTGACCATCTTTGAACCCAACCAGGTATGCATGTAGCAGTGCAGCCTTGTCTGTTAGTACTCATGCCTTCAGGGATTTCCAAAGTTGAGGGGTCTGAGTTGCTGAACTCCTGTTGGGTTTTATGATCTACATTGAAAAGTAGTAAGCATGGTGCCTCCTCCTAGGGAAGTGACGTGGGTTAAGTGACAAGAGTAGCATTGCCAGCTGGGAAGCAATACTATCCCTCTTTGGCCCGAAGGGTTCTCCTCATCCAACACCCACATAGTGCAGTTCCCAATACAACATATTACAATTCACTCAAAACAGTAGTAAATACAAACATGCAGTAATAGAGTACAAAATACAAAAGGCTTTATTGGAGCAGGAACACAGGGTTAGGGAAAGGAAAGAGGTAAATGGTTGAGGTAAAGCTATGCAAATGATAAGCAGTGTTCCCCTCTGGCAAATGCTTCTCTTACAGTATATCACTGCCTGACTATACTATGCAGGCCCTTCTATGCAATACTCTACATATACCATTATTTCCCTTAGTCCTTAGGGAGCACCTTGTTTTCATTGAGTACCCAGCCATTTGAATCGTGTACGCCTATTAGCAGTCATGTTGCATGACAGCTACTGAAAGAAATGCAAGCAAACCAAAATAAGCTAAATGTATACCCAGGCCTATTGTCATATATAAAACCCACAGATTAGGATAAATTCTGGATAACAATTAAGTCCCAATGTCTACTTGGTAACCCTGAACCATGTTGCTATCTAAAGTATATTTATTTGAAGTACCAAGGCTCTGTTTATTGACTCATTGTCCCAAACAAGCAGTGCAAGCCGCTATGGTTGACTTAGGTTTCCACTACAAGTTCTGCTTGTCAGCTCTCATAGTACAGGTCTTGGTATGCTTATCACAGCACCCTCTCTGCCAGTCACTCTTTGGGACCTTTCAAAGATCAGACCAGCTTTAGTTTTCTCTTATTCACTTTCCTTCTTTTTCTCACTCTCCCCTCAAATGCCTGGTGTGAAACTGAACTATAGTGCTCCCACCTTCCTGACCAGTACAGCTTCAAGGCAACACAATAGCACTGGAAACCAGTCACTTGGCTGAAGTGCTTAGTGATGATGGCTTCTTAGCTCCTCAGGATCTTTGACCGTCAAGACTATGCCTGCAGTAGGAGTATCTTTTTGGACACATTAAAGAACTGAGCTGCAGGGAAGCTTGGCCATGCAACTGACTTCCTCTAGCAGCTGTATTTAGTATCTTACTGTGAGTAGCATTTGTTTTGTTTTTTAGTCTTTGGTAACTAGGTAAGGCCCACTAGGCACAAGTGCTTGTTTTCAGGGGTGACCTGGGAGACCATGGAGCACTGGGGGTTAAGTGACTTGCTCACAGTCATACAGTACACATGTGGAAGTTGTAGATCTCCTTTCTGCTGTTGAAACACACATATCTCTCTGAACTGTTTCTGCTTTTGAAGTAATGATCACTGCAAACTATACGTCTGTCTCACACTCCATTCTAAAAAGTGTTGACTGACTTCAGACTGCTCTCTGCATAGTTGCTTTCTGAGCAGATATAAACTGGGCATAACTTGGGGGGGTTCATGAGTTTCCAGATTTCTAATTGATCAGTCCTCCTGTGGGTCACAATAGTATGCCCATCCCATAGTCACTTGATGTCTAATTGGCTGTGTTACTTGCATGAGAATTGAGGAAGTCTTCCAATGTCCCATAAGCCTATCTAACCCAAGAGCAGGATTTAAGAATGGTGATGGGGGAGTGTTGGCCAAAAATGGCTGCTCCTGTAATCCACAAGAACAATGGTACCAAAATGGCATGTATACAACAAAAGGCTCTAAACCTGAGGCATTTAGTGCCCCAAACATGAGTGTATGTGTTGTCCTTACAATCCAGTTGCAGTTGTATAAATCCCCACTGTAGAGCACTGTTGCACTTTGTCTCCCTTGTCAGTGACATAGAGAAGAAGCAACACACACACTGAAATGAATCAAGTTATAACATTTATTACGGGTGACTGAATGGCTCCCACCGAACTATCCTACACAGTGCCTCTGTAAGAGGCTTCCATGGAAAGTGGAGTCTGTTAGCAAGTGCACATTCCAAACACTAAATAATTAACATGCAGTATTCATGATTGATTCAGTGCAAGTATGTACAGGAAAGAAATAATCTGCAGGGTGCTACAGTGTTAAATCATTTCAAAAGTGCACTGCTCCATTCTGACACTGCTTGTCATGATGATGCTAGTTATTATGTTTTCATTATGAAAAGATACATAAGGTTACTGCTCAAAAGGCAGGATTTTCTTAAGTTTGTCCTTGAAAGGAAACCATTTAATTTGGAGCCTGCTATAAAAAGCTGACTTGAACCCAAAAGAGTGCTATTCATTTTTATCTATAATTGGTTTTGTATCATCATGACAAAATGGTAGGGGATGGGATAATGGAATAATGCCATATTTTATTTTAAAAACTGCAAATCACAAGGTACTAATCTTTATGACAAATACGTACAATAAGAAATCATGGCTAGTATATGATTGAATAATTTGTACAAAAAGCCTCTTTCTAGAGCTTTATTGCACCAAATACAGATTTAATTCCTTGCTTGTAAATCATGAATTTTGTATTCCAGCTATAAAAGACTCTTCCCAAACTTTCACATACTCATTAAAAAAAATGAATGAATTAATTCTATATGTCTGTCCATTGGAGACTAATAAGTCTGGGGCAAAAGCTAGTATATCTAGATTTATGATAAATTTAAACTGTTTTTAATATCACGTCTGTCACAGATTTCTAATTCTCTGTAAAGCCCTGAAACAAATACCCTTTGTGTAACTTTAAACATACAGTAAAATGGAGAAAGATGGAGAAAGCTGTCAATCCCAATCAAATGTTAAATACATATTTAACTAAAGCATCTGGGCCAGATATTCAGAAAAGTGCAGTAACAGAACACAAAGGCTTGTGCTGCATTTGTCACCTGTGCCCAACTCAGTGGTTTCTATGTTTAGTTGGATAGCAGAGTGGTGCACTCTAACTGAATATCAGGCCATGTCAGTGCAGAGCTAAGTTATGCTGTGCTGCCCCAACATGGACGTGGACTGTATCCAGCCCTTGGCGTTTAATGCCTCCTTCCCCCCTCAAACAGCACCTGGAGCCATGGTGTGATATTGAGCTTCAACTTCGATATGAGCCAATTTTGCATGCAAGGTGCTAAGAGGCCATTTGCATGCCATTATGAGCACATTTGCATGTCAAGCAGGGGCCACACCCTTACAGAAATACAGGTGTGCTGTGTACATGCAGGATGCATGCCACATGCTTAATTGTGCAATATTTGCATGCAGTTCAGATACACTAAGTGATCCTAAGTGAACCAGGTCTAAAAAGCAAATCAGGTTTGCATGCTGCAAGCTTGACATGACTAGGTATGACTAGGTATATATGAACAAAAGAAGGCCGAGGCCCAAGATTGTCCCCCCAACAAATGTGGGGATTTAAACCCTGTGATGGTTCTTACTAAGCCAAATGTCGATCCCTACTTTAAATGTGTTAATATTCTCACTGTCAACTAGATCTTGTGGGAGTATATTCCAAAGTCTTAGTGTTCTTATGGAAAAGAAATGTAACCTTCTATTAGTTTTTGCTTGACTGATTAATATTTGTTTATTATGGAGCCTTGGTGATGTTTTCCTATGGCTCATATGAATGCCATATTGGGTCATAAGAGAGGGTGATTTTAGTATCTTATAGAGAAAAATAAGACCCTCTCTTCTTCTCCTAAACTGTAGTGAATGTAATCCTGTTTCCTTTAGTCTCTCAGAATATGGTAAAGATGCATGATGCAGAACCATCTTTGTAGCCCTCCATTGTATTTGTTCTATGATATTTATATCTTTGACCAAATATGGGTTCCATACAGGTGACCCATAGTCAGTATAGGGTCTGATATGAGATCTTATCAGGGGGATGATACATGCCTCAGATTTTGAAATAAACGTACATCTAATTCTACCCAACAGTGAATTTGTAGTTTGTGACTACAATGACTTGCAGGGGTGAGTCTCTCATTTATCCAGATCCCTAGATCTCTTTCGCATGGTGAAGATTTTAGGATTTTGTTATTTAACATACATGTTTGTTTAGGATTATTGTGACCCAAGTGAAGGACTGAACACTTATCGATGTTAAAATCCACTTTGTTGGTATGGGCCCAGGACTCCAAGGTTTTGTAAGTGTGACCCTACTTTCATCTGTGCCCACCATGCCACCCAACTTGGTGTCATCTACAAATTTAGATAGTGAATTCCCAGAGCAGATCTGCATATCTAAAATTAAAACATTAAACAATACAGTGCCCAAAACTGACCCCTGTGGCACGCCACTAGTAACAGCTACTTCCTTAGACAATACATCATTCACCCTTACATGTTGGGTTCTACCCGCCAACCAACTGTCAATCCATTTGACTATACTGGTTGAAAAACCAAGATGTATGAGTTTAGCTATAAGAATACTATGGGAAACCTTGTCAAAGGCTTTACTGTAATCAAAAGAATGACATCCCAGGATGTGTTATTATCCAAACCTTCATTAATGACGTTTTAAAAAGCAATTAAATTGGTGGTGCAAGAGTATCCTTGTTTAAACCCATGTTGGGAAAGGTCATTGATGTTAAGTTCTTGCATTTGTTTTTCCATAATACCCTTAATTACCTTCTCCATTAGTTTGTATGGGATGGATGTAAGACTAATGGGTCTATAGTTATTTACTACTGCTTGATTACCCTTTTTTTATGTTGGTGTACTTGTGCAGCCAAAATCTTGTGGTAGTGGATATTTGGAGGTGTGGTCGCTGTTGGGCGAATGAAGGGCACACACCAGTAGGTGCGTCCTTCATTCCCTAGTCAGCCTGAATGCCAGTGCCACACCACGCATACTAATGTGGCATTCACATCAAAGGAAAGGTCCGCTGCAATGCGAACAAAGCTTGTCACATGCAGCAGACCTTCCTAAGTGCTTCACCAGCCATAAACATGGTGGCACAGTGGCCGCTAAACTGCCGACTTTGGGGGTGCCCAATCCCCCGGTCAGCTTACCCTGCCCCTCGTGAATGTGCTGATGGGGGAGCCCACTCCTCATCAGCATAATGTGTCCATCCCCCTCCTTTTTTGCTTGCTGAGGGGGTGCCCAATCCCCCTCAGCTCATGCGCCCCCCACTTTTGTTGTTTGCCAATGGGGGTGCCCAATCCCCATCGGCATCCACCCCCCTCCATATTTTACTGTGCAGACGGGGGAGCCCACTCCCCTTCAGCATGATGTCCCTCCCTTTTTCTGTGCTGAGGGGGTGCCCAATCCCCCTCAGCTAGTGTCCCCCACTCCCTATGTGCCGATGGGGGTGCCCAATGCCTCGTTGGGTACTGTATCTCCTCAAACAAAACACCTGTAAAAAAAGAAAACCATCCACAATGTTTTTTTTCCCACCTGTAAACAGAAAACAGTCCCTCGTAGTCTCCCACCCACCCACACCCACCCACTGTGCACCCTGCCTCACACCCCCCTCACCCCATACTTACCTCCGGAGGTTGGCACGATGAGCTTCGGTGGACCGGGAACACGTCTGCACTCTTCAAAGCCGACGTCGAAATGTGGAAATGCCAGTAAGCTGTATAATGGAATAAATAGGGGTTTTCCAACTTTTATGCATATCTCTGGCATTTTTTTGGAATTTGTGCACCAAATTTTCAGCGTGGGGTTTTTGGGACCCCCTCATGAAATCTGTCACTGTTATGACATTAATCTGTCACAAAAGGTGATTTCGCAGTCACTGCCTGGAATCACCTTTCAGGACCGATTAACACAAGGACAGTGGCACTGTTCATGAGGTGTGCTCCCAAAAAGCCTATGTTGTAAATTTGGTGGAAAAAAAAAATGGGTGTTTTACAAGCGTGCATTGCACAGTTGCTATGCACACTCGTAACATCATGAATTTGCAATATTTTCATGCCAGATTTTCAGCACTGGCATTTTACTACACCTCCTTAGTGAACAGTACACCTGTCATTTTTCACATCCTGGCCAATATGTGTTTCCGTACTTCCAGCGCACAATAGCAAGGTTGCTGTGGAAATCAGTGTTCGGGGCAGATTACAAAAATGACAATGACACTGTTCATGAGCAGAGGTCCTAAAATGCCTATGTTGAAAATTTGGTGACAATACTCCATAAAATGACTGTGTTACAAGCGTGCGTTGTGCAGTTTGCATGCACGCTCATAACGTTGTGCATTGTAATATTTTCAGTCTGAATTTTCACCATTGGCATTTTTCCACACCTCTTGATGAACAGTACAGCTGTCATTTTACATATCCTGCCTGAAATGTGTTCTCGCATGTCTGGCGCAGAATAGCGCGGTCGCTGTACGAAATCACTTTTTGGGACAGTTTGAGGAAATGACAGTGACACTGTACATAAGCAGAGGTGCTAAAATGCCTATGTTGAAAATCTGATGCCAAAAGTCCATAAAATGACTGTGTTACAAGCGTGTGTTGCGCATTTCCCACGCACCCTTTTAACTTCGCAAATTTGCAATATTTACATGCCACATTTTCAACACTGCCATTTTTTACACCTCCTTATGAACAGTACAGCTGTCATTTTTCACATCCTGCCCAAAATGTGTTTTCGCACTACACTACCAATGCCAATGCCAGCGCGACAACATTCAGCATTGACAAATGTTTGTTTAATAGATACGACTATAGCTGTTAGCCAGTACAATGGGACTAATTTTATCCAGTAAAGATTTATTAAAAAGTATTGGTAAGGGGATAGCAATTTCATTAATGGTTTAAATCAAAAATCTTGAGTTAATATGATTGGGGCCACTACTCATATTCAGTTTTAAGTTTTTTAGTAAGTTAATAGTGTCAGTAGTGGTTTTAATATGTTTATTTGATTCTAGATTAAGGTCAAATATCTTTAAACTAGGATCATCCCCTATAGAAAAAACAGATGAAAAATAATTGTTTAGAGTATTGGCAATCAGTTTGTCACAGGTGATAACAGTAGTGCCTTCCATAAGAGGACCTATCTGCCTATTATTGGTTCTTTAGCTATTAAGGTAGCAGAATAAGGACTTATGATTATCCTTGGTGTGAGCAATGGGAAATTCAACATTTCTTTTTGCTAGTCTAATTGATTTGTTAAGGTTAATGACTGCTACCCTATACTGTCCTAATTTTAATTCCTTGGTGTCATCTGTGCATTTTTTTAAGTTTTATATAATGTTTCCTTTTTCTTTCTTTGTTTTCGAATTGTAGTATTTAGCCATGGTGGTATTTTCCCTTGTTTATTATATTTTGTTTGAACCGGAATAAAAGTATTCTCAAGATCTAATATTCTTTTTTCAACCAAATTTCAAGCATCTTCTAAAGTTAAGGGTGATAGTATATTGGTCCAAGGGGTATTTATTAGGCAGTTATTTATTCCCTGGAAGTTAGCTTTTCCATAGTTGAATACTTTTTAATATATGAATTTATGATTTAGTATGCTATTAAAGCATACAAAAAAATCCTGATAATACTATCACTCCCAGAGTGATAATAATACATTTCATGAGTGATAATACTATCATTCAGGTCTGGTAATACTATCGTTCGGGACCTGAACAATAGTATTAACAGGAAAACAGAACAGTGCAAGTGCTAGTCTCCCTTCCAACATCTCTAAAGTGTGTCCTCCAATTGGCCCCGTTTTGTGTGTGGGTGGGCACAACAATGCAGAAAACATGGCGGCTGTCTCACTCACTTAGCGAGAGAAATTCTCGGATCTCGTCGTATTTTTTTTTTCTTTGCACTCCATACTGCAGTCCCGTTTTCGACCATGGACATCTTGGTGACCCACATTTCACTGATTTTGATCACCGACATCACTATCTGGAGCACCGTGCTGCAACTGCCTTCTCCAGACTTACCACCTAGCACCCCGAGCTGAAACCGCCTCACCTACATCAAGGTCAGTGCTGTTAACTTTTAAACTGCTGTAATACAGTGAAAAAATGTCCCATACCTGATCCACATAATAAAAAAAATAACATAGTGTACCGGTGCATTAACGGTGAGTGATAACATCTCGAGGTTCTGGACACTTCACTCTCGAGGTTCCTACGTGTCCAGAACCTCTCGATGCTATTACTCGCTGGTATTGCACCGGTACATATACATTATTCTCTTTTAAATGGTTTGCCAGTTTATGGATTTCATAACTCAGATCACATACAACAGATCTGTGATCACTGTTTCCCAGAGAAACAGAAACAGAAAGGTTATGTATTTTATTGGACATATTTGTTATTATTAGGTCCAATATATTGCATCCCTTAGTGGGATTTCTAACCAGTTGTTCTAAACCTAGTTCATTTAACATGGTAGTAAAATGTTTTTCAATGACAGTAGTGCCAAGGCCAGATGCCCAGTTAATTGTGGGCATATTAAAATTCCTCAGTATTAATGTATTGTCCTTCTCAGCTATATGGGCTATATCTTCTAGTAGTACTTGAGTATAATCTGTGTCAGTAGATAGTGGACGGTAACGTGTACCAATCAATATATGTGGGTGCCCCTGAAACTGTATGGATGCCCAGACACTTTCTGTGATTGACCTCAGGGGATATTCATATGACTGAATAGTATCTTTTATAAAAGGCACACTCCTCCACCTTTTTATGTTGGCTCGTGCTTGTGCAGCCAACATATTGCGATAGTAGCAGATTTGGAGGCGCGGTCACTGTTGATCGAATGCAGGGCATGGATCAGAAGGTGCGTCCCGCATTCCCCAATCAGGCAGCAGGAGGCACTGACCTCATGGATGCCTAATGTGGCCATCACAGCAAAGAAAAAGTCCACTGTAATGAGAGCTAAGCTCTCATGCAGCATTATCATTACAAGCCTCCCGTGGTGCAGGCAACATGGCAGCAGTGTCTGCCACCACTGCTGCCTGTCACAATGCCGACAGGGGAGCCCACTCCCTATCGGCATAAAGTGTCTCCCCACCTTTTGTTGATTGCCGAGGGGGGTGCCCAATCCCCCTCGGTATCATGCTCCCCCAACAGCTTTTTCTTGCTGACGGGGAGCCCACTCCCCATTGGCATCATGAACCCTCCCCCATTTTTATGTGCCCCCATTGGCTAAAGCACCCCCCACTGACAAACACTGAGGTGGCATGCTGGGAAATCCCACCTGAAAATGTAAACTGTCCTTGACGTCTTTTTTTTTTTTAAACCCTGTAAAACAATAACTGTCCTTCGCTGTCTCCCTGCCCCCCTCCCACAACCCGCACCCACCCACTGAGCATCCTGCCTCCCCACACTCACACCCCACCCCATACTTACCTCCAGAGTCCAGTGCAATGATCTTCGGTGGACCGAGAACACGTCTGCACTCTCCAAAGCCGACCGCGAACTGAGGAAATGCCGTTAAGCTATATAATGGCATAAATAGGGTTTTTCCAACTTTGATGCATGTCTCAGGCATTTTTTTGAATTTTGGCACCAAATTTTCAACATGGGGGTTTTGAGACCCCTCCACATGAATTCTTTTACTGCCATGGTGTTAATCGGTCCCAAAAGGTGATTTTGCGGTCACTGCGCGAAATCACCTTTCAGGACTGATTAACGCCATGACAGTGCCAGAATTCATGAGGTGGGATCTCAAAAAGCCTATGTTACAAATTTGGTGGGGAAAATCAAAAAAATGACTGTTTTATGAGTGTGCATTGCGCAGTTTCCATGCACGCTCATAACTTCACGAATCTGCAATATTTTGATGCCAGATTTTCAACAGTGGCATTTTGCCATGTCTCCTTGTGAGCAGTACACCTGTAATTTTTCACATCCTGGCCGAAATGTGTTTTCGCACTCCCGGCACAGAATAGCGTGGTTACTGTGGGAATTCAATTTTTGGGACAGATTACGAAAATGACAGTTGCACTGTTCATGTGCTGAGGTCCTAAAATGCCTATGTTGAAAATTTGGTGATGATACTCCATAAAATTACTGTGTTATGAAGGTGTGTTGCGAAGTTTGCATGCATGATTGTAAGTTCACAAATTTATAATATTTTCACTCCAGATTTCCAGCATTGCCATTGTTCTGCACCTTCTTATGAACAGTACAGCTGTCATATTTCACCTCCTGGCTGAAATGTGTTTTCGCACTTCCGGCACAGAATAGCATGGTCGCTGTGGGAAATCCATCTTCGAGACACATTATGAGAATGACAGTGACACTGTTCATTAGCAGAGGTCCTAAAATGCCTATGTTGAAAATTTGGTGATGAACGTCCATAAAATGAATGTTTTTGAGTGTGTATTGCACAGTTTGCATGCATGCTCGTAACTTTGTGAATTTGTAATATGTTCACTCCAGATTTACACAATTGCCATTTTTCCACACCTCCTTATGAACAGTACAGCTGTCATTTTACATTTCCTGGCCAAAATGTATTTTCACATGTCCAGTTCAGAAGTGCACGATTGCTGTGTGAAATCAGTTTTTGGGACAGTGTGAGGAAATGATGGTGACACTGTTCATGAACAGAGGTCCTAAAATGCCTATTTTGAAAATTTGCTGCCAAAAGTCCATAAAATGATTGTGTTGCAAGCATGCATTGCGCAGTTTCCATGCACCCCTGTAACTTCAGAAATTTGCAATATTTTAATGCCAGATTTTCAACACTGGCATTTTTTCACACCTCCTTATCAACAGTACAGCTGTCATTTTCCACATCCTGCCCAAAATATGTTTCCGCACCTGTGGCCCACAATGGCGCGGTTGCTGTGGGAAATCAACTTTTGGGACTGATTAACAAAATCACAGTGTCACTGTTCATGAGGGGAGGTCCCAAAATGCCTATGTTAAAAATGTGGCTAACAAGCTCCCACAAATAATTGGGTTACGGCTGTGTGTTGCGCAGTTTCTGTGCATGCTAATGACTTTACCACTTTCTCATATTTTCACTCCAGATTTTCAGCGTTGCCATTTTTTATGCTTCCTCATGAACAATACAGTTGCCATTCTCCACATCCTGCCCAAAATGTGTTTTCATCCCTGTGTCGCCACATGGCATAGCCGCTGTGAAAACCACCTTTCAGCTCACAAACTGATTGTGCCGCTTCTCTTGAGGTGGCCTCTCAAACAGCCCATGTTGAAAATCTGGAGTGAAAATACCACTGCATCCCTATGGTGTTAGGGTTTCCAACTGTAGCACCCCACCCAGTACAGACTGATAGGTGCCAGGACTGTGACTTGGGATCACTGGATGTGATGCTCATGCCATTGCACCCCCACCCCCACCCTGCAGCCACTGACAGGCATTGTGGTGTGCCTTGCACTGTTCAGCCATAAAATTCACCCCATTCTCCTATATTGCACCCACATCAGCGTATTTTCTTATGAAATGGGGTAAGTATAATGCCCAAAGACCCCAAAGCACACCACGACACTTGTCAGTGTCTACAGGATAGGGTGACGTGCAATGGCATGAGCGTTATAGCTGATGACCCAAAGGCACACCCAAATGCCTGTCACTCTCTACAGGGTGAGGGTGGGGTTGGCATCACTTCAATACTTCACTGCCATTCCTATTATGCATCTCTACCTCTGGCACTACCAAAGCCAATGCCAGCGAGACAACATTAGGCATTGACAAATGCTTGTTCATTAACTCTGTCATTATGATAAAGTTTAAATCTGGGTATTTCTTTAATCCAAGATGAGTCTGAGTCCCACCAAGTTTCTGTGCTAGATATGATATCAGTCTTATGGATTCTATTTTCTAATTCCGAGAGTTTGAGTAAATTTAATGACTGTATGTTTAAGGATAATATTTTGCAAATTTTGGATGGAAAAACCTTAATTACTTGAGATCTGGGTAATATGCCAATCTCCCTCTTGTAAGCTAGTTTAACGTGTTCACATAGGATAGGATTTTTCTACCCAAAATGGTGCTTCCTCTCTTATTGAGATGGAGTCCATCCCAACAAAAAAGGGATGTTCTATCCACAAACTGCTCCCAAGGAGTAAGACATTTAATGTCCTGGGAGAAACACCAGCTTCTCAGCCAATTATTAAATGCTTTGGTTTTACTAGTAACATAGCGGATTGCTCTGGGTGCTGGTAATACCTCAGAAAAGCAAATCTCAGAACCTGCTTCAACTAGTATATTGTTTAGACCTATGACATTTTGTTTCATTTGTTCAAGGTGGTATCTATTTATATCATTTGTGCCTGTATGTATTACAGCTAATGCATTCCTGTCAGTTTTACCTAGTATTTTCGGTAACATAACTGTAATATCAGAGATCACGGCACCCCTAAAGCTGGAACATGTATGATTATTTTTATCAGGGTTGCACACAGTCCTGTCTATGTGTTTAATAATGGAGTCACCTAATACATAAATTTGTCTTGTTTCAGTTGTTAATTTTGAAGGGACATCATGGTAAATGTCAGGATGAGATGATAACAGGAATGAATTAGTTGTTTTTGAGGATGGTGGGCTTTTGTTATTTATTTTAGGTATGTCTTATTTCAACATCTGTGAGGGAATATTCATAGTATTTTGGAGTGTATCAATTAAAAAGTGGGTATCAGGGAGGGGGTTTCCACGCAATCTGTATCAGAGATTAAGGGCTCATACTTGTTTTTAATTTGCAAAACAGGAGCACTATGATTTACTCGGCCCCCCTCTATGTTTAGTTTTTCCTTTGCACACCTGAATCCAGGTTTCCTCCACATTGTTAACTACAGTGGCTGCTGCTGTAAGTAAGTTGGTGTGAACATCTTCTAAAAATGACATCAGGTTCGTGTTTTGCACGCTTGACATGAGTGCAGTAGTTAAGCTGGTGTGAACATCATTTAAACCACATCAGGTTCACATGCTGCAAGCTCGCTATGTGTGCAGCAGCTAAGCTGGTACAAATCTCATCTAAAAAAACACATCAGTTTCTATTTCTTATACTACTGCTAGCAATTAGAGTCATTAAAATACGTTTTCATTTGAATTCCCATAAAAATTAGATAAACTCATTAATTCTGATCCTTTTGCAAGTTGTTTAATGGCTTTTAATTTTTGTCATTAAATTGCAATTAATTTATGAAGTATTGTTTGCTTACTGCATTAAATGCCTAGAATATAGCCAGTCAACATCCCCCATTCCAGATGTACAAAAAGGGGCCACTGTGTTGTGAAGCCTATCCTTTTTGTTTTGGACTATACAAATCCCTTATGCATATTTAGTGCTACAAATGTGTTTTTCCATGACTGTTTCATCTCACTTACTTTCCCTTTGTCATTCTGTAATGAGCATATACACTATGGCCATGCTCAGCACTCTTTGTGCTAAGTAAGGTCTTGGAAGCATGCACCGTACTTCACATTTTATCACTGAAATAAGGGACATGGACACTCAAAATGAGGGACCCTAACCCACATGATGATCATGACACATCATGAAACATGGAGATACAGTACCTCAGAACACAGTGGAAACCATTGCATTAGGACCTGAGAATAAATTTCTATCATTAAGCAGCAGTGCCATTTAGGTAGGGCAGAAGCAGTTGCCCTCCCCCCTCATATCTGTGCCTAGGTTGTTCTTATGGTGTGGCAATAATGGCATTAAATTTGGATTTAATCTTTTGCACAACAAAGTGCCCATCTGGCCTATGTGTGCTCATGCTGCAGGTACTCTCCAGATTCGACTTTGTTTGTATTGTATTGTCCACTTTCTTCACCTATTAGCGGCGGCACAATCACATGTGATGTGGATGCATTCCAGCCAACAAAGAGTGCATGAGTCTTGCAAGTGCGACACTGTCTTTCCCACCACAGAGTAGACAGACTGCATACTACAGCTTGGAGGAGTTGGTGAGCACTGAACTCTCAATAGCAGTGTTGTGGCAGCAGATTTTTGTTGGTCTACTCTTAGTGAGTCTCCATCTCCCATGGTGGCTGAAGGGGCAGAGGGTGAACTAGAAGCTAATTCAAGACTAAGCTACCTACTTAATCGACTAGGCTTGCCATGCATAAAAAACAGCACAGACCCCCACAGCAGCAAGCTAAGCTTAGCAGCAGTGGTGACAGTGGTGTGAGTGGCCTTCATAGGCCTTGATCAGTGCAGTGTGGCAGCAGCCACAGCAGCAACCAAGCAAGAAGCAAGCAACCCAGGATGGGTGGGTTTGATTGGTGAGGTGACTTGGTCGAGGACCACATTGGGGAACTTTGATGGTCGGTTCTGGCCTCCAGCTTCTGGCAGAAGGAGAGAGGGGGGCAGACTGAAAACTGGGCTGGAGGCACACTTTGCCAGGCTGCAGGTTCTGACCACATGGCCAGGTAAGTAAAAGTAAATATTTTTTTATTTTTACAGGGGGATTGGGGAAGAAGGAAGGATTGAAATATTGATGTGTTTTTCATGTTTCTTTACTTTTGGGTGGCTTCATGATCCATAGGGGATGGGTATTGATGGAATGGAGTCAGGGAGAAAAATCGGGACAAAGTTCTTTTTGGGTGGGCAGAACTTCAGCAAGGAAAAAAATTGGTTAGTAACAGGGAGGGTTTAAGCCCAAATCTGATGCACTGCTCTGGGGTATATACAGATTAATCTTATACATTTGAATTTTTCCTGATTTGCATATCACTTTTCAGTCAAAACAAATAAGTTGCACCTTTTAGAGATGTTAGACATTCTAGAGTTGTCCCTTGCATTCACTGACAGTTGAGTGGTATGATATGCACAAACTATTGAAGAGAAGGTAGGGCAGGACCCACAGCTCAGCACCATGGACACAGGGGGAGGGAGATGTGCACTAGTCCCTTCACAAAAGAAAGGGTCCTACAGGACCTTACTAAACTCAGGTTGGGGCCTAACCAGTGTCTTGTAAAAAGGGATTATTACCTCCCTCTTACGACTTGTGATACCCCTACTAATACACCCCAACATCCCCCTAGCCTCATCTACTGTTTTAGTGGTCTGCTTGGATGATTTCAAGTCATCGGTGATGGCCAAGTCTCTTTCTTCCATTCACATTTCTGGACTGTGTAGTACGGTACAACCTGTATGCCCATTGGCTCACGCTGTGGACCAATGGGCGTACAGCCCTACCATATGGAGTCAGTCAGCGGGCGGCAGGGTGGCAAGCGAGTGGGGAGCTGCCGCCTGCCACTGGACCGGGGGGAGGCGGTGGGGCCCAGTGGGTGGTGGGAGGGGGGTACTGCTGGACCACCCATGGTTGGATTGGTGTGTCATAATTTATTACTGATGCCCATGATCAGGCTGTGAGTGGTCCACTGGACCACCAGGGATACAGGAGGGTGTATTTTAATGTACTTCTGCCCACGATTGGGCTGTGAGCGGTCCACTGGACCACCAGGGATATGGGAGGGTGTATTTTAATGTACTTCTGCCTGCAATTGGGCTGTAAGCAGTCCACTGGACCACCAGGGATACGGGAGGGTGCATTTTAATGTACTTCTGCCCGTGATTGGGCTGTGAGCGGTCCACTGGACCACCAGGGATATGGGACATATACATTTTATTCATATGCCTGTGATCGGGCATTGGAGCATGTTGCCGCTTGTGCAGAGGGTGTCGGTCCCCAATGACTGCAGCCAGGCAGGGCGCCAGGCGCAAGTCAATGGGGATCGGTACACCTGTATTCAAATTGGGCCATAATGACATGCAAATGGCCCCATTTGTGCCTTGCATATATTATGGACCCATTTGCATGTGCACCTTTGAATATCACAGTAGTTGCACCTATCACAATGGCACTTGTGCTAGCACATCCCCCGATCCACTCTGGCCACTTGCGCTGGCGCAGTGCCACTGCATCATGCGCACTGGAGGTGGCCAAGGAGTGATATTCAATGATGCTGTGCCATGGCGCAGCTCCATTGAATATCACCCTGTCCACGCCCCTGTGCATCCAAGTTGCACTGCATCCCAGCTTGCGCCACAGCCTGGCACAGTCTGAATATCCCACCCTTTGTGTTCACAAAGTGCAGGCCTTGCTACAGACACTATATCCAATATTCAGTCTGAGACCAGCACAGTTTTGAATACCCCTTCTCCTATTACACCATTGATATAACTACAGAACACCGCTGCAGTGCAGAACCCATTTAAGAGCCAAGCTGCCCAATAGTCCCCAAAAGTTTACAAAGGTTCTCTCTTCAATTTTATCTAATAGCACACCAAGAAAAAGGCAAGCTATTGGAGAAAGATGCATACTGACACCTTCTAAAAACAGTTGGATTTTCTTGAAGCAAATAGTTTGCAAGAAACAGTTGAAGCCCTGAAGAAATCTCAGAAAAAGGATGATGTAAGAATGAGAAGACTTCTTTATCAGTCACTGCTGATCAGAAAGAAATTTAGAATGCTAGACCTTCACCGTCAGTTTGGATTTAACTGGAATTTCCTTTGTGCTGAATCAGTTTTGGATAAAGGCTGTATCAGCAAAAGGAAAGTACAAAAGGATGCCATACCTGCATCAACAATTCAGACAGTGCAAAACTTTTATCAGCAGAGTGATATAGCCTGAGAACTGCCTGTTACAAAGATTATTGGTAAGGACATGATCATGAAAACGGTACTTGAAGCATCCCTTCGGTCAACTTATGAACAACTCAAAGAGGAGTACACAGATTTGCAACTTGGGTACAGCAAATTTGTAAAACTGTGCCCTTCAAACATCAGCCCAATGTCAAATCATAAACTGATGCAGTGCTTGTGCGAGTACTGCCTTAATATTGATTTAAAATTACACAGCCTTGTGGTAAAGTGCGCCTAGTATAACATTGCAGAGGCATCAATAAAATACAAATCTGCCCAAAACAAGGTGACTTCCCCAACTGAGCTGCACTGAATGACAATGTGATAATTAAGCTTGCCAATTAAAGGGCAAGCCAGGTTGTCCCAGGCCCCTCCCAGAAATCAAGGAAGGAAGCCAAGGGCTGCGGGGGGGGCAGGGGGAGGAGCCAGTGACATCACAAGGCAGGGGTGGGGACACGGGTGAGCATCATATGACAAGGAGCCCAGGGGCCTGGGGATTGGCCAGGGAGGGGCCTTCAGGGGTCCTGATTGGGGACCTAATGGGCTATTTAAGGGCAGCTCACAGGCAGCTAGCCCTCTTTTGCTGGGATTTTTTTACAGTTTCAGCACATTCATTTACAAACAAGGTAAGCCACAATCTGTTTAACTAGGTCACTACAGGTCATGTGGTGGTAGCATGGCTAGGCCCAGTGGAAACTGTGTGTTTTTTAAAGGGCTAGCCAGGCAGATACAAGATTAGTTTTAAGAAGTATGTTAGCAACTGTTGTGGTTTTGTTGCTTTAAGGAATTGTTTTTCAGTATTTGTGTGAGACAGAATGTAGCAACTGCTGTGGTTTTGTTGCTTAAGCCAGCCAGAGGCTAGAGCATGGCCTGTCAGCAGGGGCCAGTTTTTAATACAGAATGGAATTTTTTTGGTTTAAGATATTTATTTCCAAGATTTGTTTAAAAAAAAAAAAGACACACGGGAAGATTAGCCACTGCTTGCTAGCTGCTGAAAAAAAAAAAGGCGATTTAAGAATTTATGGTTTGCTGATTAATATATTAAAGCAGGCATCGCAGACAGACAAATTACAGGCTGTTTTGGTGATAAGTTTTTGTCTTGGACTGCTGGCCGCATGGCCAACTGCATGGAATTTCGGGCCTAGTACTCTGGTTCAGGCACCCAGCAGAGTCCTTTTGTAAGGGAGTTTTGCTAGAGCAAGCGAGAGCCAGTTTTTAATAAAGAATGAACTTTTCATGGTTTAAGGTATTTATTTCAAAGATTTGTTAAAAAGAAAATATATGCTGGAAGATTGGCCACCGCTTGCTAGCTGTTGTTTAAAAAAAACAAAAAGAAAAACCCAAGTGATTTAAGAATTTATGTTTTGCTGATTAGTAGGTTAAAGCAGGCATTGGAGACAGACAAATTACAAGTGGGTTTGCTGAGAGATTTTGTCTTGCCTGGTGGAGACAAGAAAGTAAATTATTTAAAGGATTAATAAAGATAAACAGGAGAATATAGGCTTTGGGACCTGCTGACCACATGGCAAGCCAGGCCCAGTAAAGTATGTATGGCATTTGACTGGTTTTAAGAATTGGGTTTAACAAGAATAATGTTTATTTTTAGCATTTTAAAAGATGCACAATAACAGGCATTTTAAAAAAAAGATAAAATTTGCGGGTATTTAGGATGAGCAGTTAGGGGCTGGGGAAGCAAATTAAAGCTTGTAGTGACTTATTAGTTGGTTACTGCTGGTTGAAAAATAAAGCAATCTATTTTCACAGAGTTTGGGAAGGCGTTCTTGGTAAGCTGGATGCTGGCATTTTAAATGGAATGGCATTTTAGTAGCATTTATGCTTTAGAAAGGAGCTCATGCTAGGCATTTGTTTGGCATTTTGCATTGAAGCTGAGCCGTGGGATTGTTTGTAGGGGTTGATACTGTTTTAGGACAGGACTTTAGTGTGGTGATGCTAGTGTGGGGACAGTCGGTGAAGCATGTCTCACCCAGTTTATGTTTTGAATACAGCCGCAGGATTTATTTTGAAATTTGTAGCAGCTCCCTCTTGTTATTTCTCTACCTGCCTGTGGTTCCACTGCAAGAGGGGCAGGTGGGGTGATGGGGCCATGGGCCTCTCCCATGCCCGTCAGGAGCTTTACTACCAGTTTTAATCAGGCCAGCACAATGGTAGATGTCCTAGTACCTGGGGGTCTTCAGGTCAAACCCTGGGCTGTGGGTTTTAGGCACCGGTCAGATGGAAAGGCCCTGGCCTGGTGACCTAGGCTTTGTGTGCCATGGGGCAAACTTTGGGGGGCTGATCATCAGTTGCAGACAACCCCCAGCATGGAGCAAGCCCAGCTATGGCTGGAGGCATAGCACTGGGGTGAGTAGTGGACAACCCTCAGCGTGAGGCAAGCCTGGCAGCAGCTGGAGGCATAACACCGGGGCGGGCCAACAGAGAGAGGATTGGTAGGACCGTGGTTTGACATGTTCTCTTATTTCCACCCATAGTAATTTTACAGAGATGGTGCCCAAGAAAAAAAACACATGGCTAACAAGAGGATGATAGAGGAGGCCACTAAACTAATGGGGCAGATGGCAGAGCTCATGGTGGTGGCTAAACAGAAAGAGGAGGAAGATGAGGTGCAGTGGAAATGGAAGGGGTGGGACGAATGGGCGGGGAAAGGGCATCCAGCCAGGAAGCCCTGAGAAGCGAGGGCCAACCCTGAGCCAGCAGTGGTTCCATGGCCAGAACCAGATAACAGAAGCCCAGATGGGGGTAAGGATGTGGTGGATATCACCAAAGATGGTAACCTCAAGGAATACTTAGCAGGGAGGACATGGGGGAGGCAGGGATGAACAAAATGGAAAAAGCGCTCCAGGCTCTAAGAGGAAAGAAGGGGTGGGGGGACAGTGGCACAAGCCGGGGGCCAGAAATATGGTGGACCCCCAGGACTCACATAGGGTGACCACATGTCAGCCTCACTGAAGGAGTGTACATGGGAAGGGGAGGAGTTAATGAACATATTCGGATTGGTGGACTAGGATACTGCAAAGAAGTATGAGCAGAAGGAGTCGGTGGGAAAGTCTGAGATGGTCGTGGCATTTGCAGTGGTGGGCCACAAGGCAGAGGAGGCAAAATGGAAAGGGAAAACCTTTGATAATTGGCAAGCGGGGTTCACGTTATATAATGCCATAGTCCTGGAAAAGAGGTTGGAACTGCCATCCCACTACTGACCTACATAGCAACCATCAGGGATGCATACAAGGCCAAGTTGGGTTTTGGATGGCTCAAATAAGGCCTTCTGGAGGTGCATGGCAGCAAGGGAAGAGTTGAGGTGGGACAGTACCCATTCTGAGTTGTGGATGAAGACCCATCCATGTCAGACCAGGGGACTCCAACCAGGGGGGACACCAGGAGGTGGACCATGCCGGCCACAGGTGCAAAAACCTGTTGGGGGTTCAACAAGGCATCCTGCAACTGGGCACACTTTAAATTCAAGCAAGTTTGCTACAGATGTGGGGGAGCACACCCATTGACAACCTGCAGACAAGGGGGGGAGAGGGGAGGACAGAGAAGCAGCCATCAACAGGACCTCCCCTTTCAAGGGAGCAGGGGGGAGGCTCCAACAGAGGTGGGGGCATAACAGGGGAGGTCTCATGGCCACCTACAGTTATTAGACAGGAGCAGGAAAGGGGGAGGTGGGGGTACTCGCTGGCCTGCACCCCTGTTGTATGGGAGGTAGTGGAAGCAAGGACCTGGGAGTACCCAGACAGGAGGTGGGTGAGAGCCTCCAAGTGAGTTTTAGGGAAGGTTTCCCACTGGGTTTCCATGGGTTGAGAAGAGGGATGAGGGCCAAAAACCTGGGGTCGGTGAGAGGAAAGGAAGGGGTGGTCAGAGAAAAGATAAGGAAAGAGATAAGGGTGGGGTGGGTGGAGGGGCTGCTGGTGGCACCACCGTGCCCCGAATTCCAGATATCCCCCTTGGTGGGTGATCCCCAAGAAGCAGGCAGGCGAATACAGGCTGACTCACCATTTGTCATACCCAGAAGGGCAATCAGTCAACGACAGCATTCCAGACCATCTGCAAACTGTATCCTACACCTCATTAGATCAAGCAGTAGAGCTGGTCAGGGCAATAAAGGGGGCCTGGTTGGCAAAAATGGACATAGAGTCTGCTTTTCGGCTGCTGCAGGTCAGTCTGGCTGACTGGGACCTGCAGGGGTTCCAGTTCGAAGGGGACATATATGTTGACAAGGCCATGCCCATGGGCTGCTCGGTGCCCTGTTTGATGTTTGAGGCTTTCAGCTCATGGGTCTAGTGGGTGTTCAGGAAGAAATATGGCCACAAGAGGGTAGTGCACTACCTGGATAATTTTCTGATCACTGGGGGAAGCTGCGCAGAGATGCAGGGCATGTTGGGGGACTTCATTGTGATGTGCGAGTGGATTGGTATCCCACTGGCATGAGGGAAGACTGAGGGTCTGGTGTGTAAGCTGGAGTTCCTGGGGATCGAATGGACACAGAGCAAGGTTGTTTTCGGCTACCCGGGCACAAAGTTTCCAAGGTATGGGGGCTACTGGCACAAGTAATAAGGAGGTGGAGGGTGCCACTAGTACAAGTACAGCAGCTGCTGGGGCACCTTACTTTTGCATGCAAGGCGATCAGCCCAAGAAGGGCATTTATGAGAAGGCTAGGGAGGCTAACCAGGAAGGCGAAGAAGCCACACCACTGGGTGGACATCTCAAAAGGAGTACGAGAGGACCTCAAGGTTTGGGAGGAATTCCTAGACCAGTATAATAGGGTAAAGTTCTGGCAGACAGAATGGAAGCACAACATGGACATAGAGCTATACACTGACACCTCAGGGGTGCTCAAGATGGGAGCATATTTTAAGGGAGAATGGATGGTGGACCTGGCCAAGCCAATGGGGGGTGGAAGGCCTGTTGAGAGACATCATGTTTTTGGAAATATTCCCGATTTGGATGGCCATGGAGGTGTGGGGAGAGCAGATCAGGGGAAAATGCATCATGCTGTAGTGTGATAATAAAGGGGTGGTAGATGTCATCAACAGGCAGGGCAGGAACATGGAGACAGTGGGCTGAGTAATGAGGAGGATGGTATTGTTGGGGCTGAAGCTGAATGTGTCATTCAAAGTACAGCATATCCCAGGGATCAAGAATGAGTTGGCTGACAGTCTTTTCCGCTTACAGCTCGACAGGTTCCAGAGTCTGGTGCCACAGGCAGCAACACACAAGACCAGGGTCCCGGACTGGATGTGGGGGATTGGAGGTCCACTGCAAGGGCGCTGTACCGGGGCTCCTGGGCAACCAGGACCCTGAGGGCATATGAAGGGGGTTGGGCCAACTTCCAGGAGTTTAGAGCTAGACAGCGGTGGCACAGGACAAAACTGGTCCGGGACGAGCAGGTTGAGAGGTTTGTGGTAGAAAAATGGGAGTCAGGGATGGAGCATGCCATGATAGTGGTTCAGTTAGCAGGAGTGAGCTGGGCATGCCTGGACAAAGAGTGGTCAGTGCCACGGTAGGCAGGATGGTCAAGAGGATTGGCCAACTGCTGGACAAGGTGTTGGGAGCCACATGGAGCATGTGCAGCTCAGCCAAGGAGACCCACCTCTTCAGGGTGGTGTTTGTGGTAATGGCAGCTGGCCCCCAAACTCTCATTACAACGAGAAAGGGTACAGATCAAGGGGGACACCATCTCCATCAGTTTGGCCAGGTCAAAAATGGACCAGAAGGGGTGGGGGGGCTACAGTAGCCATGCACAGGAAGCCCGGGGTGCTGAGTTGCATGGTGACTGCATGGGAGGAGTATGAAAACCACAGGGGAAGCACTGGAGGGGTGATGTTCTGGCATGGGTATGGAACGCCAGTCATGGCATTCCAGGTGGGGCAGTAATGAGGAATGCATTGGCCTTTATAGAGGAAGAGCTGGGCAAATTCACCTCACACTCTTTTAGGATTGATGCAGCCTCGGAGGTGGCAAAAAGGAAGGACACAGTGGAGGAACTGAAAGGAATCAGCCACTGGAGGTCAGACAGTTACAAATTGTATGTCAGGTGCTAACAGATGATGACTCATGCTATTTTCTTTTGTTCCATTGGCAGGTACCAGACAGAAGGTGTGGATCGTGGGGCATTCACTTGTGTACTGGGCAGAATGGTTTGCAGCCACCATGGGCAGAGGGACTCAACTGCACCCAGAGTCAAATTGCACCAGAGTTCAATGGAAATACATCAGGGGTATGAAATGGGCCCAGCTGTTGCCTCTCCTGCAGGAATTAGAGGAGCAGGCCAGAGTGCATAGTGGTACATCCGGGTGCAATGACCTGGGAGGGATACCCTGTGGGGAGTTAGGGCAACAAATGTTGGGGGATTTTGAACCCATTAGAGGGTGGTGGCTGGGCGTGACCATCGGATGGTCCGAGATCATGTCCAGTTGGGTATGGAGGGGAGCCAAGGATGTCAAGCTTATAGAAAAGCTCAGGAAATGGCTCAACAAAAGGGTGGTGAGAGCGGTCATAGAGATGGAGGGTACACATTCAGCACAGGGACATAACATATGAGCAGGCGGTGATCTACAGATTGGACAGGGTGCACCTGACCGAGTTCGGGATGCGTCTGTTCCTAAGGCCGATTAGTGAGCTAGTGAGGAGGATGGCCCAAAAGGCCTGAGGTTTTAACCCACAGGGAGGAGCCCCGCCATCCAAGTGCAAGTGGGAGGTGGGGCAGTGGAAAATAAAAGGGGCTAGAGGTGGAGGGAGGGGGGTAGGACCACGCACTGGGGCAAGGAGCCCAGGCATGGGTTAAAAGGGGGCGGGGGAATAGGTCTGGATGTCAGATACAGAGTGTCCAGGCCTGGAAGGGGAGACCCGAGTTCAACAGGGAACTGGCCTGGTTCTGGTGATGGAGGAGGGGGCTGGATTCAGTGTCTGGATCTGGAAGATGGAAGGAAGAGAACAACTGAGAGCAAGATGAGGCCAGAAGGAGAAGAATGTTAAAGACTAAATTATGTTATGATAAATGTATCTGATTGGACATGACAATTGAACTGTAGATGGATGGATTGTGACAACAGAATTAATAAATATGTTTGCCAATGAGCATCCAAAGATTCCAGAATGGTGTGGTTGTGGTTCATTTCTGGGGGAGGGGGGGCAAGGGACAATTATGGCATTAAAGGTATTCACAAAAAATTGTTCCCACTATTAAAGGATCATTTGAATTCTATTGTGACATGGAGAAGATGGCAATTGGATGATATCACAACAAAAAAGGATGAGGCCACGAAACAGAAACAAATGCAGATGAAACAACAGAATGGAATAATTTGTAAACTAACTGAAGAACTGGAGGAAGAACTGGAGTGATTTTCTAAGCATCTTTTCAACACAGGATGGCAGACTAAGCAGTTTGATGATGTGCGGAGAAATGTGCCCAATGGCTGTGTTGTTTATTGCCTAGATTTTGGTGAAAACTACTTGCCATTATCAGGATGAAGCTCACAGTGTCCACTGGGCATACAATTAAGCGACTATACATTCAGTAATTGCATTTATTACCAATATCCACAACCCAACTGTGGCATGGCTATGCACAGCTCACTGATGTTCATCAGTGATGACAGAAAACATGATTTTCATTCTGTCTAGTACTTCATATGTCTGGCAACACAATACCTACAAAATCAAGGGGTCAACATAACAAAAATGATTCATTTTTTGGATGGTGTTCCGGAACAGTACAAAAATAAAGGCAACTTTGTGAAAGCATCTTTTGGAGAATCTGACCTGGGAGTTCCATGTGAGAAACAATACTTTTGAAGTCACCACGGAAAAGGACCATGTGACGGTGAAGTTGGGGTTCTCAAAAAGAGTGCTTTTACTGCAGTAACTGCAAGAAGAGCCATGATAACTAATGCACAAGATTTGTTCCTTTATGGAAAATCACATTTGACCTGCCCCAAAAATGAACATGAACATGTGCATGCAAGAAAAACATTCTTCTTTGTCAAGGAGGGGGAAGTAAATCACAAATTTTCACAAAGAATCAATGTAAAAACTTTGCCAAACACATGCATGCCACACAGTGTCTGTGGAATTGAACCATGTTGTTTCTGCAAGGAGCTGTTTCTGCACGTATTGCATAAGCAATAAAGGATAGTGCAGCAATACAAAGTTTAGGGGAGACTGGAGATTCTTTTGTTTGAAATCTGGGGCAGAGTTGGCAGACAGGACACCACACATGGGGTCTCCTGCACAACTACCACAGTCTAGATCTTCTTCACCACAATCAACACCACTAGCAGCTTGGCCAAGGTCCTGGAGTCCACCGCCACAGAGGTCCCCGACTCCACCACCACAGAGGCCCCCGAGTCCACCGGCACAGAAGTCCCCAACTCCACCACCACAGAGGTCTCTGACTCCACCACCACAGAGGTCTGCATGTATACCTGTGCCACAATCCAAGTCTTGAAAATTGCAACAACCTCTTTTGGGTGAAGCTGTGCTATTGCAACAGGAGAGTTCAGCATTAATTCAAGTATTAACATATTTTCAAGTGGGGCGGGATGTAGGTGTTAAGTACAACATGAGATTACATCAATTACAATACAGGGTGACCTTATTCCTGATGAGAGTTCCATAGTCTCTTTTTTGTCATGGTGGGGCTTTCTAAGTTTTGGACATGGCTCTGCAGGTTGCACACTCTCCTCTGAGGCCAGAATGTCAGAAGGCTGTTGGTTCTATACCCACACCAGGCACTTGGTTAATCCCAGTGGTGACACTGGTATAGCATGAGGGGGTGCTGCACTACTGAAGTGCTCTCATTTGTAGGATATGTTAAACAGAGTTCCAGTCTGTGGTTGTTTCAGATAGACATTAAAAATCCCATGGCACTTTGCAAACAGTATTGGAATTTCCCTGGTGTCAGGCCAAATTGCGGAGTGCCAGTCTTCCCGTAGACATTCTGGAGGATGCAATGTTGTCCCATCTGCAGGCGCCTCTCTGGGCTGAGGGAGGAGGTTGCTTCTCTTTAGGCTGAGTTGGCCAGGATTCAGGGGGCCTCCTCTCCCACCCAGGGACCACCAGGGCCACTGCCACTTCCTCAGAGGTTGCCAAGAAGGAGAGGTTGAACCACGGTGGGCTCAGGGATGGTGCTGGTGGTGGAACAGAGATGCATTTCACTAGTTATACCTCTCCATTATTCATATGCTGTTCTGGCAGAGCCTGTTCCCTCAATGGAGGCACCCACAGTGGAGACCATGGAGAATGCTGGGAACTTCCAAAAAGGAGACCCACAGGAGTGTGGCATGGGACCCCACAGGGGAAGGGAACAACTCCTAGTGGGGGGCTCAGTTGTTAAGATGGTAGAACTGGGGGAGGGAGAGAGAGAGGGAGGGAGGTAAGGTGCCTTCCTGGTGCCATAGCTTGGAGAGACAGGGAGCAAATCCTCAGGATTGCTAGAACAGCAACACGGGAGAGGAAGCTCAACATCATTGTCCACCTAGGAACAAATGACCTGGCTGGGAATTGTATCAGAGCAGTACAGGAGGAGTTTGTGGAGTTGAGGAGGGGCCTTAGACAAGTAGCACGCACGGTAACCTTCTCAGAGATGTTGCCTGTCTATGGCATGGGTGAGGCTAGGGTGAGCCACACCATGGGATTCAAATGAATGGATGAAAAACTGTTGCAGAGCTCAGGGTTTGGCTTCATTGGGGACTGGTGGTCCACCTGGAGGGATACAGGCCTATACTGGCATGATGGTCTTCATCTGTCTGGGAGGGGAACCAGGATCCTAGGTGATAGGTTTAAATACTTCATTGGCAAGCATTTAAACTAACCAAGGGGGTACTGAAAAGAAGCAGAGAAATCCTAGCCCCCGCACCACAAAACAGGGTAGTTAGCAAGGCAAGCACCAAAGTAGAGAAGTCCATAGTGAGAAGGACTGGGGTGAATGGAGGAAAAAAGGCAAAGGCAGTAAGGACAGGGATGTGGCTAAAGGGGTAGGGACATCATAAAATGGAGGGCAATGAGTACCAGTGCCCATAGTCTGGTTAACAAGCTCCCTGAACTAGTGAACTTGATGAAAGAGGGATGCCTGGATATTGTGGCAGTCATAGAAACATGGTACACAGGGAACCATGACTGAGATGCCAACATACCACAGCACACAATCTACAGGGGGGACAGGGAGGGTAAAAGAAGAGGAGGAGGAGGATGAGCTCTCTATGTAAGGAAAGAGATCAAAGCAATGGAACTAAAGGGTAAACAGGGAGGAGAGGAGGCACTGTGTGTCACCCTGGATACAGGGAACACCACCACAATCCACAAGGGGATTGTATACAGACCCTTGTCTCAGGGGGAGGAAATGGACAAGGAAATGATAGAAGGCATCCTTAGGATGGCAGAAACAGAAGAGATATTGTTGATGGGGATCTGAATATGCCAGATGTTTAATGGAGAACTTTTTGCTGCAGGAACATCCAAAAACAGGGTCATTCTTTAAACCCTACAGGACAGCACTAAAAATACCACCAACAGCTTAATCTGGTTCAATGTCGGTTGGCATCCCTCTGCTCCCCCCTCCACCCCTGGGATGAGGTAGTAGAATTATCTAGTCCTCCTTTCCTGGTCAACAAAAACAAAATAAAACAAAAGTCAGTAGTAGCCCCCCCCCCCAGCTGGAGATAATTATTTGAGATGGTTATTTTATTTCTCAATTTCTGTTTTTTTTATTTTCAGGAAAATTAATAAAGGAAACTTTGTGGCTGTGCAGTTTACAACTGGGACAAAAAACACAGGTGTTATATACCTTGCTGAGGTTGTGTCTTCTTCAGATACACAAGTCACCATCAAATATATGCTAAAAAATAAACAATACACCTACAGTGTTGCTTATGAGGACATGGCTGAATATTCTATACAACCACTAAAAGACATTGTTTGGAAATTTGATGATCCTATACAGTCAACAGTGACTCAACAGTTGCACTTTCCAGAAGATGACTTTCTTCCGATTAAACCATGCCTTGTCTGATTTTAAACTAATTTTCAAATAAATGCCTTCTCTTGATAGAAACATAGAAACATAGAAACTGTCAGCACATAAGGACCGCTAGGCCCATCCAGTCTGCCCATAGGCCCTACACATTGTATGTGGCCACTGATCCTATGTGTTCAATGGCTTGTCATCACTCCCTCCCCTCTCAGGCTTCCCTTGTGCCTGTCCCAAGCAAGCTTAAACCCCTCCACTGTGCTTGCCCCCACTACGTCTTATGGCAGACTATTCCATGTGCCACCTACCCTTTCTGTGTAGAAGAACTTCTTCACGTTACCTCTTAATCTACCCCCCTCCAATTTCATATTGTGCCCCCTTGTTCTAGTACTTTTTCTACATTGGAAAAGCTCCCCTGCCTGCACCTTAATTATGGCCTTAAGGTACTTGAAAGTTTCAATCATGTCCCCCCAGCATCTCCTCTCCTCCAGTGAGTACATATTGAGGTCCCTTAGTCTCTCCGCATATGTTTTGTGGTGTAAGCACTGCACCATCTTTGTTGCCCTTCTCTGGATAGTCTCCACCTTATCTATATCCTTGCATAGGTGTGGTCTCCAGAACTGCATGCAGTACTCCTAGTGAGGCCTTACCAGTGTTTTATACAATGGCATCACCACCTCCCACCTCCTGCTAGTGATACCTCTGCCTATGCATCCCATCATACCACTGGCCCTCCCTGCTGCCTTTGTACACTGCTTTGATACCTTAAGGTCACCAGAGATGATAACCCCTAGGTCCCTTTCCTCCTTGGTGACAGTCAACTCCTCTCCCCCCAACCTGTAGCTCTCCCCAGGGTTCCCTCTACCCAGGTGCATTATTTTGCACTTCTTTACATTAAACCTCAGTTGCCACATCTCTGACCATCTTTCAAGCTTCTCCAGTTCCCTCTTCATTTTCTGCACCCCTTCTGGAGTATCCACCTTGTTGTAGATCTTGGTGTCATCTGCAAACAGGCAGACCTTTCCTTCCAGACCCACTGCAATGTCACTAACGAAGACATTGAACAGGACTGGTCCTAGTACTGATCCCTGAGGTACCTCACTGGTCACCCCACTCTCCCCAGATTGTACCCCATTTACCACCATCCTCTGTCTCCTGTCTATTAACCAGTTCCTAACCCAGTTCACCACCTTGTCTCCCATGCCCAGACTACTCATCTTGTTAATCAGCCTTCTATGTGGGACAGTGTTGCAGGCTTTGCTGAAATCGAGGCAGGCAACGTCTACTGCTCCTCCCTGATTAAGTTCCCTTGTCACCCAATCAAAAAAAAAAACTATTAGATTCATTTGACATGACCTTCCTGCTGTGAATCTGTGTTGCCTCAGATCCTGCATACCACTGGATTCCAAATGTGTCACTATCCTTTCTTTCAGCAGTGTCTCCATGATCTTTCCCACCACTGAAGTGAGGCTGACTGGCCTGTAGTTCCCTGCCTCCTCCCTACTGCCACTTTTGTGCAGTGGGACTACATGTGCCCTCCCCCAGTCCTCTGGAACAACACCTGTGTTGAGTGACTCTGTGAACAGGGCCACCAGAGGAACTGCTAGTTCCTTTCACAGCTCCTTTAATATCCTCAGGTGGATGCTATCTGGCCCCATGGCCTTATCCACCTTCAGCTTTGTGAGTTCTTCCAGAACTTTCTCCACTGTGAATGGACTGGTGTTCACTTCCCCCCCCCAAATGCTTCTGCACCCCAACTGTGGTCCTTGATCTCTCCTTAGTGAATACTGAGCTGAAGTATTTGTTCAGTATTTCTGCCTTATCCAGATCCCCCTCCTTGCACTCTCCCACCTCCCCTTTGAGTCTCCCAATCCCCCCCCCCCGGTTTTTCTTCTTTCACTAATGTACCTATAAAATGTCTTATCCCCTTTGTTTACAGACTGTGCTAAGCCCTCTTCTATCTGCGCCTTCGCCCTCCTAACAGCCTTCCCTGCTTTCCTTAGACATTCAAGGTACACCTTCCTGTCTTCCTCCTTTTGACTCCATTTATATTTTCTGAAACTCCACTTCTTAGCCCTGACTTTGTCCCTCGCCTCTTTGGAGAACCATAGTGGTTTCCTTCTTCTTTTCCCTTTGGTCACTATCCTAACACACTGGTTTGTTATATCCACTATGGCTCCTTTCAGTTTCTTCCATTGTTTTTCCACCCCCTCTACTATCTCTCCCCTTCCCCAGGACTGCTTGTAAACATCTACCCATTTCAGTGAAATCTGCCCTCCTGAAATCTAATACTCCTGCCCTTGTATGGCTTGATTGAGTCCATGTCCCCATGCTGAACCACACTATGTGGTGGTCACTGGACCCCAGCTGTTCTTCCACCTGCATTTCTTTGACTCTGTACCCATTGGTCCATACCAGGTCCAGAACTGACTTGTCCCTGGTTGGCACATGCACCAGCTGCCTGAATACAACTCTCTGTAGGGATTCTAGGATAGCTGTACTTCTGACTGAAACAGCCATCTGGGTGGCCCAATCCACGTCCAGCATATTGAAATCGCCCAGTAGCAGGATTTTGCCCTTAGTTGTCACGTTGTGTATGTTCTCCACTAGTTCCCTGTCTGCTTCTTCCCTCTGTGCTGGAGGTCTGTATATCACCCCAGTGTCTATCGCTGTTCCATTCTCTGGCTCCAGGGTGACCCACATTGCCTTGGCCTCCCCCTGTATACCCTGAACTTCTGTAGCCTTTATACCATCTCTGATACACAGGGCCACTCCCCCACCCTTTTTACCCTCCCTCTCCCTCCTGAACAATGTATAGCCTGGCACATTGACTTCCCAGTCATGATTTGCAGAGCCCAATGTCTCTGTTATTGCTGCCATGTAAAGGTCTTCATCTGCCAACAAGGCCTCCAGGTCTGGAACCTTATTTTCCAGGCTATGGGCATTTGTTAGCATGACCGTCCATGTTTTACAGTCTGCACTCCCTCTGCTCTTGTTCTCCCTATGCAGCATTTTCTCCCACCCCAGTTTCTTTTCCAATGTGCTCCTGCCACCCTTATGTTACTCATTATACATTCTTCACCTGCCTGCCCCTTCCTGCCTATTTTCACTGTTCCCATTGTTGACTTATGTTCCTGCATGTTCTCCTGTGGGGGGGGTGTTTCTAATCCTCCTGGCACTCACCCCTTGGCCAGTTTAAATGCTCACAGCTGAAGCATTTAAACTTCTCAAAAAGGACCAAGGTCTTCTTCTCAGCCAGATGCAGGCCATCATCCTTATATCAGCTTGCATCTGCCCGGGTTAGGCCCCAGTCCCCTATGAAGCCAAAACCCTCCCTTCCACACCAATCCTTCAACCAGGAGTTGAAGGTAAGGATGTGGAGTCCCTTAGCTTCCCCTGTGCCCTGAACAGGTAGCACTTCTGAGAATGAGATGGAGCATGTTATCTGTTTCAGGTTTCCCCCAAGCTTCCTGAAATCATCCTGGACTCTGGCTAACTCCACCCTTCTCCTGGCCAGGTCATTGAACCCCAGGTGGACAATGACATCCAGTTGTTCTCTTCTTGCAATTGCTATAGTGATTCTATGGATCCACTTCCCATTCCTCCATGCAGCTCTTCCTGGGAGGCACTTGACCTCCCTCTCTCCCCTGCTAGGTGACCCTAACTCCAATCCCCGAACAATAGAGTCTCCTACTAGGAGAAGCTTTCCCCCATCCTCCAGGTTTCCCTGCTTCCCTTCCCTAGGGCTCCAACCTGGAGGACCCACCCATCCTCCCTGAATGCAGCCTCAGGTTCCTGAGTGGAGCTTTCCTATCCTCCAAAACAGTGTAGGAGTTAGTAAGTGGGACCAGTTGGGGGGTGTGCTTTTGACCCTCCTCCCTCACCCTTCCTGAGCCCACTGTAGTCCAATTTCTCCTCATCCATGGCATCCTTTGAGGTAATGGTTGTGGACCCGGTTGGTCTCTGTGTGGGGGTGGATGCCGCCTTCAGCTGGCCAACTCTGCTCGGAGACAGGCAACCTCCTCCCTCAGCCCAGAGAGGAACCTTCAGATAGGGCAGCATTGTAGCCTCCAGAATGTCTCCCTGAAGACTGCTGCTTCACACTCACTGCACTGCACCACTCCCATCTTGTCTGATTCCCTCCTCAATCAACTGCTTACTTAAGATGGTTATTTGATATCCCCCAAATATACTTTTTATTTCTGTTGTGTTTTGTTATGCATCCTCTCTTTTCTTCTTCCTGTATGGATGCAGGGCATTGCGAGGCCTTATGGGACGCACCCAATAAATGTAGGGTGAGCCTTGGGGTGGATGGGTTGTGGGGTGGGAGGGTGGAACTACACCACAGGCTGTGTCAAAAAAGCAATCAGCCAAGGAGTCCTCTGGCAGTGACACCTCACACAATCACCAACTTGTCTGCTAGAATCCCTCAATCCTGCCCAAACTAAATTTAAAAGTACAATAAATGGCAGTTAAGAATAGCCTTAAAATACAATTTCAAACACACAGAAATGGCAGCTAAGAAAATATTTAAAATCCACCTTTACAAACAACCACCAGCTAAAGCCCCATTCTCCCTCTCCACTAACTAAAGACTGGTCTGTTTGTCATGACACACATGTACTACACTAGTATTTAACCCACATATAATGGACTCTCTTTGTTCTTCTGCTTTGGGACCAGATACAGTGATTGATAGTGATTGGCAGTTTCTTTACTACAGACACCAGTTGAGATTTACTCGATGTGAATTAGATGATTAAAGAGGGTGTTTAACTGTGTTTTTATTCTATATTGGGGGTATGTTAGGGGGTATATTAGGGTTAGCTTTATCTTCCATATTTGTTACATGTAAGCAATATTTATAAATGGCTGGATAAATAAAGACATAGATAGATAATAACAGATTTGTGTTGTGGTGTTCCTGTCACTCACATTATGTGTTGTGGTGTCCCAGTTACTCATGTTATGTGTTAGAAAATATTGTGTTAAAATAAAATATGCTTTACAATCCAAAGAATTGTTGGTGTCTGTCTTATGCATATAGTGCCACATATATCTTCAGCAAAGCTGGTCTGGGGAAAGGAAAGGGATGTGAGACATAGCTAAACTGTGATTAGCTATGGGTTGGGATGTAATGGTGTCCCACAATGGATGGTCCAGTAATTGGTGACGGATATGGTTGGAGACCAAATGATGAAAAGTTACTAACTACTATACCTAAGTAGAAGACCCAAGCACTGTGATATCAATTTTACTTTATTAATAAAACTGGCAAATTAATTATCATGGACACCATGTTACCCATGTAAAATATTTCTTCCGATACATTTCAATCCCATTTTCAAACAACTACCAAATATAAGTTCTCCAAAAAATCCACAGTCTTGACATTTAAAGAAAGATTTTTTGGGAGCATGAATGTCACATTTGCGTTCTCTTGAATATTGTATATATGCCTATATATATATATATATATATATAAAATCTAGTAGCTCCAAATCCAAACTTCTGATTGTATAAAATACATCACATGACCATGCGTATATCAGAGTGCGACCGCACACCTGCATTTTTACCACCCTCCAAAACAATTTTGCCATTTTATAAGACAGATAACCCACTCTATGGTGTACTGTCGCTCTATGATATACACACACCTTGGGTGGTTGATGCACTCAGCCTGTGGCCATGTACATACAATGTACACCAATGCATGCATATATCAGAGCATGACTGCACACCTAAGAGTGGGTTATCTATTACATATATATATATATATATATATATATATATATATATATGTATATTCATTGCAAAAAACTTTGCTAATGCATCAGTTACCAAAGTGGGGAAATGAGATGTTAGGGTTGAGCCCCTAACCCTACACCCCCCCACACCACCATCCTTCACAGACTGACAGATGCCAGGGTGTGCCATGAAGTCATCAGGCCCAACTCTCACCCTAGTCTATGTGTAAACAGGTTGACATGCTACAGTAAATGAGAACAGGGTGAGAGTTAGGCTTGACGACCCCATGGCACACCACAGCATCTGTTGGTCTGTGGAGAATGTGGGGTGGGAGGTGGGTGGGATTAGGGGCTTAATCCTAACATCTCATTTCCCCACTTTTGTTGCTTTAACCCTAACTGATGCATTAGCAACATTTTTTGCAATGAATTTCCTTACTTTCTGAAAAAGTGTAATATAAATAGTAAAAGGGCCCTGCACTCCCAAAAAGCTGCCCATTTATACATAGCGATATGCATCTGTGGGAGTGCGGGCCCTGTGCTCCAGCTTACAAATTAAATACAGAGCCATACATTAGCCCTATAGGACAAGGAACACGTGTAACACTAATTTGCCAATATCTCAGTAACCATAGCACCTATGAAAAAAATTCCAGTGTCATTGTAATCATGACAGGGAGACCTCCATGTGAGATAGCCTGACAGAATCTGTATCTCACATCATTTGCAAGATATGGGTGCACAAAGGTGCTGTAGGGGCCACAATTCAATGGAAGGACATAACTCAGGTATTTTTAGGATTTCTTCCACCCAGTTTTTAACATGACATTTTGGGGAACCCCACCTCATGAACAATGTCACTTTCATTTCATAAATCTGTCCCGAAAGTTAAGTTCGCACAGTGAATGCACCATTCTGTGCACAGGTGCAAAATCATGTTTTGGGCAGGATGTAAAAAATGACAGCTGTATATTGTTCATGAGGAGGGTGAAAAAGGCTAATGTTGAAAACCAGGATGGAAAATATGCAAAATTGGTGAAGTTATGAGCACGCGTAAAAACTGCACAATGCATGCTCATAACATGGCCATTTTTGAGAATTGTTTAACCAAATTTTCAACATGAGCTTTTTGGGAATCCTCTCATGAACACTGGCACTGTGATTTTGTTAATCCATCCCAAATGCTGATTTCGCACAGCGACGTGGCATTAGGCGTCAGAGGTAAAAAAACACATTTCAGTCAGGATGTGAGAAATGACAGCCATACTGTTCTTGAGGAGGTGTGAAAAAATGGGAGTATTGAAACTCTGAAGTGAAAATATAAAAAATTGGTGAAGTTATGAGTGTGCGTAGAAACTGCGGAACGTGCTTTTGTAACATGGGCATTTTTTGCACTTTTTGCAACAAATTTTTAGCATGGGCTTTTTGGGACCTCCCCACATGAACACTGGGACTGTCATTTCATTAATCAGTTAAGAAAGGTGATTTCCTCTCCCAAAAAGTGATTCCACGCAGAGATCATGAAATCACCTTTTGGGACATAGTAACGAGATTTCAGTGCCAGTGTTCATGAGGCAGGATCCCAAAATGTCTATGTTGAAAATTTGGTGAGAAAATACCCCTAAATGGCTCAGATATCCACATTGAAATTCTTTGTTTGTATAGGAGTCATGCAACATAGGATCCTAGTTCGTATCGTCATACAAACTAAGGTCCTATGTCATATGACGCCAATACGAACAAAGAATTTAAATTTTAAATAACACACATTTTAAGGGCATTTTCCAAACAGTAAAGAATGCACCTAGAGGATCACAATAAGTAAGCTGCATGTATTAGTTCCTGCCATACAGCAGCCCTTTGGGGCAAGGAACCCTTGCAACACTAATTTGCCAATATCTTAGTAACTATAGCAGCTATGAAAAAAATTCCAGTGTTGTTGTAATCATGAAAGTGAGACCTCCATGTGAGATATAGCTGACATAATCTATGTCTCAGATCGTTTTCGAGATACCGGTGCTGGATGGCGCTGCGATGATGACAATTCAATGGACGCACGTAACTTGGGCATTTTTAGGATTTTTTCCACCCAATTTCCAACATGGCATTTTGGGGACCACACTTCACCAACAATGACACTGTCATTTTGTTAATCTGTCCCAAAAGTTGAGTTTGCACAGCGAATGCGCCATTCTCCGCCACAGTTGAAAAATCATGTTTTTGGCAGGATGTGAAAAATGACAGCTGTATACTGTTCATGAGGAGGTGTGGAAAAGGATATTGTTGAAAACCAGGAAGGAAAATATGAAAAATTGGCAAAGTTACCAGCATGTGTAGAAACTGCACAACGCACGCTCATAACATGGCCATTTTTGAGAATTTGCTAACCAAATTTTCAACATGCACTTGTTGGAAATCCCCTCATTAACACTGGCACTGTGATTTTGTTAATCCTTTCCAAAAGTTGATTTCACACAGTGACCTGCCATTCTGCATCAGAGGTGCAAAAACACATTTCAGGCTAGAGGTGAGAACTGACAGCTATACTGTTCATGAGGAGGTGTGAAAAAATGGCAATGTTGAAAATCTGAAGTGAAAATATTAAGAATTGGCGAAGTTACAAGTGTGTGTACAAACTGCGTAACACACACTTGTAACACGGCCATTTTTGCACCAAATTTTCAGCATGGGCTTTTTGGGACCTCCCCTCATGAACACTGGGACTGTCATTTTATTAATCAGTCTAGAAAGGTGATTTCCCATCCCAAAATGTGATTCCATGCAGTGACCATGAAATCACCTTTTGGGACCACATAACGAGATAACAGTGCAAGTGTTCATGAGGCAGGGTCCCAAAATACCTATGTTGAAAGTTTGGTAAGAAAATACCCCAAAATGGCTGAGATATCTACATTTAAATTCTTTGTTTGTATCAGAGTCATATGACGTAGGATCCTAGTTCGTATCATCATACAAACTAAGATCCTACGTAGTATGACGCCAATGCAAACAAAGAATTTAAATGTTAAATAACACACATTTTAATGGCATTTTCTGAACAGTAAAGTGCAGAATGCACCTAGGGGGTCACAATGAGCAAGCTACTTGTTTTGATTCCTCCCCAGAATATCATTTTGGGAGGTTTCCAAATTAAAATTTCAGGCAAACTGGAAACAAGATGGAAGCCATATGAAAGAGGAATTTTCTCAAACTATGTACTGTAGGATTCCTTTCTTTTCAACCAGCTATATGGAAGTGCCAACTGAGCATGCTCAGAAATGATTTTTTCTAATTTTTAATTTGCAATAACTTAAAAATGGCTTATTGCTTTTTTAACAGTCTAGCAAAAGGCACATCTGTGGGGTAGTCACTTTCTGTCCTGAAAATTTCATACCAAACAAACAAACTCTCAGGGCGGTAGGCAAGTTCAAAGAAAAATCCCAGTAAAGCCAATGGGTAAAAACATGTTTTTTTCACTTCTCTGTAACTTGGAGATTGCACATCTGACAGGACCAAACCTTGCCAGATCAAGAGACTTATTACACAGGAAGGAGCATACCAAATTTTGAACAAATCCGTTCAACAACTGCAAAGTTATTAAAGTGCAAAATTTTGAGTTCGACATTGAAGTGGATATTCAACCCTAACTATAGAGGCGCGACATGCGATATATATATATATATATATATATATATATATAATATATATATATATATAGATATATATATATATATATTCTTACATATATAGTCTCAGAGTGCTCATTGGTGCTGTTTAAAGAAATCCTATTGCCACTTCTGCACCAGTGCTCTCATGTCTGTGGACCCTATCTTAGCAATTTTGAGTCTGGGAGCTACAGGGAGCTCCTGATGCATCTGTATTCCAGCAAGGAAAAAGGATGCTATCCAGCTCACATGCACAGACCGCAGGTTTACACATTCTCGGTGTGGCTGCAAACCAGTTTGCACTGTTTCCTCATTACTGCGTTGGCTTGAATCCCTGAAGGTGTTTCAGTCTCTGTCTGGCAACACATACAATTTCTTCTTGTAAAGTGGGACTGGAAGAGAGACACAGAACCACTTATAGCCAAACCAAGAATGTGCAAGATGATGGTCTTTTCTTGCATGTTGTTGCACATCCATTTTATCATCATGATAGGTGTGCCTCTGGAGCTGTCCCAGTTCTCCCGGGTCCCAAAATAATTTAGCAGTGGAGCTTAAGAAGCAAAACTATTTCTTTAAAGAACACCAAAGACTGCTGTGGGTCTTAATATATACATCAAAAAAACCTGCTCAAGAATATTTATGAGCTATTTATGAATATTAATCGACTGCTCATTAAGATTAAAAGTCCCCCTATTAATGAGCAGCTCATATATATATTCATTGCAAAAAAAAACTTTGTTATTGCATCACATTGGGTTAAAGCAACAAAAGAGAGGAAATGAGATGTTAGGGTTGAGCCCATAACCCTACCCGCTCATCTTCCACAGACCGACAGATGTCAGGGTGTGCCATGGGGTGATCAGGCTCAACTCTCACCCCACTCCATGTGTAAACAGGTTGACATGCTTCAGTAAAGAATGGGGTGAGAGTAGGAAATGATGACCCCGTGGCACACCCCTGCATCTGTCGGTCTATGGAGGATGGGGGGTTGGTGGGGTGAGTGGGGTTAGGGGCTCAACCCTAAGATCTCATTTCCCCACTTTTCTCGCTTTAATCCTAACTGATGCATTAACAAGGTTTTTTACAATGAATATCCTTACTTTTTGAAAATGAGTATTATAACTAGTAAAAGGGCCTGCACTCCCAATTACACATTAAATACGGAGCCATACAACTGCCCTATAGGGCAAGGAACACTTGTAACACTAATTTGCTAATATATCAGTAACTATAGCAGCTATGAAGAAAATTCCAGTGTTGTCGTAATCATGACAGTGAGACCTCCACGTGAAATATGGGCAACCAAATCTATATCTTACATCGTTTTTAGATATGGGCACTGAATGGTGTCATGATCATGACAATTCAATGGATGCACGTAACTTGGGCATTTTAAGGATTTTTTTCACCCAATTTTCAACATGGCACTTTGGGGACCCTGCCTCATGAGCAATGCCACTTTCATTTCATTGATCTGTTCCAAAAGTTGAGTTCACACAGTGAATGCGCCATTCTCCACCACAGTTGCAAAATCATGTTTTGGGCTGGATGTGAAAAATGACAGCAGTATACTGTTCATGAAAAGGGTGTGGAAAAGTGTAATGTTGAAAACCAGGAGGGAAAATATGAAAAATTGGAAAAATTTACAAAAGCGTGTAGAAAATGCACAATGCACACTCGTAACACATAGTCAGCATCTACAACCCGCCATCCGGGGGTGTGGCTGGACTTCAGGACATGCTAAGCCAGACATCACAGTCTATCAACCTAAATGAGGCCTTAATACTTGGGGATGTAAACCTAAACTGGTTGGGTCCCTCTCGCAGTGTCCTCATGTCTTTAGTACACAGCTTTAACCTGTACCAGCTTATAGCTAAAAATACAAGGATGGTAATTCCATCCAAACCAGGTACCCTCATCGATTGGATACTCACAAATCGACCTGAGCATGTGACCAAGGCAGGTATCTTGGCAGATGCAATAACTGACCACTATCCAGTATGCTGTCTATGGACCTCAGGTGCCCCACCATCTCCTCCACCCGGCTTTGTCACCTTTACAAACTTTGCAGGCATGGACGAAAACGCTTTCCTTCACGATGTTTCCACCATAGACTGGTCTGAAGTTTACCATGCACAAAAAGTGGAGGATGCCTTATGTGTTTTCCTAGACAAATTCAGTGCCCTCCAGAGTAGACATGCATCAAAGGTAAAAAGGAGGGTCAGAGGAAACCAAACCAGGTTGCTCCATAAAGACCTGCTTATAGAGCCACGGCACAGGGACAAACTGTGGAAGCACTACAGGCATACTGGCTTGCCTACTGATCTTATTACTTATAAGAAACACAGAAATTCTTGCAAAAAATGCATAAGACAAGCCAAAAGTAGGTACTGCCAGAACCTGCTGTCCAGCTCAGCCCATGACCCTAGGAAATTCTGGGCCCATGTAAAAACCTTCCCTGGTGCATCTCAGTCTATGACCCCTTCAGAGATGATTCACAACGGAGCCCACTGTAACGACTCTTACACAATAGCAAATGCCTTCAACAGGATGTTCTCCAATCTCTTACCCTACACCTCTACCTTTCCACAGGCACCCATCGTATCTCAGCCCCCTAACTCCAGCAAGCTGATGGACCTCCTGTCTTCATCCAATGGGTCTCCGCTGTCCCGGCCTTTCTACTTCAAAGCCATCACCAGTCCACAGGTCCTCAAACTGCTAAAAACTATACCGATAACACCAGCCCAGGGTCCAATTTAATTCAACCCCGCCTATTGAAGCTAGCCGCCCATCTCATTGCCTCTCCCCAGGCCAAAATCTACACACTATCCCTTTCCAGTGGTGTTGTGCCTGACCTCTGGAAGATTGCTAGGATAACTCTGATATTCAAAAAGGGGGATAAGAAGGATATCTCAAATTACAGGCCGATAACGATTCTTTCGGTCTTGAGCAAAATACTGGAAAAACTCGTCGCCACCCAAACCTGGACTTCATTGCAACCACAAATCTTCTCTCTGATGTGCAGCATGGTTTTAGGAAAAATCATAGCACTTCAACGGCCCTGGCAAAATTCACCTCAGATACTCTCTCCAACTTGGATGCTGGATGACTAACAGGAGCCGTCTTCTTTGATCTCACTAAGGCCTTTGATCTTGTGGATCACTCCCTACTCCTGGTCTTTCTTCAAAACATAGGCTTCTCTACTCCTGTTGTAAATTGGTAAAGGAGCTATTTAGCTAATAGGACACAAGCAGTGAAATTTAATACTGCAATATCTGACAACATCACAATCAATGTTGGAGTTCCCCAAGGATCTATTCTGTGACCTCTTGTATTCTCCTTCTTTATCAACAATATTCTGGACATCATCTCAACTTGCTCCTCTCTTCTCTACGCTGAAGACCTGGTCATCTACACCAGCTCTACTAACATCGACTACCTCAACTTGTCTCTGACCACTGCTTACAAGAGTATTCAAAGCTGGCTGTGCCACCATAGACTGGTTCTAAATACAAACAAAACTAAAGCCATGCTCCTGGGCTCTGCCCCCAAACTAAGAACCTGCCCCTCACCCTTGATGGTCCACGATCTGGAGGAGAACAAACTAGAGGCTGTCACATCCTTCCGGTATCTTGGAGTTTTACTTGACCAATCTCTAGACCTAAGCCTCCACATTCAATCAACCTGCAAAACTGTAAATAGTAAACTGGGTATTGCCTACAGAACTAGCTATATGCTAAGTTCTTCTGCTAAACTGGTCATTGCCAGGTGGATCCTGCTCCCAACCCTGACATACTGGGCTCCTATGCTTGCGGCTGCCCACAAATCATCACTACTGAAATGGAATGTCTCCTATAACAATATTTGTCATTATGCATCATCATCCCCACAGCTCAAGCATCAATGTTGGCTTTATAGTGACCTAGGTTGGCTCTCCCCCTCTGCATCCAGACAATACTATCTTGACTGTCTATCTGACTTCATAATCAGGCTGGAAACCCCGGCCTCCCTTGCAAAGCTATTACGTCCCATCACCTCATACTGAGGGTTGAGGTCACTTGACAAATCTCTACTGAGGGTACCCAGGTGTCACACCTCCAAAGGTACCAGGGCATTCGGGCATGCTGCCCCTCAGATGTGGAATATGCTGCCCTGGAACTAAGACAATCTACATCCCACTATCACTTTAAAAGTGGGCTACGACGTTATCTGTCTACAGCTGAACAGTGTACCTGTTTCAACCCTACCTGACCTAACCATTTGATCCACCTGCCCCGTGTCACTGCCACTGGATGATCTATTTATCTTCTGCTTGTTGAAACCCCCCTTCCCCCACATCACATCTCTCTCTCCTCTCCCCATTCCTCTCATCTTTCAATACATGCTCCTTGGACCCATCCTACCGCAGCATCTGATTGATACTGCACCCCTTCCCAGTTTTCTCCCTCAATTTAAACTAGTTAGCCACTTCTCTAAGCAATTTTGTACCCTCTTGTGGTAACACATGCACAAAACACCTCTTCTTTGGGGCCCGATCCCTTCCTGTTATGTCGTGCTCTACTACACATTTACATGTCTGTATTATCCTGCCTTTAGTTTTTTTTATGCCTACTTGTAATAATGTATGACTCTACTATATGCCTTTCCTTCATGTTATAACCTGCCCCATGATTTGTATTGCTGGCTATAGTATCTCTGCTATTGTTGCATGTAGTAATGGCCTATGCTTTTTTACTGTTATCCGTGTCTACATAGCTAAAGTTTAGCCACTTATATTTGATGTCAGGCACTTCACTTTACTGTTTATTGTTTTTTGTCATATTTGTTTCCATGGCTGAGAACAAGCTATATTGTCTACTGTCATTGATTCCTGTAATGCTTTTTTGTATGTATTGCCTTGTACTCTCCTGGTCGTGCCTGAAAATAGTCATTTATTGGCTAGTGTACTTACCTGGTTAACAAAAACTAAATAAATAAATAAATACATTTTGGGGAATTCTTTAACCAAATTTTCAACACATGTTTTCTGGGAAATCCCCTCATGAACACTGGCACTGTGATTCTGTTACTCTATTCCTATAGTTGATATCGCACAGCGACGTACAATTCAGCATCAGAGGTGCAAAAGCACATTTCAGGCCAGAGATGAGAAATGACAGCTGTACTGTTCATGAGAAGGTGGAAATGTTGAAAATCTGGAGTGAAAATATTTAAAATTGGTGAAGTTATGAGTGTGCCTAGAAACTACATAATGCACACTTGTAACATAGACATTTTTGCAAATTTGTTAACCAAATTTTCAACATGAACTTTTTGGGAAATTCTCTCATGAACACTGGCACTGTGTTTTTGTTAATCTATCCCAAAAGTTGATTTTGCACAGTGACGTGCCATTTTATTGCAGAGTAGTAAAAACACATTTCAGGCAGGATGTGAGAAATGACAGATGGACTGTTCATGAGGAGGTGTAGAAACATGGCAATGTTGAAAATCTGGAGTGAAAATATTAAAAATTGGCAAAATTATGAGAGTGCATAAAAAATGCGCAATGCATGCTTGTAACACAGCCATGTTTTGGATCTTTTGCACCAAATTTTCAACATGGGCTTTTTGGGACCTCCCCTCATGAACACTGGGACTGTCATTTTGCTAATCAGTCCAGAAAGGTGATTTCATGTCCCAAAAGTTGATTTCATGCAGTGACCATGAAATCACCTTTTGGGACCGAGTAACAAGATGGCAGTTCCAGGGTTCATGAGGCAGGGTCCCAAAAGGTGATTCCATGCAGTGACCATGAAATCATCTTTTGGGACAACAGTGCAAGTGTTCATGAAGCGGAGTCCCAAAATGCTTATGTTGAAAATTTGGTGAGAAAATACTCAAAAATGGCTGAGATATCAACATTTAAATTCTTTGTTTATATCAGAGTCATATGACAAGGGATCCTACTGTAGTTTGTATCATCATACAAACTAAGATCCTATGCTGTATGACTCCGATATGAACAAAGAATTTAAATGTTAAATAAGACACATTTTAAGGGCATTTTCCAAAACAGTAAAGTGCAGAATGCAACTAGGGGGTCACAATAAGCAAGCTACATGTGTTGGTTCCTCTCCAGAATATCATTTTGAGAGGTGTCCAAACTTAAATTTCAGGCAAACTGGAAACATGATGGCAGTCATACGAAAGAGAAATGTTTTAATACAATGCAGGATTCCTCTTTAGTACCAAGCAGCTATATTGAAGTGCCTACTGAGCATGCTCAGAAATGATTTTGTCAAAGTTTTAAATTGCAATAACTTACAAATGGCTTATTGTTTTTTCACCAGACTAGCAAAAAACACATCTGTGAGGTAGTCCCTGTCTGTCCCAAAAATTTCATGCCAAACAAACAAACCCTTGGGGCTACAGGTAAGTTTAAAGTAAAATCCCAGTAAAGCCAATGGGTAAAAAACTATTTTTTCACCTGTCTGTAACTAATAGAGACAGCACTTCTGACCTGAACAAAACTTGCCAGATCAAGAGATCTACAACAGAGGAAGGAGCATACCACATTTCAGGCAAATCCGTTCAACAATTGCAAAGTTATTAAAGTGCAAAATCTTGATTTTAGCATTGAAGTGACTATTCAACACTAACTATAGGGGGGCAACCGCACCCTATAACATATATACATATATATATATAATGATACAAACTACAGTAGGATCCCTTGTCATATGACTCTGATATAAGCAAATATATCCAAGGCACACTGCCTTAAGGCTAGCTGGTCCATTCCACTGGGGTGTCAAACAGATGAGGCATACTGATGAGTCCTGGTAGGATGAAACACATGTCCATGTCTTCTGTTAGCACCCTTTGCAAACTGTGTGAGAGGCCTTTCGGCATGATGCAATTCTGCTTAAAGTTGGACCAGCATAACATTCTGTGGTGATTAGCATATGCAGCCCATGATGCTTTGCATTGTGGGGGCATGTGTGATTTTGTATTTTCTTGAAACTTGGCTTCCCAGCCAAATGCCCTTTGGGGTAACCTTTGCCTCAGTGTTTGCGCACAGAGGTTCTTTGTCTTTTAACTAGTTTTTTATTTTAATGGGTTCACCACAATATATCCAAGGCACACTGCCTTAAGGGTAGCTGGTCCATTCCACTGGGGTGTCAAACAGATGAGGCATACTGATGAGTCCTGGTAGAATGAAACATGTGTCTATGTCTTCTGTTAGCACCCTTTGCAAACTGTGTGAGAGGCCTTTCCGCACCCTCAATTCTGCTTAAAGTTGGACCAGCATAACATTCTGTGGTGATTTGCATATGCAGCCCATGATGCTTTGCATAGTGGGGGCATGTGTGATTTTGTGTATATATATATATATATATATATATATATATATATACACACACACATATACTGTATATATATATATATATTTTTTTTTTTTCAGAGCGGTCATTGGTGATATTGAAAGAAATCCTTTTGCCACTTCTGCACCACTGCCCTCATGCCTATGGACCCAATCTTAGCAATTTTGGAGTCTGGGAGCTACAGGGAGCTCCTGATGCACCACTATTCCAGGAGAAAAAAGGATGCGAACCAGCACACATATGCAGACAGCCAGGCTAAGAAAGGGATTAGAGCAGTGCAGGAAGAGTTTGTGGAATTGGTGAGGGGCCTTAGACAAGTAGCATGCATGGTAACCTTCTCGAAGGTGCTGCCCATCTATGGCGTAGGAGAGGCTAGGGTGTTCCACACCATGGGATTCAATCAGTGGTTGAAAAACTGGCTTCATTGGGGACTGGGGGTCCACCTGGAGTGATGCAAGCCTATACTGGCATGATGGGTTGCATCTGTCCAGGAGGGGAACCAGGATCCTAGGTGATAGGTTTAAATGCTTCATTGGCAAGCATTTAAACTAGCCAAGGGGAGAGGCACTGGAAAGGAGCAGAAAAATCCTAGCCCCCCAAAAAAATCATGGTAGTAAGTGCAGTAAACACCAACATAGAGGTGTCAATACGGAGAAGGGCAGGGGTAAATGGGGAAAGTGACAAAGGCAAGAAGGACAGGGATGGGGCAAAAAGGAGTAAGGCCATCAGGAAATGTAGGGTAATGAGTACCAATGCCCATAGTCTGGGCTACAAGCTCCCTGAGCTGGTGGCCTTGATGGAAGAGGGAGCCTGGATATAATAGCAGTCACAGAAACATGGTACACAGAGAACCATGACTGGGATGTTAACATACCAGTGTACATAACCTACAGGAGAGACAGGCAGGGGTGAAGAGGGGGAGGAGTAGCTCTCTATGTAAAGGAAGGGTTAAAAGCAACTGAACAAAAGAGTAAACAGGGAGGAGAGGAGGCACTGTGGGTCACCTTGGAGACTGGAAAGGGCACCACAATCCACACAGGGGTTGTGTACAGACCCCAGTGCCAGGGGGAGGGAATGGACAAGGATATGATAGAAGGCATTCTAAGGATGGCAGAGAAAGGGGAGACACTGTTGGAAGACCTGAATATGCCAGATGTTAACTGGAGCACATTTGCTGCAGCCACATCCAAGAGCAGGACCATTCTCGATGCCCTACAGGTGGCAGGCCTCAGACAGCTAGTTTTGGAACCCACTCATGAGGGAGCAATCTTAGACCTCATACTCTCAAATGGGGGCAGTGAGAGGATCTCAGATCTAGAAGTGGGTTGCCATCTGGGAACAAGTGACCATCAAACAGTGTGGTTCACGTTAAACTCAGCTACAGAGTCAAGCCACACAAAAGTGAGGGCACTGGACTCAGGAGGGCTGACTTTGGCAAGATGGGGAGTGCCTCAGAAAAGCACTAGCAAACAGGCTAGAAGGAGGGAGGAGCAACAATGGGAATCATCAAAACTGCCATCACAGAGGCAACAAGCCTTTGTGTGAAGCAAATAAACAAATAAAAATAAAAGAAAAAGCCACTATGGTTCACAAAAGAGGTGGCTGGGAAAGTCAAGGAGAAAAAGATAGCATTCAAGAAGTATAAGGAAACACAGAAGGAGCAGGACAGAGAGCTGTACCAGTTAAGGCAGAAGGAAGCAGGGAGGGAAGTCAGAATAACAAAGGCCCAAACTGAGGAAAGGATAGCCAACTCAGTTAATAAGGGGGATAAAACCTTTTATAGGTTCATCAGAGAGTGTAAAAAGACAAAGGGAGGGACAGTGAGGCTGAATAGAATGAATGGTGGGCGGGCAGAGGGGGACAGTGAAAAAGCAGGGATACTTAATGAATATTTCTGCTCAGTATTCACAAAAGAGGAGGGGGAAGTGCCTAATCCAATTAACAGAAGCACTCTTGATGGGGGGATCGATCCTAGTCCTTTCACAGAAGAAAGGGTTCTTCAAGAACTCCTAAAACTGAAGGTGGACAAAGCAATGGGGCCTGATGGAATTCACACCAGAATTCTAAGAGAATTAAGGGGGGAACTAGTGAAACCACTGATTACTCTTTTTAACAAATCATGGGAGGATGGTGTGGTACCTGAGGACTGGAGGAAGGTGGATGTGATTCCCCTTCACAAAAGTGGGACCAAGACAGAGACAGGAAACTACAGACCTGTCAGTTTGACCTATTTGGTAGGAAAACTGATGGAGTCACTTCTGAAAGAAAGAATTGTTGAGTACCTAGAGGCCAGTGGGGAACAGGACCCAAGCACCATGGGTTCACAGTGGGAAAGTCTTGTCAGATGAATCTAACAGATTTCTTTGACTGGGTGACCAAATTAGTAGACCAGGGAGGGGATGTGGACATGGCCTACCTAGACTTTAGCAAAGCATTTGACACAGTCCCACACAAAAGATTAATAGTCAAATTAACCAGCCAGGGAGTGGGTCCTAATGTGGTAGCCTGGGTAAAACATTGGCTGGACAACAGGACACAGAAAGTAATTGTAAATGGAGTCCACTCTGAAGAAAGAGGGGTTACTAGTGGGGTACCGCAGTGTTCAGTACTGGATCTAGTGCTTTTTAATGTCTTTATAAATGACATTGCAAAGGGACTAGAAGGAAACGTATGCCTCTTTGCAGATGACACAAAGATCTGCAACAGGGTTGATACACAAGGAGGCGTGGAAACAATGAGAAGGGACTTGGCAAGGTTGGAGGAATGGTCAGAAGTATGGCAGCTAGGATTCAATGCAAAGAAGTGCAAAATAATGCACCTGGGAAACAAGAACCCAGGGGAAGATTACACAATGGGGGGAGGTAGTAACAACAACAAAAAAGGAAAGGGACCTGGGGGTAATCATATCAGATGACCTTAAGGTTAGCAAGCAATGTGAGAAGGCAGTAGTGAGGGCTGGGGGTATACTGGGATGCATAGGGAGAGGCATCACCAGCAGACAGTTGGTGAGCCCCCATCTGGAGTACTGTGTCCAGTTCTGGAGACCCCATCTCCACAAGGACATAGACAGGATAGAGGCAGTCCAAAGGAGGGCAACCAAAATGGTGCAGGGTCTGCAAGAGAAGCCGTACGAGGAGAGACTAAAGGAGCTTAATATGTATACCCTTGAGGAAAGAAGGGAGAGGGGGGACATGATAGAAACTTTTAAGTACTTCAGTAGAATCAACAAAGTCCAAGAGGGTAGTATCTTTCAGAAAAAAAGACATGCAAGAACAAGGGGACATAATATAAAGATGGGGGGGCGATTCAGGGCAATGTGAGGAAGTATTTTTCCACAGAGAGGGTAGTGGATGCATGGAACAGCCTTCCTGAGGAGGTTGTGGGGTCTAACACTGTGGGAGAATTCAAGAATGCATGGGACAGACATAAGGCAATTCTTGTGGGGGTTAGGAAGAAATAGGCTGTTGGTTAACTAGGATCTGCGGCCTATCCTGTAGGTAGGGAAATGGGCAGACTAGGTGGGCCATGCGGTCCTTATCTGCCGTCAAAGTCTATGTTTCTATGTTTGCACATTCTCGATGTGGCTGCAAGCCAGTTTGCACTGTTTCATCATTGTTGCATTTGCTCAAATCCCTGAAGTTGTTTCAGCCTCTGCCTGGGCACACATACCACTTCTCCTTGTAAAGAAGGGCTGGAGGAGAGAAGCAGAACTGCTTGCAGCCAAACCAAGAATGTGCAAGATGACAGTCTGTGCATGCATGTTGGTGTGCATCCATTTACTCGCCATGATAGGTGTGGCTCTAGAGCTATCCCGGTTCTCATGGGGTCTAAAATAACTTAGTTGAGATAAGAGCAGCATAGCTGAAGTCGCAAAACTGTTTGTTAAAAGAACACCAAAGACTGCTCTGGGACTGAATATATACATCAAAAAAACCTGCCCAAGAATATTGATGAGCTACATATGAATATCAATGGACTGCTCATTAATATTGATGAACTGCTCATTAAGATTAATGTCCCCCTATTAATGAGCAGCTCGTATATACTTTGTTATGCATCAGTTGGTGTTAAAGTGACAAAAGTGGGAAATGAGATGTTACGTTGAGCTCTAACCCCACCCACCCACCCCATCCTCCACAGGCTGAAATATGCCAGGATGTGCTCTTGGAGTTGTCAGGCCCAACTTTCACCCCATTCCATGTGTAAACAGGTTGACATGCTACAGTAAATTAGAATGAGGTGAGAGGCCTGTTGATGCCATGGCACACCCTGGCATCTGTTGGTCTGTGGAGGATGAGTGGGTTGGGTTAATGGCTCAACCCTAACACCTCATTTCCCCACTTTTGTCGCATTAACCCTAACTGATGCATTAACAAAGTTTTTTGCAATGAATTTCCTTTCTTTTGAAAAAGTGTAATATAACTAGTAAAAGGGCCCAGCGCTCCCACCAAGCTGCCCATTTGTGCATAGCAATCTATGTGGTGGGAGCGCAGGCCCTGCACTCCCACTTACACATTAAATATGGAGCCATACACCAGCCCTATAGGGCAAGGAACACTTGTAACACTTCTTTGTCAATATCTCAGTAACCATAGCAGCTATGAAAAAAAAAATCCAGTGATGTTAAAATCATGACATCGAGACCTCCACATGAGAAACACATACAAAATCTATATTTCACATCATTTTTGAGATATGGGTGCTGAAAGGCACTGCAGGTGCCACAATTCAATGGACACACATAACTTGGGCATTTTTAGGATTTTTCCACCCAATTTTCATCATGTCATTTTGGGGACCCCAACTCATGAACAATGTCACTTTCATTTTGTTAATCTGTCACGAAAGTTGAGTTTGCACAAGCAATGCACTATTCTGCTCAACATGTGCAAAATCATGTTTTGGACTGGATGTGAAAAATGGCAGCTGTATACTTTTCATGAGGAGCTGTGGAAAGGTTAATGATGAAAACCAGAGTTAAAATATGAAAAACTGATGAAGTTATGAGAGCGTGTAGAAACTGCACAATGCATGCTCATAACGTGTGCATTTTGGGGAATTTTTTAACCAAATTTTTAACATGAGCTTTTTCAGAAATGCCCTCATGAACACTGGCACTGTGATTTTGTTAATCCATCCAAAAAGTTGATTTCCACGTCAGAGGTGTAAAAACACATTTCAGGCCAGATGTGAGAAATGACAGCTGTAATGTTCATGAGGAGGGGTGAGAAAATGGCAATATTGAAAATCTGGAGAGAAAATATTAAAAACTGGTGAAGTTATGAGTGTGCATACAAACTGCACAACACTTGCTTGTAACATGGGCATTCTTTGCACCAGATTTTCAATATGAGCTTTTTAGTACCTCTATTCATGAACACTGGGACTGTCATTTCATTAATCTGTCTAGAAAGGTGATTTCCTGTCCCAAAAGTTGATTTCATGCAGTGACCGTGAAATCACCTTTTGGGACAGACTAACGAGATGGCAGTGCCAGTGATCATGAGGTCGGGTCCCATAACGCCTATGTCGAAAATTTGGTGAGAAAATACCCCCAAATTATTGACATATCCACATTTAAATTATTTGTTTGTATCAGAGTCATACGACGTAGGACAGTAGTTCATATCATCATACGAATTAAAATCCTATGTCGTATGATGCCGACATGAACAAATAATTTAAATGTTAAATAACACACATTGGGGGCATTTTCCAGACAGTAAACTGCAGAATGCACCTTGGGGTCACAATAAGCAGGCAACATGTGTTTGATCCTCCACAGAAAATCATTTTGGGAGGTTTCTGAATTTGAATTTCAGGCAGCTGGAAACAAGATGACAGCCTTACGAAGGAGGAATTTTCTCATGCAATGCAGGTTTTCTCTTTCATATCAACCAGCTAAATTGAAGTGTCTACTGAGCATGCTCAGAAATTATTTTTTCAAATTTTTAAATTGCAATAACTCAAAAATAGCTTATTATATTTTCTCTAGACTGGCAAAAGGCACATCTGTGGGGTAGTCCCTTTCTGTCTTGAAAATTTCATACCAAACAAAATAACCCTCAGGGCTGTAGGCAAGTTCATAGAAAAATGCCAGTACAGTCAATGGGAAAAACATATTTTTTCACCTCTCTGTAACTCGGAGACCACACATCCAACCAGCATAAAACTCAAGAGACTTACACAATAGGAAGGAGCATACCAAATTTTGGGCAAATCTGTTCAACAATTGCAAAGTTATTAAAGTGCAAAATTTTGAGTTTAACATTGAAGTGCCTTTTCAACCCAAACTATACAGGTGCAACTGTGCCCTATAATATACATACATATATATGTATAGTCTCAGACAGTCATTGGTGCTCGTTAAAGAGATCCTTTTGCCGCTTATGCACCACTGCCCTTGTGCCTATGGACCCTATATTAGCAATCATGGAGTCTGGGAGCTACAGGGCATCTCTATGCCAGCAGGAAAAAGGATGCAAACCAGCACATATGTGCAGACCACCTGCTTGCACATTCTCTATGTGGCTGCAGGATGGTTTGCACTATTTCATCATTGCTGCATTGGCTCGAATCCCTGAAGGTGTTTTGTTTTCTGTCTGGAAACACATACCATTTCTCCTTGTAAAGAAGGGCCGGAGGAGAGATGCAGAACTGCTACAGCCAATCCAAGAATTTGTGAGATGATGTTCTGTGCATGCGTGTTGGTGCACATCCATTTACTCACCATGATAGGTGTGCCTCTGGAGCTATCCCTGTTCTCCTGGGACCAAAATAACTTAGTTGAGATATAAGCAGTGGAGCTGAAGCCACAAAACTATTTGTTTAAAGAACACCAAAGACTGCTCTGGGACTGAATATTACTGTACATCAAAATAAGCTGCTCCAGAATATTATTACCTCTGAATATCAATGGACTGCACAATAATATTGATTGAACTGCTCATTAAGATTAATGCCCTCCATTAATGAGCAGTGTATATATATATATATATATATATATATATATATGTATATGTATATTATAGTGGCATGGTTGCACCACTATATTTAGGGTTATGAAGGCACTTCTATGTTAAAGTCAAACTTTTGGGCGTTAATAACTTTGGACCCATTCAACGGTTGTGCCTCAGATTTGGTATGCACGGTGGGGCATGACAGATCTCTTGATTTGCCAAATTTTGTTTTGGTTGAACTTATGGTCGTTGCACACGAAAACGCTGAAAAATGCAAAATTATCAGTTTTGGAGGCAGTTTTTGGGATATTGTGTGTGGCACTGTGCAGCTGTTGTGTGGCTTGCCACTCTGTGACATAGCTTGTTTGAAAGAGCTTCACTGGCCAAACATGCCACTTTTTGTTTGGTGAAAAAAATATTGAGGCATTCAAAAGTTATAGCACTTTTAACTTCCCACTATAAGTCAATGAGAAAATTGATATGGTTATTTTGTGAACAAAGAATGGAGTTCTGGCCATCTGGTCCCATCTGGCAGTCAAAGAACTTGCAGCCTTGCGGTCAAAGAATCTTTGTCACCGAGAATTCTTTGATTGCAGGGTCCACCATCTTGTTTTTGAATTCTGATAGAAAAAAATCAAATATCTCGGCTCAGGGGTCACTCCTGAAATAAAACTTGGATGGGTTTTACTCAGGAGGCCTTGTTCTATCGAGCCATGCCTTTAGTTCAGTGCAAAATGGTCAAAAACTAGAGTTTTAAACATTTAAAATCTTTGATCGTGGCTCGCTAACGATCTTTGATCGCGGGCCTACAAATTCTTTGATCGCTAGATTCTTTGATCACGATCGTGCATTGCGAGTGAGGGACGAGATGGCCCTTTGAAAAATTCAATTTTCTCAGCCCTGGGGTGGCCTAGGAACACAAATGAGGTTGGATATTGCTCAGGGGGCTTTATTCTATTGAGGCATGGCAGTGGTGTAATGTAAATTTGCCAAAAACATGAGTTAAACAAGCATTGTGGATGCTCCATATTATACGATATAATACAAGTTCCATCTCTCGAACAAAATGAACTAACTCCACAAAACTTTAATCACTTAAGAGAAGGAAAGGGGCAGTACTGATCTGAATAAGTGATCAGTAGTTTCTTAAGAGCCTGTAAGGCTCAACATTTATTTTTCAGTGATATAAAATGCTCCTGAAACTGTACCGCAGACAGGAGCTTAAAAGAACCTGACATTTTTTGGGAAGCAAATGCATCATATCCCAGTCAGCAAAGCATGTCACATACAGTTCGTGTGTACCTATTCCTTTCTCAGTTGCTAGGTGGTTGCAGTTATTTCTACTTACATGAGATTCTTGATTGTTGACAACTCGTTGGAAGAAAATAAACTTTTTTTGTTGTTTGTTTCAAAGAAATTATCCTTACTATAGCCCCTCAACTGGCCTCCACAAGATAGACAGGGTGTAGTATCCTGGAGCAGACACCACCACAAAGACAAGCAGTCACACACACGATCTGTGAACTGGTGAAATCCAAGGATGGGACCAACATGGACAGTGGCACTGGGAGGCTCAGCAGCAGCAGCCGGCAGAAAAGAAGGAGCTCGCCTCCACCTGGAAGAAAGCAGTCTTGGAGTCGGGGAGTCAGGGAGTCAGTAGTCTAGGAGATCTCTCACTCTTTTTCCTCTTTTCCACAATCTCAAATGAGTAAGACTCTCTCTCTCTCTCTCTCTCTCTCTCTCTCTCCTCCCCCACTCTTTGTCTCCCGAATGGAGGAACAATTAGTTTCACTCTTGAGAAAAGGGGTGGGATCTACGGCGGGAGCATTGTAATAAAACAAACATCAGTCTCTGCTCGGTAACCTTGCTGCTGGGAAGCCAGCAGAGGAGGAATTACTAAAACATGGGATTGCTAATGACTTTTGAATATAATACGAGCTTGTGTATGTGTGTTTAACAGCATGTCAGCATGCTTGACCTGCTGGTTCAGTGTCTCTCAATCAAGTGGCAACATCCATTGTGATCATTTCAGTCCAAATTTGACTAAGTGACCCTTGTTTCAAAGAGTTATGTTACCTCTCCTCCTCAAGAATGAGGAATGATTACATTGCCATCTCATCGAGATCATATACGTATAATCTCTATGTGCCATCACAGACTGACACTCCATGAGCGGTTTCAACTGACTGCTTTTTTGGAAAGAACATCAAGCAGTCATGTTAAAATGGATACATAGCTGCTTATAACATATATAAAGTACAAGAAGCAATCTCTTTAAGGAAACATATAAGTTCCCCCAACACACACACAGGCACACACAGAGCAATTCCACTGCAGAGAAACAATGTTACAATTAGTTAAGTCGCATTTAAATGTTTTTGATTTATCTTGCATGTAAATGGTCATATTTTTCCAAAAAGCGTAAACAGCAACTATATGCAGTAATATGACCTTTAAAAAAACTAAAACAAGAAATGACACTTCTGTGTTTAGTCAGTCTTGGACAAAAAGGCAGAAAGAGACTCAATCGGACAAATGGGCAAGTGAGTTACTAGAACAAAACATGCTTGCTTAACAAAGATAAAGCAACTAAAGTCTGGTAAGGAAATGATTAAAATAATCTGGTTCAAAAATAAATTCAGGAAAGTGCACTGAGATGGCAAGAAAACTGACAAGCAGAGGTGCTGCAGCTGATGTCAGAGATTTGTAAGTAACAGGTTTGGCCGATCAAAGGCGGCAATTAGGCATGTGCACGGCAGCTGCAGTCCCATACAGTTTGTTTGTTCCCCCTTCCTCTATCTGTTCAACTCTTACCACATACTACCCTAGTTATACCTGCATATCCCAGGCTCAAAGCAATGCACATTTTGTAAAACAAGCAACTTCACCAATTTCTGTGTGTGTGTGGTGGTGGGGGTTGGGTGGCGGTATTTAACACTGATAGTTATGGAGGACTGCTTCAGTTTAGGAAGCTGGAATCGGTACAGATTATTACATGTCATGAATGGTTAATGTCATAAATGGATAAGACACTCGCAAATAAGCAGTCTCACACAGACAGAACACAGACCCTTGCTTTACTATCCCTCCAAAGTGCAGGATGCACCCTCGAGTAACTGATACCCGCCATCCATATCACCTTTTGGAAAACTGTATTGTACTCGTTGTCTTCTTGAATGACGCAGCACTGGAATACATCATCCAAATCTGATCTTCCAGTAACAACCACTAGAGATTATTTTAATAAAGTGCAAAACTGTATACAAACAGCAAGAATGAACTTAACCCGTACTATAATTTTCCTGTAACCTCCAGGCTGAAGAGATTCAAGCTTCCGTGCATTATTTTGCATGAAATAAGAACTTATTATCAGGAATGCTACTAGCAAGTAGGCATACTCAAGAAACAGTGCAGTCTTAGACTTCATGAAAAATAAAGTGAAGACCCAAGATTTGACCTCCCTTAGCGTGGACCCAACTTGTCAATTTTGCATAATATATAGCTATACAGATATACTGATCTTGCATCGCAAGGTAAAAATACATTTTTCTCAGCTCAGGGGTGGCCTAGGAACACAAATGAGGGTGAAACATAGAAACATAGAATTTGATGGCAGATAAGGACAGCTTGGCCCACCCAGTCTGCCCATTTCCCTACCTGATGGATAAGCTGCAGATCCTAGTTAACCAGCAGCCTACTTCTTCCTACCCCCACCCCCTAGAATTGCCTTATGACTGTCCCATGCATGCTTGAATTCCACCACTGTTTTTGACTCCACAACCTCCTCTGGAAGGCTGTTCCATGCATCCACAACCCTCTCTGTGAAAAAATACTTCCTTAAATTACCTCTGAGCTGCCCCCTTCTATCTTCAAATTGTGCCCCCTTGTTCTTGCACACCTCTTTTTTTGAAAGATGCTACCCTCTTGGACTTTGTTGATTCCCTTGAGGTACTTGAAAGTTTCTATCATGTCCCCCCTCTCCCTCCTTTCCTCGAGGCTATACATATTAAGCTCCTTAAGTCTCACTTCATATGTCTTCCGGTGCAGACCCTGCACCATTTTAGTTGCCCTTCTCTGGACAGCTTCCATCCTGTCTATGTCTTTGCAGAGATTGGGTCTCCAGAACTGCACGCAGTACTCCAGATGTGGTCTCACCAGCTGTCTGTACAGAGGGATAATAACTTCTTGTTTTCTGCTGGTGATGCCTCTCCCTATGCATCCCAGTATCCCCCCAGCCCTCCTTGCTGCCCTCTCACATTGCTTGCCCACCTTTAGGTCATCTGATATGACTACCCCCAGGTCCCTTTCCATTTTTGTTGTTGTTAGTATCTCACCCCCCATTGTGTGGTGAGTTTTTTTTCAGGGGGCTTCGTTCTATCTAGGCATGGTGGTGGTTTTGTTTAATTCTGCATAAAAGTCGAATTTCACCATTTTTTATTCTTTGATCATGAGCCTGCAACTTCTTTGATCGCTAGCCTGCAAATTCTTTGATCATGAGATTCTTTGATCGTGATCCTGCATAGCGAGTGAGGGATGAGATGGCACTTTTAAAAATTCAATTTTCTAAGCCCAGGAGTGGCCTAGGAACACAAATGAGGGTGGGTTTTGCTTAGGGGCCTTCCTTCTATCAAGGCATGGTGGTGGTTCCATGTAATTCTGCCTAAAACTCGAGATTCAGCAGTTTTTATTCTTTGATCATGAGCCTGCAAATTCTGTGATCGTGAGATTCTTTGATCACGAGGGAGGGACGAGATGACCAGATTTTATAATGCATTAGCTAGGGCAATTTCACCAATCTTTAAGTTTAAATATCTCAGAAATGGTTTAGTCTTTTTATTTGAAAGTTGGAGGGTGTTCTCAGCATGTCCTGTAGATGTGAATTATGGTATTTACGTGTCGGAGAAAATTATTTTTGCAGAGATATTGTATGATGCAATTTCCGTGTAGCAGACAGTGTTTTGCATTGTGCTGGTGGCTTGAAATTGATAGGGTACCTAGCCTTAGTGTCATGGATGTAGTTTTCAGTCATTGTGCCTGTAAAATGTTAACAGGTACAGAATTCTGAAACTCTGATGAATGAAAATGTCGAACTTTAACATTTTATATGTTGACACGGTTTATCTTTTACATTGAAATTTGGAGGGTGTACTCAGCATGTCCTGTAGATGTGAATTATGGTGTTTATGTGTTGGAGAAAATTATTTTTGTGGAGATATTGCGTTAAGCAATTTACATGTTGCGGACAGTGTTTTGCACTGTGCTGGTGGCTTGAAATTGATAGGGTACATAGACTTCATGTCATGGATGTAGTTTTAAGTTGTTGTGCCCATAAAATATTAACAGGTGCAGAATTCTGCATCTCTGACGAATGAAAATCTCAAACTTTTACATGTTATATATCGGAAATGGTTGGGTGTTTTACATTGAAATTTGGAGGGTGTTGATGGCACACACATGTTTTCAAGTTGGTGCTCCCACCAACTTGCATAAGTTCTTACTTTTGAATTCTTTCTCAAAAAGTAAGGAACTTCTATGCAAAAAACTGTGTTAATGCATCATTTAGGGTTAAAGCATAAAAAGTCAGGAAATTAGACCTTTACGGTTGCCCCTCCCCCCCAGACCCACCCATCATCCCAAGATTGACAGCTGATGGGATGTGTCATTGGGTTTGTAAGGCCTAAATGTCACCCCATTCTTATTTACTGTGGCTTGTGAATGTAATTTCAGATTGAATGGGGTGACATTTAGGCCTCACAAGCCCAATGACACAACCCGTCAGTTGTCAATCTTGGGATGATGGGTGGGTCAGGGGAGGGGCAACCCTAAAGATCTCACTTCCTGACATTTTATGCTTTAATCCTAAATGATGCATTAACACAGTTTTTTGCATAGAATATACACACATATATATATATATATATATATTTGCAAAAAAACATTGTTAATGCATCAGTTAGGGTTAAAGACACAAAAGTGGTGAAATGAGATGTTAGGGTTGAGCTCCTAACACCATCCACCCCCATCCTGCACAGGCCGATAGACACTAGGAGGTGCCATGGGGTTGTCAGGCCCAACACTCACCCCATTCAATGCATAAACAGGTTGGCATGCTAGAGTAAAGGAGAATGAGGTGAGAGTTAGGCATGTTTACACCATGGCACACCCATGTCAGTCTGTGGAGGATGGGGGTTGGGAGGGTGGGATTAGTGGCTCAACCCTAACATCTCATTTCCCCACTTTTGTCGCATAACCCTAACTGATGCATTAACAAAGTTTTTTGCAATGAATTTCCTTTCTTTTTGAAATAGAGTAATATAACTAGTAAAGAGGTCCATGCTCCCACCAATGTGTCCATTTGTGCATAGCGATAAGCATCCATGGGAGCACGGGCCCTTCGCTCCCACTTACACATTAAATATGGAGCCATACAGCAGCTCTACTGGGCAAGGAATACTTGTAAAACTAATCTGCCAATGTCTCAGTAATCTTAGCAGCTATGAAAAAACTTCCAGTGTCATTGTAATCATGACATCGAGACCTCCACGCTAGATAAGCCAAAAAAATCTATATCTCCAATCATTTTCGAGATAAGGGTGCCAAAATGTGCTGCATGTGCTACAATTCAATGAACGCACGTAACTCAGGCATTTTTAGGATTTTTCCACCCAGTCTTCAACATGTAATTTTGGGTACCCCTCCTCATGAACAATGTCACTTTCATTTCGTTAATCTGTCCCAAAAGTTGAGTTCGCACAGCAAATGCACCATTCTGTACCACAGGTGCATAATTATGTTTTGGGCAGGATGTGAAGAATGACAGCTGTATACTTTTCATGAGGAGGACTGGAAAAGAGTAATGTTGAAAGCCAGGAGTTAAAATATGAAAAACTGGCCAAGTTATGAGCATGCGTAGAAACTGCACAACACACTCTCAATATGTGGACATTTTTAGGAATATTTTAACCAAATTTTTAACATGAGCTTTTTGGGAAATCCTCTCACAAACACTGCCACTGTGATTTTGTTAATCCATCCCAAAAGTTGATTTCGTACAGCAACACCCTATTCCATATCAGAGGTGCAAAACACATTTCAGGCCAGATGTGAGAAATGACAGCTCTACTGTTCATTAGGAGATGTGAAAAAATGGCAATGTTGAAAATCTGGAGAGAAAATATTAATAATTGGTGAAGTTATGAGTGTGCATAGAAACTGTGCGACACACGCTTGTAACATTGGCATTTTTTGCACCAGATTTTCAACATGGGCTCTTTGGGACCTCCCCTCTTAAACACTTGGACTGTCATTTTGCTAATCAGTCCAGAAAGGTTTTTTCCTGTCCCAAAAGGTGATTTAATGCAGTGACTGTGAAATCACTTTTCAGGACAGACTAACGAGATGGCAGTGCAAGTGTTCATGAGGCGAGGTCCCAAAATGTTGAAAATCTGGTGAGAAACTACCCCAAAATGGTTGAGATAGCCACATCTAAATTCTTTGTTTGTATTAGATTTAAATGACATAGGATAATAGTTTGTATCGTCATTTGAACTAAGAGCCTATGTAGCATGATGCCAATACAAACAAAGAATCTAAATGTTAAATAATGCACATTTTAAGGGTATTTTCAAAACAGTAAAGAACAGAATGCACATAAGGGGTCACAATAAGCAAGCTAAATATGTTTGTTCCTCCACAGAAAATCATTTTAGGAGGTTTCCAAATTTGAATTTCAGGCAAACTGGAAAGAAGACGGCTCCATACAAAAAAGGAATTTTCTCATACTATGCAGGATTTCCCTTTCATATCAACCAGCTGTATTGAAGTGCCTACTGAGCATGCTCAAAAATGATTTTTTCAAATTCTTAAATTGCAATAACTTAAAAATGGCTTATTGTCTTTTCACAAGACTGGCAAAAGGCACATCTGTGGGCTACTCCCATTCTGTCCTGAAAATTTCATACCAAACAAACAAACCCTCAGGGCTGTAGGCAAGTTAAAAAAAATATACAAGTAAAGCCAATGGGTAAAAACATGTTTTTTCACCTCTCCGTAACTCGGAGGCTGCACATCCGACCTGAACGATACTTACCAGATCAAGAGATTTACACCATAGAAAGGAGCCTTCCAAATTTCAGGAAAATCTGTTCAGCAGTTGCAAAGTTATTAAAGTGCAAAATTTTGAGTTTAACATTGAAGTGCATATTCAACTCAAACAACATGGGTGTGTCTGCGCCCTATAATATACATATTAAAGAGATCCTTTTGCCACTTTTGCACCACTGCCCTTGTGTTTATGGATCCTGTCTTAGCAATTATGGAGTCTGGGAGCTACAGGGAGCTCTAGATGCAACATTATTCCAGCAGGAAAAAGGTTGTGAACCAGCACATGTGCGCAGACCACCAGCTTGCACATTCTCTGTGTGGCTGCAAGCTGGTTTACACTATTTTGTCCGTGCTGCATTGGCTCGAATCCTTGAATGTGTTCCAGTCTCTGTCTGGAAACACTTACCATTTCTCCTTTTAAAGAGTGTCCAGAGGAGAGATGCAGAAAAGCTTGCAGCCAAACCAAGAATTTGTGAGATGATGGTCTGTGCCTTCGTGTTGGTGCGCATTCATTTACTCACCATGATAGGTGTGCATCTGGAGCTGTCCCAGTTCTCCTGGGACCAAAAAAACTTAGTTGAGATGTGAGCAGCGGCGCTGAAGCCACAAAAGGATTTGTTTAAAGAACACCAAAGACTGCTCTGGGATTGAATACATACATCGAAATAAGCTGCTCAAGAATATTAATAAGCTACTTATGAATATCAATGGACTGCTCATTAATATTGATGAACTGCTCATTAAGATTAATGTCCCCCCATTAATGAGCAGCTCATATTTATATATTTTTTCATTGCAAAAGACTTTGTTAATGCATCAGTTAGGGTTAAAGAGGCAAAAGTGGGGAAATGAGATGTTAGGGTTGAGACCCTAACCCCACCCAACCCCCATCCTGCACAGGCCAACAGACAATAGGATGTGCCATGGGATTGTCAGGCCCAACTCTCACTCCATTCCATGCATAAACAGTTTGACATGCTAGAGTAAAGCAGAACAAGTGAGAGTTAGGCTATTGACACCATGGCAAACCCCAGCATCTGTTGGCATGTGGAGGAATGGAGAGAATGAGTGGAGTGGAGTTAGTGGCTCAACCTCTACATCTATTTCCCCACTTTTCGCTTTAACCATAACTGATGCATTATGAAGTTGTTTGCAATGAATTTCATTTATTTCTGATAAAAAATGTAATATAACTAGTAAGAGGGCCCAGCACTCCCTCCAAGCTGCCCATTTCTGCATAGTGATATGCATCTGTGGGAGCGCAGTACCTGCACTCCACCTTATACATTAAATATAGAGCCATACAGCAGCCCTATAGGGCAAGGAACACTTGTAACTCTAATTTGCCAATACCTCAGTAACCATAGCAGCTATGATAAAAAATCCAGTGTCACTGTAATCAAGACATCGAGACCTCCACGTGAGATGGCTGACAAAATCCATATCTCACATCAATTTTGAGATACAGGTGCCGAAAGGTGCAGCGGGTGCCACAATTCAATGGACGCACTTAACTTGGGCATTTTTAGGATTTTTCCACTCTATTTTCAGCATGTCATTTTGGGGACCCTACCTCATGAACAATGTCACTTTCATTTCGTTGATCTGTCCCGAAAGTTGAGTTCACACAGAGAATGCGCCAGGTGAAAAATCATTGTTTTGGGCAGGATGTGAAAAATGACAGCTGTATACTTTTCATGAGGAGGTGTGGAAAAGAGTAATGTTGAAAACCAGGAGTTAAAATATGAAAAATTGGCGAAGTTACAAGCGCACATAGAAACTGTACAACACATGCTTGTAACATGGCCATTTGGGGGAATTTTTTAACCATATTTTCAACATGAGCTTTTTTAGAGAAATCCCCTCTTGAACACTGGTACTGTGGTTTTGTTAATCCTTCCCAAAAGTTGATTTTGCACAGTAAAATGCCATTCCGCATCAGAGGTGCAAAAACACATTTCAGGCCAGGTATGAGAAATGCCAGCTGTACTGTTCACGAGGAGGTGTGACAAAATGGCAATGTTGAAAATCTGGAGAGAAAATATTAAAAACTGTAGAAGTTACGAGTGTGCATAGAAACTGCGCAACACATGATTGTAATATGGGCATTTTTTGCACCAAACTTTCAATATGGGCTTTTTGGGACCTCCCCTCATGAACACTGGGACTGTCATTTCATTAATCAGTCCAGAAAGGTGTCCTGAAAATTTCATGCCAAACAAACAAACCCTCAGGGCTGTAGGCAAGTTCAAAGAAAAAGCCAAAGGGTAAAAACATATTTTTTACCCCTCAGTAACTCAGAGACAGCACATCCAACCTGAATAAAACTTACCAGATCAAGAGATTTATGCTGTGGGAAGGAACATACCAAATGTAGGGCAAATCTGTTCAACAGTTGCAAAGTTATTAAAGTGAAAAAGTTTGAGTTTAACATTGAAGTGCCTTTTCAACCCAAACTATAGGGGTGCAACTGTGCTCTATAATATATATATATATATATATATATATATATAGATAGATAGATAGATAGATAGATAGATATTTATACACAGTGGTAGTTGTCAAAAATTTTCCTACCTCAATGTACCTTGAGGTACCACCAAGGTACCACGGAGGTCATTTGCATTGACTGTAATGTGATCCTACCTCATTCTGCCTCAGTATACCTAGGTATACCTAGGTATACCACAGTACTGCAAAACTTTCTATGACTACCACTGTATGTATAGTCTCAAAGCGGTCACTGTTGCTCTTTAAAGAGATCCTTTTGTCGCTTCTGCACCACTGCTCCTGTGTCTATGTACCCTATCTTAGCAATCATGGAGTCTGGGAGATATATGTGAGCTACAGGGAGCTCCTGATGCACCTCTATTCCAGGAGGAAAAAGGATGCAAACCAGCATACATGCGCAGACCACCAGCTTGCACATTCTCTGTGTGGCTACAAGCCGGTTTGCACTGTTTCTTCATTGCTGCATTGGCTTGAATCCCTTAAGGTATTTCAGTCCTGTCTGGAAACACATACTATTTATCCTTGTAAAGAGGAACTAGAGGAGAGCCGCAGAACCATTTGCAGCAAAACCAAGAATTTGTGAGATGACGGTCTGTGCATGCATGTTGGTGTGCACCATTTACTCGCCATGATAGGTGTGCCTCTAGAGCTATCCCAGTTCTCCTGGGACCAAAATAACTTAGTTGAGATATGAGCAGTGTAGCTGACGCCAGAACACTATTTGTTTAAAGAACACCAAAGACTGCTCTGGGACTGAATATATACATCAAAAAAGCTGCTCAAGAATGTTAATGAGCTACTTATAAATATCAATGGAATGCTCATTAATATTAATGAACTGCTCATTAAGATTAATGCGACCCCATTAATGAGCAGCTTACACACACACACACACATATATACAGTATATATATTGCAAAAAACTGTGTTACTGCATCAGTTATGAGTAAGGCGACAAAAGTGGGGAAATGAGATGTTAAAGTTGAGCCCCTAATCCCACCCATGCTCCCATCCTCCACAGGCCGACAGATGCCAGGATGTGCCATGGGGTTGTCAGGCCCAACTATCACCCCATTCCATGCATAAATAGGTTGACATGCTACAGTAAAGGAGAATGAGGTGAGAGTTAGGCCTGTTGACACAATGGCACACCCCAGCATCTGTAGGTCTGTGGAGGATTGGGGGGTGGGTGGATGGGGTTAGCGGCTCAACCCTAACATCTCATTTCCCTACTTTTGTCTCTTTAATCCTAACTGATGCAATAACAAAGTTTTTTGCAATGAATATACATGTGTATCTATATATGTGTGTGTATATATATATATATGATCTGCTCATTAATAGGGGGGACCTTAATCTTAATGATCTTAATCTTAAATATGGAGCCATACAGCAGCCCTATAGGGAAAGGAACACTTGTAACACTAATTTGCCAATATCTCAGTAACCATAGCAGTTATGAAAAAAAAATCCAGTGTCATTGTAATCATGACAGTGAAACCTCCACATGAGATACAGCCAACAAAATCGATATCGTTTTCGAGATACAGGTGCTGAAAGGTGCTGTGGGTGCCACAGTTCAATGGACGTACGTAACTTGTGCATTTTTAAGATTTTTTCCACCTAGTTTTCAACATGCCATTTTGGAGACCCCACCTCATGAACAATGTCACTTTCATTTCATTAATCTGTCCCGAAAGTTGAGTTTGCACAGGCAATGCACCATTTTTCGCAACATGTGCAAAATCATGTTTTGGGCAGGATGTGAAAAATGACAACTGTACACTGTTCATGAGGCGGTGTGGAAAAAGGTAATGTTGAAGACTAGGAGGGAAAATATGAAAAGCTGGTGAAGTTATGAGCATGCAGCGAAACTGAACAATGCACGCTCATAATGTGGCCATTTTTGGCAATATTTTAATCAAATTTTCAACATGAGCTTTTTGGGAAATCCCCTCATGAACGCTTTGACTGTGATTCTGTTAATCCATCCTGAAAGTTGAATTTGCATAGCGATGCACCATTCTGCATCAGAGGTGCAAAAACACATTTTGGGCAGGATGTGAGATACAACAGCTATACTGTTCATGAGGAGGTGTGAGAAGATGGCAATGTTGAAAATCTGGAGTGAGAATATAAAAAATTGGTGAATTTATGAGTGTGTGTAGAAACTTCGCTATGTGCCCTTGTAACATGGCAATTTTTTGCATTTTTTTACACCAGATTTTCAACATGGGCTTTTTGGGACCTCCCCTTATTAACATGTGGACTGTCATTTCAGTACTCAGTCCAGAAAGGTGATGTCCAGTCCTAAAAGGTGATTTCATGCAGTGACTGTGAAATCACCTTTTGGGATGGAGTAACAAGATGGCAGTGCTGGTGTTCATGAAGTGGGCCCCAAAATGCCTATGTTGAAAATTTGGTGACAAAATACCCCAAATTTTAATTTTTTTTGTTTGTATCTGAGTCATATGATGTAGGATCCTAGTTCATATCGTCATACGAACTGAGATCCTATGTCATATGACACAGATAGGAACAAAGAATTTAAGCTGAAGGCAAATGAAAACACTTATTTTCAGCAATGAATGGTGATGGTGGACGTATTAATATATTATTGATCAAGAATGATCAATAATACATATGTATCTTAAAAACTCCCAGTTCCCTATATATGTATATTTGATCACTGATAACCTGTAAAAGAAAAAAGCTGCCTACTCTGTCCCTGCACTGTACTTCTCTAATTGCCATTCCTGCAGAAGAAAAATGTACCCAAGCTATCCTGACACAACAGCGCAATTAATACTCCATGTTGGTATAAAACTCTGTAGCCGTGAACCTGTGAAGAAACATCCTATTATCTCCCTATACTAAAACAATGATTTGTAGTGGCTCTGCAAACAGTTGTTTGCTTGTCTCACATTCACTGTACGATCATATTGTAAATTGAACCATGCAGTATTGTAACAATCTCTTCAGTCCATGGAGAAACATGCGTTGCACCAATCCATGTCATGTTGTGGACCCAGACAGCATAAACACTGATCATGATGGTCTGTAATGGACATCTGCTGGCCGCAGAGACTCTGATGATTTGGAGACATGCCTGCTTTAGAAGAACAGTACTTTTTATCATTGGATGGATGCAAGATCAGTGGTAATTAACACAAAATACACAAAATCTCCAGTGTTGTAAATAAAGGAAAGATCGCTCATGGAGATGAAGTTTTCAGGAATAGCGCAGAGGAACCCGGAGACGATGAATGGTACTGAAGAACCAACGTCAAGTTTTAAACAGGCCGCATTAGACTGCTGAAACAGTTTGAAAAGCCATGAGCAGGCTGCAAGGTGCTGCGCTCCCTCAGAATGGAGAAACAACTATCTTTCCCTATATCTACCTTGATGCTTCTCGGCGACATCCCGTGAAAGAAATACCGTTCTGTCTTGACCCTGTACTGTAATTTTCATGTCACTGCACCCGAAAAGGAAAATTCTGACCTATCTGTGTTTATAGCTATGCAATAATGCGGTTTATACTCTACATCTATTCTGAACAGTGATGCAGTTCTACATAAAACACCATTCAATCAGCAGTTACGTAAGAACCTACCATAACAGTAGATCTTTGAGAGATATTCCTGCAGTAGGTCTTCACATATAGGACTGTGCCCCTTGGTGTCAGGTTCACATGGCAATCTTGTATCTAGCAATCATCAGCTGGGGCCGCCCCCCCGTCATCAGATGATGCAACTTCATTATGACTATAAAAGTGGTGGTCTCGCTCCCGCCCTCCAGTTCTTTCCCACTGGAAACCTAAGAAAGGAAGTAGAAGAGCAGAATGACAACTCCTGGTACCCTGAGCTCGACTGAGAGGAAGAAAGGTCTTGCTCTGGACCATATCCATCACTGCACTGATGAATTGGAGTTGATGAGAGGGTACTAGCTGGGATTTTGGAAGGTTGACAGAAATTCCCAGGGTGGAGAACAGGTCCAGAGTAAAGGAGAGGGACTCCTTCAGGCTGTCTGCTGAGGGGGCTGAAAAGATCCAGTTGTCCAGGTACGGGAACACATAAATGCCCTTGCAACGAAGGAACGCCAGTACCACAGTTAAGCACTTGGAGAAAACCCAGGGTACTGAAGACAGGACAAATGGAATGGCTTTGAACTGGAAATGGTCCTCCAGAAAGGAGAACCTGAGGAAGCAGCGGTGGGCAGGGAGGATAGGGATATGTACGTAGGCATCCTACACATCCAAAGAGCACAGCCAAGTGTTAGGGAGGAGCATGGGTGACAGTCCCTAGAGAGTCAGCATGTGGAACCTCTTGTACTCCATGTCGCATCACCTGACGATGGGGGTCGGCCCCCGATGATGATTGCTAGCTACAAGATTGCTGTGCAGATCTGATGCCAGGGGGCACAGTCCTGTATGTGAAGACCTTTTGCAGGAACCCTCTCAGACTAAGATCAGTTGTTATGCACATCCAATTACCAATTAAGATGCATACTTTACAGTTTCAAAATTTTCAGACTGTTAACATATACGATGGAGCATGCGCTGATATGCTTCACTATTACCATTTGACATGGAAAAGCCATTTTATATCAGTATGCTCAAGGAGCAAATTGAATACAAAATGTCTCAAACTTATTGTGAAGTCAAGTTATGTACAGACACCTGTAATAGAATTAAAAAATCCAAAGCAAGAATTAAAGATGGACCGTCAACTGATGAATCAGAAATGAGAGAACGGGAAAGAGTAATAAGAACACCGGATCTCTGAACTTATTATGAACTTGAAAACATTGAACATGCAGAAACATTATCAAGAAATCTGAGTGATGTGTACCTACTGGCAAAGACAATACCCAAAAGACAATGTGGTGGATGGTGCGTGGGGGTGATGTATGGCTGTCACAGTATGGAATTCTGCTGGTATAGTAATCATCACATCTAATTAAATAATCATAGAATGTTTGCATTTGTTAGAGCTACATTTTTTATACAATGATTCTTCCACTAACAGTTTATGAATGCTAGATCAAGCTCAAAATACAGCATTCAAATTGACAGAATATGGAACGCTGTCACCAATAATCCATGTGCAATGGTTATCAGACTGTACACAACAGTGTAACACGGATTAATATACAGCTATTGGAATAATAACAGCAAATCAGTTTGCACTTTTTTTTGAGAAACTTTTAATAATGTGACTTACTGCAGAATTGGGATATTGTGAATACCATACTACAATAATAATAATATTCATAAACAATTGTTAAAAATTGGCCAGAACAATCAGAGCAAACTCTGTCATATTTTACAGCAGATAGCAGTGCACGCTTAAGCAATAAGGCATGACAGTTGTGTATGGTCACTGAATAAAGTCATACCTAGGGTGGGTCAAACCATGAGGCTGCAGGCTGAGGTTTTCTGCCACCCTAGGTGTGATTTTATTCCGAGACGAAGCACACGCTGGAGTGCATCACTGCAATTATAATATGGCCATAAAGAATCCATAAAATACTTTGATGATTAATCAATTAAAATAAGAAACACATCAGAAGTTATAACTGATGGTTTTCAGTGAGTAAACATGACAGTCACTTTTATGATGGCAGTGGGGAATACCTGGTACTGTTGATTTTGTTGTGAAGAGAATATTGGACCTTATTCCTGTGCTGTCGTCATGAGATACCAACATTGGGTACCAAACTGCTCAGCCAATCAGATTACTGTACCTTTTTATAGCCATATTATAACATATTTTGATATACTAATTGTCTAATAATATAGCAACAATTACCGGTTCTCCCTTTTTCCCATAGGGAAACCATGGTGTAATTTGCCGTTATAAAGGAGCTCTTATAACGGCAAACACGCGCACGATTTCCCTTCCTCTGCGCATTCTCGTGCAGCAGCATGACCAGCCGAGACTGTTCACCGCTTCCATGTTACAGGAAACAGAACCACCACAAGAACGGCAGTAAGTCATTTTCTTTTCTCCCCCCTTATACCCAGGAAACACAGAAAACCTCAAGAAATGGGAAAAAAAGCAGCAGTTTAAAATACAAAAATCTTGGCACCGGACTAAAAGGACCGATGTTAGGATACACTAGGAGGGTACACAGAGCTGTTTATTTTACATAATTGCTGAGGCAAAAAAGGGAAACCCGGCAATTATATAAAATAAAAAATGGGTTGGTGTGTAAAACTCGATTTTACACATACCCTCGTTGTGGGATGCGTTTCACAAACCCCTCAGGCTTCGCCCTCTGGGTTTATGTAGCATCCCACAACTCGGGTGTGTGTAAAATCTCGTTACACACCCCAACCCATACTTTATTCTATATTTTCAATATGGCATGTGAAAAACATGTAACCTCACTGGTAAAAACATGCTACATCACCACGTGCACTTCATGCACAACCAATGGCTGGGGAAGAATAAAGTACAGTTATGTAAGAAAGAACAGTTGCGTAAGAACTTACCGTAACAGTACATCTTCAAGAGAAGATCTTGCAGTAGGTATTCACTAGGTAATCCACCAGGTGTCAGGACCCCATGGAAAAATTTCTAGCTAACAGTCTCTGGCAGGGGACCGCCCCCACAGCAGCTGAGCAACGTCAGCCTATGTCAGTAGAAAGGGGCAGTCCCCATGTCCGACATCCAGTTTCCCCACCAGTGACCCAAACTGCATGACAGGAAAAGAGAAAATGCACCTTAGATAGAAATTTCTGCAGCTGAAGGGTCTCGATAGGCGAAACATGAGTGCCCTGAACTGAAAGTGTTTCCCCTGAAAGCAGAACCAGAGGAACCTGCGATGGGACGGGTGGATCAGGATGTGCAGGTAAGCGTCCTGCATGTTCAGAGCACAGAGCAACTATCCCAGTCTCAGAAGAGGTAGAAGGCTCTGCAGGGAAAGCATTCCGAATCTCTTGTACACCACCAAGTTGAGGGGTGAGGAAGAAATGAGAATAGTAACCTTTCCCGTAGACCTGCGAGGTAACAGGTTCTAAGGCTGCCTTTGTGAGAAGGGTGGCATGGACTCCTGTATCCCTATGGGTTTTGAGCTGGGGGAGTTTTGCAGAGGTGGTAGCTCCTCGCTTTTGTTGGTGAAATGCACAGCCTATGTCAGATACAGTAATTACAGAAATTAACGATTAGAGTATGAAAAAAAGATGAGACTATTCATCCAAAAGATGATGCGACTGAGTTGGAGCCACCGGTTGGAAATAACTGGAGGGTGGGTGGGGGATCGCCCCTTTTATACTGATGCAGGCTGACAGGAGAAGAGGAAATGCCCCTTAGATACTGCTAGCTATAGGATTTTCTGTGGGGTCCTGGCACCTGCCAGCTTAGTCCTATTGGTTAGTACCCACTGCAAGTGCTCTCTTGAAATAAGTTCTTAACTTCCTTTTAAACACAATATCAATTTTTTTTTACATGGAGCAATTGTATAATCACAGTAAGATACTCCACGATGTGTGTTATTTGGTGATTTACCCACTTCTTATGTGTTTAAGACACTCGGATGAGCATCATTAAATTCCTTGCAAGATGTGGGATTATACCAAGTCATCTACAACATGTCAAGCCTTATTGCCTAATTATACCATGCTCATTTGACATTTTTTACCAATGAGAATAAAAGATTTTCACACAGCATTGTATACTACGTTCTCCCTCACACCTATGCTCTACTTTAATGCCTCACACTATATTGGGTTCTATTTAATTCTGGTGTGAGGGGGTTATGGTGAGAATGTTAACATTTATTCAAAGAAACCAACTGTGAAAGAAAACTAGATGGATCCTACCTGAGTCCTGGAGAAATAACGTATACAAAGCAATGCAGACCTGATCAAATGCCCTGCGATAAAATAATGATGTTAATTAGTATATGTAGTTACCTCACTGCAGTGACCAGAAAGTTGCTCCTCCATAACAAGTGCATGACAACAGCACATGTGGATGCAATTCTAGGCCTCACCTCACATGAACAGACAAGTAGGATAGGGAAATATCATGTAACACGCTATGTGATTATGAACGGACAGCATCAGGATGCATGTTTACCACCCTTTGGGGAGTGTTAATGCATCTTGATGTCACCAGGTCTTAAATATTCTCCTATGTCTATCTCACGATTACAAAAAACAAAACAGACACTTATACAAAATAAAAAATACAACTTTTACATTGACACTTTCTCCATACCTGTGAGAAAGAATGCAGTGAAACACTTTTTGTTGTAGACCACCTCGCTGTCTGCCTCAAAGTACTGGGATACCTGTAATAATAAAAAGAAATTGCAAATTTGACAAACAGATTATTTTTTGCGCTGACAGACAGCTGACTTTTCTCAAGCTTTTTCAGGACTCATCTTGTACACATGACTTTCCACGCCTTTCTTTCACCCTACTTGCAACTGCCCCCTCCACCTTCCTTTGGCCTCACCTCAATTTCCCCTTCACTAATATATGATTGTCCCTTGCCTATTTACACACACAGGCACACTGAGGCCAGGAATACACTTTATTTGTGATTCCTGTGACTGTACTAACACAGGCACCAGAGAATGCAATTTGTAGGATGGTGTCAGGTGTTGCAGGTGTTGCAGCACCCAGCAATTTCCTCTCCATGCCGTCTGAAACCTGGTCCAACACCATTAAGTTGGTTGCATTGTTAAATGCAAGTATATTGGTACCATGCATTCCTGCTGTAAACTGAGACAATCTGAAATTTCATGGTGATTTGCATATCTCTCATGATGCTTTGCATTGTGGAATTATGTGTGATGTTGTGTTTCTTTGAAGCTTGGCTTATTGCCAATGCTCTTTGGGGTAACCCTCATTTCAGTGCTTCTGTACTGAGGTTCTTTGTCCATAGCTTGTTTTTTTTTTCCTTTTGAGCTCCCACCACCCAAGCAAACAAGGCAAACATCGGGATGAAGGGTTTTCACTGAAAAGTTTAGAACAGTAGATCAGTGGGTCAGTAGGTGCTAACAAGTGCAGAGGAAGGAAATACATAGTTTGTTGCTGCAAACTGATATATTGAAAAAGGAATATGCCATTACTGATGGTAATCCTCTGTATTTTGAATAAATATCACAAAGAGATTGTGTGTTGAAACTGAAGTTTGATGTCTGGTCCATCTGTTATCCCACAACCCCTCCAGAAATCTGTCACTTTTTTTTGGTCAGGAGAAGAAATATATTGCTGGCATCTGTACTTGGAGTGCTGAGGCAAAGATATTTCCGCACTTTTGTTGATCTTTGTGATTTTGTCATATGTTGTGGTGCTCTGTGATCTGCAGTCTCAGTCTGTAGTACTGCTGCATTGTGTTTGAATACTTTCTGGTATTTAAGGCTTTATTGAAGCACAGAAAGTACAGCATTTCAGGCAAAGGCAAGGGGAAGCATGGAGGACATGGAAAAGTGCCATTGGTACTCAATCACTCACTCACAAGGGTGTATTCAGGAGGTGTACAGAGTGCTGGGGAAGGTAGTAGGAGGAGCAACGCTGTTACTGGTATTGCAAGTTCTGGTGGTAGTGCAATGCCAGCCATGTCACATACTGCACCAGAGCCAGCTACAGTGGGAATCAAAGCTTCCACCTTCTTTGGGACACAGCGCAGTACTGCTACTTCCAGCGCAGCTGTTGCTCATCATTCAAAAGAGTATAATAAGACCGCCATGGATGTTGCCACACTACTGTGTGAGTCCTTAGGGTCGCAGGAGGAGCAGGAACATAGTGAACAGTCTCAGTCACAGGACATCCGGGAGTTAACTCAGGAGCTGCTAGGGAATGAGAGCAAGGATGGTTTGGGTCCAGTGGCAGGCATTATCAGAGACAATGATAGTAAGGGTGGTGCAGGACCGGTTACTGTTGGGGGAGTAGAGATTGAGAAGGAGCAACAGCACAGACCGCTTCAAAGGTGTCTGAGGAGCAAGAACCTCCTGGGAATGAACATCCTGTTAGTGCCATTGTTCATGTGGCAGAGAAGGCTAAAGACGAAAAGGAAGTTGGCTACATTCAGCCCTTACTGTCACAGCTGGAAATGTCAGAAAGCAGTAAATGTACTAGTGATGAGGGCATTGAGGGTGAGGTGATGAAGATCCAGTATTAGACCCTAATTGGCATTCACCCCTTACACAATCTGCAGCCACAACTGTCAGTGGCAAAGGGCAAGCAATCCCTTTTATGTCACTCCACAAGCAGCAGCCTATCAGGGTAAAGGGACAGCAATTGCCAAAAATGGGATATGGGGACCAGCAGCAACAGCAGCAGGAGCAGTGTAAGAAAACAATTTCACCAACCCCTCTTTCCCTGTCCCCATATGCCCTGCCCAGGAAAATACAGTATGGCTTGTCGGAGGACATTCACTTGTGTGGGATTTCTTTGTCATTGATGAGTCTGATGACAGTGTGACTGTGTGCAACATCTGTCATTCAAACATTAGCAGGGGTAAGCCAGGTTCACACTATGGGATGACTGGTATACACAGTTACATGCAAAGTAAGCACCCATTAAATGGACACAGCATAAGCAGCTAGCATCCATGCCCAGTTCTGATAGTTCAGCACACTCTGAAAGAGAGGGTCCCCAGCCTGATCTTGAGGATGTGGAAACATTTGACCCTTTATTGTGTTCCACCCCTAACTGTGCAGATACAAGTGGAGGTAGTCAAGCTGATCCATCCACTACATGGATAGATGGCTTTTTCCAGCATGTCCCAGCTGGCAGACAAGGCAGCCAAAGCCACAAGACCATACCTGGCAAAGTCAAAACACACCCCACAGCACACTGTGAGGTTTAAGCAGACAGTTATCTAATCAGCATTAACCAAACACACCAAATATCATTGGGAACACCCAGTGACAAAAGAGCTTAACACGGCTGTTGCCAAGATGCTGGCAAAAAACCTTTTGCCATGCTCATTTGTCGAGAATCTGGGTTTCAGAGAACTTATGGAGAAGGCTGCGTCTAAACGTAAAGTGCCCAGTAGAACTTATTTTAGCACTAAGACTCTTCCAGCAAATATAATGACCTTGCATGCATGGTGTCACATATGAACATACAAAATTTGCCAGCAGATAAAGGCCTAGAGGTATATCAAGTCTGCTCGAATGTGCAGCTACACCCCTTATTCTGCATCTGCCCCTCCCTTCTACCCTTCCCCTTCATTGACCCTCTCCCTTGTCCTGTCCCATCCCCTTTTGAAGCAGTCCACTGTTCTACAGGATACCACTTCTGCAGGTAACGCATTCCACCCAGCCACCAGCATTCACCACACCACTGACATCTGGATCAGTGGCCCATCATCAGGTGTTAGTTATGTGTGAATAACTGCTCACTGGGCCTATTTCTCTAGGGTATATGCCTTGCATCCCTGTCCCTCATCTACTTGTCAGATGACTACTGACATTGGCAGCAGTATTACTGCTGGTCGACAGCATGCCACATTGAGTATGTAGAGTATGCATGGGTCACATACATCTGACAGAATTCTCACACGTATTAATGAGGCAATTAGACAGTAGCTAAAGCCACAAGGATTCAAGGCTGCATATATTGCCAGTGACAATGCCCAGAATGTCATCAAAGCAATCTCTGATAGCTGCTTTTATCTTGTCCCCTATGTTACTCATGTGTTGAATCTCATTCTGTTGTCCCTTTCTGGAGCACAAAGCAGTGAGTACTATGTTGACTGCCAGTCACAAAATCTGCAGACATTTCAGTCGCTCTTCACTGGCTAGAGCAGAGCTCAGGGCTCTACAGAATGCCAAGAATGTGCCACAGCACCGCTTGAAGCTTGATGTGCCAACCCGATGAAATTCCAATGGTATATGTTTGAGAGGGTGTATGAACAGAACAAGCCACTGAATGAGAATCTAATGCACATGCATGATCGGGAAGCACAGGAAGCCATGTCACTGAGTTCATCTCAATGGTTTTTGATGGACAGTGTTATCCAAGTACTCCATTCACTTGAACAGGTAACACAGGTTGTGAGCACAGAAAATGCATGTTTGAGCCAGGTGATTCCATTGCTGCATGTACTCCACCAGGTACTGGTCCTGCAGTACTGGAAAGTAGTAAGCAAAAATGGAAGAAAAATAGACTAACAAGATATGAAATAAACCAGCAAGTTAAGATACTTTACAAGCCCAAACTAGTTCAGCAAAGCATCCCAAGATACCGCCTGACCACTTAGTCTGAGAAGGTGCTCTGCTGTAGCTACTTTACTTCCCCACTGTATTTAATCACTTGATCCCTCCAGCCAAGCTTGCATCCTGGCACCTTCAGCCCTCTCCCTGCCAATTGGCCATTAGCATCTTATGTTGCTGACAGGCTTAACTCAAGCCTCTTCCCTGTGTCTACAATGGAAAACAATCAGAATACCTGCACAGAAATTGAAAAATAATCAAAATACCTGCAACAGAAACAGGCTTCTTTACCTGTAACAATGCCAACACTCTTATGTGCTCCCTGTAAGACAAAACAAGCAAAGCTCAATGAATGTCGTTGTTCCCCTTACACCAGTGTTTCCTGCTTGAAAAAAAAAAAAAACACAGAAAAGGAACAGTTTCTTGTCCATGCATTTCCACTTCTGGCTGAGTCACCCGTTGTTCCACTGGATGTGCTGATTCTTCGTCATCGCTCCCCAGTCACTCTGTGTATAGAGACACCTTGGGTCCTTTAGTACTGGAAAGTAATAAGCAAAAATGGAAGAAAAATAAACCAGCAAGATATAAAAACAACCAGTAAGTTAAAATATTTCACACACCCACAACGAGTGCTGCAGAGCATCCCCCAGATACCATCTGTCCTGTCAGCCCTAGAAGGCACCCTACTGTATCTAGTATTTTTTTTTTCAATTGTTTTTTATGCAGACTTTTTAGATGGACTACTAAGATGTGCTGTAAATCTTGGAAAGGAATATTGAAAATGAAAAAATAATGTATTCTCTAGTAAATTGTAACAGCCAAAACATCATTATTATGAAAGCACATGCTGAAGTGATAAATTTCTCTTTATGTGGTATAGAAACACAGACTCTGATGACAGATAAGGACCCCTTGACTCACCTAGTCTGCCTATTTTCCCTACCAACATTATTAGTGCACTTCCTACTGGGTCTACAGCTCTTTCTCCCTCCCCCTTCCTTTCTGCTCTGATTCCTTTATGCCCACCCCATGCATTCTTGAACATCGCTACTGTTTTCACCCACACCTTCTCCATCAGATGGCTGTTCCAGGAATCCGCCACTCTTGCTGTAAAGAAGCACTTTCTCACATCTCCTGAAGCTATCCCCCCCAGCTTCATTGCATGTCTCCTTGTTCTTGAGCATCTTCATATACACAGTAGATGTAATTAATTATTGTGTCCAATCGATTTGTCTTTTACTTTTTTTTTTCTCAATGGAGCAAGAACTACAGACTGCAGACTGACCCAGTAGTACCTTCCTACAGACAGTATATAGACTCTCCTTACCCCCATGTGCCTGCAACACTTTCACCATTTCAACGGCCACACCTCCTCGCAAGCCATCCAGCCATCAGCCCCGGTGGTGAGTGCTCTCCCTGAGGACCTCCCTGAGCAGTGCTCTGTGCTTGCGGCCACCCAATCCATCTCACAGCCACACCTTCTCACAAGCCATCTAGGTAGGAGACCTTGCAAAAGACACTGATTTCAAGTGTTGGCGCTCCATTTTAACTAGCTTCTGATTGGCTCCCTTACTGGTCTGGCAAAGACCGATTGGCTGACTGCTGTATCCTCTGCTGACAGTAAGCTCTGTCTGTTTTCCTCCTAGGACCCCTCCAGTTCTCTATGCAGGCTACTAGATTTTTGGGGGGAAAAGCAATGAAATGCACAATATATATAACTGTTAGCTGTTTGTAGTTGGAAAAGGTTGTGCAAGATGTTTTTTTTTTGCTCTTTCGCTTGCTCTAGAGTAATGATTACAAAAATTTAGTGCAGCTCTGCCTCAGATTCAGCTGTCTATTTTAGCCTGTTAGTCCCTTTACCAACTAGCCTGCCTATGCCTATATTTTTTTAAGTGAAGATTTTATTTTTTCTTTATTCTGCTTAGTGTGCTACTGTTTCCGTTCTGCTTACTCTTTCCAGCTTCAGCAACTTCTCTGCTACCCCCTCCTCCTGAGCTCAGTGCTGACCCACCTTGTTCTCTGAGCATTCCCTTCTAATCTTTACTGTCCCAATACTACAATCAACTTAATGATGCCTTTGTCCCCTTGGCTCCGACCCCCTGCTGTCTCTGTCTATTATCCTGGTTCTCTTCTACCCCTCGCTTCTCACCTAGTCAACACTATCTGCTGTTTCTGACTCCTGCCTACCTAGTACTTAAATTAACCCCCTGCTTTCCATCTCTTCACAGCTGTGAGCCCCGGTGGTGAGTCCTGTCCCTGAGGACCTCCCTGAGCAGTGCTCTGTGCCTGTGGCTGCCTGATCCATCTCACAGCCGCACCTTCTTGTAAGCCTTCCAGGTACGAGACCTTGCAAGAGCTGCTGATTTCAAGAGTTGGCGCTCCATTTTAACTAGCCTCTGATTGGCTCCCTTACTGGTCTGGCAAAGACCAATTGGCTAACTGCTGTGTCCTTGCTGACAGTAAGCTCTGTCTGTTTTCCTCCCAGGACCCCTCCAGTTCTTTGTGCAGGCTACTAGATTTTTTGCCCACCCCCAATCCCTCCCTAGGCTACCTTAAGAAATGCCCTTTGCCCCACCCTCTTATTGCATGGCTCTATCTTGGCCAATAGCATTGCAGGGGACTCATAAAGGGACATCATCACCAACTCTGGACTGAGTGCCATTCTGGCTAATAGCCACCATCTACTATCTCCAAATAGAATTGGAGAGTGCACAGCTACAGATGACTTTATCCTGTATTTTAGCCTGGGGTCCAGGTAGCAAACAGCATTCTTGACCTTCATCTCTGTGATAAGGAGTAAGGATCTGCTATAGCTGGCTCCATTTCCTTAGCTTCAGCACTTGATTTAGTAAGTTCTGTAACTAAACAGCAACCCGCCTTCAGAATGAGGGCCTCCTCCTTGCTACCCTGTGTGTCCCTTATTCTGCTTTGCTGCCTAGATCCACCTACCCCTGGTGCATTTGGACCAGTACACTCATTCATTGACAGCTTAGTCGGCGGGCCGGCCATGGAGGAGAAAGAGGAGGGCTATGCCGGTCTGCCACTGCTGGGGTTTATGATGGGGGGTGGGGGTGGGGTTGTGCGACACCTGGCTGCTGGGGAGGCTGGGTGGGGGCACTGGATCTCCAGATATTTATTGGGACTGGGGATCAGGAGGAGGTTTAAATAAAATAAAAAAAACACTAGACCACCAGAGATTTTTTTTTAACAAGAGAAGTGGAGATAGGGATGCGGGGGGGGGGGTACTGTACATTTCACGGCAAGCGGGTTACCGGGTAGAAGGGAGGGACCACTAGCCACCAGGGATAATTTTTTACATGTGGGGCAGGTGGGGGGAGGGACCACTAGCCACCAGGATTTATTTTATTTATTTCCAGGTGAAATTTCACCTGGTAACTTTTGTGGAAGTTTTCCGTTCTGCCACAGGTGTAAGTTTGGAAACTTTCATGAAAGTCCCTTGATTTCCAAGGAAAACGGCAGTTTTGCTCACCCCTAGTCAGGTTAGCTCCAACAGGTAAAGGCAGATGGGGAATTTTCTCCCCTAGTACCTCTGTTAAGAAGTGTACCACAAGGATCAATATTGGGCCCTTTGTTTTTTGCGATATATATATACTGTATATACTGTATATATATATATATATATATATATTTATACAATGTATGTTGTCAGATAAATAACAGTATAAAACATGATATCTCAGGTGGCGAGTGAAGATAACATTGTTATCTTCATGTTCCTATACGTTATATGTTATCTCCACATTCCTATACGTAATATCGAAACTTATTTGGTTGATCCTGCCACTCTTGAGCACTTTCAGTTTCCCTGTAATTGTGGCATGACCGAGCACTATCCACACTGACGATTGGTACATTGCCAAATGTTTTGTAGGAGGTGCCCCAGGTTCAGTAACTGAGAAAACGCTGTGCTTTATGTTTATGTTGCTGTCTCTTGTTGAAAAAAAATCTTCCAACTGCACATAGAGTGCTGCAGTGACCGAGCCGGCGGCTTTTGAACAGTAAAAGGAAGCGCGAGCGTCTGTTGCTCAGTCAATGCAGCACTCTATGTGCAGTCGGAAGCTTTTTTTCAACAAGAGACAGCAACATAAACATAAAGCACAGCGTTTTCTCAGTTACTGAACCCAGGGCACCTCCTACAAAACATTTGGCAATGTACCAATCGTCAGTGTGGATAGCGCTTGGTCACGCTACAATTACAGGGAAACTGAAAGTGCTCAGAGTGGCAGGATCAACCAGATAAGTATTTAAAAAATCACTTTTCCCCAAAATAATAGCAGGATCAACCAGATATTTTAGTAATTTAAAATGACGGGACCAACCAGATACTTGAAAACCCTATGTAATCTGTCATGTTGGGGGGGGGCATGTGGAGCTCTGTTGGGGGAGGGGGGCATGGCAGGATAAACCAGATAAGACTTTTTAAAACTAACCATAAATAACAGGATCCACCAGATATTTTTTAAACAATAAATGACATCTGCTGTTTTGGCAGCTTTTCTGTAAGTGGGGTTGTATTGCTAGGGCCATCACCTTTGTATCACCCATTGCATTGAGGGGGCATGTGGTGAGTTGTATTGCGAGGGGTGGCAAAGCATACATTGTATAACCAGAATATGACATGGCCTGACTGAAGATATCATATTTATCTTCACTCGAGGCCAGTGATATCATGATATCTCACCGTGGCTTCGCCAATCGTGAGATATCATATCACTGGCCTCTCGTGAAGATACATATGATATCTTCAGTCAGGCCATGTCATATCCCATATATATATATATATATATATATATATATATATATATACACAAAGTGGATGCCAACCTCAATACTGCAAATGTACATTTATTCACAGATGATACAGTACTCTACCTCAGCAGACCCACCCCGGAGGCAGCATGTACCAATCAACAGCAGGTGTTCAATCTACTACAATCACAGCTTCTGAATCAAAAACTCTTATTGAATGCTAAAAAGACTAAGGCGATGCTCCAATCAATCAATCAATCAATCAATCAATCGAACTTCATTTAACCAGGCAGTTACATCATTGAGCAGGCTCATTTTCAGGATGGTCCTGGACACATAGGACATATTTGATAATAATAACATAACAATTCCTGCATGACAGATAGTAATACTGTGTAATAAAAGAAAGTCAAAAAACAACATGACTTTCCTTTGACGGCTAATGCAGACATAGGCAATTCGCATAATCTAAGCTCTCACCATCTGTACCAGTGGCGGAGCCAGGTTTGAGAGTGCTTGGGAGCCGGGGGGGGCCATTCAGTGAATTATGGGCTCCACAATGGGCACTAAACAGTGAATAAAGATGTTAGCGGGGCGCCACTACTCACATTGGGGTAGTCAGCCCCCCCTCTAGCTCCACCACTGATCTGCACACATAACGAATACCGCTTTACAAGGAACTCTTCCTCAGATCTCCACACTCCTAGGCGAATCTTTGGATTACGTAACTAAGTTCAAATACTTGGGGGTCTGTATCAACCATAGGCTGTCTTATAATGACCATATTGAAGAGCTTATAAAAAAGCTTAGACAGAGGCTTGGTCTTTTCTTTAGGATTAATCACTTGCTTACATGGGAGGCTAAGAAGCGTTTAGTCCAATCCACCTTCTTAACACTGTTAGACTATGCTGACTTCCTTTACAGTCAAGGCCCCACCTCAGCACTGGCCAAACTGGACACACTTTATCATAGAGCCTTAAGATTCATTACCGGCCTCCCCTTCACTATGCAGCACTGCATCTTATATGCCGCTGTGGGCTGGACATCTCTCAAATATAGAAGACAGAGGAACGCCGCCATAAGGACATTCAGAGCTATTTCTAAGAAGCTGCCACAATATGTCTTGGACTGTCTGCCCTTAAGCAGGGTAGGTCATTATGCACTGAGGGGTACCTCCTTTATCTTCTTTTTCATACCGAAGGCCAGATCATACTTTGGTAGGTCATCCTAAGCTACACATTACCCTCACTCTGGAATAATCTGCAAAAATCATTGAAATTGGTCTACCGTATCAAACTATCATCATTCAAAACTCTTTATGCTTGTTCCTTCAAAGAATCCTGTGAATGTTTTACCTGACTCCACCATATTTCTTAAATTGAGCCTCCCACTCTAAGTTATTCTCTGACTCTTCCACTCTAGTTATCCCTGACCCTTATTCATTCTGTTTTCTTATCCCCTCCAGTACCTTGACCCTGCACCCTGTGGCACTTCTCAAGTGGTCTTAGCAGTACATTGCAAGCAGGGACCTTATGGCTTCTGTCACCCAGTTGGCCTTCCCCTCTACCCTACCCTTTACCTTCTCCCTTATAGCCATCTTCCCCTTCCTCTCTCTCTCTCTAGTGATCTATCCCACTACTTCCTACCTAACCTAAAGAGCCTCTTAGGACCCTGTAAGTTCCTTTCATCTTGTATCTCTTTTGCCCTTCTTACAATGCAGCGAATCTGTTATTTGTATCTTGTACATATTTTGAACATTTATTTTGTTTGTTTGTTTGTTTGTTTATTCGCTTAACAGGTAAGCACACTGGAAACAAGTTCCTTTTACAGGTGCGACCCACATATATTGCATACAGACAATACATAATCAAACATACATATACAATGCAGCAAATTGCAGACAAAAATGTCTTTGTTACGTATAAAATTCATAAAAAAAATTCATAAAAAACAGTTACAATTAAATTGAGATTCAAATACATCCTTAATGCATCGGCAAACTTTTGACAGAACACAACCACCTAATATCTTGAGGAATTTCATTCCAAATAAATGGAGCAATATAAGCAAAGGATCTTTGTCCACTTTTAGATTTCATAAAAGGAATCTCAAGAAACCTACTGTCTGACCTATGTCTAGAATAATGACCATCAATATATGGTCTCAAAAACTTTGAAATACTATGTGGAATTCCAGAGTCCATAACTTTATATATGAACTTGGCCACACAGTATTGGAAATTTAATGAAACTGGTAACCAGCCCATTTCTCTCAAAATCACACAATGATGAGATGACTTAGAACAATTTAAAGCAAACTTAGCTATCAAGTGAAGTAAAGTGGATTTCTTTGAAATCACTGTCGAAGAAGTAGTGTCAGTAATCATAGCTGCATAGTTCACAATAGGAAGTAAGCAGCAATTTGAAATAACCAGCCTAGACTCAGGAATAAGAAATGAACGGATTCTGTACAAAGAACCTAATCTACTATTTATTCTTGAGGTAACCCTCAAAAAATGAGATTCATAACTTAGATGAGAATCTAGTAATACCCCAAGATATTGAAATGTATCAACATAGTCAAACAGTAATCCATCAAGAGATTTAACTTCCAAAGTACCAACCTCAGATCTCAGTCTAGGTGGGTACCAAAACCATCACCTTTGTCTTAGATTTGTTTAAGAGTAATTTACAGGCCATAAGTGAAGACTGAAAATTGCACATTTCCTCTGTTAAAGAAACACCTAGATCTCCAACTGACAAACCCTCTGTATAAATTACTGCATCGTCAGCGTAAAGTGTTAGAGAAGCATTATTAATCACACTTACTAGTTGATCAAAAAACAAAGAAAACAAAAGTGGCCCCAAAATAGAACCTTGTGGAACCCCACACTTAACCATTACAGAGTCTGATACAGCACCCCTATATTTAACCCTTTGAAACCTATTTGTTAAATAATCCCTTGTCCAGTCCAAGAAAGACTCACCAACTCCCAATGACTCAAGTCTAGAAATCAACAATTGGTGATCAACTGAGTCGAATGCCTTGGTCAAGTCCACGAACACGGCACCCGTCAGACACCCTTTATCCACGCCATTAAGTACCGCGTTCGTGAACTCGACCAAGGCAGTCTCAGTACTCCTTCCCTTTCTAAAACCATGTTGGTTCTGAGACAATAGACAATATTTTACCAAGAGTCAGTACTGCTATACTTGTGTTCATTGTTCTTTAATGTACTGTATATTGTAACTTAACTTGTATCATGTTCTACTGTGTTTGTAACTTATATCTATGTCCAGGTCCACCTCGAAAATTAGCATTGCTCAATGGTGATCGCCAAGTAAATAAAGATTTGATTTATTGATTGACACAATTTTATGATCACATTGCCTGTTTAAATACACAGCACTCACAGCTATCACTCACCTGGGATGTTCAAACTGACTTTAGTTATACAGTTTTTACATTTTCAGCTACAGCTCCACTCCAAGTTAAACAAACAAAACAATGCTCCCTTGGTAATAACCTTCACCTGCAAGAACAACAAACAGCTGATAAGGGCTGTTAAAGCTCTTAATGGGGAAGACTATCACAGAAACAGTGCTTGGTGGAACAATCAGGTGGAGAAGGAAAATCATGCACCCCCCACCACTATAATCATTGTGATGAGCAGTATGGAGCTCTCCTTCCTAAGCTAACCTCTTTTTCCCTCTCTCACTCTGCTCCCCCAACTGTGCAACCCCAAGCTGTGTCTTCCTTTTCTTTCTTTTTCTGTACGGCTGCTTAATTCTGCTCTCCCCTTGATCCTCTGGTGCCACTGCCCAGTCACCCTCCATCAGGGAACTACCTTATCTGCCCGCACCCAAACACTCTCTCTCTCTCCCCCCATTGTCTTGCAGTCCCTCACATCAATTAAGCTGCAGCCCAGATTGTGGACTGTTAACGGATTTCCCTCTCTGTTGTTCTTTCCTTTGCAGCTTAGCTCCTGACAGGGCTCCTTGCAGACTGGCACCTGCATCTGCTTTCCAGCTGGCAGAGCTCACTTCTCTGCCCACCTGTCTGCCTCAGATTCAAGGTACGCTAGCACCTCAATGGGAATTGTAACCCGGAAATTCCATTGTGGACTGAGTGTCCCTTTCTCAGCTCACAATTGGCTAATTTCCTCAACTCGGCTACAGCTATTAGACAGTGACCCAGCTTCATTTTCTACTGCTTTTTCTCTGTTTAGTGCATCCTGGTGTTTTGAAATTTCAATTTGAGCATATTAGGATGTATTGTAATATCTTGTTAGCCCAAACTGCTACTGCTTACTGTACTGTGAATTTTAATATTGTGAGCTCAAATTGCAGATGTCTTTCACTCACTCCCCTGCCTAAGCTAACTTTTTTTCCCCTCTCTCACTGTGCTCCCCCACCTGCACAACCCCAAGCTCTGTCTTCCTTTTCTTTCTTTCTTTTTCTGAACAGCCACTTAATTCTGCTCTTCCCTTGTTCCTCTAGTACCACTGCCAAGACACCCCCTACCACAGAACTACCTTACCTGTCCCCACCAAAACTCTCTCTCTCTCTCTCTCTCTCTCCCCCCCCCATTGGCTTGCAGCCCCTCCCATTAATAAAGCTGCAGCCCAGACTGTGGACTCTTAACTGATTCCCCTCTCTTTTGTTCCTTCCTTTGCAGCTTAGCCCCTGACCGGGCTCCCTGCGGACCAGCACCTGCAGCAGCTTTCCCACCAGCCGTGCTCGCTTCTCTGCCCACCTGCCTGCCTCAGATTCAAAGGATGCTAACACCTCCATGGGAATTGTAACCCCAGAATTCCATTGGACTGAGCACCTCTTTCTCAGCTCACCATGGGCTAATTTCCTCAACTCAGCTACAGCCATTGGACAGTGACCCAGCTTCATTTTGTACTGCTTTTTCTCTGTTTAATGCAGCCTGGTGTTTTGAATTTTCTCCCGCCCACCCTCCACTGGCCCTGACACTCTTTAAATCCTCTATCTGCCCCAATGGCCACACCTCTCTGGCCCAACCCCTGACTTCCTTAAGGTACCCTTGCCTTATTACTAGTGAATCTTCCTGGTTACCTCCCCACTCACACTTCTTCCTGTACCCTCTCCTCTCCATTGTCTCTCTCTCTCTCTCTCTCTCCCCCACCACCCACACCTTGCAGCTTCCCTCCTGCTCACTTCACTCTTTCTCTTCTACCTGGCTCTTCCTTGACAGCCTCTGTCACACCTAGTGCCCTGGACAGGAGCCTACAAACACCCTATTTCAGTTAGTGTCACACTCCATTAATAATGAGAATCCTAATCAGCACTTTCATTATTGTGCTATCCTGCCTGCTCTCCTCACCCCCTCTACCTCCCGATAACTCACCACCCCCCAATATTTCCCCACCACTGCTGTTTAATTTTCAAATGGTTGGTCCTGAAACACTGTGTATCACCCTTGAACTCAATCTTTGTGGAACTCCACTGACCTACTCGCCCTAGATCAATACTGTAAAATATAAAATCTACCCTAATACATCTCCTTCTTAATATCAAATTCACCTCTAGTGTTGTCAGGGTTCAGATGTGTAAACCCCTATCTAAGCTAAAACTGATATGACAAGTATTACCTTGGATCACCCTGTTGCTTCTCCACTTAACTAGCAACATTCACCCCATCCCTGGCCCAACCACTGCACCATGCCACTGTAACACTAACTTTGGTGCCCTGAAGCTAGTATCTATAAGCATAAGGAGCCTTCTGCCAAAACTTGCTGACATCCAGGTCTGGACTGCTCAGCACAAACCTGACACACTATCTGTTGTTGAAAAATGGCTAACACCATTGGTCCCAGACTTGGCTGTTTCCATCGATGGGTACACCATCTTCCAGTGGGACAGACAAGGTAAAAGGGGGAGTGAGTGTGCGCTCTACATTAAAGACACACACTCCAGGGCCTTGCATTACCACCAGAGAATTTTGGCAAAAACATCCAGCTGCTCCACATTAAAGTACTCCTAGGTCACAATAGGAAATCCCTCTCAATCCTTCTGTTTATCTCCCGCCTAAGGAACAGTCGAGGGGTTTCAATCTTCTCATTGATTACCTTTTTCATCTACCCACTAACACTGAATTCATTGTGCTTGGGGACTTCGGCATTAACTGGTTGGGTCCTGATGCTGCCCAATACAATGACAACCTCTCCTCCCTCAACATAACCTAGCTAATCTCCTCCCCCACCTGTTCCAATCAACAAACAGGAAACAGCTCCCTCATTGACTGGATTTTCATCAATCACCCAAAAAAGGATTGCTGAGACCACCGTCATCCCCTATGTGATCAGTGACCACTCCCCTGTCTAGTATCTCTGGACTAACAGGTCCCCCAAACCCACGTCTAAAACTGTGACCAACAGAGTCCTGAAGAAATGGCATCTGCAGCTCCTACAAGCTTATCTGTTAAACTATGACTGGTCACCCATTGATAAAGCAAAAAGTATTGATCAGGCACTTGATTTTGTCATCTCTACCTTTAACAGCATCTGTGACATCTTCACCCCTCTTAAAAAAAAAGGAAGATCAAAGGAGCTTGCAATCCCTGGATAGCAGCCTCCCTACTCAGGCAAATGGCGGCTAGGGATAACCTCTGACATTGTGCTGGGGCCTCTGGCAAGCCATCTGACCTGTAGCTATACAAAACAGCTAGAAATGCCTGCACCAGGGAAATTCATCATGCTAAATTGCATTACTACAACCAAGAGCTCTCCAACTCATGGGATGATGGCCTAGGTTTTGGGACAATCTCAAAGATAATAGGCACCCCTAGCAAGTCCCCTCCCACCATCACAGAAGCTGGAGGGCCTACCCTCCAGGTTTCTAAAAGCATAGCTGATGCCCAGAATACAGCCTTCCCTGACCAGGGCAGCATACTCCCCCCGATGCACCTGATACACCATCCTGCAACCCCAAGGACAATACCACCCATTCCTTGTCAGTGCCCACACCTTTACACTTTAAGAGGATTAATCTTGCGGAAGAAAAAATACCTTACCCATGCCCACAGTAAAGCTAGAGCCAGCAGCAACACCCTGGACCTAAAACTTTTATATCTAACTCTGGATGCAATCTTTCTACCCATCACTAAACTCCTCAATCAATCCCTCTGCCTCGGGCAGTTCCCTGCATGCTGGAAAGCTGTGTTTGTTACTCCCATCTTCAAAAGTGGAGACAGATCCCTACCCACCAACTGTATAAAATGTTTTGAGATTCATAAAGAATAAATTTCCTGCTAGCTAGCCTCAGCACCATGATACTTTCACTCTGTACCATACAGCCTGTAAGGTTTTGTGTCTTTTGTACATAATATTTATACTTGATATTGCCTTGCCTGTGATTTGTATCATATGTTCTGCACCTTATTCTGCATATTTAACAGCGACCTTGCTTCAGTACTTTGCATAATTTCTTTCTATTTTTGTAATGCATTGTTTTCTACCCCTCCTGGGTCGACCCTGAAAAAGGGACTGCAATTGTCTCAGTGAACTTACTCGTTCACCAAAATTCAAATAAATAAATAAATAAATAAACTATCATCCGATCTCTGTCCTCCTCCCTCTCTCTAACATACAGGAACATATGGTCACTGACCAGCAGACCAAATACCTTGAGAAACACCAAATTCAATGCCCACAACAACATGGCTTTAGGAAAACATATACAGTAGCACCACTACTGTCATGCTACATTTCTCTAACTTCATCCACTCAGTCTTGACATTGGACATTTAGTGGGGGTAATTTATGCTGACTGCACTAAATCATTTGATTCTTTGAACCACTCCCTCTTGCTTGACTCTCTCACATCCCTAGATCTCTCAGATGATGTAACTTGGTGGTTCCAAAGCTATCTAGCTGACGGGACTCAGAATGTAAAAATCGGTGAGACACTTTCAGACAGCCACCCTGTTCATTCAGTTGTCCGACAGGGCTCTATCCTTGGCCTTCTTCTGTTTAGTCTTTTTCTAATCTCTCTCCCACAAGCATGCATCACTAGTTTACTACTATATGTGGACAATGCTGTCAATTTCTCTAGTATCCCTGATCCTCTCCCCCTACAACAACTTCAATACATTTTCTCTAAAATTGAGCAGTGGTTTATTGAGCATAAACTTCTTCTAAATTACAAAAAAACAAAAACCAAGCTCTTCACCAGCACACATCACAGGTACAGACACCACCAGCTCAACATCTTCAACAACTCCAGTGTCCTCCTGGAACAGGTTCAGCAATTCAAGTACATAGGAGTAACACTGAACACAAACTCATCCTTCACTGCCCACAATGACCATGTAGCTAAGGCAGTTAACACTAGGTTTTGACTCCTCTACAGACACAGGCACTGCCTCACCCCTAATGCCCTCCACCTTGTAATCACCTGCTCCCTACTCTCCATTATTGACTATGGTCTCATCTTCCACAGAGCAGCTACTGACAGTACCCTCAAAAGAATATACACGGCCCTCAACAAAATCTGCAGATCAGCTTCTGGAGCTCCCAGACTAACTCATACATGTGACCTGTATGCCCAGACTGGCTGGCTCCACCTTAATGACCACATTGCATACCAGACCTGTCTATTTGTGAAGACAATGTACCTAGAACTTACCTCGCCTATCTTCCAAAATCTCCTTTCTCCTGCCTCCAACCCCCACCACACTAGAGGTGTCACTGGTCAGGTCTTTCAAATTCTTCACTGTAACCTCTCCCAGGCTCAATGCTCCTTCAAGTCCAGGGCTCCCCACTGGCTAAACAATCTCCTCCCATCTACATGTGAGCTCTCCAATCTAGGCCCCTTCAAGTTCAATCTCCTTAATCACTTCACCACCAGCAAGTGTTCCTGCACCTTCTAGCATGTTGACTCCCCCATTCTACCATCCTCTCATTAAAGCCTACTCTCTCACTCTTTTCTCCCCTCTCTGCCTCTCCCTCCCTCCTGTTTCTCCACACCCCTCACCCAAACTACCACCTTTTCAACCCTTTTGGCAATGCCTCCCTGGCTGCTTCTAATCTGCCTTCTGTCCTCTCTGCACTTATGTTGAGTTCCAGTACCTTGTCATAGCTCTTTATCCATTGTAACCTATTTGTTATGATTACCCAATTAATTTTGTTTTGTCTCTTCTGAATTTTTCTTTTTTTTTCATTCTTTTTTCCCTTGTTATGTTGATGCGAACCTTTGTAAAACAACCATTGGTTCAAAGGTATTGTAATCCAAGAACTTTATATATATATATATATATATATATATATATATATATATATATATAAATAAGACTGAAAACCTTCAGGTTCCAGGTGACGTTATTTAGGGTATTCCAGGTTATTTACATTAGGCTGTCTTTGTTTCTGATTTATATTCTCTGTAGTGTAATATTTTACTTAAGTATAAACTGTTACAACATTTAACATAAAATGTCCTATCATAACCTTCTTTAGGAAGGTGTGTAACCAAGAACCTTCTTTAGGAAGGTGTGCAACAAAGAACCTTCTTTAGGATGGAGTGCACTTGTTAAGAAATGTAGTCAACACTTTTGAGGTTGTGCAAGAAATGTAGTAATACCTGCAAGAAATGAAGCAATATCTATGTTTTGAGTGAAATTCACCACAACCTAAGATTAATATGTTATTTTGTTTTATGATTGGATTATTAAGGGGTGTTGGCGTTTTTCAAGATAACAATTTGTTATATAAACACTGTATGTAAACTGAATAAGCAGCACCAGCACCACCATTGATGAAATGAAATGAACATGCATGCGAAGATGAATAACTGCAATAAACTCTTAGAAGAAATCTGAAGGCTCGAGTGGAATTCTTTTGCAAACACAACGCAAACCTTACATTCTCCAATCTATCTGTTGAAACTGGCTTTAAATTCCTTGTGCCAAAGTGTCAAGAAAGGTCCCCTACCCTTCAGTGGTTTCTACTTTCTGATGTTCTTTTGTACTGTGGGGCCAGAAATGGAAGGTGGGGGAGGATGCAGAGGGAGGGAGTGGACTTTTTTCCTTGCACTGTAGGGCTTTAACTGGAGGATGGAAGAGGCACAGCAGGCAGAGAAGGGAGCGGGTTCTATAAGAATATAGTGTGGCCACAGAGGGGAGGGGTAAAGACACAAAGGGACAGCACTGTGGTGAATGGAGAGGACTGCATCTGCTTCAACTCCACTGTGGAGAGACAGAGTCTAGGTAAGTGGTCACATGCTTCCAGAGCACCCTTCTCTCTGTGTAAAAGCAGAGCATCAGCATAGTTCTGCTATGCAGCCATAAAAATGACTGAATGACAGAACTGATAGCTGTGTTCTGTGTGGCAATCAACTCAGCTGAAAAAGTCAGGTTGAAACTTAAGTTTCAAAATACCCGATTGCAGCCTTTATTCACAGATTACTGAAGGATTAGTTTATCCATTAAATATTTTGATTAGTTGCACTAATGTTAAAAACAAAACTGGTAGCCTAACCAGTTGTGCTCAATTTACTTCATTTGAAATTGGCTGTTTGAAGAAAAAATACATTTGAGAAGTCCTTAGACTCAGTTCTTAGATAAATTTGGATAGTTTAGAACTCCAGGTTTCCTTTCTTGCACATCCAGCTGGATAATTTTCGCTTCTGTTTGTGAAGAATTCAAGAGACAGCGCACTATAACGTGGTTGCAATTTGGATTTTAGTGCAATAAGAGTCCTGTTTGTGCAGTAGCCCTGAGACTGAAACAATGCAACAGTAAAAAGGAAATGAATATGACCTTGTGAGGGCTAGTGGCATAGTAACATATGAAAGAGTATGTAACTTTGAATGGTTTATTCTGCAGATTTTTCTTTGTCATGCACCTATTACCAGAATGGGTTTTACTTTCTTGCACCTTAAAATGTTACACTGTGCCTTCCTAACTGGGGCCTGCTGGCTTTTCTTACTTTGCATACTTTACAGATCAAGGATTGTGTACGCTTCTACTTGTATTGTCAGTGGACTGTGCAATTTTCTGCTAGGGTTATACATCTTCAATATCCACAGTATAAGAACACTGTGATAGTCCTGACACTTTGCTGTTATACCATGTCTCACAGTCTCACGTATAATTTCATAATCTGAACTTTTTACTTCATTGATTTTTGAATGAACAATTTGAGTAAGTAAAAGACACAGTATATATGCTTTTTGTGCTGTTGGGGAGAAACATTACTAGATTATTTACTACCTTGACTCTGTTACCATATGAGCCTTAAATAAAATGTAATTACATTGCCACTGAAACTTGACTATAGTTCTATTTCTTTTTATGTGAAAGGTATGTACTTATGCTCTGCCCAAGTTTGATTACAATTGGCTTGCCAGTTTTGCACATAATGGCACTAACCACAGTGTATGTCCTTTGCCTCTTAATTTAATTCTCCGTTAGATAAAAGCATTCATAGTCATGGGGGCCTTGAAGGGAGAAACCTGCCAACACTTGATTGGCCAACTGTACCAGGCAACTTCAGGTGTTTCAGAGAGAATCCACAGAATCAGTGTTGGAGGCATGGAATGATGAACTTAATACTGCCATATCATATGTAGACTGGATGAAATCCCCCCCCCCATTAAAGTCACTTCCTCCCTGAGTTGGAGGGAATTTGCCTGGAAATGTAGAATTCAATATTCCTCAACTCATGCCCAGCTGACTAAATACATGCTCCCTAAATCTTGATTTTGTTGGAGGGGTTGTGGAGACCTGAAAGTTGATTAAGCACATATATTCCTGTCCTGTGCAGTCCTCTCTCTTCTGGGAAGAATTAAAAGACAAAATACAGTGATGATCTTCATCAAGACACCTTATATCCCTTTCCATGGTTCTAATCTCCATCCCTCCTATTAGTGTCAGTGTGACTCCTTCGTACTTGGCATACATACATATTCTGGTGGCTAAAAAAGCAACAACTAGATTGTGGATGAAACAGCAATCTCCAACAATAAAGTGCCTGGTGTTAGATTATACAAGGAAATATATCAAATGGAGAGTGTAACAGCAAACCTATTGGGTAGAACACCTAAATTTCTGGGGAAATGGCAAACCTGGATACAGTATAATATGAACATTTATGATTCATTTCTTCCGTGAATTTGCCTGAATAGTGTGGATTTAATCAATTATATATGTTGTAGGTGCCAAGCAGATACAATCCTGTCACAAGAAATACAGTTACTGGAGAATAATAGTTTTAATAAAACTTACCCTAGTTTATTTATAGCTCGTAACAATGTGAGAATATAGCCTAATGGAAAATTGCTAAATATTGGCCTGTAATTGAAAAAGGAAAGCATGAATGCATGAGCAACAGATATATGTGTAAAATGTTACTATACAAATGACTTGCTGTATATGTTTATGACTGACTCAATAAAAATGTAATATATACATATATATATATATATACACACACACACACACACACACACACACACACACAGTATATATATATATATATATATATATATATATATATATATATATATACATATATATATAGCATTCATATTCCCTAGCTCTTTCAGCAATTCAAAAAACTGTTATGAAAAATAGAACAAAAGTAATGTATGCTGAGCAGGAGTTGCATCTGCTATGTACTACCCACATGCTATGCAATTCCTCATTGCATCCCAGTGGGATTAATTTCTTATACCATCACATTGACCCTGGCAATAAATGAATAAATTAAATTAAAGAAATAAGCACACAAATAGACTGCTGTGTTATTAAGTTCTGCTACTGTAGGTTGGCATTACAACTGAAATGGAATAAGATCATGTCCTTATTTCAAGACCAGTGCTTCTGCTAGTCATTGCTGTTTAAAGCAGCAGTTCCTGTTACACCTAAACCTTTGAACCTTCTGCACACCTGTTGATTAAATTAGAGATTGCCTTTTGCTCATGGCTTCTATAACCCCCAATAGTCAGACTGTAATTTTTTATTGAGTAATGAAAAGAGACTTTAATTAAACATTGATGTCCCATGGGGGGTACTTTGCTTTGTTCTAAGCAGCCACTGCATTGATCTTGCCAAGGTAGAGCTGGTGTCAAGTTAACAAGCTTAGTCAGCACTATCAGATCAATCAGCACTCATGTAAGTTAAGAGAAGCACATGGTGACTTTGGTTACCTCTTGTTCCCAATTTTATTTATGCCACTGGCATTCTTCGGATGTATGGGACTTCCCATGGCCACCTGCAAGCCCAGCACAGACCATTATCTGAACAGCCCTGTACCTCCCTATTCTTTTTGCTGTTAAAGTTTTTACTAATTTCCCAACTGTACAAAGTAAACACAAATGGCTACAATATATAAAAAAAATCATCAGACAGCACAAACAGTGTTACACTTGATAAGATCTTTTGCTGCTGTATAAACTAGATACACTAGAAACAATACTGGTAAATGCAGGCATGAATATAACTAAACATATGCCTTTCTACAGACTGGAAGCAGGCAAGAAATACCACACTGATTCTTTGAGGAGGAGGAACCATGAGGAGACTAAAACTTCAGTAGATCTTAGTGTCCCCCGACAATCTCATATTATTCCCTTTGAGTATACATATATAGCAACTGTTGAGATATGCCATAGAACCTCAGTTTGCCTTACTCCTCCAAGCCAGAGAACCCCAAATGAGGGAGTCAACAGCATGGGAGTCCTGTGGCAGTCACCTTGGCCATCTATGGAGGAGAGATGTAAATGAGGGAACCAAGTGTGTGGATAAGGGGGTATGAAGTCATCTTCATTTTGTGCTGAAATCTGTCATATCCTGGCACATAAGGGACTTCTATGTCTTGGTTGGGGTACAGTGCAGAATTGGTTGTTCCTTGATGTGGAAGGGTACATAGTGAGGATGAGAAGTAAGGGTCCTAGGTTAGGTGGTACTTATCCATGTGGCCTGAAACAAGAGCAAATAACCTCTTGATATTTGGGAGTTTCAGCACTGCATGGAGCCATACTCATGTGGAGATGATGTCAGTAATGCACCATCTCTGCAGAATGAGCCTTTTGGCTTATACTGATACCACAATCAACCAAAGTCTTTTGTGCATTGGAAGCAAGAGGCTACGGACAGGGAGGCCAATCAGCATCAAAGGTGGTATATAAAGGGATGGAAGATGAAGAATCATGGTGCAGTGTTTCTGTACCTCAGACCAGAACCTAGCAACCCTGGGGAAGGACCACAGAACTGCACCAGGTGCACCCCTGATTCTCCACACTTCCAGCACTTGTCCTTTTTTTTAATAAGAACAATTTTACTGAAGTTTTATAGATACATTAGTCACAAATCCAGAACAACCATCACAAGAACAAAACATTGTCCTCATAATGAACAAACAAAAAGGAATGTCACACAATATACAAAATATTGTTGGGAGAACTTTGTAGATATCCAACATGTCTGGGTATCTTCAAAACACTTATAGTCATTTCCACCTTAAAAAATAACCAGTTATTACTCACCATGGCAACATCATAACAAACAGAATACTCAAACTATATAATCACCCGAAGTTTGCATAACCATGGCACCCATTTTCTGTTGAACTCAAATAAGGCATCTCTTTGCCAATAAAGAACTTGCTGATAGGATGGCACATTAGAGACCATTTGGATCCACTGATTTTTCGAGGGAACACTGAATGTAAGCCACATTACAATAATCAAATGTTTAGCTTCTAATGTTGCTGTGTATAATAATGGCTTATGTTTCAAGGCTTCTAAGGAAAGCATATGAGAATCAACCAGAAGCCAGAATCTATGGGTTTGAGGTAAAGCAGTATGTAAAATGCTTACCAATTAGGTAATGCTATTTAGCCACCATTTTGACAGCAATGTACAACTCCATAAAGCATGAAAAAGGGTCCCATGGTCTTGATTGCATCTTCAGCACTCACTAGAGGTAGACAAACCCATCCAAGTCAGTTTATCTGGGGTCCTGTACCACCTACTCAGACTTTTATTTTGAAGTAATTGCAATTCTGGGTCAAGGGAAGCTCTGTGGGCTTCAGACTAGCAACTAGACCATGAGTACTCATCCAAAGGATCTTGCAACTCATCAGCCCACTCTCTTCTTGGAATCCCAGTTTGGAAGGTGTGTGCTTTGCAAAACTTTATAAATAACACTTGTAAGTCCTTTTGGAAATACTAGCCATTTTTATAGATTCTTCGTAAGCTCAGTGTGCTGTAAAGCATTGTCCTTAGTAAACCAAGGGGCTAGGCCATGGCAAATATGAAAAAAACTTCCATAAATCTTGAGGAGATAATGGAAATTCCATTTGTAACTGTTAAAAGCATTTGAGTAAGCCCAACCCTGAATCAATCAAATTGCCTATTTGATTCATCCCCTTGGTGTCCTAGGAATACCACCTTACATGTGAACCCCCAATTTGAATTTTCTGATTATTCCACAAAGACTCATAGGTTCCCAAGTAGTTACAATTCCAATGAAGTATCTTCATTGCAGTATTCCACACTTGTTTAGTAAATAAAATAGGAAGGGTAGGATAACAAGTGTCAGGAAGGAGGTCTCTTAAAGCTACCACTACAGATGTAGATCCTAATAGAGATTATTCAATCTTTACCCAAAGGGGCACTGCTGATGAAAAATAGTTTATCCACTGTAGAAACTGCTTAATGCCATGACTAACATGATAAGCCCGTGGTCTGGATAAGTTCCATCCTCCCATCATTACCCATTTGCATAGAGTTCCTCTGCCAAAACACAGGGGTTTATCTTCCCAAATAAAATTAGACAGCAGTCCATCAATTTTATTCCAAATACCAGGGGGAATAGATAAAGCTAAATTACTTAAACAAAAGAAGAGCTTAGGCAATGCCATTAATTTGATAGCAGCTACCTTACCAGGAATGATTAAATGAAGCTTAGCCCATCTACGCATATCAACTGATAAAGAACTTAACAAAGCCTGTAAATTTTTGTCACATATATCCTGGGGCTACTAGATAAGTGCATACCAAGATATTGGATACATAAGGAGGACCATTTAACTCTTGTATAACCTAAAAGTGCCCAGCTAGGGTCGCCTTTATGCAGTGGCAGGAGTTCAGTTTTATTTCAGTTTACCCACAATCCAGATATAGCACTAAATGATGCAATAACATTCCAAGCTGTGAGCAGGGAAGAGTCCACCTGCGACAGTGAGAAAGTCATCTGTGTAAAACAGCTTCGTAAATGATCTGTCACCCACTCTAATACCACAGATATCTATGTGTTGCCAGAGGGTTATTTTTAAAGGTTCTATGGCCAAGCAAAATAAAAAGGGAATAAGCTAGCAACCTTGTCTGGTGCCACAAAACAGGGAAAAGGACTCAGGTAGTATACCATTAGCCAGCATCCTGGCCTTCTGCTAGAAATATATCATTCAAATACAGTCCTGGAAGATTGGACCAATGTCCATTTCCATAAGGACATAAAATAAGTAGTCCCATTCAATCAAATCAAATGCCTTCTTGACATTTATAACTACCAAGGCAGCAGTCTCAGAACCTCTGGTGGCATACTGAAATAAATTCAGCACTACCCAGAGATTATCACTGCCCTGACTGTCCTACATAAAACCTGCCTGGGATTTATGAATCAAGATGGGAAGAGCTTTCTCTAACCGGGTTGCCAATAGCCAATATTTTAGAGTCCACATTGAGTAAGGAAATGGGACTATAATTGGCACAATTGGTAGGGTCTTTATTGGGCTTTGGCACGGCAATGGGTCCTATGCACGATGTCAACACACAATGTAAACCAAGCACATTGGGTTCAATATGACAGAATGCTGCTTGGCATTCACAGAGGGTGCACATGGCAGTTACACACCCCATACCCCAGCTATGTAGACAGCAACATGCCAGGGTGGATGGGGGTCATGTCGGGGGCATGCCTGCACTCCATGCCATTCACAAAGGTGCAGAATGCTGGGCTACAGGGTGCACATGACACTGGGTAACACCCAGCTGTAAGCGATACATGCCCTTCCAGGATGCTGTCGCTGACCATGAAACCAACAAGAGGGCACTGCAGAAACCCCCTCATGCCACTCCAGCCCCTGGGAAATCAAGGAGGGGTGGGGTGGTCAATCGGACACCCAGCTTCCCCGAGCTGGTGGTGCATATCGTGCCCTCTGTGAACATCCGTGCCCCATGGGTGCAAGGGATCTGTCAGCAAACCAGGTCAGGGCATCCAACCACAGACAGGGAGAGAAAAAGTATACAAAAAAAAATAAAAGTGAATACAGAACAAAATTAAAATCACCACCTATAATAACATTCATGGGCAGCTTATACCAGTCTGAGATAGCTTGAGCTACCTGGGGGAAAAAATCTAGTGTATCCACACTAGGGGCATACAGATTTACTAAAAGAACCTGCGTGCTACCCAACTGACCCATAAGGAGAATCCATTGTCAATGATTATCCCGTGAAACTTTCTCCAGTACCATAGGGCAGCCTTTCTTCAACAGCACCGAGACTCCCCATTTCTTAGAGGAGAAAATATTGGAAAAGGACTGACCTGCCTACTCTCCAAGGAACTTTCCCACTTCTTTTTTAAGGAGATGGGTTTCTTGCTAAAAATCAATATCACATTTACAGGATCCTAAGTAAGATATTTTTTTTTTCTTTTTAATGGAGTAATTCATACCTTGGACATTCCAAGTCACTGCTTATGAGCTAGTCATTTAGAATACAGTTACATAGCTAAAACTAATAGGGTGTTGCCATGGCGCATATAATAATAACACAACACAAAGATAGACAACCATATTTTGTCTCAGATTATTGTAGCATATACACCAAAAAGTTCCCCCAAAAGGCATACCCTATCTAACCATGAATCAGTTCTCCAAAAATAAAATAAAAACTTCAGTCTACAACAACACATGTAGCATATGAAACTCTATAGCTGGAGCCTGATTTACCTACTCCACAGAAGATAAATGTAACTATTAGAAATACGAATATTAGTGTAAATTCAAAATATGCCAAATATAATAAACACCTCCCTCTTCCCATAACAATACATTGGATATCAGCAGTCCAATAACCAACAATAATTAATGGCTTTCTCTTTTTCCCATAGAGAAACCATGGTGTAATTTGCTGTTATAAAGGAGTGTTTATAATGGCAAACATGTGCACAGTTTTCCCCACTCTGCGCATGTGCCTCCTCGTGCTCCTCAATTCTCGATCACTGTCTCCTTCCAAACCGCAGACCCAACTTGTAAAGCAACTGCCACGGACACTCAGCAGTAAGTAAAATTTCAACTAAACTTTTGATGTTCCTCATTTTTACTGGCTCAACCTCCCTCACAATAGTCGGACAAATGCTTAAAATAAAAGTGAAAGCTGACTGTGCGCCATGACGTGATCGGACTGCAGCGGCACAGCAGCCTTTTTTATTTTATATAATTGCTGAGGGGAAAAAGAGAAACCCAACAATTATATAAAATATGGGTCTGGATATGTGAAAATTCAAATTTAAACACACCCTTGGGGTTTGATGCTACGCATAAACCCCTTGGGTGTGTGTAGATTCTTGTTACACACCCAGACCCATACTTTATTCTCTATATAATCCACCACCAAACTCTAAATAGCAATAGGAGCAGGAAGAAGAGGACCAGTGACCACAGTTCACCGAGGTCCTCTCATTCCTCAGCAATTATGAACATTAACCTCACCCCCTGAGAGATCTGCCGGTGTGATACTCTGCTTATGGACCTTCAGCCACAACTAAAAAGTGGTGTCAGGTCTATTACAACTGATATAGAGGTCCCCACCCTTGCTCCACGGCACACCGTGGTGCACATACATAAAAACAAAGGACAAAAAAAGGATTCCTTGGGTGAACCCAGGCAAAGCCATGTTATACCATTGGTACCCTTCTATATATTGTCAAATACAAACATATAGCGCAAAGAAGCCAAAATAGACAGATGAGAACAATCAAGCAAGCTGTATATCAAATAATAAACCCCCCTTAATACAATTGTAGCAGACTATGGCCACACACCAACAAAGGCAATCCCAATAAAATTAAAGAAATATAATTAACTCAGATATCATCTACTATGTATAAGTATAAACATTAACAAACTCCCATTAATACCTCTGTCAAATCGCAGCATCCTTAAGAATAGACAACAGTAAACATTGCAATGTCCTGATCATTACTCCCCTCCTCCCCCGTAACAACGGCAACCATCTGAAATGGCTACTTGCAGAAGAAAAAGATGTCATATTAGCAGCCTGGAAAAAGAGATGCCATACTGTAAAACCCTTTGACCATTCATCCTGCAGTCTGAATCATTACGGGTGATGCCTTTGGCAGCTCTGATTTTGTGGGACAGGAGTTGCCACTGACAGCATTCAGAGGAGTTGGCTCAGGGGATGTAGTAGCAGGAATGGTAGGATCAACAGGTACTGATGCCAGCAGCTCATTTTCTTCAGAATCAGCCCAATCCATTTCTAAAGGTTGGGAAGCTTCCTCTGCAGGAAGCTCGGACCTCCTAGGGTATTTCAGGTCCCGGTCTGGTGACCATCCAGAAGGACTGGAGGGTGTGGGTAGCTATGAATTCTGCAAGTAAAAGGCTGAACAAGCAGCAGTCAATCCATTAAATTGCAGAGATTGACTGGGACCTGTGGTGTGAGAGGTTTTCATTTGGCATTTCGGTTTTGGTGGTCTTTCTGTCTCTCCCCTATGCTGAGTGCAGGTGGGGAGAGCACCTGAGATTCTTGCTGTGAGGAGCTGGTAATGGAGCTCATTTGAGAAGATCAGAGTCTGCTCCCCCGATCAAATTTGCTGGATTGATTAAGATGAGTGGCATGAGGAGGGCAACCCTTTGCCCCTGAGGCTGGTGTAGAAAAGCCTTTCTTTATGTCCTGCATAAACCACAGAGCTGCTTGTGGACAATCAGACTAAGTCCATTGGCCCTCCCACAACATTGATAAAATTGCCAGGTATTTCATTAAATACTGTATTTTGTGCTGTGCAATCTCTTTCCTCACTGGGGTGAAAGCTTTCTGACACGTGGCAACCTCCTTCGAAAAATGTTGAAAGAAATGGATGGTATGCCTGTTGCATTTGATGGGTCTATTTTCTCGAGCTAACCAGAGGATTTGATCCTTGACAGAAAATCCAAGGAAATATGCCAGAATTGGGCGAGGGGGCATTCCTCTAGCAGGTCTCAGTCCCAGAGTCCTGTGAGCCTGCTCAGTTTCCAAAGGAGTGTCCCAATAAAAGTCTAAGGCCTGCAAGATCAATTGCTAAAGAAATTCACACATGTTGGACTCTAGGGTCCCTCTGGGACCCTGATAATCTGTAGATTATTTAATCTTCCTCAGTTTTAGATGTCATCCAATTTAGCCCATAAGGACTGAACTTGTTTTTTCAAGTAACTATTCCTATCTTTATGAGAGGCCATGTCAGACTCCACTTTAAGCATGAACAGTTCAGAGTCCGCAATTCTTAATTCAGCAGCTTCCACATGCTCCACCAACTGTGATACAGTAGCCTTGATGTTGATAATGTCCATTGTTAGGGCTTGCAACATATTTTTAATTTCAGTAACATCTGCCTGGTCTATGGCCACATGCGTCTCCGATGTAGCCATCATTGCAGCTGAAGAGGAGGATGACACAGCAAAATCAAGGGAGAAGAAAACCAGCTTCCTGATGTTCAACCTTTAAACCAAAAGGGAACACAGTTGGGTCTCAATATATCAATACTTATAAAAAACAAAAGGAGGCCGAGTAAAGATCCAAAAGGTAATGGATTTTAGAGTGACTTAGTGGAGCTCCTGAACTAGGCAGCCATTAGAGAAACTGGATATGCATGCACCCCCGAACACTGGTTCTTTGACATGAGGACCATATGGTACAACACTGCAAGTGACCATAACATAAAAGAAGACTTTTGTTTTCAATTAGTTGAACCTTACTGCCTGAGGGGGACAAGTGAGCTAGGTGCCAGCAGCAACTGAAGTCATTACATACAGCACAGTAACCATCTGAGGTGGTGAGAGGAACGTTCTGCTGGATACTGTATGGGCTCACCAATCCCCATTTTCTGACCAGGAAGTGACTGAATATATATGGAAGGTGGGTGGGAGGTTGGTGTACCCAGCCCAGCCCAGTGTGGGTGGTGTGAAGGGGACATTAGACACCAGGGAAATATTAACTACAGCCAGGGAGAGTGATTGGAGGGTAAGGGGGTGCCATTAGACATCAGTGAAACAATATTTACTGCTGGGCTGAGTGATCAGAGGGTGGCCGGTGCCACTAGATGCCAGGGAAATAATATTTACAGTAAAAAGCCAAAGTTTCCTGCACACACTAACCTGAAGAAAGGAACACCGCACCAAATCTATGTTCAAAAATTCACATTTATTAAGATAAAGTGCACACCTGTGCCATACCTCAGCTTGCCATGTTTTGGACCAAAAGTCCTTCCTCAAAAGGTAATTTCTCAAAGTTACAACTCTTCTTATATATGGTAAAGACAAACATGTGATCATCACACCTTATGATTGGTTAAGGTATATCTCACATAGAGATACAGCAAATTTTTAATCTGCTGGCGAAGTGAACGCAAAGTGGGCACTTCGCATTGGCGGAGCACAACGCGAATTGGGCACTGTAAAGTACTCACTTCATGTTATCATTATTACTTCACTTTGCCATTATGCCTTAACATGAAGTGACAAGTAAATATGCAGCCCCCACCCATCACATGGCTTACAGTACTGTAAGTCACATGCTTTAGCCAGGCAGCAAGGAAGTGAGTCAGAGAAGCAGTTTCACTTTCTCCTTTGCATTCATAGAGGGAGAAGGCTTTGTGAGAGAGCAGTGTAGGAGTCAGTATAAAAGTGCTTTATTGCCTTTCTAAAACAACAGCTTTTTTAAAAGCTATCTTTATTTAGTTTTTGTATTGTGTTTGTTATTGTTTTTTTGGTAGTAAATTTTTTTTTTATAAGTTTTGTTTTGTTTTGTGTGTGAGTGACTGCGTGTGAGTCTCTGTGTGTGTGCCGGGAACTTGTGTCTTGTGTGGGAGGGGTGGACATGGAACCTGGAGAAGGTGAGTAGCTGGCCCGTGGTTGCGGTCAGAGGAGGGGAGTGTGGACACGTTGGGGGCAGTCGTGTGATGCTGGACCGCTCCCGACTCCTGGGTGTTGCTTTCCCCCAGTTATAGCAACAGCAGCAGCACCAGTGCCACCAGTGGCTGCTGTGCATCCACCTTCTCTGCCACTACCACCACCACTGGTAGCAGCTGCAAGGGCTCCAGCAGAACCCACTCCACCACCTCCACAGTCACAGGAGGTGCTCCTGGAAACCATAGGTGGTGCAAAGACTGTGTCTGGTTCCCCCCACAGCTCCCCAGTGTGGGAGTTTTTTAACTCTGTAGGGGGAGACAGCACAGTCATGGTGTGTCATCTGTGTGGTGTGCTGGTGCACCGTGGCTCCCGGGGGACACATTTGAGGACCGGTGGCCAGCTCACCCACATGTTCAACCACCACAAGGTGAAGTGGCAGGCTGCCACGGAAGAGGTCAGGCGTCCACCTGCTGGCTCTTCGATGGCAGTGGCTGAGTGTGCTGCTGGGGTCAAAGTTGTGCCTAGCCACAGCAGTAGGAGGGCCAGTACAGCAGCTACACCACCACTGCCACCACAACCACCAGCACCACCCTCTCCACCACCACCACTACCTGGATTTCCACCTGAAGTGGACCCCGCCACAGTCCCTGCAACAGAGGCCAACATCACTCTGGTGTTGGCGGCCCTGGAGAAGAGTAATCAGAGGGTCAGTGCTTTTCAACAGCAGGTCAACACAATACAAGAAAAGCAGCAGCAAATACTGACAATGCTGCACCTGCTGCTGGACCTCCACGGCATCCCACGGCCACAGTAAGGGATTGTTTTCTGCCCCCCCACTACTGTGTTGTACTGTTTTTGTGTGTTTTTTCTTTGTAGTTGTTTAACAATACACATTTTCCCTTCCAGGGGAATCTTTCCTGCTCCCCATAGTGTAATACATTTCTGTGAAAACTGCCTGTAATTTCATTATAATGTGTCACATGGGGGAGGAATTTCCGTTCTGAAAAGCCACCCACATTCTGCCACCTTCTCAGCAATGTTAGGATGTGATGCCAGGGAAAACACGTGTGCGTACTCCATTACTGAGAATGTCCAATTGTCAGGCAGCTTTCTGAATGTTTCTATGTGTTATAATGGTCAGTTTGTGGTGAAACGTGTGGGCACGTTTCCAGTAAGAAGAGCCTTGTTAGTGGAAATGTTCCCACATTTCACCACAAAGTGAACCTTATAACATAACGAAACATAGGGATAGCTGCTGGACATTCACTATAGTGGAGCATGCACCTGCACTCCCCCTGGCATCACGTCCTAATGTTGCTGAGAAAGGGGGGCAGAATGTGGGCAGCTTTTCTGAACAGGAATTCCTCTGTCACGTGACACACTGTAATGCAATTATGGGCAGTTTTCTCAGAAATATATTGCACTCTGAGGAGCAAGAAATATTCCACTGTAAGTAAGAACCCCACATATTTGGTTATGTGCATCACCATAATTAAGTAACATGGTAAATCTCCGTAAAGAAGCAGCACAAAAATCTGTTGAAAACTCTGACCTATATTTTTTAATGCTGTCTTACAACTTCCTTTACTTACATCCTGACTGAATTGATATGAGAATTTCCAGTAGTTGAGTCTGCTGTACTACATTTTTTCATGTGTGAAATAATGAAAGGAGCATTCCTTTTAAATTGGTGCTGAACCGGTCTTTGTCATTGTTTTTTTCCGCCTTTCTCCATCACATCAGTTAGTTGTTATATATCATTTCCTTTGTAAATTAACAGTTATGCAGCAGGCAGTGTTTTATGACACCATGGAACAACATTTATTGAAAAGCAGCTGTAAATAAATACAAACCTGGTCAGAACCATATTGAAAGGCGTGGTTATTTTTTTTTTATACATGAAAAAAAGTAGTCAATTAAGTAAAGCAGACAGAAATTGTGAAAATAAGTGTATCATTCAAATCATGACTCAGAGTAACTAGTGGCTGTGGTAATGTAAAGTACCATAAAAAAGTACAGTTCAAAATTGTTACGACATTCTTGCAATGCTGCTTTAATTCATAATGTCAGTATGATATCATGAGTTCACAACAATCACACAACACACAAAATGCATCCCCAGAATTAATGGTGCACTCAGTCATGCGTGCAGTGGTGTCACAGAGTCCCCAGATTTTTTATGCAGGCCCAAAATGCATCCTCCTTGTGTGCAGAAAATTGACAAGTGGTAACACAGTGAAATGAGAGTGTTTCAGCACATACAAAGTCCCCCAGAATTAATAACGCACTCAGTCATGCACGCAGTGGTGGCATAGAGTCCCAGATTTTTTTTCTGCAGGCCCAAAATGCATCCTCCTTGTGTGAAAAAAATTGACAAGTGGTAACAGAGTGAAATGAGAGTGTTTCAGCACATACAAAGTCCCCCAGAATTAACGCACTCAGTCATGCACGCAGTGGTGGCATAGAGTCCCAGATTTTTTTTCTGCAGGCCCAAAATGCATCCTCCTTGTGTGCAGAAAATTGACAAGTGGTAACAGAGTGAAATGAGACTGTTTCAGCACATACAAAGTCCCCCAGAATTAATGGCGCACTCAGTCATGTGCACAGTGGTGGCACAGAGTCCCCAGATATTTTCTGCAGGCCCAAAATGCATCCTCCATGTGTGCAGAAAATTGACAAATGGTAACACAGTGAAATGAGACTGTTTCAGCACATACAAAGTCCCCCAGAATTAATGGCGCACTCAGTCATGCGTGCAGTGATGGCACAGAGTCCCCAGATTTTTCTGCAGGTCCAAAATGCATCCTCGTTGTGTACAGAAAATTGACAAGTGGTAACACAGTGAAATGAGACTGTTTCAACACATACAAAGTCCCCCAGAATAAATTGATGACCGTGAACATCCTGTTGCTGGTCCAATGTGTTCTGCGAGGCGATTCGAGCAAATGCAATGTGATCATCTCAAGTGGATGGAAGAGTGCCCTTTGGCTGTACACTAATAGTAGCCTTGGTGAGTAGATATATATATAGATATATGTTTGTGTATTTTGTAGGTGAGGAGGGGGGTTGACATGGACATGTACTCATGGTATTGTTCTGTATCACAGGTCACAGAAACTGTTGGTGTGCACATTCCAGTGCTCAATGAGAATGGCTTGGAAATTGGAAACGGATAACTCTCAAGCACATGAAGGCAAGTATTTTTTTTTAGGGGGTTGGGGGAATCATATTTGCAGGTTTGTCTGTAATGGTTTTCTATTTTGTTACTTCTTCACAAATTTCATCTGCATCCTTCTGGGGTGGGATATTCAAAGCTGTTGTGCAAGGCGCAAGTGAGATGTGCCAGGGCAATGGCGGATATGCGCCAAAGAGTGATATTCAGCGGGCGACAATGAGCTGCGCAAATCGCAGTGCACCAATGCACAACCATAATGAATGCAAGCGCAAGTGCAGGGGGCGTAGCCATGAATAAACAGCGCAGCATGATATTCAAGAGCAGGCCGATGGTGCAAGCGCGGAGCAACTGGGACATGCATGGAGCAAAGTTGAGCCTATAAAAGGATGGAGCAAGCAGGGGATGGTGGCTTGCACCCAGGGAAGCAGGGGTGAGAGAGGGAGAGAGAGTGAGAGAGAGACAGAGTGAGACATAGTGAGGGACAGAGACAGGGTGAGACTGTGACAGGGTGAGGGCCATTAGAGGCAGGAGGTGCAACGGGTAGTGGGAAAGAGTGTGGGACCCAGACTGAGCCCGTGGGCAGGCCAGACCATGCATGTGCATCCCCAACACAGACGTCCGCCTAGTGCAGGGGCCCAAGCAGCAGCATAAAGCCGGGGAAGCCCAGGGAGACAGCTGCAGGGGGGAGGTCGGACAGGCTGGGCCATAGTCAGTGCAATATTCCAGATGGAGGTGGTAATGAGGGGTGTGAGGAGGCAGGCAGCTGAGTGGTGTGGCCTTGGAAGGGCTAGTCGGTGGTATGCCCATAACAGGTGGTACCGTGCCCGCACCACCTTCGAACAGTACAGCGACACTGAGATCATGGGCCGGTATCACCTGAACCGGGAAATTCTGAGGCAGCTCTGTGAGCTATGCAGTGATGAGATGCAGGCACCTATGAGACAGAGCCACGCCCTGTCAGTGGAGACCAAGGTCATGGCCGTAATGTGCCTGCTTGCCATGGGCACCTTCCAGAGACCAACAGGGGACACCACAGGCATAACCCAGTGGGCCACGTCATGGCTCCTCACACATTTCTTCAACGCACTGCTGCCACATGCTGCGGAATTCATCCACTTCCCCAACACACAGGTGGAGTGTACAGCAAACATGCAGGAATTCCACAGGGTTGCACGTATGCCTGGTGTGCTAGGGGCCATTTACTGCACCCACGTAGGCATCCACAAACCACCGGGCCAGAGGAGGTAGCCTACATAAACAGGAAGGGCTACCCCAGTGTCAACTGCCAGGCGGTGTGCAATGCCAAGGGGTGCATAATCAATGTATGTGCCACACACCCTGGGGAAGGACACGATGCCTTCATCTGGCACCAGTCCACACTGTGCCATGGGTTTGAGAGTGGGGACGTCCACACCGGCCACCATTGTAGAGGAGCACTATGGTACATGCAGGTAGGTGAACAGATCCACATACAGGTCACAGGGACTGGGACATGGTAAACAGGCATGGCTGGCAGGGCCCCACAACAGACATGGGAGGAGGGAGGCGATGACAGACAAGGGACAGGTCACCATGGAAGCACCCCTGACAGAACAGTGGACCCCACCCACACAGCTCCACACACCCACACCAACATAGGCACAGTCACATGGGCAACACACACACACACACACCCTGAGGCCACCATTGGGCATGTGTCAGATGCTGAACACCAGCACTGTGGTGGCTGGTGCTATGATGGCATCATTATGCACATGCCACGGTGGCCAGCGGCTGGGAGGGTCTGCACAAGGTGGGGATGACATGCGGCCACAGATGTCATGGCCCAGATACGGATACACACATACCACAACTCCGTGCATACAGGGCTGCGGCAGGCAGCAGACAGGGAGGGCGGTGGATCGTGTCCATTGCGCAGGTGCATGGCTGCCACAGACATGTGGACGGCCCCACCTAGACCGCCCAGCAGATGCAGGCTATGCAGTGGCCATAGGGGGTGTCACAGACGTACTCCCAGGTGTGTTGCTGCAAGAATGAGACCGGGCCCTCATAGGCATCTGCAAGCCCCTGAACAGGCCCACTCCAGGCGTGCCCAGGATGCCCACAGCTGATTCTGGTGATGACAATGCTGGGGTCACATGACACAGGGACCGAGGTGTGCAGAATGCACTCCGCGGTGACTGCCTCAGACGGCCCTGCACCAGAGTGGCCAGTGGTGCCAGGCTGGCATGACTGCAGCGGTGAGCCAATCCAGGCCTGTGGCCTTGTCCTCCTGCATATGTGTTGCCTTGGCCAGGAGCTGCTGAAAGTCCCAGTCACGCCTTCCTGTGGATTGGCGCAGCTCAGTGCAGAGTGCATGCACCCCTTCCACTACCTGCATCTGTTGCTCCACAGATGCCCTGAACAGACGGGTGTGCTCATCAAGCAGGTCGGTGCCCAGGGGGACTTTGGCATCATGCTGACCCATGGGAGTTGTGCAGCCCCACAGCACAGCCCCCCATGCAGGTGGGGACTGCACAGTGGGCCTTCTTGGGCCTGTCCTGACTGCAGTACACTGGCAGCGGACACTGCACCTGGTCCACACTCAGCACTGTCCTGCTGCCACCGCTGCCCCTCCAGTCACTGTGCACATGACGTCAGCAGGGAGGCTGCACCCCCATCACCAGATGGGCCTGACTGCACCACAGGTACTGTGGCCACCGCAACACCGGGCTGTGCGGCTAGCGGGTCCCCCAGTACCACCCATGCACCAGTGGTGCTGGCGTGTCCTGTGTGTGGTAAGGGTGCCTCCCCCTGTACAGCATCACCACTGTCCTGATTATCGGCCATGTCGTCATCGGATGCAGACCCTGCCCCAATCACTGTCTCAGCATACTGGATGCCATGGCTGATATCCCACTGAAACATTGCCTGGACCTCATCTGCACCCATGCCACAAGCATCCGTGCAGTCAGTGTGGTGGCTCTGGCAGGGGTCTGGGCCACGGACCCCCGCGGAGGTGGATGGGTGCTCCTCCAGGTCCCTGACATCACCTAGGGTGGGCACCACCACCCCTGCATCCACAAGCAGGTGTCCTGGATCTGTAAGGGAACATATACACGTCAGTGCCGCCGTCACTCACTCCCACCTCAATGTACCCCTTATCCACATCCCCTTGCACCGCTGTACCTACCATGCAGGGAAGGGCTACCCCCCCATCTGGAATCCACCACCGGGAATGCCCTCAACAGTGCTGTGCTGCATTTTCGCTGCCACAAGTTCCTCCCGCGGTGTCAGCTGCGGCACCTCAGGCTGTCCACCTCCCGTGGTGGCACATGCAGCCCAGATGGCTGCCACTTTCTCCTTGATCCGCTTGCAGTCCATGCCCACCTTCTTCTTGCATTCCTGCACCAACCTCTGATGGATGCCCTGCAGGTTCATGGCCCTGGCTACACCCGCACATGCTTCCGCCCTGGCTTGTTGGGTGCCTGTGGAGCCACTCAGGAGGGGATCCTGGTCAAGGTAAGCATCATATAGGGCATTGCACTCTGCCCTTGTGAAATTGGGCCTGCGCTTCAATGCAGGCCCCTGCTCCTCAACTTCCTCTTGCTCTGACATGCTGTTCCCGTTGGTGGGGACATGAAGTCAGTGCTGGTTGTCACACACACAAGGGCCTCCCCAGACCCCACATGCCTAGTGCGTGGCATCCTACCTGTGAAGGTTGCAATACCAATCTGGTGCCTGTGCCACCACATAGCACCTCTATAGTACATCACATGCAAATGAGGGAATGCGCAACTGTAATTGGATGCAAATGCGTCCGATATGCCACCGATATGCTGATCAGCTCATCTGCATATGCCCACCGAATATCGTGGAATTGCGCAGTGCGCAGTGGGGTTGCTCATGCACATGTCATGGCGCATCTGTGTGATGTGCACAGTCCGCATGGTACAGCTCATGCGTGCACTGACATCACGTACGTCGGTGGCACTTCCCACGCATGATGCGCTACAGGCGGAATGGCACTCAGCTGCTATTGGGCATGTGGAGCACCTGCGCCATACACCCAGTTGCACACGTGTGCCATTGGCACATGGCCCATGGGGCACACTGGACCCTTAAGTGCACCATGCCACCCATGCTCTGTCACGCTGCTGTGTGTCACCCTTTGAACCCTACATGTGCCCCTTGACCCCCTGGTGACTGCAGAACATGTCAGCGCTGCCCCATGCATATTACACATACCCTGCCAATGCACGACTGGGGATGCCAGTGCATTACTAGGTGTATCGCAGATCCTTCGCACGTGCATCTCGTGCGCTCCCAGGCACCATTATGCTGCTGCAGTTCAAGATAGAGCCATACCACACAGAAGCACACTGAGAGCACCAAACTGGACAAAGGTGGAGCTTGTGAACTTGGTGGCTTTGGTGGAGCCACATATTGATGCCCTTTATGGGCAGGTACCCCTGGAACAGCCGCGTGCTGAGGTGTGGCAGGGGGTGGCCGAGGAGCTGGAGGAGGCAACAGAGTCACGCCGTAGTGTGGAGCAGTGCCGCCACAGGTACGGTGACCTGCAGAGGAGGGATCCTGACTAGCTCAGGTCACTGCAGGCATGCGTCCGGAAGGGAGTTGTGCCACGGCCAGGTGAGTGCATATATCCCCGTTCAGGCCATGTCAGTGATGTGTGGATTGCCAGTGGGTGTCACGCCGTGCTGCTGTGGGTGGGGGCAGAGGCCGGAAATGTTGCCGGACATGGCAGCGCACAGCTGGTGTGCCATACCTCAGCACTGCCGCTGCGCGGGGTCATGGGGTTTACTGTGCTGGGGGGGCCATGTCTTGCTGCCCAGTGCTGATGTCTGTCTTACACTGTCTCCTTACTAGGCCCTGAAGATTGGTGAAGAGCCTGGATGGCGGGTGTTGCTTCTGGACAGCATCAGGCCAGTGGTGGTGTGAAGCGGAGGGTTGTTGGACAGCCAGGTGGTGCAGGTGGTCAGGCGCCAATTGGGCCACAGCTTGCAGGTAGGCACCTTAGTGGTGTATTTTGTTGTGTGGGGTTGGGGTGGGCCACATCCCTCCGTGCACATGGCCATTACATTCTGTGCCTCATCGGCGTTGTCCATTGCACCATGCTGTGCCCAGGGCACGTGTGTGTGGCTGCTGCGGGTGGGATGTGGGTGCATCCGGGTTCCAGCCAGGCCACTGTCAGCCCCAAGCAATGGCCATTCGCAGGGCTGTCATGGCTGTGGCATGCTGCGCCTGGTTGGTGGTGGTGTGCAATGCTGTGCATGGCTGTGGATAGTCGGGATAGAGGCCTATATGGGCATGCACACTGTGGTTGGCTGTGTGCCCCCTGCAGGGCACATGCCAACATTGTCCGCTGCGAATGGTGGGTGGGCTACGGTTGTGTGAGCGTGCACTCATCCATGTCCCCTTCTTTGTCCTAGGAGCCCAACCGGTGGATGCCCATACAAGGATCCTGGAGCGGAACCTGCGGGTCGCCACGGCCACCCTTGCAGTGGCAAGCATCATTCGACAGGCCATGTTCTGGCCACAGAGGAGGAGGCTGCAGAGGCGCCGATAGATGAGAACCTTTCAAGGGGCCCATTGGCCTGCTCTACCATCCCTTCAACTGAAACCCCTCCCATTCCTCCATTGTTCCAACCCTACCATGTCCCCTGTCTCCCCACCCCCTTCCCCATCCTACGTTCCTGAATGTGTCCTCCCCATTCCCTGCCCCCTATCCCTGTTCAACTATACATAGTTTTGTTTGTTGCTTGTTGTTTCAATACAGTTATATTTTGGTAGCCATCTGTGTATGTGTCTGCTTTGCAGATGGCATTGGTGCCATGCTGTAGTGGTGTGTATGGTGGCTGTGTGGTACGTTCGGTTGCCTGGGGTTTTGTGTCAGGTGGTCTGCACAGTGGCCTGTGTGTGTCCTGTGGTGTGCCGATGTTCCCTGCTGGGCTGTGTGGCTGGTGTGGTATATGCTGTTGGCTTGTGTGTTGTCTGCTTTGGTCCCTGTGCCATGTCCCATGCCATCCTGTGGGTGTTGCCCATGGCTGCCTGCTGGTGGCCATGGGTGTCACGCCACCTCCATATGCTGCAGCGGGATGCGTGGTCAGGGCATGTGGCCATGCACCTGCCTTGCCACCCTCTGGTCATCCCCTGCACTATGGTGGCAGTGTGTCCTGCTCTTGTGACCTGCTCCACACTATGCCAGGGGTCCTGTGCCTCTGTCCCTTGCCCTGCCCATGCTATGCTGCTGCACTTCCTGCCTTGCTCCATTGCGCAACCCTAGTTGCGCGATGGCTCCTTCTGCCTTGCTCCCTGGCACAGCCCTAGTTGCACTATGGCGCATCCCTACGATATTCAGCCATCTTGCACTGTCACTTGCCTTGTTGCTCAGCCTTTAAATATCACATTGGATGTGTGCCTGCACAGTTTACCAGCGCTGTGCCGCTCTTGCGCCTGCTTCTGGCGCATTTCTGAATAACCCACCCCTGGAGTCCAGTTGTTAATGATGGTCTTGGTCATCTAATTAAATGACTTCTGCGTGTTGCATGTGTGCCCAGTCCCGGGTTGGGGTGCCTGATGATGTTGAAGAACTGTTTTGGATAAGGCCACTTTGACAGAACAACAAAGCATCTGGAAGTTTCCTAAAAAAAGAAATGAATGACTTCTTACAACTTAATTGTTATTTGTCCCTCCCTGGTTCTCAATCTCAAGTCAAGTTACATTTCAAACCCACATCTTGTCATCTAACACAACCTGTGTGCAATACTTGCTGCAGTCTTCCCAAAACAATGAAATGGATGAAATAAAATCTCCATACTTACCAGAATGGATTTCACATGGATATTCCATAGGTTCCTCTCTGTACGGTATCGCTGCAGTACCATTCCCACTGAGTTTTAGTGATGGAGACTTTTATTGTTAACCTGTAAAAAAAACACAATAAGTGTACCATATATGTTTTACCATTGCGGCTCTGAAAAGCTACAGAACACAAAACATACAACTAAAGGAAGTGAAACAGCATAACAAACATGAGTACACGTACTCAATTTATGGTTTGAGTATTAAGAAGCTTTATGCCTGTGGCTGATGGATGTGGTGGTCTGGACAGATTCATGCTCAGTGGTGGCAGTGGTTAACATCAGTCCCGGTGGTGGTGGTCTGGGGGGTCAGACAGACTCATGGTGGCAGTGGCTAACATCAGTCCCAGTGGTGATGGTTCGGGGGTCAGACAGACTCATGCTCAGTTGTGGCAGATGCTAACGTCAGTCCCGGTGGTGGTGGTCTGGGGGTCAAACAAACTCATGGTGGTAGTGGTGGCAGTGGCTAACATCAGTCCCAGTGGTGGTGATCCAGGGGTCAGACAGACTCATGGTGGCACTGGTGGCACTGGTTAACATCCTGGTGGTGGTGGTGGTCTGAGGGTCAATCAGACTAATGGTGGCAGTGGCTAACATCAGTCCCGGTGGTGATGGTCCGGGGGTCAGACAGACTCATGGTGGCAGTGGCTAACATCAGTCCCAGTGGTGGTGGTCTGGTGGTCAGACAGACTTATGGTTGCAGTGGCTAACATCAGTCCCAGAGGTGGTGGTGTTCTGGGGGTCACACAGACTCATGCTCAGTGGTGGCAATGGCTAACATCAGACCTTGTGGTGCTGGTCTGGGGTCAGACAGACTCATGGTAGCAGTGGTGGCAGTGGCTAACATCAGTCTTGGTGGTGGTGGTCCAGGGGTCAGACAGACCCATGGTGGCAGTGGCTAACATCTTTCCCAGTGGTGGTGGTCTGGGGGTCAGACAGACTTATGGTTGCAATGGCTAACATCAGTCCCAGAGGTGGTGGTCCAGTGGGTCAGACAGACTCATGGTGGAAGTGGTGGCAGTGGCTAACATCAGTCCTGGTGGTGGTGTTCTGGGAGTCACACAGACTCATGCTCAGTGGTGGCAGTGGCTAACATCAGACCTGGTGGTGCTGGTCTGGGGTCAGACAGACTCATGGTGGCAGTGGTGGCAGTGGCTAACATCAGTCTTGGTGGTGGTGGTCGGGGTCAGACAGACTCATGGTGGCAGTGGCTAACATCAGTACTGGTGGTGCTGGTCTGGGGTCAGACAGACTCATGGTGGCAGTGGTGGCAGTGGCTAACATCAGTCTCAGTGGTGGTGGTCTGGGGGTCAGACAGACTCATGGCGCAGTGGTGGCAGTGGCTAACATCAGTCCCAGTGGTGGTGGTCCGGGGTCAGACAGACTCATGGTGGCACTGGTGGCAGTGGCTAACATCAGTCTCGGTGGCGGTGGTGGTCCAAGGGTCAGACAGACCCATGGTGGCAGTGGCTAACATCTTTCCCAGTGGTGGTGGTCTGGGGGTCAGACAGACTTATGGTTGCAATGGCTAACATCAGTCCCAGAGGTGGTGGTCCAGTGGGTCAGACAGACTCATGGTGGAAGTGGTGGCAGTGGCTATCATCAGTCCTGGTGGTGGTGTTCTGGGAGTCACACAGACTCATGCTCAGTGGTGGCAGTGGCTAACATCAGACCTGGTGGTGCTGGTCTGGGGTCAGACAGACTCATGGTGGCAGTGGTGGCAGTGGCTAACATCAGTCTTGGTGGTGGTGGTCCAGGGGTCAGACAGACTCATGGTGGCAGTGGCTAACATCTTTCCCAGTGGTGGTGGTCTGGGGGTCAGACAGACTTATGGTTGCAATGGCTAACATCAGTCCCAGAGGTGGTGGTCCAGTGGGTCAGACAGACTCATGGTGGCAATGGGTAACATCAGTCCCAGTGGTGGTGGTGGTCCAGGGGTCAGACAGAATCATGGTGGCAGTGGCTAACATCAGTCCTGGTAGTGGTGGTCTGGGTGTCAGACAGTCTCATGTTCAGTGGTGGCAGTGGCTAACATCAGTCCTGGTGGTGGTGGTCCGGGATCAGACAGACTCATGGTGGCAGTGGTGGCAGTGGCTAACATCAGTCCTGGTGGTGGTGGTGGTCCAGGGTACAGACAGACTCATGCTCAGTGGTGGCACTGGCTAACATCAGTCCCGGTGGTGGTGGTCCAAGGGTCAGACACACTCATGGTGGCAGTGGCTAACATCAGTACTGGTGGTGCTGGTCTGGGGTCAGACAGACTCATGGTGGCAGTGGTGGCAGTGGCTAACATCAGTCTCAGTGGTGGTGGTCTGGGGGTCAGACAGACTCATGGCGCAGTGGTGGCAGTGGCTAACATCAGTCCCAGTGGTGGTGGTCCGGGGTCAGACAGACTCATGGTGGCACTGGTGGCAGTGGCTAACATCAGTCTCGGTGGTGGTGGTGGTCCAGGGGTCAGACAGACTTATGGTGGCAGTGGTGGGAGTGGCTAACATCAGGCTTGGTGGTGGTGGTGGTCTGGGATTCAGACAGACTCATGCTCAGTGGTGGCACTGGCTAACATCAGTCCCAGTGGTGGTGGTCCGGGGGGTCAGACAGACTCATGGTGGCAGTGGCTAACATCAGTCCCAGTGGTGGTGGTCAGGGGTCAGACAGACTCATGGTGGAAGTGGTGGCAGTGGCTAACATCAGTCCCTGTGGTGGTGGTCTGGGGGGTCAGACAGACTCATGGTGGCAGTGGTGGCAGTGGCTAACATCAGTCCCAGTGGTGGTGGTCTGGGGGTCATACAAACTCATGTAGCAGCGGTGGCCATGGCTAACATCAGTCCTGGTGGTGGTGTTCTGGGGGTCACACAGACTCATGCTCAGTGGTGGCAGTGGATAACGTCAGTCCTGGTGGTGCTGGTCCGGGGTCAAACAGACTCATGGTGGCAGTGGCTAACATCTGTCCCAGTGTTGGTGGTCTGGGGGTCAGACAGACTCATGGTGGCAGTGGTGGCAGTGGCTAACATCAGTCCTGGTGGTGCTAGTCCAGGGTCAGACAGACTCATAGCGGCAGTGGCTAACATCAGTTTCAGTGGTGGTGGTCCAGGGGTCAGACAGACTCATGCTCAATGGTGGTAGTGGCTAACAGCAGTCCCGGAGGTGGTTAAAAAGGCCACAAAATTGTTATTACAGAGTCCTTGAGGTATCACTGTTCAGTCGCCATCGACATGGATGCCCCGGAACTGTCATGGTTAGTGTACATCACAAGATATTCTGAGATGGTATGTATTGTTTATACAACTTCTCTGCCATGTATAAAGTGGAGTTCCATCGGGTGACAACTTCCAGCGTCAAGCGGTGCTGAGGCAGGCTGATTTGTATCTGCCACTGCTGCAGTTGGTCACGGGCCTTTCCAGATCTTGAAAAGTGAGAGCAGATATGTCATGCAATGGTCAGCATTTCCTTTACATCAGGGTGCTGCAAAAACTCCTGCACCACAAGATTTAAACAGTAGGCCATGCATGGAACATGAAAAAAAAAACCCACCATACGTGATGCATTTCACCACATTTGACCCATTGTCACTTGTTATGAACCCAGCTCTCAGGGACAAAGGGTTTAGCCATTTGTCAATTTCAGTCAGTACCACATCCAACATGTTATCACCAGTGTGTGAACAGATCACATTGTGCATAGCAATCGTTGCATGCTGTCGAATTCCTGGAAGATTGCTACCACAACAATTCACCTTACTGCACTGATTATTCACACTACCAACATCACAAACAACCCCCGGCAACAGCGTCCAGTGTGCAGTTATACACAAATATGAACTTCACGCTGTTTTGCCACTTGTCCACATATCCATACTTAAATGGATGAATGGAGAGGAGGAATGTTGAAGGGCATTTCTTACTGAGTCGGACACAGTGCGGAACAACTCGGGGACAGCACGGGTAGAAAAGTATGTCCTGGATGGGATTTTCCATTTTGGACAGGCATGTGCAGCAAACCACCGTGACTCAGAATTCTTCACAAAGGAGAAGGGCAAAAGATCAATTGCCAGCATTTCTGCTACAGCAGCATTAAGTTCACGTGACACTGTATGATTCGGTGGGGGGGGGGGTACTTCAGCTTATGCCCAAGAACATTCTGTAATGTGGGCTGACTTCAACTTTTTACATGTGGTGTGATAACAAATGGTTGTGCTCTGTGATGAATGGCATTGGCAGGGGGGAGTGTGGACATTTGATGAAGACGGTTGCACAGGTGATGATAATAAACCCAGAAATGCAGTTATTTTGCCAAATTTGCCAACTGGGGTTGATGTGCCACTTGCACTAGACATACTGCATTCTCCACCACCACCACCAGCACAAAAACTGCTACTCTCACCAGCACTGGACAACATTTCAAAGTCATTATGGTCCTCCACCTCATCATGCCTGTAGTAATCCTCTGCTGTTATTACCTCAGTACTGCACAAGTTTAATCTACTACTGGACTTAACAGTCATGGAAGGGGATAACATTCTTGCTATGGTTGTTGGTGACGAGGGTGAATGCCCTGCTGTGGTATTAGCTGCTAGCTTGTGCTGGGTCCACAGTGCCAAGTGCCTATTCTTAAGATGCATATGCTGTCCTCCTGTGCCCAGATGGTTCCCTTTTTTACCTCGACTCACACGCACATGGAAAACCTTGCAGATTGCAACTGACTCATCATTTGCATCTTGAACAAAAAAATCCCAAACAATTGTTTGTGATGCTCTGCTTTTAACATGTCCATGAAGTGGCTTATTTAAGTCCATTATTTTGAGCACTGAAGTGGGGTGGGCATGTGATGATTCGAGCACTGCACACCTGGACTGCAACTGACCACCACAACTACCGATCATATTTATTACTGGGTCATTATCATCAACTAAAACCAGTGAATCACAAGTTTTTTATGGGGGTGGGGGGATTCCTGCCAACAGACTCAAACACAGCCACTTTGAATTTATTTTTCTCCGGTTCCCAGCTGGGGTCAATTACATCATCATCATATTCATCAACGTCACACACATCCACATCTTCTTGGATGCTAGCATGTGGACTGCATGTTGCAACAACAGTAATATCATCGTCATCATCACATTCATCATCAGCATCTACACCACCATCACCTGAAAATTTTTCACCACACTGTGAATCACTGCATGGAAAATGTATGACATTAACTGCCACGGTGGACGGAACATCACATTTTATGCTGTCGTTGACATGATTATCAGAATCCTCAGGTTCAGTTACTGGGATGTTCCTGGGAAGTATGACATCATTTATGCTGCCACTCATTTGCACTGCTTCACACTCAATATTTTTAGATATGGTACACTGGTCGGAATTCGAACTTGATGCACCAATACTAATACTACCACCACCACTAACACCAGTAACACTAACACCATGGGCTGGGAAAACATCATCTCCTTCAACTTTGAGTGAAGCTACTGATTGGGCTGTAAAAAACATTGCAGGAGAAATACCTTTCCTCACATCAGGAATGCACTTCTGCATCTGCATACTGCCATGCCCACAGGCTATTTAACTGCCAGCATTGCCATGGCAAGAAACAGCTTTGCTTGCATGTCTCTTTGTGGGCATTTTGGGGGATCAACCACAATATTATAACCAAATTTAGATTTTGATACGTTCACTCTCTGATTGGGGAGACGCTGGATGTAAAGCCCAAAAAACAACTGTAGCTTCAGCAACAGATAAGAGACTAGTCTGTCACGCAATGAAAACAACTTCAATAACCAGTGGTGCTGATGAGGTCACAAAACAATCCAATCTGGTAAAAAATTCCATTTGCCGGTGTGGGTGGAGGGGAGCACTGACTGCAGATTTTTAGAGCAGTACAAGCAGCAAAACAAAGAACAGATACCACAATCGCAGTACAAAATCAGGCAGCTGCAGTGGATAGCAGGTTCACACTGCTGCACCTGCAATTACACTAGTCTGTGGCACAATAAAAGGTGTATTATTTGATGTCACACAACACCGCGCACACTCTCACACACACAACAGTTTGTCTACAATGCTGAACGAGTGATGCGTAGCAAATTGAAAAGTTCAGTAATATGCCATGTATTGTTATGTAAACAACCTGAAATTATGAACTGCTGCACCAGATCCACACAACGCACAATCAGCAAGACAATTTCAACAATTACTGACAGTATTACTGTGTGTACATAAACACAGTCAGTTATATAACAAAAATATAACCAAAAAACAAAGAAGTCACTATTTCTCCAACTTAAATCTACCTACACCACAGATACACCCCTCCCCCAAAGCACACTTTCACTGTCTTTCACTACATACACTCAATGTTCTACATTAACATTCAAAATCCACACAAAAACAAAAATGCTCGATGATATGAGCACAGGAGGGTTTCCTACAATCTATGAACTAAAGTTTGAGCCCCCCAAAAAATGCAACAATGCCTTTTTAACAGTTTTTAGAAGGTTTCAATCACAGACAGCTCTCAGAGCACATTGTCTCCTACTCCTTCATACACCTACTACCCTAAACTGAGGCTGTGCAGAGCAATATAGAGCCCATGTGACCTGAAATCCCATGAATCACTGCAAAATTTGCATATGACATAAGACAGAGATAGGAAGGGGGAAGGGGAGAGGTGGGGGATGGGGGAAGAAGAGGAAGGGGAGAGGAGTGTCATACCTTTCCCATTGTCTATTGTCATCATCTTTTTCTTTATTCTGTTTATACATTAGATCATTTTCTTGCCCCTTTTTTAGGTAATTGATTTTATTATGTAGTATGTGTTCCTTAATGTGAAGTCTATATGTTTTTAGAAACACTGTGGTGTGAACTAAGGTTCTTTTAAAATAAGTTATTTGTAACAATGTGAGATATACCTTAACCAATCATAAGGTGTTTAACTGTGAGGTGTGATGATCACGTTTGTCTTTACCATATATAGGAAGAGTTGTAACTTTGAGAAATTAGCTTTTGAGGAAGGGCTTTCGGTCTAAAACATGTCAAGCTGAGGTGTGGCGCAGGTGTGCACTTTATCTTAATAAATGTGAATTTATGCACGTAGATTTGGTGCGGCATCCCTTTCTTCAGGTTAGTGTGTGCAGGAAACTTCAGCTTTTTACTATTTTTGGTTGTTTCCTAGCACCACATCCATGTGCATACTCTATAGGTAGTAAATAATATTTACAGTTGTGGCAAGTGCTGGGAGGGTGTGGGTGCCACTAGACACCAGGAAACAACATTTACAGCTAAGGTGAGCAATGGGAGGGTGAGGGGTGTCACTAGACACTGGGGGAACAAACAGTACAAATTATTACAGCTGGAGTGAGTGATCAGAGGGTGGGAGTGTGCAACTAGACACCAATGAAATGATATTGATTAGGGCTGGCTAGAGTGAGTGATCGGAGGGTGGGGGTGCCACTAGGCAACAGGGAACCAATATTAATTAGGGCTGGCTGGGCAAGCCATCAGAGGGTGGAGGTGCCACTAGATATGAAAGAAACAAATGAATATGGGGCCAGCGATACATAAAACAATTCATATTTTCATTCCGCAGTTCAGTGACTTCTTGAACTGTGCAACGAAAGTAAGACTTGCAGAGTAACTAATGTTGTATTAAACTACCAAAAGAATTTCCACAGAACTGACCTCTGACAGTGAACAGTTCTTTCTGCAGCTTAATACAATAACTTCCACCATTCATACGTATATTCCACTGTTCTGATTTAGAATTTCTGCAAAAGTTGTTAACTTGATTTTTGAACTTTCACAGAAATGAATGTCCGACTTTCCCACAAATTACGCTGGCAGAAGTTTTTTTTCCACACAGCTCTACTACTAGATCACATCACCAGTGATGTCACTACATCTGATGTCACCACACACATTGCACGTAGGGCAGCAACATTTTTGGACACTAACAGCATTCATGTAGTCCTACTTCCAAGAACTCATTATCTTAATGTCCAGAAAAGGTATCACATTTTCATGTATGTCCATAAAGAGTTTCAAATAGTCATTTCTTGTATTCAAAAAAATCAAAGAAATTAAGTTATTTTTATCCCAATTCCATATGATAATACCATCTGTATATCATTTATAGAATAACTTTGGGGCATGCAAAACCATCACTTTCATAATGCTTATCAGGATAAATTCTGGCAAATATTTTCAATATCTAGACAGTGGTCAGACCTAGATTGAGAATATCATGTTTATCCTCACTCTTGTTCCCCCATGTCAGATTTTATACACACTGTAAGTTTTGATTGATTTGAAGCTGGAATGTAATCAGCACACATTCAATTTCTCTGTCACCTGGTGCCTTGTGCCCTGGCTCCAAATCCAATCTCCTCAGTGTAAAACCAGCACTCTGACACCACACAACTATCCCTTTCTCATTTACACCCCAAAAAAATTAAAAATAAATAAAAAGCAGCAAAAAATCATTCTCAAAACTGCTGTACTGTAGCACAATTTCCCCTCTAATGCTTTTTTAAATGAATCCCTCCCTCAACAAATCTGACTTCCAAGGTTTCCACCTGCAGCTAGCATTACCTTCTTCTCAATACTGCAAATAAGCTACTTTCTCTGGCTAACACCACACCAGTTGCCACTGTGCAGAAATTCCCTGCATCCTCCCCACACTTTCTGCTGGCAAACTAGAGCATTGACGTGCTGATGTACAATGTCTCATCAGCATAAGCTGACATCAGTGATTGGCACCAACTGCTCACTTTCCTCTTTGGCATCAAGAAAAATAAAGGTTATTTTAAACATAAGGGGGAAGGATAATTTCAAAACAGCACTGCATAAATGAAAAGTGTCATGGCCCCACTGGGGAATATCAGTTATATTTTCCCCTCATGCAGCTTGACTTTTGACATCACTTGTGCCTCCAAAACACATGATGTCATAAGATCAAGCTGTACCCATAAAATGTTTACACTAGCAGGATATGGTGGTGAGCATCCCATTTGCACAACAAGTAAGAATGATGTGGAACTTCTGAATGAAGGAAAAATTTACGATAAAACAAAGAACAGACATTACAGCATTTTACATGGAAAAATATCACTAATATGTTTTTTTAATCCTGACATTAAAAAGTTCACATATAGGGCCCTATGTATGAAGGTGAGGTGAGTATGTGTGATTCACATGTACAACAGCCACATGGCTATGCACCCACAGAAAGGGGCAAGATGGCATTATCCACAACCACATGCCTTCACATGGTACCTTCCATGGCCCAACCCCAAGATGGAGCTGTGTAGGGGTGGTTCAAGGGACACAGGCGGGCATCCAATCAGATGCCCATCCTTGATTGCAAAGTGGATCCTTGCTCTGCACAAGCAGGGGATTCTGTGAATGCATGGGACCACTGCTGTTGTACAGTATGGTGAATGCCCCAATCACTGTCTCATGCCCTCTCTCTCAGCCCAGTGGGCTGGGTCAGCAAAGTGGAGAGATTCCCTGTCCTACCACAGACAGTGGGTGTCACTGGAGGGTGCTTAACAGATACAACAAGGCCCCCACTGCCATATTCCACACCCCCTTGCCAGCACTCCATCCCTTAGTGAATGGCATGGAGAGTGGACATGCCCCCAGACATCCCCAGACCAGCCACTTGTGTAGGTGCAAAACCAGAGAGGTAAATGAGTAAGTAATTTATTATTTGTTAGTCTTCCAATCCCAGAGGCTCTGGGTGCTGCACAGTAAAAAGAAACTTGACAGAGCAATTAAAACAATCAACTCACAAACACATTTGCCATCACACATAAATAATTACAATTTATAAGTGCAAGTTATAAAACATCAGCAGGGAATGCTAGACTAAAAAGGTGAGTCTTTAAGCCCCTCCTGAATGCCTCCACTATAGGGTCCTCCCTCAAAGGTCTTGGCAACGAGTTCCAGAGTACCAGGCTGGACATCCTGAATGAGCAATCACCTGAGGTTTTTAGCCTGGTCCTCTGAACTGCCACGAGGCCCTTGGTGGAGGAATAAAGATAGTGGGCCGGGATGGCAGAGGTAAGTAGGTGAGACAGGTAGCTATATCCCGATCCGTAAAGTGCCTTATAGCTGATCAAACCCACCTTGAAGAGAACCCTCCACCTGGCCAGCAGCCAGTGCAGACCCCTGCAGGACTGAGGTCATATGACAGGACTTGACAATCCTGTCAGTAGCCTGACTGCTGCATTTTGCACTAGATGCAGCCGGCGTAGGTTCCCTCCACTGACCTTAGGATAAAGGGCATTAATTGTAGTCGAGTCTGGATGTAACAAAGACATGCACCAGTGACAGCAGATCTTCAGGTGGAATTAGGGGTTTAATCTGGGTGATGTTCCTCAAATGGTAGAAACCACTTTTGATGAAAGCCGATACCTGAGCTTCAAATGTCAGCTAGTCATCAAGGACAATGTCAGATATCTCACCTAGAGGACAGCATCAATGGGATTGACTCTAAGACCAAGCCTATTGCCATCCTGGAGACATCCTCATCATGCACGCGACCTGTCTCAATCACCAGTACCTCCATCTTGACTGGGTTAAGTCTCAGCCAGTTAGAATTCATCCAATCCTGGATCTCACATATCGATGGCAGCAATTGTCCCTGGTGCAAAAGATATGTACAGTTGAGTATCATCTGCATAACAGTGAAAACTCAAGCTGTACTATCTAATGAGTGTTTACTCACCTGGTAAAGGTGCTTGTGTTGGTTGACATCCATGGCACTCCAGACATTACCTCATGGGTTTTAGCCCACCTGATAGGCTAGTGATGTACATGACTCTAGGATCAAATTTCTATTATATCCAGGTCCCAGAAACCCCTGCTCTCCAGTTCGAATCTTCCAAAGCTGAAAGTAAGGTTAGTAACAGGAAATACCAAGAAGAAAGAAAAACAGTAACCATCCTATATAAATAATGCAGAGTGAGGCGTATGTAAAATTGGGTCGTAGGACCCTACTTTATATTCCTGTTAATACAATCTAAAACTTGGCCCCTAATGGGTCAATGGTGGACATCCTGGATGTCCCTTTGAGAAGGCATGGAATCAGTTAGTTTTAGACAATATATCGTCTTCTAATTCCTGGTCACTTCTGACCACTGTGTCGGGTGGGTCGTGGAGTGCCATGGATGTCAACCAACACAATCACCTTACCAGGTGAGTAAACACCCATTGTGATTGGTTGACCATCCATGGCACTCCAGACATTACTTCATGGGTAGATAAGAAGCTGTACTGTACCCACGAGAGGGAGACAGCGTGGTCTAGGAGTGAGAGGAAGAGTTGGCAGCAGCAGAGAAAACCTGTGTCGCACAGGTTGGCTGTAGTTGGTACAGGTGTTCTAAGCTATAATGCCTGGCAAACGTATGGATGGAAGTCCAAGTAGCTGCCTTGCAGATGTCTTCTGCCGAGACATTGGCCCTCTCCACCCAGGAGGTCTCTATCACCCTGGTGGAATGTGCCTTGATACCCACAGGGGGCGTCATTTGTTTTGCTTTGTAGGCCTCCTGAATGGTTCTCCATAACCAGCCAGCAATGGTGGTCTTGGATGCAGCTTTTCCCTGTCTCTGTCCCCTTGTGAAAATGAACAACCTCTCAGTCTTGCGTAGAGGTTGTGTCCTAGCTATGTATGTGGATTTGGTGATGCCTACGTCTAGGTGTTGTGGGACGGTCTTGTCTCCCATTTGAGCATCTCCTGTGAATGTGGGTAACTCAATGGGTTGTTCCCTGCGAAAGATGGAGGAGACCTTCGGCTGAAAGGCTGGAACTGTGCGTAGGCATACCCCTCATGGGGTGAACACTGTGTACAGTTCCCTGTAGGACAGTGCCCCTAATTCCCCTACTCTGCGGGCTGAGCATATCGCCATGAGGAAGCAGGTTTTCAGACCTACCCAGAACAGGTCTACGTTCTGTAGTGGTTCGAAAGGGGCCGCACTGAGGGAGTCTAGTACCAGAGGGAGGTCCCAGGGAGCAATGGATGGATGGACGGACCCGGGGTCGCAGAATCTCGATTGCCTTCAGGAAACGCAAGGCGTCCCAGTGAGTATCGGGGCTGTGTCCCCTATGGAACCAATGGTTGCCCCGATGGCTGACAGCTGCACTCTAAGGAATGAGTGGGCCAATCCCTTATCTACTCCTTGTTGAAGGAATAATAGGATGGTAGACATGTCTGCAAGCTCCGGATCCATACCCCGATCTCAGCACCACCTGGTGAACACCGACCATTGTCTGCCATAAGTAGAAGTGGTCAAGAAAAGTCTTGATTGCAGTATTGTCAAGATGACCGAGTCGTGATAACCAGCATTCATCAGTCTTCTCCTCTCAGGAGTCAGGCTGTGAGTTTTAGGGTCCTTGGAGCTGGGTGCAGTACCGGGCCCTGGGTCAACATGTTGGGTCGGTAGGGTAATCTGAGACTGGTCAACGTAATTGCCAGGACCATGGCAAACCACGCTCTCCATGGCCAGTAAGAGGCCACTAGGATGATGGTCCATCCTGAAGAATGGATCTTGGTGAGAACTTGTGGTAGCAAGGGAATGGGTGGAAAGATGTAAGAGTGGTCCCGGAGCCAAGGTTGCGACAGGGCGTTGGTTCCCTGGGACTGACTTTCCCTGTATCTCGAGCAGTAGCTCCTGACCTGCGCATTTTGTGCTGTGGCTATGAGATCCATGGAAATGAGTCTCCAGGTCTACTGAATCAGCTTGAAGAGGCTGGGGAGTAGATGTCCCTCCCCTGGGAGGACTTGTTGTCGACTGAGCCAGTCGGCACTAATGTTGAGCTTTCCGGCAAGATGAACCGCGCCAAGATGGGAGAGGTGGATCTGTGCCCAGTTGAGGACCTTTGCTGCCTCTCAGCATAGGTCTGCTTCTGATGCCTCCCTGTTTGGTGATATAGGCCACTGTGACCTGGTTGTCGGAACGTATCAGTACCGACGGTCTGGAGATGGAGGTCTTGAAGGCTGTGAGAGCATGGTATACTGCCCGCATTTCTAGGATGTTGATGGACTACTGGGCTTCTTCAGGAGTCCATCGGCCCTGTGCTGTTCTGTTGCCCAGGCAAGCACCCCATCCCAGGGTGCTCGCTTCCGTCTCTATGGAGACCTGGTAGGATGCCTCCAGCAGTACCCCTCTGGTCAGATTGGTGCGAACTGTCCACCATGTTAGTGATTTTCTCACTGATGGTGGTAATGGAAGTGTGATATTCAGGTTGTGCTCATTCGGAGATCCCCATGTGAGAACGTACATCTGTAGGGGTCGCATGTGCCACCTGGCCCAGGGGACTAGGTCGATACAGGATGCCATGTATCCTAATAGTTTCACCAGTCTTGCTATGGAGGCCGGATGACTGGTGTGCACTCGGTGTGCTAGGCTGATCAAATTGAGCACCCTCACCTCGGATGGTTTTGCCCAGCCCTGTGACGTGTTGATGCTTGCCCCTAGGTGCTCTATCTGTTGCGTGGGCACCAGATGGCTCTTGTCTAGGTTCACCACTCAGCCATGCTCCTCGAGATCCCTTAGGGTGAGGGTGGTGTGTTGGCGGGAGCGCTCTCTGGTTCGCGCCCGGATCAGCCAGTTGTCGATGTATGGGATGAAGTCGAGACCCTGTTCCCGGAGCCTGGCCACTAGTACCACTGACACCTTGGTGAACACTCTTGGTGCCGAGGTAAGCCAGAAGGGTAGTGCCTGGTATTGGAAATGTTGACCTAGAATATGGAATCTGAGGTAATGTCTGTGTTTCGGCCTGATAGGGATATGAAGGTATGCGTCCTTGAGATCAATGGACGTCAGGAAGTTGCCCACGTGTATACTGTGTAGGGTTGACCTCAGTGTGTCCACCTTGAACCTCTGTGGAATCACGTGTTGACTGAGGTGCTTGAGGTCCAGGATGGGGCGTAGTTAGCCAGATTTCTTTGGGACGAGGAAGAAGATGGAGTATACTCCTAGCTTCTGTTCATGCGGAAGTATGGGCTGTATTGCTTTGTTGTGGATCAGGTTCCACAGGACTTGTTGCACCTGATGGGCTGTAACCTTCTTTTTGGTGATGGGTGAGGTGATGAACCTGTGTGTCAGGGGGGACTTTGATAATTCTATCGAGTAATCTCTTGACACTACCTCGTGAACCCACTTGTCCGAGGTGGTGTAAAACCACTGGTGGCTGAAGAGCGATAGTCTCTGTCCCACGGGGGGACATCGCTTCTGCCCGTGTGGGGGTCTGTGCGAGCAGTCATTGCTGCTTTCCTCGCTGACCTCTACCTCTTCCTCCGAACCTTGATCCGCGGGATCTGAAGGAGGAGGGATGGTAGGACTGGGTGAAAGGGGTGCGTTGTGAGGTGTGGGAACCTCTACCGTGAAAGGAAGTGGTTGGGTATGCTGTATCTCTATGTGTCTGGTAAGATTTTTGTCCCCCCAAAATCTCCATCTAGCGGAGGGTAGATAGGAGTGCCAACTTTTGTTTTTGAGGGGTTTGTTGCCTCCTCTTTCTGCTTTAGGAACTCCAGCAGGCCCTCCCCAAAAACATGTTTCCCCTTCAAGGGAAGATTCTGTAGCAATGTCTTGGATTTATTGTCAGCCTCCCACAGCGTAAGCCACAATGCCCATCTAGTACGGTTGGTAATGGCTGTGGCCCTTGCGATAAGTCTGCGGGAGTTCACTGCCATATTGGCTAGATATTTTGCTGCATCGAGAGTGCATTCCAACAGTTCCACATCTCTCGACTTGGGGTTGGCCCACTCCAGAAGCTCTTCCAGCCAACGTATCTGGGCCCATGCTGTGTAAATGGCCATTGTGGATGCCCTTGCCACCATTCCTTCTGTTTCGAAGGCCTTCTTTAACAAATCTTCCAACCTTTTGTTGGTGGGGTCCTTCAGGGATATGGTTCCACATGGTAGAATAGTCCTTCTACTAAGCGCAGCCACCTGAGGATCAATTGTCGGGGCTGTGCACCGTATGTTGGCCTTGTCCTCTTGAATGGGGTACATACAGTCCTGATTTCTGTTGTTCGACATCTGGCTGGGCTCAGTGGACTGCCATTCCTTGGCGACAATCTCCTCAATCACCGTACAGACTGGAAATGCTTCCTTGACAGTTGATCTCTGCAGAATCAGTGGGTCCAACTTTGATTCTGGTTTGTTCTCCTCGATCTTGAACCCCATGGTGGCCTTGACAATCTTCATGAGGCCTGGAACCATGTCAAAGGAGCACAGTTTTGAGGTGAGGGATGGAACAGATTGCGGCTCCATATCCTCTTCATCAGAGTCTGCCCCGTCGTCTTCATCTGGCAAGTCCCTGTCCTCCCCAGAGTCCGGCTTGTGACTATCTGGAACTGGCTCTGTCAGATCCACATGATTCTCATTGGCCCCTCCCATGATGTCTTGCTCCAGAGGGGGTGCAGCCAGTGTCCTGTGTTGAGTGAGGGACTCCAATTTTTCCATCACCTTCAGCATGAAGTTCTGTTGACTCTCCATCATCGCTACAGTGGCCTCTTGGTTCTGGAGTAAGAAGGTGCCTGGATCCAACCAAGTAGAACTGCTGGGGCCCGGATTACTGGGGCCCATGCCGGCAGTCTGTCCTAGCGATAGGTCGTCGTCATCATGGAGGCAAACGGCGCATAGAGGGCCAGGGGCGTGGGGTAGGAGGTTAGTGCTGCAAGCTGTGCACTTCTTGACCTTGACCATCTGGAGAAGACAAAAGATGGATGGCATTTGTTAGGCTTGAGGTACAAAATGGTCCTTCAACTTGCAGTTGGCCCACGTTAAGCAGAGTTGTTGACGCACTGTTTCTAAGGAGCTAGGAGAGGGATGCAGGCTGTCTTTCTCATGGGGGTCACTGGAGAGAGGGACCTGCATGGAGACAGGTCAACTGGAGGTCGTTATAGAGAGGGACCACCAGTGCAGCAGCAAGTTTTGTAGTGTACATATGGGCTGCTATGGGGAGAAGCCCATATGGGGGGGCTTTTTTTTGGGGGGGGAAGTTAAGCTGAGGTCAGTAAGGGAATTGAATGTCCTTGAAAACCCCATTTGGAGACTATGGACACCTTGTAGGCTGTGCAGTAATCTTCATACCAGGGCAGTGTTATGTGTGAGCTCCTGTCCAGAAGAAAAGCCTTTAAATCAACTGTAATAGCTGTCCTTGCTGTTTCCAACAGTAGACAAGAGCTGTGCTTGGATTTGAGAAACCTGCATGCAAGTTTGCTTGTAGAGGGTCAAGAAATACAGGTTCCCCCCTCCCCTTCCCCATCTGTAGCATGGAGCTTTATCCGTGGATCGATGCTGTGCAGTGAGAGGAAGCCCCAGAAAAACACGAATTAACTGCAGAGGAGACTCAATAGCGTGCCCCCAGGAGAGCAAAGGGCTGGGTTAGCCCTGAGTCATGTTGTAGCGAGTGGCCGAAATGCCAGCCATGCAGTGGGGGAGGGGCTTTGTTCTCCTTGTCGGTGTGGCTCGCTGGCTTGTGAACCCGAGGATAGTCAGGTCCCGGCATAATTCCTTTGTCCTTTTTAAATTCTGAAATCCCCTGGCTGTGTGGTGCACCACGAATATGGTGTTGGCTACAAAGGCACAAGAGAAACGCTCGCGGCTGCAATCGGACGCTGGGGGGGAAGGAGGCTTGGGCCCTGCCAGATGTGAACCAATGCCACCACATGTAGAAGTGGCAGGCCTGGGACAGAACTGGTGTTTCCCCAGTAGGGAGCATGGTGGTGCCCTCAGGAGAACGGCAAGGATGAGCATGACAAGGATGCGGGAGCAGCTGGGGACAGCGCATTAACTGTGGGGGCTGCTGGAGAGAGGGATCACGGCAGTGTGCGGTGCAAGGGAACGCATGGTGGAGGCCAAACAAGCCTGCAGGTATCTGGGGCTTGAGAAAGTGCTTTTGCCAGCAAAAGAGATTCATTTAAACAGAATAATGCAGCGTTACAGCATAATGCTGCACGGTAGTTGTTAACTGTCTTATAACAATGCAAACAACATTTTCCTTTTTCTCTTTTTGTCCTCAAAGGTGCAAGAACAACACAATAGGTCTTATACTTGACTAGTAAGTGCAGGGTTCACAGTGAGGCAATCTTTCTACCCATCAGAGCTAAGACACAACAAACTGAGTTAACTGCACAAGTAGCAGGAGCAAGGCAATGAGATACCCATTACAAGCTAGTGTTTTCAAAGAATACATAACAATCCTTCCTGATAAAGGTTCAAGTCCCCCAAGGAGACAAATCTTATTTTTAAACAAACAATTGTATGTCTGGTAGGACTATACAGTATCTCTGTTATGTGGCTTGCATTTTCTTGTCAGTGAGCAAAATTGAATATAAAGAGGCCTACCTTGAGAATTAGGACAGCAGGGATCCTGGTGTGCTAGCCTGATCAGATGCACAATTTGAACTGGAGAGCAGGGGTTTCTGGGACCTGGATATACTAGAAATTTGATGCTACAGTCATGTGCATCACTAGCCTATCAGGTGGGCTAAAACCCATGAGGTAATGTCTGGAGTGCCATGGATGGTCAACCAATCACAATGAGCCTGCCCAGAGGCAACATGTACACAGAGAACAGCACTGGTGATAGGGTCAAACCCTGAGGAACTCCACAGGTTGGGGCATCAGGGAGGAGAAGAAATTCCCCATCACTACCCTCTGCCTCCTGCCAGAGAGAAAGGACTCAAACCAGTTAATGACAGTACCAGTGAGTCCACAATACTCTCTAAGGTGATCCAACAACACACTGTGGTCCACGGAATCAAATGTTGAAGAAAGATCAAGGAGAATGTCAATTGACCATTCCCCTCAACCTCTTGGCCCTGAGCAGGTCATTACACACCTGGACTAGTGCTGTCTTTGTGCTGTGCCTTGCCCTAAACTCAGACTGGAATGGATCATAGATGTCAATGGTCTACAGGTGCTCCTCGAGCTGTAGAGCCACTGTCTTCTCTATAAACTTCCCTAAAAATGGGAGGTTGGAGATAGATCTATAATTCATCATGATGTCGAGGTCAAGAGATTTTTTTTTTTTCAGAAGTGGCTTCACCAGCACCTCCTGCAAAGCATTACAGAAGATCCCCTCAAAAAAGCAAGCATCCAGCTATCCTGGTGAACACTGGACCAATAGCCTAGATGCAGCACACTAAGATGTGTCTGGCCATGGTCCAGTTCACAACAAGAGGGCTGTAGCTTTAAAATTACCTTTGAGACCTCAGCCACTTCCACCAGCCAAAACTCTGCCCAGACAATTGGAGTGCCTCTTCTCCACCCAGACCCCACCCTGTGGGGCTGATCTAGACCCACTGGCGAGAACCTGGCCCAAACAGAGTATACCCTGTCAGAGAAAAACAGAGCAAATTATTTGCAAAGTGCTACTGAAAAGGCTCTTTTCAGCTGTAGACAGACTGGGTGAAGCAGTCTGTTCACAGTCTGAAAGAGCTGAGCTGGTCTTTTCTTCCCTGCAGCAATCTCCCTGGTCATGAACTCTGTCTTTTTATGGTTGATTGCCCTTTGATAATCAGCATAGTGATTTCCCAAAGACAATCTATCCTCCACTGACCGAGTCCTTTGCTAGCAACTATCCAATTTTTGACACATGGTCTTCATTGCTTTGAGAGCCCCAGCAAACCATGGGGGTCTCAACTGAGGTAATCAGGTACAATAAGGGATGCACATCCCTAATGTGTATGGCATAGAAATACATAGGGCCCCTGATGTGTGGCTCAGAGACATAGGGTTGCCTATGTTCCATGGGCTCATGGTGCATTGGTAACCCACACCTTCATGCATAGGTCCTATACCAGGGCCATTAATGACCCCATTGCTACCCTAATAATTATAGAACTGGTCATCAAACTTAAACACATTATTATTCAGGATCATATTGGCAAGTTCTAATAACAGATCCTGAATTGCATTAGTGACTTTTTCTGGCTCCTGTAAGGCTCATGATAAAGTGTCATGTCCTTCCTGTTGGGGGAAGGTGATGTATACAAGTCATGGGCATCTATTGTGACTAACAGGTTGTTCTGCACATCTAACTACCATTGATTAAATGCTTCTGTTTTTTTATAATTCAAATTTTATTAACACATTTTTCACATTAAGAGTCAGTTAACATGAAAATAAGACAAGAATACAGCAACGTATTATGTTAAAACTGCCCCTCCCTCCCCTTCCCCCATACAGCAGTAACATATCAGTGTGTCATGTAAGTTCAAAGCCATTATACAAGAGTGTACAGGGATATTTGCTCTGGAGCACTACTAAGTCTGAACAGCTAGAATTTGAGAGTGAAGGGGATCCCATATTTGAGTATAAACAGATTGTTGTGAAGGCTGTCAATCACCTTTTCTGTATGCAGGTTAGCAAGGATTTCACTCACCCATTCCTGTAATGTCAGAGTAGACTTGTTTTTCCAGTGACATAAAATAAGCTTCTTGACAGATAGAGCTATCATAGAAATATGAAACCTTCTCACTTTGTCTCTAATAGAGGACATGTCCCCAAGGAGACAGATGTCAGGCGTGAAGTGCTCCTGCAAACCTAGTATAGGATCTAGGGAAGCTTTGATAGAGCACCACAAAAGGGAGATTTGGGACAGGACCAAAATATGTGAAGGAGTGTTCCCTCCCCCTGAGAACATCTAACACATATGTTTGAGTCCAACAGATCCCACTTCTTTAACTTGACCAGAGTATAATACATATTATGCAAAATATGATGTTGCATAAGACTCAGCCTATCTTGGGAGACAAATTTATGGCAGGACCTCCACAAAGCCTGCCAGTTAGGTGAATATTGAGGAAATAAGGAGCTCCAGAACCTCGTCCATCCAAAAGAGTCCCCATATCTTTTGTGAAACAAAACCTGATATAATATGGATACAATACCTGAAGACCCAAGTAGAGAAGAAAATTCTGGGATCAAGGCCACAACCGTCTGACTGGGAGGGGTATTACCGAACACTATTGTGAGTAAGTGTCTAATCTGTACTGCTTTAAAATGTGAGAATGCTGGGATGCTAAATTTCTGAATGAGGTCACCTACTGACAACCATTGCCCCTCCTCATCCACAAAAGAAAATACTATCCCATCGCCCAATTGGGGCAACCATGTGCTGGGAATCTGCTGCTTGTTCATAGTGAAAGATGGGGAGTTCCAGATGGATTGGGCCAGATTCAACTGAGGGGTACATTGCAAGAAAGAGCAAAGTTGCACATATACTTTTAAAGAAGTGGCAACTGTGGGACACTTCTATGCAACATGCACCTGAGACATTTTTACATAAAACAGAGTTAGAGGATCCAGATTCATGGACCGAATTGAGTCCAACTCTATTCTAAGCCATGTTGGCTGCACCTTTTCAGGACCCAGACTTACCCATTTCAGACATTTTGTCAGATGGCTAGCCCAATAATATATAGCCAAATGGGGCATCCACAGGCCACCCTCAGATTTTGGAGCAGCCGGCTTATAGTAAGCCAGTCGGGGGTATTTTTCAGAAGAGATAAACTTGGTAAAAATGCCATGCAATTTCTTAAATCAGGACAACGGGATAAAAGTATTGAGGAGAGATAAAGGGTAGAAAATTCTTGGGAAGATGTTCATCTTGATTGTGTTAATCCGGCCCCAAAGCGAGATAGGGAGCTTAGACCATCTGTTAAGATCCTGAGTTACAAGCTGGGAAAGGGGCTCCAGATTTTCCCGAAACTATACCAAGGGGTTACAAGTTAGTTTAATGCCCAGGTATTTTAATGACCTGGGGGACCAGCATAAACCAAAGTGGGTAATATCAGTCTTGAATGTCTTGTGGTTTAAAGGGAAAGAGGAAGATATATTAGCATTTAGTTTATAGTTAGATAAGGCATTAAATTTAGCAATTTCACCGAGCAAAACTGGGACGGAAGATACCGCGTGGGATAAGTACACAAGGAGATCATCCGCATATGCAGTGATCTTAACCTCATGACGCCCCATCCAGATGCCTTGTATTTCTGCATTATTAAGAATATTTTGAATGAGAGGCTTGAGATACAGGTTAAATAAAAGGGGAGAAAGGGGACAACCCTGTCTGGTACCTGAATGTAATGAAAAGGACTTGAAAAATGCACCATTTCCAGAAATCTTTGCTGTAGGAGTTTTGTATAATGCAATGATCCAGGAAATAAAGACAGGAGGAAACTGGAAGGCCTCAAGAACTTGGAACATAAATTTCCATTTCACATGATCAAATGCCTTCGCGGCATCCAGGGAGACTAGCCCAGTGGGAAATGCAGCATCCCTGGAGACCGAGAAGACATGAGAAAAAGTACGCAAATGGTCTGATGACGAACGTCCCTTCATGAATCCAACCTGCGCCATACCTATTAAATCAGGGAGGACTATAGTTAACCCGTCAGCCAATATCATTGAAAGGATTTTAGTATCTTGATTTAAAAGAGATGTTGGCCTGTAGCTTTGAACTAACTCGGGATCCTTATCTGGTTTAGGGAGAAGAACAATCAGGGCTTCAAACAGGTAAGGGTCCGCCTCTACGCCAGATAAAATGTACTGAAATAGGCAATAGAGTATTGGTAATAAGAGGTCATGAAAAACTTTGTAAAATAAAGAGGAGAACCCATCCGGTCCTGGGACCTTGTCTGAGGGTAGCCCTCTAATAACCTCAGAGATTTCCTCCTGAGATATGGGAGAAGCCAGAAAATCCTTATGTTGCTCCGATAGGGAGGGCAGGTGGGAGTCTCTTAGGTACTCCTCAAGAATCCCAGGACAAGGAGGATTCTTCATGTCCCTGTACAATTTTTTGTAATATAAAGCAAACTCCTGCACTATCTCAGTAGGGGATACTCTCAGAGACCCATCTGCCATTGCCCGAATTGGTGGAATAAATCTTGTGGATTCCTGTTGTTTTAAGTACAATGCAAGCAAGAGCCCTGCTTTCTCTCCCTGATCCGTATAACTGGCTCTGGTTTGGATTATAGCTAGTTCTGCCTTTTGCTTAACAGCTCTAGATATCTATCATTGACCACCAGGAGTCTCTTCTTGTCCTCATTAGAGGAACTGACAGAGAGATTTGCTTCAAGGGACCGAATTTGGGATAATAATGATAGTAGCTCCTCCTCCTGTACCCTTTTCTTTTTGTCCGCTATACTGATAAGAACCCCCCTCATGTATGCTTTAAAGGCCCCCATAGAATGTCCGGCTTTACACTGTCTAATGGGTTAGATGAGAAAAAGAACTCAATTTGCTTTCTTATAAGGTTACAATACTTGGCATCCTTAAGGAGCTACTCATTGAGCTTCCATCTGGTCTCCCTTTTAGGTGAATTAAGGAATGTCAGGTTATATACCACAAGAGTGTGGTCAGAAATAGGACCAGGTTGGATCGAGGCAGACTTGACCCTGGGCAAGAGACCCTGAGAGATAAATATGTAGTCAATGCGAGACTGTGAACCGTGCACCATTGAATTGAAAATGAACGCCTTGGAATCAGGATGCAACATGCACCAGACATCACAGAGCCCGCACTGATCTACCAAATCCATAAGTGCCCTCAGCCCACTACCAGACCTATCCAGGTTAGAGTCTATGACCTGATTGAAGGCATCTCCCATAATGATCCTGATGGGAAGCATTTGAAGCATAATAGTTATCAGCCTCATAAAAAGCCCTGGGTCATCAATGTTAGGCCCATATATACTACCAAGTAAAAGTGGCGCTGACCAAAGAGTGCCTTTGACTAAGACAAATCTGCCCCTTGGATCCTTGATAACCTGCGTGGAAACAAAGGGAATGCCTCTATTAATGAGTAGCATGACCCCACAACTTTTAGTGGAGCCCTGAGCGTCATAGACCTGACCCACCTGTTGTCTCTCTAATTGTAGAGCTTCAGATTCTAGTAAATGGGATTCCTGCAAAAATGTTATCTGAGAACACAATAAACTTAAATGTTTAAGCACCTGATATTGTTTGGATTTTTTCCTGATCCCCTTAACATTCCAGGTATGATTAAATGCTTCTATTAGTTGTACCATGTGCTTTGCATCTCTTAAATAGCTGGGTTTCATTTTTTTACTAAAGAATTTGGATAATAACCCACAAACTTGGCCAGTGATTCCATTACAGAATTTATTCCTGAAATGACAGGACATACTAGATAAGAACAGGACTGAAAAAAAGCTTAAATATATATACTGTACATAAAGGTAATGACTTTGATTTCCTCAGCTTGCTATTCTGCACATGATACATAGATGAAATTTGTGTCACATAGAAAGGGAGAAGAGATAGCCTAATTAATTTCTTTGAGTTTTAAAATACAAGAAAAGACTACGTAAAAATTCTCTAAAAAAGATAAATGAAAATGTAATGCTGCATATTTTCTAGTCAGTAAGATCTACAAGGAAAAGAATGTACTACTAACTACACTGTACAGCAAGGAAGTACCTCAGAATAGAGCTATGCATGCAAAAGGTTCACACCGTCAGAATTTGGTGGCAAACATCACAGTTGCACAACAATCAGGAATGTTGAGGCACTGCTGGATGGAGGAAGAATTAAAGAAAAAAACAAAGAACAGGTGTTAAGGCATTTTAAAGAGAAAGATTACTCATCTTGGTCATTAAATCAAGAATCTGAAAGAGTTGAACTTTGAAGTAGAAATGAGAGGACAAAGGGCAAACGAAAGTGGAAAACTAACAAGAAAAGCTCACTCTGTCTGTGTTTTACTCTACAAAGTCTGGACCTATTTAAACAGAACATGCTCAAGAAATTGCATAATTTGAATGTCACCAAGAAAGGACAAATACGTTTTAGAGATAGTTCGCAATAATAGAAAAAAGGGCAATACATTTAAAAACAATATCATGTACCATGGTGCATACAATATGTAAGGAAAAAACACAAAATAAGATGGGGCTCAGGAGACAACCACAGGGGAATTTTCCATTGGGTAATTGCAAACATTGTTCCAACACCATTAAGGCTAATGCTGCACAGAAGTTTCAGATTCTGATGGAACACAATTCTAAGGAATTTCAGAAAATTCCTCTTAATTCCGTGGATCTCAGTCAGTAGCAGGATAGCAAAATTCAGAAAGAAGATTTTTTTGTGGATTCGAAATTTACTGTTTACATGAACTATGGATTCCTAGGGATGGGGGGTGACTACCTGCCATTAAGATGGTAGCTTAAAATGTTGGCTGCAATCTGACCCGGGAAAATCTTTGACCAACCAGGCACCCAAAAATAATTTAGGCCGCTGTGAAGTACAGGAACACATCCCTGATCTGCTGCGTCAGTTACATATTTGACTTTGCTCCAACAAGGCAATGTCTTTCCATAAACCACACTTAAAAACTGTGCACACTCTCCTGTATGTGAAAGTGAAAGTGCAACAGCCTTGAGACTGTTTTCTACAACAATAGGCTGGCAGTCAAGCTCGACTTATGGCATGGCTTCGGCTGCAGTAAACCAACTCACCTCACTCGTATCACAGATCTACTACAAAAACATTCTGCAGGACAGAACTGCTGACCTTAAACAAGCTGTGTCTCAAATGAACCGGGAGCTTCTCAGTCTTGGAGTCAGGATCAAGGGGAACGAGCAACATCTGCTATAGCTGGATTGCCAGGAGGCAGATGGTACTGCTTGACTGCGTGACCAAGACAGGTCAGTTCTCTGTCTCCTGAGGTAGATGATTTAGAAAATCAAGCAAGATGAAACAGTCTGAAGCTGGTGTGGATCCCTGATGGAGTGGAGGGTCTGATCATCATCAAAATCATTCAGCTGATGATCACAACTTTACTGAATGTCCTAAACTGTCCCTCAATAGAAAATGAATATGCACACCACACTCTTGCCCTTCGTCCTGCACCCAGCGACAAACCCAGATTAATCCTGTTGAAATTCCTGAGAACTTAAAGAGAATATTGTCTCTCTGGAGAGTGAGAGTGAGAGTGAGAGTGAGAGAGAGAGAGAGAGAGAGAGAGAGAGAACCAGGTTTAATTATTTCAAGATCTCTCCAAGGAGCTTTCTCAACATTGGAAGGCTTGTGCAACATCAAAGTGGAAGCTACTCCACCTTGGGGTGCGAACACTTCATTACCCTGATCAGCTCAGAATTTGTATCAACAGGCCCCAGTATCAATCCAAAACCCCTGAAGCAGTTGAGGATTTGATACAATGGCAATGGCCACACTGTAAGTTTCCCATCTCACCTTATAACCATAACCCATAACCTTTAAATGCTTATGGATATTTCTGAGGTGCTGCAGCCTAAGAAGCCAGCAGGGCTGGCCACCCCAGATGATGGTGAAGGACAATTGGTCGAGCAAAAAATAGACTGGGGAAGAAAATGGCAGAAGGCTGAAATCTGATTGATGAACTACAGACCCCCTGAACTGCTGTGGGAGCTGCCGGCATTGTTTCCCATCCTCTGCCTTGCCCAGCAGACCTTCATTGATACACAGTCTTCAGACTCAAAAGAGATTTGACCCACTACTCCAGCCCTGACTCAGGAAGGCTCTGTTCTTCCTTGCCAGCTTGATTCTTTGGCCCAGCAGAGGACAGGTCTGTTTTAAAGTGAAGAACTGCCATTAGCATGGCCACTGTGATCCTTTACAAAGAGGGCTGCCACCCCGCCACTTCAACCTATGGCATATCTAGCCCTCACCACCACTCCCAGTCCAAAAACCTTAAGGATCCTCGCAGAAGCAGCCAGAATGAACTGCCTGTGACAGTAACTTTATTTAACCCTGTTCTTGTCAGGCCCTGATTCTTATTTAATAGACACTGTGACTCTTTTTCAGTCCATCATCCCATTTAGGTTTCCCTGGGGCTACAGAAGCTGAGCCGTTGTACCATTCCTTGGCTCATGCCCGTGAAGCCTGAACTTTTCCCTTAATGCAATGTGTTCTGTGGTGGGGGGCATGTCAAATCGACAGACCCTAATTGCAAGGCTGAATGTTTTTGGCTCCTTTGAACAATCTCACTACTTGAGCTGATTGTTAAGGTGGTGGCTACCTTTTTCAGTTACTTCAAGCTGCTCCCAGCAGAAATCCTTTTTTATCTGTTTCCTGTTACTGTGTTTCTTATGTAGACTTCTGACTTCTGAAGACTTTCTGTTAGTGTCACTTCAAAGCTGCTGCATGAATGACTTCCCATACCAAAAAATAGGCCTAATGCTCAACTGTCTAAAATCACTAATAATTAATGTTCAATTATTCCACAGTTTTGCTTTGGTTGATTTTTTCACATGCAGATGAGTTAGTGGCTAACTTTTTTGTTCACCCTACTGCTAACCAATTCTTAACAGTTTCAGCAGTTATTTATTTACCTAATGCTAAACTGCTTCAAACCACTAATAATTAGCCAATGTTCAATTATTCCTCAGTTTTGCTTTGGTTGATTTTTTCACATGCAAATGAGTTAGTGGCCAACTCCTTTTTGTTCACTCTACTGCTAACTAATTCTTAATAGTTTCAGCAGTTATTTATTGACCTAATGCTCAACTGCTTAAAATCACTAATAATTAGTTAATGTTCAATTATTCCTTCATTTTGCTTTGGTTGATTTTTTTTTACATGCAAGTGAGTTAGTGGCTAACTCATTTTGTTCACCCTACTGCTAACCAATTCTTAATATTTTCTGCAGTTATCCAAGAATTGAGTATTAGTTCAACATTTATTATTCACTAGTTGATCTTAACTAATAAATAATCTGTCTGCAAACAGCACTCACTTGTTGAGCATTTGTTGATAACAGCATTCAACTAGTCGATCATTAGTTGATAAATAGGGATGCTGGGCTGAATAAATCAGATTTAGTTCTTTTTGCATTTGACCTAGCTAGTCTGTACCTTTTTGGTACGGGTATTGTACTGCCATTGAACTGTTGCATTACAGGTCTTACTTTGTAGGGGGTCCACAGGGCAACTGCAGAGGATCCAGCTCTGGTGGTAAGTGCAAGGGGAGTGAGCAAGTCATTACTGCCATATAGTACCTGTGAATGTTTTGCTGCTATACTGTTTAGACCACTAGAGGGGTTGGTGGGGGTTGTAGCATCCTGGAGGGCTATACCAACATCAGTTACTCTACCCCAGAGCCATTCCTTGGGGTGGAGGCACCCATTCAATGAGCTCAGACCCCTCAACCTGTGCCAAGGCATGCAGGCAGGGGTAGTAGCCCTTAGGATAGCACCACCTAGGGGTTACATTAGTATTCACTCGTGCATCTTCTAGGTTCCCTCCTAGCCTCCCATGTGGCACTGAAACAAAGGCCTTGCTGAAGTCCAAGTATAGGACATCCACTGCATTTATAGGACATCCACTGCATTGCCCCTGTCCAGCTCCCTGATCACCCAATATACTACTCAATCAGGTCTGTCTGTCAGGACCTGCCGGAGATAAACCTATGCTTCTGCCTGTCCTGGAACCCAGTGTCCTCCAAATTACCAGTCTCTCCTTAAGGATTGTCTCCATGAGCTTACCCACAACTGATGTGAGGCTCACCAGTCTGTAGTTATCTAGATCATCCCATGGGCCACCTTTGTGAATGGGCACTACATGGGCTAACCTCCAGTCCTGTGGGGCACATCCTGTGTGGGAGTTTTGGTACTCCTTTTAGCATGCTCCTTTCTACTACATGTGACATTTCCTGGGTGGAAGCACTTCATTAAAAGGAGTCAATTAGGCACTGCACTCTATATTTATAAGTAGCCACTGCAGGACTTCAGAGCTGAAAAGCTAATGTAGGGACCAAACCGTGGGTCCCACTGTGATGTGGTTGTTTAGCTTGCTCACATTGGAATTTCAATCTGATAACTAAGAGGATCCCCCTTTTCACAGAGTTTAAAGTAAGAAAAAAACAATATGCAGTTAAAATTATCATATTCTAATATGTGCCATGTTTGGTTGGGGGGGTTGTGCACTGGAATTTTGTTTTTGCTTGTTATATGCCACACACCAGTAGCACCCCTCTGCAGAAATGTGAATTACATTTTATAAGCAAAACAAAGGTTAGAGCATGCTAGTTCTTGATCTCCTTATGGATTATCTACATGAGTTTACCCACAATTGATGTGAGGCTCACCAGTCTGCAGTTGCCTGGATCATCCCTTGGACCACCTTTGTGAATAGGCACCAAATGGGCTAACCGCCAGTCCTGAGGGACACATCCTGTGTGCAGAGAGGTATTGAACAGGTCAGCCAGTGGTGCTACTAGGCTATCTGCCAGTTCCTCGAGTACCCTACAACCCCCATCCTCAGTACCCTGCCCTTTGGATTATAAAACTGCATCCACAGGGTCTCTGTACGGCTTTTCCTCCCCCTCTTCCCTTATGCACATTATTCCTTCCCTTACATCGATTGCCACCCCTCCACCTTTCCTGTTTGCCCTGTCTGTCCTGAACAGCCTGTATCCAGGGATCATCATATCCCAGTCCTGGTACTGTGTGACACAAGTTTCTATTATGTCTGCAATGTCCACCTGCCCCACAGCCAAGAAAGCCTGCAACTCAGCTGATTTGTTTCCCAGGCTCCTCACATTTAGTGACACTACTCTCCATCCTCCTCCTAGCCCTTTCCCACCCTGATTTACCCCCCATTGCTCCTACCCTGATGACCTACCCTGTAGCTTGGGGGGTAGGCTCTTCTGGCTTCCTTCACTAGAAACCCTGCCTACCACAGAAACATAGAATTTTACGGCAGATAAGGACCGCTTGGCCCACCCAGTCTGCCCATTTCTCTGCCTACTGGATAAGCTGCAGATCCTAGTTAACTAGCAGCCTACTTCTTCCTACACCCACCCCCTAGAATTGCCTTATGACTGTCCCATGCATGCTTGAATTCCGCCACTGTTTTTGACTCCACAACCTCCTCTGGAAGGCCGTTCCATGCATCCACAATCCTCTCTGTGAAAAAATACTTCTTAATTACCTCTGAGCCCCCCCCTCTATCTTCAAATTGTGCCCCTTGTTCTTGCACACCTCTTTTTTGAAAGATGCTACCCTCTAGGACTTTGTTGATTCCCTTGAGGTACTTGAAAGTTTCTATCATGTCCCTCTCCCTCCTTTCCTGGAGGCTATACATATAAGCTCCTTAAGTCTCTCTTCATATGTCTTCGGTGCAGACCCTGCACCATTTAGTGCCCTCCTCTGGACAGCTTCCATCCTGTCTATGTCTTTGCGAAGACTGGGTCTCCAGAACTGCACGCAGTACTCAGATGGGGTCTCACCAGCTGTCTGTACAGAGGGATAATAACTTCCTGTTTTCTACTGGTGATGCCTCTCCCTATGCATCCCAGTATCCTCTCAGCCCTCCTTGCTGCCCTCTCACATTGCTTGCCCACCTTTAGGTCATCTGATATGACTACCCCGAGGTCCCTTTCCATTTTTATAGTTGTTAGTATCACACCCCCCATTGTGTACTCTTCCCCTGGGTTTTGTTTCCCAGGTGCATTACCTACACTTCTTAGCATTGAATCTAAGCTGCCATACATTTGACCATTCCTCTAACCTTGCCAAGTCCCTTTTCATCCTTTCCTCCACCTTGTGCATCAACTCTGTTGCAGATCTTTGTGTCATCTGCAAGAGACATACTTTTCCTTTCAGTCCCTCTGCAATGTCGCTTATAAAGACATTGAAGAGGACTGGTCCTAATACTGAACCCTGCGGTACCCCACTAGTAACCCCCCTTTCTTCAGAGTGGACTCCATTTACTATTACTCTCTGTGTCCTATTCTCCAGCCAATTGTTTACCCAGGCTGTCATCTTGGGACCCACTCCCAGGCTAGCTAACTTGTATATTAATATTTTGTGTGGGACTGTGTCAAATGCCTTGCTAAAGTCTAGGTAGGCCATGTCCACAGCCCTTCCTGATCTACTACTTTGGTCACCAGTCAAAGAAATCTATCAGATTTGTCTGGCACCTTCCTACTGTGAATCCATGCTGCCTTGGGTCCTGTGCCCTCTGGCCTCTAGATACTCGACAATTCTTTCCTTCAAGTGATTCCATCATTTTCCCTACTGAGGTTAAACTAACAGGTCTGTAGTTTCCTGCTTCTGCCTTGCTCCCACTTTTGTGAAGGGGAATCACATCTGCCCTCCTCCAGTCCTCGGGTACCACCCCATCCTCCCATGATTTGTTAAACAGGGTAGTCAGTGGTGTCACTAATTTTACCCTTAGTTCTTTTAGAATTCTGGGATGAATCCCATCAGGCCCCATTGCATTGTCCACCTTCAGTTTTAAGAGTTCTTTCAGAACCCTCTCTTCAGATAACCTCATAGTCTTCAGGTGAAGCTACCTCTGGCTGCAAGCTGCAACACTGGACTTAATTTTCCTAGTCAAACTATCTCTTGTTGGGAACTGCAATACTGAACATAGGATTTGCAAGAAAGCGAGTTGTGCTCACAACAGAGGGAAGGGAACCTTTCAATTGTCTTTGCTTTGTAGCAGATATACTGCAGGTGGAGGCTGCTTCTAACTGAAAAGGTGAAATAAAGGAATTTACAATTATCAGGAAAAGACAGTCTTGTTACAATTCTTAAGATTTTCAGTGCAGGAAGAGTTCAAAGCACAGCTCACTTATTTTGGGGCTGACTGCTCTCAGAGCACAAACCACCAGGCTGTTTTGGGGCTGGGAGGTTTACCTGTGTCTGACTTGAATGTCTGGATTTTCTCTGTTTGAGTAGCAGGTTTTCTCTGTCAAATTGTTGTGTATAGTATCTTGCAGACAGGAAGGCACTCCATCGCTGGTGGGTCAGAGCTCTTGGCTGATTGTTTGTGAGGGCACAGTTTGGCCCAACCCCTTCCCACCCCTCACCCCGGAAATAGTTCCTTTATACCTGGGGTTCTGACATCATTTCCTCAAGGTGCAAGGTGCATATCAATGTCATATCCTCTCTAGCACACAGCACTGAAAATATCCATACACATTGTATAATATATATATATTTCTATATAACAAACCAATCACTCACACAAGCACACACACACACAAAAAAAAAAGTACATAGTCATGTGGGGAGTAGTGCAATGTAATGGCTGTGGGGCAGGAGTCTTCTGGGAGTCTTTCTGGAGGCTGAGATGCTGCCCTATTTGCAAACAACTCTCTGCCCTGAGGGAGGAAGTTGCCCGTCTTCAGGCCACACTGGACAGCAGTGAAAAACCTTCCCCAGGCCAGACTGGATGGTAGGAGAGGAACCCCCATCCAGGGAGCACCAGAGCCACCACCACTACCTCAGAGGTTGCAAAGAAAGCACAGCAGTTGGACCACTGTGGGCTCAGGGAGGTGAGGAGGGTGGAACAGAGGCACACCCAGTCAGTTGTTTCCTCCACAATCCATACACCATTCTGGGAGCACAGCTCCCCTTGGATGCACCCACGGAGGAGATTAGGGAGGCTGAGGACACCTGTCACAAGGGAGGCCCACAGGAAGGGGGCAGAGGATGCCACAAGGAAGGAAGCAGCTCCTGGTGGGGGACTCAATTATTAGGGGATAGAACTGGGGGAGCAGGAAAACTGAAGTAAAGTGCCTGCCTGGTGCCATGGCTTGTAGGGACAGGAAGCATCCTCAGGATCACGAGAACAGCTGCACGGAGTCTGAGCTGGATGTCATTGTCCAGCTAGGGACAAATGACTTGGCTCAACATGAGCTTACAGCAGAGCAGAGGACTTTGTGAGAACTGGGGAGAGGTCTAAGACAAGTAGCTCACACAGTATCCTTCTCAGAGGTGCTGTCTGTAAATGGCATGAGTGAGGCAAGGGTACTTTGCACCATGCAGTTTAATGAGTGGTTGAAAAAATGGTGTGGAGCACAGGGGTTTGGCTTCATTGGGGACTGGGGTTCCACCTGGAGGACACCAGTCAATACTAGCAGGATGGTCTGCATCTGTCCAGGAAGGGAACAAGTCTTTTGAGCAATCGGTTTAAATGCTTCATTGGCAAGCTTTTAAATTAGTCAAGGGGAGGCACTGATAAGCAGCAGAAAAATCCCAGCTCTCCCTACAAAACAGGGTACTAAATGGAAAAAGACCGAGGTAGAAAGGTCAGTGGGGATGCTGCAACAGAAAGTAAAGCCATCAAAAATGGAGGCAATGAGTACCAATGCCCGTAGTCTGAGTAACAAAGCTTCCTGAATTAGTGGCCTTGATGGAGGAGACATCTGGATATCGTGGCAGTCTCAGAAACATGGTACACAAAACCATGACTGGGATGTAAACATACCAGGATACACTATCTACAGGAGGGACAGGAGGGTAAAGAGGAGGAGGAGTAGCTCTTTACATAAGGAAGGAATCAAGCAACAGAACAAAAGGTAAACAGGAGGAGAAGAAGCACTGTGGGTAAATTTGGAGACCGGCAATGGCACCACAATCCGCATGGGGTTGTATACAGACCCCTTCTCAGGGGAAAATGGACAAGGAAATTATAGAAAGTATACTTAGTATGGCAGAAAGGGAGATATTGCTGATGGGTGATCTGAATGCCAGATGTTAACTGGAGTGCAGTTGCAGCAGCCACTTGAAGAGTGGGGTTATTCTAGATGCCCTACAGGGAGCATGCCTTAGACAACTAGTATTGGAGCCCACTCAGGAGAGAACAATCTTAGACCTGGTTCTCTCAAATGGAGATGAGGAGAGGATCACAGATGTAAAGTGGGTAGCCATGTGAGAACTAGCGACCATCGAACAGTATGGTTCACAATAAACACAGCAATAGAGTCAAGCCATACAAAGACAAAGGTACTGGATTTTAGGAGGCTGACTTTGTCAAAATGGGTGAGTGCCTAAGAATGCACTAGCAAATGGGCAGGAAGGAGGGGTGGAAGAACAATGGGAATAATAAAAACTGCCATCACAGAGGTAACAAGCCTTTGTGTAAAGCAAATAAACAAAACAAAACGATGTAGAAACCACTATGGTTCTCAAAGGAAGTGGCAGTGAAGGTTCAAGAAAAGAAAGCATTCAGGAAGTACAAGGAATCACAGAAGGAGCAGGACAGAGACTGTATCAGTTAAAGCAAAAGGAAGCTGGGAAGGCAGTCAGAACAGCAAAGGCCCAAACCGAGGAAAGATAGCCAACTCAGTTAAGAAGGGATAAAACCTTTATAGGTACATCAGGGAGAAGTAAGACCAAGGGAGGATAGTGAGGCTTAGTAAAGGAGGAGGGTGGGCAGAGGGTGACTGTGAAAAGGCAGAGATACTAAACAAATATTTTGCTCAGTATTTACAAAGGAAGAGGGGAAGTACCTAAAACAAACAGTAGAAACACTCTGGATACAGAAGTTGATACCAGCCCATTTACAGAAGAAAGGGTTCTGAAAGAACTCTTAAAACTGAAGGTGGACAAAGCAATGGGGCCTGATGGATTCATCCCAGAATTCTAAAAGAACTAAGGGTAGAACTAGTGACACCACTGACTACCCTCTTTAACAAATCATGGGAGGATAGGGTGATACCGAGGACTGGAGGAGGGCAGATGTAATTCCCTTCACAAAAGTGGGAGCAAGGCAGAAGCAGGAAACTACAGACCTGTTAGTTTAACCTCAGTGGTAGGAAAATGATGGAATCACTTCTGAAGGAAAGAATTGTTGAGTATCTAGAGGCCAGAGGGCTGGGACCCAAGGCAGCATGGATTCCAGCGGGAAGGTCATGCCAGACAAATCTGATAGATTTCTTTGACTGGGTGACCAAGGTAGTTGATCAGGAAGGGGCTGTGGACATGGCCTACCTAGACTTTAGCAAGGCATTTGACACAGTCCCACACAAAAGATTAATATACAAGTTAGCCAGCCTGGGAGTGGGTCCCAAGATGACAGCCTGGGTAAAGAATTGGCTGGAGAATAGGACACAGAGAGTAATAGTAAATGGAGTCCACTCTGAAAAAAGGGGGGTTAGTAGTGGGGTACCGCAGGGTTCAGTATTAGGACCGGTCCTCGTCAATGTCTTTATAAGCGACATTGCAGAGGGACTGAAAGGAAAAGTATGTCTCTTTGCAGATGACACAAAGATCTGCAACAGAGTTGATGCACAAGGTGGAGTGGAAAGGATGAGAAGGGACTTGGCAAGGTTAGAGGAATGGTCAAATGTATGGCAGCTTAGATTCAATGCTAAGAAGTGCAAGGTAATGCACCTGGGAAACAAAAACCCAGGGGAAGAGTACACAATGGGGGGTGAGATACTAACAACAACAAAAATGGAAAGGGTCCTGGGGTGAGTCATATCAGATGACCTAAGGTGGGAAAGCAATGTGAGAGGGCAGCAAGGAGGGCTGGGGGATACTGGGATGCATAGGAAGAGGCATTACCAGTGAGAAAACAGGAAGTTATTATTCCTCTGTACAGACAGCTAGTGAGACCCCATCTGGAGTACTGCGTGCAGTTCTGGAGACCCAATCTCCATAAAGACATAGACAGGATGGAAGCTGTCCAGAGGAGGGCAACTAAAATGGTGCAGGGTCTGCAAGGAAGACATATGAAGAGAGAGACTTAAGAGCTTAATATGTATAGCCTCGAGGAAAGGAGGAGAGGGAGACATGATAGAAACTTTCAAGTACCTCAAGGAATCAACAACGTCCAAGAGGTAGCATCTTTCAAAAAGAGGTGTGCAAGAACAAGGGGCACAATTTGAAGATAGAAGAGGCGGCTCAGAGGTAATTTAAGGAAGTATTTTTCACAGAGGGTTGTGGATGTATGGAGACGGCCTTCCAGAGGAGGTTGTGGAGTCAAAAACAGTGGTGGAATTCAAGCATGCATGGGACAGTCATAAGGCAATTCTAGGGGGTTGGGGTAGGAAGAAGTAGGCTGCTGGTTAACTAGGACCTGCAGCTTATCCATCAGGTAGGGAAATGGGCAGACTGGGTGGGCCAAGAGGTCCTTATCTGCCGTCAAATTCTATGTTTCTATGTTTCTATGTTTCTTCTGTAAATGGGCTGGTATCAACTTCTGTATTCAGAGTGTTTCTACTGTTTGTTTTAGGTACCTTCCCCTCTTCCTTAGTAAATACTGAGCAAAAATATTTGTTTAGTATCTCTGCCTTTTCACTGTCACCCTCTGCCCACCCTCCCCCTCCTCTTTATTAAACCTCACTATCCCTCCTTGGTCTTCCTTCGCTCCCTGATGTACCTATAAAAGTTTTATCCCCTTCTTAACTGAGTTGGCTATCTTTTCCTCAGTTTGGGCCTTTGCTGTTCTGACTGCCTTCCCAGCTTCCTTTTGCTTTAACTGATACAGTTCTCTGTCCTGCTCCTTCTGTGATTCCTTGTACTTCCTGAAAGCTTTCTTTTTCTCTTGAACCTTCACTGCCACTTCCTTTGAGAACCATAGTGATTTCTTACATCGTTTAGTTTTGTTTATTTGCTTCACACAAAGGCTTGTTACCTCTGAGATGGCAGTTTATTATTCTCCATTGTTCTTCCACCCCTCCTTCCTGCCCATTTGCTAGTGCATTCCTTAGGCACTCACCCATTTTGGCAAAGTCAGCCCTCCTAAAGTCCAGTACCTTTGCCTTTGTATGGCTTGACTCTATTGCTGTGTTTATTGTGAACCATACTGTTCGATGGTCGCTAGTTCCCAGATGGCTACCCACTTCTACATCTGTGATCCTCTCTTCATCTCCATTTGAGAGAACCAGGTCTAAGATTGCTCCCTCTCGAGTGGGCTCCAATACTAGTTGTCTAAGGCATGCCCCCTGTAGGGCATCTAGAATAACCCACTCTTCGAAGTGGCTGCTGCAACTGCACTCCAGTTAACATCTGGCATATTCAGATCACCCATCAGCAATATCTCCCTTTTTTCTGCCATACTAAGTATACTTTATATCATTTCCTTGTCCATTTCCTCCCCCTGTGAAGGGGGTCTGTATACAACCCCTGTGTGGATTGTAGTGCCATTGCCGGTCTCCAAATTTGCGCACAGTGCTTCTTCTCCTCCCTGTTTTCCCTTTTGTTCTGTTGCTTTGATTCCTTCCCTTATGTAAAGAGTTACTCCTCCTCCTCTTTTACCCTCTCTGTCCCTACTGTAGATAGTGTATCCTGGTATGTTTATGTCCCAGTCATGGTTTTGTGTGAACCATGTTTCTGTGACTGCCACAATATCCAGATGTTCCTCCTCCATCAAGGCCACTCATTCAGGAAGCTTGTTACTCAGACTACGGGCATTGGTACTCATTGCTTTCCATTTCTTGATGGCTTTACCTTCTGTTGCAGCATCCCCCACTGACCTTTCTACCTCGGTCTTTTTCTCATTTAGTACCCTGTTTTGTAGGGAGAGGCTGGGATTTTCCTGCTGCTTATCAGTGCCTCCCCTCTTGACTAGTTTACTAGCTTTCCATTTGCCACCCCCCTTTCTTAGTTTAAAGCTACCCTTGTTGCTATGTACCCCTCAATGCCCTGCTTCAATACTCCCTTCCCCTCCTTGGTCAAGTGATACCTGTCCCCTGCATACGGGGTATCACTTCCCAGGTTCTACCCCAGCCCCCTACTATCCCATACCCCCTGATATGACACCATTCCCGCAACCAAGTGTTGAGCTCCCCTATCCTTCCCTTCCTCTCCCTACTTGCACAGGGTACAGGGAACACCTCCCAGAAGGCCACCAATTTCCCCTCCGCCTCGCACAGCTTCCCCAGTTCCTTGAATCTCCCTTTTACAATCTCTGTCTCCCCTGATAGGTCATTCTTACCTACATGCACCACAACATGCAGTTTCCTCAGTCCTCTCCCTGTGCAGCTGAGAATGGCCTGTCCTGCCCAGCCTGCCACCAACCTGGGAATAGACCAACCAGACCCATATTAGACTATGTCTTTCCTCCCTTACTACTCCATCTGATCCCTTTCAGTATAGAGTCCCCCACCACTAGCACACACCCTTCCTCTGCTCCATTCTACCCCTCCACCTTAACCTCCTTGTCCATTACTAAGATCTGCCCTTCCTTGCCCATTTATGTCACTATGCTTCACCCCTATAACTCCCCCACTCTCCACTCCTGACCTGTGTTCCCTTGCCCCCCCCTTGGTCCCATGTTACCATCCAGCTTCCCCTCATGCACCCCGGCCACTGTCCCCTGTCCCTCTTTAGCTATGTACCCTTTGTCTGACCATCAGTTCAGAGGAGAGCAACTAAAATGGTACAGGGTCTGCAAGAGAAGCCATATGAGGAGAGACTAAAGGAGTTTAATATGTAGACCCTTGAGGAAAGGAGGGAGAGGGGGGACATGAGAGAAGCATTTAAGTACCTCAGTGGAATCAACAAAGTTCAAGAGGGTAGCATCTTTCAGAAAGAGATGTGCAAGAAAAAGGAGACACAATTTGAAGATAGAGGGGGGACAGCTCGGGGGCAATGCAAGGAAATATTTTTTCACAGAGAGGGTGGTGGACGCATGGAACAGCCTTCCTGAGGAGATTGTGGGGTCTAAAACTGTGGCAGAATTCAAGAATGCATGGGACAAACATAAGGCAATTTTTGTTTGGGGAAGGAAGAAATAGGCTGTTGGTTAACTAGGATCTGCAGCTTATCATCTAGGTAGGGAAATGGGCAGACTAGGTGGGCCAAGCGGTCCTTATCTGCTGTCAAAGTCTATGTTTCTATCAGCACTGTCCCTCTCCCCTACACCCCTATTGCTGACACTTTCATTTTCAGCTGTGCCCCTCTCCCCCTGCTTCCCTCCTCTTACTGCCTGACCCCAATTCCCTCCATTCCCTTCCCCTTGTCTCCCTCTCCTGGTGCTCCCCTAACTCCCCCTCTTCCACCATTGTTGTTAGCTCTGCAAGCCTGTTGCCTGCCACCATGTTGTCCTACATTGGACTCTTCCCCCTGTCCCTTCACCTGCCTTCAACGCTTGACCCCTATCAGATGTGAAACTGCACTCCCTCCCTGTCCCCTCTCTCCACCTAATGTCTTTCTCCTAATGCTCCCTCCCATTACCCCTGGTGAGGCCCTCCTGGCCCCTTTCTCATTCTCTCTGCCAGCACCCTTTCCAGCTCGCTACCAAGGCACTGCAGTCTTCCCTCCAGCCTCCTTAGCCTGTAGCAGATTGGACACCCTTGTAGTCTCCATAATATGTTCATCCCAACAGCTTAGTAATAAGTAAAATACAGGACTTACCTGCCCTAGGGAGCCATAGGTAGGAGTCCAAATGGGTAATGTACTCCAACTGTAAAATAAAAAATATAAAAGGGGTCACAAAGGATCTGCAGCTCTTTAGGGGTGTTCAAAAGGGAGGAAGGGACAGGAAAGATATAAAAATATACTTATCTGAGAAGGTTTAGGAACCCTTGTCCTGTCAGACCTGTTAAAAAAAAATAAAAAATAAAAATAGGTTAGAATAAAAAAACACTAAAAGAACAAAAGCCCAGTAAAGGGAATGAGGTTTGGGGAAGGGGGCTCAGCTAAAACCCCTTTGTCTATAGTGGTGGCCAAGTGGCCAATATTTTACTTAGCTCAGGTGAGCTAGTGAAGACTAGTGGGGGCTATTAACCCTTCTGTATAAATAAAAATGGCATTCATCTCTCGCAAGTGTCCCTTATTATGAGGCACATCCCTCATTTTACCCCTTAAAAGTGTCCTGTCCATTACAGAAAAGCTGCCGCCAACACAGAGAATGTTATGTAAATTAAGACATCAAAGCAGAAATTCATCATATTATAACATGGTGAATCAAAAATAAACATTGTACAAGTAAACACAATTCATACAGTGCTCAGAACTTGTACTTTTAGGGTTTGAGGAGGTGTCCCTCATTCTGAGGGTCTGATGTCCCTCATCGTGATTACCAGAAAATGTCCATGACCCTCATTTCAGTGACATAAGGTTGAGAAGCATGGTGGCACTGCTGCTCTTGGGGGCTAGGAAGTGTATGGGGGGGCCAGAACTACAGTTCCCAGGGGCCAACTGCTAGCTTATTTACATGTGCTTTTTAAAAACAACTTTTGTGGCCTCCCAGGTCCCTTGTCTGTGTCCTTGGACCTCAATTTGGTGGTCTGGAGGTCCTGGTGCAGAGGGGGAAACTTTTGTTTTGCCACAGTGACTTTAAAAGACATGCATTTGTTCTCCTCCAGCCTTCCACTGTCAGCTGAACACTGTGCAGGGGAGCTGAAGGTTTCCGATGGTGGCTGCAGGAGCTAAAATCACAAGTGCATCTTGCACACTTGAGAAGGTGATCAGACATTCACTCTATGCGGTTTGCTCCCACTCCACTGGCATTCTCCATATCAGTTAACAACGGAAGAGATAATTTATACCACTGAGTTCCCAAAAGGTGGATTATTTATGAAAAGTACTGGCCACTTGAGAAATTTAAATATCCATGTCTAGTATTTAAATTCAAATGACTCCACTTTTCATATGGAAGTTTGCTTTTCAATTAATGGAGGTTGCTTCATTTTGAGTACTGTCAGTGTTTCATGATGTAGTAAAAGTATTTTGCTTAGTACTGATTTGTTTAAATCATGAAATAAACATTTATTTTGGACTGTAACTGCAGTCTCATGTACTTTTTAAAAAATATGACACATGATTTTTTAACCGAAAAGTAGTTTCTTTATAAAGTCACTGCTTGACTTGCATGCTTCAGCAGGACACATGCCATAGACAGCACACACAAACACACACACACATACACACACACACACACACAGTAAACTCAGCCCCCGCCCCCGAGCCACACTGATACTCTTGGCACAGTACTTGTGGCGCAGTGAGGCAATATGGGGGAATTCTACAGCTGCTTCAGTGTTCCCTGGCCCATTTTCAAAGTTCATGGGGCTGGCTGGGAAAACAGCATCAGGCGCTGCTGCTGTGTGCCCCATTCCCCGGGACGAAAGTTTGTAAAAACGCTGCTGGCTCCCTTAATGATGCCCCACCTGTCCATCACCTGGCCTTGCTCCTAGATCCCTGCTAGGCGTCCACTTCCCTCTCTTAAAGCTGCCCACTGTCTTCAATGAGATTACCTTTTCTGGTAGTGCATTCCAAGTGTCCACCACTCTCTCTCTGAAGAAGTGCTTCCTGACCGCCCTCCTAAACCTCTCATCTTCCAGTTGAAGACTGTGGCCCCTCATGTTATGGCTGCCACTCAGCTTAAAGAGACTCTAGTTATTAATCTTATTTATCCCCTTTAATTACTCGAGGGTCCCAATTATGTCGCCTCTCTCTCTCCTGTTTTCCAGGGCGTAGATGTTCAGTGCCCTCAACCTCTCCTCGTATGCCTTACCTTGCTGACCAGCTATCATCTTTGTAGTCTTCCTCTGGACCTTCTTCAGCAGGTTAGCAGGTATTTTGACAGACTTGCATACTGCAGAAAACAAAAAGTGTTTAAAGGCCTGTTAAAATGTTTAGACATTTGATTTACAGTAGTTAGTGCTTTATTCCCAAGAACTTTAGGCTTCTCTCTAGGCTGCTAATAGCTTGGCAGAAGACACCAGGAGAAAGGACTGCTGTGTGACTGAACTTCTCTGCTGGGACTAAAGTAGAAGAAATTTTGTATTTGACCTTTAATTTAGGGTAAAAAAACTAACATACAAAAAATAAAGTGTGTGTTTGGGTTAACTGAACTGAATGGGAATCTGAAGAGTTATCTAGGTGTAAATCTCAGGTGACTGAAAGGACTTAACTGCTGTGAGGTTTAAATTACTTGTAGAAAGATCTGGTAAGTAGGGGGAGTGGCTTAGCTAGAAGGAAGCTACATTTAAAGACTGCCTTAGAAAGTTTCTGCTAATAGCTTGGCAGAAGACACCAGGAGAAAGGACTGCTGTGTGACTGAACTTCTCTGCTGGGACTATATTGCCCTCCTTCCCTCCCCTCGCAAAGCTAGTTCTATTTTTATAGGCACAGAATTTGACCGACAACAGGAACTTCCTGTTTAGGGGCCGGAAGTGAGTGATCACAGAACCACCAAGGACCCACCATCCTAGAAGGGCAAGAGTAGCTCTCCGGCCCCCTCTAGCTGCTGGAGGTCTGCCTCTGAGCAAGTAAGTGATCTACTGCGAAATATAGGATATTCTTGTCTCAGAATAGGACAATCAGGATCTTAAAGGGCACACAGGCAGAAAGTAAGGAGAGAGAGAAAAAAAAAACAGAGGAAAGAGTAAGGATTGCAAACAGTTAAAGGGACAGAAATAAGACATGATTGGAGTGGTGCAGTGCAGTGGCTGTGGAGCAGCAGTCTTCCGGGAGATGTTCTGGAGGATGTGGTGTTGTCCCATCTGCAGGCACCTCTCTGGGCTGAGGGAGGAGGTTGCTCATCTCCAGGCTGAGTTGGCCAGGATTTGTGGGACCTCCTCTTCCATCCAGGGACCACCAGTGCCACTGCCGTTGCCTCAGAGGTTGCCAAGAAAGAGGCCGGTTGGACCACAGTGGGCTCAGGAGGGTGAGGTGGTGGAACAGAGGCATCCTCCCATTGTCCTCTCCACAATTCCTATGCCATTCTGGCAAAGTGTGGTTCCTCTATGGAGGCACTCACAGTGGAGACCAAGGAGGATGCTGGGAACCTCCACAAAGGAGACCCACAGGAGGGTGGCAGGGACCCTGCAGGGGAAGAAACAACTCCTGGTGGGGGACTCCATTGTTAGGAAGGTAGAACTGGGGAAGGGAGGGAGGGAGGTGCCTGCCTGGCGCCATGGCTTGCAGGGACAGGCGAATCCTCAGGATTGCGGAGCAGCTGCACAGGGAGGGAGCTGGATGTCATTGTCCACCTAGGGACAAATGACCTGGCTAAGAAAGGGATTGAGAAGTGCAGAAGAGTTTGTGGAATTGGGAGGGGCCTTAGTCAAGTAGCATGCGAGGTAACCTTCTCGGAGGTGCTACCATCTATGGCATAGGAGAGGCTAGGGTGTTCCGCACCATGGGATTCAATCAGTGGTTGAAAACTGGTGTGGAGCTCAGGGATTTAGGCTTCATTGGGGACTGGGGTCCACCAGGGTGATGCAAGCCTATACTGGAATGATGGGCTGCATCTGTCCGGAGGGAACCAGGATCCTAGGTGATAGATTTAAATGCTTCATTGGCAAGCTTTTAAACTAGCCAAGGGGAGGCACTGAAAGGAGCAGGAAAATCCTAGCCCCCCCAAATAATCACGGTAGTACGTGTGGCAAACACCAACATAGAGGTGTTGATAGGGAGAAGGGCAGGAGTAAATGGAGAAAGTGACAAAGGCAAGAAGGACAGGAATGGGGCAAAAGGGAGTAAGGCCATCAGGAAATGAAGGGTAATGAGTACCAATGCCCGCAAGTTTGGGCAACAAGCTCCCTGAGCTGATGGCCTTAATGGAAGAGGGATGCCTGGATATCGTAGCAGTCACAGAAACATGGTACACAGAGAACCATGACTGGGATGTTAACATACCAGGGTACATAACCTACAGGAGAGACAGGCAGGGAGAGAGGAGGAGTAGCTCTCTATGTAAGGAAGGATAAAAGCAACTGAACAAAAGAGTAAACAGGGAGGAGGGAGGCACTGTGGGTCACCTTGGAGACTGGAAAGGGCACCACAATCCACACAGGGTTGTGTACAGACCCCATGTCAGGGGAAGGAATGGACAAGGATATGATAGAAGGCATTCTTAGAATGGCAGAGAAAGGGGAGATACTGTTGATGGGAGACCGGAATATGCCAGATGTTAACTGAAGCACATTTGCTGCAGTCACATCCAAGAGCAGGGCCATTCTTGATGCCCTACAGGTGGCAGGCATTAGACAGCTAGTTTCGGAACCCACTCATGAGGGAGCACTCTTAGACCTCATACTCTCAAATGGGGGCAGTGAAAGGATCTCAGATCTAGAAGTGGGTTGCCATCTGGGGACAAGTGACCATCAAACAGTGTGGTTCACGTTAAACTCAGCTACAGAGTCAAGCCATACAAAAGTGAGGGTACTGGACTTTGAGGAGGGCTGACTTTGGCAAGATGGGAGAGTGCCTCAGAAAAACACTAGCAAACAGGCTAGAAGGAGGTGTGGAGCAACAATGGGGAATTATCAAAACTGCCATCAAAGGGCAACAAGCCTTTGTGTGAAGCAAATGAACAAATCAAACAGAAAGAAAAGCCACTATGGTTCTCAAAGAGGTGGCTGTGAAAGTCAGGAAGAAAAGATAGCATTCCGAAGTATAAGGAAACACAGAAGGAGCAGGACAGAGAGCTGTACCAGTTAAGGCAGAAGGAAGTAGGGAGGGAAGTCAGAATAGCAAAGGCCCAAACTGAGGAAAAGATAGCCAACTCAGTTAAGAAGGGGATAAAACCTTTTATAGGTGCATCAGCAAGCATAGAAAGACAAAGGGAGGGATAGTGAGGCTGAATAGAATGAACAGTGGGTGGGCAGAGGGGGGCAGTGAAAAAGCAGGAATACTGAACGAATATTTCTGCTCAGTATTCACAAAAGAGGAGGGGGAAGTGCCTAATACAATTAACAGAAGCACTCTTGATAGGGGGGTCGATCCCAGTCCTTTCACAGAAGAAAGGGTTCTGCAAGAACTCCTAAAACTGAAGGTGGACAAAGCAATGGGTCCTGATGGAATTCACCCCAGAATTCTAAAAGAATTAAGGAGGAACTACTGAAACCACTGGCTACTCTTTTAATAAATCATGGGAGGATGGTGTGGTACCGAGGACTGGAGGAAGGCGGATGTGATTCCCTTCACAAAAGTGGGTCCAAGACAGAGGCAGGAAACTACAGACCTGTCAATCTGACCTCTGTGGTAGGGAAAGTGATGGAGTCACTTCTGAAGGAAAGAATAGTCAGTACCTAGAGGCCAGTGGGCGCAGGACCCAAGGCAGCATGGGTTCACAGCGGGAAGGTCATGTCAGACAGAATCTAATAGATTTCTTTGACTGGGTGACCAAAGTAGTAGACCAGGGAGTGGCTGTGGACATGGCCTACCTAGACTTTAGCAAGGCATTTGACACAGTCCCACACAAAAGATTAATAGTCAAATTAACCAGCCTGGGAGTGGGACCCAGGGTGGTAGCCTGGGTAAAACATTGGCTAGACAACAGGACACAGAAGGTAATTGTAAATGGAGTCCATTCTGAAGAAAGGGGGGTTACTAGTGGGGTACCGCAGGGTTCAGTATTGGGTCTAGTCATAGAAACATAGAAACATAGAATTTGACAGCAGCTAAGGACCGCTTGGCCCCACCCAGTCTGCCCATTTCTCTGCCTACTGGATAAGCTGCAGATCCTAGTTAACCAGCAGCCTACTTCTTCCTACCCCCAACCCCCAGAATTGCCTTATGACTATCCCATGCATGCTTGAATTCCACCACTGATTTTGACTCCACAACTTCCTCTGGAAGGCCGTTCCATGCATCCACAACCCTCTCTGTGAAAAAATACTTCCTTAAATTACCTCTGAGCCGCCCCCTCTATCTTCAAATTGTGCCCTCTTGTTCTTGCACAGCTCTTTTTTTGAAAGATGCTACCCTCTTGGACTTTGTTGATTCCCTTGAGGTACTTGAAAGTTTCTATCATGTCCCCCTCTCCCTCCTTTCCTGGAGGCTATACATATTAAGCTCCTTAAGTCTCTCTTCATATGTCTTACGGTGCAGACCCTGCACCATTTTAGTTGCCCTCCTCTGGACAGCTTCCATCCTGTCTATATCTTTGTGGAGATTGGGTCTCCAGAACTGCACACAGTACTCCAGATGGGGTCTCACCAGCTGTCTGTACAGAGGGATAATAACTTCCTGTTTTCTACTGGTGATGCCTCTCCCTATGCATCCCAGTATCCCCAACTCTCCTTGCTGCCCTCTCACATTGCTTGCCCATCTTTAGGTCATCTGATATGACTACCCCAGGTCCCTTCCATTTTGTTGTTGTTAGTATCTCACCCCCCTTTTTAATGTCTTCATCAGTGACATTGTAGAGGGACTGGAAGGAAAAGTATGCCTTTTTGGAGATGACACAAAAATCTGCAACAGGGTTGATACACAAGGAGGCGTGGAAAGGATGAAAAGGGACTTGGCAAGGTTGGAGGAATGGTCAGAAGTATGGCAGCTAGATTCAATGCAAAGAAGTGCAAATAATGCACCTGGGAAACAAGAACCAGGGGAAGAATACACAATGGGTGGGGAGGTAGTAACAACAACAAAAAGGAAAGGGACCTGGGGTAATCATATCAGATGACCTTAAGGTTAGCAAGCAATGTGAGAAGGCAGTAGGGAGGGCTGTGGGTATACTGGGATGTATAGGAGGCATCAGCTGCAGAAAACAGGAAGTTGTTATCCCTCTGTACAGACAGTTGGTGAGGCCCCATCTGAGTACTGTGTCCAGTTCCGGAACCCCATCTCTCCAAGGACATAGACAGGATAGAGGCAGTCAGAGAGGGCAACTAAAATGGTGCAGGGTCTGCAAGAGAAGCCGTGATGAGGAGAGACTAAAGGAGCTTACTATGTATACCCTTGAGGAAAGAAGGAGAGGGGACATGATAGAAACTTTTAAGTACCTCAGTGGAATCAACAAAGTCCAAGAGGGTAGCATTTTTCAGGAAAAGAGACTTGCAAAAACAAGGGGACACAATTTAAAGATAGAAGGAAGGCGGTTCAGGGGCAATGTGAGGAAGTATTATTTCACAGAGAGGGTAGTGGATGCATGGAACAGCCTTCCTGAGGAGGTTGTAGGGTCTAAAACTGTGGAAGAATTCAAGAATGTATGGGACAGACATAAGGTAATTCTTGTGGGTGGTAGGAAGAAATAGGCTGTTGGTTAACTAGGATCTGCGGCCTATCCTGTAGGTAGGGAAATGGGCAGACTAGATGGGCCCAGAGGTCCTTATCTGCCGTCAAGGTCTGTGTTTCTATGTTTCTATGTTTCTCTCTCCTACCATACTGTAAAGCATTTTTGTGATGCATTTTGCATGAACAGTGCTATGTAAAAAATAAATTGCTTCCTTTCTACAATCTAGGAGAGTGAAGAAAAAGAATGCTGCTGCTATTTGGGGAACAAGGAACTTCAAAACAGCAGAGTAAGCGACCCAGAATGCCAACTACAATCCAAACCCCCAACCCCAACCTGACAGTCACAAAGACTGAATATATATAAAAATTATGTGACATCGGTATTTCATTTCTCTTATTTTATTGGTGCAGAATAACTTTCCTATAGGGAAGGGGAAATAGTTTAACCAGGAAAGGCACATTAAGGCAAGGCTTGTTTCCATGTATGACCAGGGAGCACAAGGAGGTTAAGTGACTTGCTCAGTCAGTGTCAAAGTATATAAGTGGGGAGTAGGGACTAAACGGATTCAAACCCAGATCTCCAGATTTGAGGTTCAGTGCCATTATCCACTATGCTATACTGCCTCCTTGCTTGCTTATGGCCACAAAGTTCCCCCAAACTATTATATGTCCCTTCCATATATACATACAGTGCGTACTCATTGCAAAAAAAAAAATAATTAACACAAACATTAGGGGTGAAGAATGCAAAATGCACAAAGAAATAAACAGGGTTTTGAGCATCAGGAATCTTGGCAAATTAATGGTGCGGTGTCCCTTGGGGTTTCCGACTTGTAATGCCCACACACTCCTCCAAGCCCGTAGCCTCCTGTCTGAAGAACAAGGTACAGCTCCAAGCCACAGCCTCATAGGCAATTGATCTTTGAAGAAAAAGAAGTATGGCTTGGCACACACAGCTAACAGAATCAGTCGTAGCTTTCTTCCCATAGGGCCCCATATGATACAAGAGATCATCATGTCTCTTTATGGGAGTTGGTGGGCATTATGCTCGGCAACACCAAGGACCACCACACCACTGATTCATTAAGACTTCTAGGTCTCAAAACCCCAATTCTGTTTTTTGTGTACTTCGAGCACTTTGCATTCTTCTACCATAATGTCTGCATTAATGCATTTTTTTTTGGAGTAAACCTCCCTCCTTTAGTGATAGTGGAATCTTAACTGAATAGTGACAATATTTCAAACCCTGCATCACCAACCACCTAGCGAGTGAAAGTCTACAGAGTCATAATATTGGGGTTGCACCATTACAGGTTAACATCCTGGCCCAGATAAGAAATCTCTTACCTGGTTCCTGTGGAACCCGGGGTAAGGGTGTCTCGGGTCACTGTCAAAATCGCGCATGCAAAATTGCGCGGTCAACTATAGCGCGTCATAAATAGCGCTCAACAATAATAGTGTGCTGCAATAACCGCGCCGCTAATATCGCGCGCTAAAACTTTCAGCAAGCAAGGTATCTTACCTCTTACACATTCCAGTAATGTCGAATCTGGACTTGTATTATGGGAAGTGCATTACTACCGCAATTGCTGCTGCACATGTGTCACAAAATGTTATTCCCCCTGTACACACTTCCTGTTTCGTGCTAGCGTAGCAACAAACTAGTGAGAGCTCATCTCAGGTACAGGCAAAAAATATCTTTATTAATGGACTTAAAAGAAAACAATCATTACTAGCATTAGTAGCATTGTTAGCATTGCATTGCATTTAACTTGAAATGGGAGTTCATTGTTTAAGCCTGAAGCTGGAAGTTGTATGCAATTCCTCTGAGGTATTCATGTCTTGCACGATCTGTATATTCAGCCACAATACCAGCTATTCGTTTTGCAGTGTCCTTGTACTTTTTCTTTGAATTTGGCACTGCACTCCCTGCAACAAGTTGCTCAATGACTGTGCGATTGTAATGCTGCTCTGCTTTTAGGAACTCAATGAATCGCCAGATTGAAGGATGGTATGCACCAATGAAATGATTAAATTTACGGTGCCATGCTTCAACAGAATTAATAGTGCGAGGTAGGTCATAATGGACGGCATCATAGCAATTCCAAAGCGAAAAGTCAAACATTGGCCGTCTTCTACCACCTCGAGCTAGAGGCCTGCCTAGCCATGTATCTTCAAAATAGTCAAGCAGTGTAGTTAATGATTCTGCATTGCTTTGGTAAAAATCACTTTGCATAAGCTCCTCAAAAGCTGGCAGTACATCTGCCACTGGTACATAAGACAGTGATGGTAATAGACGAATATGTAATGCATAGTTTGCGTCAGATGTGTATTGACTGCACACTTCAGGTATTTCTTGTATTTTTCTCCAAACTGTTTGGCATAGGTGAAAAAAGCACCCTCTAAGTGTTGCATTTGGGAAAGCTTGTTTGAATGATTTTAATGCAGCAGCTTCAAAATCTATTAATATTGTCTCTGGGTGCAAGTCGCCACCTAAGGTTTTCAGTGCAGAAAAAACTTTGGAGTATGTAGCAGCAGTCCGGTTTCCATTAATATGTACACAAGTGGAATTACAGTGCCATATTTCACGACATGTATAGTGTATAGCTGGTTAAAAATAGAGGGGCAACATTTAAAGGTCCCATCAGCAAACCAATGATTACTTGCCTGCAGGAATGCCATGTCCTGATGTGTTGAAAATATTAAAATTCTGTCACTGCTGGGACCAGAGTCAAACAGTAAAAACTTTTCATTCCTAATTGAGGCAGTAAACTCCACGGTATAACAAGTGTGGCAGTGTCCTCTGGGTCAGGGGTGGACGTGCAGTCGCCATTCTGTTTCGTCTAACAGTACGCTTTATAAGCTACATTGATGGTAGTTGTGATGACACAGAAGGGGATAATTCAGCTACACCAGATGCCACAATCTGATGCGTGCTCTCACAAGTAGTTTCTGCTTTCTTCTTCATACTGGCCACTGCCTCCTTCACAGCAACCTCAGCTGGGTCTGGTACGTGATTATACTCGCCCCGTTTCTTTAGCACAGTACCACCCAGCAAATGTAGACGTGCACAGCAGTGTCCTTTGTCATACTGCAGGCATTCGTAGTATGCTTTTTCCTGGGTTACACGTTCTTTTCGGTATATGAACCCATCCAGCACAGCAAGCTCTTTGCCTTTTTGGCTAACAATGAAGCGCACATCCGACATGATGCAATAAACACATCTGAATATTTAGACTAAGACTCTCTTGTTTTATGTAATTCCTAATTAGGCAATTAGGCATTTTGAAAGCCATGACCCAATCGGAAACCTGGGTTTGAATCCCACTTAAATCTGCATACAAATAATGATCTTGGTGACCGGGTTTGAATCCCACTTAAATCCCAATTAAAGATGGTATTTGGATAGCCCTGACCCAGCATGAAATATGCTGAAAGATGGTATTTAGGCTAATTGTAAATGCATGGTGGAGGTATCGTAATCGTGCATCAAGTTTGCAGGATAAAAAAACGTATTTTAGGCTTATTTAGGCGTATTTTAGCTATAGTTTAGGCTAGTGAGATCGTATTTAGACTGCGCTGCAAATTAAATTAAATCTGCTGTGATGCATGGTGGAGGTTTCGTAAACGCTGTTGTGTGCTGTATTCTGGTATTCAAGATTAGTTTAGGCTAGTGAGATCGTATTTAGACTGCGCTGCAAATTAAATTAAATCTGCTGTGATGCTGTATTCTGGCATTCAAGAGAAGCTGTGATTCACTGTTTTGTCATGCGCTATACTGTCCGAAGCAATAATGTCATAGCACTATTTTGACCACGCTAGAATTACTAGCACGATTTTGCATGCGCTATTTTGACCGGATCCCGGGTGTCTCAGCCAATCACACCTGTTAAATAAGAACAGCAATTGGGTCACAAAGGATCTGCAGCCCTTTATGAACCAAGTAGGACAAACAATGTAGGGTAAACAAATAAACAATACTTACCTGATATGTATGCTCAGTGTCCCCTACACATGGTCTGTCTCCTGTCAAAACTGTAAATGTAAAAAGGAAAATGGGTCAGTATGAAGAAAAAAAAAATACTTAGCTGGGTCAGATGGGAAGGACCTGCAGAGGCTGAAAAAATGAAAAAAAAAAAGTGATGTGGGGGTGGGATGCTGGACTGATACCATGCCTCTGACCTAGGTTTTAGAATGGACCCACTCGGGGGCTGTGTCATGGGGTGGATTCAGTGTTCCTATGACTAATCTCTCTTGGGGTGGGGGGATATGTTCCTCAGTCCATTGACTGACACAGGGCAGGATGAAGACACCAGCTAACCAATATTCAAAACTCTGCTAAGGCGCAAAACTGAGTTTGCCCATGCAAACCAGATTCAGCACGGGTAGGCAAAACTGAAGACTGGTTAACGTAGGTAAAATCTGTTTGCACCTGGACAATAGTCAGGGGGGCACACTGCAAATGAAGGGGCAGTGACCCGAATATTGGTGCAGTCCAATATCCAGAGTATGTGCAATGTGCATGGCTGTTCTGTAGGTCCCCTTGTGCAGTGCACATACTATAGATCCAAATCTCGACTTAATACCACTCAACGCTAATTGTTGGTGGAGAAGTGCTGTGCCCCCTGACCCTAAAACAGTAGTCCCTGCCATCTAACTGTGCCCCTTCCTACTGATTGCCATCCTCGAAGTGGGACATCAATTTTTCCCTGGTGTTAGTACCCCGTCTCCAACAATCACCATCCTGAAGGTAAAACTAAAGGACTTCCTAGTGTTCAGTGGTGCCTGCACCCCCCCCCCCGGGCTCGCTGGCCTGGTGTTAAGAGATTAAAGATCCCCTGGTGTCCAGTGGTCCCTCCCCCCATCAGACATAGAAACACAGAATTTGACGGCAGATAAGGACTGCTTGGCCCACCTGGTCTGCCCATTTCACTACTTAATGGATAAGCTGCAGATCCTAGTTAACCAGCAGCCTACTTTCTCCTGCTCCCACTAGAATTGTCATACATCTGTTCCATGCATTCTTAAATTACCCATTTCTGACTCCCCAGCCTCCTCAGGAAGGCCATTCCATGCATCCACAACCCTTTTCATGAAAAAATACTTCCTCACATTACCTCTGAACTGTCCCCCTCTATCGTCAAATTGTGCCCCCTTGTTCTTGCATACCTCTTTCTCTGAAAGATGCTACCCTCTTGTACTTTGTTGATTCCCTTAAGGTATTTGAAAGTTTCTATCATGTACCCACTCTCCCTCCTTTCCTCATGGGTAAACATATTAAGCTTCTTTAGTCTCTCTTTGTATGTCTTCTGGTGCAGACCCTGCACCATTTTGGTTGCCCTCCTCTGGACAGCCTCCACCCTGCCTGTGTGTTTGCGGAGATGGGGTCTCCAGAACTGCACGTAATACTCCAGATGGGGTCTCACCAACTGTCTGTACAGAGGGCCAACAACTTCCTGTTTCTGCTGGTGATGCCTCTCCCTATGCATCCCAGTATTCTCTCAGCTCTCCTTACTGCCTTCTCACATTGCTTGCCTACCTTTAGGCCATCTGATATAACTACCACCAGGTCCCTTTCTATTTTTGTTGTTGTTAGTATCTCACCCCCCATTGTGTACTCTTCCCCTGGGTTTTTGTTTCCCAGGTGCATTACTCTGCACTTCTTCACATTGAATCCAAGCTGCCATATATCTGACCATTCCTCCAACCTTGCTAAGTCCCTTCTCACCCTTTTCCACCCCATCTTGTGTAGCGACCCTGTTGCAGATCTTTGTGTCATCTGCAAAAAGACATACTTTTCCTTCCAGTCCCTCCACAAAGTCACTTAGAGACATTAAAGAGGATTGGTCCCAGTACTGAACCCTGCGGTACCCCACTAATAAACCCCCTTTCTTCAGAGTGGACTCCATTTACTATTACCCTCTGCATCCTGTTGTCCAGCCAGTTTTTTACCCAGGCTTCCATCTTGGGAACCACTCCCAGGCTGGCTACTTTGTATATTATCTTTTGTGTGGGACTGTGTCAAATGCTTTGCTAAAGTCTACGTATGCATGTTCACAGCCCCTTCCTGGTCTCCTACTTTGGTCACCCAGTCAAAGAAATCTATTAGCTTCGTCTGACATAACCTTTCTGCTGTAAATCCATGCTACCTTGGGTCCTGTGCCCCACTGGCCTCTAGGTACTCAACAATTCTTTCCTTCAGAAGTGATTCCATTATTTTATCTACCACTGAGGTCAAATTAACTGGTCTGTAGTTTTCTGCCTCTGCCCTGCTCCCACTTTTGTGAAGTGGAATCACATGTTCCCTCCTCCAGTCCTTAGGTACCACCCCATCCTCCCCTTGATTTGTTAAAGAAGGTAGTCAGTGATATCACTAGTTCTGCCCTTAGTTCTTTTAGAATTCAGAAGTGAATCCCATCAGGTCCCATTGCTTTGTCCACCTTCAGTTTTAAGAGTTCATTCAAAACCCTTTCTTCTGTGAATGGCAGAACATGGAAACGGTGCCTGGGTGCTGGGTGAATGAACCACTGGACACCAGGGAATTATTTTTTTTTTTTTAAAACCACATCAGGTGGCAATTGATGGGAGGTGGACCACTAGCACTAGGGGATCTTTTGGGCTGGTGGTCAGCTGGGAAGGGGCAACACTATACACCAGGGACATGTTCATACTTAACTTTGGGACAGTAGTTGGCTCGGGTGGGAACCACTGGACACCAGGGAACTTTCAGTTTTACCTTAGGGTAGGGATTTTTTGGGGGGGATCACTAGCAACAGAGAAACATTAATGGCAGATCCTCAAAATTCCCAGAGGGAAGTGAAGTGTTCAAACAGTCACTATATGGTGTTAATTCAGTGTTATAGTAGCAGTGTACACTTCCTGCACACTTCATTTCATAATGCAGTCCATCAGTGTTTAATCAGTGCATTTTCACGTCTCTTTTGGTGTACATGCAGTGCTGATACAGTGTGTGCGAATTATGTTAATTAGCATTGTAATCACACTGCAAAAGTACTGCAATTAGCAGTGTTTCAACACTGCCTGAAGCACTGTTCTGTCAGCAACACTGCCTTAAGCAGTTTTGCACTGATTTTTCAGTGTGTGCGAATTATGTTAATTAGCACTGCATCGACACCTGTAGTGCACTTCAGTGTGCAGTGTGATTTTAGTAGCACTCCTGTCAGCAGTGTTGTAGTTATGTTTCAGTGTATTAGGCTGCATTAGAGATGGCGTCACATAAAATTAAACAAGAACAAAACAGTATTTATCTGCAAGTATCTGCAACCTCAGCAAAGGAAGCTTTGTTTAAGGGTTCCTGAGTGAGAAAGTCATCTGTGAATCCAAAGAAGATGGATATCTTGGGGGCTATGTCTATAGGAGGTACTAAAGTCTGTTACCCCATGTTTGACTCAAAGTCACAAGGAAGGGGGTGGACATTTAAGTAAAGGAATGACCAACAATCGTTCTGGTTTGCAGAAAATGGTATGGGAGCCTCCCTGGTATACAGGTCCTCACCAGTATTTCCAGGTTTATCTTCAAAAGGAGAAAAGAGCCTCTTCAGACTGGGAGCACATGCATGGTGTGGAAAATTATTGTCGGTATCAAAGGGCTGTTCAGTGAAGTGTGTGTGTGTCTCTATCTCTTATATAGATATATATCTCTATAATGGGATTATCAATCACACTGGACAAACACCATTGGGTGACTGTGCGTATATCATAGTGCAACCACACACCTGCACTTTTACTCCCCTCCAAAACAATTTTGCTATTTTATAAGATAGATAACCCACTGTGTGGTGTGTGGAAGCGCAGTGATATACACACTGTTTGGGTGGTCGATGCACTCAGCCTGTGACCTCTTGTGCAACAACACACACCAAGGTGTGCGCATATCAGAGCGTGACCGCACACCCTACAGTGGGTTATCACACACACACACACACACACACTACTTTTGGCAAAACAAAAACATTAATGCAGGCATTAGAATGCAAAGCACACAAAGCAAGAAAATTAAAACAGGGTTTGAGCCTCACAAGTCTTGGCAAATTGATTGTGTGGTGTTCCCTGGAGTTACCAACCTTGATACCCATCCCATACTCCCCACCAGCTCATAGTCTCCTTTCTAAAGCACAAGGTACAGCTCCAACCCAGTGCCTCCCATAGCAGCCATTCATACCTGTAAAACAAGAACAGCAATAGGCTCACAAAGGATCTGCAGCTCGTTATGAACTATTACATGACAAACAATGTAGGGTAAACAAAAAAACAATACTTATCTGATACATACGGTCAGTGTCCTCCTACTCCCAGTCACTGTCCTGTCAGACCTGTAGATACAAAAGGGAAATGGGTCAGTATGAAAAATAAAAATACTGATTAGCTGGGCCAGTTGGGAAGGCTCTGTAGAGGTTAAAATAAAAAAAGGTGGGTTGGGGGGGATAACAGACCTGTACCACACCATCAAACTGGCTTTTAGAATGGACTCGGTCACTCAGGGGATGTCATGGTTGGGGGAGGGAGGAGGAGGAGGACTCCTTGCCCGTGCCCCTAGAACTGATCTTTTTTGGGGGTAGGTCGTCATGTTGCTCCACACATCAACCAACACGGGATAGGATAAAGACACCAAGGAACAGATATTCAAGGCACAATGAATGCTTCCCTGTTGGTGTAGTGGATCCCCCCTTCCTTTTCCCAATCTGCCTGTAGAATACACAGGAACACAGGTATGTGATGGCAGAAAGGGACCGAAAGCCCACCTAGTCTGCCCAGTTCACCTAGATATCCACTAGGCCTTTTCTGTAGTCCCCCCGTACCAGTTGTCCTTTGTGCTTATACCATGCCCTCATGAACCCAACCACCATTTCTCTCAGCAGCCCATTCCAGTTGTCCACCACCTTCTTAGTGAAGAAGTACTTCCTAATCCTTCCTCTAAGTCCCCCCCCAACGGATTTGGAATTTCCAACTACCATCCATTGCAGTATAGCACACCACAGCAGGCCAACTGTGACCATCTCTAGGCAGATATACGCAGACACAACCAGTCCCAGAACTCCCTGCAGCTGGCAACAGGCAATAGAAGTTCCAATAGCCTGCAGTTCACATTTGAGCCTACACAATCTCTTATTAGATGTTTTCCACTTCTGCTCTTCTCCAGAGGATAAGTCAGTCTGTGACAGAACTTAGCTCAGGGAGTTCAGTGGGGCCAGTAAACAAAAACTGAGAGCCTATATAAACTCTTAACATGCACTGTAGGACAATCTCCCACTGCAAAGAACTCCAGGATCTGCTGTAAACAAAGGTGTCAGTGCAGAATCCAGCAAAACCAGTCATCATAATCCACTACACTGCAGCACACAGCAGACAAACCAAAATGTTTCCACATGCAAAGCGCACATTGGCACCAGACCCACACTTATGTGGGACCCTTGACACAATCCAGCCAGTGGATATTGTGGTAAGGAAGGACAAAACCTTTTACATGCAGGTACAACAGGGAGAAAAGGAAGGCAAGGGGAGATATAGAGTGTCTGAAAAGGGTGGATAGAGGGAGGGTAAAAGATGACCGCTAAAAAGCAGAAATACTGAACAAATACTT